>JAZHRO010000078.1:53660000-54910000 GCA_037157565.1 Thalassia testudinum
TCTCTTTATATAGAGAGAGGTAAGGGAAAAAACAATATAAGTTCATCAAGGGAAAATAAAATAATAAATAGCCCCTTAACAAGAAGCGTAACTCAACACTCCCCCTCAAGCTAGAGAATATATATTCATCATGCTCAGCTTGTTTCTACACTTTTCAAATTGAGGGTGAGGCAACGACTTGGTAAACACATCAGCAATCTGGTCGGTGGAAGCAAGACGTAGTACGAAGTAGGCCCTGCTAAATCAGGCTCCTGGTATAGTAACAGTCCACTTCCACATGTTTCATCCTCTCATGAAACATGGGATTGTTAGCAATGTATGTCGCAGCCCGATTGTCACAATGCATCTCCATAGGCTTCTGAATATCAACATAAAGATCTCGTAGTACAAATCTGATCCATATCATTTCAGCTATAGTATGAGCCATAGCCATGTATTCGAACTCAGCACTAAAGCGTAAAACCACACTCTGTTTCTTACTTCTCCAAGCTACTAAGTTCCCAGCAACAAATGTACAAAAACTAGTAGTAGACTTCCTATCTCCAACATCTCCAGCATAATCACCATCAGAGTAAGCAACTACAGACATAGGAGCCTTCTTCTTCTAGAATAAGATGCCTCTCCTTAGACATCTCTTGATGTACTTCAATACCTGCATAGTAGCCTGCCAATGAACATCAGTGGGCTTGTCTAAGAATTGACTTAGCTTACCCACTACAAGACTGATGTCTAGCTTGGTGATGGTTAAATACAGTAGCTTCCCAATTAGTTGTCGATAGACCTTCTTGTCCTTTAGCTTTACTGTGTCCTCAAATAGATGAACTTTTGGATACATAGGAATGTTGGCTTCCTTGAATCCCAGCATTCCTTTCTCTTGAAGAATGTCAAGTGCATACTTCCTCTGAGACATCACTGTCATGCTTGCTCGTGGCAATTTCAATGCATAGAAAATATCTCAGCTTCCTAAGGTCCTTCACAATGAACTGGCAAGCTAAATAATCATTCACTTGAGTAATATCATCTGCATCATCACCTGTAAGGATACGATCATCAACATATACTAATAAAGCCACAGTGCCAGTACTAGTCTTCCTGACAAACAGGGAATGATCAGATCTCTGCATCCCAAAAATAGATAATTCCTCAAATAGATGTTGAAATCAGGCTCAAGGGCTTTGCTTAAGGCCATAAATGGCCTTACGAAGCGTACACACACACTCCCCCTAAACCTCAAAGCCAGGTGGTTGCTGCATGTAGATCTCCTTCTCCAAATCTCCATATAGAAAGGCATTTTTGACATCTAGCTAGTGTAAATAGCATCCATAATGAGCTGCAACAAAAATAAGAATGCGAACAGTGAAGTGTCGTGCCACTGGAGAAAAAGTGTTAAAGAAATTTACCCCATAGGTTTGGGTGAATCCTTTAGCCATAATGCGAGCCTTATACCGAGAAATAAACTCATCAGGATTGTAGTTCAAGGCAAAGACCCATCTAGCCCCAACCAAGTGCGCGCCAAAAGGTAGAGTAGACAGCTCCCAGGTGCCTCTATCAGTAAGCGCAAGCATCTCCTCTTCCACAGCTGCCTTCCATTGTGGATATAGGAGACCCTACTGGTAGAAGGTAGGGATTTCAGTACTAGAGACTGCAGCTGTGAATGCATGAAACTCGGATCCCAGAGAGCCTGCAAAAACAACACTGTTGGCAACACGATACTGTGCACAAGATCACGAAACCTTCCTGACAGCAATGAGAATATCCTCATCTGTGAGCATAGACAAAAACCTTGAAGACATATCAACAGAAGAATCGTCAGTACCCTCAACACATACCTAAGCGGAGGAGGACGATGGTGGCTCAGTAAGAACTGAAGATGAGGAGGGGTGTGTCTTCTCTTTGTGAGTGACTGGCAGTTGATATGTAGCACCCTTAAATGTCTTCTCATTAGGTGGTACAGCTCTGAAGGTGCCCACAATCTGATCTGTGGTAGATGCACTACTACTCTGAGAAAAGTCCTCCAAGGCTATAGGAGGTATAGGCATAGGAGCAGCCACCTCCACCTCTCTCAACTGATGACTTGAGGTAGAGAAATAAGGGATAGGCTCATGAAAAGTCACATCCGCACTCACATAGTGCCTCTGATGTATGGGATCAAAACACCTATATCCCTTCTGTGTGCGGGAGTATCCCAGAAATACGTACTTAACTGCCCTTGGTACCAATTTATCACGACCAGGCCCAAGAAAATGTACAAAGGCCACACAACCAAAAGTCTTTGGTGGCAGAAGAAAGAAGTTGGTATCAAGATATAAGATATTTCATGGAATCTGCTCATGTAGCACAGAGGAAGCCTGTTAATAAGATAACAGGCAATAAGGATCGCATCTCCCTAGTAACTATATGGAACACTGATCTAGATAAGTAATGCTCTCATTGTATCCAGAATATGGCAGTACTTTCTCTCAACAATCCCATTTGTTGCGACGTGTGACGACAGGATGTTTGATGCACAATACCAAGTAATCCATAAAAATCAACCAGTTTTTTTGTACAAAATTTTAGTGCATTATTTGTTATAATTTTCTTAATGCACACATCAAACTGATTTTTCACAAATATCACAAATTGTTTAATCAAAGAACCAACTTCGGATTTATTTCTCATCAAAAAGATACATGATAAGCGTGCAAAATTATCGACAAATAATAGATAATATCTAAAATTTTGGCGGTCTGCCACACGGCTAAGACCCCAGACATCGTAGTGCAATAAATCAAAACAAGCAGAACTGGTAGACTGAATAGATGCTGGAAAGCTGGCACAATGATGCTTTCCCAGCTAACAAGCATCACATTGAATCTTCATGGCAAGAGACAAGGGATGATACGGCGTAGCTTATCCAGTGACGGGTAACCTAGTCGTCTGTGCCACTGCAAAGCACTCCCCGCAGTAGTCATCTGACAGGCCGCAGCAACTGGACTCTAAACCAGCCGGTACATACCCGCTCCTTATGTCGTCCAACAGCATCAAAACTAGCACAACAATTCAACTGCTTAATAATGGAACTAACAGATAGCAGTTGCATTGTCATGTCAAGTACATAATATACACTAGCAAGATGTATGGAGGGTGTAACAGATACCCCTCCCTTACAACAGATGGAAGCATGTCTACCATCTTCCAGCTGTACTGAATGATCATGTGGTATCTTCTGCAATTCCCCAAAGCACTAGGAATTTCCTGTCAAATGATCAGATGCACCTAAATCAATTAACCATTATCCACTCGTACTTGAAGCAGAAGCATACGCTGCAGTGCTGAAGGACTAAGGCTGATCATGTGTTGACTGTGCTAGCCGCTGCACAACTGCATCATAATCGGCCTCTGCAACTAATACTGCCTCAGTGATCACACCTGGAGATGCTATAACAGAGGCTTGGTAAGCAACAGTGGGGCGACCAAATTTATTCCAACACCTGGCCTCAACATGGCCAAGTCTACCCCAGTAAGTGTAGCTAGGCTTGCCACGACCACCATCAGTTCGCCCCCTATCCTGCCACAAAAGAAGCCACCTCAACCACCACGAGTGCTAACAACTGCATGAGCCAAAGATGCATTTGTAACAACCGCATCATGAGTAGGCTGAATCTGCATCCTACTCAACCTCCTGTAAATTTCCTCAATAGGAGGAAGCTCGAAGATAGTCAGAATCTGAGAACGAGCAGCAGAATAGTGATCACTCAGCCCTGCAAGAAACATGTGGGTTGCAAACTCCTTTCTGAGATCCCTGCATGTAGAGGAAGTACACATCGGCCTACATGCATTGTATTTCTCAAATAGCCCCTTCATAGTGGAGTAATACTGCGACATACTCATCTCCTTCCTGAGATGGCATAAATCATAATAGATCTGGAATACTTGAGTTGAATTCAACTCATGTGAATAGGCAGTCATCAAGGCATCCCACATCTCTTTGGCAAAAGTGTAATACATAACTTTATCACCAATCTGAGGAATAACGCTATTCAGGATCCAGGCTCTCACCGTAGCATTATCTTGATTCCACGTTGCATATTTTCCTATTTTCTGCTCCGGTGGTGCTTCCATAAGCACATGTTTCTTCTCATGACCCTCCACAGTGACAACGAAGGTTTGAGACCAACGAAGGTAATTGGTATCATCCAACTTGATAATTGGAGCAAAGAAGGGGCTCTTATACACTCTACTTTCTGTACTCTGTCCTGAAGACACCTCAGAAGCCTCGGATGCAGCCATGGTAGCTTTAGACACAGAAACAAATCCAGACAACAGATCTGAAATCCTGGATCAAACACAAAAATACAGGGAATACACACCCCGTAGTCCACAATCTCCATCTCCAAAACTTCACTGGGGAATACACACCCCAAAAACCATTAACAAAGGGGAATACACATCCCAAACCAGACCACAAGATCACAGAGAGTCATACTACACGTAGGAAGGTTCTTGATTCAAAACTCCATCTCCACAACACTCAAGAACCTCCCTATAACATGCTGGTGGGCAGTAGCCTGCTCTCCAGTGGTCGGGACGGCGACTAGGAGAGAAGGCGACAGTGGCGTGCTGCTCTAGAGCGGTGGCAGCGACCTACAGGGCTGCAGTGGCTTGCTGCTGCAATCTACAAGGTAGCAGCGAGCAATGGCATGCTACAATAGCGCGAGGCGGTGCTACGAGAAGCTGCTCAACCCTAGGCGACATTGCAGAGCATCGGTGGTGGCTACTGCAGCCCAAGGTAGCGTTGCAGCAGTGTGAGGTGACGCTACAGGAAGTTGCTATAGTAGCGGTGGCGCAGTGCCGACGCTGCCACCAGTGGTGGTGGTGGGGTTTGAAGGTAGGGTTAGGATTTCTTTGGTAGTGTCCCAAGCCTAGTGCTCTGATACCAAGTTGAAGGAAAAAATCATTCTCATTATTACCAAGTCGTCCCTACATCTCTTTATATAAAGAGAGGTGAGGGAAAAAATAACATAAGTCCATCAAGGGAAAATATAATAACAAATAGCCCCTCAACAAGAAGCATAACTCAACAGTCCCAAAGATAATTCCAAGATATGGAATCGTACACCTTAGAGAAATCCACTTTCCATTGGAAAGCATAACATTCTCTCCTTTTCCAAGCCAATAGGAATTCCTCCGCCAGCACATATGAGTCCTGCAAGGATCTCCCCCAGATAAACGTAGATTGCACTGGTAAAATAATGTCTGGTAAAATATTAAGTAGCCCGTTTGCAAGAAGTTTAGCAACCAGCAAATACATAGAATTAGACAAGGCTATGGTCTAAATTCTTCCATTTTTTGTGCTCCAGGCTTCTTGGAAAGTAAAAATAAATAAAACTTATTAAGCCTCTCAAATCCTTTGTTTGCATTAAAAAATTCTTTAACCATCACCACCACATCAAGCCCAACCACGTCCCACAGCTCTTTATAGAAAATAATCTGCAGCTCCCCAAAGATTCTTCATGGAACTATAATATTCAGCTAAGGATATGGTTCCCTTCCGAAAGAAATGCAAGACATAACCTGCTTTGCTATAGATTCCTTCATGCTATTCAACATGCAAGTGGCAACCCAATCACTGTTAGCTTCCCAGTCAACAGTCTTGACTACAAGTTCATCTTGTGTTAGGATGTACTTCTTGCGATGCAATCCCACAAATCAGGCAAAAGATGTAAACTATAGAAGGAAGTTGGTACCATCCAACTTAATAGAATTTCCTTGCATAAAAGAAGATGCGCTTGAGGTAGAGATCTTCCCCACCGAGTCACTAGAAAATTCCTTCTTGTCTTACATAATGCCTGATATATGGGAAACATAAAATCAAATACGTTGCACAACAAATTCAGATCATAATATTGCCCAGAAACACGTCACTAATCTGAAAAACAAGGCTGATCTAGATCATGTGTAGATCTGTAACTGAGATTGGGTATAACAATAACCCTTTGGGGCTAAATGAGGCCCCAAAGGGGTTGTTTCTTCCCCCTAGACCTTTGCTCTGCCAAAAAGGAAGAGAAAGGGGCGACAGTCACGTCACCCTCAGAAGAAGGGAGAGGCCTGTGATTAGTAGCAAGTCCCCCCCCCTCCCCCCGCATTGTGCAAGGTCAGTGATAGAGAGAGGGCCAAGGATCGTTGTTGCACCTCATAGGGTCATCGTAGAGGCGCTGCAACAGAGTCGGTGGTAGCAGAGAAGCCCCTTGCCTCCCTTAGTGGTAGTGCTGAGGCCCCAAGGGCTACCTCTGGGTGCCTTTGCCGGTGGCAATGAGCCTGTTGCCGGCTTGTAGAGGTAGCGGTGATGGGTTGAGGACCAACGACGAGAGGGCTGAGGGCCAGCGGTGCCCTAGAAAGGAAATGAATTGGGTGGAGGGGTGAGGAGGCTAGGGTTTGGGTGGGGTGCTTGGGTACCGATCTAGGACAGTTGCTCTAATATCATGTTGGGACAAAAAGAGCGTAGTCTTATTCAGAAACCCTACATGACTTTATATAGAGTGGCACAAAAGGGAGTAGTACAAGAATGCCCTTGAGTAATAAACCAACCAAAAAATAAGCCACAACCACAAACCAAATAACTCAACACTTTCTATACCAGAGAAAAGGAACTTGCAATGGACCCTGAGAAGTTTTGTAATTGTTATAGTTCTTTATTTGTCTTATTTGCCTTTTTATGTATTTAATTATTGTTTGGGTACTGTCTTGTAATTTTTCCCATGAACCTTCTGTACAGTAGGGAGACTAAGGTTTTTTTAACAGAATAAGCCAGTATACTCTTCTAAGATGGTATCAGTGCAGCGATACTACATCAGTGTTTCTACCATCCTTGATCCCCTCTGCTTTTCCATTCCCCACCAAACAAATAGAGATTCAAATTGGATATTTCTTAACATCATATGCACCATTGGCCTGCAGCCCATTTCCACGTGCTGAGTTCACTCCACCTAGTGGCAGCAGCACTGTTGTTGCAGATGGCGGTATCACCACTGCAATTTTTTGAGGGAAAAAAGAAGTCTACTGGACGGTCCATAGACATCCACTATATAAATTCATCAACAAAGACAGTAAAAATACAATTACAAAAGCTGAAACCAAGACCACATAAAGACCAAGCTTCCCTTGCCACATTTTCCACATAAGCTCTTTCCCTTGTAAACACCACAAGATTCCTTTGAAGCCAAAAAGACCATAAACCAGAAAAAAAAACTCCTAGGCAGCACACCATCTGCATTTGAGCCACTCCAAAATGGTGCCTAGGGATCATCCATCCTGTCTTGAAGTCAGGAATTGCTGGCCACTCCCAAAGCTCCTTTGGAAAGGAGTTAAAGAATAAATGCATCAGATCTTCATCCTCTATACCACAAAAGGCACAAGAAATCTTGGCATGTTATAGTGGTGACACTGTCAACCACTGTGTCTCCACGGTAGGGCATTACCGCTGCTGCCACCGCTGTTCTGGCAGTTTGACTTGTTTAGAACGAAACCAGTCTGATCCTCTGGTCAGGCCTCTGGTTCAGATCCCTATTTCCAACCGGTGATTATCCAATTCATTTAAAAGTCACATGATTGGTGGTTCATGAAATTTGAGGTGTTTGATTACTGTGTAATTTTTGCTTGAGCCACCTCACTTTTATCTCTATGAGAGACTTACTGGAGGTCAACTTTGGCATTTTATCTTCTATACTCTTGCCTGCAGCTGACATGTCGTCATCAGCAACTGAAGTGTTGTCAGTAGTCACTACTTTGTCAACATCAGTGTACCAATTTACAAGCCAGAAAGAGGATGCATTTTTTCGTTATTTGCCAAGAAAACCATGGCCATAGCTGCTCCATGTGTCATTTTTTTGTTTTGCTTTTGAGATAGGGGTTTCTGATCTATAATATGCTGGGCATTCCATGCTCCTCGTTGAGGGAGAGTGATGACAGATGGGTGTTTGGTTGTTGTTAGATTAATGAATCCTGTGAATATCCATTTGTGTTTAGCCCTATCTTATGCAAGTGGAAGTCTGAGTGATGCATGGCAGCCTATCTATATGGCTCTTGTAGCTTCTTTATTCTTTGAGAAGAAATAATGGAAGACCTATCCCATAGGAGCTCTTCTCCCATAGTTTTCCCCTTCTCTACATGAAAGGATTTTCCATGTAAATTACAATTTTCTTGTGGTGCTTTGCCGTGGTGGCTTTCTATTTATATATTTCAACTAATTGGATGGTAATATCCTGATGATGTGGTCCTGCACTCTGCTGGCAGATGTTCATCTTTATATAGATCTACATTGAAATATTTGTTACAAGTATCTCTGCACCCCTCAGCACCACACCAAAAAGGGGAAAAAAGCAAATGAAAAAGAGAATTATTTGCTGCTGCCTTTGTGAAAAGTTTGCCAAAATATTCATGCAAGTAATACTTATATTATGGCATTGACAGGCTGAAGCTGCCAAAGGTTTCTTAGCAGTCCTAAGGTCTTACCTGGACTCTCTTTGCTCAAATTTGCGCTCACATACTATTACTAATGTGCAAACAAGTAATGACAAGGTCATTTTCTCTTTTCCTCTCCATCATAGTTGCATTTATGCCGAGCATATTTAGAACATAAGCATTCACCAACACAAAGATACTTGTTTTAAAAGATATTTTTTTCTTGGTGCTTCTTTGTATGATCAAAATGAATAGTTCAGATATAACTTTTTTTGAAAGGTAGGTATAGTTATAACTTTTTAGAATTTGCATATGGGCAACGAGCATCTATTGTCCTCCTAGAATCTTTTTATTTGAGCTTTTGCAGTATCCCTTTAGGATAGAAAACATTTCTAGATAACTTAGAGGGAATTTAGTCACTGTCATCTCTGTTTTCCTTTATTATGTTATGATCAAGGTTGCAATAATTGCTACCTAGTATCTAGTCTGGGAGGTCAGTCACTGATTAGGGAGCCTTTAGTGTATGTGGGCAGTCATTATGCTTTATTAATAATTCAGGTTTTAACAGGATGAATTTTAAATGATATTTTCTAATTGCATCAGGTGTCATTGCTTCTAAAAGAGAGCTTCATTGACTCATTTCCAAGCCAGGATAGGCATTTCATGAAGGTACAATTTTTTTATAGGCATGATTTTTTTTAGCTGTGAAAAGTTTTGGTTTTGTTTGCTGTAGCACTCTTTGATCTATTGCATTGGCAAATGCGATTGAAAGCTACTAGATCACCTTGGCTGTGGCACATGGATGTAAGGTGTATTTCTCTAAAAATATAAAAGAATGTCCAAGTGAGATGTTGCCCGTAGATCCTTATATAGAGAGAGATGTTGGAAAAATTACAGCATAAGTCTAAGATGACAAAATAAATGACAAAACAATATAAAAAGATAACTAGAGTGCTTTATCAACACTCCCCCTTAAGCTGGAACATATATATCAATGATACTTAGCTTGAAACACTTGTCAAATGCAGATCTTGGAAGAGGCTTCGTAAATATATTTGCAATCAAATCTTCTGAAGGCACTGATATCAAGTCTCTGGTATAGTGGTAATCAACCTCAACATACTTTGTACGTTCATGGAACATCGAGTTATTTGCAATGTATGTAGCAGTGTGATTATCACACCTCATCTCCATTGGTCCCTCTACATGAACATATGGAGATCTTGTAACACTGATCTGACCCAAACCATCTCTGTATTTGTCTGAGCCATAGCCCGATACTCGAACTCTGCACTGGATCTGGATACCACCTATTGCTTCTTGCTCTTCCAGGTCACTAGATTTCCTGCCACATAAGTGTAGAACCCAGTTGTTGACTTCTTGTCTGCCATTCATCCTGCATAGTCGACACCAAAATAGCCAACAATACTCATAGGTGTGCCCTTCTAAAATAAGATACCTCTACCAGGTGTTTTCTTCACATATCTAAGCACCTGCATGGCAACATCCCAATGCTGCTTGGTTAGTCTGTTCATAAATTAGTTGAGTTTCCCGACTGCAAGAGAAAGGTTAGGACATGTAATAGTAAGATATAACAGCTTACCAACTAATTGCCTATAAGATCTGCTATAGATCGGCGGAGACTCTGTATCATAGAGGTATCCTTTGGGATCCATAGGTATATTCGCATGATTGGACCCCATCATTCCTGTCTCTTGCAAGACATTAAGAGCATATTTGTGCTGACTGAGAACAACGTCGTCTCTACTGCACGTCACTTCAATGCCAAGAAAGTATCTGAGTTATCCGTGCTGACTGAGAACAATGTTGTCTCTATTGCACGCCACTTCAATGCCAAGAAAGTATCTGAGTTCACCCAGATCCTTCATCACAAAAGCTTCAGCCAGCTTCCTTTTCACCTCAGTTATCTTAGCAATGTCATCTCCGATGAGGATCAAGTCATCCACATAGACTAAGAGCACAAGCACTCCCCCTTTGCTCTTCCTAACAAACAGTAAATGATTAACAGAAGACCTCACAAGCCTCATAATCTGTACTTCCTCTGACAGTCTCTGGAATCACGCTTTTGGACTCTGCTTCAAGCCATAGATGGCTTTCTTCAATCTACATACACTCCCCCTAAGTCTTAAACCCCGGGGCTTGTTGCATATAGACCTCCTCCTGAAGGTCTCCATACAAGAATGCGTTCTTTACATTCAACTGATGGAGAGGCCAGTTGTAGTAAGTAGCAACAAACATCAGAATCCTAACAGTAGGCAATTGAGCGACAGGAGAGAAGGTATCAAAAAAATATACCCCATATGTTTGGGTAAATCCTTTTGCTACCAGTCTTGCCTCATAGCGAGAGATCATGCCATCTAGGTTGTACTTGAGAGCAAAGACGTAGCGGCACCCCACCATTCTAGCGCAAGAAGGCAGAGTGGTCAAGTCCCACATCCCTTTGAAGTGTATAGCAGCCATCTCATCCTCCATGGCTTGATGTCATTTTGGATCTAACATGACTTGTTGATGGGACCTAGAAACCTGTGTTGCAAAGAAAGCAACTGTGAAGGTAGCAAATGAACTCCCAAGATTGACAGTTGACACTGTCCCAGCGGTATGGTAATAGGCACCATTGCAAGAAGCCTTCTAAACAGCAATTAGAAGCTTAAGATCCTTCTCCACAGGCTCAATAGAAACAGGAGAAGGCTCATCAAAGGAACCTGCACAAGCACCAATAGGAAAACTTACGTCAGTGTCAACTGATACCTGACCAGGGGAGGAGACAAGTGGCTGAGGTGGTGGGGGGGTGTGTTTTTCTCGCCATGCATGCTATTTGTATGTGACAGGTAACCTGTAGACTTAAGTAATCTCTACCTTCTACCTTATGGAATTCTTTGTGGTAGTGGTATCCTCACTGTGTAATAGAAATCTATTCCAAGGGAATTGGTGAAACAGGCATAGAAGTCAGACCTCCTTCAAGCATCACCTAATGACCATCTGTAGAAAAATAGGGAATAAGGTCATGAAATGACATTTGCAATCACATAATGCTTCTTAGCTCGAGGGTCATAGCATCTGTATCCTTTCTGGGTTCTACTATAACCTAGAAAGATATACTTCACTACTCTTGGAGCTAACTTATCCCTACTAGGTCCTAGAAGGTGAACAAAGGCTATACAGCCAAACACCGAAGGTGGTACAGTAAATAGGTCCTTCTCAAGACAGAGGACCTGCCAAGGGACTTGTTCCTATATAGCTGAGTTAAGCAATCTGTTAATCAAATAGCATGCAGTTAACACTGCATCTCCCCAGTACACCTATGGCACATTATGTTGCATCAGTAATGTTCTAGCCAAATCTAACACATAACGGTGTTTCTTTCCACTACACCATTCTACTGCGAGATATGGGGGCAAGATGTTTGGTGCATAATTCCAAGAGATCTGTAAAAAGCTGCTAACTTAGTTGTACAGAACTCTAAAGCATTATCAGATTGTACAATTTTCACAGTGGTAGAAAATTAAGTCTTTATTTGTAAAATAAATGTTTCAATCACAGACCCAACATCTAATTTATTCTTTAAAAGAAATAGCCATGACATCCTGGAAAAATCATCCACAACAAGTAGATAAAATCTACGACCAAGTCTGTCTGATACTCTACCAGGACCTCATACATCCGTATGAAGTAAAGCAAAGATAGCAGCAGAACTCTAAGAAGAACTAAAAGGAAAACTAGCTCTGTAATGCTTTCCCAGTTGGCATGCATCACACAAAATCTCGATAGCAGGCAATATGTAAGAGATGACGCGTCAAAGCCCATCCAGTGAAGGGTGCCCAAGACAACGATGCCACTGAAGAGTTGTATCGGCACTAAAAGCAACCTCACCCTGACACAGCAGCAAATGGAAGTCTAGATCAAGCAATACACACCCCCGTTCTCATGTCTGCCACCAATCGTCCTCCCCACGAGTTTCTCCTAAAAAATATCGCCCAACTCATCAAATATTGCACGACAGTGCAGGTCTTTTGTATTCCTACTAACGGACAAAAGACTAATCAGAAATTCTGGAATATAGAGAATATTAGGCAGAGTTAGTGCAGGAGTCACTGCCACATCTCCTCTACCATTAACTCGGTACTACCTATCATCTGCCACCTGCACAGATCTACCTGAAGGAACATCTTAAACCTGTTTGAAACATGACTCATTACCACCGAGATGCTGAGACGCACTTGAATCCACCAATCATAAGATACTGTCAGAACTACCAGTACCAGATCTATAAGTAGGAGTTATACTTGAGGAGGCCAAAGCAGCAGTATCAGCAGTAATGGTAGTCTCTTAGGTCAACTAGGAGAGACACTGGACAACGGCATCATAATTAGCACGGGACACCATGTCACTCGCCTCCTCAGAAGAAATAGCATGATTGGTCGTAGTAGGTCTGCCATGCTTCATCTAGCAAGAAGCCTTTGAATGACCAATCTTGCCACAATATAAGCAGATGGTGCGGGGATTTCCACTCGTACCCCGACCACCACCACATCCTCTCCCCTTGGTAGATGAAGCACCACGTCCTCCACATGCAGCAGCAACAAGAACAAGAGTTTGTCCAACCTCTGACATGGATGGCCTAACAACCACCCTACTCACACGACTGTAAGCTTCCTCAAGTGATGGAAGCTCAGTCAATGTCAAGATCTGGGACCTCACAACCTCATAGTCTGGTCCAAGTCGATTAAGAAACTGGAGGACAACATTCTCCTTCCTATATGCCCTCTGAGTGGCACAAATGCAGACAAGACGACAGGCATTGTACTTTTCTAAGAACCCCTTCAAAGTAGCATAGTACTAGGAAAGTGACTGGCCCTCTTATTTGAGACCACCAATGGCATGGTGAATCTCAAACACCTTGCTGGAATTCTTCTCGTGTGAGTATATGTCACGCAAAGAATCCCGCATCTCCTTCGTCATCCTGTAGTACATAATCCCATCACCGATCTGAGCTCCACAAAGTTCATAATCCATGCCCAGACCATTACATTGTCCTTCCATGTGGCATTTTTCCTTGTCTTATCTTGCGGCTCCAACTCCAGTAGTATGTGCTCCTTATCCTATCCTTCTACAGTCATGAAGAACGTCTGAAATCATCTAGCATAGTTGGTCTCATTTAGCTTGGCAGTAGGAATAAAGAAGAGTCTTGTAACTCCCGATGTTTGTAGCGGTACTCGACGACACCTCAAACAAGCTTGAGGATGCCATCGTGCTGTAGGACAACCGCAAGATGTCTTTAGCACGATCTGAAATTAATTTCCAAATCTGAAATGTCTGAAACCAGTGAATCGTGACCTTAAAAGCATAAATTCTAGAATCAAGAGATCTTAGAAATCATCCCACGGATCACAAGTACCTCTTAGATCAAGATCTAGCGCATGTTAGGGTATGGGAAAGACCCTAACAGTGCTTTCTAAGGGGTACCCTCCTCTGTAGATGGACGATATGCCCTTGCCTGACCCTCCTTGCTAATGGCGACCTGAAGAGGAGCGGCACTGGCTACCTAAGCAGACCTAGATCTGGTTGCTAGTCTGCGAGAGCAACAATAGCATTGCCCTAAAGGGCAACAACGGCAACAGAAGAGATGAGGGCTGGTGGTGCAGCCCTACTGCCTTAGAGAGCAACAGTGGTGGCAAAAGGAAGGATGGCAACGGTGGCCTACAAGGGGCCGCCGCGGTGATTAGAAGAGGTGCACGACGGTGGCGGTGTCTACAGGGGGTCGCGGCGTCGGTCAGAGAAGGCGCCAAGGGCGGCGACCTGTAGTAGGAGAGGCGATGACGAACTGTGGCTTGTTGGCTACTACCTTAATGGAGGGTGGCTGCTAGCTAGGGCCGGCGATAGCCCTTTGGGGTCCCAACAAGGAGTTAGGGTTTTGGGTGGAGGGGTACGGAGGCTTATGCAGGTGGGATTTCTAATTGCCACTCTAATATCAAGTCAGAGGAAATGATTAGTCTAATTTCTTAAATGCAACCATACACCTCTTTATATAGAGAGAGGTGTTGAAGAAATTACAGCATAAATCCAAGAGGACAAAATAAATGACAAAATAATATAAAGAGATAACTAAAGTGTTCTATCAACATAGTTGGATCAACCTGCTGATCATTGCGCAAGGATTTCCAAAAAGTCTACCAATGTTTCACCTCCAAGCTGTGGCAATCCCCAAGTAGCATTAAGATCCCACACAAAGCCACACCTCAGAAAAAAGTGTTCAATATCCTCCACCTCCATCTCACATAAAAAGCATATAGTATCACTACCCGAAATCGACCGTTGGACTCTAGCTTTAGTGGCTAACCATCCTCTCCGTGTAAGCCACAAAAAAAATTTAATTTTTAGACACCATCTTCCAAAAAGAAAGCTATCTAGACCTAGACAAGCATCCTCCATCGCCATCGTACCCCTCAAAAGCTTGTATGCTTTTTCAGAAAAGAGTACCTTGTTCCCATAGCATCCTATCTAGTCTATCATTGGTTGGCAAAAAAGCTTCCAAAGTTGCAAGCAGATCGTATAACTCCTCAGCTCGTGACTCAAGTAAAGCTTCATCAAAAATGGGTATCCATGACCCAACTCTTCTTGCCATTTGCCCATCCTAAAACTAATCAACCGTAAAATTTTTAATTGCAGCTAGAGCATGTAGTCTGGGGAACTTAAAAAGCAAGAGAACCATCTTTGGTCCAGTCATCTTCCCAAGATCTAAAAGTTTGCCCATAATCTTGACTAGACTTAAAGAATTACATGATGCACTCCATGACCATGACTAATCCCCTCCAAAAACCAAAGGCCCCATGTGGCACCATCTTCCTTTCATTCCAATTCAGCATTTTTCCATAAGCATCCTGCAAGATTTTATTCCACAAGGTATCCACATTGAGAAACAACTTGACCACCTATTTGAACAACAATGAATCCCCAAAGTTCGTAAGGACTCTTAAAGCACCTTGGGCAACCAACTTGTAAATGTCATCCCAACTGTTAGGGTTGAAATGCGATAGATTATTCTAGAGAGACCCTGGTGCCTTTATATAGAGGCACCAGAGAAATTACAGTCACCCATTCAATATAAAATAAAATAGAAAAGACCCCATACAACTCAACACTCCCTCAAGCTGGAGCATAAGCATCGAACATACTCATCTTGGAACAAATATAGTGCGACTGTTTCTTGAGAAGTGCTTTAGTGAAAATGTCTACTAATTGGTTTTCAGTACATACATAAGGTGTAGAAATCTTCTTTGCTGCAATTGCCTCCCTGATGAAGTGATAATCCACCTCAATATATTTAATTCTCTCATGGAAAACATGATTATTTGCAATGAAAGTGGCAGCTTTGTTATCACTAAGGTTTTAAATATCAATATCGATATTGTATCAAGTCAAAAAAGGGATATATCGGGGATATATCGCTGATATTGGTGAATTTTGAAGAAATCACTCAGAAAAGTAAAAAATATAAAAAAATGTCATAAATTTTATGGAAATTAATATTTTAGTCAGAGTTACCTAGAAGATGAAAATCGATGTGTGTGTGTGTGTGTGGGTGGGTGGACTGTCGCCCAAATCATCCCGAGATTTCCAGGTCTCCCTTGCATCCGCATTTTTTCCCGCCCAACGGTGTGCATGTTCAAATTTCCCTGCATGTGTATTTTTATTTAGATTTCCTTTCCCTCAGCCACTTTTCCAAGTTTCCCGGTGACATATCATGTGTGTTCACATTTTCTCGCCCAACTGTACCTACTATCGGCGATATATCGCTAATGTTTCGGAGATATTGCCCGATATATCGGCGATATATCACCGACATCATGGAGAAAAGATACTACCAATGGTATCAATATGTTCAGACCCGACAATACCGATATATCGCCGATATATCAATCCTTGGTTATCAAAATGAATAGGAATAGGTCCAGGAACTTGTACTCCAAAATCCTCTAAGATAGATCAGACCTAGAGTAGCTCACAAGTGATCTAAGACATGACCCTGTATTCTGACTCAGCACTTGATCTAGAAACAACCGCCTACTTTTGGCTTCTCCATGTGACCAAATTACCCCTAGCAAATGTGCAGTATCCTATAGTGGACCTCCTGTCCTCATGTGCTCCAGCATAATCTGCATCTGAATAGCCACAGACATCCAAGTGTTCATTGTTTATAAAATAAAGTCAATTTCCCAGGTGCACTCTTCAAGTACCTAAGAATCTGGCAAACTCCATCCCAATAGACTTCCCTTGATGACTGCATAAACTAACTCAATCTACCAACAGCAAAAGCAATGTCAAGTCGGGTAACTATCAGATACAATAGTTACCAATAATTGCACGGTATCTAGTCACGTCCTGCAGTAATGGACTCTCATCATTTGCAAGAGGCAAGGACATGTCCATGGGCACATACGCTAGTTTGCAACCCAGCATTCCCATGTCTCTCAACATGTCAAATGCATACTTGCACTGAGATAGCAGAAGTCCTCCAATATGCTTCACTTCAATACCAAGGAAATAGCTGATAAGGCCTAGATCCTTGGTAACAAACTGTGTATGTAGCAGTTTTTTTGTTTCTTCTATGCCTTGCCTATCATTGCTGGTTAGCAATATATCAACATAAACAATGAGTATAATAGAACTTGTCTTCCTATACAATGTAAACACAGAGTGATCAGCAGACGATCTGATAAAATCATAGTCCTAAATAACCCTGCTAAACCTCTCAAACCAGGCTCTAGGACTTTCTTTCAATCCATAAATAGCCTTCTTCAACTTACACACCTTATGATACTCCCCCTAAGTAGTAAAACCTGGTGGCTGCTCCATATATATTTCTTTTTCCAAGTCTCCAAAAAGAAACGCATTTGTTATGTCTAACTGATGAACTGTCCAACTCCTATTGACTGCAAGAGAAAGTAAGATCCTGATAGAATTGAGATGAGCCACAGGGGAGAATGTCTCGAAGTAGTCAACTCCAAAGGTCTGAGAGTAACCTTTGGCGACCAGGTGTGCCTTGTATCTTTCCACCGTGCCATCTGGATGACATTTAAGGGTAAAAACCCATCTACACCCCACAACAGTAGTATTAGGAGGTAGATCAACAAGAGTCCATGTGCCACGGGACTGCAAAGCATCCATCTCTTCCATAGCCAATGTCCAGGATGGATCTTGGAATGCCTCATGATGATCCCATGGTACCTGTAAATTGTCAATAGTCAGAGAAAACTAACATCCAACTGCAGGCAAACTATCAAGTGACATAAACTAAGATACAGAATATTTAGCACGAGACCGTGAAGCCTTCCTTTGTGCAATAGAGGAAGGTCCAGAGTAGTATCCTCAGTAGTAGTAGGTACCTGATCCTCAAACGAATCATCAGTAGTTGGAGACTGAGCAGAAATAGTAGACAATGGCTCCTCCACCTGAGGAGCATCCTGAGTCCTGTGTTGAAAATGCTTAGGAAAGATATCTGTAACAAGAACCTCAGGATGACACGGGAAAGGACCAGGATCAAGGTGACTAGCCCTTGATGTAGGTGGCTCATTGGATTGTGGTGGCTCAAATATGGCAGGAAGAGGAACATCACTAGGCTGAGCAATGGACTGCTCCCCCTGTTTATGGCAATAGGGAATCTCTTCAAAGAAAGTAACATCAGCAAAGACAAAACTTCCATGAAACAAAATCATAACAGTACCCTTTCGAAGTTCTAAGATAACCAAGAAAGATGTACTTAACGAAACGAGGAGAAATCTTATCTACATGGTGTAGATGAACAAAACACAGCCAAAGACAACAGGGAGTATAAAGTTTTACCCCCTAAAACTGACGGAGAGACAATTCACCAAATATGTGGTAGTAAGTACGATATCAGCCCAAAAAGACGAAGGAACATTCATTTGAAACATAATAGAATGTGCTACATCAAGCATATGTCAAAGTTTACGTTCAACTACCCTATTTTGTTGGAAAGTATAAACACAAGTAGTTTAGTAAATAATATCCAACGACTTGAAAAAAGCAGTAGTCCTGGCATTCACAAACTCCAAACATTATCACTTCAGAAAATTTTTATAACAGTAGAAAACTAAGTCTTTGTTTCTATAACAAAATTTTTCACAAGATCAAAGATTTCAAACTTTTCTTCCTTCGTAGCTCAACCCCTTCCAACTAACAAGATGCAAGAATCTTCCTTCATAGCTCAGCCTCTTCCAAAAAAATCTCTGCCTAATAGAGTCCATTCTTTTGATTATCTTCTTTGGCAATTTGAAAAATGGATAGGTGGAAGATCGAGATTGCCAACAAAACTAATTTCAAAAGCACAAGTTGTTCACATTAGTAGTTACTATTTATGCACTCCTTTGTACTGTTTCTCTTATTTATTTTTCTACCTAGACCTATGTTGCAATTTATCCTTTCACTTCTCTCTATATAAAGAGGTGTAGGGTTTTGGATTTAAAAAAAGATTGATCATTTTCTCTGGCTTGATATCAGAACAGCGATCGTAGGTCGACACCTTGGTATCCCACCCGCACAAGTCTTCATACACCTTCCACCGTAACCCTCTTCTCTCTCTCTCCCTTCCCAGTCCTCCTTGCTGCTGTCGTCACAACCTACACCTATCGGTGGCCTGCTAAGCCACCATCGTCGTTGCCTGCCGATGGCGGATCCCCCTCGCCGACAAGGAGAAGCACCCCTTGGGGACGCTGTTAGGGGTTTCCCCATGCCGTAACATGCGTCTTATCTAATCCTAATGGGCTATCATGTCTCTTGAAATGATCTCTAAATCTCCGGATCTTAGATATCATAATCAAGGTATCACAATTTCTCTGATTTGATGGTCTCAAATATTCCTCATGATAATTGAGAGACATGATAAGGAACATATTCTTATGAAGACTAGGAATAAGACTGGGAAATACATCATGTGGAAGAAGGATAATGGTATGGTCCGAGCATGGATCATGAACTCAGTGGAGCCTCTGATTAGTGATGGCATCATGTACTACAGAACAACAAAGGAGATGTGAGATTCTTTACACGACACCTATTCACACGAAAAGAATTCCAGCAAGGTGTTTGAGATTCACCATGAGATTGGGAGTGTCATTGTCTCAATATTATGCTACCTTGAAGGGACTCGTGGAGAAATATAACACATATAGACCAGTCTGCACCTGTGCCATGTAGAAGACTAACAAGAGAGAGTATGTTCTTCAGTTTCTTAATGGTCTTGGACTTGAGTATGAGGTCGCTAGGTCCCAGATTCTGACTCTTGCAGAGCTTCCATCTCTTGAGGAAGTATATAGCCAGATGAGAAAAGTGGTTGTGAAGCCGTCTACACCAGATGTTGGACAGTCTTCTACCTTGTTGGCTACTAGAGGACGTGGTGGTCCATCTACTAGGGGAAGAGGACCTGGTTGGGCTCAACTGGTAAACTCCGAACCATTTGTTCTCACTATGGCAAAGTTGGTAATTTGGAGGCTACTTGATGGTCCAAACATGGTAGACCTCCCATGGCTCACCAAGCCATCTCTTCATAAGATGTGAGCAACATTGTGTCTCGTGCTGACTATGATACAATTGTGCAACACCTCACCTAGCTTACTTAAGAGCCTACAACTACTAGAGATACAACTGCTTTAACCTCCTCAAGTATAGCTTCTACCTCGATCTCTGGTAGTGGTATTTCTGACCGCACTATGTGATTAGTAGATTTAGGGACATCCCGTCATCTTAGTAGAGATCAGAGTTGTTTTATGCATATTCAGATTGTTCCTCCTGGTAGAACTGTTCAGGTGGCAGATGGCAGACATTCTAGAGTTGATGGCAGAGGGGATGTAGCAATTACTCCACTAAAATTGGTAGATATTCTTTTTGTTCCTGACTTTCGTATTAGTCTTTTGTTTGTTACCAGAATTACAAAAGACTTACATTGTTGTTCCATCTTTGATGAGTTGGGTTGCACCTTTCAGGACAAGCTCACAGGGAGGACGATCGGTATCGGACATGAGGAGGGGAGTGTGTACCACCTAATCCAGACATCATTGGCTGCTGCTTGCCAAGGAGAGGTTGCCTTTAGTGCTAATACTACGCTTCAATGGCATCGTCAACTTGAACATCCTTAACTGGACATGCTACAATAAGTCATCTCTCACATTTCACCTACTATTGAAATTTACTGTGATGCTTGCCATCATCGAGTCAGCTTTCCTACCAATTCTTCCAAAGCTCTAGTTCTTGCTTTGATTTACTGCATATGGATGTCTGGGGTCCAAGTAAAGTGTCTAACAGACTAGTCACCATTTTTATTTACTTATTGTAGATGACTATTCTAGATTGTCTTGATTATTTCTATTATAAAATAAGTCTGATGTTGGATTAGTCATTGAAACCTTTATTATACAAATAAAGACTAGTTTTATGCTATTGTGAAGATTATTCATTCTGATAATGCATTAGAATTCTATACAGCAAAGTTAGCCACTTTCTACAGGCCTCTAGGTATTATTTATCAGACATCCTACCCCTACACGTCACAGCAAAATGGGGTAGTTGAGAAAAAACACAGAAATGTGTTGAATGTGACTAGAACACTACTTATTCATCACAATGTGCCATAGATATATTGGGGAGATACAATGCTTACTGCATGTTATTTGATAAACAGGTTGCCTAATTCAACAATTTAGGAGCACGTCCCATGGCAAGTCCTCCATCCAGACAAGAACTTGTTTTATGTACCACCCAGGATATTTGGTTCTGTGGCATTTTTTCATGTTTTAGGACCAGGCAGAGATGAGCTTTTGCCCCAAGAGCAATGAAATATGTTTTTCTGGGATACAGTAGTACCCAGAAAGGATACAGGTGTTATGATTCATGGGGTAAGAAGCACTATTTTAGTGTCGATGTTACTTTTCATGAGACAGTTCTATACTTCTCCACTGCCAATCATCAATTATCATTTGAGGGTAGTCATATCCCTATGCCAATGCCACCGGTTCCTTTAGAACACATCCCTGTTACTCACAATTAGGATACCACAACTACTACAGAGGATAACACTATAAAGCAGCCAAAGCCCACTCATGTCTACATATTTCTCGTTACTTACAGGTAGCATGAATGGTGCCAAATACATATCCCCTTGTCACCTCAGCCACCTCTTTCCTCTCCTTGAAAGGTTTGTGTTGATATTGGCATGAGTTCTAGTGGTGGTCATGCATGTCCTTCTGATGATTTTGGTCATTCTTCTGAGGAATAAGGCTCTCCCCTTCCTGTTCTAAAGATTGAGGAGGATCTAAACCTTCTAATTGCTATTCGGAAGGCTCCTCATAGTTGTGCACACGATCAAACTACTAGGGCAGTGACTACTGCCAATCTTGGGAGGTCGTTTGCTATGTTCACTGTTACTCTGCCACACAGATCCTTGCTACATTTCAACTGGCCATGCTTAATCCAAAATAGCATCAGGCCATGGAGGAGATGGCTATCTTGCACTCTCAAGGATTATGAGAGCTTACAGATCTACCCAGACATGCTAAGGTTGTTGGGTGTCGTTGGGTCTTTGCACTAAGTATAATCCAGATGGCTGCATATCTCATCACAAGGCACAAGCGAAGGCATTCACCTAGACCTATAGGGTGGATTTCTTTGACACTTTTTTGCTTGTGACATGGCTTCGTACTGTTTATATCCTTCTCTCAGTTGCTACACACTATGACTAGCCGTTACATCAGCTCGATGTGAAGAATGCCTTCCAATACGACAATCTTCAGGAGAAAGTCTACATGCAACAACCTCTAGGTTTTGAGACTCAAGAGGAGTATGTGTGTAAGCTGAAGAAGGCCATCTATGGCCTGAAGTAGAGCCCACGTGCTTGCTTCCAGAAGTTGTCAGAGGAGGTATAAACCATGGGGTTGTTGAGGTCCTATACAGATCACTCGCTCTTTGTTAGGAAGAGCGGAGTTGTGGCACCCCTAGTTTATGTTGATGATCTTATTCTTACTGGAGGTGACATGGTTGGGATAGCAGAGGTCAAGCAAAAGCTAGTTGATTCTTTTGTTATGAAGGACCTAGGTGAGCTCACATACTTTCTGGGCATTGAGGTAACATGGAGTAAAGATAGTATAGTTCTGAGTCAGCGTAAGTATGCCCTTGATATATTACAGGAGACAGGGATGTTAGGATCTAACCTTACAAATATATCAGTGGATCCCAAAGGACATCTTTATGATACAGAGTCTCAGCCTATTGACAGCAAGTCTTATAAGCAGTTGGTTGGTAAATTGTTATATCTGACTATACTCGTCCTGACCTTTCTCTTGCAATTGGGAAACTTAGTCAGTTAATGGACAAACCAACGAAGTAGCATTGGGATGCTACTATGTAGGTGTTCAGGTACTTGAAGAGAACACCAGGCAAGGGCATTTTGTTCAAGAAAGGTAAATCAATGAATATTGTTAGCTACGTTGATTCTAATAATGCAGGATGCATGGCAGACAGGAAGTGAACTACTGGTTTTTGTTTAGGAAGGATACACCCCAAATAGGTCACTATCTGGAAATAAGATGGAATGCGGAACTTGCTCATCAAGAACTGTAAAGGGCATTCGATTAATAAGATAGCATGCAGTCAACACTACATCTCCCCAATATAACACTATTCTAAATCAAGAGTGTCCAGACAACATCGAGAACATGTTGATGCTTTCGCTCTACCATACCATTCTGCTAAGACGTATGGGGATAACTCGTGTGATGCATAATGCCATGATCCAGATAAAAATCACGTAGAAAGGTGGTGCAAAACTCCAAAGCATTATCTAATCTAATAATCTTCACCTCCACCTCATACTGAGTCCAAATCTTTGCCAAAAAGGCACGAATCATGTTTCCAGACTTTGCTTTTAACACAAATATCTAAGATAGGAGAAATCATCCATAATTGCTAGATAATACCGATGCCCCAGTCGATCTGGAGTCCTACTAGACCCCTAAATATCCGCATGAAGCAACTAGAACAAGACTTGGAATCCCCGATGTTGACTCCTTGGGAAGGTACTCCTATGATGCTTCCCAAGTTGATGTGCCTCACATTGAAAGGTGGAGGCACCCTCTGATGAGAGAGAGGCATGGCCTACATAGGGCGACTGAAGAAGACCATAGACTCCACCTTCCTCTCAACCACATCTAATGATGCGTGCAATGAGAACATACTTAAATGTGAGATACTACATCAAAGATTTAATCACAGTTTAACTCCATGGTAATCCGACTGATCAAAAGCAAACTCAATGAAAATCAGGAGCCAAAAGGACCTTCTCCAACTTCATGTGTGGAGTCACACAAACCTTCCCCTAATCAAATATAGGGAAATGTTGCCCATCAGTAGCCTACGTAGTTTTGTCAGACGGAACTAAACAAATAGTGGAGAATTATCTCACATCACCACAAATATATCGAGACGCCCCTGAATCAACAAGTCAATCTACTTCCTTCACTTGAGGCTTGCACACAGCTACTACTCAAGATGCACCATGCTGACTACATATACAAAGCAGTGTCTCATACTCACTCCTCGATATAGTGACAGTATCACGTGACCTTCCTATCAAGGCTAGGGCCTGACACTCAACAGTAGGAACTCTCTCCTCTGGTTCTAGTCGAAGTGAAGCATGAACCTTGTCTTGACTATCCATGGTCATCATGTATCTCAGTGACCATTGAGAACCATTAATTCCATCTTACCTTCACCATAGGACTATGGAGGTGCTCTTACACACCTCTACTTCATAAACGCTCTCTGATGTCACCTCAGATGTATTTTTTGATGTCATATCTGAAATTGAACTAGAAGGGGGTGAATAGTAAAATTGAATAATAATAGTTAAATAAAAATTTAATCACACAATTAAAACAATATTTTTAGGTGGACACCCAAACTGGTAGAAAACCACCTAAGTCAATCCCTGACTTAGGATTTACGATCACAAACATGATCAATTCACTATTCACATAGTTAAAATATTTAAATAACGCGAAAGCATAAATCAAAGCAATAAGACAATTATGGAATGCTTGGGTTTACGTGGAAACCCCACTCACGAGGAGCAGGGAGAAAATCACAGGAGAAGCACCCTATGGGCGTGTTTTCTCTATATTTCTTCTCAAAGGTAAATAGGAGTACACACCTATTTATACGCCAACACTCACACACAAAGCCCACACTTTCCAATGTAGCACTAAACAACCACTCAATTCTTTCAACACTCCCTCAAGTTGGAGCATGGAATGCTCAGCTTGTAACACAGAGACACTCTACACAGGCGGGAACATAGGCTGGAGCTGTTAAATAAATTGTGGCTGTCTCTGAAGATCTGGTGCTGATGGCTCCTCATTCAGTATCCCTAAAAAGGGTCTTCCCCTGAAGACCTCAAAGCTGCATTTCTCACATAGAAACCGACTAGGCCCTTCCTCTGAGGACCTCAAAAATGGATCTCCCTCTCTCTAGAGACCTCGAAACTCTGAACTTCCCAGAGTTTGGTTTCTCGTGTGAAGATCAACTACTAAACAAATCCGTAGCGGTATCCGATGTCATTTCAACTACTGAAGGATGCTATCATGTCTTGGGACTGCAACAAAAGGACTACCAAACGAGGGTGACTATAATGGCTTCCACACTCCCCCTTTCCCCCATACTCATATGGGAGAAAAAATAATGACGACGAGAAGAAAATAAAACATTAAAAATTGAAGAAGACTAAACATCTTCTCTCAACCATAAACCTCATCATCACTTTTTTTTACCTTTCTTTTTTTTCCTTTTCTTTTCCTCCCCCCTTTTTTTTGCATGCCATTTTCTTTTTTCCTTTTCTCTTTTATTTTTTTTCTTCTCCCTTTTCTCCCTTTTTTTTCTTTCTTCTCTTTTTTTTACCATCTTCCTTGTTTTTCACTCATCTCTCCCTGACAAATATAGATAAGGAAAGAGGATAAAATTTGTGATTTACCCAAAGTCATTTTTCTCCCTTTAGGGTTCGTAAGAACCCAATCAAAGCAGCAGCACAATTGCAAGTCAAAACCACAGGAGAGCTCCAACATCCTCCTAAACCAGTGGGTGCCGCGAGTGCTGTTGAATCAACTCGCCTCTCCAAAGGAGCCCTCAAAAGCAGAGCCCCACTCGCTCTCCAGCGCGGTGCCTCCATCGCTGACCACACGTGCCAACGGTCCTTGCAAGATCTGTGCTGAGATCGTCGCGCAATCGCGAGATTGACGTCGAGAGATCTCAACCATCATGTGCAATCACATGATGCGAGATCTCCATCTCTTCAACCACACGCATGCCCTAGCGTCACCATCATCTCCTCACCGCGCTGCCTCTTCTCTGTAGGCGAGATCAACTCTGCCATCACCACCTCACGTGCTTTGGAGGATCACAACCACTCATGAAGGACACAAGCCCTAAGGTCGATGCCTCACAAGGGCGATGAGCAATAGCGGAGCGCCGCCAACCCTCGCACTTCGGTATGCGTGCGATTCTCCATCAAGAATGACGTCGTTGTTGACACTCAGTCGTGCAAGGGCACTGCAGCGTCACCTGATGCGGCCTCCGCATCGCTAGCGCGTCACCTTTGCAGCCTTGGGGTCGCTGTGTCGCCAGGGGGCACCTCCGTCTCCAACAGGATCGATCTCCTCTTCATCTTCTCTTCAGACAAACAAAACTCCCAAGAAAGATAAACTTGATAATCTAAAAATAATGGAATGATAACCCAAGAAAGAATTCTTCTGATACCAAGTTAAAATATTTAAATAACGCGGAAGCATAAATCAAAGTAATAAGACAATTATGGAACGCTTGGATTTACGTAAAAGCCCCACTCACGAGTAGGGAGAAAACCACGGGAGAAGCACCCTATGGACATGTTCTCTATATTTCTTTTCAAAGGTAAATGGGAGGAATACACGCCTATTTATAGGCCACCACTTACACACAAAGCCTACACTTTCCAATGTGGCACTAAACAACCACTCAATTCTCTCAACACACATCACTTTAAACGAGGGTGGTATACCTCAATTACAATGCCCACCTCCGATCTCGAACTGAAGGTTTCTCCCTTCGCAAGGAAGAGATGAGGATCCGATAGGTCGGATTCCCAACTACAAGTATAAAAATGCAAACAAAAACACCCTATAGAGCTCCCCAAAAGATAAGTAGACTAAGTTAGCTACTAAAGGTGAGTGAACTTCCTGATGATGAAGGCTATAGCACAATGGAGTGAGTGTTTGCCCAAAAGAGAGTGTTGCACAATAGTAAGGCAATATGAGAGTATAGAGCTACTATTTTTCTTGTGAATTATCTCTCAAAGGTGTGTATTGCCAAAGAGGATGTTAAGGGGTATATATAGGCTTCATAAGAATCTTCAAGGCTTGGGAGGCTCCTCCTAACCGTTGAAGACATCCCCCAACAGATTTGGTCAAAATCCAAATCAGATCAAACTTATGATGACTCTGACAGCAGAATCAAACATCTGATTTTTAGGTCAGACATCTTAGCAGACACTGACATCATTTTTGGTCGTCTGATCTAAAGGGTCAAGGTTCCTAGATTTGATTGGATGTAAACAGGGTTCTTGTGTCTAAAGGTCAAACGTCTGGTAGTGCATTTTAGGACATCTGAGAGAATTTTTGGGCGTCTAATTTTATGCAGGTTTGTTCTTGTATTGGATCAGATCCAAACAAGGTTTCAATGTAAGGAGGTCAGACGTCTGACTGGACGTCTGATAGTGGTTCTAGACATCTGAATGTCATGATGATCTTGAGCTTTGGATTTCTTGCGATTTCAAAAGCTTGATTTCATCTGACAAACTTTTCGTTAAGTGAGTTTAGGTGTAACGTTCCATTATTAGACGTCTAGAGTCATGTCCATACGTCTGGAACAAGGGTAAAACACCCAACGATTGGATATGTTCTGACACAAGGAGATTTGGAAATGATTAATGCCAATGGTAGTGTCAATAAACAATTGATAGAATTATCGGACGTCTTAAGTAATCTATGGATGTTTGGAATTTTATCTATTCGTCTGGAGCCTAAGTGGTTAAAGAGCTAAGATGTAGTTTATGGTAATTGGTCGTCTGATTAAAGTGTCGACGTCTGATGGATGTTTCTGAGTTAGATTTTTGTTTCTAAGTTTTTTCTAAGTGTTGTAAGCCTAAGTCTAGATATTATATATATAGTGCTCTTCACAACTCTTTTCTAGACTCAAGAAAAATGAAAATACAACTCTTAGAAGTTTGTACATAAAACCCTAAGACCTAGACAAATACGTATTTTCCTCTTAATTTTTGAAGAGGTTGAACTAACAATATCTACCTCAAACCAACCAACCTCTATGAGCAAAGAAACAGAAAGAATCATACCATCAAGCTTTCAGATCAGTCAAATGAAAGGGGAAAGCCACATGATCATCCAAACAGCAACAGGAAACAACTCCTAGGTCTGAAAAAACAAAATTCAAACCATAATTTCACCAAATCACACCCGAAAGTCAGATTTGCATGGGCTGAAACAAATCTGCAGCGGGTCTGAATGCAAAATCAGACCATACATGCTAGAACAAAGGGCAATATGAAGCCTAAAATAGGAACAAGATGAAGATGATCTCTTACGTGGTGGATAGCATATGCAAGCTAGGGCAGCATGGCCACTAACAGCACTACCACCACCTGCAACAGCCCCCTACTACCACTAGAGAGTGAGAAGTCATCTGGCAGTGCTGGCTGCCACTGGTGGCCTGCAACGGCAAGGAGAGGGCAGCACAGCAAGGAGGAGGAGCCAGCGGCACCCAAGGGGGAGAGAGAGGAGGGGTTAAGGTGGAAGTTTTGGAGGCTAAGTTTTGGGTGGGATACCCGATCACCAACCTAAGACCATTGCTTCGATACCAAGTGAGATGAAATGAATCAAGTTAAATTATTTTATAGCCCTACCTTAATATATAGAGAGTTGGGAAAAAAATTACATGACAACCCCATAAGAAAATAACAAAATAACAAGGACAAATAACAAATAATATAAGACCAAGGGGGCTCAATAATTATTGCCGATGCTATGTGAAACCCTCATTTTTATAAAGGATAGACTATTCATCCATCACAAAAAGGAATCTTACATGTCATATGCAAGTCATACTCAAGTGCTTTAAAAAACATAAGGCATAATAAGGTGATTTTGTGTTATTGAAGCGAGGCATAAGCCTCCGGGTGCCGAGCCATAGCTTATAAGCCTCACTTTTCAATAGAAATATTAAAATTAGGTGCAAATATATAGAACTTATACAATTATAAATTGTATCTCTTCCATAGGAAACAAACTCCAAATGGAGCAGGCCAAAATTATTCAGAACCTAGACAACTACAACTTTGATTATCCCTTCAGCATGAAAGGCAAATATAAGGATGAACAACCCAATCCCCACATGAAGCAACATGATGCAAAGATTATATTTAACTTAGATGGTGCACCTATCATTATTTATATCAGTCTACAAACACAATGAAGCAATTCGTCAAATCATCTGTAATTATGCATGTTTGACAACAAAAATCCTTTTTTTTTCTCCTGTTGGTAATCTTTGAACTAAATGCTACAGTATTAGCTAATGTGAATAAGAGAATAATATCCCAAATATATGAATCAACAATTTGCTTTTAGCACACAAGAGTTGAACCTAAATCCGGAGTTGGTAACATAAATGTGATTCAAATATTTAACTCAGTAAGAAAATGTATGGGTTATGGGTCTCGTATCCCTCATACTAAGTTAAGAAGATGCCTACAAAAATAAAACACTAATAGCAAAGGCTTATTTTAGGAATGAAGAGCAAGAGAATGTGAGGGCCAAAACCAACTAAATCGCAGTTATCATAGTCCTCAACCAAGGCAACACCTTGGTACCACCTCACCACCTTGAGACTGCCTCACAATCTGAGGCTCACGCCTCGCAAAGATCGCCTGAGGTGGTGGGCGCCCTGAGGCTAAATTTGCAAGCCTCGCCTGCCTAGTCAACATCTGTGAATCCTTCAATTGCTTGGTCATCTCCCCCTTTTTCCAGGATTCTTCTCCAAGTAACAAACTCTGAACAAAATACATTAGCAGGAGCATGCATAAATTAGCTAAGAAGATTGATTGCGTAAGTCATATCCGATCTAGTAAGAGTAAAATAGATCAATTTCCCCCCTAGTCTTTGATATATGCTCTTTGGGTGTCACATGGAGATTTCCCACTCTTCAAGCTCAACATATGATTTGCCTCAATGGTGTCGCTGTGAATCTACATTCAAGATTTCCAATTTCCTTTAAAAGATTCAAAATGTGCTTTCTCTAGTGCAAGAAGAATCTGTCTCTGAATCTAGCAATTTATATGCCAAGAAAGTATTGTGGCTTTCCAAGATCCTTGATTCCCTTTAAAATAGAGCTGGCATTTCCTCCTCCATCATAGCTTTCCATGAAGGCTGTTGTAATTTCTCCACGACTCAAGGGAACCTGGTGACTGTCAACAGAAAAGGAGAACTGCTGAGTGGAAATAGGAAGGTTATCAAATGTCATAAAATTGGCTATAAGACATGTTAGGAAATAAATTAAATTAGGATATTTTTAGTGTTAAATTTGTTAGAGTTTGTAGGATGAGTTGTTTTACTATTTTTAGTCCTTAGTTTTAGTATGTTATCGAGTTTTCATGTATACCTAAGCCCTTTCTCTGTATAAAGAGGGCTAAGGCTTTCTTTTTAAAATATAACATAATAACCAAGTTAATCTTTTTCAACAAGATATTTTGCACATGAATAAGGCACTTTGCAAAGAGCGATAGGTAAATCCAAGTCAAAAGAATGCTTGTGGGAAGATACCTGTGAATGATCTCCATATGATGAAGTAGGATTGAAAGGAGGATTGATAGGGTCAATGGTGCTAAGAGGTTCCATAGATGTCAAAGGCAATGATGGTAAAATTCATAAAATTCACAACTTAAAACGATAAGCATAAGTAAAATTCATACTCAGACATGGTGAAAATAATCTTTTTTTCATTAATATGTTAATTGTAGGGGAGGGCATCTGATAAATATATGTGTTCCAGCTCAGAATAAACATGTTAGAGACACGATATCAAGAGAGCACTTTACATAATTTTGGTTCATTATGCAACCTGTCCTTTATTCTTTAGTGTACTTGTACTGATGATTTTTCTTATGATAGGAACTCAGAGTTTTATGCCAGTTCTGGTCATCTATCCTTTTTCTAGCAAGTTGTTTTTTTAGGTTGCGTGCATGTGTGTTTTTGTGCGCATTCACTCTTTCAATGGATCAATTGTGTATGGCACTTAGGTTAAAATCTGGTATGCCATTTTCTGATTTGATGGCATCATGGGTCGACCTGCTCCCTGTTGAAGTCCCTCATATCTGTTCATTACCTCACTTCTTTGCTTGTATCCTATCTTCGCTTCCCTCGGTGCTTTGAGATCCTTTATTTTATTTCTAAGTCAAAGATATATTTTTCTTCCATTGACAGGAAGCTTAGTCTGCCATCTTTATTAATGAAATATAGCAATTTAATTACTTTTTCTTGTCCATGTTGTCTAATTCATTTGAAACGTTGGTTCAGTTGTTTGTGGACACACAGCTGTTTTCTGTGCATACAGACCTTGTCCTATCCTTCTACCAAAAGGACTAGCAGTGCAGCGGTATTTGCTTCGTCAACAAGATGCACCAATAAGGAGGATGAAATGTTTTCAATTTAAATCTATTAGGTCCACTGATGTGTAAAAATGAGAAATTGCCCAAAATACTCCATGTACAAAAGTTTTCTTATTTTTCAATCATGCTTTGAGCAGTCCTCAAAGTGAGGAACTTCAACAGAATCCTCCTTGCAAGGGGGACAGTGTTGAAATGTTGTAAAAAGGTCAGGAAAGAAACATAGTATTAGAAAGGTGGATATTATGTATCCTCCTCAAGAACTCAGTAACTCAGAGAAGATTGGAATTGCCGGAAATCTGGTGGTAAAAGGCGTGCTTTCCACTATTAGGACAGATGGGGAATCGTGGTTTGTGTTTGCCAATTCCAAGATACACAGGAAGCAGAGAGCCGCTGAAGTTGCATCATCATTTTCACAGGATGCTGTCCATTCCTTTCAACCCTGAAAGTCGTGGCACCTGATTAGTTGGCTAGAATTGGACCTGTGCCCCTCTGCTACCAACCATGGACCAGGAGGCCAGTTCATCGCCTAGTTCAGCTTCCTTCTACTGGTCGTGATGTTACCATCTCTGGCTATAGAAGCAACAGCAACAAAATAACCAATATCTGTAGTATTAATTTTATCTTTTTTTTTCCACGGGTATTGATTTAAGTGATACGTTTGTAATATCTTTTAAAGGGTTTGTTACTGCATAATACTGATTTACAAAAAAAAAAATGAAACAATTGAAAATAGCAACCTGTATCATTTTTGACTTATCAAACATAATAATGTGTTCTTGGGATGCGTTCTTTTGACAGACTTCAGTATTTGTGGAGTGTTTAAAGAAAAAGATTAGCTTTTTACAGAAATAAGAGTGAGAGGAAGGGATGCTGTACCATCTGATCTTAGGCAGCTCTTTATGGATATGAAATTGGTGCCTGAGCCACCGATATTAGCACCTCTACATTGAGATGGGCCATCAAATCTGTGGATAATGATTCACAAATTTGTCAATTCCTTCTCCCTTCTTTCCACCACAGCTACCCTTCCCCCGTACCATGATTTATGCCCCTCGACATGCTAATGGGCTCCGTCAAATCACCCAAGCGCCACCCTAGTGTAGAAATGGACCCCAGCACTTATAACCTTTTTCCACTGTATCTTCCCCTCATCGCCATCACCTCCAAAATCAAGGACCTCATGTTCCTTCCTGTCTTCATCATGTCCCTCTCCAGCAAGCCCCTCCATTTGATTGCCAAATACATCACAAGCTTTGGAAGGCTCAATTGCCGATGGTTGCACTGACAAGCTCAAGCTCGTTACCTTATTTTCCCTTAAGGATGTCAAATCTATCCAACATGGTTTGTGAGCTACCTTAGCGGTGGCACTCATGACAATGATTTCACCTGGTAGTTTCTCTTCCCAACCTCGGCCTCCTCTAAGAACCTTTTTCCTAATGCCACGTTCTTAGTGTCCTTAACATCTATGCCTTTGCATGGGTTAGTAGTTTGTCACATGGCATTGACCACTTCAACTTCTCCTTTATTATGTACTATGGTTGTGTCAACGTGTAGTATGCTCTCAAAGCTATAATAATGCTACTTATGATTGGTAGATGGTACCACGGTGGATGGGGGGAGGTGGGGGGTTGGAGGGTGGGGTTGAGTAGTACTTAGATTTCAACAAATATGCAATATATGCTCTAAAAATTATGTGAACACTATTACCACGTAGTATCAATTACAAGCAGATAAAGAATGGTGAAACTACAAAATACATAAGAGATTTTTATATTGATTCACCAACTTTGGACTACATTGAATGTGTAAGATTTCACTGCTTGGGTTTTCACTAACCTCATTTAAACAAATAAGAATCAAATCTTGACTCTAGAAACACCTTCTCAAGGGCAGTCTTCTTGTCTGTAGAAGAATGGTTCTCTCTTTATACCTAGAGAACCACCAGCTAACAATAAACTGAAAATTATAATGTCAGTAGAATAATGGATATCAAATATAATCAACAATCATATCCTTATTCATAATAATCAAAATAAAGAGATATTCGACACATCTATGGATAAGAAATTAGGATTAATTCAAAATAGTGGGAAAAAAAATGAAAGGCTCATCTTATTATAAGGGTCCTACCTCTCTTTATATAGAGAGGGAAAAAGGGTAAATTGTAATATAATCCAATAACAGGTAAAAGGTGTACAAATAAATGTAAAAATGTAAATAAGTCTACACTCCTCTTCAAGCTAGAACACATATATCTATCATTCTTAGTTTGAAACAAGAATCTAGAGTAGATTAAAGAAGTGGTTTGGTAAAAATATCTATTGTCTGATTATCAATGGCAACTTGGGTTGTATATAGGAAGCCTTTTTTAATAAGATCCCTAATGTGGTGGTAGTCTACTTCAACATGTTTAGTCCTTTCATGAAACATTGAATTGTTGGTGATATATGTAGCAACGACATTATTGCATCTCATTTCCATAGGGCTAGTAATCTGTATGTGCAAATCTCCCAAAAGTGATTTCACTCACATGAGTTCTGCAGTTGTCTGTGCCATAGCCCTATATTTTGATTCTATACTCGACCTAGAAATAACAGTTTGCTTCTTGCATTTTCAGGTAACTAGATTGCTAGCCGCATAAGTGCAAAATCCTATGGTAGATTTTCTATCTACCAAACAACCTACACAATCTGCATCCAAATATGCCACTACGAACATAGAAGTGCCACGAGTAAATAAAAGACCACGTCTAAGTGCCTTCTTAATATATCTCAAGACCATCATGGAGCATCCTAATGCTACCTCGAAGGCTTAGCCATAAACTGATTAAGTCTCCCAATTGCAAATCAAGGTTTGATATATCATCGATATATCAATATCGACGGATATCTCCATATCGATATCACATGTCATCTTTTTTTTTCATGATATCGCCAAGATATCGTCGATATCGAAAAACTGCAATTGAGTTTTTCTGTTAAATTAGTGATGTGACTAATATGGGAGATATGTCGGTCACATATCTTTATCTGCATGCGTAACTCACATGAACACGCATTCTTTCCATTTCTTTTCTTCTCCCTTACCCTGTGCGACTCACATGGACAAATGATTTCTCAACGGACTAAATTATAAAAAGTCATAACATATTAACCAATGAATTAATCGATAATTTGCCATCTTTAAGAGGAACACAAAATGATGATGATTATGATACTGATGATGGAGATGATGATGCACAGATGCAATGATGGTTAATGAGCCACAAGGAGAAAGTAGTGGAGGAGATGAGGGATATCATCATCAAGGTCCTAGTAGAGACTAGAGCTAATGCCCAACATGAATACATGCAAAGATATATAAATATACATGAAGATCCCATGCCAAGTCCACCTTTTGACTATGATGTAGGAACATGGTATGGGTATGTGATTCCACAGCAATCATGGGTCCTAATCAACCTAAATAATGTTTGAACCTAAGTTAATTTGTAGATATTGCACTCATATCTTGCATATCATGCATTGCATTAGTCTATTTAGAATAAGATGAGATATCCTGCTATTTAATGATTTTTATTACTATTTACAGGTAATAAAGTGATCTAGGATGGAGATAGTGGAATAAAGCAATAAGGAAGAAAAAGACTGATCCAGATAAGAGGAGTGAGGAGGATAGCCTTATCCCTACCCTTCAAAACCCTAGGATAGCCTTCCCAAACCCAAAACGACCTCCATTAGGGCACCTTAGCCTCAAAACCCAAACATGGATAGCACTATCCATGTTCTTATCAACCCTATCTCACTCCCAAACACTTAGGAACCAAAACCCACCTTAGAAAACCTAAAACCCGCTCTCCAGCACCTTTTAGGACGTCCAGACATCTGGCTGGATGTCTGATTTCTGCACAATAACAATCCAGGAAGACAAAACTCATACTGACACAGAATTGGACGTCCAATTTATTGTCCGGACGTCTAATTTTGCAAAATAAGACGTCTAACCACTATCCTTGACATCTGATACTGCTGTCTGGTTCCTGATTTTGGTGCTAGAAGCCTGATCTTGCCTATTTTGACCTAGGAACCCCACCGAAAAACCTAGGAAACCTAATTAGAGACCTCCTAAGTCTAGTCCACTATCCATAGCCCTACTTATCCTATCCCTAACCCAATTGAACCATCCCATACCTAATTGGGTGCATCTACAGTTGATTGGGTGCACCTGAGCCCAATTAGATCCACCCAGGATCTAATTGACTCATACCTATTAGGGTTACCCTAGCCTAATCACATGCACACATCCAATTAGACTTGACCTAGACCTAATTAGGTTCACTCCTATCCGATTAAACTTTCCTAAGCCTAATTAGGCCCACACCCACTTAATGTAGGTTAACCCAACCTAGATTCACCAAACCCACTACCCTACTCCACAAAAATTACACCTATACATACATACACTTTCCTAAATCCCACTTGCCCACTCTAGCCCTCATTAGTTGGTCACCAACCTAGATCCTACATTGGTGGCACTTGCTATTTTGGGAGAACCAAAAGTGGTTACCCATTTGAAATGGAGAGGCCTTCCCATAAAAACCAAAGAGAGAAGAGAGCCACGAAATTAATCCCCATCTCCATCCATTCTCTCCACTCTCTCAATTTGCGACCACACCTCCTCCTCTCCCTCTCAAGGTCGTCCTCCTCCTCCAAGGCCCCCTCCATGGGTGGCTAAAGAAGAAGCTCCTCCAAGGCATCTTCATGTGGGTGGCAAGAAGAAGGAGAGCACTAGGGTGCAACACCCTCTTCTCCACTCTTCACTTGGGCGTGTCCTTTCTTCTCCATAGAGAGGACGCACCCTCTTTTTCTTCTTTTTGGACGAATATGAAGGCTTACCCATAGCCTCTTGTGGCCAGCCATCTCTTGTTGGTAGGCGTGTAGACGGGTTTGTATACCTATGGTCTAGCCTACACCCTCACACATAGCCGATGGCCCTAGTGGCACCTTCCCAGCATAAGAGATTTCCTCTATTTATATGCTTTCTAGTACAGATGTTAATTGACATTTGTTTCTATGCATAAATAATATTGCGTGATTATTGCTTCTGTGATTGCTTGTCTTCATGCTACTTAGGCTCGTTCACACTATGCACGGCCACCATGGCCCACTTAGATTCACGTAGTCACTTAGATTTTAGCTAGCACGTCTAGATCTAGGTTTCATTTTGTGTTTCAAAATAAAAATCAAAAACACGAAAAGAGCGCAAAATACAAAAAAGATCAAAAATATTAGGTTAGATTAGATTTAGGTTAGAAAAGCCGATCCAATTCTCGACTCGTTTTCATGCCTCTCAAAGACGAACGACCGGGACTCAAGTTCTAAAAAGAAAAGAAATCTATGCTAGTTTCGTTTTTATAAATATTTTTGTCAAGGGGATTTCGCAACTATACTACGATTTCCGACGATTTCAAAATGCGCGATTTCCACACTTGTCAAATGGTGTCATTGCCGGGGAGGCAACGCGCGAGTTTAGATTTGGATTTATTTAACTTTTTATTGTTTTGATTATAGGGGTGTCAAGACGAGGATCTGCGCACATATCGACCTGTGGTGAAGACCGCAGGTATATTCTTCATCCTCTATTTGTTACTTTCCTAGGTCAAAAAAAAAATCAAAAATATATATATATAAAATTTCAAATTCAAATTTTCGGATTTGAATTTACAAAAAAAAATTCTTTCTTTGGTGTGTGTTTTAACTTGGAAACTATTTAAATACACCAAAAATTAGATTTTGAAATCCGACTAGAAAAAGTTGACAATTTCAAAATTTTATTTCCATCAAAATAGGAATCCAAAAATCTTGGGATCCGATCTAATAGTAGGCTTTCAAACCAGCTTTCCAGCGTCACCTTTTATTTGGAAAAATTTACACTGTACGAATTTTAAAAATTCGCACAGTGGAAAGGGGTTAGAACAGTCTGCACTCTGATTTTATATAACTTTAAACGTTAGTTCTGACCTCTACATAAATCAGATCTCTTTGAAATTTGTGGGGTTGGAAAGTTACTGAAAGCTAGTTGTTTCTATAAATTTTTAAGAATTTTTGGATTTCCTTTGATACTGTTTCAAACTGAATTACTCGTAGGGGATCTATTTGGCCTATTTGACCTCCTGACACAAAAATTTTTGAAAAATTGCACAAAACAGTAAAACTTAAAAAAATATTCCCTGAAAAACTTATTGAAAAGAGATCTCTACCAAATTTCATCTTCTTTTGATTTATTTACTGATTTGGGGAGTGATTTCAAGTCAGACTAAGGTCTGACTGCAGATTTTTAGAAGCACAAACCCTAGGTGTTTCACATAATGGTTTAAATTTAGAGACCCAAAACAAACCCGTTTGAGCCTGATTTGGGTGTGATTGCATGAGAGGGGATCTAATTTGATTGGTTGTCTTCCCCTCACCCACTTAAATTGAATTTGATCTACATTTCAACTTAAGCAACTACTTAGGTCTATTTCATTTAGTAGTGGTGCATTAGGATCATTATTTTCCTTGATTGGGTTGTACCACTTCTACCTTGTTAGACTTAAAAGCATCATATAGACCTATCTAATATTAGGGTTTCCACACTAAGGTAGAGTACATTTGCATTCCATACTTAAAGGAAATTCATATAACAAATTGGGACTTGCAAAACTTGTGTGCTCCACTACAACCTTGTTTGAATTAACCTAAACAAGGAAACCCTAAAAGATAGAAAAAATTAATACAAGCACTTGAACCATAAAATCCACTACACCAATTAAAGCTTGTATTGAAAATCCTTTGTCTATGCACTTCACACTCACAAACCTAATTTTAAGGGCAACACCCCCAAAACGCCCATTCACATTCCAAGAGTACTCTAAGCCCAAGCCTAAAACTAAGTAGACGTGCCCTAGGCAGGACTAATTTACTTGGTAATCAAAATTTAATTGAGTAAAAATTAAGACCTTGTCTATTTGGATCAACTGGTGACAAAAAAGGTCGATGCAGTAACCGCGTCAACATCTAGTGGTGTCCTGCCATGCGGGGTGTCCTAAGAGGTCCCACCATTCTGACCAGCCAAGTAATTCAAGGGTTGGTTTAACCCAAGTCAAATTCAAGGTACCAGGTTTAGATCCAATTAGGATATACAATTTAAGGCTAGCTTGTTTGCTTGATTTGGGGCTCTCTCATCTTTCTTCCTAAGCTTTTGCCTTAATTCCACCAACTCCTTGTAGCTGGTTGTGTCTTCCTAAGGAAGACTATCTCTTATCTCTATCCGCATCTTTTATCAAATATCCATGAACCCATATTATTCTTTTGACCCTTAGGGTCCTCCATCTCCCAACCCAACCATGATTTCGACTCCTCCTGATTGGGAGACTCATCCTAACCAGCTGGGACATGATTATCCTTATCCCTCCACCTTATTTAGAACCTGAACCTCATGAATCTAACCCTTATTCAAATTAGAACCAATTGAAAGCCATAGTTGCTAAACTCCAGGAATATAACAAGGACTATACAGATCAATGTGCCAAGCTTCTGGAGCAAATTAGATGATCTCAGGCACAATCTCAATCTTATCACTCCTCCCAGGAAAGAGAGACCTAGAACAACCAACCTAGTGGGTCTAGTGACCCATATTTTGGATCCACTAGCTACTCTACTGATTCTTGCTACCATGGGGAGGTATCCTGGACTTAGCCAACCCAAAAGGTACCTTTGGACCTAGTCCGTGATTTGGGTAGATCATTTGAGGAATGCATCATTTCTGATACACCTGTACCTGATGATATATCACTAAGGAATTGGAATAATGGATCACAAGTACAGAACCACATAACAGGTTCTCAATCAACTCCCTCTATAGTCAACCCCACTCAGGGTGATACACCTATTGATTCATATCTAGATTCGTATAACCCTGAGTGGAGAAACAATCCTGATCTTTCATGGCCACCACAGAGACCGACTCAAATTGAAAATCAATCTAGGCCAGCCCAATATTCCACTCAATCCACTTTAGGGCAACCATCTAGTCCAGCCCAACCCACAACCACCCTTGAAGATATCATGAACATTTTGTTGGACTTTGACAAGGAAAATGAAGAAAGGCTGACTAAGTTGGAAAATCAAGTGAAATCTTAAGGGGATCAAATCAAGAGACTTCAAGAATCACTTTATCCCTGAATGCAAATGCCTTTTCACTCCTATTCTCCACCAATTCTTTCGACCCCTCCTCCAATCTATCATACATGCCATTGTACATGGGCCAACTCTTTGGCCTCTAAAAGAAAGAGAAAAGCTAAGAGCCCACCCAAATGATCTGATTCAGGTTCAACCAAAAATCATAAAACCAAATCCACATCCAACTCCAACTTAGACTCTAGGGACAAAAAGAAGAAAAAGGCTTCCGAAGTTGATTTGACCTATTTACCCTTTCCTGAGGCCTTAAAGAAAGAGTCACAAAAGAAGAAAAAGACTTGCACACCAAAAGAGGTGGTTTTATCAGCTAACATAAGTGCATTTGTTTCTGGTACTCTACCACCCAAAAAGACCGGCCCTGGAAAACCTTTCATATCTTGTGCCATCAAGGGATTCACCTTCAAAAGAGCCCTTGTGGATCTAGGGTCTTCCATTAGCTTGATTCCTACCACCCTTTTTTATCACACCAGACTTAGAGATCTGCACCACACACCTATCACCATTAGAATGGCAGAGGCTCCATCAAAACACCTAAGGGGGTAGTTCAAGATGTGATCATCAAAGTGCAAGATCTTAGTTTTCCAGTTGATTTTATTGTTTTGGACTTGGATATACCAAAAAAGCTAAGTAATTCACCCATCATTCTGGACCTTTCTTGGCTACGGCCAATGCACGGATTGACTGTTACTCAAGATGTATGGAGATGAGTAGCAGCAATGAGAAGATTCACTTTGATATTTATGCAGCCGCTAAAAAACAAAGTCAGGGTATTTTCTGAATGACACAGAAAGTGATTCGAAGGGCAATTCGGAAGAAACTATGGCAATTGACACCTAGGTAGAACCACATGACCCGAATCAACAATACACTAGATCACATAAGTCACCTTCAATACCAAATCAAATCATTGATAGTATGGTTGACTATCTTGATTGACCTAGCCCAATTCAAACCCCTACCCCTTGCAATGAATCCCAAATTACTCAATCAATCAAAATGATTCATGAAATAAAAGAAGCTAGTGCAAGAGAATATGATGATGTAAAAAAAGAGCTTCATAGAATCCGGGACAAGCAACAAAAATCAAGAACATTTGAATTTGGGTCAGGTGTACCACAACCAATTTGTGATTCGGTGGTGGTCATACAGGATTCTGTTGATCAAACGCCCAAGGTGGATGATATTGATAATCTTATTGAAGTCGAGAACGGAGATTTATTCGAGAATCTTGATTTTGATTTAGGACCTGAGTACCAATCATTTCATTTTGAGGAACCAAGTATTAAGGGACCTGAATATGATTTTGTTGTATTTGAGAATACTCATGGAGACATTGATGAATTAATTCAAATGATCTCATACACGAAGTAACAAAATCGAAAAGACGGTAACAACTCCTCAATCAGTGATTCAGCCCATTCCACTTTCATGGAGGGACTCACTACCGAACCTAATGACCAATTTTATATAAGTGAGAAGAACATATCCCCTTATGAAAAGGATATTCAAGAGATTGAAAGGTTATTGGGGATTTTATATGATGAGTTATCGGAAAAAGCTAAAAATTTTGGGAAATCATGTAATAATTGGGAATTAGAATTTAAAAGTTTTGAAGAGATAAAAGATGATACCCAAACATCTTTGATAGAGACAGAGACTGATCACTGAACCTTGATTTCCAGATCTGACCACACTACTTGGGTCATGCCTTCCATTCATCACCATTATCAAGACCAATATGATTTCACCCCACACAACTCTACCCATACCCCTACCACCCACATTCTCCATCACCTCTTTGAGATGCCTTCACCTTCATTTCTTCCAAGCACCCGTAATTATCTTTCTTCTATAGCATCTGGCTGTAGATTTTCCCAAGCCCCATCATTACATTTTCGCGATTATTTGGACTCGGAATTCATGGACAGCTGGTCCGCATTTGCGGCCCACTATTGGCGAATGAGATTAAAATTCTTATCATTTTACTCGCCACTCTCAATACTGTATTCCTATATCCTTTTTCAGTGTACGCCTAGTTGGAATCGTTAATCTCAGCACTTATATATAGCATATTTTATTTGTCATATTTTCCCTACATATTCAATTTTAGGTTGGAATAAGCAGGACGTCAAAATTTAAGAGCTATTCCAGGTGATTTCTACCCTTTACCCCTATCTTAAGTAATTTTTCATTATATTCATACATGAGGACATGCAAGAAAGTAGGCATGGGGGGTAGTAATTGTAAACTAAAAAATTTTTCTGCCAACACCTAGGAAAAACCTTTCGTACATCATGCTAATTGCACTTTAGAGTCCTTAAATTAAGAACAACCGACTCCACCTCTAATGTTCGCATTGGAGCTAAAAATCGTTCGCAACAGCCACTTTCGACTCATTCATTCACCCTTTTGTTCTAAATTTAGGGTCAAGCTGTACATAATCCGAATTAGGGAAATTTTCGAAGTGCAACTTTGAAAGGTTACAAATAGTATTTATATATATTGCATTCATGAAAAAGATTTTTATCAAGACAATGTATTAAGGATTTCATCCTTTAGTTGATTCTTGTAATCTGGAATCCAGTATAATTTTTCACACCTACACATAGATATTGCAATGGATTCACGGTAAAGATTGATGAACATCTTTAGTTTGTCGAGAAGAAGCACTGCTTCTTTTCCTGAACCCTTGGACATTGTTTTGGGAGTCAGGTACATTTTCTTCCAAAAATCCACCAAATAGTGTGAGATGAGAATAGAGTGTACCGGTGCTTTAAGATTAGTGCAAGGAATCTAAAATCTTAGATAATTAGGTGGTGATATCATAGATTAGGCATAGTTTTCGCTCTCGGATCCTGTATATACATTTTTGCGTGAAATTTTAAGAGCCACCAAATAAGGCAAATACCCAGAGAGTGAATTTTCATAAAACTAGGACTAAGGTGAATGGTTACGACCATTCTTTACGGAATCCTCGGTTGAAGGAGGGTATTAATGTCAAGGTCAAAAATACACCGTCCTATCCGTCTTTCCCAGTGTCGTGAGTAGGCACTTCCACCAAATAAGCCACCCAATGTCTCTTGAATGTCACCAATTCCTAATAATACCACCTAAATATGTTCATAAATGTATGCTAGCTTGTGTTGTGTTGAAACAAAAAATTATATATAGAAAAAAAAAAGAGAAGAAAAAGAAAAAAATGAAAAAAAAAGAAAAAAAATTATTTAGAAAAAGAAGAAAAAGCAAGAAAAAAAAGAGTGAATATTTAGTCTTTATTTCAGTTGCATTGAGGCAATACCACCAAATAAATTTGAGATCCACCAAATAAGACCTTAACCTTTTCTGCATTTCTAACCGCCCGAATATTGGCTGAGGAATTCCGACTTGGCGTTAAGGTTATGAGAACTCAATTAAAGTGTTAATGCCAAGTGAAACCACCAAATATGAATCATACATGAGAATCTAGTGAGATTGTGAGCCCTAAGAAAAAGAAAGAAAAGAAAAAAAAAAACAGAGAGAGAAAAAGAGAGAATGAATACAAAGAAACTAAAAGAGAGCATAATTTTTCTCGTCTTTCTCTGAGTTGAGTTACATAATAATTTGGGAATCTAGATTCTATAGTACTAATTTCTATGTAGCACCAAGTGAAAGTAAGCCACCAAATAAACACATCCATTTCCCTCAGACATTCTCTACCTAAGCTTAAAGTCGGGGAGGAACACAAAAAAATATGTTGAATACCTCAAGGGAAGAAGTCTGCCTATCCCGCTAGAATTTTACTAGGGGTTAAGTACAGACTCTAGAAGTGAATCAGGCCTTTCACTCAGTTCCATTGCAAAAGCTACATAGCTGCACTTTCACGTATCTGGATTTCTAGATTTCTGGATGAAACAAAGGAAGAAAAATCTTTAGTCAAACTCTTTGATAAAAAGAATAAGTAGTCCTTTAGGGATCGAACTTGTAAATAACTTAGTCATGCATTTAACCTTGCATTTGCTAAGGACTAACAAAGTTTAGGCATGGGGGTATAATTGCACAGCAATCATGAGTCCTAATCAGACTAAATAATGTTTGAACCTAGCTTAATTTGTAGATATTGCACTAATATCTTGCATATTGTGCATTGCATCAGTCTATTTAGAATAAGATGAGATATCCTGCTATTTAATGATTTTTATTACTATTTACAGGTAATAAAGTGATCTAGGATGAAGCAAATAGTGGAATAAAGCAATAAAGGAAGAAGAAGACCGATCCAGATAAGAGGAGTGAGGAGGATAGCCTTATCCCTACCCTTCAAAACCCTAGGATAGCCTTCCCAAACCCAAAACGACCTCCATTAGGGCACCTTAGCCTCAAAACCCAAACATGGATAGCACTATCCATGTTCTTATCAACCCTATCTCACTCCCAAACACTTAGGAACCAAAACTCACCTTAGAAAACCTGAAACCCACTCTCCAGCACCTTTTAGGACATCCAGACATCTGGCTGGATGTCTGATTTCTGCACAATAACAATCCAGGAAGCCAAAACTCATACTGACACAGAATTGGACGTCCAATTTATTGTCCGGACGTCTAATTTTGAAAAATAAGACGTCTGACCACTATCCTTGACGTCTGATACTGCTGTCTGGTTCCTGATTTTGGTGCTAAAAGCCTGATCTTGCCTATTTTGACCTAAGAACCCCACCGGACACCCTAGGAAACCTAATTAGAGACCTCCTAAGTCTAGTCCACTATCCATAGCCCTACTTATCCTATCCCTAACCCAATTGAACCATCGCATACCTAATTGGGTGCATCTACAGTTGATTGGGTGCACCTGAGCCCAATTAGATCCACCCAGGATCTAATTGACTCATACCTATTAGGGTTACCCTAGCCTAATCACATGCACACATCCAATTAGACTTGACCTAGACCTAATTAGGTTCACTCCTATCCGATTAAACTTTCCTAAGCCTAATTAGGCCCACACCCACTTAATGTAGGTTAACCCAACCTAGATTCACCAAACCCACTACCCTACTCCACAAAAATTACACCTATACATACATACACTTTCCTAAATCCCACTTGCCCACTCTAGCCCTCATTAGTTGGTCACCAACCTAGATCCTACATTGGTGGCACTTGCTATTTTGGGAGAACCAAAAGTGGTTACCCATTTGAAATGGAGAGGCCTTCCCATAAAAACCAAAGAGAGAAGAGAGCCACGAAATTAATCCCCATCTCCATCCATTCTCTCCACTCTCTCAATTTGCGACCACACCTCCTCCTCTCCCTCTCAAGGTCGTCCTCCTCCTCCAAGGCCCCCTCCATGGGTGGCTAAAGAAGAAGCTCCTCCAAGGCATCTTCATGTGGGTGGCAAGAAGAAGGAGAGCACTAGGGTGCAACACCCTCTTCTCCACTCTTCACTTGGGCGTGTCCTTTCTTCTCCATAGAGAGGACGCACCCTCTTTTTCTTCTTTTTGGACGAATATGAAGGCTTACCCATAGCCTCTTCTGGCCAACCATCTCTTGTTGGTAGGCGTGTAGACGAGTTTGTATACCTATGGTCTAGCCTACACCCTCACACATAGCCGATGGCCCTAGTGGCACCTTCCCGGCATAAGAGATTTCCTCTATTTATATGCTTTCTAGTACAGATATTAATTGACATTTGTTTCTATGCATAAATAATATTGCGTGATTATTGCTTCTGTGATTGCTTGTCTTCATGCTACTTAGGCTCGTTCACACTATGCACGGCTACCATGACCCACTTAGATACACGTAGTCACTTAGGTTTTAGCTAGCATGTCTAGATTTAGGTTTTGTTTTGTTTCAAAATAAAAATCAAAAACACAGAAAGAGTGCAAAATACAAAAAAGACCAAAAATATTAGGTTATATTAGATTTAGGTTAGCAAAGCCGATCCAATTCTCGACTCATTTTCACGCCTCCCAGAGACGAACAACCGAGACTCAAGTTCTAAAAAGAAAAGAAATCTATGCGAGTTTCGTTATTATAAATATTTGTCAAGGGGATTTCGCGACTATACTACGATTTCCGACGATTTCAAAATGCACGATTTCCACGCTTGTCAGTATGCCTCAGGCCATTCTATGATGTCCATTGATAATTTAAATTCATCAATGGGATCCCTTAATCTAGCGGCAAAATCAATCTTTGGAGGTAACCCAAGATCGTCATCAAGTTACTATGGTGGCTACAGATCTCATTATACTGGCCCTAAGTACCAACCCCAAGATGAGGCACAAAGTTCATTTAATTACTTCCCCAACTACACTAGCCCTCCATCTTATTATGGTTCCTCCTATGGGTATGATGGTCACCACGAAAGTGATAGTACCCAAAGTAATCATGCATCTGCAAGTTATGGCTATGAGATATTCCCTAAATATTTTGCATTTCAAGATCCTCAATCTTTTTCTTATCAATCTTCCAACTTTGTTGCACCACTTCCTCGACCACCATGAAATTCATCGATGAGACAGCGTGAACCTTGTGAATCGTAGTGTTCTACATTGAAACAAGGTGGTTCTACCAGGTCCACAGATTCATGAGGACATCAAGATGAATCTACTTAAGATAGATCTAGAGCTAGAAGTAGGAGCAGCTTATTCGACAGTCACAGTCAATATCCACATCTTCGAATACTTTTGTATTGCAGTGATAAAGGCCATCAACAATACATCAATTAATACAATACTTAATACAACTACATGTCGTGGGAGTCATGCTATGAATCTGTTACAGTGCTACGAATAAAGGAAGATAATCGGAGAAGTATCAAGCCAGGTTGAAGCTCAACCTAGTATTGATTTAGTAGCATCGGCCGATACTTCCGTGCTTGGTGTGATCTACTGATACTCTGACACTATTGATATTTCATTTTTTCTAGTGAGTAGCAATATTATGAATTTTTTCAATTATTATCATATTAAATAATTTATGACTTTGTCAATATATGACTTTGTCGATATGCGACTAGTACATTTTTATTATGTTTTCATTCAAAATTTACGATTTTCGTCTTTTAGGCATTTCTACATAATGTACTAGTTATTAAAATGTTAATTTTCAGCAAATTTGTGACATTTTAGGATATTTTGGGCCTTTTTAAGCGATTTCTAGTGATATATCCCCTATATATCCCTTGTTCGACTTGTCGATCGACATCAATATCAATATTTAAAACATTGCTACAAATGTAATGTCTATCCTGGTAATAGTAAGGTAAAGTAGATTCCCCACAAGCTGCCTATACTAACGGCTGTCCACAGAAGATGCTTCAGCATCATAAAGATGTGCCTTTGAATTCATAGGTATATTTGCAAGCTTTGCCCCAAGCATCCCTACCTCCTATAAAATATCTAGTGCATATTTTCTCTGAGATGGAACTATGCCCTGCTTGCTACAAGCAACATCTATCCCCAGAAAATATCATAGTGGACCTAAGTCATTCATCACAAACTAGTTGGCCAATCGCTCCTTGATCCGCACACTACCATTTACATCGTCCCTTATGACAATCAAGTTATCAACATAAACTAGGAGCACTACCACACCTTTCTCAGCCTTCCTGATAAACAGAGAGTGATTTGTAAAAGATCTTTGAAAGCCATCAGACTCAACCACCTGAGACATTTTCTGGAACCATGCACGTAGACTCTTTTTGAGTTCATAAATAGCCTTCCTCAATGATGAGAAGCTCATCATGGCTTCTAATTACTTCTAATTAACTAGTTTCCCTAGTTAATTAGCTAAGAATATGCATATATAAGGGTTAATTATATAATAAGGGACAAATTAATAAAGGACCTAACAATAAATTAAAAATGTTAAATTATAAGTCAATTAACATTATTAATAATTTAATTAATAAATGGATTCGAAATATGATTAATTAGTTACGTAATTAATATCTAATTTAACTTAAGCATAAATTATACCTAAGTATGTAATAACTTAAGTAACTTAATCGGTTAAATAAATTAATCTAAAAGGGTCAAAAATGTAAATTCAAGGTATATATATAATATTTATCTAATTTATAATCATATATAAAAAGTTGAAAAAGAATTAAATTAAAATAAACCTTGAAAACCTCAGTTTACGTTTTGTCCTTAGGTTTCATTGCTTCCGAGTCCTTTTCATGCACATAGGTCCTTAACTTTTCTTACGCCTAGGTCCCTATGAACACTTTTCTTCTCGTTTCTTCTTCAGCTGCTTCAACGGCTGACAAGCAGCAGTGAAGACACCACCTGATCACCTCATATTTGGCATCATTCCTTCCTCGCCAAGCTCCTAGAGCTTGCGCTCACCCTCTTCATTTCATCCCATGGTCTCGATGTCCCTTGAATCCTATTTAGGGTTAGAGAGTAACTTCACCGGCGTCGGAGAAGACACCGGTAGTTAACCTCCACCTAGACGCATTCCCGTCCAGATTCAGCCACCTTCACAGTCGCCGTAACCTATAAATACCCTAGGACCCCTCCGATTTCAAAGGTCGACTCTCTATCCTTCTTCCCCCACCGTAGCCGACGATAGGCTATTCCTCCGCCACCTCCGACGACCTCTCACCCCCTATCAGAGCTCCTCCGTGCGAGGGACTCGCCTCTCTCACCTCCTTTTCCTCTCCGAACGGCTGTGACAGAGCCTTGGAGAGCCGTATCCCCTATCTCACCGCTTTCAACTTCTCGTCGGAGCTCTATCCCCTGCCTTCTGATTTCTTCCTCCGTTATGAGCCATCAACGGAGCTTCTCACCTCCCTTTCGTCCAAGTAAGTAGCCTTAACTCGTAGGAGTACGTTAGCAATAGTTAGGAGTAGGTGTAGCTTAGATTTAATGCACTTTTAATTCATCTCTCTCAGCTCCAACGAGGCCAAGTCTGGCCTCGTACTTGGCCTCGCTGGGCCTTCGTTCATACTTCCAAGTCTGGCCTCATCTCTCGTTGGGCCTATAGCTTAGTCTCACTTTTCTTATCTCTCCACGATCCATTTCCACTTCCTTCCATTCACTATTATCACCTAGATCAACTCACCGTCACTGGCAACCTCCGTTGTCTATGGCGGAGGTCACCGAGCCTTCTCCACCTCCAATAGGGTCTCCTAACACTTGTACATCACCTTAGGACCCTTCCCAACCCCTAATCTACCTTAATTGTCCACCTAATCACTTACGCCGAGTCACACACACCTAGACACTTCACTGTCCATGGTGAAGCGTCCAGAAGATATCTCACACCCACTTAAGGTCCGTCATCACCCCCATAACACCTAAGGACCTCAGCACTTCCGTCAATTACTCTTATAGAGCCTCCTATTAGAAACGCCCAAACTTCCCCCTTCTCTGAGCTCGTGTCAATGGCCGCTCAGAGAAGAATAATTCACCCAATTACCTAGTTCATCGGTGTCGTCTCACTCCATAGAACCTTTTCCCTCACTTAATTGAGTGAGGGGAGGTATTCTGAGCTTTATCGAACTCAGAATGCTTGATTCTTGAATTCCACGAGCAATCTTTTGTTCCAATCATTCTCTGAGCCAATTGAGGAGATTTTAGGATCTGTCTAAGTCCTAGGAATCTCCACGGGTCAGTAATGACCTCATTTACTGTGTTTTTCTTCACTGTACATCAGAACCATACTCACCGGAGTTCTGGCGAGCTCCAACTAGTCGAAATTGCAATTCAGCATATAGAACTTTGTGCAAAGTTCCAGATTAATTGTTTATGGCTTATGGATCATGTTTCTGTTGCTGATTTTTAGTCTTGATGTCTGGAGCTCGACATAAGCTTCTGTCTTCTCCAACTCCGGTAGAGTTGGAGAGATGTCTCCATTAGGGTTTAGTTTGTTTTAAGAGGTTCAGAAGCAAGATTGAGGACTGTAGAATTCATCCTAGCCCTCTGATCTCTTGTAGAACCTGTGATTTGTTCTGCCGAACAAACTACCTCAAAGTCTCAGGCGACGAGTCTGCAAACCCTAGGAAACTTGATCAAAACCTATTTTTGAAGCTTTGACCACATTCCTGAGGTTGTTTAGAGTCGATCCAGAGCTATGATTTAATCAGAGAAGGATTAATTTGGAAAGTCAACTCTTGGGGCATTTCAGTCAACTGTAGGTTGCCAGTAGGGAATTCTTAGGTAAAATTGATGTTTATTGAGTTAAATTGACTGTTAGGATGTTGTGAAAGTTGTTAGAATCGATCAGAAGTTGTTTAATTGAGGTTTTAGGCCAAATTAGATTTCTGTCCAGTTTTTGTCATTTTTGAACCCATACTGAGTTCATGGTGTTCTTGGCAAGTTTCAATCGTCAATTCAGCCTAGATGGGATCGTAACAACCTTCAAAGGTTGTTTGATCAGTTGCTGCTGGTCGTTAGCTCTCCAATGGTCAATTAAGCATTTGAATTGAAGCTTCAGAACTTCAGTACGAAGTTCTGAGGTGCATTCCTCTTCCTGTAGCTGCTTTAAATCCCCTTCTCCATTAGTTTGCTACAGAATCACCTACTGAAGGTGATCCAGACCTCACCTAGAGGTCCAAGATCCTTCTACAGGTCATTTAACCTGAAAGCTCCTCACTACAACCATGAATGGTTGTGCTGCAACCGTGTTTCCGTCCTTCAAATCGAAGGGTAGAACATGATCTGAACACCAAATTGGTGTTATAATCCTGTAGAGCATCTGAATAGCTCTCGATCGAGCCTTTGCTCGATCGATTTGATGAATGGAGTCGGTCGGAATCGAGTCTTGAAGATCGACCTGGATTGGACAAAGTCAATCCCACCTCGGAAACTATTGAGGTGCCGCCTTAGTATATTTTGTTTTCCTGCATACGACGCTTCAGTCGTCAGAGCAGGGTGCAAAGAAACGAGCATGGGGGCGGGTGCATGCATTGCACGTGCCTACGTAGGAGTGTGTGTGCACGCCTGTGGGCGTGTGCGTATGGGCCCGTGAGTGGGTGAGTGGGCCTGGGAGGCCAGTTACTGTGCATGAGCTTAAAATGAAATTAAATCACTTAATAAAAACTAGGCTTGGATCCAGTAGGGTTTGGTCCCATCCTCTAGGAAGTGCTGCGTATCCCCAGCCGGTCTAAGCCGCCAATCAGAAAATCAAATTTTTATAATTGAGGAATAAAATGGGTTAAGTGTTGGTGTGAAATGGCTAAGTACGGTGGAAATAAGAGCACAGTAAAGAGACGAAAAAGAAGAGAAAAGGATGAGAGAAGAAGAAAATTAAGGTTAAGAAAGAGAAGAGGGTAAAGGAAAAGAGAGAGTAACGGCAGAACAGTTAAGAGAATAAAGAGAAGACAAGGGCTGAAGAAAAAGGAAAGGAGAAATCAGATGTCTTTACATTCTATTAGAAGTCCAATTAACTTTTTAAGATGTCTACCTTTATAATCATGTTCTTTCATTGTTGTTTTAAATATCAATTGTTGTGAAAGGCAAATATACTTCTTGTATATCATTTTCTTGCCTTAATCTCTTGTATGTAGACCTAACTAATGTAATAAACATGTTTACATGATTTTTAATGTTAGATTTCACTTGTAAATGTGTTTCATTCTAATAAAATGTTGCATGTGTTAATTTAACCTATCTTTTGTGCAATTATTCATGTACTTAAAGTATTTTAATTATAATCTAATTGATTAAGTAGTTAGTAATTTATACTTAGAAATTAATGGTAAATTAAGCTTACTATTATACCTCATAGTAAATGACCTGGACTTAACCAGTTAAAAAGAAATAAAAATCTAAAATGTTATGTTAACTTAATCCTAAACTACAATCACGACAATAATTCGAGTTAACATAAGTTACATTCTTACGTAATTAATTAAGTCTAAATAACTTAATTAACTATGTTGAGGATTTGGCACATCATTTTAATGACATCATTGCAGGGGAGTGCAATATTTTGCTTCATTTTATTCACCAAAACATTTCCTTGCATAGCTTTGTAAGTAACGAACCATTTTAATGGCGCCGTTGCCGAGGAGGTAACGGTAATTTATATTCGCTATTATTTTTAGTTTGTAAATATTTCTTTTTACTAATTAGTTTTGTTTTGTATGTTTTTTGTTTTCTTTTCGGGGTTACCTTTGCGAGTATTCTTGGGGAAGGAGGTAGGAATTTTTCGCACTATTTTTTCATAGACCATTATACATATCCATTGTGAGTGTTCTTTACCTAGTCTCTAGTGTAGCTTGTATTGTTGCATTTAGGACAGAAAAATTAACAAAATACAAAAATACGCATACTTTTCTTACTAGCAGCAGCATGTTTTAGGCATACACTCTTAAAAGTGCATTATCTGCTAGTATTTGCGATCTGACTCAGGAATTTTCTACTATTTTTCTCACATCAGTGGGAAAACACGTGCAAAATCCATGTAGATCACTATCGTTGGAGAATAAACAAGATCATATTTTTGTTTGAAAATACCTGAAAAGCGGCCACCTTACTTCTTTCTATCATTTTGTGAAAAAAAATCAAGTAAAAGGAGGACAATTAAAACTTGTGACATATATCTGTTTGTAAATTGCATGCAGGTTTTTATCGTACACGTCTGTTGCATGCTACCGCACACACAGCACGATCACTAGAGTCACACGAGTCTGATTTTTTTACCTCTTCTCTTTGCACCTCTTAGGGCTTTGGTCGAAGATCAACAAGTCTGTCTCACTACTAAAGTCCCAGGGAGCTTGTAGTGAACGGTCTCGATCCTAAACCTTATACCTTTGAGCCTTAAAAATACGCACATATGTAGACACGAGTTTAGAACGCGTATTTTGAAATTGATATACTTGTTTGCGTCCAAATTATTTTTGCATACTCTAGGAATCTCTTCTTTCCTTTAAAAGAAGAGAAAAACCCGCTTTTTGTGCTGTTTGTGGGTCTTGTTTGCCGCTGTTTTCAATAGTGTGAGTGTGCCTTTGCATTTTCTTTTGGTTTACGCATGGGAGGCGATCCTTGAAACCTCCTCTTGTACCTCCATTGACAGGTATTCCCAAGCCGGTTGTACTGAAGCAACCAGTGATTTTCCCGTCTGATTCATCTGCTTATTCTGCATTTGATCCTATGGACCAAACATAGAATCAGAATCCTGAGATCCCTTCTTCTTCTTGTTAGGGGGAGATGCCACCTTTTGATATCCATGAGGCGCTTCTGAACCAGAATCTTCAAATGCTTGAGCAAAACCATCAAATCAATCTGTTGACGGCTACTCTCCAAAATTTGCAGAATCTGCAAACCCGTCCTCCACCTCGACCTGAGGCGGGTTTTGAAATCCCTGATTTACCGATCCCTCGTCTTAGGCCTCTACTCCACAACTACTATAATCCATCCAATGCACAAGTAGAGCCTAATGTTAGGATTCCCGTTGGGGAAAACGACCTAGAATTAAAGCCAAATATTATAGGTCTAATCCCACACTTTCACAGGTTTGCATCTGAGGATCCATTTCAACATATCGAAGATCTAAAAAATCTATCTCAGACTCTTGGTCCTCGAAATCAAAGCTGAGAAATCCTTTTGATGAAGATGTTCTCCTTTAGCCTTAAGGACAAGGCTGCCTACAGGTATAGAACTATAGCACGACCAATCTCGACTTGGGGTGAACTCGAATCCGCATTTTTGAAGAAATTCTTCCCTATTGGTCACACCAACGCACTTAGGCGAGCCATCACTACATCTACTCAGAATCAAGGAGAACCAATTCATGAAGCATGGGAACGCTTTCATGAATTGCAAAGGAAATGCCCACATCACGACATCTCTCGCTGGCAACTAATGTACATCTTTTACTATGGATTACAAGAGGGCATTCGCAATCTGGTTGATGCCTCTTGTGAAGAGAATTTCTTGAATCGTGACGCAGAATCCGCCTCAGAACTATTTGAAGGGATGGCAGAGAACTCGATCAACAATGCATCCATGTCGCAATTCACGCGAGGAGCCAATACAGCGCATCAAAGCCCACAGAAGGGCATTCACGAGATCGGCAATCTGTCCAGTTCCAAGGATTTAGAGGTCATTGCAGAGAAACTAGACAGGGTCGATATCGTAGCGAAGCATCTCGACGATGTCAGAAACATGATGCGAAATCTTACGCCTCTTCTCGCTATGCAAAATCCTACGCGTTTACTTGTTTCACAAATTCCCGCAAGGGGGGAATTTGTGAATTATCTAGATTCTAAAGATCCGTCATCCTTGGGTTATCTCTCTACTCCAGCACAAATCCAAGGAGGGACCTTTGTTCCCACATCTTTCCCACCCTTTTCCCCACCCTTTACTGTTGCAGAACACACACCATATCTTTTTGATTTACACACCATCCAGGAAAACACTCCAAGATCAAATCCTTATTCTAATATCTATAATCCTGGATGGAGAAGTCACCCAAATTTCTCTTAGGCTGATCAAAATCAAAGACCATCTTATCAAAATCAGACCCATCAAAACCTGCCTTCGTTGCGTTCTCAGCAACCGAATGCGAGGCCCAATCCCGCGAGTATACAGAATTACTCAGGGCTAAATACAGATACGCACTTGATCAGATTTTGCGAGCTATTACAGAGTCAGCAACATAAGGCTGAAGCTCTCGCTGAGATTCATAAGCAATGCAAGGTAGAATTGGCTGATTTGCGAAATCAGATCACGCTTTTGGCTGAGTCTTGTCAGCCAGGTACTCTTCCATCTCAGCCAATTCCGAATCCTAGGAATCTGCAAAACCCTAAGCAACATCAGGGCCAAGTACACTTCATTAATCAGGCCTTTGATTTGAATCAAAACCCGCCCTTTGTACTTCCTGAACATGATCCACCAAACCCGCATCAGCAACCTTTGTTGTATCAAAATGAACCACCTATTATTGAGAATCATAACTGACTCTGTTGATCTTCTGAATTTGGTTGGAATCACTTCTCATATTGCCTCAATCTTTAATATTTTACATCTCAACCTAAATCAGATCTATTTTTCACGAGATCCACTCTGATCTTTCTGAGATCTTTCACGGGAATCTAATTTTGGTTCTGCAAGATCTGTTTTAGGCAATCTCAAGACGAATTTTACCCGGGTGGTTTTATCTATTTTCCTGTTTTCTTGAACCAATTCTTCCATAACTCTTTTGATTTTACCATACATATTCTTTATAGGAGTTCTTCACTAGGGTTTACGCCTAGCTGAAGGCGTAAAACATAGCACCTTGTAGATAGCTATTTCCTATTTTTCACACTTTTCTCTACACACACTCGAATCTATACCTGAATTACCATTTATTTTACACTAATTACTTTCACTTAGTCGAACTGAACACTCTGACCTTTGGTTAGAATACAAATCGTCCACACAGAGATCTTTAATCTCCTCTATCCAACTCATTCCGTCACCCTACACTAAGTGAAGTGTAATATCTTTTCCACCCTTCTTACAATGAGGACATTGTAATATTTTGACTTTGGGGGTGTGAAGTGACATTTTCACTTCAAGTGTATTGGCAGATAAAAGTAAAAATATAAAAACACAAAAAAATTAATATCCAGGAAATTATTAAAAAATTAGAAATACCCAAAAATTTAAAAAAAATTAAAAAGTCAAACATACCCTACAAATTTGAAAATTTTTGAAAAATTCATGAAAATTTGAAAATTTTTATAAAACATAAAAACAAAAATATACAAAGATAAAAATTGAAAAATTACAAAATCATAAAAATAATAAAGGGGTTTTACATTTATAATAAAGAAGAAAAAGAAGATACCAAAAATATATTTATACTTAATTATATTAGTATTTAAAAGCTTAATTTTGCTTTTAGGTTAGAAACCAAAAAAATAATAATATATATTTTGTAAATAGTATTTTATAAGAGCATTAAATCCTTATTTAGTTTTTACTTAAATAACCTTTTCGAAACACGTATTTATTTGCAAAATTTTGAACAGGATTTTGTTTGAGTTAGAATCTAAAACCCTAAGGATCTGTTTTTCCGCTCTTTACCCTGAAATAAAGCAACTAAAGTGCATTAAGTTTAAAACTTGAGTTTTGGAATTAAATGGTAACTTTCTTGGTCAATTAGACTAAATCCTTTCACTTTTTGAACATCTATTTTTACCACCAAGTTAAGTGAAAAGGTTAGATATTCAGAGTTAATTAAGTAAAGAGTTGGTAGAATCTTAGTCTTAAGGTCTATCAGGCTATAATTAGCTTAATCAACTAAGGACATTCATCTAGACTTAGTGAGTTGTGTCTTGATAGATCCTGCAGGAGGAAACTAAGAGTTTAAAGGACCTGAGAGAGAATGACTTTGCTATCCAAGCTCTGGTTTGAGAGCTAAGTAACCTAAGCGTCCAAAATTCGTACACAAAGTTGTCTTGTTGGCATCTGAGACCACGAAAACACAAATGTTAAGAAATCGATTCTAAATCCTCTTTAGTCCAAGGATTTCCGCAGGACGGCTCTTGAAAGGGTGAAGGATGTGCCACTCACCTAGAAAAAGGAATTGGAGTATTATATTAGTAAGAAAAATGAGGAGAAAAATAAAAAAAAATGAATAAAACACCCTACAGTTAAGCATCTCACTACAAATGGGTGCTTATGCAGTTTATCCACCAAATAAAGCATCTTGGTACAAATGGATACTACCCTTCCATCAAATAAAAGAACACCTCACTACATATGGGTGTTCTATCCTATAGAAAAAGAGTTGAAAAAAAAATGGAGATAAAAATTAGGAATAAGAGACCCAGTGATCCACCAGGGAGATATATACAAAAGTGTTGACCTCGGGATAAAAAATTGGAGAGGAGAAAGCAACCAAATCTGAGTAAGGCTAAGCTAAAGGCTTGAATTGGAATAACCTGGATTGGGTTATGGAATAACCCATAGGTTTAGATGAACCCCTTTGCTATCAGTCGTGCTTTGTATCTGGCACTACTCTCATTTGAATGAAACTTAAGTGCAAATACCCATCTGCACCCAACAAAACGTTGGTACAAATGCACCACGATCATTAATTTTGATGATAACAAATAACTTGAGATTTACATTTGCCTTGAAGATTTAGATTTCAAATTAAAATGCAAATGAAAGCAAGTGTGATGGAGCTCAAGCTCAAGTACATGGAAAAATGGATGGCTAAAAGAAAAGCATCAAGGGTCATGAAGAAGGAGCTTATGGCTAAAGCTTGAAGATCAAGAGCATGAATAATATGACAGATTATTGAATTCTATGTATCTATAGTTGTCCTTTATTTGCTCTTTATTTCCTTAGATTTATGTTAAAGAGCCCCAAATAACTACCTAGGTCCTTGACACATTCACCCTTCCTAAGGATTCTTAGCCAAATCCTAGAATCAACTTCAAAAACCAAAATAATAATCTGTCAACCTTATCAGACGTCCAACACATATACCAGACGTCTGATAATTTCTTTTAAGTTGTCTACTAATTGTATCAGTCGTCCAATACCCAAATAGCTTGCCTTAACAAACTACGTTTAGGCCTTAGACAACTAAACCTATGATCAAGCGTCCAGTCCTAGTTCAAGACGTCGGAAGACCTTATTAGATGTCCAATGACAGAATTATTGGCCTATTCATGCCTTTGTTGGATGTTACGACCTGAGCCGAACCTGTACGTGGATCGGTTCGAACCATGTCATTTATTCCAAGACCTAGTCATCCATCAAGTAAGAAACTAAAATGACAAAATAGCATTTTCACACATGCTTCATAAAAGAAGGAAATGATAGAAGCAAAAGATAACTAAGCTACCAACGATGTCTAAAAGAGAACATAGAGTCCATAATCATACCCATTCCACAACTAAAAATAATATGGAGTAGAGTAGAAACTAAACTAGTTCTAAAGATAAGTGCTCACTATAGCAGAAAGAAATGCAACAAAGGCTACGACTGGGCGTGGCCTGGCCCAGCACCGTCACCTCCAGTTGCTCCCCTCCTTGACCTAGGTGCAAGTTAGGTGGACATCAATGAAAGCTAACTAGAGTGGCATTACAGAAAATGAGCGTGTAAAGGATAATCAGAAAAAAAAAGAAGAAAAGACTATTTTATGCATGCACTTAACAAGTTCACAAATTGTCACGTGCGTCAATTCCATTCTTATTTAGTTCATTAAACAACCATTAGCTTATTAGGGTTCTCCCCATGAGTCCTACTAAGACTGAGTCACCTCTCCTTTTTATTCATATGTCCCTTATCGGGATGATCTTGTCGCAATATCCTCAGGGTGTAAGGCATACACATGGCACTCTCTTGACCGAGAGAACACCTTGTGGCCATCATACACCTGGTCTACCACCTCAAGGTTATTGTTGCAGCATAATAGTGACTACGGCACGCGTGATCAACACCCGGGGGGCTACCTCATACTAACATGCGGTCAATCATTTCCATTAACGGATGCGCACGAAATAGAACAAAATGGAACAAGGGTTACACCCCCCGACAACTCTGCGTACCTTCGCTCGACTATCCCAGTTAGCCCCACATGAGCCCAACAGGAGTCAACGTAGGGAGATCGTTCCTTCCCTAGGTCCCTACCCAGGGAGGTCAGCTCTTTCCTTGCGTAACGAGGCAATTAGCTATCCTCCATGCGCATGCACTCGAGGGCCAGCTCACCCCCGTATCATAACTCAACAAGGCCCGTCTCGGGCCCACCTTTGCATTTCCATCTCATTGACATTCCCACAAGTGTTGCTTCTAGTTCACCTTAGGGTTCATGATAAGTCCTACTTGGTTGCTATGTTCAAGTGTCATCAAACCCAATCATTAGCATAGTGTGAGTGGATATCTAGCCGTCCCTTATGTACGTTCTAACAGAGGGGGTGAGATGTGCGTGAAACGAAAGATAATGTAGAAATGTAAATAAATCACACAATATGCAATCTTACAACAACTGAAAGGATTTTTAGGTGGAAACCCAAACCCGAGTAAAAACCACCACCTAAACCTCTCAGTTTAGAATTTTTTGATTGACCTAGTCGATTAAATCCACTAACGAACTACTTAAATGAGAGTAGTTCAATCTCTTACAACCACGCTACTTTACAACCAAGGGTAGTGTAACCTCAAACCCCTCCTCTTCACGAAGAATATTTTGTCTCACGAAGGAGACGAGAATTCACTACGTGAATACCCAACCACACAACAAAAACCAAATTACAACAATCCTATAGAGCCCAAATAAGTATATATGAAATCTAGCTTTTATAGGCAAAAGGTACTTTCCTGAGATGGAAGTCTATGTGCGTGAACCACGCAAGGCATGAGGATGCTTTTGAATAAGTGAAGGCAGGAGAGCGGGTGTGCAGCGAAGGCGGTGCTCTCAGATGTATAGACTAAGGTTTGGAGAGCAAGATCACTTCTAGATTATTTCTTTCTTCTCTTCGACATAATATGAGTGAAAGCAGTTTCTTTAGGTGTGTTTAGCCACGTGGAGGTTCTCTCCTATTTATAGAGGTCCTAAAAAGGCTTTGGAAGTCTTAAGAAGCCTTGTGTAGCCATTGGGGACAAATCATAGAAGATTAGGCCAAAATCCCAACAAAACCAGGGTTAATAATGAGTCTAACAGGGTTTTCAGACGTCTGGATTTATGGTCAGACATCTGGGGCTTCATCTGATATAAAGGTCAGACATCTGATCTGGAAGAGTTGATGATCTGGATTGGTTTGGATCTAGACAAACGTCTAACAAAGCATTTTAAAATGTCCAGGAAAGTGTTCAAATATCTAATTATAAGACAGGTGTGTTCCTAGAATTGGACCAGATCGAAATAGGGTTCTAGTGTTTGTTGGTTAGGCGTCTAACATAATGTCAAGATGTTTGGAAATTAAGGGAATTGATTCCAAGGACCAACAGTCGGATATGTGTCTGACATCCTCGAATTTTGATCCAACGTCTATTTATCAGGCATCTGATCATATCTACGGATGTCTGGAAAACGTATTAATGTGATTGAAAGGATCCTCGAAGATATTCTCTAGCAGGCTAACGGTCCTCTAATTGAACATCTGGCAAGGTCATCAGACGTTTGGACTATAAGTCGGTCGTTTGAAAGCATTGGTCAGAGAACACTGAGTCCAGCCTATGTGTTTGGACGTCTGTACAAACTATCAGACATCTTAAAGTCCATAATCAGACGTCTGAGGTCAATATCGAACATCTGATAAGACTATCTGAATTCTATATTGATTTTCTAATTCTATTATAGGGTTTGCCTAAGTATCCTAGTAATGGAATAATGTTCCTAGGACTAAGGTATGCTACTTTGAGGTTCTTTAACAATAATTCTAAGGAAATAAAAGAGCAAAACAAATAAAGAGGACAGAATACAAGATACAATAGTATGAAATAAATCTAAGACCTATTATTCTAGTCTTCAAGCTCTTGCTCCAAGCAATGCTTCCATCTTCTTTTCTCCTCCATCAAGCTCCTCCAATCTACCATAGATGAAAGCCTGAGCTCCTTCACAATTGAATCCATTTGCATTATTCCTAAAACTTTAAACTCAATGCAAATGTTAAATATCAACTGTTTTGTTATCATTAAAATCAACGATCATAGTGCCCTTACACCAACACCTTAGGGTTCAAGTATAGCCCCTAGTTAGTTTCTAGCATTGCAATTCGACGTTTAACTCAATTAGTCGTACTAGATGTGGTTAGTGGGCTCATTTACACAAAATGTCCATGTAATGAGAGCAAGTGTTACACATAGTTCCTTGACTTTCTTAATTAATATAGATTATGCGACTCATGGTCATGAACCTACTTTTAGTACACATGGTGTTGCTACCGAGGCTCCTCCAACTCGAGACTGGCAAGGGATGATACGTTACTCATTTAACATCGTAATAAAGACAGACTCCATAAATCAAGTAGAACGGGGTTGGTGCTAGACCTACGACACATGATTCAAATTCTAAGGGGTGGACCTAGACCCTAGGCATTTACTTGCGTTAAACCACGTAAGGAAGCACGACCACTCTACTTGGATTTTTTGGGAGGATTGGGGGGACAGTAGTCAATCCACACCTCCCCCCAAGTGTTGCATGTCTCTTGTTGTGAAGCATGTTTCTCCTAGACGAGAGACCCAAAACAGCCATGGCACCAAAAGAGTGGCATTAGGGACCAAATCAATTTTTCAGTAGGTCTCGAGTATTCAAATTGCAGTAAGAAGGGTGTCAAAAATGGGAAATTGAAAGGGCTTTCCAACAGTACCTTATATGCGAGACTCCGCCTCCATTTGGGCCCTTAACCGGCTTCAAAACGACTTTTGGTTCATGTGAATCAGCTCGAGCTAGTCTGGCCTAACCAGTTCAACTGAACTTGCCACACACCCCCCACACTGCCACGTGTCACGCCTTGATTGGTGCACACACGCAAGCCGTAGATCGTGGCACCGTGGGCTCCTCGCAACCGCTTGATCACGCATCGCGCACGAAAGCCATTGGATTGTGGCACCCTCGAGATCTACGCCAACCCCACTCTCCCACGCAGCATGTGCCTCGTCGCACGTGCTCCTCATTTCACGTGCATACGAGGTACAAGACCCTCACCGCACCCTCGCTCCACGTGCCATCTTGCCTCCTTGGTAGTTGCACACGTGAGCAAGAAAGAAAGGGAAAGAGAGAGTGTGTGTGCAACTCTTGATTTCTCTCTCCTCCCGCTCTCGCTCTCTCTCTCTCTGTCTCTCTCTCTCTCTCTCGCTGAAGGCGGGCATGCTGCCCGAGGAAGATGGGGAAGCGTAAGGATGGGGGAGGTGGGTTCCCGAGGCGAGAAGGGAAGGGGTTTTATGGGGTTGTTTTTAGGGTTAGGGTTAGGAGAATTTATGAATTTGGTCCCAAAACAAAAGGTTTTTCACGAGAAACTCCTCCAACTATTACCTAACGGCGAGGGATTTATACCAAGCACCCCAAAGTGGGAAAGAAATACAATAGAATCCTTGAGGTGCTACTTGTTGTGTAGAAATTTACCAATTTTACATAAATCACCCTTGAAGATTTGAAAAAGAAAATAGGGCCCTAAGTGTGCTACTTTCAAAAATTATGAGAAAACCCCCGAAACTTAGGGGAACTTCCCGAGATCAAGGGACACTATAATTAACAAGCAGAAATTGTGAACAAACCCCCAGAGTCTAAAACTTACCAAAAAGACCCTCAGGCATTCATTTTGAAGCATGAAAATTGTAGGGACCACCTCAGAGCCTCGAGAATCTCGTGATGACCCCCAGGGTCAATTCAAAAAGTTCAGGGAAGGGTCAACTCATCAAACCAAAATCTTCCCGAGATAAGTTAAGATTAACACAATATCTCTATTGGGATCTGATCACTTCCAAGAACAAATTTGCTTAGTTTTAGACATCTAAACATTTTCCCAAATGTCTTAAAATACACTTCCAGTCATCTAATTTAAGTTGACAAGAACACTATTTAGATCCAATTAATTTCAGGAACACTGATCCCTATTTTCAGACGTCCATATTTATGGTCAAACATCCAGAAGCCCTATATCAAACGTCTAACATCTTTTTTAGTCGTCTAATTCTACTGTCGGACTTATTTATTACCTAATTATTTTGGATTTCGACCCAATCTCTTAGGATATGTCTCCAACGGCCATAAGGCCTCTCCCAAGCCTTTTTAAACCTTCCTAAGACCTCTATAAATAGAACGGAACCTTTCCTTGGCCATACACAACCATAGAGATAATTATTTCCACCATTATACATACTTTGTGAGAGATCAAAGAAGAGATATTCTGCCATTGCTCTCCAAGCTTCATACTACTCATCCAAGAGCACCAAAACTCTGAACGATCATGCCCATTCACTTCCACCTTAAGGGAAGTAATCCTTGCCTATAGATGTTTAGTGATAGATTATATTTGTGGCCCTATAAGTTCTTGTTTTCCTATTTTATTTTTGGTTAGGTATTCGCGTGGCAAATTCCTGTCTCCTCGTGAGACAAAACACTCTTCGTGAAAAAGAGGAGCTTGAGGTACACTATCCTCGACTTAAAGTAATGTGGATTGTATTGAGGTTGTACCACCCTCATTTTAAGTGGTACATATAGTGGATTTGGTCTACTCGATATATCAAGAAATTCCAAGTCGAGAGACTTAGGTGGTGATTTTTATTCGGGATGGGTTTCCACCTAAAAATTACCAGTCATATTGTGGTGAATGCTTGTGTGATTGTTTCATTTGTATTAAAATTTTTATACCACACTATTCACCCCCTCTCCCTCCCTTCATCTAGTGCACTTTTAGTTGGTATCAAAGCCTCATTCTCTCGCTTATGAAGTCATACCCGGCGAGGATCTAAGCATAGAGAAAAGCATTTTTACGATGAAGCACATCGAGGGGCAATTCACTATCCGACCACATTATTTCAAAGGTAAAAATTATTCATATAGGAAATTACGAATGAAAATGTGGTTGTAGGCGAATGACTATATAGTATGGGAGAGTTGCAAGGTTCGCTATGTCATCCCAAAAAAACCCGTTGGAGGTTACTCGAAAGAGCAAGTCAAGGAACTCTCTTGATGCGAAAACGATGAATGTGTTGTATTATGCATTAAGCCCACAAGAGTTCAATCAGATTTCGCAATGCGCTACCACCTATGAAATCTAGCACACCTTAGAGGTAACACATGAAGATACATCAAAGGTAAAGACATCCAAAATAAATTTACTTTCTCAAGAATTTAAATCTTTTATTATGAAAGATAATGAGACTTTGAGTGAGATGTATATTAAGTTCACACTTATTGTGAACAATCCTAAGTCTCTTGGGAAGACCTTCATTGAAGGTGAACTACAATCGAAGTTAGTCCATTCCCTCGGACCCGATTGGGAATCAAAAGTAACAATGATCGTGGAAGCTCACAAAATTGAAGAGCTCAAGATGGAGGATCTACTTGGGGATCTCATGGCATATGAGAACAAGATGAAGCAAAGAAAGAAGCAAGCCACTCTGGAACCAAAGATGAAGAACCTCGCTTTCAAAGCCATTTCGTACGACGAGGTAAATTCTAATGACAAGGAACTTGATTTTTTGGCTAACAAATTTGTCAAGTTTCCCAAGATTAGGAAATGCAATAGGAGGGAAAAGAAGGAAAGGAAGGAAAGTCTAATCCATTGCTATCATTGCAACAAGAAAGGTCATCTTCGATTGGAATGCCCTCTCCTAAGAAAGGAGAAAAAGAAGGATAAAAAGCACAAGAAGAAGGCATTTCAAGTTACATGAGATGATAGAAGCTTGGAGGAGGAAGAAGAAGAACCTGAGAAGGAACCAAAGAATGAAACCGAGTGCCTTGATTTCATGGTCATCACAGATAATAACGAGAAAGAAGACAAAGAAGAAAATGACAACAATAAGGTAAACCCTTTTTCAATAGAAGAACTCCCAGATGCCTTTGAATCTTTAGTTTTTGAATATAAGACTACTAAAAATGAATTCAAAAAGCTTAAGTCTGAAAATGAATCTCTATTAGAAAAATTTGAGGAACTAGATTCTAAAAGTAAATCTCATTTGGAGAAAATTAAGGATTTAGAAGCTAATGAATCCTTGCTTAGACTTGAAAATCATGTTTTGAAAAAAGGCATTAAAGAATTCAGAGATAATATTCAAAATTTGGAACTTGAAATAGCCCATCTCAAGGAGAAGCCAAATCAACTCCTTGATGACCTAGCTAAATTCACCAAAGGGAAGGCAAATTTGGAAAATTTGATAGCTCATGAAAAGCCATCCTCTAGTTAATTTGGGCTTGGCTATTATGCAGCTAGTACAAGCCAAAAGGTTGAGAAAAAATTTCCACTAAGGAGACCAACTAACAAATCTAGATCCAAACTGACCTAGATATCAAAAAAGCAACTAAAATCTTATTTTGTAGGTTTCAAGAGAGACTACATTGTGAAAAATTGGATCTACAAATTGAAAAATAGACAACTCAAATTGGAAAAACCAAAGAATGGACCTAAGAAGTCTCAATAAACACAAACAAACTCGAGATGGATGATAAGGAGACCAACAAGCTATGGATTTGAGGTACCCAGGGAATACAAGTGGAGCCAAGCACCTTACCCCAAATTTGAAAGCTATGGATGGAGAGGTGATTTGCATGTGGCAACCTCCATATGGGCCATATCATTGGCCTTGGTAAGTTAGGCAAAACCTTTTTAATTTTGATGATCTATTTCTAATTAGCATCAAGATAGGGGGAGAATGTAAAATCTTCTATATGCTATAATTCCATTAGAAAGGGAGAGATCACCTTGAACATTAGTTGATTTAAAATTGATGAAGAAATGAATGTATTCAAGGGGAGACTTTACAAAGCTTATTGAGCTATGTTTCAATCAAAAAGGGGGAGATCACTTGTGATAGAAGTGCATGTTAATAGGGAAAATCATTTCCTTTATTATATTAAAAAGGGGAGTTACTAGATTTAAGAAAAACATAGTTCTTTTATTATGTCAAATAGGGGGAGTTAACTTGTTTTTAGAAGAGCATGTCTTAAGGGTGAGTTATAGGATAAATTGATTAAAAATTAAACCTTGTTTATAATGTCAAAAAGGCAGAGAATTTTTTTGTATTATTTAAGATTTTGTCATCATCAAAAGGAGGGAGATTATTGATGCAAACACACCATAATTATTATTTTTGATGATAACAAAACACTTGAGATTTAACATTTGCCTTAGAGATTTATATTTCAAGTTAAAATGCAAATGGAAGTAAGTATGGTGGAGCTCAAGTTCAAGCTCAAGTCCATGGAAAAATGCATGGCTAAAAAAAAAGCATCATGGGTCATGAAGAAGGAGCTTAGGGTAAAAACTTGAAAATAAAAAGCATGAAAAATAAAATAGATTATTAAATTCTATGTATCCGTACTTGTCTTTTATTTGCTCTTTATTTCCTTAGATTTATGTTAAAGAGCCCCAAATATAACTACCTAGGTCCTTGACACATTCACCCTTCCTTAGAACTCTTAGGCAAATCCTAGAATCAAGTTAGAAAAACCAAAACAGTAATCTGTCAACCTTATCAGACATCCAACACATATACCAAACATCTGATAATTTCTTTTAACTAGTCTGGTAACTGTATCAGTCGTCCAATACCCAAATAGCCCGCCTTAACAAACTACACTTGGGCCTTAGACAACCAAACCTATCATCAGACATCTAGTCTTAGTTCAAGATGTCGGAAGACCTTATTAAACATCCAATAACAGGACCGTTGGCCTATTAATACCTTTGTCAAACCAAAATCTTCACGAGATAAGTTAGGATTATTTTATTAATATTCCCAGATGTCCAAGACCCTATCAAAGTGTCTAATAAGTAGATATTAGACCAAATCTGACCTAAATCTTGATTTATCAGACCTGATATGACCGTTAGCTTCTAGAGAAATCAATTCTCAAAGGCTACCTCTAGTTCAGACGTCTAATAGTCTGTCCAAACATCCTACAGACACCTAACACTTTAACACAAGATCCCTATTTAGATCTAATCACTTCCAGGAATAATTCACTTAGTTTTAGACGTCTAAACATTTTTCCAGAAGTCTTAAAATACACTTCTAGACGTCTGATTTAAGCTGACAAGAACACTGTTTAGATCCAATTTATTCTGGGAACACTAATCCTTGTTTTCATACATCCATATTTTTGGTCAGATGTCTAGAGCCCTTGTATCAGACATCTGACATCTTTTTTAATCGTTTGATTTTGCTGTCAGACTATTTATTACCTGATTTGTTTTGGATTTCGATCCAATCTCTTGGGATATGTCTCCAATAGCCATAAGGCCTCTCCCAAGCCTTCTTAAACCTTCCTAAGATCTCTATAAAGAGAAGTGAACCTCTCCTTGGCCATACACAACCATAGAGATAATTATTTCCACCATTATACATATTTTGTGAGAGATCAAAGAAGAGATACTCCGCCATTACTTTCCAAGCTTCATACTACTCATCCAAAAGCATCGAAACTCTGCGCAATCACGCCCATCCACTTCCACCTTAAGGAAAGTAATCCTTGCCTATAGAAACTTAGTGGTAGATTATATTTGTGACTCCATAGGTTCTTATTTTTCGATTTTATTTTTGGTTGGGTATTCACATGGCAAATTCCCGTCTCCTTGTGAGACAAAATACTCTTCATGAAGAAGAGATGTTTGAGGTACACTACCCTCAGGTTAAAGTAGTGTGGATTGTATTGAGGTTGTGCCACCTTCGTTTTAAGTTATACATATAGTGGATTTGACCTACTCGGAAAATCGGAAAATCCTAAGTTGAGAGACATATGTTATGGTTTTTACCCGAGTTGAGTTTCCACCTAAAAATTACTTATCTTATTGTGGTGAATGCTTGTGTGATTATTTCATTTGTATTTAAATTTTTATACCGCACTATTCACCCCCCCCCCCTAGTGCACTTTAACAAGGTTTGCTCCTAGTGGAAGTGGTGTAAGATCCAACATGCCTGCACTCTAAATTGCAACCATCTCTTCCATGGCCTGATGCCACTTTGGATGAAGTATGTCTTCCTCGTAAGAATCGGCACAATAGTGGTAACCAAGGCTCTAGTAAACTTGGAAAAAGTTGTACCAAGTTCACCAATGTGTAAATGTCTCACCACAATGTACTTGGCACATGACCGGGAGCCCTCCAAATAGCAATCAGTAGGTCATTGTCCACTTGTAGATCCCCCCTAGCCTTAACTATCCCTGCATCATCACTTGGCTCCAAAGCATCAATTTCTAAGGACCGTGTGCTCACCTAAGGGAAGGCTGGAGGCGTAGGAGGAGGGAGCATCTGGAAGGTAGTATATGGCCTCTGCTATGTAACAATTGGATCATTAAACTTGTCCTTCTCAATGGTAAGAGTAGGGCGGTCATCTGCTGGTATAGCACCAAACAGAAGAGGTGGAATAAGCATAGGAGCCCCATCAGTCATAGAAAACAAGTCAGAACTGGTAGTGGAAAACTACGGCACAGACTCATGAAATGTAACATCTGCAAAAACATAGTAGCTGGAATTAAGGAGGTCAAAGCATTTGTACCCCTTTTGGGTTCTAGAATAACCTATGAAAACACACTTAACAGCCCATTGTGCTAGTTTATCCCATCCAAGAGTCAAAATCATGAACAAATACAACGGACCCAAAAACACAAAGGATAACAAAAAATAAAGGACGACTAGGATACAAAACCTATGATGGGATCTACTCATGAATGGTATAGTTTGGCTTCCTATTAATTAGAAAACAAGCCATAAGAACATCCCCCGAATATAAAATTGGCACAGCATGGTGAACAAGAAGGGTGCCTGCAACATCGAACAAGTGCTTATGCTTCCTCTCAGCAACTACATTCTGCTGAGAGGTATGGACACAAGTAGTTTGGCAGACAATCCCACTACCATGGAGAAATTGCCACAAGCAAAAAGCACAAACTCCAAAGCATTATTAGAACGAAACATTTTAATAGTGACAGAAAATTAGGTCTTTATTGCCACAACAAAATTCTCAATGATAGTTTCAACATTAGATTTATTTTTCAATCAAGAACAACCAACAAACACGGGAGAAATCATTAATGAAAACAAGAAAATAACAATGCCCAAGATGGTCAAAGACCCGACTTGGACCCCACACATCCAAATGGATTAAATCAAATAAAGCAGAAAACCTAATATGACTGGAAATAGGAAAACTACCAAGGTAGTGTTTGCAAAGCTAGCAAGCGTTGTAAGTGATGATGGTATAGGCAAGTATGTGGGGTAGAGCATGTCTAAGTCTCCCCACAAGAAGGTGGTCAAAGCGAAGATGCCACTGGATGGGAGATCTAGTAGCCAAAACAATCTCCCCTTGTCCCACAAAAGCAACAGTAGCAATAGAAGAACGATTTAGACGGTACACCCCACCTTCCTCACGTCCTCCACCAATCATCCTCTCCATGAATCAATCCTACAAGACAAAAGAGTGCGCATCAAAAATAGCTCTACAATTGAGTTATCTTGTAATACAACTAACAAAAATGAGACTAAGTGGAAAATTAAGAACATAAAGAACATTCTGCAACTGCAAAGTAGAGGAAAGGGCTACTCCCCCCCTTTCCTACAACCTGTGACAATCTACATCTTCCACCTACACTGTCCTACTTGGAGGGACAGATCTCAAGTCGGAAAAAGCATCCGACATGCTACATAGGTGTTGCGAGGCTCATAAATCCACCAACCAGTCACTGAAACTAAGAGCAGACAATGAATAAGCACCAACGATACCTGAAGTGGAGGCAACTGCAACTGTCTCTGTAAAAGTGGACTAGGAAAGATGACTGATCTTTTGTAATAACACCTTAAACTCTATCCTGGTAACTATCTCAGGTATAAGAGGAGTAATCTCCGTCACTTGGTGAGTAGTAACAGGCCTCCTGTACTTTTGCCAACACGTAGCCTCAATATGGCCCACGTTGATGGTAACACCATCATGGGCCCTAACTAACCACATTTAGTCAGGTTTAAAGGATAAAATCTCCTACCTAATCATCTGAGGGTCACAACTCCGTATCATTCTAATTTAAGAAGAGAACAGGGAATCAAGGTTAATTCTATAATTTTAACGGCACATAACAAACACAGATTAACCACGGGGTCACTCAAAGGTTAATTGAAAGTCAAATGAGCACAACAGTCTAAAAAGTGGGTCGACACTGTCAGAAATAGGGTTTCACGCATTTTGAGGGCGAAAACAGCACCAAAATCCTAATTATCAACCCACTTAAATTAAAGAAGTTATGGTCAGGATAAAATTAATTTAAACCTCCTACAAATCATATAAAAATATTCTAAGAGATTTGGTATCCTTGGTTTAACTGTCTAAATCCATTTTGACATAGAACAGAGTTCAGATGAAAATTTACCATGATTTGGGCTTCTGTGCAAATTACCTAATCAAACGTAGTCAAAACTTAAATCTAAGTTCACCATTAGATTCCTTGAATCCAAATTAGGGAAGTACCAAAATTTACGCCCAATCAAAGTTTATCTTGACCTATTTTACATTTTAATCCTTAAAAACTCTATTTCTTACATTTAGGCCCCAAAGTTTCAATTTTATTGCAATTGGATCCCTAACTTTCTCGTCATTTTCTTCAAATGGGTCCCTACCGCCATTGATGTGAACAGACTTTGACTATCGAGATTCGAGTAAAGATTTCTCGCTCGATCTTCACCCAAATCTCTCCAAACTTGGAGAGAATGATCCTAAGAAGATTCCCTACAGATTGGGCTAGATTTCAAAGCCAATCTCAACTGATTTCGTCGTCAGCAAGCCCAAATTTGTCAAGCTCAAAAATCGACTCAGAGCTTGCTTGAAATGGCTCTTCGAGGGGTAGGCGAGGTCCTATTTAAACCACTCGGGTTCAAGGCATCCTCCTTAGGCCAAGTTCGAGCCGAAAACACCCTCTCATCTCCTCCGACCTCCGCGACTTTGGCTCTGGTGAGCCTTCTCCAACCACTTCATCGAGCCGGCCAACAGTCAAATTAACCATCTCATCTTCCTTGCCTCTTCTTCGCGACCAAGTCCAGCCAAAGATCGGGCACCTCCGACCTCTCCTTCCTCGCCACTCCCTCGCCGTCAACCTCATCTTCTCCGACTCCGACCAATCAACATCATACTGACTCAATCGCTCTCTCCCTCCCTAAGTCTCTCTTCTCTCTTCCTCTCCTTCTTTAGATCACATAAGCACCCTCTGCACGCACTTTGAATCACCGTACCACCTTCAACACCACCATCTTCCCCGCATCCGGCACAAGCTCCAGCGAACTCGCACCTGCACTACACCTCACTATACACCACACCACAACACCCACAAGCATCGCCACGCTTCACTAATCAAAATCCCCAAAGAAATTTGGGGCTTTGATCACGCTTACACCCCACCGAACACCACCTTCTCCGATCTCCTCCATCACCGACAGGCCTCCTCTGACCACCACATGCCCTAAAACCACCACTATGTTCGCCTTCTCACGACAAATCTTCTGAGCATCTCTGATAGGGTCGCAAGGTCGTTTTCTTAACTTGCAGGTCTTGCCAGACAATCGCCTTCCGCCTCATCCGCTTGTAGTACTCCAGCCATCGAACCACCACCAATCCACCTCCAGGCAACGCGGATTCCATTCGCAAAGATAACCGCACCCTCAATTGCCTGAGTTCCAGCAGCAGCAACATTCGAAGGCCTATCTCCAACAGTTGCACGTGAAGGAAGGTGTAGCTCTTTAGTCCCACATCGTGTGGGAAAGAGTCAATGACAGCATATAAAACCAATTCAATGCATGGGCTTATTGCCTCAACACGCGTCGGGGGTGAGGTCCCCATACACACCCCCACGCACGCACTCCCTCGCGCCCTCGCCCGCACCCACGCACCCATGGGTCTGGGCTTGGGATTCGAATAACCGGTACTGTTCATCTGGTCTGAGAGAGAAAGAAATCTGAGCAGAGGGAGGGGGTTTTGCACTATGGCCTTGGGATTTGTGCCCCCACTCTCCTCAGCACTTAGCCATTCTAAGCCTTTGTGTGGCCTTGTGTCTCTATGCTGTGCCTTGCCTTCAATTCTCCTGAGGTTTGAGTTTAGGCGTCTAAGCCTTAGTACTGCCGTCTGATCTGGTGCTTTGCTTGGTTCTAATAATTGCCAAAATATTTGATTGAGATTAATGTTGCTTTGTTTGAGTTGCTTAAGAGCTTAAATTGTAGGGTTAAATTTGGTGGTTCAAACTACCATTTTTACCCATTCTTTTTGCATTTCGATACTCGACATTCTGAAATACTTTTTCTGATATATATATTGATTATCATTTTGATTTCACTTGCATATTATCCTTGATATCGTGATTAGTTAATGATTTACTTAAATTACTCCATGCGAACGACCTCAAACTCATTTTTGTTTTCGAGATTAGAAATTTAAATCCTGAATCTCTTTTGTTAACTATACAACGACACATATTTTAAAACTCGACGAAAGCATATCAACATTGGCCACAATAAATACATGGAGGTCTAGCACAACCTCCTGAGCCTTGTCCATGGCCACGACCATAGGTTGACAGTGCTCCTCTCCCGGATCCATGAGAAGCAGCCAACGCAGCAGTTTGGACAGTAGTTATGACAACCCGAGTCCCACCAAGCGATGAATCCCGAGTCGCCGTGTGCTAACAACTAGCATAATCTTGTTCACAAGATCGTAGTTACCCAACACATAATCATAAAATATAAACATAGCCAATAGATAATTCATATTGTATAAATTAAATGAACATAAATTAAATACTAACCAGAAGATTTACCATAAAGCATAAGTATATAATCCCAAGGAGATGTACAACGGAATCACTTTGCGAATTACCAAGTATACCTAAGTACGGAACCCAAAAACACGTCAATAAAAATTGAGTAAAAACAACAATCAGTAGAGTGCAACAGTAACCAAGCACAAGAGAAAATGGGTACTATAGCTTTAATTAATCCATTTATTAAACATCTTGTTATCCAGTTTCGTTTCATTTATTGGAAGCCCAATTTATTATAATCCACAATCTATCAATCAACATCTCAAGACACGAAACGATTTCGTGTAACTTCCTACAACCGCAGATGCTCCATTAGAGTTAAAATTAGAATTTTTCCACCTTCTCATCCCCGTTCGTGGAGCACCCGCGGTTGTCTTCTCACTACAGTTCAAGAAGCGGATACCGCTGCAACGTCGCCCTGCCCCGTCCTCCGCCATCCATCTTCGTTCTCCCTTGTCTCGCATCTCACCACGTTCTTCCAGGCGCTCCATCAACGCAGCTTATCCTCCAAACAGCTATCAAGAAGGATAACTTCTCTCCACCTTCTCTTTTATTGCTTTCTAGCGTAGACTTCCTACTTTCTAGTGTAACGAATAGTTGTAACGATTAGTTGTAATGAACATCACTCGGTGGTTATGAAATTCATGTTTATTCTATCTCTGTTTTTCTCTTTTTCTATCATTCTTTTCTCTCTCTTATATTCATTATTCTTTAAGTAGATAGCTAATGTAGATTCAATTCAACCAACTAATCTGCTTTGTGACAACAAATCAAACGCGATTTTTTATCAAACGTCCGCCTCCCTATGTTTGACCTGAAATTCCTTTTGAGTTTCGATTAAAATTATCTATTGATGGATTTTTCTCGCAAATTACGCTACGACGATAAGTTTTCAACACTCAAATCTTTTTGCGCAGATTTTCCACATCAACACCCAATCATTAGATTTGATCTAATGGTACCCACTATATTAAGATTTGGGTGATTTCCTATATATATCTCCCAAGGCAAGGTTTGAAACCTTAACCAAGTCATTACATGCAGAAAAAATTCCTCCACTCTCAAGAGAAAGAAGAAAAAAAAGGTCCATCGCTCCTCTTCCTCCCCTCCCTCTCAGACTAGACATCTAGGACCATCATCAGACTTCCACGAGGCCTACTCCCAACTCCTTTCTTCCTAGATGTCCAAGACATCCGTCAAAAGTCCTGAGGAGGCTCTAGATGTCCAGATAAGTGTCTAGATGTCTATCCTATGTTGGGTATCGATTTTAGGTACTTCTGTCGCCAATATTCAAAGGTACGAGGTGAGGATTACCTTGGGGTTCATGAAGGATTTGCACTGCACATGACATTGGGTGTTCTCGACATCAAAGGCCTTATTAGCCTGCCAAGAAGAAAAGAATTTTGCTACATCGAGACTTATAGTAGTAGGCACAACGCATGGGATACTATGTAAGGCCACCTACAAAGATATATCTCAATACTCATGGGCTTCCCAAAATGAAATAAAAAGAAACTAGTTCTTTTCATGTAATTCTGATTTAGGTTATTTGATTCTTGATTATTCAATTTTTTGGACATCTAAGTATTTCTCAAATCAAAGTTTTAAATGACTATTTTTCACGCTTTTGTAATGTCCTAGGTGAATCATTTGTCCAACAATCAAAACTTCTGTCTTTCAAAATATCAAAACCATAGCATAGTACCAAAGAGCAAGGGAATAAAGGAAGCAAGCTAAAGCTTCACCTTAGAGCTTTAGTTCTTGGATTATTGCATGTCATGTGCCTCTCAATCTCCTTTATTCATAAGTAAACCTGTCCTGAAATGCCCATAATTTTTATTGCAATAAGTAAAATATGGATTACTTATTGTCCAATAACATGTAAATAATGGTAACCTCTCTAAAGGAAATTTAATCAATGAAAGCATTTACTAAAAATAGAAATGAGTAAATAAAAGAAACATATGTGGTTATTTTTGAGATTTTGAGTTGCACATTTTTTAATGGGTGAGTTACATTACCAATTTAAGAAGAAAATGGTTAGCTAGGCAATATTAAATTCTAGTTGTTACCTTTGCAAACTATAAAAGGGAAACATGAGTGGCTTGATTGCGACAATCTTTTCCATATTTATCAAACAAATTAGAAAATTCTTGTAAAGGGAAAATGTGTACCGAACTCTTGCATCCATTGATTGTTGCTATTGGTATAGGCAAGAAGACGTGACAATTTTTGCATCATATTTATTTGGATCTTGGTTCAACCCATCACATTCAGCCTTACACATCCTCCCTATTCTTTTTCTTGACTTATGACTAAATAGGTAAGGGAACTTATGCATGTTGTTCAATGGTATCAACAATACCTATGACTCATTCAACTTGGCTTAAAGGCAACTGGAAGTTGCAACTTTGTCCCTTTATAGTGGAGGTTTATGGCCCTCAACAATGTAGTTCTTTGTTAGAAATTTTAGTGGACTCAAAACTCTACTAGACCTCAATACATGAACTTGAATGATTTGATTAATGGTGATTTGTTTTCTATAGGAATTAAAACAAATAAAGGAAATGAAAGGAGGATTTCATTTGGTAGTATTGAGATTCCTTATATTTCTAAGAATTTGATATATGATGAAAGGCCCTGAATTAGACAACCGGTAAACGAAAGATCTATTTTGATGTTGTCAATGAAGGATGATGATTTTCTTATCCATTAATAGGTCTCTACCTTTTTGTAGCTAAATTTGTTGAAATTCATTATGCATGAGAATTTTGGGGAAACGATGGTTTACCTATAATATGAACATGTATCTTGATGAAAAGGAAACTATATATGCCTTGGTGATATACTTGACCGTGTCAACTATTCTTTTTTGACATGAGAAATTATCCTGAAATCATGTTGGAGTGATCCCTCAATTTTGGGTATTCGGATGAAATTTCACGAGTCATAAGATGCCTAAGATAGTAAATAAGTTAGATTTAGATTATATGGGCAGAGTAGGTTATAGAATGTAGGACTTATATATCGTGATTCTTATGGAGCTTATCAAATTGCTTGAGTAGGTAATTCTTAACATTTGTGGATTGAAGTACTCTTTTAACTTGGAATTTCTATCTATCATGAATAAGGTATGTAGAATTAATTAAAGATTCATTCTTAATTGCTTAAAAATGCTAGCATATACGAATTTGATATTTTGATAATTAATTCCTTTATGAATTAGTAACAGAGAGTATATCATATTATTTTCATTGCCTTTTGCTTGTTCAAACATATAGTTGATAAGGGAGAAACGGAACAAGCCCAAAAGCTCAAGGCCTAGCAAAGCAAATGGGCCCATCAAAACCAATCGACCCAGGCCCTCTAGGCACGAGCAACCAAAAGTGCTTTAAAGCAAAGAGTCTAGTCAATAAAGGACCTACTTAAGCATGGTAAAGGGACAGCCTAGCCAAGTCAAGCATCCATCGAGGCAATCAATCTGGCACCTATGATGAATCTACCAAGGAAACTAAGGGCACGACCAATGTATTGGAGTTATATGCCCCGAGAAAACCAACCTAAGTTGAATCACTTGATCAATGATTCAGATCTATGTGTTACATCACATGGACACATTATACAATTAAATGGGTCCCTTAGTACAATTAGGATAATATACTGTAGCCATGTTGAATATAACAATAATGGAAACCAAAGATCCAAATGATTTGGATCAAGGATTTCAATAAGTCATCAATAACCATCATGATATCCAATTACAATTGGCAATTTTCTCTAGAGATTATTACCTAAATGGTGTCCTTAATGGACATCCTCTGCATAAGAATAGAGATTCAGAGCTATTACGCAAGTTGAATCAAAGAGTTGACTTAACGAGATGAAGATGTGCAAGTCCTTTTATCACTGTCACGAAAAAGGTATATCCTTTAATCTAAGACAGATATGTATCTCTATGTTTGAATATGCACATTTGGTAAAACAATAGTTTATGCATCCACGTTGGTGTTAAGACTAGAAAGCTGGTGCACATATGAGGGCATAGGAGATACATGATCTCTTGAAGGAGATGCACAGATCTGCTATCGTAAGTGTATGCAACGGATTAGGAGACTCGGGCCAACTCTACGTATATTAGAAAGTACGAAATTACATGCATGGTCGTACAAGTGCTGATCTAACGCATGCATGAAAGAGACAATCCTTTGGTTGAGGATCTAATCTTCGTTCTCATCCCAATGATACAAGAAAAACATAAAAAATATGTAACCTGTAATATGATAGATAGTAAATCTGGGATTTAATCCTAAGAGTTGCATATGTCTTCCAGTGTGAAGGATTCACAAGCATTCAGAATACTTAAGGGAAGTATAGCGCCATTATTCCATGAATCTTAAACTCTTCATTATTAATGTGATGAAATCAATAATAATTTTGATGGGTTCCTACTTGTAAGATAAATTAAATGTGATTTAAAGAGTTAAATTGCCTTAATTTGATGCCTAATTATACCCAATTTGATTAGGTTAAAATCCAAGGGTTGGATTGCACCTAATTAATTACACATTTTGAGGTATGTGTTCTTAGAACCTTACCAAGCCCTTCTTGTAATCATAAGTGCCAATTAATTAAGGAGCAAGAATGCAAATTGATTAAGTTCTTGGGATATAATAGGTTGTCAATTGGTTGGACTATAGTAGGCAATTAGTCTCTCCTAATGCAAACATCATATTTATTTAGGAGGCAAACCCTCTTGCGAGTTATAGAGATGTTTAAACTCAAACATGCAAGCAGTTATCAAGAGAGAGATTACCAAGTGACTTGATGCAAAAATACTTTACCCCATATCCGATAATCCTTGGGTTAGCCCAGTTCAGGTTGTACGGAAGAAAGCTGGATTGATCGTGGTTACCAATGAACATAGGGGAGTCCATGCCTACTAGAACATATTCTTTGGAGACTTTGTATTGATTAGAGGAAGTTAAATTCATCCACTAAGAAAGATCATTTCCTCCTACCCTTCAGTGATCAAATCCTTAAAAAGTTAGCAGGTTAGAAGTTCTTCTATTTTTTAGACAATTATTCAGGTTATAACCAAGTTTCCATAAGTCCTAACGCAAGAAAAATAATATTTTCGACTTATGGTACCTTGACCTTCCATAGAATGCCATGCAATTTTTGCAATGCACCCAAAACTTTTTAAAGCTACATGATCGCAATATTTTCGAGCATTGTGGGTGATTTCATGGAAGTATTTATAGATGATTTCTTGGTCTTTGATGATGCCTTTGATTCCTACTTATCCAAACTCAGAAAAGTATTGCAGAAATGTATTAAGGTTAACCTAGTCCTTAGCTAAGAGAAGAACCACTTTATGGTCCAAGAAAGGATAATACTAGAGCATGTGGTCTCTAATAAGCGCATAAAAGTAGATAGAACCAATGTAAATCTGGTTTCAAATCTCCCCCCTTCCACATCCATTAGACAAGTCAGATCTTTTCTTGGTCATGTGAGCTTCTATAGAAGATTCATCAACTTCTCTAAGATCGCAAGGCCTCTATGTAACCTATTATCCAAAACCATACATTTTAATTTGCTGATTCCTGTCTTAAGGTCTTTAATTCTCTTAAAAAGTCTGTGACCCAAGACCGAATCATGCAACAACCAAGTTGGCCCTTACCCTTTAAGATCATGTAGGACACTTGTACTTATATCGTCGATGCCATCTTAGGTTAGAGAATAGATAGGTAGTTGGTTGTAACTTACTACGCTACCAAGACTCTGGACAACGCACAAAAGAATTACCAAACTACCAAGGAGTTGCTAGCCGTAGACTTTGCCTTAGAAAAATTCCAATCTTATCTATTTGGATCACATGTCATAATCTACACTGATCACTCTACCCTAAGACACCTCTTGGCTAAGAAGGATGCAATATTGAGATTAATTAAATGGATGCTCTTGCAACAACAGTTTGACATGGAAATCAAAGATAAGTCTGGAGCTCAGAATGTTATGATTGAGCGCTTATCCCAGATCAAAGTAGATGACTCTCAACCCACTATTCTAATTGTTGATTCTTTCCCGGATAAGAGTATTTTAGCTATTTCAAGTGTCAAAATCCCCTGGTTTGCCAACATTGTTAATTACTGAACCATAAGACAGATCTTGATGATTGGACCAAGCAAAAGAAAGACACTTTTCTGTGAGGTTGAGTACTACTTCTAGGACCCTAAACGATTGAAACTTTCTGTTAATCAAATTATCTGTAGATGTGCTCCCGAGAATGAAATCCATAACATCTTGACATTCTGCCATAATGTAGTTTGTGGACACTTCTCAATGAAGAAAACGGTAGCTAAAGTGTTGCAAAGTAGATTCTATTAGCCAACCATGTATAAGGATGCTCACAACTTCTCTAAGTCTTGTACACAATGACAAAATGTAGGAAACATGACTAAGAGAGATATGATGTCCTTAAAACTCATCCTAATTGTTAATATCTTTGATGTCTGGGGTATTGACTTCATGGGACCCTTCACCCCTTTCTTTGGATACCAGTACATACTTGTTGCTAAATGGATTGAGGCTATCTTGAACCGCAACAATGATCATAAGATTGTTGTCAAGTTTATCAAGAAGAACCTCTTTAGTCGATTTGGAATTCCTAGAGCCATAACTAGTAACGAGGGTACCCACTTCAGGAACACTTAAAAAATCTATTAGCAAAGTACGAGGTCATACGTAGAATTTCCATACATAATCACTCGTAGACTAATGGCCAGGCGAAGGTTTCAATAGAGAGATCAAGAATATATTACAGATGATAGTTAAGCTAGATAGGAAAGATTAGGCAAACAAGCTCGATGATGCACTCTTGGCCTACCGCACAACTTATAAGACTCCCACAGGAGCATCACCTTATTGTCTTATGTTTAGTAAGGCTTGCTACCACCCCATAAAGATTGAGAGCAGAGCATACTAAGCTACTAAAAAATGTAATAACAATCTTAGTAAAGTTGGTAAGCATAGAAACTTTAGTTGACTGAGCTAAAGGAAATTTGTAACGATGCATACGAGAGTTGCTGGATCTATAAAGAAATGGCCAAAGCTATCCATGACAAGAACCTCTACAAAAACCTTTGAGCCTAATTAGAGGGTGCGGCTTTCTAGTGCAAGATTATGATTATTCCCAGGAAAGCTCATATCACGATGGACTGACCCTCACATCATCACACATACCTTTGCACATAGAGCCATAGAGATCACTAACCCAAAAATAGGACAAACACTCATTGTAAATGGTCAAAGACTAAAACCATACTATGATAATGTCTCACCTAGTCCTATCCCTGGAAAGGTGGCTCTCTTGTGCTGAACCTCTAGCTGAAGACATTAAACTTAATGCTTCTTGAGAGGCAACCCAACACAATTATATATATATATATATATATATATATATATATATATATATATATATATCTTATTAAGTTACTCTTGTGGATCAAGAGCTAGTCTTACTTCAAATGCGTGAACTCAAATTTTTAGGTGATATCTTCCTTTTCCCATGCATATTTTTGGCATACAATGAGGATATTGTATGAAATAGGCATGGGAGGGTGGGTACTTTTTCGTCAAGTTTTCTTATATATCTAGTCTCTAAAAATTTTACTGGATATTTGAAAAAGAAAAAGTTTTGAAACATTTTTGCTCAACTTTTTACTCAAGTTTTGTCTAAGTTCTAAGTTCGAAAAGGATGATACTACTTAGGTTTCAAAATTCTTTGACCATAGGAGTGTATTAAAGATCTTTTACTTAGATTCCTTTGATCATTTTACAATTTAATCAACTTAAGTATTTACGAAAATGTGAAATTGTTTCTGAGTCCTTGAAAAGTCTGATTTGCTAAGCTATTAAATCGATGGTGTAGAAAGTACATGACTTGTTTTTTTCCACCCTTTAGTTTGGATGTTTTTGAAGCCTGAGTATCTCACCTCTACACTTATACATTGGCCGACTTATAAGAAAGTTATAATTAAAAGGCTAGGGTTTCAAAAAGGTGTGAGATTTGAGGGTCTAATCTCTAAAAAGCTAACTTAGAATCAAATACAATTAGGAGACCTCTCAGGTACGATTGTTACATTATACTAGGAATGCTCTCCAAATGTAGGGTATTTTAGATTCTAGACTTACTTTGATCTTTGCACATTCCCACTAATCAAATGTTCTTGAATCATATTTGGAGGAGTCCCTTATCTCTGTGAGAAAAGGTAGATAAAGATGTGTGTGTGTGTGTGTATGGGGCGAGGGGGGGGGGGGGGGGGGGGGGGGGCCTTAGCTTGGCTTGGAAGGTGCCTCTTATGGCTTCATCTTAAAGTGTTGGAGTGTAACTCCTTCCACGAGATATAAAGAAGGGCAATAATTCCTGCATGTAGTAAAGTAGACATGATGTAGAATACATGGAGTAATAGGTAGACTCATGCCTTGACGAAAACTCTGATTTTTGTAGAGATTTGCCCACTTGTCAAGCCAACTGTTACATGCACAAATGTTCAATTTTTCCAACAATATTCAAGCCTTTGGATGTATTTTCAAGCCATAGAAACATGTACTTAACGTTGGTGCAAAGGCACCTCAATCGTTAATTTTGATGATACAAAAACACGTGTATTTTGACATTTGCATTTGAGTGTATAAGTTTCAGGATTGATGTAAATGCAAGCAAGTGCGAGAAGCTCAAGCTCAAATCCATAGCGGGATGGAGGAGCTTGATGGAGGAGAAGGGGCTTCTCATGAAGCGAAAGCTTGAAGAAGTTTGAAGAATAAGATAAAAGTGTTGTTGATGTACACAAATCTATTTTGCATAAAACACCTATTTATGCACGTTCCAGGCTTATAGAAGCATTCATAATTATAAATATTACATAACATGCATCATTCTGCATTTAGAATAATTTCTGTAAATTATAGATTAATTTACCTCCTTTCTTGGCTAAGGGAGAAGGCAATACATTTCAAGACCTCAAATTGAAGATCCTACCGTATAGATCTGATCAGAGCGACGATCGAAGTCCAACGCCTCTGAAATCGCCTTGATCGAATTACCGTAACATCATATGCAGTCCGAGGAAGATCAAATCCAAGCCTCAAACAACAAATCCGACAGCACAAATGGATTCGAATTGACAATCGTAACCCAACGACGTGAAAATCAATCTAATCCGACATCCATGGCGTGATCTACAAGCATAAGAAGATGGACGACCAGAATGGTGCCATGTGGCGTCATCCCAGCCATCCAAGACCACCACCAGCCCACCCTTCTTCCTCAAAGGCACCTCCAACATGCAATCTCCACCGTTGGATGAAAATCCAACGGCCAAGATCGCATGACCACCGGCTACAGGAAATTCATAAACTCAACACTTAGGCCTCCTTGGCGCAGCGGTGGGCAAGCGCGCTTCCAAGCAATAAGCACGAGTTCGAATCCCCCTCACCACCCTCCTCAACGTGCGAGAAGAAAGAAATAGGACCTCACGATCTTGATGATGACTCTACAATTATTAGTGTTAATTATATCAATTAGAGTTAATTTCGAAGGCACATGTGCATTAATGTCATATTATAGTGGATCTGGGAGTAATACATGCATACGATGTGATTTCTACAGTTAGTTGCTTATAATTAATGTTTAATGACAATGCGTACAAGTGCATATTGAAATAGATTTCAGATGAACAATCAGGCCATACGGATGGATCCGAATCAACAAATAGAGTTCAACAGACTCAAAATGACCGCAATCTGACCTCTATAGCTCCCACAACAAGCCCGAGAAGTTCTGACCGTTAATTTGATGATCAACGGCCCTCGTTGCGTCACGTGGCGATTGTTGCACCCTCCATTGTGCATCTGCCTCTCCTTCACCATGTGCGTGCGTCAAGCCACCATCCGATCACCATTAGACGACCTTCATTGCGCCACGTTGCTCTCCATTATCAATCACACAATTGCCATCAGATGATGGCGAGTGCACGGAGGGGAAATGCAAAAAATGAGCCAACTTCGCTCCAGTAGCACATTGGTCCACGCCTCGACCCACGCACAGCAGGAGTGACTTCAAGACCTCACAAGGCACAATTGCACGACATGCAAAGACGCGGCGAAATTAGGCCACCTATCTCCATTGAGCGATTCTGAAGTGGCTACGTGGCGCAACCTCGCACCCCGAATGCACGTGACGAGCCGACGTGTGATCCAACGTGCTATCACACGTGTAATCGTACGCACAAGTGAGGCACGATCTTGACCATTAAATCACCCATCGGACAGCTGCCGACGCGAGCACACAAATCGCGTGCAACGGCACTGTGCGAGCGCAAGTGCCAACGGGAGATGAGCTGGGCTTTAGCAACGTTTGCGGCAAGGCTACAGTGACAACCTTGCTGTCGCTAATTGTTCCATACTCGTTTTAATCGCCTCTTATCTACTATAAAAAGGCCTACACCCATCCATTCATCATAATCTCTTCCTATCATCTACCAAGCACATCCCCACCTCCATAGACCTTCAAAGAGTGTCCCTGGAGCCGTCAAGCCGCCAACAGAAGTCCCTCCACCTCCGTGGCTGCCTCAACGACATCCACCTTCTCGCATTTAGTTTATAGTCTTCTATACCATGTAATTTATTTTCCTTTAAACATTCATCTAGTTTTGTTGATTACAACTGCCAAACCATGTTTGATATTCAATAAAGTAGATTTTGAAATCATAATTGTTCTCTTGTACTCATTCTTAGCTAGATTCTATTATGCTTCATCATGTCTACTTTTCATACGTAGTTAGCGACCTGTGTCTACCTCAAATTTCTAACCCTAATCCCTTTCTCCCTCTCTTTCTTTCTTTACGCAAGTAAATGGAATAAAACATCTTGTGACATTAAGCAATTAATTGATCCGATTCCACACCTTATTTTGTTCAACACTTAGACTCACCATTTCATTTTCTCTTTAAAATTGATTTGTAAGCGCACGTTACAACAAACGAATTATCTAAATGCATTTTTCGATGTCAAGCCACGTCACCCTTCAAGCCAGAGTAGAGCATGCTAAGCGCACGGTCCTTGTGCAATCACAATTGTTGAGGCGCGATTAGGCAACGGTAAATCCTCCACGTAGCCATGCTAGATGGACGAATCACACAATGCGTGATCTCACCTGCAGATGAGGCGATCCTGAGTACACGGCCCTTAAGCAATGGTGAGCATTCATCTCTGATCCAAAGGCCGTGAACCCTCCTCACTAGGCCTATGCTGCGCCAGTAGTGCACTTGCGCGCTGCACACGAGATGCTCATGCGTGCGTGGAGGCTATGCGCACTAAGCATGGGCACTGTGCTACACTGAAGGCGAAATGGCCTCCCATATATCTAGAAGTGATTTTCTCTCTCCCTCTCTCTCTCTCTCTCTTCAATTATTTACAAGTAGAGTAATATTTCCTGCTTTACTTTCCCTGCTTTCTAGATTAGTTAGATTAGTTTAGAGATAATTTTCCGCCTACCTTCATGCTTATCTCAAATACCAAAAAAATCAAAAACATAAAAACACGAAAACAAATAAAGGCAACGCAGAATTTTCTAAATCGAATGCAACCTCCCTGTGTTCAACCTGGAACTCACCTAAGTCTCGGTAAATTTATTTGATAGCCGAATCTTTGCACATACTACAATGCAAGTTTTTCCAAAAACCAATCATTGTTTTATTCATGATTTTTCGAGCTTATCAATTGATAATGTACTTGTATTTATATTGTACTCTTTATTTTTTCTTAGAAATATTGTAAAGAGCTCAAATGTATAACATCCTAGTCCTACGAACACTTACACTATCATAAGACACTTAGGCAAATTCTAGAACCAATTTAGAAAATCAAAATAGGTTATAAACAGCCTTATCAGATGTCCAACATAGTTGTCAGACGTCTGATATCGACTTTTAAGTCATCTAACACATTGTCCAGACGACCAACCACTTAGGCTGGAATCAATGCTCTGCAACCATTACCTTTAGACGTCATGCCTATTGTCCAAACATCCAATAAGACATCTAAGAGCATCTCCAGACGTCCTGAAAAAGGACCGTTATCCACTCCTTGGCAAGCCAAGTTACTCAGCTTAGCATTAAATTCCAGACATCCATAGATCCGTCCAAACGTCTAATAAAGAGACATTGGACCAAAATCCAAGCCTGTCAGACCCATCCAACCGTTAGCCCTCGGGAAATCAATTCCCACAGAGGACCTTCATCATCAGACGTCCAATAGTTAGTCCAGACATCCAATACGTCGTCTAACCACTTTACACTAGAACCATGTTTAGATCTGGTCCAAAACATGAACAAACCCACATAAAATTAAACGTCCAATATTTCACCCAGATGTCTGAAAATGATATGCCAAATGTCCGACCTAGAACCCTGTTTCCGTCCAACGAAATCAGGAACTCTAACTCTTGTATCAAACGACCAACTCTTTCATCAGTCATCTGACACATCGTCTAACACAAGAATCAAATGTCTGATTCTGTTGTCAGACTCATTTATAATTCTGATTTCGGCATTGATCTCCTACAATTAGTTCCTAAAGGCTAGAAAAGAGCTTCTAAGCCTTAAACATATCTAAGACCTCTATATATATGAGAGAGACCTTCACTTGATAAAACACACACAAGAGATAATACTTCCACCATTTTTAAACTAACTAGAAAGAGATCAAGAGAAGAAAATGTGTCACTGCTCTATTCTTTGCATCTAAGAACACCAACCCACAGCACAATCACGCTAATCTACATCCGCATTAGAAAAGTCATTTCGCCTACCGTAGCTAAGTTATCCTTTACTATTTGGGCTCTATAGGCTTTTATATTTTTGTTTTGTTTGTAGTTGGGTATTTACGCGGTAAATTCCCATCTCCTTCGAGAGACAAAATGCTCCTCATGAAGAGGAGGGTTTTGAGGTACGCTACCCTCAGGATAAATTAACGTGGTTGTATTGAGGTTGAACTAACCTCGTTCAAGTAGTTTAGTTAATGGATTTGGTCGACTCCATCGACCGAGAAATCCTAAGTCGAGAAACTTAGGTGGTAATTTTTACCCGAGTTGGATTTCCACCTAAAATTCTTGTACATCTTGTGGTGAATGCTTTTGTGGGATTGATTGATTTATTTCCACATCTATTTTTTATCCTGCACTATCCACCCCACATCTAATCCAGAAGTTCATTTGGTATTGTTAGGTTTGAATTACGCGAAAAAGATAAGTTACGTTATAGTATAGTCGCATAAAAACCTAAACAAAAATATTTGTATCAAAACTCAAGAAGAGTCCTGATCAATCTTAGGGAAGCGATGGTGGTAAATTGATTCTAATTTTTTTATCGCTTGCAAATCGACCTAATAACATAGTCCAATTTCGATATTATGAATAAGCACTTTCGTCTGCAATATTATGCGTGCGAACAACATGAGTGTGCGTAAGGTAGATAATAAGCATGAAAGTGTGAGTGACAATGTGCACTTCAATAAAACGATGACTACCAACCGCATTTATACCAAGTGCCATTTCATTGATATGGTCCGGAACTACCATGATTTTTTACTTAATCTTTTTTTCCTTTTTTTAAACAAAGCAAAGATGATCCACAATTGGAGATAATGAATTATATTTCATTAAATCATCATTACTATTCACAAAACAATTGTAGAGGAATGCTTGTACAAGGAGAATAAAATCAACTACAGCTAACGGAAAAGCTAACGGAAAATCATCTCACTGGGAATGCTTAGGGGGCCATCGACACTAGAGGATGATGGTGGCTAGACCATGGGCATGGGGACCCGTTTAGACCACACAGAGACGAGCACGCCTATGGCCCAGAGAGAGCTTAGGCATGCCACTAGAATAGAGATTAACTAGCTACTAGTAAGCAATAAAATGCAAAAAAGAAAGCAATAGAAGAACAATCTACGGCTAACAGAATCAGGGGCACCAAGAGTGAGCCTTGGTGGCCGTTTGGCTTAGAGGTGGAGAAAGGGAGGAGGACAGCCACAAGGTAGGGTGGTTGGCCTCTTGGGGGTGGTAGTGATGGTGCTTGAGTGGGAAGAGGGACGTCCATGGAGGTGGAGGTGGATGATCATGGGTGGCCAAAAGAAGTGGCTTTTTATAGAGATGAGAGGGACCTTAGGGTTGGCATTGGAAGGCTCTAGAAGAGAGCCTTAGGCGCCACCTTTGGAAGGGAGGAAGCAGTCTTCAAGATCCATTTTTGGTGGGAGAGGTTGGGGTGGGCATGGACTTGGTTGGAGGCATTCTAGAGAATTCTAAAGTGGTCGTCCAAGTGGTGGTGGTGTTGGGTGCATTGGGTTAGTTCTAGGTGGGTTAGGTTAGCCTAAGATCTAGTGGGTTGGGTCTACTTGGTGGTGTCCTAGTCTAATTAGGTGTATGTGTGTGTAATTGGGTTAAGAAATACCTAATTGGGTTCTTCATCAACCTAATTGGGTTATGGTGAGTCAATTGGATTCTAATTAAATCCAATTAGACTTACATAGGTGGAAATGTAATCAATCAAGTCTTGTGTGAACTTGATTGTATTTGGGTGCAACCACTTAACTAGGTATGCACCTTGATTAGGCTGGGTTTACTTGACTCTAATTAGACTTATTGTAGTCCAATTGACAAAGCTAGACTTCCAATTGGGTTCCATGAGCCCAATTAATCAGAGGGTTAGCCTAATTGACTCAGATTGAGTCAATCAGGTTTAGTGTGAACCTCATTAGGTTCTTAGATTAGGATTAGGGTCTAACCTACTTAAGTTAGGGTTAAGGATAGTGGGATAGGCTTAGGAGGTCTCTAATTAGGTTTCCTAAGGTGTGTGGTAGAGTTTCTAGGTCAAAGGATGCAAGCTCGAGCTTCTAGTTCAAAAAATAGGAACCAGAGAGGACCTCCAGACGTCCAAAAGTGTGGTCAGATTACTTATACTTCAAAGTTGGATGTCTGAGGGATAGCTTGGACGTCCAATTCTATATCAATAGTGGCGCTAGGTTCTGGCTGGGGTTTCTGCAGAGATTGGACATCCAGACACTGTCCGAACGTCCAAAAATGTGCCGGAAAGTGCATTTAGGGTTTCCTAAGCTAAACTAACCTACTAGGAGGATGGATTAGGGATCGGAACATGGATAAGGTTATCCTAGGACCTATGGATAGGGATAGGGTTATCCTAAGTTCTTTACTTTAATTTCTACAATTATTCTTACAAGTAACCTAGTATACCTCCTTCTTACTCTCTATCGTCAATTCTTCTTTATTCCTAGCTTTATTCCAAGCTTTCGCTCCAGCTCTACTGCAGTTCCAGCCTCTATCCAGCTTTTATTCCGCTTTTGTTCAGCTTCAGGCCATCTCTTGAGCTTCTTATTATCTGCAAACCTAGTTATTCACTAATTAGTATGGTGCATTATTCCATGAACAGCTAATTACAACAGTTATAGTGCAAAATAGGTAGCTGATGCATGTATTATTCCTAAGTTAAGTTAAGATCTAACTTAATTCAGGTAGATTAAGTCCTCTGATTGTTGTGCAATCAGTATCAAAGCAGGTTCACATTTTGGGAGTAACACCCAGCGAGGATCAAATGGAGGGAAACTTGTTCGCGACGAGGCACGTTGAGAGGCAATCTACTACCTGTCTGCCATTCTTCGATGGAAGTAACTACGCGTATTGGAAGCTCAACCTGAAGATGTGGCTTCAAGCCAACGACTTCACCATTTGAGAGTGATGAGAAGTCCCATTTGACATTTCGGAGAGGCTCGCAGGAAGATACTCTCAATAACAAACTCGAGAGCTATCTCTCAACAAAAAGATGATGAATGCGTTGTATTACTTCTTGAGTCCGAAAAAGTTCAACCAAATTTCACAATGTACCACCGCATACAAAATATGATACACTTTAAAGGTAACACAGGAAGGTACATCAAAGGTAAAATCCTCTAAGATAAATTTGCTTTCTTAAGAATTTGAATCTTTCTTTATGAAATCTAATGAAAATTTAAATGAGATGTACACTAATTTTACATTAATTGTGAACAATCGTAAAGCTTTAGGAAAGACTTTTACACAAGGAGAGCTTCAATCCAAGCTCCTACGTTCCCTTTGACTAGAGTGAGAGCAGAAAGTCACCGCCATTAAGGATTCCAACCAAATAGAGGAACGCTTAGGAAACCTCATGGCCTATGAGACCAAGTTGAAGCAAAGGAAGAATGAGACATCGAAGTCAAAAAGAAAGAGCCTTGCCTTCAAAGTCACATCGGAAAGTGAGGTAAGTTCCGATGATGAGGAACTCGATTTATTAGCTAACAAATTTGTCAAGTTTCTTAAGTTCAGGAAATCAAAAAAGAAGGAGAAGAAGGAAAGGAAGGGAAGCCCAACTCATTGCTATCATTGCAACAAGAAGGGGCACATTAAACTGGATTGCCCTCTCTTAAAGAAGGAGAAAGAGAAGAAGAACAAGAAGAAGATGTTCCAAGCCACATGAGATGATTCAAGCTCGAAAGAGGAAGGAGAAAATTCTGAAGAAGAGATTGCTTACATGGGATTCATGGCAATTGCGAAGGACAGCGAAAAGGAAGAAGAGGTAAACTCTTTCACTTTAAATGAACTTCAAAAAGCTTTAGGAGAATTGTACAAGCTTAGAAGGTCACTAAAATTAGAAAATAAAAATTTGAAAAAGGAATCTAGTGGCTTAAAAATTGAAGTAGATAATCTTGTTGCTAAAGATCTAGATTTAAATGCTTCTTTTAATTCTATTAAATCTAAAAAGAATGCTCTTGTATCATATAATCATGACCTTATCTTAGAAAACACAAAATTGATTGAAGAGAATGCCTTGCTTAAATATGAAATCTCTATTTTGAAAAAAAAAAAAGAGTTTCATTGAAAATGAGCTTGCTTGCCTTAAAGAGAACACTGAAAAACTGTTAAATAAGGCTACCACAAGCCAATGGATGAGAAAGAATCTCCACCAAGGAGACCAACTAACAAGTCCGGATCCAAATTGATTTAGATACCAAAAAAGAAACTTGAATCTTGTTTTGTAGGTTTCAAGGGAGAGTGAAGAATTAGAACTACAAATTAAACAATGGACTACTCAAATTGGGAGGACCAAAGAGTAGATCGAGATGGACAACAAAGAGGCCAGTGGGGTACAACCAAAATCCTACTTGGAATCAAGCACCTTACCCCAAACTTGAAAGATATGTATGGCAAGGAGATTACATGTGACAACCTCCATATGGGTCATATTATTGGCCCCAGTAAGTTAGGTAAAATCCTTCTTAATTTTGATGACTTAACTAGCGTCATGATAGGGGGAGAAAGAAATTTTATATATGCTCTAATTCCATGAAAAAGAGGGAGATCACCTTCAATAGCTAATTAAGTTAAATTGATATAGAAGTGCATGTAATTTAAGGGAAGTTGTTTAAAATCTTATTTCAAACAAAAAGGGGGAGTTAATGAAGAACAACAATAGACCTCTTATTATATCAAAAAGGGGGAGAAAGTTTTTATCACATCTAAAAGAGGGAGCTAAACTAATGATTAGAAGAACATGTTTTAAGGGGGAGCTTTAGGATAAAAGAATTGAAATTTAAACCTTTTTGATAATAGCAAAAATGGGAAGTATTTTTCAAATATTGCTTATGATTTTGTCATCATAAAAAAGGGGAAGATTGTTGATGTAAAGGCATCTTGATTATTAATTTTGATGATAAGAAAACACGTATATTTTGACATTTGCATTTGAGTGTATCAGTTAATGCAACTGCAACCAAGTGCAAGGAGCTCAAACTCAAATCTATGGTGGGATGGAGGAGCTTGATAGAGGAAGAGCTTCGCATTGAGTGAAAGCTTGAAGGAGTTTGAAGAATAAGATAGAAGTGTTGTCAATGTATTTGTATTTATATTTTGCTCTTTATTTTTTCCTAGAAATATTGTAAGAGCCCAAATGTATAACACTCTAGTCCTATGAACACTTACACTATCATAGGACACTTAGGCAAATCCTAGAACTAATTTAGAAAATCAAAATAGGTTCCAGACAACCTTATCAGACGTCCAACGTAGTCGTCAGACATCTGATATCGACTTTTAAGATATCTGACACATTGTCTAGACAACCAACCACTTAGGCTGGAATCAATACTCTACAACCATTCCCTTTAGACGTCCTACCTATTGTCCAAACGTCCAATAAGACGTCTGAGAGCATCTCGAGACGTCCTGAAAGAGGATCATTATCCACCCCTTGGCAAGCCAAGTTACTCAGCTTAGCATTAAATTCCAAACGTCCGTAGATCCATCCAGACGTCTAATAAAGAGATGTTGGACCAAAATCCAAGCCTATCAAACCTAATCCAACCGTTAGCCCTCGGAAAATCAATTCCCGTAGAAGACCATCATCAGATGTCCAATACGTTGTTTGACCACCTTACACTAAAATCATATTTAGATCTAATCCAAAACATGAACAAGCCCGCATAAAATTAAACATCCAATATTTCACCCAGATGTCTTAAAATAATATACTAGATGTTTGACCTAAAATCATGTTTCCGTCCAACGAAATCAGGAACTCTGACTCTTGTATTAGATGACCAACTCTTTCATCAATCATCTAACCTATCGTCTAATCCAAAAATCAGACATCTGATTCTGGTGTGAAACTCATTTATAATTCGAATTTCGACACTAATCTCCTAGAATTAATTCCTAGTGGCTAGAAGAGGGCTTCTAAGCCTTCTTAAACATACCTAAGACCATTATATATGAGAGGACCTTCACTTGATAGAACACACACAAGAGATAATACTTCCACCATTTTTACACTAACTAGCAAGAGATCAAGAGAAGAAAAATGCCACTGCTCTACTCTTTGCATCCAAGAGAACCAACCCACTGCGTGATCACGCCAATCTAAATCTGCGTTAAGAAAGTCCTTTCGCCTATAGTAGCTAAGTTATCCTTTACTATTTGGGCTCTATAGGCTTTTGTATTTTCATTTTGTTTGTGGTTAGGTTTTCGCATAGTGAATTCTCGTCTCTTTCGAGAGGCAAAATACTCCTTGTGAAGAGGAGGATTTTGAGGTATACTATCCTTGGGATAAAGTAGTGTGGTTGTATTAAAGTTGAACTACCTCGTTCAAGTAATTCGATTAGTGGATTTAGTCGACTCCATCGATCGGAAAATCTTAATTCGAGAAACTTAAGTAGTGATTTTTACCAGATTTGATTTCCACCTAAAAGTCTTTGTGCATCTTGTGGTGAATGCTTTTGTGGGATTGACTTATTTATTTTCGTATATATTTTTTATCCTGCACTATTCACCCCTCCTCTAGTTCGGAATTTCACTTGAGGCCCAAATTCGAGGGTGATTGGAGTTCGATGGGACAAGATAGTTTGTATTTTAGTCATTACTTAAGTGTCATTGAGTCTTCGTGTTTAGATTTCATGTATACTCTTTATGATTGGTGACGAATGAGGCCTAGTAACTTATCAAAATCCTAACTCAAACTCGTCGATGTTTTGTATCAATTTTGTTTGTAACTTTGTGCATATATCGTCTACAAATCCTCATAAGACTACAACACCTATATTAGGAGAACCTAGGAGTTTAAAGTCTTGTTACATATGATAAATGCAATCATAATTCCTATAAAAGTGAATTAAGTTTTCCAGCATTATTTTATTTAATTTTATTTTTCTAAAAGACTAACAAAACGTAAGCTTGAGGGTGTGATTGCTTCATAATTTTTTAAGATTTTTATGCCTATTTTTTTGCTACTTTTTAGATATACTTTAGACTTTTAGTTTGTATTTTTCTATTTATTAAAATTTAGAAAATAGTCTCATTTCAATTTGATTCTATTATGTAGGTGAAGAAAATAGGCTTTAGAGGCGAGAGGGTCATGGGAGGATGAAGAAGGATAAATTTTAGGAAGAGTTTCGGAGCAAAGACCATGACAAAAAGGTGGAGAGATGACAACTGAGGTAAGGAAGAGAAGAGAAAAAGAAAGAAAAAAAAGAAGAAGTAAATTGGCACTGGTCAACCCGTGAGGAGTTTGACGTGTTGAAGTTGACTCCCCATCGTCGGACCCGTGCGCCAACAACGCACGCCAAGCGAAGCATCCCGACGGACGGTGGAGGGCGTGTGGGTGGGCATTTTAGCGCGCGCCCACCCTAAACTAATCATTTCGCGCGTACAAGTGTGTGCAGAAGCGGCAACCCCATGTGGCGTGGGCACTGCAGGAACTGGGTGGCGCAATCACACTTAGGCCTTGGTGTGCGGAAATGATTAGTGGGCTTCAGCTGAAAATAATGGAAATAAAGCCCAAAGGGCTGTTGCCTGTTGTGGGGACCCAGGCTCTACCATTCCTATGCGAAATTTGAGGGAGATGATCCTATTTCCCATGGGATTTGACCTACTTAAATCCTCTAATACTTTCCAAAATGTGGGGTGACAAAATTGGTATAAATCCCAATATTTTTGGGATTGAATTGATTCCCCTTTCTCTATGAATATCTCCTAAGACCCTTGGCTCAAGGCATTCTCACTTCTCTTATTCTTCTTTGACTTTCTCCCTCTCTTTCCTTCTCTCTCTCTCTCTCTTGAGCATGGTATATCTCCAGTGAAACTCCACCTCTCCACCATCATAGCCGACATTCACCACTGCCTTCGTGTCTTTTCAACGTGCCAAGATTCTTCCCTTACTCTCTTTTCTTTCTCTCTCTTTACTCTCTCTCTCTCTATATATATATATAGTTGTAATCTTAACATTATTTTTATTAATAAAATTTTATTTAATTATTTGCTTTCTTTTTCATTAGTATAGTGCTTCATTCTACTTGTCTCATAGTTTTAGTTAGTTAGTTAATTTCTCAATTTTCATGCAAATTTTATTCCAGTAGTTTAGGATTAATCTAGGATTAGTGCTTATCTCTCATTATTAAATGCCAAAAAAATCCAAAACAAATTAATTTAGGTTATTAATCATTAATTTAAACAATTTTGCCTCAAATTTCTACTATTCCTATTCCTATTTGTTTTTTTAGAGTTTGTAATTTTGTAAAGAGTCATGTTTTCGTGCACAACGACACTTCTTAATCATTTAGTGAATTTCACAATCATCTACCTACCTTAAGCTATAAACAATGATGGTGGCATGACCTTGAGATGTGGCTAGTCCACCTAGCAATTGTCCTTTGGCTAAGCTACCTACCTTGAGCTATAAAAGATGATAGTATTACCATCAAACAACTCAAGAAATAGCCTACAAGGATCATCAAAACCTCAGGAAGCTCAAGAGCTTCCAAATTAGGTTGAAGAATTCCTAAGTAAGCTTTGTGAACTCGAATGATTGAAGACAAGAACTTGAGTTCGATAGATTAGAAGAGAACACTATAAAAAAAAATAATCTTTAACGACATTTAATATTTGCCACTATAAGCCTTCTATTTGTCACTATAAGTAATTAGCAACACCTAAAATAATTATCACTCAATTGCCACCTTCGTTGTTGTCACTAAAAGGTTAATAGCAATTGTATAATCACCATTAAATCATTAATATTAACGACACTTTAATTGTCACAATTACCGTCGCTAATGATCATCTTTAGTAACAATTTATTTACCACTATTTCACCACTATTGAATTATATTAGTGGTAATTTAATTGACACTATTAATGTTGCTATATACTTCATTTAATGCCATTTAAATTACCACAATTAACATCACTAATGATCTTTAATGAAAATTTATTTACCACTATTGAATTATATTAGTGACAATTTAATTAACGTTATTAATGTCGCTATATACTTCATTAAACAACTTTTATTTATGTTAATCATCACTATTGATTTGCTTTAATGGCATATTATTTTACTGTTTAATTACCATTATTGATATTATTTAGCAACAATTATTTGTCCCTAAATCACCACTATTAATTTATTGTAATAACGCTTTCTTTTGTCATTTAAATGACACTGTTAATTCATTTTAATGACACCTTGTTATACCACTTAATTCACACTATTGATATTCTCTTGTAAAAGATATTTTTATTTGAACAAGACAAAACATAAAGGCAACCTCAATTTTATTTATATGCTAATAATAAAGTACAATAAGGGCCCTTTAAAGGGACACATCAAAAAATAAGAAAAATATAAAAAAATAACCATAGCCTCAACATCAAAATATCCCTTCTCAAGAGTAATACAAAGAAAGAAAGAAAACATTTTAGAAAAAATTGAAAGTACAACAAATCAAGAAGCAACAACCTCTTAAAATTATTATTATCCCAAGCAACTTTAGTCTTCCAAACTTCTATTAAAAGCTAAAAAGCAGCACCATGATTAACTGAATCCTCAGCAATACCTCCATCAATACAAAGTCTAAGATGAATAAATATAGGTAAGTTCAGATGCTTATTACCCACCGTAGACGTTAGCCATGAAAGTAGGTAATGTACTAAGAAACACAACAATCACTAAATAAGATGCATCCATGCATAAACAAAAGATAAAATGACTAGATATATAAACTGACAATGTATATTACATCTTACCTTTAAAATGGTGACCATCACAACGAAAGCAAGTGCATCCACAAGGATCATAGTTCTTTGATTAGCAAACAAAACAACAATAGAAATTAAATACTTAGGAGGATCAATTTCAGTGTCTTGGTTGTTCTTCATATTCACTTGTATAACAAAAATAGAAATTAAATACTCAAGAAGATCAATTTCAATGTCTAACTATTTTTCATAAAGACCATTGTCCATTGAATAGCAAAAAAATACATAACAGTAAAATTTGGATCCACTTGTAGATTGGCTATTTGCTAATTCCTTTGCATACATGTTTCACTATTGGTCAAAAGTGAGATGATCATATTTCTCGGCAGGTAATAAATCTCTAATGTATTATTCTACTTTTTCTCACATGAACAATGGGCTCGAAGAATAAGCCTTGCCAATAAGCGAGTGATTATGTCAATTTATGGTGTTGTACCTAAGAAACAAAACTTATAAAATTTTCGCTTATAACTGCAAATGTACACTTCGTTCAGTATTAAGATAATAAAGCATGTCATCAATTTTCCAGTTCATAGGCATACTGATGCATACCTAACTTCTATCTGCACCAAAGAAATCCTACAAAATATACTTGATAAGAGGCTAAACATCTGGGTGAACATAAATGTGATGTTTACGCCAACTATGACAAATGGGTATTCCAAGAATGCCTCATTACCTCGCTACTTCCTGAGAAGATCATGAAATGTTCTCTGTTTAGAAAAATTAAAGGCTGGGTATTTTAGAAATCTGAAATGGACTATTAATATGTAAGACAAGTAATTAACAGATGTCGAGGGCCAAGAGAAGGCCCTTTGCATGATTATTTATCAGTACTGCATGCACATTCAAATGCCTACATCTGATCTTATAGTGAGATAAAAATATCCATTCCCTACTGAAATCCAACTTGTCAATATTAACTTGAACATTAATTATTCTCAATTATATCCATTATTAGTAACAATATAGTTTTGATTTTATACTCTTGTCATAGTTGCTTTTCTTATAAACAGACAGGTTGCCAATACATTCTTCAGTCTGATCTTTAAATAATTAGATGAAATGTGGTAATAAACCAATGTTGAGAAAAAGAAAGTAGGGTGAAGCGAGCAGACCACTTTCAGTTTAACAACCATACTGTACTTAACAGGTCTGCAAAACAAAAGGGATTCTATATTAGTGGTGGTAAGGAATCTCAGTTAGTGATTGGATTAAGGAAATGAACTGAAGCCAAGAGGATCTGATTGAAATCAATCAAAACAAGTAAACCCCATCACTCTAAATGGTAAAACTGATTTCATGAGAAAATTGACAAATTACCGGAAAGTCCAGAAAACAACTACTCTGAAATAACAATCTGATCTCAATAAATAGACGCAATAGATCAAGCAGGTGGAAGCTGGGCCATATCTACAAAGTGGCTTGCCTGATGCTTAATTTTGGTGCCATCATACATAACTTCTATGCAATTATGTAGCCACTGCAAGCATTCCTCCTTAAAATAGACAGAAAGTAATTAGGTAACGGGCATTGACATGCAAATATAATTTCTCTAAGGATCTCAAGTAAAAATAACAGGTATGCCCTAGTTCTCTATTGTTTGAAACTGCAATTCATAGTAATTATGTGATTTCTTGGAAATCACGTAAGTGGAATATAATTCTATTATAGTAATACAATCCCCATCTGGATAGGTGATCTACTCAAGAACTTTTTCTTTTTCGACACAACTGATGGAAAAGACATAAATGCTTCCGCAAGCTGAGGTGCCTAACTGATATAATGATACAACAGCCGGGATTATCATTTGTACAAGGAAGGAAACCTCGGAAGCAGAGATATGTTGAAGCTCCTTTTTCATTCACTGCACCAAGATGATGTCTGGCAGTGGTAGAGAGCACCTGACAATATGGTTTGGGCCCTAAAATTGTATTTATTGCCTGATTTTGATATGGATTGGCATTTATGTTCTATTAACCCATCTGAAAAGCTAATTTAAAATGCCTAGTTTTTGCTATTTAAAAAAAACCTACTATATCCCTATGTTAGAAACCTAGTCACAGAAGAAGAATAATTTGGCTTCTGAATTGTTAGCAAGCATATCATTAACACAGCCTTTGGAACCCATCTTGCACGCGATACTCTTGTCAAAATCCTTCCTCTCCTTAAAATCCATGCAAATATTTTATGTTTTAACGGGCAGGCTGCAACCAAAATTAAGTTGCAATCCCTTAAAAAGTCCACATCAACCTGCAGTAGAGGTCCTTGCCGCCCTTTATATGCATCCTGCATGGAAAAATTACCAGAATCCTAGAACAAAGCATCAAGTTCCAGATCAGGCTGAAGATTGTCAATGGACTGAAACAATGGGAGCAGATTATTTGTCCTCTAGTTCGATAAGGGACTGACAAAAGACGGGATCCACACCCCATTCCAAAGAGAACTAACCATAGCATCATTGTTGCTGGCCAGAGCAAATAAATGTAGGAAAAGTTCTCATAGCATACCATTCCCAATCCAATTATGTATCTTTCCAAAAGGAAAAGCAATCCCTGTTGCCAAGTTTTGGCGAACAACTTCAGGCAAACCCCTGCAACACCTTTCCAAAAGAGTGAGGATCCCCTTGGAAGGTTAAGCCTCTTCTCCCAAGTGAAGGTACAACCATAACAAGCAAAGAAGCGAGTGCTCCATAAATAACCATCCCCCATGATTTTAACAACCCATTTTTCTAAGAGAGCCTGGCAGGAGCAAAGAAACAAATGGGCTGGCAATCAGTCTAAGAAGCCTTGTAAAGTGACAAGGGAACCCATTATAAGTTGGTGGACAACATATGATGACTATTGTCGACAAATCAACCATTTCTGCAGCCAATTCCATTAGCTGAGATGGTGGATTTCTTGGTTGATATACGGCACAAGGAAGGACTCTATGACTAGTCTATTCAGCCTGGTAGGAAGGCAATTGCATATTTATACTTGCAAAGTTCTACTTTGATGATTTGACAACTTCCAGATGCCTGAACTATAAAAATCAATTTTTACAAGCTAGTTTACTCTATCCTAGATTGCTTTGGTCTTCCTGACCAACAACTACAAGCACCAAATGACAAGTCAAGCATCTTAGGACCCACATAGCCTGAGTTTTTTAGTAGAGGAAAAGCAAGATCAAAGGTGTAAATCCAGGGTAGATCCTGATTGACTCTAAACCAAAACACAATAACTAGCATAAAACAAGGGATGCCAAATCAGTCTGCAGCCCCGTGAAAGATAGGGATCGACATGAACGGGGAGAAAACAAATCATAGGTCGATCAAACAGAGCATGGTCCATTATTCTTCAACCAACAATCCTAACATCATTCTTGGGATACACAGCCACCAATTCCTCCAGCAACTCCATGACTTCATCCACAAATTGATCTCTGATCAGAATGTTGTCCCATGAGAAGCAGTGTCCAAGATTTTCCTTCCAACATCGGTGCCTGTAGGTTTGAGTTGAAAGCAAAAGGTCACCAGTACCTCTATCCACCAAGAAGCCATGCAATAGCCAGTCATTGGAAAGTGGCTACAGAGGATGAAGGTAGTTGCAAAAAAGAATCGATTCCTCGATTGAACGAATACTCGGGTCAGAAAGGCAGATGCGGGTGAGGGGTCGTCGAAGAGAAAGGTTGAGAGAACTCACATCGAGGAGTATGGTGGAAGTCGCCGGAGATGGAATCGGATGAGGCGGAGGAGGCCGAGCGCACAGATGACGACGCGATTGAGGAGGTCGATGAGGCGAGGAGTAGGACGAGGCGAAGGAAGAGGTGGAGGAGGAGGCGGACGATGTTGACGAGGACACTGTTGCACGATTGTTGTGATTGCGGCTAGATCGAGGAGGTTTTGTGTATAGAGCAGAGGGAAGGGTTCGGCGCAAGACGAAAATTTGGAAGGAGAGAAGGCATGGGGTATCAGGGGATTTGCTTTGGTTTTTCTGGCAAGGGATCGAAGATGCGGGCAACTGAAGGAGGCGGTGAGAATTTTTGTTTGATTTTGAAGATGTTTCAAGCGAGGGAAAGGGGGGGGGGTGGTGGGATAAATCTGATGACGGTTTTTTTTTAATGCTTTCATGAAATTTCTTTCAATAATATTTAATAAAAAATTATTAATATAAGTGAAAGTCATTTTATTACTTTGGTTACGTTAATTTATTAATGTGGTCTAAGATAATGATATTAAATTTAATTAAATGTCATCTTATATCCTTTTGTTATTATAATGTATCCATCTCTTTTTTATCTTCACAAATAAATATCTTAAGAATAAGGTTGTAAAAAAAATTTTTATTGTAGTATCTATTTAAAGGGATAAATTTAAATTTAGCTTTTCCATCTTCAAGTTATTAAAATAGTGTTGAAGATAAATTAGTGACCTCTTTTCACTCCTACCAAATGATCTTAAATAATGCTTGACAAAAGCTTTTTAGTGGCAAAAAAAAAAAATTACTAAATTATCCTTTAGAAATTACTAATATTAATATACATATTGCGGCAACTACATTCTCTATTAATATTAATTTTCATCCAATAAAAATATTATAGTAGCATAAGTAACAATTACCACTAAATCAAAGGCTGTAATGGTAATTATATTTTCCACTAATGCTAATTGTCATTTGACAAAAATATTACAGTGACATAAATAACAATTATCACTAACTCAAAGCAAATAATGGCAAATATATTTGTCACTAATAGTAATTGTTGTTTGACAAAATATTATAATGACATGTACAAAAAATTTGCAACTAAATCAAAGGATTAGTGGCAAATGCATTATATGCCACTATCTAATTCACCATTAAAGGTTATTTTTTTTTGTAGTGGAAGATTAGTTCGATTACTTGAGGCAAAATGGCCATTGAGTCGAGGCGATGGTGTGTGGAGGGCCTGTGGGTTGTGAGAAGCTTGACAGAGCTCCACCATCGATAGTGGAGTCCGATGAAGGTGGAAAATTGGGTGTTTTATGATTAATGATTAATAGTGAAGGAGAAGTGGTCCATGGTCGTGGAAGGGCAAAGAGGGTGATTAGGTGGTCAATTGGGTGATAAATCGCCAGTGAACATTGGAATTATCCTCGTTGGAGTCTGAGAAGGAGATGAGAAGAAGGGGCTAAAATTACACCTAAATTATCGATTACCTACCTAGATCTAATCTACGGAACTAGATAAAAGGCTAGACGTGCTTACTTGGATGAAATGATGAGAAGAGCTCCGACGATCACTTGTCAAAGTTGAGAGAGAAATGGGTGAGGTGAGAGAAGACCTCTAGCATGATCGAAGGCATTATTAAAGAGAAAATGGGTGCAGCTCCGCTGTTGGCAAGGCGGAGCTGAGGAAGAGGAGTTGAGGGAGGCAGCACACGCCGATGAGCAAGCTCGAGAAGAGAGCAAAAGAATGCCAAAATACAAGATGAAACCTACCGATCACATCAGATTGGGGAAGAAGGGAAGGGATGTGATAGCACGAATGAGAAGGTCCTAGGTCTATTTACAGGTTGCAATGGCGACAGAGAAAGTTGTATCTAAACAGAAGGATGGCTAGATGCAGTGGAACAAGCCGTCATCGTCTCCGACAACGACGACAAGGACATGTCATAGGAGTTGGTTAACGACTTATTCGAGTCATTCGATTGACAGAGGTCGTTGTACTCTTGCTTAGAGTCCACGAAATTGGTAGATGGCCGTCCAATGAACCCTCATTGGTGGGCAAGAAGATAGGTTGTCACTAACCGTTGATGAAGAAGAAAGACAAGAACAAGGTGAATGGGGGACTTTTTTGCAAATAAAAAGGACTTAAATCTGATGATTCCTAGGGATTAAAATGTAAACTCATAACTTAATTATGCAAATTAATTTATTTTCTTTTTAATTTTTTATGGTATATTATATACATGTTGAGAAATAATATTATGAGTTTTAATTACATTTTTGTCCCTATTTATATTATATAACTTAATGCTTAATATTAAAGCTAATATTATTTACTTAAGTTATAAATTAAGTATTAACTTAATTAACTTATTTATAATTAGCTTAGTTCATGATATTAAGTCCTTAAAATAGAGGAATGCTTAATAGATAATAATTAGGCTAATTTAAACTATAATTAAGGTCCTAGTTTATTATTAACTTATTTACAAATTAACTCTGTTTAAATGATATCACTAATTAATTAACTAGGTAAACTAAATAATTTAAGTGAATTAAGAGCCATGACGAGTCCATCATCACCATCTCAGAAAACTTTACGGGTGTTATTTCAGAGGAATTGAATGCCAAGAAATTTTTTGATGAGATTGAGAAAAGATTTGCTAAGAGCGAACAAGCTAAGACCAACAATCTTCGTAGTAAACTTCTCTCACTTAAGTACAGGGGCACTGGGAACATCAAGGAACATATTATGGAAATGTCCCACTTGCCGTCAAAACTAAAGGCACTTAAGTTGGAGTTTTCGAAAGACCTCCTCGTGCATTTGATTTTAATCTCCCTCCCTACACAATATGAGCAGTTTAAAGTCAGTTATAACTGCTAAAGGGAGAAGTGGACTCATAATGAGCTCATTTCTCATAGTGTACAAGAGGAAGAGAGGCTTAAGCAGGACAAACTAGAAAGTGTTTATTTGGTTTCTGGACCCAAAAGGAAGCAGCTAAAGATTCAGCTATTACCAATTCATCCTCCTCCAAAGGAAGAAGGGTTGTACCAAAATATCATGCTTAGCGTGAAAAGAAAGGTACAACACTTTCTTTAATTTGTTCAGAAGTTAATTATGCTTTTGTACCCTCAAACATTTGATGGATAGATTCATGAACTGCTATTCACATTAGTGTGTCTGTGCAGGGTTGCCTATATTGCCGAATGCCAAGTGATACTGAAAATATTTATGTAAGCGATGGCAAGAAGGTAGAAGTAGAAGCCATTGCGGATTTCAGGCTATCGTTGACTACCGAACACCAATTAGATTTAAAAGAAACGTTTATTGTACCGTCGTTTAGGCAAATTTAGTTTCTGTTTATCTATTGGACAAAATTGGATATTCGTGTTCATCTGGAGATAAGTAATTTCGTTTGTTTCTTAATTCAAATTTGGTTGGTTCCGGTTCTTTATATGTCAATGATAAATTGTATATGCTTCATACGATTTCTGACAATTATGAAACCTTCCATGCAACCTCGAGTGTAACAAAGTGTAAATTAACTCAAGAGAATTCTACTTTATTATGGCATAAGCGTTTAGGCCATATCATGTAGGAAAGTGGGGTGGAGAAGGAGGGGCCTCTTCCTCTTGTTGTTCTTCATTCCCTTTCTCTAGACCCATAAGAAGTAAAGTGGTGCAGTAAAATCTCTTAACCAACTCATCCATTCATCCATAAATTGTCTCTTAAGATATAGGTTAAAATAGAGAAGCATGTTGGAAATGACGGCTCCTAAGGGAAGGCTCCTACAGTGTGTAGCACATAAGGTATCCATAATGAGATCACACCAATTTAACTTGGTGTATTCAAGATGGCATATAGGATGTAGGCTAGTTCCCTAGAAATCTGATCAAAAGAATCGAATTTCCCATGGACATTCCATGAGGCAACCCTAGCAAGGAAGCAAGGCACTATCTTAAGGTGTCAAGATTCTAACTTCATGCCTTCAAAAAAGAGTTTTTCTTTGTCTAAAGTTTGGGTTATGGTGGTGAATGTCACATCTTTTGCAATATCCCATCAATGAACATCGGAGTCGGTGGTACATGCAATGGAAGATATGACCTCATTGGTCACAATAAAGGAAAAATTTAAAATAAATTATTTTAGGATTGCAACATCAGTTGTGGAATTCTTTACTAAGTTGGCATAGAACAACTTAACCAACTCAAGGTATACCTTGGGAAGTCTCCCCTCACGCAAGAATTCTTCATCAAAGAAGTTGTATATCCCTTGATCTTAGAAAAGACCTAGGAGTCCATGCTCTTTAAAATCTTCCCAGACTATAAGACGGCTGTTGGAACCATGTGTCCACATCTTGTTTTGGTTTTAACAAAATTATTTTAAATTAATGTTTGCAATTGAGTGATATTTCAAATTTAGATGAAGATCAAGGCAAACGGAGAAAGATGACAAGGAGGCAAGATAACAAGAAGGCGATGATGATAGACTATCATCTTCAATCAAGAGTTTATGTTGTCAATTAGACTAGGTTTTTACTTTATTTTTAGAATGTATAACTCTTAACAAAGAAACAAGAAGTAGATTATAAAAATCATATAGAGATAAATTAGAATAAAACATTACGATCACTCGGGTTATTTCAAAGAACGTGTTGTTTATAAGATATTATTTTAATGATTAAAGTATTTGTTAAAAGTAGACTAATGAACATTTTAGTAATTCACATAAAAGGGTACTTGTAAGTGAATACCGGTACTGTTCATCAATATCGATACTTACAAGACACAGGTTTGAACCTTTGTCTCAAACTGTGCATAACAAGTATCGGTACCAGTCAAGAGTACTGGTATCTAATGGTCACAATTTGTAGACTCAATTCGGGCCTGAACCTTACAAGTACCGATACTAAAGATGAGTACCGGTACATGTAGGTCACAGTGCCTAATGTGTCTCAAATCTGAGAGTCACAAGTACTAGTACCCATGATTAGTATCGGTACCCAAACTCTTTTGTACTGGCTGCTAAAGAATAATGAGCAGCTAATACTGGTACCATTACTTTAGTATCGGTACCAGTTAACTATTAGGCCAAATCTAAACATCTATAATATTAATTTTGATATCTTGAACGTTGGGATTTAAACCCCAACGTCTAGTTGACGAATAACTAAGGTTCTAACTCTGTAAAAAGACCTTTGGACTCTTACTTTATACACAAGAAATAGAAGAGAAAATCCTAGAGCTATATTTTTATATTTCCACCATATTCTCAAGAGAAGAAAAAGTAGTTTACTATTCTCAATCTCTCTACACTTTTGCAAACTCAATGACGTGTCTTTCTCACGCATTTATAAAGCGATTCACGTATTTCTTAAGCTCTCTAATCAATATATTCTTTTTAATTGTTGTTGAGAGGCTTAGGTAATTTTGTTGTAAGATTTTTTTTGTCTTACTCCAGTGCTTATTTTGTATTGGGCTTGTTGTTCGTTGTTTGGGTAACCCGATTTATTGTACTTAAGTTGAGGTAACTCGTTAATTACCTCAGTTAGTATATTGGTTCCCTCGGGATTAAGGGAATCGGCTTAAAAATCCTAAGATAGGAGGCTTAGGTAGTGGAGTACCTAAGTGAGTAGGGAACCACTATACATCTTATGTTCATTTTTGTGATTTGAATCTTCGTGCAAATATTTTTATTGCTAATATATTGCATCTAGTTTGTTTGTGCTCATAGTATAGTAGCTTTAAGATCCTACAATAGCCACAGCTAACTTTAAACTTCTCAAAATAACTTAATTTTTGGGAGGCTTTCTTATTAAAGCAAAACTGCTCCATAACATTAGGTAGTTCCTCTTCCACAAGGGTTAAGTTACTAACCCCTCAGGGAACACCTCGAGCATAGAACAACTTAACCAACTCACGGATCACCTCGGGAAGTCTCCCTCTAGGAAAGAATTCTTCATCAAAGAAGTTGTGTATCCCTTGACCTCAGAAAAGGCCTCGGAGTCCATAATCTCTAAAATCCTCCCAAACTATAGGATGGCCACACCTAACTTTAAACTTTTCAAAATTACTTAATTTTTGGGAGGCTTTCTTATGAAAGCAAAACTGGTCCATAACATTAGGTAGTTCCTCTTCCTAAAGGGTTAGGTTATTAGGTCTTGCACCTTTTTTCTTCATACAAGTCATGATTTGGCAATGAAGGAAGAAAAAGGTTGAAAACAAGGAAATCAGGTGTAACCAGACGTCTAACAAGGTCAATCAAATGTCTGAAATCAAATATTTAGACAATTGAAAATAAAAATAGACAATCAAAAAATTAAAGAGAAATGGACGGGATGTGGTGAGAATATAGACGTCCAAATCAGAAAAGGAGACATCTGAAATTTTGAAATACCAAATTCAAATGAAAGAACATAAAATAGAATACCAAAACCCAAAAATATATCACAGAAAATTAGTGATACAAATAACCAAAAGAATGTGGAGTTAAAGGAATAGATATTTGAAGAAAAATGAATTGAAAAAAATATACAAGAGGTAAAGAGATTACCAGAGGAAGAATGGATATTCTTCTTTGAAAAGAAGAGAGAAGAGTTGGAGAACCACGCGATGACAGATGTCCGGTGGTCAACAGTAGACATTCGGTAGTGTTCAGATGCCTCTTCAGATGGTTGGCAATGAAGGTTAGAGGAGAATCTTGAAGGTTGAGGGAGAGGGTTTGGAGAGTGGTAAAAAATGAGAAATGGAGTAACAATGTGAATATAAAGGTGTAGAGAAAGTTTGAAAAGATTGGAAAAATTATTATGGGGGAAAGATCCCACCATAAAGAGGTGCTTTGAATGCAATTACACCTTAGATAAAAGAAATATCTCCTTTAAAATTTCAAATTCAAAATTTGAAATTCAAAACATAGACATCTTAGAGGTAGATCAAACGTTCGAAAAGGATCATTCAGACATATGAGATCACAGACAAACATTCAAAATTTCAAGGATTTGAATTCATGATTCAAATTCAAATCTCAAGAAGAAAATCGATGAAGAATATAATCAATGTGATATGAGAAACCCAGACGACTTAGATGAGAGTCAGATGTTCAAAATTTCTTAAAGTTTCAAACTCAATACAATCAAACATATAGAAAACTCAAATGTCTAGGGTTATTATCAGACGTCCGAAAAACCAAAATTTATAGTTTTCTAAGTCTTTTAACTTGCACATCCCTAATTGCCTTGTAATGTAGCTATATCTTTCTAAACTAACGGGTTTCATCAAAATATCTGTAAGTTGTTCTTTTATGTTTACAAACTCTAACTTAATTTCTCCTTTTAATACATTATCTCTAAAAAAATGATATCTAACATATATGTGTTTAGTTCTAGAGTGATTTACAAGATTCTTAGACAAGTTAATAGCACCACTGTTATCACATAGAATTCTAATATGTTCAAAGTGTAATCATAAATTAGATAAGATTTATTTCATCCACAGTACTTGGGAACAAGCCAGAGCAGCTACAATAAATTCAGCTTCCGTCGTAGATAGAACAACACAATTTTGTTTCTTAGAAAACCAAGAAGCAAGTGCACTAGTCAAGAATTGTAAAGTACCACTAGTACTTTTTCTATCTATCCTACTACCAGTATAATCAACATCACTACATGTTAGTAAGTCTAGTGGATATGGCCCAGGGTAGAACAAACTAAATTCATTAGTCTCTTTTAAGTAATTAAAGATTCTTTTTACAACAGACAAGTGAGATTCTTTAGATGAATTTTGAAAATGAGCACATAAACAGGTTCAAAATATTACATCTGGATGACTAGCTATAAGATAAAGAAGAGATCCAGTCATACCTCTGTACATCTTCTAGTCTACTTCCTTACCATTTCACCCAAGTTGATATTGCTATTTCTAGAGATTGATGTTGTCATGCCTTGGGCATTCTCCATCCCGTACTCCTTCAAAGTATCATTTGTGTAGTTCATTTAATAGATGAATATCCCTTAATCCATTTGATGAATTTGTAGTCCAAGAAAGAATTTCAATTCTCCCATGAGACTCATTTCAAATTCATCCTGCATAATCTTTGAGAATTCCTTTCTCAAACTATCATTCGTAGCTCCAAAAATAATATCATATACATAAATCTGAATGACCAATAAATCTTTATCTTGTTTCTTTATTAAAAGAGTTGGGTCAACCTTTCCCATTAAGAAATCAGATTTAATGAGATAATTTCTTAATCTCTCATACCATGCCCTAAGTGGTTGCGTAAGACCATAGAAAGCCTTCTCAAGCTTATGCACAGAATCAGGGTATTGTGAATCTATAAACCTAAGGGACTGGTCTACATAGACTTCCTCTTTTATAAAATCATTTAAGAAAGTGGATTTTACATCCATTTGATACAACTTTGGACCTAAATGTGATGCAGATGCAAGAAGCAATCGAATCGATTCAAGCCTAGCTACAGGTGCATAGATTTCTTCATAGTCTATACCCTCTTATTGATTATAACCCTATGCAACAAGTCTAGCTTTATTTCTTACTACATGGCCTTCATTAGTTTTATTTCTAAATACCCATTTAGTTCTCATATTAGAGTTACCACTTGGTTTAAGAACAAATTCTCATACTTGGTTTCTTTCAAACTGATCTAGTTCTTCATGTATAGAAAGTATCAAAGAAGAGTTTAAATAAGCTTGATCAATAGTTTTAGGTTCAAGTTGTGAAACAAAACAATTAACACAAAGTTAACTCGAGATCTAGTTTTTACTTTGTCATTAATCTCATCAATTATTTGTTCTTTTGGATGATCTTTAAGAAAGTTCCACTCTTTAGGTAGATGATATAGACACATCTATGTCACATAAACTGTTTATTTATATGTGTTCCTAGGTCCATGTAAGCATCATGCATTATAAATATTGCATAACATGCATCATTATGCATTTAGATTAGTTTGTACAAATTCTAGGTTAATTTGTCTCTTTTTGTGGCAAGGTGAAATGACCCTTTTCCAAGGACCATTCGGAGTTTTCCAAAAAGTTAGGGGCGTGAGCGAAATTCTAAGCCCCTTGGGTTTAGGCATGTTGGGTTTACGAGGAAAGAGGGAATTTCGAGGGGGTATCACACAATTTTTCCCTCCCTCTCTCTCTTCCCACTCACACACCCACGCACACACACACGCACACTTCCCTCTCCCCACCAAAAACCCTAACCCACTCCCTCTACTTATAAAACCCCACCACCCTCTCCATCTCCACACCACCTCCATCACTGTCGGCGGCCTCCCTCTCCTGTCTCCTTACAAGATGTGGGTGGGGAAGGAGGAAAGCTCAAGGTGGAGCTCGGAGGAGGAGGGAGGGCGAGTGTGGGTGAGGGAGAGAGAAGCGCGGTCGGAGGGGAGCTTGGAGGAGCTTGTGTGGAAGAGAGGAGCTGCGGTCGAGAACGTGAGCTCGGAGGAGCTCAGGAGCGACGTGAGAGAGGAGAGAGCTTGCTCGAGGGAGCTCGTATGAGAGGAAGGAGGCATGGCCAGAGTGCAGCCACGAGAGCTCGAGAAGGGGCTCGTGGGAGAGAGGAGGACGTCAAATGAGGGTCCTTGACCTCTTGCAGCTGCTGGAGTCGCTGCTGCAGGCGCTACGGGTGGATCTCGCGAGAAGCAGAACCTCGCGAGGAAGTTTTGCATACTGAATTTTCCAATATCAGATGTCTGGAGCATTTACCAAACGTCTGGAGCAGCAGCGGGATGTCCGAAGCTTAAGATGGACGTCTGAAAATACGTGGAGTGCTGAGGTATGAGTCATGTACGCTCATGCATGCCCGTACGTGAAGTACGTTAGCGTTGCGTTTCATCATTTTAAACTTACAAACGCATGTGCAGGTACAGACCTTGGAAAGGCACATAAGCATGCTCCTTAAGGTGCTTTAGGACATCTGGACATCTCCACAGCCGTTTGATAGACTTATCTAACGTCCGGACACACTGGCAGACGTCTGGAAAGACCCCAAGACAACTATAAAGGGGTTCCAGACGTCTTCCAGCAATGCAGGAATACAAGATGAGTTACTAACTTCGTTTAAAATGTCTGGACCTATTCCCAGATGTCTGATTTTGGTTTATGGGCACGTTTTTGGCCTGTTCAGGGTCCAAACGGAGTCAGATTTATGCAAACGAAGTAACATTGTTTTTCGTTCGAGTTTTTCTATGTGTTGGTAACAGTTATATACTATTCTAAACTCGTCTGATGTGATTTAGTCACTGGTATAGGTCTATAGCTTGTAGCGTGTTCAGGCCTGCAGAGACAACAGGATCTGCGATTCAGGTAGAGTGGTTTACCTTAATGTTAAGATTTAAATAAGTAAAATGCATGCTTAGAATAACTTGATTGAACCCTAGGATGTGAAATGAACCCTAGGGCAAAAATGAATGAACAATGCTTGAGCTACACTGTTTACTTTGAGATGCATGTTAAAATCCTAATTGCTAGCAAATGTATAGATACATGATGTGATGCTTCTTCAGTTATTAAAACATGAGCTGTCTGTTATATGAATGAGAATCGGAATGTGAACAACGAGATATGCATGTTGAAAAATGAAATGAAATGAATACGAGCATGAACCCTATCGAGAACTAGGAGAACTCTTGTATCAGAAAGAATCTCATATGTAGACGGGAAGTGAGCAGGCCCTTGTGTACGTGGTACCAAGAAGAGTGACTATCTTGCGTACGCAATACCAAGGGGAGCCACTATCCCTTTCGTGTGGAAAGAAATATGGCACTCGCGTACGTGGTACTGAGGAGAGCTACGACCACCTTAGTGTAAGGGGGAGCTAGCCGCCCCACGGGGCCCGAGGTTAGGACTGGCCACCCTACACCGACTCTTATTAGGCCCACTAGGCAAACCAGGATAGTCGGGCGAGGGTATGCAGATTGTGAGAGGTGAGACCTCTGTTCTGTTCTGAGAGGGCGAGGCCCTGTTCTGTTCTGTGTTGTACGTTTGGGTGTACCCGCTAGCGGAAACGACTGACCTCGTGCCAATGCGGGGTAGCTACCCATGCACATATCGTATGTGCCGTAGTCACCGCTACGTCGCAACCTGACCTCGAGGTGGTAAACCGGGTGTAGGACTACCACGGGGGAATCCCTCGGCCAAGAGAGTGTCATGTGTACATCCTGCATCACGGGAAAACTACAAGTGAGATTGTTCCCTTAGGTAACAAGAAGATTAAGCAAAGATATGGATCTCGATTAGTGCACTCAACCTAGAAACGCATAAATAAGATAAATGGAAATGGATGATAATACATAACCAACAATTGCATATTAACTAGTTGCTTGTTTCTTTATATTAAATTGCATGTAAATGACTTAACCACCACTCTACTCAACGTTAGCTAACCACGGATTATATAACCTTGTTCAGGTCAAGGAGTTAAGCAACTAGCGTAGAGGGAGCTGGGCCTAGTCGAGCCCAGCCTTAGCTGTTGTCACTTTTCTATTCCAGAATTTTCTTTCTGCTATAGTAGTGAGTACTTTGATATATGTAATATTATTTTTGTTATGTTTTCGTTTTACTTTCTAATGTTTTAGTTGTGATGACATGTAATATTGTGAGACATTTTGTTCTATTTTCTTTATTGCCTCTTAGTTATTTCTGCTTAGTTACATTGCATGTGTAGTTGTGGAATATTTTCTACTTTTGGTTATTTCTTATTGGACGACTGGGTTTTGGGATCTAGTCAAGGCGAGTAGGTCTTAGGTTTTGTAGGGAGTCGGAATCGGGTCGTAGCACAAGGGGACAGGGCGATATCATTTCAGGGCCATAGATTGAAGATCCAATTGTACATATTTGATCAAGAAGACAATCAAAGTTCAATGCCTCCGAGATCGCCCCAGTCAGATTTCCATAGCATCAGATGCAGTTCGAGGAAGATTAAAGGTCAAGGGGCAAGGTGGGGTAAATCCGTACCTTAAATGACAAATCCAACTACACAGATGAGTTCGAATCGACGATCGCAGCCCAATGACGTGAAAATCAACCCAATCCAACATTCATGGCACCATCTATAAGTATTGGAAAATGGATGGCCCAGATGGCTCCACAGGCACCATCTTAGCCGTCCAAGGCCACTTATAGGACTCATTCATCCGCACCCCTCAATCTTAGCTGTTGGGTTTCCATCCAACGCTTGAGAGCACGCGTTCTTGAAATCAGAAGCGCGACAAACCGCGGGCGTAGCTCAGTGGTCGAGCGCTCTATCGAGAGAGTGGGGTGCATGTTTGAGGCGAGACGTATGGTCTTAATCCGCTGAAGGCACGTGCAATTGAAATTCGGCGACACAATGATGATCAAACTGTAGCAACGGCGTCAACGTGGTGCAATCACATGCACTGGATGAGCACACCCGTGATGACACACCATCAGACGTGCCATCATACGCGGGCACGCGCAACGCATGAAGATGAAATGGGCTCACAATGTTTAAGTCGTCTGATCGTGAGATTAGAAGGTTGAGACTACTCGAGGCATTTTAAAGATCTGAAAAGGAAGAGGCGCATGCGAATCATCTAAGTTGTTGGATGCGTAATGGACAACCCTCGTTGAGGTGCGGCTACAACATCGTGTGCCTACAGTGACTCTCATAAACATCATTAAAGGTCCTGATATTAATGTTAAAGCTTTGAAATGACCTTTTTACCCCCATATCCTCAACTATAAAAGGATCTTACCCTACCACACATTTCTTCATCCCTTCTCTTCTCCTCTCACCTCCTCCAAAGATCTACGAGCCAATCCCATACCCAGGATGCCCCATTAGAGCTAGAGTAAATTAATTTTCCCTTCTTACCCCCTTTCTGGAGCATCTTGTGATTATCTTCTCGCCACCATTTGGGAAGCGGATCCCATTGCGATGCCACCCTGTTCCGTGCTCCGTCCTCCAGCTCCGTTCTCCTTCATCCAGCATCTCACCCCCATCGTCGGGCGCTTCGTCAATGCGACTCATCCTCCAAGCAGCCGTCGAGGAGGATTTCTCATCGTTCTCTTTTTACCGCTTTCTAGTGTAGATTTTCAGCTTTCTAGTTATAGCAAGTAAATGTAATGGACATTTGGCTATGAAATATTGATTCACTTTCTCTTTTTCTCTATATTATTCTATATCTCTTTTATATTATTTATTCTTTAAGTATAATAGCTAGCATAGATTAATTTCAACCAGCTATTCTACTTTGTGAAAAATAATTCTAAACATAATTTTTAATCAAACGTTCACCTCCCTATGTTCGACCCAGGACTCACTTTGAGTTTCAATTATCAATTTTATCTGATTGATGGATTTTTACGCAACTACAACGATGGGTTTCAAACTCAACCTTTTAGCGTACGAAATCTCACTCATCAATAGATTATGTGAATTTTAATATTTAATATGTTATTTATCTATAAGGTGATCGGGCTCCTTGGTAGAGGAAGGATCCAACTCAACAATCACACAAAGAATTAATCATAAGAAAGATAGGGGGATTGGTGACCCAGTTCTATCACAAGGGTTGTACGTCTGGGGGAAGGGCAAGGCTCCCAAATAAACCACTAGGAGTAGCGGTATTATAATCTCTCGAAGTCTCTCTCTCTCTCTCAGATTGCAGGAAGAGTCTCTTGTAAGGGCCTCTCCTATTTATAGTTACAGAGAGTGTTGTTACAATTGGAAAATCTTACGAGATCTTCTTCACGGTCTTGTTATATTCCTCGGTAAGCCTATTATCAAGGCTTGTCCATTGTTAAAGCATCAATTGCATCGATAATCCCATGATTACTGTTGGCATGGGCATTATGGATGCCGTTACCGTCCCTTGTTGACTTTGGTGGCACTGGGCCTTTAGGAGAGGTCGAGCTCACCCGAATTTGGATCCACTTTGATGAAGAAAGGTCGAGCTAGATTGAGTCTGCTTGCTTACTCCAAGTTTGGGTGACCGGATCCTTATGCGGGCTACATGCAAAGTTTTAAGTCTGAGGGTGCTTTTTAGCATTCATCATATTCCCCCACTCTCTAGCAGGCGAATGTCGTTGAGAGAGTAGCAAGAGCACTTAAAACTTCGTAGTATAGTATGCCCTCAAATGTTGTCTCAATTGTATCAAAAGTGGGGCAAACATTTGTGATGAGGCGAAAAGTTTTGAGGTGTTTTCTTTCAAGCCTTAAGAGGCTACGATAGTGAGGGAACATGAGCATAGGGACCTGATTTCCCACCAACCTTAAGAGGCGAGGAGCCGACCTTAAGAGGTGGTGATATTGAGGGAGCGTGGGCGTAGGGGCCCGATTTCCTAACAGCCTTAAAAGGTGGCTTACTTGCCTTAAGAGGTGGCAATGTTGAGGGAACATGGGCGCAAGGGCTCGATTTCCCGCCAGCCTTAAGAGGTGGCAATGTGCGAGGAACATAAGCGTAGGGGCCCGATTTCCCGCCAGCTTTAAGAGGCGACAATGTTCGGGGAACGTGAGGCGTGTCCGCCTGAGTTCCAGTCATCCTTAAAGAGGCAGCCTCTGAAGAGAAAGAAGGCATATCGATGCCTAGTCCCTACCAACCTTAAGAGGTGGCTACCTGGGAAATGGTGTGACGTAAGTGCCACCTTCCGCGAGTGATGGCCAGTCACTGCAGGAATTGAGTCTTGTCTTAGGTGTGACAAAATCGGCATTAATTGCCGTTATGATGAGGTGAAAGCCTCAAGTATCGCACCCGTCATTAATGGGATTTCCCCCTCTGCTGTAGTGGATATGCGTGCAGGGGGCATTTAATGTTCGTAATGATGGCCGAGGTATTATCGGCTCTTGGTAGTATGTTTGGAATCTGCGTCGAATATAGTGGGATTTAATTTTTTTTGAAACGTGTGGCCCGCAAGGGGGAACTGCCCTTTGGGGGTTTATATATAGAGGCAGTAGGTCACAATTAATGCCTCACCTACCCTCAATTGCCTTAGAGAGCACTATGCTTGGTACTCGTCCTCACCGGTGCACTATGAGAGAGTGCCCTTCATCGGAGTGCCTTCGTCTCAGGTTATTTTAGAGGAATCATCGTCATGTCAGGACTTGCAGGCAAAGATAAGTCCATTGCTTCCTCTTTCGGAGTCTCTGTTGAGACGAGGGATTTGTATAGTTTTTCGTTGGACTTCTGTAGTCGGTCCGTGATTCAGCCTTTTTTGGAGGAGTACGAACTCGGTAGAGTGTCATTTCATCCTTGTGGGTCCCAAACTCGTCTATGTTCGAACGGGTTGAAGGACATGTTTATTAGTTATAGATACGCCATAGAGCACAGTCTATGGGTACCCTTGAACCACTTTTTGTCCTCCTTCCTTTCCTTTTATCGCCTCACCCCTTCACAGCTCAACCTTAATTGCTGGCTGGTTTTAAATGCCTTTACCGCCATCTACTTCCACTTGGGGATTGTTCCCCGCCTCGTTTTGTTTTGCCTGATTTTTGGGCTAATGCCCTTGAAGGTGAAGAGGGGCAGGCCTCCGTCAGGCACTTACACCTTGTACAGCCGGCAGACTAGATACTGGATATTGGATCTCCCCGATAGTTTGAAGGGGCAAGACTGCCATTTCTTTTTTCTTTTGAATATTGAATTCCTCAAAGTCCCCTATACCTAGTAGGGCCCACCTGAGAGGGAGCAGCCGCCCCAATCCGAGGAGCTAAACCCATCTGCGCAGGTGGTCGCGAATAAAATAGTTAAGTTCAATCCGATTGCTCAATCTAAACTCAGGCGGAAGGACGTCCAAGTGACTTTTTCATGGGTAGTGGATTCTTTACCCATGCCATGTATGTATGAGGGAGGCAATATCTTTTAAATTGCGTATCGCTTTCGCCAACTACCTAATAATCTGGCCTTTTGGTTTTTGGTTGTAGAGATTGGGTGGTTCACTAGGTCGGAAACGCCTAAGCGTCGAGGCAGTGACTCGACTCACTGTGGGTCGCAGCACTATGAGGAGAGGCCAATGGAGCATGGGGAGAGGAGACCGGTGGAGCGGGGTGGGAGGAGTCAGCCCATTTAAAGGGGTTGAAGTGGAAGGAGCAGGCCCTTGAGGAGGCTACGGAGGAGCCTGAGGTCCTCTTGAAGTGGCTCAGGAGGGGTCATCGGGAGGAGCTTCTGCAGGAGGAGCTTCTGCGAGAGGAGTTGGTGACATCCGCTCTATGGAGTCCTAATGAGGCTGAGGCGAGGGATGTGCCTTCTGCCCTTGAGGAGCCATTTGGGTCACCTGAGGCCATCACCCTGAGTGATTTCCCACTGGAGGCCCCTTTGGAGGTGACTCGTACGAGGGGTATTGTAGGCTTCTCGGCCCCATCAACTTCTCTCGGTATGTTTACCATGTTGGCGCAAGAGGTGGCCATCACTAGCAGCATCTTCAAACAACCGTATTATAAGCGGAGCTCCATGGGGGTGAAGGTCTTGGTGGATCCCCTTGGCCAGGGGGCTCAGGGATGATTGGCCAGACAGTGGGTCCCTCACCAGATACATGTTGGAGGGGGCTCGCAGTGGCCCCATACCCGGCCAGGTAGTGTCAACTCGGCTGGGGGCATCAAGTAGTGCCCCCACCTTAGAGCGGCAAGTACTAAAGCACCGGAATGATGCACTGTCTTGGGCTACCTCTAGGCCGTTGGGCATGAATTTCGACCATCTCTTTTTCTACTGCATGCGCGCGGTAAGTTTTTCCTTCTCTCAATTTTTTTTCTTTTTTACTTGACGTGCTTGTGGGTTGCTAGCGAAAATGCTTTGGACCAGCTTCGTTCCATGCGACGACACTCCTTCGAACCTCCTTGGACCGACCGGCAATGTTTATGCGACGAACATGGCCGCGAAATGGGCCATGATGGCCAAGGTGGAGCAGGGGAGTTCGCTCCGCCAGGTGGCAAAGGCCATTGTCGCCTGGGAAAAGGCAGAGAAGACGACGGAGGAGGTTGTGCACAAGTTCTGCTCGCAGCAAAAGGTAGCCAATGATGTGGCCTAGCTGGAGGATGAACTGAAGAAGACCTGCCCTGGTTTGAGGAGGACCCTGCACGTTAGCGGAGGGCTAGAAGAAAGCCTCATATCGAAGTGCATAAGACTGAAGTCATGGCTCTGAAGAGCTTGTCCGAGCACCTCACGATCACTTGCACCAACGTCCTTTCCTTGAAGGAGGTGGTGCAAGTGATTAGGGCTGAGCACTCCTCGTCCAAGGAGGGGTACGAGAGGGCTCTTAAGGAAGGACGCCTTCGCTTGAGCACCGTGATTGATAGACTTGCTTCTGTGGAGGCGATTGCAGTGGATTTAAGAGATGACCTTGGTAAGGCCCAGTAGCTCGTGGAGGAGAGGGGTCAGCGAGTGGTGGGGTGGGAGGATGATGCATAGCCAGAGCTATATGTAGAGGCGGTGATGACATTTATCGCCAAGGATCCATCCATGGAGGCATGCCGGGAGGATCTCTCGAAGGAGATCAAGAAGCATACCCTAGCTGTCGTATAGTTCCTCCTCGCTGAGAAACATACTCTAGTGGAGGAGTTATGTGACTGGTATATGGACCATTTTTTGTCAAAGTACAATCGTTAGAAGGTTGCCAGTCATATTGCTGACAAAGAACCCATGGAGCCACCTGCGAACCCAATCGACTCCTAAAGAGGAGGCAGACCAACTGGGTCCATCAGGGGTCACGGATCCTCCTTCTGAGGTGATTAGCCCACTTCGCCTCTTGCCAGCGCACAGGGGAGACATTTTTAGGGTTTAGAAGGGAGTCCGTGAGCCTCTTGTTGGTGTTGCTTTTTTTTTTTTTGGAATGTAATAGGCAACACCCTTTTTAAATGAATGGAAAAGAATTTATACCTTTATTGCTTGTCTATATTCGTACATGATACAAATGTAAGTTGCTCGCATACCAAGTGCAAGGGATGCTTTACTGCCTAGGGTCTATAACTCGTAGAAGTCTCCTTGACTATCTTTGCAAACCTTGTAAGGCTCTTCCTAATGGGCTTCTAGCTTCCCACCTGACTTGTTTGGCATGGAGACTTCACACTTGCACAGGACTAAGTCTCCTTGGGAGAATGTCTACCTGTGGACCTACCTATTATAGGCGGCGGCAATCGCTTCTTTATGCTTAAGTGATGCTTCTGAAGCCTTATCCCTTAGCTCATCTATGAGGTCTAAGGATAGGCGAACTTGATCATCATTGGTGGCAGGGTTATAAAGTTGTGTCCTGTAGGTGGGGAGGATTGTTTCGATAGGCAGCCGAGCTTCCATGCCGTATCCAGGTTGAATGGTGTATGACTCGTGGAAGTCCTCTGGCAAGTCCTATAGCCCCATAGCATGTTCGGTAGCTTGTTCGCCCATCTCTCTGGCTAAATCTAGCTGACGTTTAGCGCTGAGATAATGGTGCAGTCGGTCACCTCTGCCTGTCCATTCTCCTGGGGATGTCCCTTAGACATAAAACATAGGCAAATACTCTAGTTGCTGCAACATTCCTCGAATTTTTTTCAGGAGAACTGGGTACCATTGTCTATGACAATGTACTGGGGTATCCCATAATGAGCTATAATGCTTTTGTGGACGAAGGAGATAACTCTATCAGCTATTGGGCTGGTCATAGGCTCAGCTTTGACCCATTTAGAGAAGTAATCAACTACCACCAGTTTGAACTGCTTCTGAGTTGGCAAGAAAGGGTCAATGAAGTCCATGCCCCATTTTGCAAAGGGGATGGGTGACATCGTAGGCACTAACCTTCCAAGCGGCAAGTGGTGTAGGGTAGCGAACCGCTGGCACTTGTTGCACTTGTGCACGAAGTCCTTGTAGTGTTGCTTCATTTGGGGCCAGAACTAGCCTACTTGGAATAGCCGAGCCAAAAGTGCCTTGTACCCTTCGTGATTCCCGCACACACCTCCGTGGGCTTCTTGAAGAGCCTGCCTTGCTTCCTCTATTGTTAGGTAGCACAGCAAGGGGTGGAATACCCCTTCTTGTACAGTTGCCCCTCTATCAAGGTGTACCTTGAGGCTTTCAGGCGGAAGGCCTTGGGTCATGGTTCCCTTGGGGGTAGCTCGCCAAAGTTTAGGTAAGTGATGATAGGCATCATCCAAGAGATGGACTGCTCTATTGCAATTTTCTTGGGAGCAAGTACAGTTGGCTCCCTTAGAATCTAGAGGCAGATATCTTCCTCTTGCCCTAGGGGGACGACAGCAGCGAGTCTGGCCAATGCGTCCAACAGGCGGTTATTAGCTCTAAGCACTTACCTGATCGAGACGATCTTAAAATCCGCCAGCTCATCTCTGACCTTGTCGGCATATAAGATCATATTTGGATCCTGAGCTTGCTATTTTCCATTTATTTAGTTCGTGACTAGCTGGGAGTTCATGTCAATCTCCAACGAGGAGACACCTCTGGACTTGGCCACCCAGATGCCTGCCAGCATGACCTCATACTTTGCATGGTTATTGGATGCAAGGAAGTTCAATTTGACAGTGTACCTATGAGTAGCGTTGTCTGGGGCAGTCAAGGCTATACTAACCCGACTCGGCTGTCATAGATGAGCCATCAACATACAGCTGTAGGGGAGTGTGAGGGAGACATCCGGGTCTGTGAATTTCGCCACGAAATCCACCAGGACTTGTCCTTTGATAGCTCTCCTCGGCTAGTACTTGTCGAATTCCGCTAATTCCATAGCTAATTTGATCTGCCATGCTAACCCCGTGGACTTATATAGCATTCCCCGTAGGGGTTAGTCTAACAGGACCGTTATAGTGTGTGCTTGGAAGTATGGGCGTAGCTTCCTGGCTATAGTGACCAAAGCTAGCCCTAGCTTCTTGATGACTGTATACTTAGCTTTTACACCTCGATAGGTTTTGCTGATGAAGTATACAGGCCATTGTGCTCCTTCCCGCTCACTGACTAGGATGGCACTGACGGTGGATGCAGATGCCGCCAGGTACAGTGAGAGGACCTACCCAGGTGAGGAACCATTAAGATGGGGGGACTTTGGAGTGCGGCTTTTACTTCCTCTAAGGCTTTCTGGCAGTGAGGATAGTAGTGGGCAGCAGTATAGCCTTTACCCTTTTTTATGTACTCGAAGAAGGGGAGGCATTTTCGGAAGATCGAGATAAGAACCAAGCTAACGAGGCGATCTTGGCTACCAACAACTGCATCACTCTCAAGGTGCCTGGTGGTTGCAAGTCCACGATTGCCTGGATCTTGTCGAGGTTGACTTCAATCCTTCAGTTGGTGACTAAGAACCCTAAAAATTTACCAACTGAGACCCCAAAGGTACACTTGTCGGGGTTCAGGTAGAGGCAGGTGTCCCTTAGAATCTGGAACACCTCGGCTAAATATTGTAAGTGTTAAAGGAAACTAGATCCCTTTACAAGCATATCATCTATGTACACTTCAAATGATTTTCCTACTATTTTTGATAAAACAATATTTACAAGGCGCTTGTAAGTTGCTCTAGCATTTTTCAAGCCAAAGGCATGACTCTATACTGGAATAAACCCCTATCGGTGATGAAGGAGGTGCGAAGTCTGTTTGTTGGAGCAAGGATGATCTGGTGGTACCCGCTATAGGTGTCCAGGAAGGACATGTTAGATTGTTTGCTATAGGAGTCCACCAGGGCATCCACCCTTGGTAGGGGGAACTCTTCCTTCCGGAAAGCTTCATTGAGGTTGGTGAAGTCTACGCACATGCACCATTTGCCAATGGATTTTTTCACCATCACCACGTTCGAGTGCCATGCGAGGTACAAGGATTCTTCAATGAATCCTAAAGGAGCTTTTGGACTTGGACTTTAGCCTCAACCGCTTGCCATTGTTTGGCTGACTTGTGCCGACACGCCTGTTTGACCATGCTAGTGCCTACTTGGATATTCAAGTGGTGCTGAATCAAGGACGGGTCGACTCCTGACAGGTCGTTGATGGACCAAGCGAAAATGTCTGCATTGGCCCTAAGTAGGAGGAGTAACTCTTGAACCTCGGAGGGATCAAGCTCTGTTCTGACCTCAACGAGCTTAATGGCGTCATGAGGAAAAAGCTATATAGCCATGGCTGAACAGCCTGGCTATAGTCCCAAAGTCGTTGGTAGATCAGTCGGGTTTCCCTCTTGCTGGATCGCTTGGACTTGGTTTCTCTTCTTCCCCCATTTTTGTGATTTGGGGGGTTTTGGCTCCATGGATCATTCCAGCTCGATCGTTAGGAGCTCTCGCCCGGCCTTTGATCCCCGTGTACTATTCCTACTCCTCGAGGGGAGTGAAAGAGCATGAATTGGAAGTACGAGGAGGGGATTATGTGGAAGGTGTGGATTGACGGGTAGCCAATAATGCCATCAAATGCTATCGTCAACCCGGCTACTATGAATGTAGGCATTCAATTGAGGTGAATGTCCTCGTCATAGATGGATAAAGGAATGCTGATCTCCCCCTTTGGCATTACTTTGTGGTTCACAAAGCTCACAACCGGATGGGTCGATTGGGAGAGATGCTCCTCTTGGAAGCCTAACTTTAGCAGCATATTTGCGAACAAGACGTCTACTGCGCTGCCTTCGTCCACCAAGAGCCTAGGCCACAGTTGCCTCGCCAGGAGGAGTGTTAACAGAAGCAGGTCTGTGTGTTCTACCGGATCAGGCAGGGAGGGAAACAACTTGGACGGCACTTGCTTGACTGTACCCCTCCATCCCACTGAAGAGTGGGGAAGGCGCTCGGAAGGGTCGACTTTGAAGAAGTGGCCTATTGGCCTGAGGAGGCGTTAACCCTGACCTCTATGATGATACATTCAGGCGATAGGAGGTGAGCATCCTGGGGTAACGCGACATCGCCGCTAGGACTTCGCAGTGGTATTCTGCCGGGGCTAGCCAGGGTGACACTGTCGGCTCTATTGGGTGGGCTGCCTACCCGTCTAGTTCCTGGTTGCAAGGAAGACCACATTGACTCCTTGTAGCTACTGAAGCTTCTCCTTGTGGTAATCTTTTGGGCCCTCCATGGGCCTTTTCCCTCTATCTTGGCTCTCATTTCTCCTGACAAAGTGAGCCGAGTTCCCGTGCCGAATCTGGGACTCAATTTGGTTGCATAGATCCCAGAAGTCTTCAGAGGCATGACCTCAAGCCTTATGGTACTTACAGTAGGGAGTGGAGTCAGCCTTCCTCTTCATGGGCTTCGATGGGGGCAGCAGGTCCTTATCCATGGACCAAACTTCCACCAACACGTCTGCCTTGTTCATGACCAAGGAGTATATTCTTCAAAGGGCTCCCGCCTTATCTGGCGAGATCTGTAATTGGGACCCTTGGTGGGTTAGTCACTCCTTTTGTCGTAGAAGGTGTCCTTTCACTTGTGGAAGCGGCCACTTCCATAAACGAGCATTGGAGCAAGCTCGCCATTGGTCCTCTTCTCCTCTATGGGGCTGGCATCGTCTCCAAAACCTTCAGCCAATCGGCTGCGGGAGTGGAAAGAGTCATCCTGCTCCGCAAATCCCGTGGCTCTGTCCCATAGCTCCGCCATGTCCCTTGATAGGAAATCGTCGATGCCGTACCACAACCTTTGAGTCAGGAGGCTCGACTTCAAGTATTGAACGACTATAGTATTGTGGGGCCTCTTGAACTTGAAGTACCGAGCCTTAAATTGATCCAAGTAGGAACGAAAGGACTCAGTCTTCTACTATCTGATCTCCGACAGCCTCTTTGGGTTATGTCTAACCTTTTATTGCCCAGCAAAGTACTAGCAAAACTTGTCTGCCAAGTCATAGAAGTAGGCAATCTGCTTGGTTATTAATGAGATTTTATACGCAAAAAAGATTGAGTTAAAAACCCATCGTTATTGTTGCATAAAAGTCCACTATCAAATAAAATTTATAATCGAAACTTTGATGAGTCTCAGGTCGAACACATGGAAGCAAACGTTTGATTAAAAATCGCGTTTGGAATTTTGTGACAAAGCAGAATAGTTGGTTGAAATTAATCTACGCTAGCTATTCTACTTAAAGAATAAATAATAGAAAAGAGAGAATAATACAAAGAAGAGAGAGAGGGAGTGAACCAATATTTCATATACAACTACTTGCAAAATGAAAACTACACAAGAAAGCAGTAAAAGGATAGGGATAAGAAAAATCCTCCTCGACGGCTGCTTGGAAGATGAGCCGCATTGACAAAGCGCCCGGAAGAGGGTGGTGAGATGCTGAACGAGGGAGAGCAAGGTTGGAGGACGGAGGACGAAGCAGGGTGACGTCATAGAGAGATCCGCTTCCCGAATGGTGGCGAGAAGACAACCACGGGATGCTCCATGAAGGGGGTGAGAAGATGGATGAAATTATTTTACTCTAGCTCTAGTGGAACATCCCAGGTAAGGGACCAGCTCGTAGAGCTTTAGAGGAGGTGAGAGAAGAGAGAAAAGGATGGTAAAAAATGAGAGGCATGGGGTCCCTTTTATAGTTGAGGAAGAAGGGCAAAAGAGTCATTTTGAAGCCTTTAATAGTTAATATATGGCCTTTAGTGACGCATATAAGCGTTGCTAAAGCCGACCGTTACTGAAGGCGCATGAAAGGAGAGCCCTTGGATCGCAATCAGACACTCAAGATTGCGCCACGTCAGGCACCTGATCGTCTTCAGCTGTTGCACTTGTGCGCCCACATTTAAGACGTCTGGAGCTTCACCCAGCCGTTAGATCAGAAAGGGAGGGCTGAGATTGCGCGAGACCTGTGCTCAGATCAGGCGATTGCACGTTTGATCAAGCGTAATCACACACGTGTACAATCCATCGCCCTCCGCGCTCCACGTTGCCGCTTTCATCGCCACTCCATTGAGATCGAGCGGTCGAATTTCATGAGAGGAGGAAAAGAGAGAGAATATCTCTCTCAACAACAACAACGGAGGAGGAGGAAAAGAGAGAGATCCAAAATACAGACTGCCCCCAAGCCCTCGCCTTATTTCAAAACAAATACATTTCTTCTTTCTTTTTTTTCGTCTAATTTTTTTGGATTTTTTTGAGTTTAGAGTTTCGGGATAGCTTTCTACGACTACCCAACCCACCTAAGACTCGAAAAGAACTCTAAGTTCTAAGCATCTTTTTGTGTGAATGTGATAGATTCATTGATAAGCAATCAGAATGGACTTCAGGTTTCTATGCCCCTATATGACCTTGAAAAGAAATTTTGCCTAAAATGTATCTATTCCACTGGTAGCTTTCTCCCTACTTTTTATTTTTATAGGGTCAACACAAAGGAGAACCCAGTGTATATCTCCCTGATTTATTCTACTTCCCGCTTCTTCCTAAGTGTTTAGGAATTAATTATGCATTTTGTGAGCTGAGTTCTAGACAAACGGTTAATAGGGTGTCAAACCCATGGCAACTTGCCAGCCATACTCGTGTGGTGAATGTGGCTTATTTGTTTTCTTCTTCTTTTTTGGGTATTTCTCTATTGTTCTTTTCTTTGTTCTAAGTAGGTAGTTTCCCTGATCTAAGATTTATCTTAAGGCAGTAAAATGAGAATGGTCGTGTAGTTGGGCTCTGACAACCGGCTAATGGGCTATTACCCACATCAACTTGCTAGCCATACTTCCCTAGGAAGTTCATTAGCTACCCAATTTTCGATAAAATCGTCAAAAAGTGAGTTAGTGCAATTAGTGTGCAAATGCTTTAAACTTAAAGTCCCCTCAAATCAAAGGGTGGGTTGATAAGTCATGTACTTATCACCCCAACTTATTTAATCAATTAAAAATGAAGTTTCGAATGGTGAGAACTCGAGAAACAAATCCACGTTTTAGTGGACACTCGGATTGATGAAGACCTGAAGAATCTAAGTGCTTATGTCCTACTGTTTCATTTCCTAAAGTTGTGAAATTTCTAACACCCAAGTTCTCTTTTCCTAATTCAATTTTTTATCCATAAATAACGAGAAAACAAAAAGAATCTACGAAGCTAACAAAATAATTCAGATAAGGATATCCACCTCCCCCTTGCCTATCAATGCAATATCCTCATTGTATCAAAAAGACATGAAAAAGAGCGAAGTAGAGGAGAAAGCACCTAAATTTCGTGATTAACAACTCATCTTCGAGATGAAAATAGACTGTATGCGTGCTAAGTTTGTTGCCTTCAGCTAGGCACACTATACAAACAAAGAAGAAATCAAGAATTCACAGGTGCGAGTCAAGATCAAAATAAGAAGATTAGTTTTAGGACCCGCAAGGAGAAGATGTCTATAGATGTGGATGAGATTGTGATGCAGACCCTTGCCCCACGGTCAAGTGGTTCTAAGGTTCTAAATGAAAATTACCTAGAATCGGAGATCATTATGCAAGCGGGGTTAGGCCTGCGGTTTATGAGGATGCAACCCAAGTCCAAAAGGTCGGATAATTGGAAAATTTGTTTCAAAAAGATAATCAGTTAATTTGTGCTTGGGTTGGACATCCTCAAAGTTGAAATGTTATATGGGTCTTGGTAGAAGGTTGGTGGTTTCAGGAAAATAGGAACCCTTAGACTTAGACTTCTACCTCCCCCAGGGTTGGCTTCTCAGATCTTCATTTCCAGATTCCTATCTTCCATAATCAAAGTTTCCGGGACCTCGAAAGTGTCATCAACCCCATCTAAAATATCCAAATCCAAAATTTGTAGCACAATCAGAATTGACATAGGTTTGATAATCTCAAGAAAATAATTATAATTATGCTCAATGGGGTGTGATTGAGGAATGGGGCTATGAATTGAATCCTTTATGAAATCAGGATCTGAATCCCCCATGCTAGCCCTAGTTAGATCAAAATCCTCAATTACCGGGCTATTAAATGATTCATCATACTCCTCAAGCCCGTATGTCTCACTAAAATTATCTTCCTCAAACTTAGGTGAGATTTCACACAAAGATTCTTCACCTTCATAATCAAAGAATTTTGGATCCGCATTAATATATGTCTTAAGATCATATGATGTTGCTTGGTCCACAGAGACATATTTTTCCTTTTACCCTAACTCAGGAGTCTCAGGTGAAGAAATCAATTCATCCTCAATTGGTTTCTTTAGACCAACCTGGTCATCTTTGATCTCGTAAAATGTGTCCCCCCTACAAGTGCCTGAGCGAGCTCTGACATTGGCTCTCCTAAAGGGGTTCATCTTGGGAATCATCCCAAGATTGAACTAAAGCAATCATAAACTTCATCCTCAATTTTGAGAACTTCCCAAGTAAAAACTCACCTAGGTCCTTGTCCTCAACATCTTGGAGCTAATCCAATAAATATTTGTTAAGATCATCAATCATTTGAATCAAAGCTCCAATTCTTCAGTGTAAGGTGTTGACTGAGCTTGTAAAGATTGAATGGTGTTCCTTAAGTTAGCCAACACCCTATCTTGGACCCGGTTTACCTGAACCAAATGGTTTGATTCAGGTTTGATGGTAACAACATCATTAGCCATAACTAGCTTTAATTAATAGAATCAAGAGACAAATGCTCCTGAATAGTCACCTGAGAGCCGTAATTCCATTCAGATCCATTTTGAGGAGAGAATAGCAAATCAAGGTTAATTCTGTAGTTTTAACATCGCACTATGAATGCAGAGTAACCGCGGGGTTTGTCAGGGATTAATTGAAGGTCTAGTGAGCATTAAGGTTCAAAGAGTGGGTCCACACAGACAGAAAATAGGATTTCACGCATTTCGAGAACCAAAACAATACCCAAAACTCTAATTTCAGACCTACTTGAATTAAAGAGGTTCTGGATAGGATAAAATTCATCTAAACCTCCTAAAATTCATATAAAAATATTCTAAGAGATTTGGTACCCCTGGTTTGACCATCTGAACATGTTTTGACCTTGAATAGAGTCTCAGACGGGATTTTGCCCTAATTTGGGCTCCTATGCAAATTGCCAAATCAAACATGGTCAAACTAAAATATAACTTCGCCATCAGATTCCTTAGGTCCAAATTATGTTAGTACCAAAATTTGGGCCCAATCAAAGTTCATCTTGACTTAGTTTGCAATTTACTCTCTTAAAATTCTGTTTCTCTCACTTAAATCCCTAGGTTTCAATTTTATTGCAAATAGGGCCCTAACTTTCTCTTCTTCCTTGCACTTGGGCCCCTGCTGCCATTGATGACTCAACTAAGCAACACCGACCTTTGACCGACTTGATACTTCATCAAATCAGCACCAAATCCCACCAAATTTGGTGGGATTGGTGTTCAGACGATGGAGAACCATTTAAGCACAATCTTAAACCCTGATTGAGAGAAAAAAGATCACGCAAATTCAAGGAAATGATGGGTTCTCTTTTGATTCCTAATCCTACTTCCATGGCCCAAATCTCCCAAAGCTCGCAAACCCCTCTATAAAAGCTTCCCCACGTTCGATCATCATCCTTAGTCAGGTTCAATCCAAAATCAAGTCTTCTCCTCCAACTCTGGCTACCTCCGACCTCGACTCCAGTGACCTCTCCCCCGTCTTCCTACAGCCTCCCAACCATCAAATTGGGAGTGCCAAACTCTTCCTTACGCTCGTTTGCGTTTGGCAGGCGAAGGCTTCCAACCCCTTTCGTCGCGCCGTTCACCCCCACCAAAGGTATTCGTCTCCCTCGCGTCTGGCAAGGCACGCCAACGTGAGTTTCTCCCTTTTTCATCCAATAGATAGGCCCTCTTTCTTTCTCTCCCTCCTTAGAATCTATTCCACACCTTCCTGTCCCAATTCGACCGCCAATGGCCATGCCTCCTCGTCGTCTTCTCCACGACCGGCCAGTGCCACCACACCGCTCCAAACTCCACGCCACCACCTCCATTAGCATCGCCACACCTCCACCTTCAAAAGCCCTCTACCTATTTCGCCTTCCAGCCACTCTACACCCCCTCCGAACAACCCATGTTTTCGCCGACCACCCAGCCACTGTTTGGCCTCCACACTGCTCCAAACTCCATGCCATTACCATCATCGCACTCCTCGCACCATGGCAGAGCTTCCTAGCTATTTAACTGGGGCTTCTAGCCCATGTTCTTGTTACAGGTCCTCTACCGGAGCTACGTTGCTGCCTCTGTCCTCAATGTCGACGAGCTCTCTCCAGCCACCATCTGTGCTGATTCTGCCATCAATCGACGCGACTCAACCTCACGATACTCTCTAGGCCTTGGATCAAAGAGGGAAGCCCAGTAGCTGTGGGGATTTCTTTTTCAAGCTCTAGCTGCAGCTCGCAACAAAATCATGGGACATTAGTCCCACATCGGGCGTGGATGAGGCTTTTGCTGCACATAAATTGATTTTGTGAAGAGGCCTTATCACCTCTGTCACATGGGGGTGAGGTCCTGTCGCCCACGCGCCTTCTCACACCTCACCCGTGACCTACATGCATGCAGGTCTGGTCCCTATACCCGATTACTTGACTAACCTATACCCAATTTTAGAATAGAGTAGAGAAATTGTGAGGGAGAGAGGGGAGGTTTTGCACTGTTGACCTTGGGATTCGTGCCTTTCCTCTCCTCGCTCAACACTTAACCATTCTCTGCTTGGGTTGAGGTGTTGGCTCTCTATGGTTGCCCTTGTGCCTTGGCTGTGCTTCATGCCTTTGTGCTGGTGTTCCATTCTAAGGCTTTATGCCTTGAACTCCTAAGACGTGATAACTTTATGGCGTCTGGTTGACTTGGTTGACATATGGTCCTATGGATTTATTTGAGTTCTTAACTGATATTTGATTCAAGGTACTATTGAGAAATTGAATGCTTTGATATGGTCTTAAACGTAGGATTAATTGGTGATTTAAATCGCCACTTTTTAGTTCTCTTATTCTTTTTATCCTAGCATCATTCAATATATTCTTCAGAATATTATTGATTGCATATCTTTACTGTGCTTAATTAATTGTGCTCATTATTTATAAATTGAGATTAGTGTGTGAATTTCACATTTTCTCCCTACGAACGACCTCGGACTCAATTTCCTGACTTTGAGCACACTTATAAATTTAAATGCTGTAACAGTTTTGTTGACTATATTACGACACGCATTTCATAAATCAACGATTCTCGCACACAACAAGGTTTAGGTGGGTTTGGGTTCAGTCAAGGGGAGTCAAGAAATTGAGGTTCCTAGGGGCCTCTCTGGTAATAGGCCTTTTCTGATTGTTCAAATAGGGGTGGTGACCTATATGCAGTGTAATCCTAGGGAGGGTATGGGTTATAATCATCATATCCTTCTTGGTTGTAGATCGTATTAAGTTGTCCATAGGAGGGCGGTGATCTATAATCGGTGTAGCTCAGAGAAGGATAAAAATCAAAATCATGGTGTCTACGGTTAGACCTTGAATACGGAGGTCCAGAATTGTATCCCCAATCCGAGTTATCCCAACTAGTAAATGGTTGATTACAGCACGGGTCGGTATAATAATCATCATAATGGGGATAAGATGTGTTAGGGGGGTAGAAGTGGAAATGTGTATAGAATGTAGAAGGATCCATGAAAAAATCGGAGGAAAAAGAGAAAAGAAAGGTGCCCTACAGTATAAACAATCAAACCTGTCCTTAAGTGGGGTACCCTAAAGGCCTACAAACTCTCAGAACCCATCTTGAGATGAAAGAAACAATCTGGTCTACTTCTTTCTGGTCAATCCAACCAGTTAGAGGGAGGGATTGGGGAGAAGTTTCTTCCCTTGACTTTTGCCTCAAGTTCCTTTGATACCCCCAACCGAAGTCGTTTGACACTGCTCCCCTAACTAGTCATCAGATTGATCGGTAAAAGCAGATTAATAAAAAATAATCTCGATTTGGGCCCGAAGAGTGAATCAATTCCTTAAAGCCAATGTCTACTTGATTTTAGTTAGGCTTAGGTTTGAATGTACTTGGGAATGTGATGGGTCATTTATCTAGGTTGTGCCCTTAAAGATTGATTAATATGTGGGTGCGTGCACAACCAGGGTTTTCAAATAAGGTTTATTGATGATTTGACTTTTAGGATTCAATCCTGTTTAGTAGCTTTTAGGATTCAATCTTTAGGTGTATTCGGACAAGGTTCAGTTGGCACACTGGGTTTTGAAAGCATAGGTTCAAATATTTTCCTTAAAACTTAAAAGAATGTGGGGTGCCTGGTTAATTCCTAAAAGTTTAATCCTCAGGGGCAACTACTCAATGAATCAATTTTATGTTAAGTGGTGTAGCCTAAACAAATCAAGCAAGTGGCCGGGTGAACCACTAATTAAGGCACCCAATCAGTTTTAGCCTATTCTGATATCTAATCACTTATTCGTATAGTGTGTTGAGGTGTATCGGGTCCTTAGGTTGGCTCCCTGGTTAAGTGATTGAATTAAACAAGAGTGGTGCACTTAGGTGTGTGTGTGGTTTATAAGGTGTGTAAGTTTAAATAAATCCCACAATCTTTTTTTTTTTTTTAAGATTTTTTTATGAGTGGAGGGTGAGGTGGGTGGAGGTGGCAAACAAACAATACAATCTACCTTAAGGTTTATGCAAGCTCCCAGGTTGATTAATGTTTGTATTATTAGGTGTTGGAATGAAAACTAATTGGTAGGAGGTGGGGTATACTTACAAACCCTTGAATTGCACTTTGCTCCAATCTACCGCTTTTGCTTGTCTCGAGAGAGTACCTACAATCGCAATAAGAAAGGAGAGAAATGAGGTAAAAGATAAGTAAGGTGGAAAACACGGGAAATCAAAGATCGTTGCCTCCTCGACATCGATGCCAAAATGATTAACGAGATTTTATACACGAAAAAGATTAAGTTAAGAACCCATTATTGTAGTTGCATAAAAATTTGTCATCAAATTAAATTTACAACTGAAACTCTGGTAAGTCCCGGGTCGAACATAGGGAGACGAACATTTGATTAAAAATTACGTTTGGAATTATTATGACAGTTGAGTAGCTGGTTGAAATTAATCTACGCTAACTATTCTACTTAAAGAATAAATAATAGAAAATAGAAAGAATAATACACAGAAGAGAGAGTGTGTGTGTGTGTGAACCAATATTTTATATGTTCCTTACAACTACTTGCAAAATGAAAACTACACTAAAAAGTAGTAAAAAGATATGGTTGAGAAAAATCCTCCTCGACAGCTGCTTGGAGGATGAGTTGCGTTAACGGAACACTCGAAAGAGGGTGGTGAGATGCCGAATGAGGGAGAATGGGGCTAGAGGGCAGAGGACTAAGTAGGGAGGCATCGCAGCGGAATCCGCTTCCCGAATGGTAGCAAGAAGAAAACCACGGGATGTTCCACGAAGGGGGTGAGAGATGTACAAAATTATTTTACTCTAGCTCTAGTGGAGCATCCCAAGTATGGGACCAGCTCGTAGAGCTTTGGACGAGGTGAGTGAAGAAAGGGGTGATCAAAAATGAGAGGCAAGGGGTCCCTTTTATATTTGAGGAAGAAGGGAAAAAGAGTCATTTTGAAGGCTTTAAGAGTTAATATATGGCCTTTAGTGACGCATGCAAGTGTTGCCAAAGCCGACTATTGCTAAAGGTGCATGGAAGGCGAGCCCTTTGATCGCGATCAGACGCTCGAGATTGCTTCCCGTCAACTGCCTGATCGCCTTTAGATGTTGCACTCGTGCGCCCATGTTTAAGACGTCCAAAGCTTTGCTTGGTCGTCGGATCAGGAAGGGAGGGCTGAGATTGCGCGAGTCCCACACTCAAATCAGGCAATGGCGTATCTAATCAAACATCATCACATGCGTGTACAATTCATGGCCCTTTGCATGCCACGTTGCTACTATCATCGCCGCTCGATCGAGATCGAGCGATCGAATTTCATGCTTGCGCTTCTCGGCGGATTTATTCCGCTTGCCGCGGCTTGAACGCGTGCCCTGCGTCATGCGTAGAGCATTGGACCGCTGCGCCATGCTCTCACTTTGGTCGAGTTTTGGTTTTAAGGCACAAATGCTCACGACCGTTGGATGGCGATCCAACCGTCGAGATCACTTGAGCCCTCGTCTTCAGGAGATGTGGAGCGCGGCTAAAATTGAATCTCAGCGGTTGGATCTTCAATCAATGATTGGGATTGATCGTGTGGGCGAAGAGGACTTGCGGGTGGTCTTGGGCGGCTAGGATGGCGCCACATTATGCCATCTAGGCCATCCATCTTCTACTGTTCATAGGTAGTGCCACGATTGTCGGATTGAACCAATTTTCGTGCCATTAGGTTGCGATCGTTGATCCAAACCCATACGTGCGATTGGATTTATTTTCTGAAGTATGGATTTGCACCACCTTATCCCTTAGCCTCTGATCTTCCTCAGACTGCATCTGATGCTACGGGGAACCAATCAGGGCGATCTCGGAGTCGTTGGTCTCTGATTGTTGCCTTGATCAGATCAATACGGTTGGATCTTCAATCCGAGGCCCCAAAAAAATATTGCCCTGTTCCCTTACCACAAAAAAGGGTAAATTAACCTATAATTTGTCCAAACTAATCTAAATGCATGATGATGCATGTTATGTAATATTTATAATGCTGGATGCTTCTATAGGCTAGGAACATGCATAAATAGGCATTATAGGCCAATTAGATGTGTGCACATCACCTGGCTAGCAGGTCGTTAAACCATTCATGGGCCATGTCGAACAAATACAACGGGAATACTCGGTAGAGTACTCCGTTGGGGCACCGTGCACCAGCATCATTTGGAGATAGCTTCCAACAAAACTGTTGGGGTCCGTCGTCCCATCGTACGGGACCATGACAGGCTGCTTGAATTTTTCTGTCAAGGGGGCTGTCATCACCTCCTCTGTGAACGGGTAGGTGGTGAAGTACGCGCGTGGGCGTATACCCCTAATTGCTTGGGTGACTTAGAAGACAATCTCTGGGATGGAGCCCCCACCACTGTTGAACAAGGGTTGAGCGCTCGATTGCTCCCCCGGCAAAGGTGGGAGTGGAGCTTTTGGCAAGCTGGGGGGAGCTTCGCCTCAATGGCTACTAAGCTCATGCTTTAGCTTTTCAAGCTATTCAGGCTGGCGAGCATTTTCCTCCACCACATGCTGCCATTTCGATTATTTGTCACTGGGGCTCGAATTCTAGGGCTCCTCCAACTAGATCTTGCCGGACTCCCAGATCTGTTTCATCTCAAGGAGTTGGGCGGCTAGAGACAAATGCTCCACCCTCAAGGCCACCAACCTAGCTTCATACCCCTCCTCCCATGCTTGCATCTCGAGGAGGGGGTCTTGTTCGAGGGCCTTGACCAGCCGTTCAGGTTGTACCGACTTCCCTTTATTGGGATCAGCATGCTGACGGTGCCTCTTGGACATGGAGACGCTGGACTCCGGTTAGTCCTTCTCGGAGTGGATGCGAGTGGTTGGGGCCATCATCAGGATTTTCGAATAGGGAAGGATATCAAAGGACGATCACTTTCTGTTTGTTTAATTCGTCAACATAGTTAATTAAGTTAATTAGGCATAATTAAGTGTAAGAGAAAGTAACTCAGGTTAACTTGATTTAAGGTCGGTTGTGTAGTATAGGGTCAAGATAACCTAACATTTTACATTTTTAATTCTGTTTAACTGGTTGAGTCCAGGTCGTTCACTGGGAGGCATAACTTAACTTAATTCACCATTTAATCCTAAGCATTAATTACTACTTTCTTAATCAATTAGAATTATAATTATAATACTTTAAGATCATGAATCTTGCACAAAGGATATTTAATTAAAAGACATGCAACATTCCACAAGACAAACATATTTACACATGTGATCTATTATTAAAAGCAAGTAAACATGTTTATTTCTACTAATTTCATTTCATTTACAAAAGATTAAGGCAAGAAAAAATAAATTCAATTAAGTACAAGTGCCTTATTCATCAATTAAGCTCAAAAGTAATTGTATTGAGTTAAAATACAAAAATCAAACATCTTAAAAATAAACATTGAATTATCAGATGTCTAAAACTTTTAATTTTCCTTTTATCTTCTTCTTCTATCTTCAGCCTTCATTCTTCTTCTTTTCTTATTCTACCATCTCTCCTCTCTCTCTTTATTCTTTTCCTTTGCTCTATGTTTACTTCTCTCTTTAGCTTCACGAGCTCTTCTTCTCTTCTCTAAGTTTCTTAAGTCTTTTAACCTTTTCTCTTCTTTTCTTTTTCCTTAACTTTCATTTGTGCGTTTGAACCACACTGAACCAAAAATTGGTTTTATTATGGGCAGTTTGGATCGGTCGGGGATACGCAGCACCTCTCTCAAGGTGGGACCAGACCCTACTGGGACCAAGCCTAGTTCATATTAGGTATGATTTATTTCTGGTTTAATTCATCACAGTCTCCGACCTCCAAGGCCCATCATGCACATGCCCGCTCACGGGCCCACGCTCGCATGCCCACAGGCGCACACACACCCACACACACATGCTCTTTATGCGCCCTGCGCTGACGATAGAACATCCCATAACAATTTTTACCTTTATTCCATAGCATGCGCTCATTTCTTACCGATGTGGGACTAACTTTGTCTTCTCCAGACCAAACTTTAGCTGGAGGCACAGGCTGACTCAGAGCTCCAAATCGAACAAGCTATAGCTCGTTGGAAAGCTCTAGAGGAGTTCTATAGGATTGCAGCATTAATTTGATGCTGAGAACAGATTTAAACCTTCGATTTCAAGGGTGAAAATTGGATGTTTCCATGGCCATTTTGGCCTGCAGATGTGCTTCACAGGTTTAAGGACCTGCAGAAGTGCTTTTTGACCTCAGATGAGGTTCTGAACAGATTCAGAAGCTGACTCTGCTCCTAATGGTGTAGAGAAAAGGTTCAGGAGACTACTGGAAGGTGAAGAAGCTTAAAAGCTTCAAGCAAAAGCTTCAGAGCTTCAAATCAAGCTCTGAAAAGCTTAATAGACAGCTAAAGGGAAGCTATGTCTAATTTAACAGCCTCCGAACATTGTTAGGAATCTATCTAGGCAGTAATTGCATTGGAATTTCGTCAAAAAGACACTAAAGTCAGTATTGGGTTCAAATGAACCCAAACTGAACAAAAGTTGGATTCATCTGAAACTCTGATTAAAACTCATCCAAATTGAATCTAATCTATCTAAAATCATCCCAGAAATCATTTGAACTCATTAATTTCTCTAATTTAATCCTACATCATTCAATAAGACTTGGGTTTGACCATTGAACCTAAAAATTTGACTTTCTTCATAAAGCTTTTTCAGATGAAATTAACATCTCAATTTAATTCTAATCAACCTCAGGAATAGATTCAGGGTCTCACAGAGGAGTTTTGACCAAGAAACCTAGGGTTTCAAGACTGTCGCCTGAGCTCTAAGGTTAGTTTGTTCAATAGAACATACTCAGTCTTATTTGAGTAAATGATCTACAGGTCTGATCTCATAGCATCCTCCTGATGCTTCTAAGCCTCTAAAATCAAGCTTAACCCTAATGAACAGTCTTCTCCAACTCTGCCAGAGTTGGAGAAGGCAGAAGTCTAGAATTAGCTCAAGGCTTTAAAACTTCAAATTAAACACTGCAAAATAATCATTAAGCCTCAAGTAAGTGATCTGGAGCTTCTCAGGAAGTTCTATAGGCTGAAGAGTGCATTTTGACTCGCCAGAGCTCGCTGGAGCTTCGGTGAGTCCAGACAATGGCTAAAGTCTGTAAAAATCATTTAAACATGCCATGGAAGATCTGAAAGGTCTCCTGAGGTCACAAGGAACCTCAGGAACACATTAATTCATTCAATTATTGATTACACTGAAAGTTATGAATTGAATCAGTAGTGAGTGTAGTCTGAGTTCGCTAGAACTCAGGACAAGTTCTCTCACTCAATTGAGTGAAGAGAACATGTCAGTGGAGTGTGGCGAAGGTATACAGATGATTGATTTGTTGGATACACTCCTCCTGAGCCGCCATTGACAGCGAGCTCAGGAGGTTGAATGTATTTTAGACGTTTTATAGATGAATGATTATTAATCAAATTAAGGTAAGGATAGGGGCCCTAAGATGATGATTAAGTGATGGAGGGCCCCAATGGAGGTGAATTGCCCTCGGTTACTTCCTCTATGGACAGCGAAAGTAGCCGATGAAGGTGGAGATGGATTAGGCGATTAGGTGTTAAAATCAGGGAATTAAGGTATCCGAAATGATCATGGAGGATTAAGAAAGGTGATCAGTGAAATAAAAAGACAAAAGAGTGCTCCAGTCAAGCTCTGAAGAGCTCGTCGAAGTTGAGGAAGACGACAGAAAATCTAACATTAAATCTAACTAACCTACCTAATTAACTACTCCAATTACTCTAACTTACCTAACCTACTCTTACCTGGATGAAGGGGGCAAAGGATCTCCGTCGATGGATTTTAACGGAGGAGGAAATCAGAGGGCGGAGGAAGAAGTCCGGCGGGTGTAGGCGAAGCACAAAGATGAAGCCCAACGTTGGCACTGCATAAGAAGACTCAGCAGACGACGGCAGAGATTAGGAACAAGTGTAGACGAACGGAAGAAGACAGTGGAAGCAGAGGAAGGTCGCCGGATGTGGAGCAAATAGCCTATATACTAGCTCAGTGGGGGGAAGAGGGAAGGGAGCTAACTTCTTGAAATCAAAGAGGTGGAGGGGTAGTTATAGGTTGCGGTGGCTGAGGAGGGTGAATCTAGACGGAAAGGAGTCTAGGTGTGAACTAACCACCAACGTCTTCTCCGATGCCTGTGAGGTTAACTTCAAACCCTAAAAAGGATTTAAGCATCATCCAGACCGATGAATGAAAAGACGGTGATGAGCGCAAGCTCAAGGAGCTTAGCAAGGATGGGTGGACGTCAGATGGACGGTGATCGACGGGTGTAGATACCTCCTGTCATCAGCCGTCGAAGAGGCTGAAGAAGAAATGAAGAGGAAGAAGATGTTTGCAGGGACCTGTCTGCATGGAAAACTAAGGACTTAGGTGAAGAAGGACTCGATTGAAATAAAACTTAAGGACCAAAACGTAAACTAAGGTTTCAAGGTTTATTTTAATTTAAATCTTTTTCCACTTTTTATATATGATCATAAATTAGGCATATATTATATTTAAACCTTGGATTTATGTTTTTGACCTTTTTAGCATAATTTATTTAATTAAGTAAAGTTACTTAAGTTATTACATACTTAGGTATAAGTTATACCTAAGTTAATTAACACATTAATTAGATAAATAGTTGCTAATATTTTGAGTCCATTTATTAATTAAATTATTAATAATATTAATTGGATAATAATATAGCATTTTTAACTTATTTTAAGGTCCTTTAATGTTTTATCCCTTATTCTATAATTAACCCATATATTTACATATTCCTAGCTAATTAACTAGGACTAGTTAATTAGGGGTAATTAGAAGCCATGATGAGCCTCTCATCACTTTCCCATAGACAGCGCCAATTGATCAGGCTCCTCGGTAGAGGGAGGATCTGATTCAACAATCACACAAGGAAACAATCACAAGAAAGGCAAGGGGATTGGTGACCCAGTTCCACTATAAGGGATGTACGTCTGGGGGGAGGGCAAGGCTCCCAAATAATTCACTAGAAGTGCAGTATTACAATCTCTCAGAGTCTCTCTCCCTTGGATTGCATGAAGAAACCCTTATAAGGGCCTCCCCTTCTATTTATATTTACAGAGAGTGTTGTTACAACCATGAAATCTTATGAGATCTTTACGATTTTGTCATATTCCTCGGTAAGCCCATTTCAGAGCTCGTCCATTATTAGAGCATTAATTGCATTGGAAATCCCATGATTACTACCGGCATGAGCACTACGGGTGCTGTTACTGTCCTTTGTTGACTTTGGTGGCACCGGGCCTTCAGGAGAGGCCGAGCTTACCCGGATTCGGATCTGCTTGGATGAAGGTGGGTCGGGCTAGCCAGGTCCGCCTGTTTACTCAAAGTCTGGGTGACCATATCCTTATGCGGGTTACGTGTGATGTTTTAAGTCTGAGGGCACTTTTTGCCCCTCATCAAAAGGTTAAATCCTCATCATCACTACATACTACTTCATCTTGTTTATTATCAATGGAAGAGCTCTTGTTAGACTTGACATGAAGAGTTTCTTCTACAGTTAGGGTTCTCTTGCAAACACTTGATAGGCTTTACTTCGAGTTTAGTATCCAATAAAGACATACTCAACTCCCTCGGCATCAAACTTATCAAGTTGTTCCTTAGTGATAAGCATGTAACACTTCTAAATATTTTGAACTAACTAATTTTAGGGATTCTATCATAATAAGGCTTATCACCAGTTTTATTAAGCATAGACCAAATAAGAATTCTATTGACTACATCGTAAACTATTTTAGTGGCTTCAGCCCAAAAATAATTTGCAAGACCAGATTCAATAAGAAATGTGCAAGCACACCCTTGAAGAGTCTTATGCAACTCTAGGAAATGAAAACCCATGTTTTATTCCAAGCTCTCCATAAAAGTGTAAAAAGTCATGATTTTCAAATTTGCCTCCATGATCGAATTGAATTCAAGAAATCATGTAACCTTTCTCATTTTGAACAAATTTCAAAAACTTTGCCAAAATACTCTAGGGCTAGAGCCTTAAGTTTAAGAAAGTCTACTCATATAAATCATGAGAAATCATCTACAATTAAAAGGTAATATTTACTATCATTTAGACTGCTTGTTGTAGTCAGTCCAAATAAATCATCTAAGTGCAAGAGTTTTAATGGTCTAAATGTTGAAACTACATTCTTACTCTTAAAAGAACTTTTATGTTGTTTTCCTAGAGTGCATGCATGTTTAACGGGCTATCGAGGAGTTTTAAGTCATTTTGTTGTAGCAAAGCCTCAATCCCTCGAAAATAATTAAATTTATATGCTCAGAATCAAAGAAGTGTTCGAAGTCGAACACAGGGAGCAAATAATGGAATTCACAACATTAATCTCATTCAGAATCAATGAGCACAATCAATTAATCACAAAATAGATATGAAATGAATGGAATTAATCAGAATTAATATTCGAATATAAATCAATGTATCTCCAAGTTGCATGAAATTAAAAAGAAAATCAAAACAATGGTGATTTAAATTACTACTTATTCTCTTAATTAAACATGCATTCAATTACTCAATTCATTCAAATCAGAATTTAATCTTAACTTAGATTCTTAAATTATTCAACAGTGCCCAGAACCAAATCAGACGTTGGTTTCTTTCTTCTGATGACTTAAGTGTCTCAGGCACAAGGCTCTTCAAAACCTTCTTTTTCTTCTTCTTCAAAGCCTCTCCTTAAGGCCTTCAACTCCTTCTCATGCACAGACACAAATCACCACTTTCCTTCAAAGACTTTCCTTTTCTTTTCCTTCATAGCATAGGGGAATCAACTCCCCTCAGCGGCTAAGTGTTGCACAAGGTATATCTTCAGAGAGCAAAATCATCCCCTGCTCTCTCACAATTCCCTCCTCCTCCTCTCTCAAGACCCGGGCATATTCGAATTAATAACCAGGTTATGGATTTGGGTAATCGGATCTGACTAGGGTCACTTGGAGTGGATGGTGACCGAGGAGTGAATGGGAATGTGAGGCGGGGACCTCACCCCCGCTTGTGAGAGGCGAACAACCTAATGCATAAAATCCTTATATTCGTGGTCGCGTGCCCATCTGTTCACGATGTGGCACTAATGGCACTCCTTCGAACAAGATCGCAGTAGAATCTTCGCCAAATGGAGGTGTGCTGATGCTGAGGTCTTCAATTAGCGCTGCAGCAGAGTTCATGATATATTTCCGCAGCACCTGAATGTTGTAGCAAGGTTGGAGATGCTCGAAGTGCTACAGACGTGGTCGGGGTGTAGATTTCCCTACTTGGAGGGGGTGAGATCAGCGTGACGTAAAAAAATGCGGAATATAATATAAACAATCTCACAAAATATCAATTGCATAAAGTACACAATAATTTTTAGGTGAAAACCCAAACCGGGTGAAAACCACCACTTAACCCTCTCGAGTAGGATTTTCCGATCAACCAAGTTGATCAAATCCACTAACCGAATCACTTAAATGAGGGTGATTCAACCTCAATTACAACCACGGTACTTTATACGAGGGTAGCGTACCTCAAACCCCTTCTCTTCACGAGAAGGATTTTGTCCCATGAAGGAGACGGGAATTCACAAAGCAAATACCCAACCAAATAACAAAGATAAATGACAACAATCCTATAGAGCCAACAAAGTAATTTAAACCTAGCTTCTATAGGAATTAGGAAACTCCCCTTTGCAAGGAGTGCGTCGGATCGATGACGCGGGTGCGTGAGCCACGCGACAGGGCAACGTCGCTCTCGTGAACTACGGCGGGAGAGTGGATGCGCAAATGCTTGATGCTCTCTAGATGAAGAATTGGAGCTTGGAGAGCAAGAGCTTCTTTAGGACACAAGAGAGTAGAAAGTGTGTTGCTTGGGTGTGTCTTGTGTGTTTTGGTGTCTCTAGGTGTATCTTGATGTGCAAGAGGTTCCTTTCTATTTATAGAGGCCTTAGGAAGGCTTTGGAAGGCTTAGGAAAGGTTCCATAGCCGTTGGGAGCAAAGCTCAAGAGAATCAGGCCGAAATCAGGAACAATGGTTGCACTGACAGGCTTATCAGACGTCTGATCCTGGCATCAGACGTCTGGAAGATCACTTTAAGACATCTGGGAACAACATCAGACGTCTGATTTTAGGCGGGTTTCTTCCTGACTTGGATCAGATCTAAACAGGGTTCTAGTGCAAGTCCATCAGACGACATACAAGACATCAGGCACTATGTCTGGATGTCTGGAAACCTACTTTTTCGTGGGAATGGATTTCCAAGAGAGTGCAACGGCTAGAAAATCTCTGAGAAGAGATTTTGGATCAGCCGAGGCAAACGATCATTTATCAGACGTCTGGAAAGGCCTAAGGATGTCTGATAAGGCTCTAACGGTCATATCCTTGAGTGTTTGCTAAGCCAGCCAACGGTCCACTAATTGGACATCTGGTAAATTCATCAGACATCTTCTAAGACGTCTGGACTAAGGTCTAGACGTCTGATTTCATCAGACAGAACTACCAACTCTAGCCTAAATGTTTATCAGACGTCTGAATCAACAGTCAGACGTCTTAAAACACATTATCAGACGTCTGATCTTGGAATTAGACATATGGAAATGCTGTTTGAACCCTATATTAGTTTTCTAAGTTTTCTACAGAAAACCTAAGTGTCCTAGGGTTGTGCTGGTATTCCTAGAACTACTGTTAGGGTATTTTGAGGCTCTTTAACATGAATCTAAGTAACAAAAATAAAGAGCAACAAAAGAAATGAAAAATACAACGAGTACAAGAGAAGGAAATCTATCCTATTCTTCATCTCCTTCTTTCTTCAATCTATCGCTCCTCGCGAATCTCCTCTGTTTTCCATCAAGCTCCTCCAATCCATCCTGGATGCGAGCTCGAACTCCGTCTGGTCACGTCTCCATTTGTAATTTGCCTGAAATCTAAGACTCCAAGTGCAAATGTTAAATGACACGTGTTTTGTTATCATCAAAACAAATGATCGTGGTGCTCTAGCACCAACACGGGGAACGATGGTGGCGACGATGGTCGGAGGACAAATACCTGAAACAACAATAAGGCCTCTCAGCCATGTTAAAACATCTCAAGATGTTCACCAAGTGATGGCGAATGTGGTGGTGGCATTTGCATGGCGTTGGAGTGGGCGTGGAGGTGGTCGTGTCCGGTGAGGTGTTTGAGAGACCAATCCCCTCAATTTCTTGAGGGACTTTGGTCAGTAGGGCATGGCGATGCTTATGGGACCAGGGGTGTGGCATGCGGTGGCTTGTGGAGCTGTGGAGGCCCCGTCAAAGCTTGGCCAATCGTAGGGAAGACTGTGGCGTGGAGATCGTATCGACAGTCGAAAGAGGGAAAGAAACAGCTAGGGAGATTGAGGAGTTTAAGAGGAAGGAAGTGACCTAGCTATAGGATGAAGAGGAAGTAGATTCCTGCACCAATGTGATGGCCGAACATGGGGAAGATGAAGCCTCTGTTGAGGGGGACGGCAGCGAGGAGAAGGGAAGGCTGCCTCGGCTTTGGCCCACCAGGCACAGACGAGTGAGAGGAAGAAGAGGGACGGGCCAATTGGGCCGTTGGCTGTCCGTCAGACGATGGGGAGAGAGGCCGTTGGAGTGTAGGTCGGAGGAGGCCGGAGATAGGGAAAGAAGAGGATTTTGGCCTTGTTCCTAGCTCAGGAAGAGCGGATTCTTGTCTTAGGTCTTTTTATAGGCCTTAAGGAGTTCCAAGATAGGAAAGATGCTTTCCAACTTCAGGAGCTTTGCGCACATGGGATACCCGAATCTTCCATGTGTTCGCATGGGAGATTGGGAAGGACTTAGGATTCAAGGTCGTGTCCATTTGGAAGGGAATTCCTCAAGGAATCTCCCTTTTAATTTTGGGAGAGTTTGATTGAGAATCAAGCGAGAAATCCTCTCTCGAATCTTGATGGAGCTCTTGTGTTTACACTAATGGTGGTAGGGACCCATTTGCAAAGGAAGTTGTGATAGTTAGGGACCATTCTATAAATAATTTGAAAGTTGAGGGGCGAATTGAGAGAGAATGAGTCTGATTGGACTAAAATGCAAACTAGGTCAAGATGATCTCTAATTGGGCCCAAATTTTGGTACAAACCTAATTTTGACACAGAGAATATGATGGTAAAGTCAGATTTCAGTTTTAACCAATTTTGATTGGTCAGTTTACACAAAAACCCAAATTATGGCAACTTTCTGTCTGAGACTCTTTTCTAGGTCAAAATAAGTTTCAAAGGTCAAATCAAAGATACCAAACCACATGGAATATTTTTGTATGAATTTTAGAAGGTTTATATGGATTTTATCTTTAACAAAACCTCTATTATTTAAGCGGGTCTGAAATTAGGTTTTTAGGAGCTGTATCAGTTCTCGAAGTGCGTAAAGCCCTGTTTCTGTCTGTTGGACCTCTTATTAGACTTTAATGCTCATTAGACCTTAGATTAACCCCTGGGAAATCCTGTGGTTATTCTGCATTCATAATGTACTGTTAAAACTGCAGAATTAACCCTCATTTAATATTTTCTTCCTAGAAAGGATATGCAGTGAATTACGACTCTCCAATGATTATGTAGGTGCATTTGTCAATTAATCCCGTCTAATTAAAGCTAGTTATGGCTCATGATGATGTTATCATCAATGCATCACAAAAGGTATTGCTACTAAACTTCTTTTTAGATAATCCTGTAACTAAATCATGCTTGACTAGCTTTTTCAAGTAATTGTAATGCAAATGACCTAATGTTTTATGCCAAGTAAACATATCATCATTTGATGTAACAAAACAATCATAAGTACCACTTTTAGCTATTTCTACAACATAAATATTCTTACATGTTTTTCCTAGCAAGGAATTTCATTTATTATTCTATCAAAAATCTTAAAGAAATCGACACTGAAAAGAATGTCAAAACCTTTGCCATATATTTGGGTTACACTCGAGAGGTTATACTTGAGTCCTTTCACCTAAGCTACATGACTAAAGGATGAATTACTTTTACCAATAATACCTGTACTAATGATTTAGCCATTGTGGTTGTTGTTGAATGTAACAGATCCACCTTCCTTGTACTTAATTTCCGTAAAGAGTTCCTTGTCCCCAATCATATGCTTGGAACATCTGTTGACCTTGATCCAAGTACCTTTGCCTTTGTCCTACAAAAGATGATTGTTGTTGAGTTGATCTTCTTGGTTGATCTCCTATCTTCCTAAAAGCTTGTAATCCATCTTTGGTCCTCTTAAAGATATATCTTGATAAGTCTACTTGTCATTGACCTACAAAACAAGATTGAACAAGTCTTTTCGTCACCGATGTTTTCTTGGGTCCTTGGGGATTAGTTTTTGTTTTCATAGTTGAGTATGAAAACTTGTTTTCTTCCTTTTGAAAAGATGTAAAACAATTTGGTTTTGTTTTTGATGAGCTAACTTCATGAGAATAACCAAGACCAAATTTGCAAGAGGAAGATTTTTGTGCTGCTAAGAGTTTATCTAGGTTCTCTTTTCCCTTAGTAAACCTAGCAAGATCATCTACTAATTTTTCAGAATTTTCTTTAATAACTATAATATTCGCTTCAAGAGATGATATTTTAGTTTATAAGGTCCTAGTCTCATTACTAAGAAATTCTTTTTCTTGCAAAATCTTGTCTTTCTCCTTTTGAAGAACTGGGTACTTTTCTTTAAGCTCATTATTTTCTGATTTAGTTTTTTTAAAGGTGTTAGAAAGATCATCAAAATCTTCTATAAGATCTTCTAAGGAAAGATCTCTTACCTCGTCTTCAATCACCATAAGTCCAAGGCACGTGGCTTCCTCCTCATTTGAATCACTTTCGGTTTCGTGTCGCTTGAATATGAGTCATCTCATGTTGCTTTCATTGCTTTCTTCTTCTTGAACTTGTTGAAGGGCTTCTTTGTGTCCTCTTGTTTCTTTTTACTCCTTTTAGCATCCTTCTTGAGAGGTGGACAATCCTTTCAAATATGTCCCTTCTTTTTGCATTGGTAGTAAATCACTAGTTCTCCTTTCATATCTTCTCTTGCTCCTTTTCTCCCGAAAATTTTGTAAACTTATGAGTAAGTGAGGCAAGGTCTTCATCATCCTCTTCGTCGTTATCCTCTGAATTTGAAATTGTTCTAAAGGCAAGTTGTTTTTTCTTCCCTTCATTGAATCCCTTCATCTTTTGGTTGAGCTTTGTCTCATATGCCACGAGATTGATCTATGTCCAAGTTCTCAACTTGATTTGCTTCTTCTGAAGCTATGACTTTAGGCTAAAAAATGTAAAATCTTACCTCCAAGCTCACCTTTGATGAATGTTTTTCCCAGTTATTTCAGGTTATTGACGATAAAAGTAAATTGAGTGTATATGCCATTTACGTTTTTATTTTCCTACATTTCAAATTTCTCGAAATCCTAGGTCAGCATAACTTTTGAATTCTTTACCTTATTAGTTCTCTCATGAGTTACCTCAAGAGTTTTCCAGATCTCATTTCTGGTTGTGCATTAAGAGATCCTATTGAATTCATTGAGGATGAGCACGCAACATGCCATTCATCACCTTGAAATTAAAAGGGAGCTTTTTCTTGCTGTCCTCTGTCAAAACTCCATTTTCTAGTTTTTCCAACTTTACAAATGATGTTTCCACCATTTTCCAAAAAGAGTAATCTCCAGATTGAAGGAAAACTTCCATCCTTTGCTTCTAGTACGAGTAATTCATACCATCGAAGTAAGGAGGCTTCGTGGTTTAAAATCCGTTTTCATTAGTAGCTACTACCCTTGATGTTGCTATTGATTGCTCTTGAAAGGTTGCAACACCTACACACAAGAAAATAAGGCTCTGATACCAATGTTAGTGACATAAGAAGGGGGTTGAATTGTGCTTAAAAAATTTAAATAAAGCTATCTAACCAATTAAATAAAATAAGATAAGGATTTAGAGAGGAAACTCTTGTAGGAAAAATCTCTACCTAAATCTCCCAATCTAGGATTTTCCCCTACCCAAGTAGGAATCATTATCAACAAAATGATATTGCAAATCCTTTCTCCCGGACAAACCCCAATGAGAGTTTTGACCCTCAACTAAGAGGAATCAGGAAACCCACAACTTGGGCATTCAAATAAACTAATAGAAATGATATATATAAAAATCCTATAAGCCTTGTAAGATAAAGGATATAAAAAGGATTAGAATACTTCCTTGCAAACTTATGAGATGTAGAAATTTTGAGAGAGTGTGGGATTGCTCTCAAGAGAATGCTAAGAGTACAAGAAAACTAGAGCACAAGCGAGAATGAGAGTAAGAGAGACTTTTAGCACTAGAGAATTTCTTTGCTTGTTGTATGTGCTAAAGGTTACCTTAGGTGGGTATTTAGAGGTGTAGGAGATCAGATTTAGGCAATAGAATTTGCTTGGATTTGAATTTGAACGAAATAAATCAAGGTGAAATAGATACTCAACATTTAAGTGGAAGTTGAATGAAATAGACATCTAAAAACTCAAGATAGGTGTCTGGAAATCAAAGTTCAGATGTATGAAATCAAGGGTAGATGTCTAAAACACTAATAACAGGCGTCATAACAACTAGTTGGCCATTAGAATAACAATGACCATAACACTTGAAAGTTTTCTGTAACTAATGCCAATTTTTGAAATAGGAAGAGATGTCTAAGAGAAAATATAAGATGTCTCAAGGTAAGAATTTAGATGTCTAAAATGCAAATAGGGCTTTTGATTAACACGGTAGATCAATTTGGTTGAAGCTTGGTTGACGCCTTACAATTGGGTTGCTCGACCAATAACTAAAATAAGTTGACACCCTAAAGAAGGGAACAAGATCAAAGGTTCCTAGATCTAAAAAAATAAGTCAGGCATTGACGAGTTTACAGTATTAATCAACTTTAAGGAATTTCAGATGTTTCAAAGTACAACCTAGATGTCTGAAGATCTTAAAAATGCTTAATTAAGAAAAGTAACTAAACATTTATCAAAAGGTCAAACAAGTTGAATTTGAAAATATGATCGTTAAGGCATTATAGAACCTAGATAGACATCTAAGGTAAGATATAGATGTTTGAAATTCAAGAAGATTCTACATAAGCCGTAGAGAAGAGAAAGATAAAGAATAGTTGCTCAAAACAAGGAATTAGACATCCAAAATTAGTTTATCAGATGTCTTCGAACTAGAGCAAACATCTCAAAATCATAGGGATAGAAAGATTAGTTAAAAGTTTGAAAGTTGGACTTTAGACGTCCAACAAAAATATAAGACGTCTGGAAATTCAACAAAATGAAAATTTCAAGATTTCAAAGTAAGGAAGGGTATTCGAAGGTTCTAGATCTTGTCCTAACGATAAATTTGAATAGGATAAAGCCTCTTTTACATTCTAAAAAATAAAATACAAAGATTACATCAAATAAACAAAAAACCTAACAATAATGCTTCTACATCCACAATCTTTAGCTTAGACCATCCTTAGATTTTCTTAGCTTTTATGAAATCTACCAATACTTGTTATTTCTTACATAAAATAATTATTTGGCATTATCAAAATACAATTAACCATATTAACAATATCATCTTCCTTGAGGATGGAGTTCTAAGTGCTGCCCTTTTTCTCTTTAGATTGCAGTAGCAACAATAGAGGAGAACTGGCGATGGAGAAGAATGAAGAGAAGAAGTAGTGTCAATGGAGGATAGTAGAGCTAGAAATGACGAGAGAAATGAGCAATGAGGCTTTTACCCCTTCCTCTCAAACCACATTAGAATTTAACCCACAAATTCAAACCCTTTCACCAAAGACCCCTTTCAAAAATTTTTTAAGGTCATTTTATGGGGAAAATGATCCGACAATTTATCCTTTCTTAACTAATTAATTAAAAAATGAACTCTTAATAATCCCCATCATTTCGATTTAGTCCCTAATTGAGTACAATAAAATTTAAGTTCTTGCTGCCTGTTGAGGGACAAAAACTACTATCAAAATTAAAACTTCGCACAAAGCCCAAAGGGTCCGATTCCTCGATGACTCGGCAAATCTAGCCACACAATTATCCAGCTCCAAGGTGGATCCTGTCGAATTTGGCAAGCCAAGGGTCTACCAGATCCGACTCGCCAAAGGATCTAGTTGACCGAAGTTGAAGAGGCAGCAGCTATATCTACGTCAACGCTAGCGGTTCGCGTTATTTAACCACTTAAATGCTATTTATATCCAAGTAACCGACAAGGCCAGGGAAACCACGAAGTCCGTTGCGGAACAAGAAGTTGTTACAAAATTTTTCTTCTATTATAAATAGAGAAGAGGGAGCTTTAGGGTCCTTCACGCATTCAGAGAAAGAAAGAACAAAGAGCAATTGTACTATCAACCAAGCATAGTAGAATCTTGGGAGCATCTCCCCCAGATATACACCCTATCGGGTGGAACTAGCTCACCAATTTCTTGTGTCACTGATCCTTTGATTGCTTACTTTATTCTTTGAGTTGAGCCCCCTGACGATCAAGGCCTTGATTAATTGGCTCCGTCTATGGGAAACGACTATCACTTGAGCCCGCGTTAACCTCGAGATTTGAGCAATGGCTCCCACGACATGTAATTCCTCCCACGTTAACCTCGAGAAGGCTGCCCTAACGGAGTCCAACGTTTCAGTGTCTAAAGAATGTCATATGTACGCCGGGCCTAGCAAGGAAAAGCCTGCACAGCCTAACCGGCAACTTGAGCCCTCTCATCTTGAGAATCCTCAACGAGATTCTCTCCTTGAAATACAAGAGAGTAAGAGTATGAAGCCAAGCCAGTGACTCTAAAGGCTGAACATCAACTGATTGCGGATCAACTCCTTGAAATTAAGTGGATCAAGGAAAATTGGAAGGTTCAGCTGGAGGAGCCCCAAAATCTAGTCCCACCAACGACCAATTGAAGTGGCTTCTCATGGTAGAGGAGGAGAATGCCTCCTTATGCGAACAGCTCGAAAAGCTAAAATGCGAGCTAAAGAGCCAAAAAGGGGAAGTTCCTCCTAGCCCACCTAAAGCTCCCCTTTCGCCTTCAAGAGACTCAGGGGAGCAATTTGGGGCTTACCCCATGGTGACCAGCGAAGGACGCTCGCTGGCCGAGATCATTCATCAGGTCACTCGGGCAATGAGAGGTATACGTCCACGGGCCTATGTTACTACCTACCCTTCATGGAGGAAGTAATGTTGGCACCCTTACCGGAGAAATTCAAGCAACCCATTATGGTCCAACATGATGGAACGACAGACCCCAATAGCTTTGTAGGGAACTACTGCCAGATGATGCTCGTTCCCAGCTGTCCAGATGGGGTGCTTTTGTCGAGTGTTCCCATCATATCTCTCCGGCATGGCTCACAAATGATTCAACGAGTTACCGGAAGAATAAATCACCTGCTTCCAGGAATTGGCAGAAAAATTCTGCTAGTATTTTGTAGGATAGCAGCGAGTTAGAGACAACCCAGAAAGACTTTCGAAGATCCAGCAGCGGAAAACTGCATTTTTTCAGTCGTATCTAGACTAGTCAAGGCTCAGTATTTCAAATGCAAAAGGCTCTACGATGCCATTGCCATCTAATACTTCAAGTCAGGTATCCTGACTCAGAGTTGGGGCAGACCTTAATCCCTCTGCAGTCCAGGAGCTGCTACTCTTATTAAGAGCCAATGCGGATATATTCTCTTGGTCCACCAATGACTTGCCAGAGGTTGACCCGTCCCTGATACTTCATCGCCTCAATATTCAAATGGATGCTCGGGTAGTGAACCAAGCCCATTGGCACAAGTCAACATAGCAGTAACAAGTAGCTGAGGCAGAAGTCAAAAAACTTCTGGAAGTCAGATTCATTAAGAAGTCCTTGTTCCCAACATTGCTATCCAATGTAGTCATGGTAAAGAAGATGAATGGCAAATGGCGAATGTGCGTCGACTTCACAAACCTTAACGAAGCCTACCCTAAGGATGAATTTCCCTTAGCTAGGGTTGACATGCTGGTGGACTCATGTAGTGGCCAGTCCCACATGTCCTTCTTGGACACCTACAATGGATACCAACAGATAAGCCTTGCTCCAGCAAATAAGCCTCATACCTCATTCATAATAGTTATGGGTCTATTTTAGCATAGAGTCATGCCTTTTGGTCTGAAAAATGTTTAAGTAACTTACCAGCGCCTTGTAAACATGATTTTTGCCCATTTAATTGGAAAATCATTTGAGTGTATATTGATGATATGTTGATGAAGGGATCAAATTTACTGTAACGTCTGGAGTACCTGGTTGAGGTATTCCGTGTCTTAAGGGACACCTGCCTCCGCTTGAACCCTGACAAATGCATTTTTGGCATTTTTGTAGGAAATTTTTAGGGTTTTCGATTTTTAACTAAGGAATAGAAGCCAACCCCGACAAAATCCAGGCGATCATGGCTTTGGAGCCGCCAAATAGTCTGAAAGTAATACTGTCGCTAGTTGGCAAGATCGTCTCTTTAAGTCGATTCTTGTCTCGATCTTCCGACATATGTCCTCCATTCTTTAAGTGTATAAAAAAGGGCAAAGGCTGCATAGCCGCCCATTGGTCCCCTCACAGCTAGAATGTTTTAGAGGAGGTAAAAGAAGCTCTTAAAAGTCCTCCCATTCTGATGGCTCCGAAGGCTAGGGAATCTTTATTTTTTTACCTGGCGGCGTCCATGTTCACCGTTAGTACGATTTTAGTCAGCGAACGTGAAGGGGGGAAACAAGCAGTATATTTTGTTAGCAAGACCCACCAAGGTGTAGAAACTAAATATACTGTAATCGAGAAACTCAAGCTAGCCCTGGTGACTGTCGCTAGAAAGCTACGCCCATATTTCCAAGTCCATTCAACAGTAGTCTTATTTGACTACCCTTTGCGCTGAATGCTACATAAATCCACAGGTTCTGCACGGCAAATAAAATAGGTTATGGAGCTGGCAAAATTTGACATTCAGTACTAGCCAAGGAAATCAATCAAAGGTTAAGTCCTTGTGGATTTCGTGAAGGAATTCACACACTCAGATGCTTCCCTCTCTCTGCCTTGGAGGTTATATGTGATGGCTCTTCCATGGCAGCCAGATCTGAGGCAAGTATAGCCTTAATCGTCCCATATGGAATCACTCACAAGTACGCTGTCAAGCTTATCTTGCCTGCCTCCACAATGTGGCAAAGTACGAGGCCATATTAACCAGCATTCAGGTGGCCAAGATAAGAGGCACCTCACCGCTAGAAATATATACGGACTCCTAGTTGGTTGCTAACCAAGTTAAAGGCGAATACCAAGCTAGGATCCGAATGTGATTTTGTATGCTAACAAAGTCAAGGAGGAGTTGTCGGACTTCAAGACCGTCTCAGTCAAGCGAGTACCCCGATCCGACAACCCCTTGGTAAACTCGCCTGGCATCAACAATCCCACTTAAACAGGAAGAAGACATATTTCTCCAAGCACTAAAAGAGCCAACGGTACTCTAATGGTAACACCATCATGGGTCCTAACTAGCCAAAATTAGTCAAATTCAAATGATAAATTCCTCTAAATGATCATCTGAGGATCGTAATTCCACACCGATCTGATTTGAGAAGAAGTCAAGGAAACAAGGTTAATTTGGCTATTTTAAAAATAACATCACAAACGCAGATTAACTACAGGATTATTCAGGGGTTAATTAAAGGGAAAATGAACTTAAAAGACTAAAAAGTGGGCACACATTGACTGAATCAGGGTTTCATGCATTTCAATGGCAAAAGCAGTACTGAAAACCCTAACTATCAGTCGCACTTTAATTAAAAGGGTTCAGGTTAGGATAAAATCAATCTAAATCTCTTAAAAATCATTGAAACATATTCTAAGAGCTTTGATACCTTCATTTTGACCATCTGAACCCATTTTGACCTAGAATAGAGATTTAGACGGGAAATTACCTTGATTTGGGATCCTGTGCAATTTACCCAGTTAAATGTGGTCAAAACTCAAATCCAAGTTCACCATTAGATTTCTTGGGTTTAAATTAGGTTAACACCAAAATTTGGGCCCAATCAGAGTCCATCTTAGCTTAGTTTGCATTTTAGTCCTTAAATCTCTATCCTTCACATTTAAAGCCATAGATTTCAAGTTTATTGCATATAGGCCCCTAAATTTGTCGTCATCTTCACGTTTAAGTCCCTTCCGCCTGAACAGTGTGAATAGGATCACAACCCAACACCGTCGGACTTTGATTGAGGATTTCTCCTTAAATCTTAAGTCAAATCCCTCCAAATTTGGAGGGATTAATCTTGAGAAGCTTCCAAATCAATTGAACCCATCCATAGATCCTAGTTTGGACCATAGACCGGTGGCAAGATCGAGATTTCAGGGATCTCAAATTGCCAAAATGGTGACTCAATCTCACGAATTCCTTGAATTTGAGGTCCAAATCACCCTCTATATAACTCTACAAACTCCCAGCGGTTTCCCAAACCATCGACCGGAAACAACCCTCCTCTTCCTCATCCGGCCACTGTCTTCTTGAGCTCCAGCAACCTCCTCCACCTCCTTCTTGCAGCCGACTAATCGACAAATTGGAAGGCCTACGTTCTTCCCCTCTTCTTCACGTGCCTTGCCAACCAAAGCAAGGGCACTGTCGCCCCTTTCTTCATCGCCGATTCCCTCGCCGTCATTCTCGTCTTCCTCACATCCAACCGACCAATGCCGAACGTGCCTCACCTCCACTCGTCTAGATAATCCCCTCTTCCTCCTCCTCTATCTTCCTAAAGTCTTCTTAGGTCTTTAAAACTTAAGTTTGACCACTGAATCACTCTCTCCCACTCCATCTTCCCCCACGTCCGACATGAGCTCTGGCGAGATCGCACCGGCACCACACGCACGTAAACACATCGCCACCACCTCTAAAACATTCGCCATTGCGTTACGACTAAAAGCCCTAACCTAATTAGGGCTTTAGACTCTTTCTCTTTTTCTGTCGATCAACATCTTCTCCGCACACCCTCTCTGACCTCGATAGACCTCCGCGAGCACCAGATCACTCAACCAGCACTACCATAGTACTCATCATCCTCTGGCGATCATTCTGAGCCATTTAATTGGGGCTCCTTGCCCGTTTTCTTGTCTCAGGTACCTTATCGGACCTTCGCTGCCGCCATCGTCTTCCTCGACGTCGTTTGCCTCTCTCTGGCCGCCAAACACCCTGCCATCTCCTCTAATAGTTGAGGACAAAGATCATGAAGCTTCCCAAGACCTTGATTGGGCAGCACAGCAGCAGCACAGGCGTCAATTGGAGAAGGCTTCATCCACACTGCACACGCGAAGAACAGGGCTAAAGATAATCCCACATCGTAGGAATTTGATGTTTTTGCTCGTATATATTGAATAACGCACGGTAGCTGATTGCCTCAAGTCACGGGGTGAGGTCTCTCTCACTCCCCTGCGTACCCCCAGCCGCCACCGCATGCTGGCAGGTTTAGACTTGGATCCGATTACCCAGTCCTGTTTACCCGATTAGCCCTGACCCAGTTTGAAGAGAGAGAAAGAGAGAGGGAATCTCTAAGAGGATTGGGGGGTTTTGCACTATTCAACCTCGGGTTCTGTGCCTAACTCTTAGGCAAATTCAGGTGATCTAGGGCTTGATTGGTAACTTGTCTGAACCTTGGTACCAACATCTAATCTGTGAAGTTGATTCTAATATTGCTTTGAGACTACTATTGAAACATTGAAATTTGATTTGGGATATTGTGCTTAATTGTTGGGGATATTTGGTGGTTTCAACCACCAATTTTCATCTCTTTTATTTTTACCCTGAGATATAATTTTTGAAGCATTAATTGATTATTCTATTTGTGAATGAATAGCCATTACATTATTATTTCTGATTGTTGTAATTAATTTATTAAATTGTTATACTTGCTCCCTACAAATGACCTCAGAACTCACAGTTTTTCAAGCTTTACAAATTTAAATGTCGTATCGATTTTCATCGCTATACTTGACGCGATGTTTTCCTAAACTATGACGAATTTCAATGTAACCACTACAAGAAATCAGCCTCTTCGCAGAGGTTCAAAATTATCGTCAAATGGTATAAAACTGTCGCTAAGAACTGACGATGAATCCCCCATCAGCAAAGACCTTTGCCATCAGTTTCAACAAGAACCGCCGGCGTATATTGAAAACCACCGCGAAGACGAACCGCCAGCAAATGTTTACCTTTGCCAACAGTTTTGTTACCCGTCGGTTAGTGTAACCTTTACCAAGGGTTTGACAACTGCCGATTTACCATCGATTATATAACCACCGGTACAACTTATGGCAATAGTTTTAAATCCATGGTAAAACGTTTAGCGACAACGATAAAAATCGCCGGTAAAGATGTTGAACGTCAAGTTTCTTTTCACGACATTTGCATAACCGCCGCTGTAGATCTTATAACGTAACCTATATACCATCATATAATATAACATTCACTTAATAACCTGTATACCAATCATGTACATGCAAATCTATAGAATTCACATAATAACATGAAACTCACATAGCATTCACATAATAAGTTATATACCAATCATGTATTCCATCACATAGTATTCACATAATAACAGACAAACAATATAATCCAACAAAATAAAATTTAGAACACATAAAAGTCGAATATATGAAAGTATAGCATATATAAAAGTTTTAGAATATAAGTTTCTCAACATAGTTTCCGATTAGTTTAACATAGTTTCCAACATAATTTCCAACATAGATAAATCAATATAAGAATCTACCGAACCATGTCAAGGGAACACACCATTATCGTTACTACGATGAAAAAAAAGTGATGGTGTTTGCTGAACAAATGTAGTAACAAGATCGAATAGGCGGTCAATCTTCTAATTTTGTTTTTCGATTAATTCTTTATGCTCCTTCCTATCTTTACGAAGTTCCTCCACCTGAGTCACAAGATTTTCCACTTGAGTGGTGAGATTGTTAAGCTATTCTTGTGATACTCCATCTTTTTTACCATACCAGCTACTAATGGTGTGACGTGCTACGAATGCATTTGTTTAAAAGGGTCGTTGTAGCTTGCGTTCGCTGCATCGATTTTAAATAAAGAAACGGACGTGAGTCCTAGTGTCGAACACAGGGAGGCGTGAAAATTGGGTTTTTCTGTCACTTAGTGTCACGGAAATGGCAGGTTTTTGCTTACAAGAAAATGCGGGAGAAAAGCAAGTAGGGAGAGAGAGAGAGAGAGAGAGAGAGAGAGAGTAGGGTTAGAGTTCTTTTAAGTCATGGCATTCATGCAACTTTAAGCTAAAAAAGACTTGATAACAAGAGAGATATAATAGCTAAATAGGAAAGTCATCATTTAATCATGCAACTTTGAGTTTTACAAATACAAACATAAATGAATGCTTAAGTAAAATAAAGCTAAGCTAGCGAGAAAGAAAGAGGAAGAGGAAGAGGAGTTGGCAAGGCGGCCACAACGGTGGAGGTTGGCTCTGTCGGCGGCTCATCGACTCCGGCGCTTACAAAAGAGTGCTAAGGTGGCTAGGAGTGGGGTAGAACACTTGCAAAGGTATTGAATGCTTTCCAAGGGTTGTTAGAAGGGGTTTGAATAGGAAGAATGGCTTTCCAAATGAAGAAGGGGTTTTAGCGACGTCCGAGACATGCGATGGTCTTTTGGCAGAATTATCTTAATACTGGTTTATAAGCAATCTTAACATGCGATGTATGCCATGCTCCTATGCCCATTCATGATGTGCTATTCATGCATATTATCTTTAAGAAAGACCCTGTTTAGTAGAATTATCATCGTAAAATGTAGTGTTATCATGGTGGCACCTGCTCCACCACAGAGGACATGATCTGGATGGTCTTTTGGATGTATTGTCCTAAATGCATCCTCTGCAATCATCGGTGTTGATGAGCATTCACCACCACTCTCTACTGGAGTCATGAGTTGTGTCATTTGTTCCTAATTAAAATAATGTTAGTCTGTATATTATCTAATATAATTTTGGAGCAAAATCATATTATCAGAAACAAGACATTATAAGTCCTGCATGTGGACTTGGTTTTTGTAGCACAAACAACAAAATTTAGAAGCAAGAAGGAACATCCATAAAAGATCATAGTAAATAGTGTTCATGGGTGTTCTCACAGAAAACGATGCATGTAGGCATTAGCTAATTCCTACAACAACCAATCATAGACCATCAGCATCAAATCCCTGCAGATTGGTAAAAAAAACATGGGCAATTTTGCTACAACTTCTGCAAGGAAGGAGTTAACATTTTCAACCTGTAGATTTCTTTAGACTTCATTTGGAACTGGTTAAAAGTTTAAAATTGGATAAATTTAAGAGTTAACATTGCAAAAATCACATCTTTATGTTGTAGCCAAAGTCACCCATGATACTGCCAAACTAGTGTTTGGTTTTGCTGAGGGCATAGTGTTTTTTGGGAGAAGGAATTATTTTATGGGCTGTCATCATGTTGCAAGCAATTTTTGCATTTGGCCTGAGGATGTTGAATCAAATTCATCAAAACTTTTTTCTTAAAAAAAAAAAGTTCATCAAAACCTAGTTTACACTTCCTCTGATTGAAAAATGAGTTGGCTGAAGCAAAGTTAATAGTTTTATCCAGCATAGCTAAAAAATTTAGAATACATTTTACGGCTACGGCATCACAGCTGTTTTGCTAACAAGGACAGATGGCTTTCTATTTAGGGCAGAATCTGTATATAGACCATGTTTGATGGATTCACAGTCAAAGCTTTGGATTGACATCAGAATAGTGGCTGAGACTTTCTTGGGGGTACCCTGCCTTTTAGGGGGTGATAGGCAAGGTAACAATCACAGCAACAATGCTGGTCATTAGTCTTGAAGAGACATACGATACCATCCCCATCTTGCTTGGTGAAAATGACATGATATTTTTCCTTGGGGGCCTAAAGAAATGTGCATAGAAATCTTCCAAAAAAAAATGCAGTGAATATCTCCATAACTTTAGACTTGTTTGGTACGTTATGAAGAATTTAGATTAAATGAGAGAAATCATCCTTTGCCTCCTTTGAAAGACTTATGTAGAAGTAGAAAGATGTGCCTCCATGATTCGTACTCCTGGGAGTTCATTATCATTGTAGTACTTGGGGGCCACCTTATTGAATCTAACAGGCTATTGTGGGTTGTAGACTAGGAGGTAGTTGTGCATTTGGACAAGAGGCAGCAAGGGTGGAAGTTACATCTTTTCTTGAGGGGGAAGACTAGTTCCATCAAGGTTTGTGCTATCATCCATTCCTATGTTTTCCATGTCTCTCTTCCTGTTGCTACAAAAGATGGGGGATATAGGTTGGACAACTTGAGGAGACTTTTCTAAGAGGGGGCATTGACCTCTTAGAAGAAGATCTGCCATCCCATCTTCTAGGGTCAATTGTGAATTTCTGTAGTTAGGATGATGAATCAAACCTTATTAATTGACTGGATAATGCAGTGTTAGGATGGAATTTGACTTAATTCCTTTTGATGGTGAGAGCATGTTATGGTAGAAGGATGAATTAGGCAGGGAGATGGTGCCTATGGGAGGTGACTCAACCTTCTAAGATTTGCTACATTTCTTGCCTTTAGCAATCCCCCATTTTGTTGCACAACTAGATGACAAGCTTGGAGGCATCACTTCCTGAGATTATTTTGGGCAATATAATTAGCTAGCAAACCACTTCCTGAGATTATTTGCTTTGATGATGAGCTTGGAGGCATCATTTGTTAATTATTGGGATCCAAATGTTGACAAGGCAGGTGATTCTTGAACGTCGATTTTGATGAGACATCTTCCTAACTTGAGGGTAGCAAAAATTTTGCAGCTATTGGAGCAATCATCCATTATACGGCCTTGGGCAAAGGCTCACGATAGTTTATCTTGAGAGGATGATTCGTTTTCAGTAAGCAAGGATCAGACAGTTGGCCACCTACACCGAGTATGCAGTTAAGAACTCCTTGGAAAGGACCACACCCTATAAATATAGAGTCAGCTTGATGTGTGGGATGGAGGAATCTACAGACGATATCGCATGTAAAGAAGAATACTCAATCGAGCAGTCATATTTGTTACATACTTGAGGATGTTGCCATTCAAGATCAGGTTGTGTACCGGAGGCTTGGGGGTTTTATATTTAGTTTCTTTTTCCTAAGTTTTTTATTCATGCATTCTTTGGTTCTCATATGCAGTATGTTTTCCCATGCTTACGTATAGGATTCTCCATCTCTTGCCTATGTCTACGCATTTATGTCAAAGCTAAAATTGTCCTGCCTTGTTTGTACTGGACCTCACTTGCTTTCCATCTTATATTGTTGTTTCTCTTATATTTACTGAATTTACTGTGCAACTAAACTGGTTCCAAGCTCTCCTCCCTATCTTGATTGTGATGTTGCTTCAGATAATGACCATGGATCTAAATTAATTTTAATTGCTTTTCTCTATTACCTTGACTACAAACCTTGTAGGCCTACTTTGAGATGAAGCACATTTACTGTTATAAGAGTGATTAGTCCAATTATAGGGATGTTCTATTAAGTGATTTGCTGTTCATAAGGTTGTTCATAAGGTTTTGCAGCAATCTCCACCTCTTACAGAGTTCTACGCCAAAATGTTCTATTTAGTGATTTGCAGAGTTCTATTTAGTCATCTGGAAGTGGATATTCAAAATGTAGAAGCAAAAAACAATCAAACAGAAACTGTTTCCTTTTCAATACTTACGTGATTTTATTGATATGTCGAATGACACCAAGATCGAGAGCCATCTAAAGCAACTTTAGTTCTTAAATATTCATATGTCCTGACCCGATCAAGTGTATCACCATTGTGACTTTTAGACTAAAAAAAAGAAGATAATTTTGTTATTATAATCCTCAATCAAATGAAAATGTGTTTAGTTAATAAACTTACATAATCATTTTTCCTTTGATCTATGCTCTTTGTCCCCAGAATATGTGTAAGACCCGGAGCTTTGGCCCATTTGCCTTATTCTTTTCCGATTACTCTTGAACCATACTGCAATAAAATTTAATTATTTGTAAGGATAGAATGCATGTATAAATGATGGTTATAAAATTTACCATCACTCGCAGCGTCGTCCAATGTTCACATGTTGTCCTCCATTGATCTTTATCGATGCCTTCAAGTACATTAGCCATTACATCCTCTCAAGTTTCTTATGCATCATAATGCTATTTCTAAAATGTAAAACTACTTAGTAATTACTTTCAAGGTTATATACTTGAAGATGTAAATGTATCTTTACCTTTTCTTTCATTTCTGCCCTCCAATTATTATGCATCTTCCCTGCTCTTTTGAGTATGATTGCTTTCACAATTCGGCAATTTCCCCAATCAAAATTCCCCTACATAATAAACATTATGTTAGAATATACAAACCAAACATAAATTTAAATGAGAAATTAACTAATTACCTCCAACTCTCGTAAAAGATTGTTCTTATAGCGTTGCTCCACCTTCCTCCAATCAAACGAGGCAAATGGAATATGTGCACGAACAAGGTACCCAAGCCTACTAATGAAGCCGGGTTCATTCATTGCTTGACCGCCATTACAAATATCAACTTTAATCCTTTCTCCTGGATTTGCATTCTGAAAATCCTTGCATTGAGTGCTCCTTCTAACACGTCTTGCAGTAGCATTTTGAAATATGTCATGTGTTATTTTAAATGGAGAATTTTTCGATGCGTACATCGCATTTTAAAAGATTATTTAATTGTAGTAAGCGCAAAACACATCGATAAATAAATTTATAAAATCCAGTGAGTATCGAGTCGTTCGCAGGAAGGCAATCATAATTTATGGAGAAGCTTTCCAATAGAACTTGCTCTAAATAGATATTTATATATGTATATATGTATAGGAATCAGATATATAATCATAATTGTATTGCATTCAGAAACAATCTTTTTCAAAATAGAGATTGCTATGCTAAAAGTAGAGAGATAAATAGCAGATAGATAGAAAGAGAGATAGAGAGATAGAGAAGAAGGCAAAGAGATGCTTGTAGGATGCTTGTGCGAGATGCAGTGGCACCTCAGATTTAGAGCACTGGGACGAAGGTCGGAGTAGAGCTGCAGAGGGAGAGCCTGGTTTGTGGAGAGATAGAGAGTTGTATCAAGTTGATCATTCATAAAGGGGGGCCTTGGGTCTTCTTTAATAGTTTTTATGGACGACAAAAAGGGTATTTTAGACCCCCATCTCATGCAACAACCTTTGAATAATCAGATTCGTTGATCGGGAGACCAACGGACCTGATTAGGCCTCAAAACACCTTCAAAAACTCCTACGCATGAATTCATTCCCCAATCGACATGTGGCACTCTCTGGCGCATTGGATGATGATTGAACAGCTCCACTCCTTCTGCATTTTCGTTTTAAGGCAACATATTCTCAGCAATTGGATGAAGATTCAATGGCCGAGATCTTCTTTCCTTTGATGAGGTGTGAGGAGATCGGCGACGTGGATACATCATGGCCGTTGGATGGCCATCCAACGGCCCACAATGGGCAAGGAATGGCCTTTAGAGATGGAGCGGCAATGAGGGGGAGCTGTGATGGTGCCACGTGGTGCCATCATGGCCGTCCATCTTCTTTTCCTTGTATCTAGTGATGTAGACCTCGGATTGGGTTGATTTTTGCGTCGCTGGACTAGATCGTTGGTCTGGATCCATCCGTGCGGTTGGATCTTTCATCTGAGGCTTAGATCTTTGTCCTCTAGCTCCATATTCTCTGTTCTCCTATGGACTGCACACGATGCTCTGGTTGTCTGATTAGGATGATTTCAGAAGCGTTGGACTCCCGTCGTCATTCTAATCAGATCTGTATGATCTGATCTATCATTTGTGGCTTTGAATCATCTATAATTTAATACATAAAATGACAATATTATCTATATGACTAATAAACTAGCTATTGTGCAAATTACGATGCCTATGCATGCATTGTTCTTAAGTTATGCTAGAATATAGCTTAATTTGGGTGATTTAGGTTGCATGATTGTTGTGCAATCACAGCCCCATGCCTAAATCTTGCTAGTCCCTAGCAAATACAAGACTAATTGCAAAGTGATCCTACATGACAGATTTCTATTAAGAGTTTGACTAGAGATTTATTTCTTTTGTTTTCATCCAAAACTTTAGAAATCCAGATAATCGTGAACGTGTTTTGTTATAGCCTATGCAACGGATCCAAGTGAAAAGTCAATCCACATCTAAAGCTCATACTTGACCCTTAGTAAAAATCTCCTGGGATAGGCAGACTTCTTCCCTCAAAGTTATAAGATAATCTATAAATTCAGCTCTGGTTTTTGGTTTAGGTAGAAGATTTTTTAGTTAAGTAGATTGTATTTGGTGGCTCACACCCATCTGGTAATGCATATAAACTAGTACTTTAGAACCTAGATTTCCAAACTATTAAATAATTTAACACAAGGAGAGGTAGAGAAATTATGCTCTCTTTAGTTTCTTTGTACTCATTCTCTCTCTTTCGTTCTCTTTCTTTTTCTTCTTTCTTTTCTTTTCTTTCTTTTAGAGCTCACAATCTCACCAGATTTTTCAGTCTATTTGGTGGTCTCTCCGGGCATTATTACTTTGATTAGGTTATGATAACTCTACGACTAAGTCAGAATTCCTCAGCTCGTATACAAGCGACCAGAAATACATAAAGTAGGTCAAGACTGTATTTGGTGGATCGTGAGAGTGGCAAGCGTTGTTGCCTCAATACACTTAAAATAAACTCTAAACTCATAAACTCATTTTTTCTGCTTTTTTTTTCTAATTTTTTTTATGTATATATATATTTTTTGTTTTCTTTTCTTTTTCCACTGTTTTTTCTATATATATATATATTCTTTTTCTTTTTTTTCCGCATCCAAATATCAACTAACGCAATGCAGTATAGCATACGATCTTTTATTTACGAGGCATTATTCGGGATTAGGGGTGTTCAAGAGGATATCAGGTGGCTTATTTGGTGGAAGTGCCTATTCTCAGCATCGGGAAGGGAATAGATAGGACAGCGTATTTCTGACCTTGACATTAACACCCTCCTTCAGTCGAGGATTTCGTAAAGGATGGTCGTGACCATCTACGTTAGTCCTAGTTTTATCAGAACCTACTCTTTGTGTATTTTGCCTTATTTGGTGGCTCTCAAAATATTTGCATTAAGAATTTGTACGCAGCAACCAAGAGCGAAAACTATGCCTAACTCTAAGTATCATTATATAATTATTCAGAAGTTAAGATTCCTCAAACTAGCCTTAGAGCACCAGTAGACTTTCTACTCTCACCTCACACATGTTTGGTGGATCTGTTAAAAGATCACTTTCCTGACCCCCTAATTACTGTCCAAGGGCTTAAGAGAAGAAGCATTGCTTCTTCTCGACAAACTAAAGATGTTTATCGGTCTTCACAGATGATCCATTGCAAATTCTAAGTGTAAGTGTGAAATTGTACTGAATTCTAAACTCAAGAATCAACTTAAGAATAAATCCCCAATAAAATCTTAATAAAAATTCTTTATGCCTAAATGCATTTTTTTTTCTGACATAAAAAAAAGACATGCAATGTCCACCCTCCATGCCTATTCATTACATTGTCCTCATTGAAATGTATGCATGAAAATCAAAATATAATAAGTAAGACGAGGAGATATCACCTAGCTATGCCTGTTAATCCAGGTCAGCATAGATGCAGAGGATGCAAAACTACCTATAAAGAGTACTGGGTTGCCTCCCAACTAGCACTAAGTTTAATGTCATTTGTCGAACCGAAACCCAAAAATAAATGATTAGATTAATGGGTTAAGTCAGGATTAAAATGAAGATATGATCATGTAATGCAAAGATCAGTGATCCACAAATGCAGATTAGCTAATGGTGAATACCAAGCCCAAAAGGTCAGAAAAATAAAATGAATAGGCTTGAAACTATTTGCAACCAGATGGTACACAAGAGATAAAAATTGGTGAGGGTGCCAGAGTGGAAAGTAGATAGTGGCAACCCTAAAAAGTGATGAATGAGGAAGGCAGATGAGGTGGATATAGGGTGGTTCATGGGGAATAAATCATATGGGTCCTGAGAGTGATGGGAAATAAAAGGAGGAACCCAAGTGCTGTAGTCTGAAATGGTATAGTAAATCACTTTGCAAGTCAAGTTAGGTATGGATGGATGTCGAGTAGGTGAGTCAAATAAGATCCAATGGTCCATCTCAGTAGTTCCGAACTTATCAGAATCCTCAATCTTATCCCTTGGGTGATCGAAAGTCTCATTCGAGTCACCCAAATCTTGTTTTAATTCATTTTTCCTTAGAACCATTTCCCCAGGAGGAGTAAGATCGGGGTTTGGATTAGTCAACACCTCAAATCCTTTTTGGACTATATCTTCTGAGGGAATGTCTTCTTGTTTTTCATCAATCAAGTCAAATTCCTCAAAATTCCATGATTCAGCTAAATTCTTTGCTTCCTTAGATAGATATTCATAAGTCATCCCCAATAATTTTGCAATTTCTTGAACATCTTTTTCATAAGGGTATAGTTTGTCTTCTTCAATCTCGTGATGTTGGGAATAAGGGTTAGATTTTTCTTCATAACTCTGGTGTATGGGAAGAGAGGGGCGCGAATTAGCTGAAATAGAAGTGACAGCAGATTCGGCTTCTATATGGGATATCTTAGAATAATTAATATCGCCAAATCCAGATATAATCATTTAAGCACATTTGATCATGGTAATCCTTAGACAAGAACAGATCAGAGCCATCTAATCATGCTTGGCTAGGAGTGTCACTATCTCCAATCTTTCTATGTTCTTGATCTTGCTTTGATTTGCCTAAATCATCCATGTAGTCTAATTGTGTGTCTTTAAACATAAAAGACTCATACTCCAGCCCACCATGGATTGGCTCCTCAAAATAGACTAGTTATAATTCAAGGCCTAAATCAAGATGTATTTGTTCAAGTGAGTCTTCCTCCTCAAAGTCAGTTTCTGGGATATCAAAATCATTTATTAGTTCACCTGTAGGCCTGGGTAGGATTTGTTCTGCATAATCACAGTGCTGGTGGGTGGGCTTAGTGTATGTAGAGGTTGGGATTGGATAAGATGTCATACTTAAGGTTGGATCATCAACCTTGAGTGGCTTACCACCAACTTGTGGCATACTTGAACCAGGTTTATCACCTTGTGCTTTCCAGATTCTATTGAGCTATTTTATCAGATTATCTGTATTTCTTTTATTAGCTTCTCTCATCCCCTAAACTACTTGGAGTAATTGGGTGATCTCAGGATCACCACCATGGTCAGGGATTTGAGTAGGCTGAGGATAATAATTTTCAAATTTTCTAACCTCAATCAAATCAGAATATCTATCATTTGAATACCTAGGGTAAGAATCATATCCTTGGTTGGGTGATGTAGGGTTATCCCAATAAGAAGGTGAAATTGTTTAGGTGGAATTGGGATAATTTGCAAAGTAATTTCAAGGATAGGATTGATATTCTAGGTATTGGGATTCTGAGGCATCTCCCTAATATTGGGAGAGATGAGTTTGGCTGAACCGGTTAACATAGTTGGTCATGCCAATCAAGTGCTGATCCTACATGGAGAGTGTCTTTTGAGGTTGTAGAGATCCTTGATATCTAGAGATTCGTGTGGAATTCAAGGTATGCCTAGCTATACTCGGGGAATATGAGGTTTAGGCAAGGGAATCAAGTCCCAGGTGTTGAGGAGAGTTCTCCCATCTTGAAGAAGTTGAAGTAAGGGAAGGGTTGGGATAGGAAGAAAAGGAGGAATAGTGTGAGGAAAAAGAGTATGGGTCCATGGTTTCCTCCTCAATCAATTCTTCCTCATGGCAATTAGTAATTGGAATGTATTCAGAAAAATTATGTCTTCTCCTTAGTTTACTCTCTAATGGTGGTACCAAATCAGGGTTCAGAGACCTTTTAGCATCCATGTACTAGAAGAAAGTTAATAGATGAGAGAGAGAAGACAGACGAGAGAATACCCTGCTGTTACGACCCGGTTCCCGCATCCCTACAGGACACGAGAATCGGACTGACTCGACTGATCCTAAGACCCAGTCATCCAACGAGAAAGTAACCAAAAAGTAGCAAAATAAACTACATTCACTATGCAAGTAACAATAGTAACAAAAGTACAACAGTAAAGAAAAGAACAACTACAGTATATACCACCACAACAGTAGAGAATTAAACATATATAAAAATATGATGCTTACAATAAAAAAGTACAATTGTAACAGAATATACTCACTACAACAGAAAAATGATACAGCAAGTACAACACGAGTAGAACTACTAGGCTCTACTGGGCCCAGCACGCTCCGCAGCCGTAGGCTCTGGCTGCTCAACTCCTGGTCCCGTAAAGGTGACACGTCAGCGAAACGCTGAGTAGAGTGGCAACCAGCTAGCTAAGAAAACAGTAAAGGTGGAACAAGTAGCTGTTATTTTTATTTTCTTTCTTTATTTCTCTATTTACTCATTCTTGAATTATTTCTCAGATCTTTTTCTTGATCTCGAATGTTCCTCGTGGGAACAATCTTGATTACAGTCTTTTCCGAAAAGTAGAAGTAGCACGTGGTGCTCTCCTGGCCGGGAGAGTCCCCCGTGGTGGTCCTACCCTCAGTCAAACACCCCAAGGTCGCTGACAGGCATAACAGTGACTACGGCATGCGCGATAAACACACGGGTAGCTACCCCACACTGTCACTCGGCCAGTCATTTCCGTTAACGGGTGCGCCCCAAAGCACAGCACGGAACCAGTATAGGGCAGAGCCCTCTCAGTAACAGGGGTCTAGCCCCTCCACAGTAACCAAACAGGGGTCTTGCCCCTCCACAGGTTGCGCACACTCGCCTGACTACCCTGGTTTGCCTAGTGGGCCGAACAAGTTGGTGTAGGACAGCTAGCAGAACCCCGAGGCCCGTGGGGTGGCTAGCGCTCTCCCTACACTAGTAGCTCTCCCCGGTACTGTGTACGCGAAGGCCCAAAGTCTGTACAAAGTGGCCAGACCTAACCCCGGGTCCCTGGGGCGGCTAGCTCCGCTCCGCACTAAATAGGGGGACAGTTGCTCTCCTTGGTACTCCGTACTCAAGGGCCGGCCTACTTCCCCAATTCCATTTCATTTACCTTTTAGGAGCTCTACTCCTAATTCCCTATAGGGTTCATGCTCATATTTCTCTAGCCAAGCCATTTTAGGTTTCATCATTTCAGTTTTATTCTCATATAGCCCGTGTTCCCAATAGTTATCATCCATTCATATACAAGCAACTGTTATCCAATTACAGGCAATTATCATTGTTCTATCTACTTTTCCAAGACTGCAATTCATGTATTCACAACATTCGTTTCAGTGTTTCTATTCCTAGGATACATGCCACACCCTAGGATCTATCATTCAATCTAGTTTTCCAGTCCTACGATTCATGCCATACCCTAGGATCTATCATTCAATCTAGTTTTCCAGTCCTAGGATTCATGCCATATCCTAGGATCTATCATTCAATCTAGTTTTTAGACCCTAGGATTCATGCCATACCCTAGAATTTATTATTTATCTCAAAGTTGCATTAATGTGGGTAAATAACTAAGGGGGGCCACTCTACCCGCAAAACTGGAAGTGATGGGGGCGTGATCGGTAGGTCCACGTGCCTCCGCAACCCCCAGATCTACAACAGAACGAGGTCCTAACACAAGGATCAACACAAGGAACCACTCAGAACATGATACAAGTACTTTAAACAAGTAGAGGAACTAATTCTGAGAAGAACGGAATCTCAAACGCGGAAATCGGACTTCGAACGGACCCTAAACGGGTCAAAAACGACAACTCTGTCCCAAATCAGACGTCTGGAACACCTTTCAGACGTCTTAAACGATGGTTCAGATCATACCTTACTTCTGCGTTGTTCTTCAGACGTCCAGGATCTTACTGAACCGTCTGAACTTAGTTCCAGACGTCCAACTGTCACTCCGGACATCTGGTGCTATGCCCAAATGTTTAATTTGTGTGGGAGGGTGTGTCCTTGCGCCTCCCCGAACGAAACTTGCACGCGTACGTAAACGATCTCAACACGGCACGCTCCAGGGTTTTCGGCGGAACGGCCTGCATGGCCGCATCCGCAAAAAGGAGGAAGATGAGGAATATAGTACCTTTCAGACTTTTGGATCTTCCTCCAGACGTTTGATTCTGGGAAAATTTCCCAGAATCAGGACCTCCTCGCCTTCCACCTGCTGCGCACGGCCGCGCCGCGCTCGCCAGCCTACTGCCTGAGCTGCAGCAGCACCGGAGTAACTTCCCCAGCACCCCACTCCCGCTGTGCACCCGTCGACCAGCCCTGGCTGCTCCAGCGAGCTCGCTCTCTCTTCCTCACGTGCTCCTCCTCTTCTCCCTCTCATTGCACCTCCTCCTCCCCGCGCGCGCCTGGCAGCAGCTGCTGCCCTCGCTCTCTCACTCTCATGCCAACACTGGAGAAGGAGACGATGAAGTGGTGGTGAGGGAGAGGTAAGGGGGAAAGAGGATATTTGAAGGCATTGGGGGAGAGAGAAAAAGGACGGAGGGACGCCGACAGGTCGGCGGGCGCAGTCTGCACGCGCATGCGTGCAGACTCGCAATCGTACGTCGCAAAAATTAAATCCTAGACGTCTGGGAACACGTCCAGACGTCTTAAAAGCGTTTGATGTCGTGGGTCCTAACACCCACCCCTTCAATACAAGCAATCAAACTGGTCCTTAGAGTGTCATCCCTAAATAGACCTGATCTTGGCTCCCCAAAACATGACTAGGTTAGATCAACCCTTGAATTACTTGACTGGCTAGCAGGGTGGGACCCCCTAGGACACCCCGCACGGTGAGACATCACTAAGGGTTAACGCGGTTAATACACCAACCTTGCTTGTCACCAATGGGTCCAAGTAGAGAAGGCCTCAACCTTAGTCTTATCTAATTTCTAGTCCCCAAGACTATTAGTCCTACCTAGGGCACGTCTACTTGGTTTTAAGCTTGGGTTTGATGTGCTTTTGGAATATAATGGCCGTTAGGAGGTGTTTTCCCTTGAAATTGATTTTAGATGTGTGAGTGCTCAGGCAAAAGGGTTCACAAGCAATTTCTTATGATCAAGTGAATTTTAGGATTCGAATGCCTGTGTTAATGCGTTTTAGGGTTCACTTGGGTTAATATCTTTAATCAAGGTTTTGATGAGACACACAAGAGTTTTGCAAATCCCAATTATTGGATAAATTTTCTTTAAATATGGAAATGCAGGTGTGCTCTACCCTTAACGTGAAACCCTAAGCACAGATAGTTCTAGATGGCCTTTTAAGTCCAAAAATCAGATTAGTGGTGCGACCCAAGCAATGAAATCAACTATTCCTATTGCACCACTAACTGGACACTTAGAAAATATTTTTTCAATAATTTTATTGCACGTTTTCTATTTTTTCATATTTAAGGTGTATTATGAGTTTTGCAATATGTTTTGACCCCCAGTTTGTGATTTAATAATCCGTGTAACCAAACACGCAATAAATATTTTTTCAGATTTTTCCTAAATTTTTGATTATCTCAAAAATTTAGTGAAATAAATTTCAAGTAAATCTGAGTTGTATAAAAATTCTTATGATATTTTGAACTTCGCAAAATCAGGAATAGTAATCGAATTGATAATAGATCAGTGCGTGAATTTTTAAAATTTGTCTATAACTCCATTTACGTAAAATTTAGATATGTTGTTTCTAACCTTGAAACCCTCATCCAGTAAAAATTTGAGAATTTTTGGATGTACCGATCTTCGGGAATTGAATTTATAAGTTGAGAGTTTCTTCAGCCCGAAAATAACTAACAAGAGAGATATTTTTTTTCTTTTTTAATAAGCAAGCAAATTCTAAGTAATCCTAAGATTCAAGAAAATCCTAATTTTTTTGAAATCTAACTAATCTAACCTACGGGTACTCACTTGAGATTCGAACTCGCACTTTCTTCATTTGTTGCATCTTTCCCTTAGATTTCTGCGCTTGTTGCACGCGCAAATAGAATATGTTAGAAATCTCAAATATGCACTATGAAGAAAGGCTTCAAAAATTTCTGTTGCCTCCCCGACAACGACGCAACTTGTTCAGCACGTAAATCGCGTTTTAAAAGATTATTTAGTCATAGCATAGAGCGAAACACGTTTACTAAATTTATAAAATCCGGTGAGTACCGATTTGTTCGCATGGAGGCAATCACAATTTATGCAAAAGCTTTTCAATAGGACTTGCTCTAAATAGATATTTATATATGTATATATGTATAAGAATAATATATATAATCAGAATTATATGGCATTCAGAAACAATCCTTTTCAAAATAGAGATTGCTATGCTAAAAGTAGAGACAGATAAATAGCAAATAGATAGATAGAGAGAGAAGAAGGCAGAGACACGACGCCGCTTATAAGATGCTTGCACGAGATGCAGTAGCACCTCAGATCCAGAGCATTGAGACGAAGGTCAGAGCAGAGTTGTAGAGGGAGAGCCTGGTTTGGAGAGAGAGAGAGTTGTACCAAGTTGATCATCCATAAATGTAACGAACGCGTGCCCCAGACGTCTTAAAAGACGTCTGGGATCACATCCAGACGTCTGAACAGACGTCTGGGATCATTTCCAGACGTCTGGAAATCCGTTATTTTCGACACACGCGAGTCGCCTGCGCGCCTGAGCGTGCAGACCGCATATTCCCTCCTTTTCTCTCTGTGGCTGCAGGCGGCCTGCCACCTCCTCTCTCCTCCTCGCGCGGCCTTAAAAGGGCCACGCCTCCCCTCCCGCCTCCACCGTCTCCTCCTTCTCCTTCCTGTGCGCGAGAGCGAGCGGACGCGAGGGCGGCAGCGGCGGCCGCAGTGAGAGCGGAGGTGCGGCGTGCGAGGGCGAGCTCGCCGGAGCGGCTTGGCCAGCCGGCGGAGGGCGCAGGGGGCGCGGAGCGACGCGGAGAGGGACCTACTGCGGTCTGAGCAGCAGGAGTGCGAGGTGCGACGCGGGCGGCGTCGCGAGCGGAGGCCGAGCAGGGTCCTGATTCTGGAAAAATTTCCAGAATCAGACGTCTGAGTTGATAGCCAGACGGCAAGGTCGACGTCTGTAAGATCATACAGACGTCTGAAAGGTGAGTTTTCCGCCTTCTTCTTCCTTCTTGTCGACTGACCGTACTGAGGGAGGGGGTTGGCTGTGCGCAGGTTCATTGATTCGCCATCCTTTGCGAATCAGACGTCTGGAAGTTGTACCAGACGGCGGGAGTGACCTCCAGACGTCCGGAGGGACCATCGGACGTCTGGGATCTAGGGCAGACGTCCCCGCAGACTTCTGGACGTCTGGGAAACCACGCTGAACAGGTAATTCTCTGATCCACTTTTTAAGACGTCTGGAAGGAGTTCCAGACGTCTGATTTTGCACAGTATCGTCTTTTTCGACCCGTTTAGGGCCCGTTCGGGCTCCGTTTTCCGCGATTCGAGTTGCATTCTTTTCAGAATTAATTTTTCTACCCGTCTACAGTAGCTATACACTGTTTTGAGACACTCCTTGTGGTTGATCCTTGTGATAGGACCTCGTTCGGTTGCAGTCTTGAGAGTCGCGGAGGCACGCGGGATTCCCGATCACGCCCCCATTACTCCCGTTGTACCTGGTAGAGTGGCTTTAAGTATTAATAAAATTTGTTAAAGTATGGAACCATAACTAGAACCTAGGACATTGCATGAATCCTAGGAATGAGAAATATATGGAATGATAGTTCCTAGGTGTTGCATGAATCCTAGGGCCGGAAAACTAGATTGTATGATAGACCCTAGGATATGGCATGAATCCTAGGATGGAAAAACTAGTGGAATATATAATAATGCAGTCTTGGAAAAATGGAAAGGAATATATGAAGCTTCCTGTAAATTGAATTCACAGCTGCCTGTTATGAATAAAGAAACATGATTGGGATCATGGTTGGTAAGAACGTGAAACTGGAAAGTAAGACATACGATGTTCTGGAACCCTACGGAGAAGTAGGAGTAGAACTCCTGGAAAGCGAATGGAATAGAATTGGGGAAGTGAGCTGGCCCTTGAGTACGGAGTACCAAGGAGAGCGACTGTCCCCTTGTTTAGTGCAGAGCTGAGCTAGCCACCCCAGGGACCCGGGGGTTAGGACTGGCCACTCTGTACCGACTTGTTGGCCCTCGTGTACGTAGTACCGAGGAGAGCTAGTAGTGTTAGGAGAGTACTAGCTACCCCACGGGCCCCGGGGTTCTGCTAGCCTCCTTCACCGACTTGTTAGGCCCACCAGGGCAAACCAGGGTAGTCAGGCGAGGGTGCACGGACTGTGGAGGGGCAAGGCCCCGGTTTGGTTACTGTGGAGGGATTGGACCCCTGTTGCTGAGAGGGCTCTGCCCTGGTTCCGTGCTGTGCTTTGGGCGCACCCGTTAACGGAAACGACTGACCGCGTGCCAGTGCGGGCTAGCTACCTGTGCGTTTATCGCGCGTGCCGTAGTCACCGTTACGTCTGTCAGTGACCTTGGGGTGGTTGACTGAGGGTAGGATCACCACGGGGGACTCTCCCGGCCAGGAGAGCACCACGTGCTACTTCTACTTTTGGAAAAGATTGCAATCAAGATCGTTCTCACGAGGACATTCGAGATCAAGTAAAGGATCTGAGAAACAAATGAAATAGTGAGAAAAATTGAAAGATGTGAATAAAGGAAGTAATAGAACATAACAGCTACTGTACACTCTACTGTTGCCTTTAGTTAGTTTGCCACTCTACTCAGCGTTTTGCTGACGTGTTACACTCGTTACCTTTTTCAGGACCAGGTGTTGAGCAGCCAGGGTCGGCGGCTGCAGAGGACGCTGGGCCGAGTAGGGTCCAGTAGAGTTACCACAGCCATTTGTACCTCTTTTGTTTCTGTTCTAGTGAGTAGTTTTTGTTTCCGCTGTACCTTCTTTACCTGCAGTTCTTGTTATATGATAAATGTTGTTTTACTGTTGTGGTGGTACCTACTGTAGTAGTTTCTTTCCTTACTGCTGTACTTTCTTACTGTTAGTTATGTTCATGCTGAATGTGGTTTATTTTACTGTCTTTTGGTTACTTCCTCGTTGGACGACTAGGTCTTGGGATTAGTCAAGTCGGTCCGGTTCTCGTGTCCCGTAGGGACTCCGAAACCGGGTCGTTACAATAAAGGGGGGCCTTGGGTCTTCTTTTATAGTTTTTATGGAGGGCAAAAGGGGTATTTTGGCCCTCCATCTCATGCAACAACCTTTGAATAATCATTTCAGTTGATCGGGAGATCAATGAACCTGATTAGGACTCAAAACACCTTCAAAAACTCCTATGCACGGATTCATTCTCTGATCGACACGTGGCATGCTCTGGTGCGTTGGATGATGATTGCATGGCTCTACTTCTTCCTCGCGCGCGCTCGCCCGCTTCTCCTTTCTTCATGCATGCCCGCATGCCTCATTTGAGCCCTACATCCTTGACCATTCGATCTTACGATCTAATTGATGAGATTCGCACTCGTGCGTGCTTTGAATTTTGTTCGTGCGCTAATCGTTCCTCAGCCATCCGATCTTACAATTAGGCGGCTTAATCGCACGTAGCGACCGCCTTTCCTTCGCTTAGAATAAACGCGTGGGATCGCGTGTTGGATCCCCCGTTCTACCGCGACTCAATGAGATCACGCCACATGGTAGCGTCTGCGTCCTCCAATCTCCATTCGACGACACTATTTCACCTGTGCTTGATTTCAAGCGTAGCACCGCTCAAACGCACTCCCTTTGCTTAAGGGCGAAGGCGCTGACCCTTGTGCAGTGCCTTTAGTTTGTTGCGTTTTCATTTTAAGGCAACTTATTCTCTACCGTTGGATGAAGATCCAACGACCGTGAGGCGTGAGGAGATCGAAGACGTGGATGCATTGTGGCCGTTGGATGGCCATCCAACGGCCAACAATGCGCAAGGAATGGCCTTCAAAGTTGGAGTGGCAATGAAGGGGTGGCTGTGATGGCATCACGTGGCACCATCATGGCCATCTAACTTCTTTTCCTTGTATCTGGTGATGTAGACCTCGGATTGGGTTGATTGTTGATCTGGATCCATATGTTGGGTTGGATCTTTCATATGAGGCTTGGATCTTTGCCTTCTGGCTCCATGGTCTTTGTTCTTCTATGGACTGCGCACGATGCTCTGGTTGTCTAATCGAGATGATTTCGGAAGCGTTGGACTCCCGTTGTCATTCTGATTAGATTTGTATGGTTTGATCTACCATCCGTGGCTTCGAATCTTCTGCAATTCAGTACATCAAATGACAATATTATCTATCTGACTAATAAACTAGCTATTGTGCAAATTACGATGCCTATGCATGCATTGCTCCTATGTTATGATAGAATCTAGCTTACTTCGGGTGATTTAGGTTGCATGATTGTTATGCAATCAAGAACAACTTTATAAGAAATATACTATGAGATTAACTAATTCCACTAAATGGATTTTATGTTTTTTTGTGAACAAAAGCAACCACTACCAAGATAAAAAGCAAAGAATTACTCATAACTAATGTCAAGGGATTTGTAGAAGTCGCTTATGTTGATTTACAGGTGTGGTTTGATTTAAAGGCCAAGCCAACAAAAGAATCAAAGATGTTGATATTAAATTGGGGGTGGGCTTTTACCTTGTTGACTTTTCAAATCTTAGTGCTTTTCAAATCTAGTGTATTCCCACTAGGCACCTAAAGCTCTATGCTTCTATATAATCTATGGTCTCATTACAGCTTTAAGATCCATGAAATATTCAGTTGCTTAACACCTTGCATTTTTATCTCTTATAACATAATTTTTACATATTTCTTTTGATTCCACCTCAAGTGTCAAAGAAAGCTACCTAGAGAGGCAGGATCTTGGCAAAGGGAATGCAAGTTCTCTAATTATATATAATAAGCAATCATCTACACAATTTTTTTGCTCATTTCCCAATTTTTTCGCTCATTTCCTAAGTGTCAGTTTTTCTTGTTTCAGGGATATCAGTTTTGGACAACCACTGATGATGAAGCTTATTTTGTAATTACAAATATAAGAGCAGGAGATTATGATCTCTATGCATTTGTTGATGGCTTCTTTGGAGATTATAAGTACAAAGAATCTATCAGTATAGCTTCAAGCGCTTTCATAATTCTAGTCTTGTTGTTCATTGTTTCATGTTACATCACAATCTCACAAGTTACTACTTATTGCAAGAAGTAATATTGATCTTGGTGAACTTGTCTATGAACCTCCTATAGATGGGCCAACCCTGTGGGAGATTGGAATCCCAGATCGCTCTGCTGTAGAATTCTATGTTCTAGATCCACCTACTTTTTACATCAACCATCCTGACAAGTTATTTCTATTCCAAGCGTCCCTTTTTCCAAGATTTGAGAATTATAACCTTTATAATAATGTGTACTATAAAGGAAGAATTCTATGTTCTACATCCACTTCCTCTTTATGTTAACAAAATCTACATCAATTATCCTGACAAGTTATTTCTATTCCAAGCATCCACTTTCCATGCTATGAGAATATAACCTCTATATGATAATGTCTATTAGCAAGGATCAAGTTCATGAACTTACTGGTTAATCAGCCTTTTGCATTCATGGCAGATTTTGACAGTATGGCCTATGGAAAGATATGCAAAACTTTACCCAGATGAGGATCTTGTTTACACAACAAGTAGTCAATGCTTCTCAAAGTTATCCAAGACTTGTCCATATCAACCTAAATATGAAAATGACAGCCACAATTTGAAGTAAATTACACAAAGGAGTGCATAACTACTTTGATCATAACTTAGGTGTTATTTGTCACATGTAACACATGTTTGAAGAAATTTTGGCAGCATCTCCCTACACTTCTCCGGCATACCCCCGAGACTAACATTAACTTGATTCCTAAAGCACCCAATGAAGGGTGCTTAAGGAAGCTAGCTAAAATCAGCTAGTATACTGGAGATGGGCAGGAAGATACCACCAAAATTTCGACAAACGTACGTAACATGCAACAAATAAGAGCTAAGTTGTGATCAAATATTCAAGAACCCTCCTTAATTCGAACCACTTCCGAATTGAGGATGATCAAGACTTGTGTCATAGTATAAAGACAACGCATCATGCATATATGTGTAGTATATATACATTGACTCATTGTCCCTATAACATGATCACAATTCTTGAACGGGCAAGTATTTTGACACATTATCGAACCACTCTAACAAATAACCTTAGTGTTCTCGTTTTCTATTTAATAACATGAACCTAAGATGTGGATGATGCATGTATATACTTGTAACAATAATGACAAGCTTTCCTACAATATATGATTTTAAAAAAAAGGCAAAGTTTCTTGTGTAATCTAGTGTATTTCTCAAAAATACACATTTAGCAGCATGATTGTAGAAATATACTTATTCTATAATTTAAACATGGGCACATTCCACTACATCACATGCATACAATTATTTATAAGTGGGCATACCCCACTACAAGACTCGCATATATACCTACCTATTAACCCTAAGGTTCATGATTAACCTAAAACTTATAATAATAAGATCAGGTATTACCTTTAAATGCGAGTAGAGACTAATGTAAAACCTTAGATACGTTAAGAGTCTTGAGGATTAAGCCTCAAATAGAAATAGAATATAAGAACATGTAAAGGTATCAATCAAAAAATATTAGAATTAAAAATCTTTAATAAAAGAGTCTGCACTATACAAAAGGCATAAGATACTAGCTATTAATTTGGTTCATAGCTAGGTACGTAAATGCAGCAATAAGGGTTTAATGGTGCCTACATTAAATGATGCCTTAAAATTGACAATCAAAAGTAGTTGTCATAGAATTTTTCTACTCTAATTTCTTTTCAATGGAAAAAAGTTTATGTAGTATATATATTAGATAGGCTTAGATTTGAATAAAGGAACATATAGTAAGCTTTTATTGAGAAAATAACATAGTTGCACAAACAAATTAACCCAAGCCATCTCATCCTGTTAAAAATCTCCAAAAGCCAATGAAATAAGGTCTATTTCAACTTTGTAAGGTAGCTAGATCATAAAAGTTTATTCATTTATTTATTTATTTTGAAAAGATAAGAAAAGTGTCTATACTAAAAGTAAAGAGATTTTGAGATATCAACTTGACAAAGGGGATCATGGTAAGAAAAATTATACTATTAACTACTTTTAGCACATTTGGTAGATTGATCAACCATTATCAATCAGTATATTAATAGGTTGATGCAGTATCCACTACAAGAAAAAAAAGATCTTTATAGGTGTTTATTTCTTAAACATCGAAATAACTTTAATCTTTTCTTAACATTTAATCAAATTTAACGTCAAGTAATTAAGATTTGTTGTAACATATCCTTTCAAAATGATTCATTTTGACCCATTATGACATACCATTTCAAGATGTTTGAACTAAAATCTTAAATTGTATGTTACAGTAGATCTTACTTGACCTTAATCTTGGTTAAACATCCAAATAATATTATAATTATTTGAACATTTAGAAAATAAATATCTAGAATGGTCTTTTTTCTTATAGTGGTCATAGAAAGATCCATCATAATAAAATGAGGAAAAATAGCAAATCCACTGGAAGGCAAATGAAAAAATCCATTGGTGAGTATGATGTAAAACAAAATGAGGCAAGGGAGTTGGATAGGATAAACTATTGTAGCATCCTTTGATGGAACCCTTTGAGAGATAACACCTTGAATGGTATATGGAAATGAGAATTCCCATGCCACTCCCAAGGTCTAATGATCTTCACCTCTATTTAGTGTAAGATGTCCACTGTCATTAGGTGTCTTTGGGAGGTGCCTCAGGAGGATGTAGCCAAGATTGGAAAACAACAAATATCAACATTATGAACAACCTCAGATTGCTCGCATGGAGTGGAAAAAGAGCAAAAGAAAAAAAAATTGTATCAAACAAAAATTTTTGAGCTATTGGATAGGTGAAAGAAAGACATGAATGGAAGAAAAGGAGTCCCGAGGACTAATGAGAACCACCATTTGGAGTTATCACAACAAGAGCTAGAATCAATAGAAGCAAGTCTTAATCAGTAGGGTTGCATGTAGACAAAAAAACTAAGGCCAAGATCTAAGCCTTCAGTTTGACAGATGAGACAAGGCAGCATGTTTGAATTTTCTATATACACCAATTTCAAGTTTCAAAAAACCTAGTATATGATACTAAACATCCCCACAACCCCCTCTAAATTTCACATGAATGCCTCATTTCACCCAACTAAGCCCTCCCAAATTTTACATAATTGTAGTGGATTATCAAGTCAATAAAGTATGATTGTTGATCATGGTTTTAAATCAAGTATCTCACTTGATCTATAGTTAAAATTATTTTAGTTGCCTCTTTTAAGTAACTTCAATCATTTGACTAGCACAACACAACATAAATAGTCATTGCTTCTAGGCTTATCTCATCTCCACTTTACACCTTAGGCTTAAGCTTGCAGGCATAAATCCATGTTTAAGACACTTGATGAGATATAAAAAATGAAAAGCAACCTTGCGCCAGGTTCATTTTTCGTTGTCTTTGAATAATGATCACAAGCACAGAATCAACTAAATGACATGTTTATGCACTTATGTCTCTTGGGAAAATATATTGGTTTCAAATAGTTTTACCTAGTTTATAATGCATGCTTATGCAAGGATTTGAGCTTTAACAATTTTACTGGGAGGATACCTCAAACCTTTCAAGCTTTGGAAGAACAATCACCAAGGTATGGGTTTGATTTTCTCATGCAATCCATCATGCATTGTCATTTATACGTCATGCATATCAATATTTCTTTCTTTCTTTCCTTTTTTTTTTGTTTGCATATGTTAGTATAAGAGCATTCCCCTTGAATGAGAGACTAACAATGTTTTCCCTTGAAAAAAGAATAACAACATCAGATATCTGCCTGATTTTGGGCCAGTGGTCTCACAAGAATGCAGTGATTGTGGGAAGAAATTCAACATGGGTGGACCTATGTGGTCAGCTCCTATCCATGATGAAGGATGGGTGTCATCAATCTTGGCTGGTGTTTCAAGTATGAAAGAAAGATACCCTGCATATGATAGAATTTCAGCTACTTTGACAACAATATCAGAGGTAGTGCTTGGACTTTATTGTATCTTTTACTTGGTTTACAATTCTTGGTTATTAATATTGGCGATTTCTCTCGATGGGCATTATACATTGCTATTACTGTGAGTATTTACTGAGTTGCTAGGATTTGTATCTTCTTTTCTTTTTTCTCTTTTCTTGATTAGGTTTTATCATCCTTATTTTTTTCTTTTTAAATTATTTTCTCTTGACATTGAGTCACTGTTAACATCTTGTTAGCCAATTTACTGTATGAACACCCGTTACCTATGATGTTAGTTATGATTCATATCTCGTCTAATGCGTATGCTAAAATGTCTTGATATTAGTGGTTGCTTGAAATGCAAACAATGAACAGACAACAAAGCTTTTCCATTACGGTACATGTGAGTAAAATGATCGTTTGCCCAATTTTCAATGATATGTTTCTTTGTATAATGTCTTAAAAGAAGTTCTTCCATGTAGGTATCTTACAAATAATAGGCTAAATGGTGCAATAGTTGATTAGGTTTTTGGTAAAGATAATATGTAAGGTTTGCTATAATATTTAGATTCTCTCCCTTTATTTAGTTTAAAATCTTCAAAAGATGATATGAGAGGCTTGCATCTATTTTGTAGAGATTTGTCATACAACTTCTTTACAGAACCAGATAAAGGAAGGTGTCAACAACTTGATTATGTAACAATCCCCCCTTTAAACAACTGTTAAGGAATTCAATCCAAACCTTGAAGATGGGTGAAGCATTTGGTGCAGCATCAGACAAAGCATGAGATTATCCCAAAAACCCAAAAACCTATCTTAAATAATACCCCCCTCCTGTCCCCTTACCTGAATGTGGTCTTGCCCTAGATTTTGCCCCTTTTTTCACCATCGTGAAGGTTGAGGTGTGGTCAAACGACGATAGACTATGATGGACAAAGGATGAGGTCGTGGTCGTAGAGGATGATCGCCGATGATGAAGGATGACGGAGGATCACCAATGATGGACTACGAAGACCTATTGTGATCGCGATGAGGAGGAAGCATTATCGAGGATGGCTGAGGATGGCGTGGTCGCCAACAGTGAGGATAGATAAAGGAAGCGTTGGGTTTCGTGAGGAGGAAGTGGTGAGGAGGAATTGTCACTTTGGATGGCTGTGAGGAGTAATCGTCAGTTGTGATGGTTGAGGGTTTTAGGTGAGAGATGAGGAAGCATCAGATTGGATGTGGTGAGGATTTAAGGTAAGCCGATGGCACATTATTAAGGTTTAGATAATGGGAATGACACTTCATCTATGCCGGAGGTTTAAAACTGATGGCAATAGAGATAGTTTACATTTCCTGGTGGTTTTGATATAATTATCGCCAAATATTTGAATTCCCATCAGTTATTTATAATTGCCGGTAAATATATGTCGCCAAAACCCCAATTTTTTGTAGTGAACATACTCGCTCCCAGAACGTTCATGATAGAACAATCCGTATCCTGGATGACGGCTATCATCAAATACCTGAACACTAGCGAGCTACACCCGAAGGAACCATGGCCCAAGGCATCCTGGTATACCTCGATAGGCGAGCAGCTGTACAAGTAGGGATATTCCACCCCCTTGTTACGATGCCTTGCACAAGAGAAGGCATCACAAGCCCTCTAGGAAGCCCATGGAGGCATATGCGGTAATCATGAAGGATACAAGGCACTCCTGGCTTGATTGTTTCAAGTGGGGTACTTCTGGCCACAGATGAAGCACCATTGAAAGGAGTTTGTGCGCAAATGTAATAAGTGCCAGCGGTTGCCTTGCTACATCAATTGTTGCTTGGAAAATTAGTGTATGTCATGTCACCCATCCCTTTTGCAAAATGGGGAATGGATTTCATCGGCCCTTGTCCACCAGCATAGGCGAAAACATGCTTCATGTTGGTAGCAGTGGATTACTTCTCCAAGTGGGTGAAAGCCGAAGCCATGGCTAGTCCAACAGCCGACAAGGACGTGTCAATCATAAGGGAGGACATCATAGCCCGGTATGGAATACCACAAACTATTGTCACAAACAATGGTACCCAATTCGCTTGCCAAAATTTTGACGAATTTGCGCAAGCTGGGACATCCGCCTATACTTTACATTCGTGGAACACCCACAAGCAAATGGACAGGCAGAGGTAACCAACCGTACCATCATCTCAACATTAAAATGAGGCTAGACTCTTCAAAGGGAAGATGGGCTGAAGAATTGCTGGATGTATTGTAGGGCTACAGACTTGCTAGAAGACTTCCACAAGTTACACACCTTTCAACCTGGTGTACGACATGGAAGCCCGATTACCTATAGAAACAGTTCCCCCTACATATCGATCATAGCTATACTGTTGCACGCTCAAAGATCGTCATAGTTTAGTGAGAGTAAACGCGCTATGGTATAGTAACAAAAATTGAATCGATAACATTTAAATTTATAAGTGCTTAAAAAACCATGAGTTTCAAGGTCATTCGCAAGGAGCAAATATGGAATTCAATCACTAGGAAAATAATTAAATTAACGAGAACGAGAATTAATCACAAGATATGCAATGAATAATCAAATATACTTCAATTAGAATCCAAAAGCATATCTTAGAATCAATGGGACAAAAAGATAATTAGATCCTAAAAATGGTGATTTGAACCACCAATTGAATCCCATAATCAGGCATAGATCCCAACTCAAAACCAACAGTAATCTCAAGCCAAGTTAAATGTCTCAACAGTAATCTCAAGCACTTAGCCATGTCAAATCAGATTTCAATATCTCCACAGTAGCCAAGATCAGACGTCGGGCACAAGGGGCATACACCTTAAGAATCCAGCCAAAGCACAAGGCCTCTAGAATTACCTAACTGTTAAGCACGCATCCCAATGATGAACAGTGCAAAACTCACCCCCTCATTCCTCTGAATTTCTCCTTCCTTTCTCTCTCCTTAAATCTGGGTATACGGGTATTCGGGTAATCGGGTCAAGGTCCAGGCCCGGCGGCATGGAAGCAGGCAAGGGTGCGTGGTCAGGTGAGTGAGGGGACCTCACCTCCGGCGTCTGAGGCAAAGAGCCCACCGAGCAAATGCGTTATATACGCATATCAAAAACAAAAGAGCACGATGTAGACCTAAAAGTCGCAGTCTCCTCCATTTCCTTCGCGTATAGTTGCAGTGGTGAAGTTCCTCACTTGTTGCTGTTGTTGTTGCTCTTTCTCTAATCTAAGGCTCAGGAGGCTTTGCGAGAAAATTTCGCAACCGCTGGTGGTTGAATCGAGGCCATTAGTCACCGGATGACGGTGGACGGAGGCAGTAACGGAGCAAAATCCGGTGGATACCTATTCATCAAAATATGGGCAAAAAGCTATAGTGTTATTTTGGTGTTTGGAAGCATGGTGTGGTCGAACGAGGTCAGGGATGGCAACAGATGATGGGTTTGTCTGATGAAGCAAAGGAATGGTCAAAGTTTCCAATAGGTAGAGGACTTTTGATTAGTGAAAGGCGAGGAAGCTTTTGGCGGTGGTGGTTTGGTGTTTAGTGGTTGGTGGTGGCCATGCGATGATGGTACAATTCTCAACACAATTAATTAAGGTTATTAGTCTAAATTAATCGCGTAAAGAAATGACTTAAGCTAACTTGAATCATTAGGTTGTTGCTGTTAATTGTAGTATAGGGTTAAGTTAACCTAACATTTTAGATTTAATTCATTTAACTGGCTGAGTTCAGGTCGTTCACTGAGAGGCACAATTTGTAATTTAATTCACCATTCTCTTTATTGAAGTTAATGATTAACTAATTCCTTCAATAATTATGAAATATGTTAAGCACATGAATATTTGCACATAAGATTGAACAATTAAAGCATGCAATTATTTCATTAAAAGAAAGAAATGTATATGAAAGATTTGCATTGAACAACAAGAGTAAGAAGTGTTTATTATAATATGGCACAAAAGATAAGGCATAGAAAGATGTTTACAAAGAATATAAATGCCTCTTTAAACAATAAGGCCCAAGCACTTCATTTGTCAACCTTTGATCAAACGTCTATTAAGAAACTTAGATGACTTAAAAATTAAAATTGGACTGATTAATGCACGAGGCTCTGCTTCTCTTTCTCTTTTATTCTCTTATTTAATTCACTCTCTCCTCTTAAGTTTACCCTTTATTACACTTTCCGTTATACTTCTCTCTTTCTTCTTTACCTCTCTTCTTCTTAACACTCTCGCCTTTACTGTGCATTCTCTTCTCTCATTAACACTTAGCCATTTTTTCTTTAACTCAAACCCACACTGTTCTTTACTTAGCAAAAAGTGCTTTAATGGGCGACTGAGCTTTTCGGGGATACATAGCACCCATAGGGTGGGACCAGACCCTACTAAGCCCAATCTAGTTTTTATTAGGTGGATTTTTAGCCATTTAACCAATGCATAGTACTGGACCCAATAAGGCCCACATGCTCACACGTCACCTGGGCCCACGCATACATAGGTGTGCACACACACGCTTGCACATGCACATGCATGTGCGTCGCACATGCCCAAGAGATCGAAATGGTCATATGGATTAGGTGGACCCAGCGCTTGACGATTGAAGCACTGGGAGCACAAAAACATAATATACTAAAGCGGCACTTCACAGGTTTCCGAGGTGGGATCAATTAGCGATTCTCCTTTGCGCAGCGTCATCCCGCGGGATCTTCAGATGAGGATTCCCAGCGACTCCCTGGTCAAATTGAGCGCACAAAGGCTTGATGGAAAGCCCTAAGGATCTAGTTTCTAATTTTGGAATTAATTTAGTGTTTGGATCATGATTGATCCAATGATTTATAAGATGAACAAGGCACTCAGAAGAGGCATTCTCAGGTCAAATGACTTGCAGAGGAATTAATTCCCTCAATTGAGGGTTTGAGATGTTTTAGTGAAGCATTTTGCATGATTTAGAAGAGGGAGAGAGGTCTAAGAAGTTATAGAAAGCTCAGAAGCTTCAGAGCTTCTGATCTAGAGGTTCAAAACATTTATTCAAGCTTGAATCAGTCTAATAGAGAGAGTTAAACCTCAAGAAATGATCTAAATCAAATTAGAAGGTTATACGTGATTAATCTGGATGGAATTCAAGTTCAAATCTCATCAAAAGCATCATGAACATCTTTGGGTTCAAAAATAACCCAAATCGCATAAATAATGAAATCTCATAGATTCTTTAATAAATCTTATCCAAATCTATTCTAAATGATTTAAAATCATAATAGGAGCTCGAATCTACACTTAAATCAGAGTATCAATTCTTATAAGTCCAAGAATAACTCAGATTTGACTAATGAGCATGAAAAGTTGACTTTCAAAACAAAGCTCCACAGATTCAAATTAAGGACCTAATCTGAACTAACTCAACCTCAGGAAGCTGTTGCGCATTTCAAAATAGGGTTTTGAGCACTAGAGTGCCCTCAAGCATTACCGCCTAAGCTTAAATGTAGGGTTGTTCGGCAAATGATGTGCATACATCTAATTGACCTAAAATGACTATTTATGTATGTTCTAGTGTCATAGAAGCATTCATCATTATAAATATTGCATAACATTCATCATCATGCATTTAGGATAAGATTGTACAAATTATAGGTTAATTTTCCCTTTTTTTATGGTTAGGGGACATGATAATATTTATCGGGGCCTTAAATTGAAGATCCAACCATACGGATCTGATTAGGATGATAATCGGAGTTCACCAACTCTGAGATCGTCCCGATTAGGCCTCTGTAGCATCAAATGCAGTCCGAGAAAGATTAGAGGTCAAGAGCTAAGGTGGTGTAAAATCTGTACATCATATGACAAATTCAATCACACAGATGGGTTCGTATCAATAATCGTAGTGCAACAACGTGAAAATCGGTCCAATCTGACATCTGTGGCACCACCTACAAGCAAAAGAAGATGGACAGTTCAGACGATGCCACGTGGCATCATCCAAGCTGCCCATGACCATCCACAGCATCCTTCCCCTCTAAGGAGGCAAATCAATATCTGCTCTCAGATCCAATGGCCGAGAGAACGCACGAAGGAAATCCAAAATTCGCCTCAAATGAGCTCATGTCATAGCGGTCGGGAGCTTCCACGTGAAGAGGGTGATGCACGTTTGAATCCCACCCACCTCAAATCAAAGCACGAGGATTGAGTAGGCGAAATTTGCCCGTTGGATGGCGATCAGGCGGCGAAGAGAGTGACTACGTGGCACCACCCAGGCACACGATTCATCACGCGCAATCTGACACCGAGCTGCACGCGCGGTCGTACGCACTGGCATTTTGTGCGTTGAGGAGGCGAAGTGTGCGTACGTCTTTTAGGTCGTTCGATCTCTCAATCGGATGGCTGAGAATGCGTGCGTGCGATGAGGCGTTTCAGCGGTTAAGGGTAGATAGGAGAGGGTGTGTGCGTGCTTTAACGACGTGGGTCTTTAGTGACGTTTATATCTGTCACTAAAGACCTTAACAATTAATGTGTAAAGCCTTAAAAGATTGTTTTGCCCCAATTTCTACACTATAAAAGGGGACCCCTACCACTCATTTTCTTCATCCCTTCCTCTCTACTCTTACCCCCTCCAAAGCTCTACGAGCTTATCCTAAACCTGGGATGCTCCATTAGAGTTAAAAATATAATTTTTCCATCTCCTTACCCCCGTTCGTGAAGCGTCTGTGGTTGTCCTCTCACAACCATTCGGGAAGCGAATCCCACTATGACGTCAACCTACCCGTCCTCTTTCCTTCATCTTTGTTCTCCCTCATCAACATCTCACCACCCTCGTTTGGGTGCCCCGTCAACGCGGCTCGTTCTCCAAGCAGCCGTCGAGGAGTACAACTTCTCATCACCTTCTCTTTTATCTCTTTCTAGTATAGATTTCTTGCTTTGTAGTGTAGCAATTAGATGTAATCAACCTAAATCCATAGTCATGAAACATCTGTTTATTCTCTCCCTATTTTCTCTTTATTTGTATTATTCTATCTCTGTCTTCTATTAATTATTCTTTAAGCAAATAGCTAGCGTAGATTTAATTCGACTAGCTAATCTACTTCTTGACAACAAATATAAACGCTGTTTTTGATTAAACGTTCACCTCCACATGTTCGACCCAGGACTCACCAGAGTTTCAATTAAATTATTTGTTTAACGGATTTTATGCGATTGCAACGATAGGGTTTTCAAATTCAAACTCTTAACGTATAGAAGCCTGTCCAACAACAGATGAGCTCAAGAGTTCTCAGTCCTATTTGAATACCACTTTGGCTTCCTAAAGTTCTACTGAAACTTCTAGATCTATCGCTAGGATCAAAAGTGGTCTGAAGAGATCTCCTTAGCTTTGCCGGAGCTGAGGAAGATGATGCCCAACAGAGAGTAATCCTCATTAAAACACAACCTTAATTGTTGTTTCCTATTCCCATGATCACATATAAGTGGTCTGGAACTTCTGAGAGAGTTCTAAAGGCTGAGACTCAATTTTGGTTTGTTGGGGTTCATCGGAGCTCCGGTAAACACCGTTTGAGTAAGTTGGAGAAGAAATCTCCATGAAACACATCGGAAATGGTCTTGATCAATTCTTGAGGTCGCACAGATCCTCAAGAAAACATCAATTGATGCAATTGAAGTACATATACATGGATTCATCAATGAATCAGTAGAAACCAACTTTGAGTTCGCTCGAACTCAAGAACTCCTTTCCTTCTTAATTAATTGAGGAGAACTATAAAATAGGATCAGGAGATGATGTATGTGTGATTAATTAGACGGATTAACTCCTCTGAGCTTGCCATTGATAGCAACTTAGAGGTTGAAGGTGGAAATTAGGCATTTCATGCATAGATGATTATAGGGTTATTTAAAGAGTGGAATGGGGTCCTTAAGTGATGGAGAAGTGGTGGAGGGCCCCTAGTGACTGTGATCTAAACTAGAGAGCTCCGCCATGGGCAACGAATGTCTCCGATGAAGGTGTACTGATTTAAGCGTAAAAGCCGATAGATTTTAGAGGGAAGAAGGTGAACAGTGATCATGGTGAGATGAGGAAGGTGCTCAGATGGTTAAAGACATGAATCAAAGTCCTGTGAGGATGGATTTGACCTCACCGGAGTCGGGGAAGAAGACTTGCATCTAAGATTAAACTAATCTAATTAACTATCTAACTATCTAAATTTACTCTAGACTAAAAACTACGCCAATCTACTATTACCTGGACGAAGGGGGAGAACTCTGTCGATGGCGCATAATGGAGGACGAAATCCAATGAAGTTGGATCAAACTCCGGCAAGAAAGGAAGCAGAGTAGATAGGAAGATGGGGCGCTCCTAGGCTCTAATTGCTAGGACTTAGTCCCTGGAATGGCAATCCAGTTGCAGGGACGTCTAACCAAGGGATCAGACGTTAGGATCAAGGGTATCAGATGCCTAATGGATCATCAGGCATTGTATAATCCACTCAGAATTGCATCTAAGTTCAGGATAAGTTCCTAACATCCAAAAGCCACGTACAATAACCTTTACCTGAAGAATTATAGTTTACAACCTGAATTCAATTTATAATTGCATACAACCACATGCATTTGCACATTCTGTCCTCAAACTCAACTCGGCCAACCAATACCAGTACTAAGCTTTAGTACTGGTACTAGGAAACTCCAATACCAAATTCACAAGTTCCAACCAGTACCGGTACTGGGCACCAATACCGGTACTGTGTGCCATCGATTTTGTATCAACATAACCCAGCCAGTATCAGTACTAAACACTAGTATCCGTACTGGGCACCACAGGCCATCTACCAAAAACCCAACCAGTAGTGATACTAAACACCAGTACCAGTACTAGGCTACCCTAGTTCACTGGCTGGAATCATCCAGTACCGATACTAATCACCAGTACCGTTATTGGGAGCTCTCTGTCCCCTTTTCAATGCGTTACATTGTGGTGCTAGGTCAACTAGTATCGATACTAATCATTAGTACCGATACTAGGTTCTCTTAGCACCCAGTTAAACATATCAAAACACCCAGTTAACCCTAATCCAAACCACCATTTACGTCTACAACCCAGAATTGATGGTAAGCACATAAAACCACATGAATTTATAGACCTCAACATCAATTTCAACCCACAATGGAAACTCTCCATATGGCATTCCCAAGATTTAGCCCATAACTAGGGCATAACCCAACCATTATCACAAGCAACATGGAAATTTTAACCAAAACAACCCTTTTTGGCTACTTCTAGTCGTGGGAACAAGAGGATGAAATCAAAGAATAAACCCTACCTCAGTTGGAGCTCCTTTCTTTTCTCTTAATCGCAGCAGTAGCATCAACAACAGCAGCACCACCTCCTTTCCTCTCTTCTTTTCCTTCTTTTCCTTGGCAACACCAGCAACTTCCACAGCAGTAACAATAGCTACAGCAGTAGCTACAAGGGTTGGAGCAGCATCCACAGCAGCAACAACTTCCACACCATCCCTTCTCCTTCATTCTCTTCTCCTCCTTTCTTTCTCTTTTTCTTTCGTTGATGGCCAAATGAGGAGGAAAGGGGAGAGCACTGGCTATCATAGTCGAGAGGGGAGAAATGAAGATTTTTACTTTCCGTTTTCTTCCACCACTTATATATGTGCAAGTCCTTCCAGTTATATATGTGCGAGGACATTTAAACCCAAGTCCTTCTACTTTTTACTTGGGCTCCAAGAAAGCCCTCCAAACAAATTTTCTTTACACATATAGCCCCTCAACTTTCCATTTATTAACATTTTGTTAATAACTTAAAGGATTTTGTTTAATTCCAAGGCTACTATTACTAAATTAAGGTTCCTGAAGCCCTTAATCTCACATTAAGCAACCAATTAAGGTTTTTAATTAGCCTATTAAGAGTATTACAAATTCAGGGTGTCACACCCTACCCTTCTTAGAAAGGATTTCATCCCCAAAATCAGCTAAGGCAATCGGGTGTAAGCACAACAGTTACAAATAATACCAAGGTGACAATCACACCAGCACAAATCACGAAAACAACACAAGTGCAAGAGCGGCATAACATCTGCTCCAAACAATCGGTACAAATATATCATATCAGGTGCCCTCCCTCGAAATCACCAAAGAACACTAAAGAGGGAGTTCACATCGAAATCCGTGCACCAAAACCAAATCTATCATCTTAAGCCTACCAATCAAGCTCAAACATCAAAGTCGTCGTCTACTGTAGGAATAGCAATCACTTGCTTCCCTTTAACCACAACTGGGCCCATGTTTTGGTTTCCCAGAAGGTGCAGCTTGCATCCAGTGAGTCCATCATAGTAGTTCTCAGTCCAACATCATTGTCTCCGCCCTGGCGTCTTGCAAGTAAGGCTAACACTAGTCCCCTCATGGGATAATCCTTCCTCATACGATCTCGCATGATTCCTTCCGAAATCAACACACTGCTTTCTCTTAAGAGACCGACTCATAGTACCTAGGGTGCTTTCCATGCCAAAACTCTTCTCCTGTCCGAGAGTCCATTGTCATTGAGTCATATCGTCGATTATGCCTGTGAGTGGGTCCTTTTAGCCCAAGGAGTAGTCATAAGATCTATTCCTGTTGCTGGATTATCGTCGTCTTCCTCTTGACTAGTATAGCTCTTGCTCCACTATCCTAGAGAACTAACCACTAGCATCAAAACTATTTTCACTCTTTGGTCATCCCTTAGCCCTAGGTAAAACTCCAAACTTATTTCCCTTTATTCAATAAAGGCTTTTCTGACACAGCCAAGTAGTTCCATGCCCTTGATGTTATCTTCAGTCACCGTCATTTGGTCCTGTCGGGGATCCACAAATTCATCCCATTTTTGAGTCATCCATTTCCCTTTTTCTTTAGCTGTAGCAAGTCCCTTGTCCTGGTCTATGAAAGAAGCGACTTGAATCTCTCGTGCAACCTGCAGAGTAGCTCTCATCCCATCTTTGTCTTAAGAAGTGATTGCCATAGCTCCCTTTTCTGTCATAAGTCCGCTGCACCACTCTGGTCCTCTACCGTAGGTGGATTACTAGTACTTAAGAAGTAGTTGACTTCACCAAACTCCACATGCCGTCGAGAAACTCGATAAATATTGACCACTTTTCTCAGGACTGCTCTATCATCCACCACTTTAGCTAGCTCCATGCCTTAACACGATCAAACTGCTCACTGCCTTGAGAATGCTTCCTTCTCAAGGGCAACACACAACACATCGGAGAAAATCAACATGTGCCATCATGGCTCGACCATAATTCGAGATCCGATCACAACCCTATACCAGCCACAACATATGCACTTCCAAGGAAATGCATGATTTGATACCAAGTTTGTCACGCCCTAAAACCTAGACCCCTAAATGAGGGTTAGAGTCCCGAGGGACGAAAAAGAAGAGGTGTTGGTCTATTTAATTCAGGTTGTACCTAACTAAGTCGAGCTATAAAAGAGTTCTATTCACAGCATAAAATGGAAGAAAATTCAAAAAGAATGGCACATAATTGATATAGGAAAACAGTAACTTATGGGAACACCATCATTAGTCATAATTAGCTTATTTTTGACCCAATTAAGTCAATAAATACTTCTGCATAACCGCCAGAGAGTCACAAATCATTGCATATTATTATGAAAGAAAAAAAAGAAACTATGGTTAAAACTATAATTTTACCAGCTTAAAATGAATGCAGTACAACTACGGGTTTTCTCAAGGGATGAATAAAGGTCAAATGGTCTTAATAGGATAACAAGTGGGTTAGATTAGACAGAAAAGGGTTTGCGTATGTTTTGAGAATTAAATGACTTTTGAAACCCTAAAAACAGACCCACTTAATTAACCGAGGTTTTGGTCAGGATAAAATTCACCTAAACCCTCTAAAAATCATAGAAAAATATTCTCTAGGGTTTAGTACATTAAATTTAATCATCAGAACCCATCTTAACCCAAAATGGAGTCTCAGACAGATATTTACCCTAATTTAGGTTTTTACATAAATTACCTAGTCAAACGTGATCAAAACCGAAATCCAACTTCACCATTGGATTTCTTAGGTAAAAATTAGGTTTGTACCAAAATTTAGACCCAAGATGAGCTTGTCTTGACCTAGTTTGCAAAATGGTCCTATCTGATTACATTTATAACCCCAACTTTCAAAAATCCTTGCATTCACAATTCGGCCCCCTAACTTCCTCGTCGTCTTCACAGTTAGGCCCCCCCGCCAATATCATGGAGGAAACCTACTCCGGCAATCTTTAACAGGAGATTTCTCCTTGATCTCTTAGCGAATCCCTTCCAAAATTGGAAGGGAAACTCCTTGAAAAATTATCTTCAATCTGAACCCGTCCATGTGCTCCGAATCTTTCCTAATCTCTCATGCGAACGCATGAGAGATTTGGGTCTTAAGAAACTCTCAAATCCGGTGAGGTTTTCCAAGCTTGGAAAGCTTGTTTCCCAAGCTCAAACCGTCTCTGGAACCCAATAAAAGAACCGCCAAATCTCCCCTAACTCCTCACGCTCGAAATCGGCCAAGACTCCCTCAAATTCCTCTCTCTTTCACGGTCGAAGGTTCCTCGACATTCGGTGACCTTTTCTGCTTTTCCTCGGCGTCCGTCTGCCATACCATCGACAGATTTATCCTCCCTATTCCTCTCCGTGTCTCGTCGTACCAGCAGATGTCCGTTTCCCATTCGTCCTCGCCGTTTCTCCCTCATCGGAACCGCTTTCGTCTCCAACGTCAGCAACACCGCATCCGACTCCATCTCTGCCTCACTTCGTCCACCTACCTCTTAGCTAAGTTCCTCATCTCTTGCACTTTATTTTCACGTCCGCTCCACTTCAAATCGGCCATCAATGACCCTCTGCGACTTCATCCCTTCCATCTTCGACCATCCCTCCGACGAGAACGTTTTACCACCACAGGCCACCAAATCCCTTGTCAACCACCCTACAACCATCGCCACACCTCTCTTATCATTTCCCCTCTCTTTATTCACCACTCCACTCACTCTCGCACTCAACCGAACACACCCACACTTGCGCACACAATCCGACCTCACCACGCACTCACGGACCTCGAGAAGCCACACAAACACTCTTATTGCACTCGCCGTGACCTGGCGAACCTCTCTGAACATTCTGACAGGGCCGAGAGGCAGTTTTGTTGATTTCAGGAACTCGCCTTGTCTGCCATTGACGAGCAAGCTTTGAGCTTGCTTGAAGTTCGCTTTAGGTCCTGCTATGCCCAAGTCAAAGCTCTAGGCTATGTGGAAGCCTCCTGCGAACAAGTCTAGGCAGTTAATTGGATAGCTCTGCCTCACGAGTTAAGGCAATTGAGGAGAAGACCCCCTGCTGCAGACGTGCGAAGGAGAGGGACGCAGATAGTCTCACATCGTCGGCTGAAAGGCGCACTGAGGTGAATAAATTGAAAAATTCGCATAAGCTGTTTGCCTCAGTTCACAGGGTGAAGTCCCTCTCGCCGGCTCACCCGACCTCATCCGTGACACGTACATACGGACCTGGTTCGACCTGATAACCCGCTTAGACCTGCACTCCTCGCTCACCACCGTACGTAGGTGAGCCTGGACCCGGGTACGCGCCTGAATCCGATAACCCGATTACCCGTGGCTTTGGGAGAGTGGATCCTAAGAGAAAGAGAGGAGAGCCGCGCGGGAAGAGGGAGGGTTTTGCCCTGATGAGTTTGGCCCTGACACTTGGCCAAATTCTGAAGAAGAAAATAAGAAAGCCTATATTAAGTATATTCTTGGTTAATAACTAGAGAAACTAGTTAATTAAGGATAGTTAGGAGCCATGATGAGTCTCTCATCATGCGACCACGACGGAGGCGTAGCTGGAGACGGAGAAGACGAGGTGGGAGATCAGTGAATCAGTGGTTGAATTGATGTTTAAAGGGCCTAAACCTAACCTAGGGAATAAGGGGGAGAGAAAGACCTAAGTTATGGACAAAAAGAGGATGAAATCCTCACCGGCGTGGCTTGCCAGAGTTGAGGACGATGAATCCTTCGACGATGAGGAGTGGCGAAGACGAAGGGGGGAATGGCTTCTGCTTTGGCTGGCCAGAGGTTGATGAGGACGAGGAAGAGTTTGGCCCTCCCAATTTGATGGTTGAGAGGTCGTAGGATGACGGAGGAGGAGGGTCGTCGAAGCCACGATGGAGGTGGCTTGAGAAGGGAAGAGAGGGTGGTTTTAGGTCGAAACCGGCCAGAGTTGGATCGTGGGATGAAGTGGAACTTATACAGAGGTGTTCCAAGCCTTCAATTGCAAAGAATCAGTGCAAATTCCTTGCAATTGAAGCAAGGAAACCTCGCTGATTTCCAAGTTTGTCGATTCTGCTAGGTTGGTTTGGGATCTATGATCGAGTTCAGATGGTGGAGGATCTTCTGATCAACAATATCTCCAATTTTGGAGGGATTTAGCCAAAAAATTAAGGAGGAATCCTTAATTGAAGTCGATGTTATTTAGGTTTGAAGTTTTGTTCACAATTCAATGGTGGCAGGGACCTATTTGCAAAAATGATGAGAAAGTTAGGGGCCCTTCTGTGATAAACTTGAAACCTAGGGTTCTGAATGTGAGAAATGGAGTTTTTAAGGACTAAATGCAAACTAAGTCAAGATGGACTCTGATTTGGCCCAAATTTTGGTATTAACCTAATTTGGACCCAAGGAATCTAATGGTGAACTTGGATTTTTGTTTTGACCATGTTTAACTGGGCAAATTCTACAGGAGACCAAATCAGTTCAAATTCCCTTCTGAATCTCTATTCTAGGTCAAAATGTGTTCAGATGGTCAAACCGAAGGTACCAAACCTCTTAGAATATTTTTCAATGAATTTTAGGAGTTTTATATTGATTTTATTTTGACCAGAACCATTTTAATTCAAGTGTGGCTGATTATTAAGGTTTTTAGTCCTATTTTAATCATCGAAATGTGTGAAATCTTGATTCATTCAGTGTGAACCCACTTCTTGATCTTTTAGTTCATTTGACCTTTAATTAACCCCTGAGTAACCCCATGGCTAATCTGCATTTGTGATGTACTGTTAAAACAACAATATTAACCTTATTTTCTTATCTTCTCAAATCAGATCAGTACGGAATTGTGGTCACCAGACGATCATTTAGGAGCATTTATCACTTGATTCTGACTAATTCTTAGTTATGACGAATGATGGCATTACCATCATACCTCATGCCTAACTTCTGCTAGTCCCTAGCAAAATCCAACGGAAAGAAATAGATCTCTAGACCTTACTTTGATGTTCAGATGTTTGTCTGTGTCTCTTCTCTAGAAATTAGATCAGAATACCAATAATTGGCCTAGAGGTACTCAAGTACCAATCAAGATCTAACCTGACTAGCCTTAGCCTTGGGTCCGTGATCGGTTAGATCCTCAACACAATTAATTAAGTTATTTAGGCTTAATTAATTGCATGAGAAAGTAACTTAGGTTAAGTCGATTTAATGTTGTAAGTGTAGTATAGGGTCAAGTTAACCTAACATTTTAGATTTTTATTTCTTTTTAACTGGTTGAGTCCAGGTCGTTCACTGAGAGGCATAATAGTAGCTAAATTCACCATTTAATTCCTAAGCATAATTAAGAATCAATTAATTAATCATATTATAATTAAAATACTTTAAGTACATGAATAATTGCACAAAAGATATTCAAATTAATACATGCAATCATTCCAAATAAGAAGGAACATATTTACATATGTAATTTGTCATTAAGAATCAAGTAAACATGTTTATTACAAGAGATTAACTCAAGAAAATGCTATACAAGTGAGTACAAATGCCTTATTACATCAATTAAGCTCAAAATATTGAAAGAGAATATGAGTATGCAATATTAAGGCAAATCAGACATCTTAAAAATAAAAGTCAAATGACTAAAAATTAACCAAGACATTTGATTTTTCTTCTTTCTATTTCTTCTCTTCATTCTTTCTTCAACCCTTTTCTTCTTCTTTGTTATTTGCTTTCTTCTTTGTTGTTGCTCTCTCACTCATTCCCTCTCTTTTCCTTTACTCTCTGTCTTTGTTTACTCTTCCTTTCTTTCTTTATCTTCTTTACTATGCCTCATGTCCATACTTAACCAAATTCGTGAACACTTAACCCATTTAATTTTCAATTATAAAAATTAATTTTTAATGGGCGGCCCAAGATTGTTCGAGGATACACAATGCCCAATGGGCGGGACCGGACCCTACTTAAGCTTGAGCCTAGTTCATAATTAGTGGATTTTACTCGATTAGCCATGCACAGTATCTAGCCTCCTAGGCCCACATGCCCCTAGGTGCACGCACACACACACACACATGCGCAGGCACATGCATCTCATGCACCCGAGCCCAAGCCATTTCCTTTTTGCGTCCTGCACTAACGACCGAATCGTCCAATGCAAAAAATCATAATATACCAGTGCACGCGGCCGTGGTTTTCCGATGTGGGACTTTGTTTCCCATGTTCTAGCCTGACTTCAGCCGGTGATTTCGACCACTTCATTGATGGTTTCGACCAAGCAAAGGCTCGATCGAAAGCCCTTGGTCAGCTCTGCATGATTAGAACACCAATTTGGTGTTCAGATCAAATCTGGCCCTTTGATTTGAAGGACGAAGGTGAAGCTTCACTGTAGCCATCAGTGGCTATAGAGGAGACTCTTCAGGTCAAATGACCTACAGAATGATCTTGGACCTCCAGTTGAGGGTATGGTTGACCTCAGAGGTTAATTCCACGCCTAATGGAGAAGATAGGAGGTCCTATATAGCTTCAGGAAAAGGAAGAAGCTCATGAGCTTCGTTCAGGAGCTTCAGAGCTTCATTTTGAACTCTGAAAGACTCGACAGAGAGAGAAAGATCTCTGGAACAGAATTAGACAACCTCAACAGGTTGTTATGATTCTATCTGGGCAGATTTAGTGTTTAAATCTTGCCAAAAACTCAAAAAACACAGTAATGGGTTCATATGAACCCATACTGACAGTATCTTGAATCTCACAAATTCCTTAATTAAACTTAACGAAATCAACTCTATTACTCTCCAAGTCATTCCAGATTAAACCATAAGATTAATCATTAAATCTTCTATTTGGAACTGGAGTTGACCAGAATAGTGATGAGACCGCATTTGTGGGCTAATCGAATACATAAATACCTAGATATTAGAAGGATTTCTACTTGTACATAGCATACTCAGATTTATAAATAGATTAGTTTATAAATATGATGGCATGCTTGTTTTATACATCACATTCACATGTAATAGAAGGAAATATAAATTATGGTGGTATGTATGCATTATATGCATAATTTTGGAATAACTTTGTAAATAACCCATTTTCTTTTTATTTTACTTTATTTTTCCCCGCAGAGTAAACCGTCGACTTCGCCAACCGTGCCTCATCTCTTCAACCACCCCAACCACTCACGATGTTCGCTGGGTGGTTGGAGAAATCGACGGCCAAAGCAAAACAAACGAGGGATGTTTAAAATGAAGGCTGGAGAGATGATCAGGATCTTCCTCCTCTCCACCTTCTCCATCATGAAGGAAACGTGCACTGTGGACCCTACGCTCACCGTGAGGACAACCTGCACTATGGCCCTTTCAACCCTCTACAACCACGCCCTTGTGCTATCCATCTCCACTCCACGCAGCAACGCGCGCCTCCATCTTCTCCCACGCACGGCCAGTAGACACTCCACGCAGCAACACGCGCCTCCATCTTCTCCCATGCACGGCCAGCAAACACCGCATGCAACAGGGCGCAACCTCGTAGCGTGCTACCACGCCTGCCTGCGTTCCTGCAAACCACCCCTACAATAGCCGTGAGCGCCACCAACAACGCATACACAGCCTTGCACGCACCCTTGTGCGCACGTGTCTAGCCACCGATGCACCAGTAGCCCTTCGTCTTCTTCTTCTCCGCTAATAGAGAAGAGGAACCCAAACTTCATGCCGGCTCCTCCACACGCATCCCGCACATTGGGCCTTTGTTCGACGTGCCGTTGACTCCATCACACCCACCTTGACTCCTCGAGCACCGCCACATCATCAGAAAAGTTGACGGTAGTCCCCGCGCTCGCACGGAGGAACCCACCGTTGACGACCTCCATCTTCCCATCTGGTGAACTTCGGCCGCCTCTCGACGTGAGACCACCACCGTTGGAACGCCCTTCATGTCTTCAACCTTCACCGAGCTTCGCACGGCCATCCGTCTCTCCTCCTCGCACGAACAAGGGCTTCAAATGCCCTGTTTTGCTACAGTGCACCCCCTATTAAAATTTACATTTGAATGCCATTGGAAGTGTGAGATTTTAAGTATTTGATTATTATATTCAAGTGGATTTGCAAGCATGCACTTTTATTTCTGCATATTTGATTGATTCTCGCTATACATGTCAATTCACATTGAAACTTGATTTATAGTTGCATGCAATTAAGAAGTAGCTACTAGACTTGCGTTATTTAGAGATTTTGGAAGCTTGAACTTTGATGTGAAATTTATATAAATAGTCCATAATTTTTCATAAAATCGCAAGTATATTCAGAGCAGCATATCTATTGCTCCCTTTGGTGAATATTTCTACAAATCAGATTATGGCTTATCTGTGATTTATTGTAGTTGTTCCTTCCTATGAATACGACATCCTTTTTGTGGTTTAAATTGAGATCTATTTTAATCTTTGATTGAGAGATTTCCACCACATAAATTACAACGACATATCATTCTATTGCTATTTTAATAAAGTGAAACTCTCTCTATCAAATAGGCTTGGAGTTGACTTTTTTGTTTCAGACTCTTTCAGATCCAATTAAAACCTTGAATCAACTTAATTCTTCTTCAGGAATCGAACTAAGACTTCAAAACAAGTTTTGATCAGGTCTAATGTGATCTCAATCATCGCCGCCTAAAGTCGAGATGAGGTTTGTTCGATGGAACAATCTAGAGATTCTTAGAGCAATTAAAGATCAAAAGCTTCTTCTACAAGTTCCTCTCAAGCTTTGAGATCAAATTTCAAGATCTAAACCTTATCAGAACTACTTCTCCAACTCCGCCGAAGTTGAAGAAGACACAGTTCAAATGGGAACTCCAGACAATGAAACCTAAATTAAATCATCAATTTATGATCCTTATAATCCAACAAGACAATCTGGAGTTCTGTAGAGCTTATCTATAGCTGAAGCTCTGATTTGACTTGTCAGAGCTCCGGTGAGTCCAAGAAAGTGACTAACAGAGTATAAAACTCAATAAAACAAACCATTGAAGGTCTGAAAAGCTTCTTGAGGTCTCAAGGAACCTCAGGAGCCCATCAATTTACTTTGTTGATGATCATAACAGAAGATATGCAATGAATTCAGAAAGTGCAAGTTCTGAGTTCAATGGAACTCAGAGAGTATCCCCTTACTTAATTAAGTAAGGGAAAGAGTTCTGTATGGTGAGGCGATACTAATGGACTATTTAATTAGATGAATAACTCATCTTTGAGCCACCATTGATAGCGAGCTCATAAATGAGGGGGAATTTGGTCGTTTCTAGTAGGAGGCTCTATAGGAGCAATTAATAGAATTGCTAAGGTCCTTAGGTGTTAGGGGGTGATGTAGGACATTAATTGGGTGTGAGACTAGCTCTGGACACTTCACCATGGATAGTGAAGTGTCCAGGTGTGTGTGAAGTGGTTTAGGTGATTAGGTGGATAATTGGTGTAGATCTATGGTCGGGAAGGGCCTTAGGGTGGCGTTCTAGAGATGGAAGACCCTAATGGAGGTGTATAACTCGAGGAACTCCGCCATAGACAGTGGAAATCGCTGGTGACGGTGAGGTGATCTAGGCGGTATAGGTGGTAATTGTGAGTGGGAGAAAGTGGAAATGGATCATGGAGAGATAAGGAGAGTGGAACATTACCTAGAAATGCGAACGAAGGCCCAACGAGGTCGGACTTGGCCTTGTCGGAGCTGAGGGAGATGAAGCTAATCTACATTTAAACTGAGCTAATCCTACTCTTAACTACTACGAACCTACTACAAGTTAGATCTACTTACCTGACGAAGACGGTGAGGGATCTCGCCGTTGGCAGGGTGAGAACAAGATCGAAATCTAGATTGGATGAGAAGAGAAGCTCTGACTGATCGAAGCGAAGATCAGAGGGAGAGTGGGGTGCTCAGTCGCCGTTGGCAGGGCAATAGAGAGGAAGAGGTGGTGAGAGAGGCACTGTGTCCTTGGCTGCCGTGCTCGAGAAGGAGAACAAAGATGCCGGAGTTGCGGATGAACCTAATGACCAGCTATGGTGAGGTTGAGAGGGGAAGGGAGCTGATCAAGCTCAAATCGTAGGGGTTGATGGGTATTTATAGGTTGCGATGGTTGAGAAGAGGGTTGTCTCTGGACAGAAATGCGTCTAGATGCAAGGTAACCATCGGCGTCTTCTCCGACACCGGTGAAGTTATCACCAAGCCCTAATTGGGATTTGAAGATCATCCAGACCATGGGATGAAAGGAAAAGGGTGAGTGCAAGCTCCAGAAGCTTGGCGAGGAAGGAAGAACGCCGGATAGACGGTGATCGTAAGGTGTCTTCACCGCCGCACGTCAGCTGTTGAAGTGGCTGAAGAAGAAACGAAGAAGAAGAAGAATGTTCACAGGGACCTAGGAATAAGAAAAGTTAAGGACCTAAGTAAAAGGAAAGGACTCAAATGCAATAAATTCCAAGGACCGAAATACAAATAGAGGCTTTTAAGGTTAATTAAAATTATTTTCTTTTTTAACTTTTTTTTATATATATTTATAACTTAGCTAAATATTATATTAAAGCCTTGTATTCACATTTTTTACCCATTTATTTATATTTATTTACTTATTAACTTACTTAAGTTATTAAAGACATAGGTCTTAAGTTATACTTAAGTTAAATAAGATATTAATTAGGTAACTAATTAATGGTATTTCGAGTCCATTTATTAATTAAATTATTAATAATATTAATTAACTTATAATTTAGCATTTTAAACTTATTTTAAAGTCCTTTATTGATTTGTCCCTTATTACATAATTAACCCTTATATATGCATGTTCCTAGCTAATTAACTAGAGAAACTAGTTAATTAGGGATAATTAAGCCATGATGAGCCTCTCAACAGTTCGTAGCAAAGGATTCTAAGGCCCACAAAAACTACCTAAAGGTTCGTTGGCCCCAGCAGTTAAAGCACCCGTGCATATTTGTAGCAACTTTAGGTTCAGTTTGTCAGTGCATTTTTTATAAGAGAGATTAAGAGAGATATTTATTTTGAGAGTTTTCTCTGTTTTCTTTTTATATGCCCCTAAACCCAACATCAGATTAGCCCTAAACACGATCTGTATCGAATTCCTTGTCCCTACCATCAATCCACGAAAGGTCCCTAGCTTTCGATGCTTCGTGATAGCACCGCCAATGGTAACCCCTACAACCCTGGCTTTTGACACTTCGGGATAGTGCCGCCCATGGCATTTTGTAGCTAAATTCATGCCTGGCAATCGACATTTCAGGATGATCCTGCCCATGGCACCTGAACGAGCACAAGGCACTCACGTGCCCCTGGTAGGATATTTAGATATCCTAGGAGACAAGCACCGAGGAGAAGATATGTTATTACGCATCTTTGAGGGGCGTATTTTTCATTCCACCTCTCCACGGCAAGAACTCGTCCAATTAACTTGTGTCTTCGAGCCGCTCATAAGCTAGATCTTCGGGAAAACCTTTTCAGAATGAAACACTTTTGGCATTATATTTCATTAAGCGTACTAAACCAGACCGGTGTGTGATTTTTTGGTGCTTAGGTTACCAAGTCTCACAATCCGAAGGCTAGGCAACAAGGCCAAATAATCCCTGAGCCTTAGACTTAATACATTAGCTTCATACTTTCCTCAACCTTTTGAGGATTAATTTAGATCTTAACAAATACGTGAGTGTTTAAGCCCTAGAATAGGCCAAAGAGGCCTAAGGTCAGTATTCTTACTTGTCTTCTTGTCTCTAGCACTTCAAGACTTAATCCTTCTTCTAATTTGATCTAGAACTTAAGTAGATTCCATAATCAATTGCTAAGACTATCAATTTTTCTTTGATTTTGCTCCTTTGTTATTATTTGTATTTCCTCCTCTTTTTCTGCTCAAGAAAGATTTTTCATTCATTTCACAAAATTTTTCCTCCCCTTTCTCCATTTATACACACACACACACACACACACATATATAGTTTGTGTGAGAAACCCCCAGTGAATTGAATTTTCCATTTGTTTTGTACTTTAATACCCTCCATGCGTAAATTTTGTAATGTTCTCATTGTAAACTAGGTGGGTACGAATTCAACTTAGTTCAAAGATTGGAACGGGGTAAAAGGGTGGGTGAATGGGTCGGGATGACTGTTGTGAACGATTTCAAGCTTTGATACAAGTATCAAAGGTGGAGTCAGTTGTTCTAAAGTTGAACCCTAAAGTACAATAGGAATGTAGCTCAAAGATGAATCAGAAGGGTCTCAGATTTTAAGAAGGATAGGTTACCTCCTATTAAGCGCTAAATGCAATGCCTTCAGCCAAGCAGAAGGTGGTCAAGCACGGGTGGTTAGATTGGAGGAATTTTGTAAAACAAGCATCTTGATGATTAGTCTGGTTGGTCCAACTAGGTGCTTGTTCAAATCAATAGCCTGATGATGCGGACCAAACTCAATCAATCTGGTAGGTTGAGAAATGTGAATCAATGGGTGTGGAGCCCACCAGATACTTTGTGGCATAAATAAATGTGGAAATATAAATTAGGGGTTTGGTTGTATCGGCTCAGCTGGATCAGAGTAGGGGTCCTCAAAAGACAATGGATCTGTGAAGAGTGTAGGAAGCCTACTAGTGGGATCAGAGGTGGTCAAGATGTGGCTATCAGTTTGATCAATGTCCGATTCCCTGTCAAATTGTGGGGGTGAATCATACATAATCGAATCGGAAAGAGGTGAGTTAGAATAGAAATTGATTCCGATGGTGGATTGGGGTTGGGATCAGTTTCTGATGGGCTCTATAGGAGGTAGAGCTACTTCAAGTTCCAAATCATTGTCCTCAGCATCAGAATCAAAGAATGGATCATGGATACTAAGGTCATAAATCGACTTGTAATTATTTGGAAACAATGGTTCTCCAAAATCAGAGTATGATTCGAAATCATTGGAGAATTTGCGACAATCAGTTTCTGCACTTGATTCAAGATCGGGATTTCCACCACAGAATAAATCAGGATGCATGGAGTTATCAACCTGACATTGGTCTAACCTAGCCTCAAATTCCAAGCTTGGAGGGATGTCCTTATTAGACATAGGCTTGGGTTCAAGGCATCTAGGGTAGATCCAATTAAATCTCAACTCGTCTAATATTGTATCATAAATTGATTTGACTTCCGAAAAATCAATTTGTTCTTCTGAAGAGTCTAGAGAGATATAATCATCAAATATTGGCCTAAGATCATAGTTCAAGTCTACAATTTGGTTCTCATCGCATTGGGTCTCATGATCATCCCAACTAGGTTTAAATCTATATTCTAGGTCAGGTGTAGGAATTGGGTCACTAGAATTTGGACTTGGTTCTATTGTGATGTCAGAATCATTCTCAAGGAATACATTAACAAGATAAGGTGCGGGAGTTACATCCTTGAGAGATTCTGAGTCAAACTCATCATAGGTGTTTGGGAAATCTAAGCACGATGGACCAGCTTTACAGCGTCCCATGGCTATCTCATAATAGAGAATACCTGTAACTGGATCTACCCAACCCGCATCATGGTCAGGTTTTTCATTTTACACAAAATCACAATTTCGTTCCATTTGGATTGGGGGTACATAACAACCTCCATTTTCATACCCGGCCTCTAGGAAGTAATATTGATCCTCAAAATTTCCCCAAGATGTCTCAATAGTTTTTGAGTTGTGATATGGGTATTTCTTATCAATGACTTGTTGTAACATATTTAGCATATACCTACGTTTCTCATAAGATCTTGGTGTATTTCCCAAAGTGGTGAATTTGTCAAACATTGTAGATACTCAGTGTAATGCAATCTCCACAATTCATTGTATTCTAATAAAAGAGCATCCCAGGTTGAACCACAAATCATTTGTGTTAACATCATCTTGGCGTAGTCCGTAATGAGGTTTGTTATTTCTGGTACATTAACTTGAATGCCATTAAAGGGATCTGAGGTCTTATTAAATTCTTTCCTATGTCTAAGGGCAGCCTCGATCATTTTATCTTTGAAACTCGTACGGGATTCAGGTTTGTTGAACATCTTTCCTATATTGTCAGGTTGCATTTTCAAATCAGGTGGTATATTAGGATGAAGAATGGTCCAGATTGATTTGATAGATCAGATCAGATTTCACCGACAAGATCAACTCTAATGGAGGCCTCTAGGTCAGATCTAGGGACCTCTTCCCGTGTATATGCACTAAAGAATAGTTGAGAGACTGGATGTGCATTGGACCCAATCAGGGCACTCAAAAAATTTTGGATGACTAAGGCTTTTTGAGGCAAATGAGCCTCTTGATAAAAAATTCACGCACTCGAGAATTCTTGGGTAGCCAGGAAGGGAGAGTCCCACAAAGAACCCTACACGGTAGAGCGTTCCCACAAGTTACAGGGTTCCCCCACCCAACCTTCCTTGTCACTGAGGTTCCAAGTAGATTGGAATGTATGAATTGAGACCTAAGTCTACCAATTTTAGCCCTAATCTGACATGTCCTAAGGTTGAGGATGAAATTTGGGTCAGAGCAGCCAAATCACCCTGAGTTGGTTCTCAACAGGTTATTAGGTCCCAAATTTTATGATTCAAGTGAATTTAGAGCCTTGATTTTAAGCTCCACTTGGTTAGATTAGTTCAAATAAGGGCTTGGGTAGTACACAAATGCGGGAAGATCAATTTCCTTAATTGCAGGTAAGTGTGTACTAACACTTCAAAACCCTAATGTGGAAGTCCTAGATTGGCTCTATTTCAAGTCCAATCTGATTCCAAATATGACACCTTGGACTCAAACAAGAAAGTGATTAGCCCATATTTGTGGGCTATTTAAATGTGTAAATGCCTAGATATTAAGATATCCTTAACATTTAGCTAGCATATATTAGGATGTAAATAAATTACTTCATATTTTTTAGCTTAATTGCATAATTCATTCATTGCATGCATTTAGAATTAACTTAGAATTGCATGCATTTGATTAGTTAATCAATTAGGTGAAATAGACGAGTATCAATACTTGTGACTCATGGATTTGGGTCCTGTGACCTACATGTATCGGTACTCATGATGAGTATCGATACTTGTAAGATCCAGGTACTTCTTAAGTCTTCAAATTGTGAGCACCTTGTACCAGTACTCATGATGAGTACCGGTACTTGTTCATAGTTTGGGACTAGAACCCAAACCGATGCCAAGTACCAAGAATGAGCTTTGATCACAATCTAAGTGAAAATATGAGCGTAAATACATGATCAATACGACAACGAAACGATGCTAATTTTCAAACAAATAACTAAACGGGAATATGATTCCTAATTATCGTTATTTTGATTTTAATTCCTAAGTCATTTATCTTGTTAGGAGACATACACAAACTAGATTACAAGATATATGAGCAAAACAAAAACAGTCTTCAATCTTTATGCCATCATCGCTTCTTTCATACTTCCAAAATCCTGTTATTTTTTGAAAATAACACTTCATAAACTCATTAGATATAAAATGATTTTGTTAACACCAAAACATAAAAGAGAAGTGAAACTAGGTTCTAATAGGGCGATGTGGCACAACGAGGACTGTCTGATGAAGATATGACAGTGGCTCATGTTGAAGAGGAGAGGCGGGCGTGCGATGGAGGTGGGGCAACTGCCACGTGGCTTAACGAGGACTGTTGATCATCAAATCAATGATCAGAACTTCTTGGGCTTGTTGTGGGAGCACGGAGGTCAGATTGAGGTGATTTTGAGCCTGTTGGACTCCATTCGTCGATTCGGATTCATCCGTGCGGTTCGATTGCTCATCTAAGGCCTGTTTCAATATGCACTTATACACATTGCCATTAAACTTTGATTATAAGCAATTTAAATGTATATTTTACATAACATGCATGTATTGCTTCCGGACTCATTATAACATGGTATTAATGCATATGTACTCTTAAGATTGATTCTAATTGATATAATTAACACTAATAATTATAGAGTCATCACCTCCCCCCAGATGTACACCCCATCGGTTGGAACTAGGTCACCAATTCCTGTGTCTTTGATTCTTTGATTGCGTGCTTTATTCTTTGAGTCAAGCTCCCTGCCGATCAGAGCCTCGATCACTACCTACTCCACCTTTTTGTGGTTGTCAAAATGAAGTGTGAAATGAGTAGGATGTTTGCGTCATTTGGGAATGTTATTATTATAGTTTTGTTTTGTGGTTGTTCAATAGCAACTGAGGAAGCAATTATCAGGAGAGGGTGTAGCAAGTGAGTCTGTCGGGTAGCTCAGCTGGTGAGTAGACTCATACCACTTAAGTTGGAATGATAGGTCCCCAGTTTGAGTTTCGACTAACCTGGGAGAATAGGTTTGTGAGTTTTTTATCCTCCCTGTCCAGGATGAATGTCATCATTTAGAGGGAGTAGCAACCATCATTGGTAAAAAAAAATTTAGTAGGAATGTTATTTTTTTTGTTTTTAAGAATGTTAGTTGGAGCTTATAAGTATTGCAAGTAAGAGCAATCCTTAAGAGGATAAAGTAGGAGGTTAACGATAAAATCAACTATTAAAGAGTTAGTTAACTTTGTTACAAAACCAACTTTTAAGGAGTTATTTTTTCTTAAAGGAAAGTAAAAACGACTTTCTTTTGGATTCCTCTGCGGTATCTCAATTAGTAATTAACTGCTAATTTTTTTATCAATACCGTTGTTTTTTTTTTTTTCCCCTCTCCTGCCTCCGTTGCCTGTATTCATTCGCCCGTCAGCGTGGGGGTCTGCGGAAAAGGTCGCGTGAAGTTCTCTCTCCATCGCTCTGTCGTAATTTCGTATCTAACATATATCTGAATATCTCGTGGCGATTGTTCGTTCCCCGATGGCTCTGGTGGAGACCCCCACCTCTGAAAGGAAAGGTATCACGTCTCCTCCATTGCCTCTTCTTGCCGAATCTTCGTGTTCTTGACTCAACGGCGGGTCTATCTTTGGTTATGGATTCCAATATCATCAGCTGCTACATGTATGGTATAGCTCTTGCTTTTGTGATTTTTCTCCATCACTGATAGCTGATATGATTTGCGCAGTGGTGATTCACCTCCGGGCGACGGGAGATGCTCCTATACTGAAGCAAGCCAAGTTCAAGGTTGTGCTTTGCTTTGCCCCACCTCTGTCATTGTTATCGATACTATTCAGAACACCCTTGAAACGAATGCCTTTGTGCTTCCAATTTTTAAGGGATTCTCCATTTTGCCTATGTTGTTTTTTCTTGGATTTGCCAAACATTTGGGTATAGTCTGATTATGATAGCTGCAACCTGCTCTCTGGGATCGAGATTGAGCTCGTGTAATCGCCAGCCTAACTCAATCAGAGAAGAAAGGATGCTCTAATCGTACCAACTGTTATAACAGAAAGGGAAGAACAGGGAAGGGGAGTAGAAGAAGGGAAGAGGAAGTTAGGAAAAAGGGAATTCTAGGAGATCCAACCATGGGATTCCCTTCCCATTCATTAGTATTTGTAGGCTACAACAACCTCTCAACGAACCAACACCCAGCTGACAGTAACTAACATTGGAAGTTTACAGTTAAGCCCCTCCAACTGCTAACAAATCCCCTCCCCATAAAATCAACCTTGTCCTCAAGTTTGGAAGTTTGGAAATTCAGAATAAAATGCATCATAATCCACTCATTCAGCATCTTCAACAGCATGATTTTTCCAGTGTATCAGCCACTGCGTAGCAGCTTTATTATGACGCTTGACCATACGTCGTCCCAAAAGAGCTTCAGGTTCCTTTTGCAGATGTGATTGATGTGGAAGCGATAAAGGGTGTACTTGACTGCCACCTAATCTTGGTTTGAGCTGAGAAATGTGGAATGTATTGTGTATCTTTGAACCCTCAGGAAAATCAAGTTGATAAGCAACATGACCAACTTTCTTCGGAAATTTATAAGGGCCCAAATATCAGGCACTAAGCTTGTAATTGTAGCGTCTCTTAATAGAATTCTGTCGATATGGTTGCAATTTGAGGAAAACCCAATCACCAACATTATATTCTTTGTCCAAACGTTTTTTATCTGCCTGAGACTTCATGTGTTGTTGGGCTCGTTGAAGGCGTTAATGAAGTTCACTTAATATCTGATGCCTACTTCTCAATAGGTCATGCAGACCTTGGACAGTAGTAGTAGGAGAAAAATATGATATAGGGGCAGGAGGAGGTTGGCTATAGAGTGCCTCCAAAGGAGTAATGCCTAGAGAAGAATGGTAGGATGTATTATACCAATATTCGGTTAAAGCAAACCATTTTTTCCAAGATGTTTGTTGCTGATGATAGAAACATCTGAGCTAGGTTTCTAAGCAGCGATTTAAAACTTTAGATTGTCCATCCATTTGAGGATGATAGGCCGTGGACATATGAAGTTTGGTGACCATAGACTGAAAACGCTCTGTCCAAAATTTGCTCAAGAATGTAGAATCACGATAAGAAATAATTGAAGAAGATATGCCATGAAGGCGAACGACTTCTTCCAAAAATTTCTTTGCCATGTTTGATGCAGAATAAGGGTGATGTAATGCTAAGAAATGAGAAAATTTAGTGAGGCGGTCAATTACAACAAGTATTGTAGATTTGCTTTGTGATAAAGGAAGCTCTTCAATGAAATCCATGCTGACATCAGCCCAAACGTGAGCTGGAATTGGAAGTGGTTGTAAAGAGCCATATGGTAGATGAGTACTATATTTGCATTGTTAGCAAACTGTACAAGTTTCAATATAGCGTTTAACCTCAGTATTCATCTTGAGCCAATAAAATGTTCGTTTAATACGATGAAGGGTCCGATGAAATCTCGAATGGCCTCCTTTTGGTGTGTCATGATGATGCTGTAAAACCTTCAAAATAAAATTCAGTTCGCTTGTCAATAGAATCCGATTCTTATAGAATAGAAGACCATCATGTAAACTATAATGACCGGTATTAAGCTGACCATGCTCCCATTTTTGTCGAAGATGCAATAAGTTTGGCTCCTTCAAATATAAAACTTTTAATTCTTGGATCCGTGCCGGAGTAACCAAGGAAATAGCCATCATAGTAGCAAAATTTAGATGTCTGGACAAAGCATCAGCAGCCTGATTATGTTTGCCAGCTTTATAATGCACCTTAAAATCTAAACCAAGGAACTTGGTTAGTAATTTGTGTTGCATAGGAGTCTTGAGTCACTATTGCAGTAGGTGGCAGAGACTCTGGTGGTTTGTTTGAATGAAAAATTTTTTCCCCAACAAATATTGCCTCCATTGTTAATAGCAAAGACCAATGTTGTAAGCTCCTTTTCATATGTAGACAATGTATTTTGGTTATCATAGAAAGCTTTACTTATAAAAGCAATAAGCCGTCCCTCTTGAAGTAGAATTGCCCCCATACCTTCTCCAGTAGCGTCACATTCAATTACAAATGGTTTAGAAAAAACAGGCAAGGCATCACATTCAATTACAAATGGTTTAGAAAAATCAGGCAAGGCAAGAACATGACTGACGGTCATGGCTTGCTTCAATTTTTGAAAAGCTTATCTAGCTGCAGAATGCCAAGAAAATTGATCACTTTTCAACAAATTCGTCAATGGAAGAGTAATTTTTCTAAAGTTTTAAATAAACTTCCATAGTACCCAACAAGGCCTAAAAATCTCCGAAGTTCCTTTACTGATTTAGGAAGTGGCCATTTCAATACAACATCAATTTTCTTACTTTCCATAAAAACATTTTGGTTGGAAATTACATGGCCTAGATAATTAACTTCTTGAACACTAAAGTTACATTTGGATTGCTTCACATATAAGCGTTGTTGTAATAGCCGGAAAGTGGTCTTCAAATGCTCTAAGTGAGACTGCTAATCTATGCTATATACCAAGATATCATCAAAGAATACGAATATAAATTTACGTAAAAAAGGCCTGAATATTTACATCGTAAGTCTAGGCCACATTAAAACTTAACACATCCTTACATATGAGAAACATCAATAATTCTAAAAAAACTAATATAACAAAAATTTATACAGATAGTACCACACATGTAAACTCTTTAATAAACTAAAATACTAATCACATAATAGTATTAAAAAACCAAAACAATAATAAAAAACATGTAACAAGATTTAAATTAATAATCACTGCATAACCTCTTAAAAAGAAATCAATTTAGTGATCAAATAACATGTAAGGTAACCACATAAAACATTCAAACATTTCCTAACATAACTAAATAGTAAAATAAAGGTATAAGTAACACGAAAAAAATGTAATGTGAACTCAAGAGAGGTTGAGACTCTTACCAACAATAGCAATGAATGAGGTCGAGACTTGAAAAGGGAGCAACGATGAGCAATGGAGAGGGGATAAATTGGTAAGGGGTGGTGCGTAGGGGAGGTGATTGGCGACTGGTGGTGCAACAACAACCAATGACAATGGTAATAGAGGAGTTTAAAAATATAGAACAACTCGTAATAGCTAAGGGCGATGGGTTTTTTAGGGCTTTCAGAGGTTGGGGCGATTATTAGGAGTCAGATGATGGGTATGGGATTTTACAAAAGGGTTTTATTATTTTATTAGGTCATATGCAACTCACATGACTTTCAAATATTGACTTTCAACTGAGGCTATAGCCTTGTTTTGCCTCACCGCCTCAGCTCTCCCTTGACAAACTGAGCTGTACGCCTCACACTGCAACCTCGAGTCTCTAACCTTGGGGTGATTTACTTTTGCCTTTCCTTAAAGCGTAATTTTTAAAACAATGTCACACGCTACTTGTACTTTTGAGGATATCCTGACGGGGAGGACGATTGGTGGCGGATGTGAAGAACGAGGAGTTTACCACTTGTTCTAGTTTCCTTTTACTGTTGCCTACCATGGGGGTGTCACTTTTACTGTTGGGTCTCCTTTCCAGTGGCACCTTTGTCTTGGCCATCTCCCACTGGATAGGCTTCGTTATGTTATCCCTCGCATATCTCCATCTGTTGCTATTACTTGTCATGCCTATTAGCTGAGCAAGCATCATCGCAGTACCTATCCTACAAGCTAGAGCCCTGGGTCCATTGTAATGTTCCAACTGGTTCATACTGGTGTGTGTGGCCCAAGTTGTATTTCTGATCAATTGTGTCACTATAACTATTTGATTCTTATTGATGACTTTTCCCATTTGTCATGGCTGTTGAAAAATAAATGTCTGATGATGGCAACACTTTGGAATAGTGTATTCTAGAAATAAAGAACTAGTTTCACACTTGTGTTAAAAATATTCATTTTGACAGTGCTCGAGTTTTGTACCCAATGTTCATGTGCCTTTTATAAGTCTCATGGCATCATTCATCAGACCACATGTCCTCACACATCTCAGCAGAATAGGACTTTTGAAAGGAAGCATAGGTTCATTCTTGATGTAGCACGCACTTTACTTATCCATCACAGGCTCCCCTCTCTTTATTGGGGAGATGCAGTGCTTACAACGTGTTACCTAATCAATAGGATTCTCACTTCTGCTATTTAGGAACAAATTCCCTTACAGGTTTTTATCTAGATGGTAACTTGTTTCATGTTTCAACTTGGGTGTTTAGCTGTGTTGCTTTTGTTCACATTTTTACTTTTGATTGGGATAAGCTTTCTCCTAAGGCCCTCAAGTGTCTTTTTAGGATATTCTCGTTCCTAGAAGGGATATAGGTGCTATGATCCTCACTTGGAGACACTATGTGAGTACCGATGGCACTTTTTTTTTTGAAAAGTAAGAGGGTAGTTATCCAATAGATAACCACCCATGGTCATTTCATTTCACTAGAAAGAATTACATCAAAATTACAAATGGGATCTCCAGAACTCCACCTGTGATAGAATGGAATAAGAAAAATTTTCAACAAAGGGTCTCTCCCCCCTAAAAAGCACTCCATTCCTGCACAGCCAAACACCCTACAGCACAGCCAAAATCTTAGCTTGATCCTTCTTGGATCTAAAGGAGATATGCCCCTCTTGAGCATTCCCCCTGCGGAAAGATAACCAAAAGCTAACCACATCCCAATGTACAATCCAGTCGATCCCCATCCTCTGCCACACTTGCTCTACAAAAGGTCATTGGAAAAAGAGGTGCTGGATGTCCTCTTCCACTCTTCCACAAAGGGGACCGCTCATGTCATCCATCGGGACCCACCTCGCTCTCCACCTCTTCATCATGATCCTCCCCCTCCTCATCAACCACCCGAAAATCACCTTCAGTGGACACTCCACCTCCTAGAGGAGCCTGCAGTCTCTCAAAAGATCTACGTTTGTGTTGGCCACGCCGCCACTTAATGTGCAGAAGACCTTCGCCACTGAGAAATCACCTTCTTCCCAGGAGTATGTGTCATTGCCCTCCTCTGGCTCCCATCCTTCCAGCTCCTACAGCTTCTGGAAATCCTCACATCTCTGATCAGATAGGCCCCCCGGAAGATGGGACACCAAGCCCCAAACCAGCAATCTCCCATCAAGGCCGACGAGTCAACCACCCTCCTAAAGAGACCAGGATATTTGTCGTTGAGGGAAAGGCTAACCCCCTGCAAGTCATCCAGCCAGAACCGAAAAACATCTCCCTCACCTAGCGTGGGAGAAAAGAATGTTCGTACCTTTCTTGCCACCACTATCAGCCCCCCTGAGAAAGAAGGATGCCCCTGAAGGAGGTGACACTAAAGGCTCCCAAGAGATAAAGGACCCGTAACAACTCCTTATGACGTCACCAAACAACTCCTGTTCACGGCCCACGAGTCTGGCAATCTACTTCTTGAGGAGGCTAACATTCACTTTTTCCACATCCCTAACTCCCAGGCCCCTCTCCTGCATTGGTTTACAAACCTCCTCCCAAGCCACCAGTTTCGCCCCTCTTCCTGCCGCCCCCATATTAGACCAGAAAAAGTCACGCATCAGCCTAGAAATCTTCTCTACCTGTCTCGGTATCCTAAAAACAGATAGGAAATATGATGAATGGATGCCAAAACAGCCTTCACCAGAACAAGCCTCCCACCTCTAGACAACAGTCTAACCGATCATCCTGCTAATCTCTTCTCTATTCTTTCCAGCAAAGGAAGTCAATCTCGCAGTCTAAGCCTCCTATCTGATAAAGGAAGGCCCAGATAAACCAGTGGCAAAGATCTTACCTTCGTCCCAAGCACTCCACCCATTGACTCTGCCTCTTCAACCACCATGTTCATCGGGACAAACGTCGATTTCTGGTAGTTTATTTGCAGTCCCGATGTTGCACCAAAGAGCTCCAGGATGATCCTCATTCTCCTAGCCTCCAATCTTGCTACTTCAACTAGAAAGAGGGTATCATCAGCATACTGCAGGATTGTAGTCTAGTTACTCTCTCCAGTTCGGAAGCCATTAATCAGGCCTCTATCACATGCCCTATGAGTCGCCCTCACTAAGGCATCCGTTGCCAGTACAAACAACATAGGAGCTAGAGGGCACCCTTGCCTGACCCCTCTCCTAGGCTGCACCCAACCTCCCGCCGGGTTCCCATTAATCAAGACTGAGAAAGATGTCGTCACGCATCTCCATCCAGCCAATCCACATCGTGGGGAAGCCTCTCCTCAGCAAAGATAGGAACTCCTACTGCACGAAGTCGTATGCCTTGCTGAAGTCTACCTTCCACAGAAATGCCTATTTCTTTTCCCTCCTCCAAGCAGCCAAAACCTCCATAGCGATGGAAAACTCGTCCAATATTCCCTTCCTAGTATGAAGGCTGTTCGCACAGGGGATATCAAGTCTTCGAGGACATCTCTGAGTCTGTTTGCCAGGACCTTGGCGACAATAAGGTAGACAACATTGGAAAGCGCAATCGTGCGGAAATCCTGAATCTCCTCTACACCTTTTTTAGGCAACAAGAACATATAAAATCTATTCAGCTTATCAAACCTCCTGTTTCCTGCCGTAAACTCCTCCAACATCTCCATCCCATCCAACCCCACCAAGACCAGAATTCCCTAAAGAAGAACACAGGGAAACTGTCTGGCCCAAGGCATCCCTCTGCATTCAACTCCTAAACCGCTCACTCGTCTTTCGAGAACTTGGTCGTAAGCCTCTCCGCTTGGGCATCGGTAACACATCGTATATCCTCCCCCTTCCATCGCCAACAACCTCTATTGCATTTGCCTGTGAACTCTCTGAAGTAGTCTGTCGCAGCTCTGCCCACCTCCTCCCTTCCTGAGAATTCCTCCCCATGAATCAACAACCTCTCTATTTAGTTCCTCCTCCTCCTGGCTGAAGCCACTTGGTGGAAGAACCTGGTGTTAGAGTCACCCTCCTTGAGCCACTTCTGCCTTGACCTCGTCTTCCATTCCACCTCAACTTTTTTGTCCTCCTCCTGCACCACACGTGACATCTTCATCCTGACCTCCCTATCCTCAGCCGAGATAGGGACCTAGTCCTCCTGCCTATCTATCCTGGTGATTTCCGTCAAAGCCTTTTCCTTTTTGGCCCTCCTGACTGCTTAGATCTCCTTATATGTTTTGAGATGGTTCTGCAGCATAGACAACTTTTTTGCTAGACGAATCGTAGTTGATCCCTCCACTGCAAAAGAGCTCCATCTCTCCACCATACCTCGAAAACCCTCCTCAAGTAGCCAAGATCTGTCAAACTTGAAGTGCCAAAAAGCACTCCCTCATTAGGTTGCCACATCAGGGGTGTATGATCAGAGAATGGTCTCTCCAAAGGGGACACCTCCGCCATAGGGAAGGCCTTTTCCATCTCTACGTTGGACAGAAATCTGTCAATCTTGGACATCTGACCACAATTGTTCCTCCAAGTGTATGCACAGGATGTCGGACACAAATCTATAAGGCTATGCGTGGCTACAAACTCAACAAACTCATCGGAACCAGGATCCTATCTCCCCCGCCCCCTGGTCTGTCCTCCAATTACAAAGTAATGTTGAAGTCTCCTCCAATCAACCAGGGACACCCATGGCAACCCGTTGCCACTTCTGAGAACTCCTCCCACATCACCCCTCTTGCCTGCGTATCTGACGATCCATAGACCCCCGTGACCACCATCCTGGCACCACTCGTCTTCTGTATTAACCTCACCGAGATGACATGTTCACCCTTAAAGCAATCATCCAAGGAGAAGACATCTTCCTGCCACCCCAGAATCTGCCCCCCAGAGTGGCCAGCTGCTTCAACATAAGGATAACCTTCCATCCACGAGCCTCCGATCTCCCTCCATGTTTTAGCATCATAATCAGTGAGCTTCGACTCTTGCAACAATGCAACATCCGCTTTCCACAAGTGAATGTGGTGCCCTAGTGCCCTCCTTCTCGACAGGTCATTGAGACCCCACACGTTCCACGTAAGTACGCTGTTCATGAGGAATAGGTGGATGTCTCCCTTGTCTTCAAGCGAAAGCCACATGCTTCCGCGGTTCGAAGAACCTCCTCATCATCAAGGTCCAGGTTTGCTGTCTCTGACGGCTATGGAATGCTGCCGCGGCTGTCCACCACTACCCTCTGTCCCTGGTATGAACCTCGATACCTCCACTTTTGCCTGTATCGAAGAGCTCCTCCCTGGCCACCACCCACTACATGTGACCTCCACCCTGATAGAGGGATGACCATGCGGTCGCCTGTTAATAGGGGTACACCTTCTGCCTGGCATCATGGCAAGCCACTAGCACGACATAGATTTGACGCCACCACCTCCGCGCCTAGGCACCTAGTCCCCTTCTCCCCCATTGAGAGGGGGCCGGTGGAGACTTCCTCTTCCGCGCCCAACGCAGACCAGCGTTGAGCTCCTTCTCCGGCGGCAGCATCCCCCATCGCAGCGAGAAGGACCGACGCAGCCTTCTCGGTTGACTCCGGTCGTGTTGTCGAGGGAGGGTCCGAGCCACTATTCCCCAAACCGATCTTCATCAGACCCGGGTCCTGGTCCTCTGCATCGTCCGAACCATCATCTCCATTCGGATCCAGAGTGGATCTGACCTGCTCGGCTGATATCTCAAAAGAGGGGGTCGGTAGTAGCCCCTTCTCTTTGAGAACCTTCGGTCCAGACAGCTCCTCGGCACCGCGTGTCGAAATCGCCTCCTCCCGTTCCTTCAATCATGCCACAATCAGCTTCTCCGCTTCCAGACGCATCGTCTCCTTCGAGGCAGCCGCATTCAACAACTGTTGTGCCTCAATCAGTGGTACCATCTCCACGTCAGCCTCCAGATGCTTGGGCTCCCGAGCAACGCAAGAAACCCTAGCCTGGGTATGCGGTGGCTCTACTGCTGCGCCGTCCGAGCTCACCGCTCCTCCGGCCACCTCCGCATACGAGGTTATCCTCCCGGAGGTCCTCTTACGAGAGCAAGAGACCACTCAAAGATGCCCTCCATGGCGAAGGATCACCTTCTCCATTACCTCCGCCCCCACCTTCAACTCCACCACTGCCTCATGCGGTCCAGCCGAGAGACCGGTTCCCTGACATCGACAGAGGCCTGCGAACGGGGACACCACCGCCCGGAGGACCTCCACCATTTGGAGCCCCCACGGTATCCCCTCGACCACCAATACCATCGGCACCTTCTTCGGTGCGCACTCTCTCCGTGCCCCATTGTGGATGGATGTCTTTCGCTAGGTCACCGTACCTAACCTCAACCGGGAGACCGCGAAGCAAATATCCTTCATCTTTGCCGGAGATAGCCCCACCACAAGGACCCCCTGTCACTCGAGGGAAGCACCTTCACAGCAGACCCCTTCGGTTTGACGCAGAGGGCCTCCATCACCTCAGCGATTCGCAGCTGGCCCAAAGTCAGCTTACCCACAAGACCACCGCCTACCAATGTACGGAGGGCGGCTGCATCTGCCGACCAGGGAGCCTCCACCTTCGCCAAAGGCACCATTGCCGGTGGTGGTGGCGGAGGGCGTCCCACACCCAGACCTTGTGCATCGCTTCGCTGTCCAGAACCACCACACTGCGCCCGCTAATGACCAAAGCCCCCACATCCCCAGCATTGCATGGGCTCCTGGCAGTCCCTTACCTAGTGGCCAGTCCCCAAGCACTTGAAGTAGCGGTCAGCACCAACCCTCCCCAGACCTGTCGCAGCGCGAGCCTTCGCCTCACCATCGACCCTCCCCTGATCTGCCGTAGCGCGATCCTCCGCCTTCCTCTTCCTTCGCTCGACCACCCTCCATTCTACGGGGTCTTCGCCCTGGCCGTCCCGCACATGACGTCTCTCTCTTCTCCCCACCTCCCTCTGCCCTCTCTCTCGCTCTCGCTCTTCCTCTCTCTCGCTCCATCCGACTTTAGTCTCTTTCCAGTGCCGATGGCACTTTCCATGAGTTTATCCCATACTTTTTTGCTGTCGGGAGAAGTCTTTCTCCTGAGTTTGTTAAGGTACCTATGCCCATTCCTCCTATGCATCTAGAGGTGATTCCGATCACTGATCCTATGCCACCACCATTTGAGCGACCACTCTTTGAGCTTAAGAGGTTTTGTGAGCCCCTTGTCACATACAGGCTTCTCGTTACTTATAGGCAGCAACCTGTGTCTTCTAGCCAACTCTTCCTCCACCTCAAGTGACTAGAGATGATTTACAGAATGATGATGTGCTAAGTGATGATGGTGTAGGGTCTATACAGGGTGATGATGTACTTGGGATTATTAAGGTTAAGAAGAGTCTGGCAAACAATTTTGTTATAAAAGATCTTGAACCTCACAGATACTTCCTTAGGATAAAAGTGGTGCGGAGTAGGAAGGGTATTGTACTTTCCCAGAGAGTATGTACTTGACTTATTGTAGGAGACTGGCAGCAGGGGTCAAAGTTAGCTAATATTCCCATAAATCTTAAGTTGCACTTATAAAATGAGGAGGTAGAGGCAATAGATGGTTGACAATGTAAAGGATTAGTGGGCAAACTCCTTTATTTGACTATTACGATACCAGGCATTTCCTTTGCAATTAGGAAGTTGAGTCAGTTCATGGGTAAGCCTATTAGAAAGCATTGGGATCTTGCAATAATGGTGCTTAGATGCTTAAAGAGAGTGTTGGGAAATGGGGTCTTGTTCACCAAGGGGACTTCTATGAGTGTTGTGGCCTATACAGATGCAGATTATGCAAGGTGTCTGGTTGACAAGTAGGGATGCAAACGGGTCGGGTTTAGGTCAGGTTTGGCTAAACCCAAATCCATACCCATTTACGAAAATCATAGTTATACCCTACCCATTTACCAATCGGGTATAAAAATTTAAACCCATACTTATATCCATCTATCCATCGGGTTTCCATTTACCGATGGGATACACATTTATAAATTAATTTTGCAATTAAATCATGCCCAAATTAAAGTTAAAGAAGGAAAAAAATCTAGAACATTAACAAGCTCGAAACGTAGGGACTCGGGCTACACCAATTTTATTGATCCCCACTGAAATTATTACAAAAAGAGCCCTTAAAGGGGAATACATCAAAAGCAAAAAACAAAAAAGTGCAGAGAGATAAAATAAAAGTATATTTTAAACAAAAACATTCTCATATCTGAAATAAGTGTTAAATGGAAGCTTTAAAAGCACTTCTAACCTTCAAAATCATAGAGGAAATCATAAGGGAGATTATGGTTGGGGGAATGAGGGACTTAGGGTGGGACTTATATATCTCGAGTAAATGAGGATTTTATTCGGGTACTCGAGTTGGGTAATCGGATATAGATATATACCCATACCCAAACCTGGTTGAGTTTTTTGGATAAAACCTATGCCCAAACTTGGGCGTGTTCGGGTTGGGTTGTACCCATTGTTTTCATGTCGAGTTGGGTCGAGTTTACTGAAACTTGCATCTCTACTGACAGGAAACCTACCTTTAGTTTCTGTACCTATGTAGTAGGAAACTTGGTAGCATGGAAAAGCAATAAACAAGTTCTTTCTAGATCCAGTGCAGAGTTTGAGTATCGTGCCATGGCACACACAACTTTTGAGATGATGTGGGTGAGATCCCTTCTGACAGATTTACATATATCCGTTGATACTCCTTTGGAGATGAGATGCGATAACAAGGTAGCCCCCTATATTACTAATAATCCTATGTTTCGTGAAAGGACCAAGCACGTGTAGGTAGATTGCCACTGTACATGTGACTTGATTTAGAGAGGTCTTATCTACACGTATGTCTCCGATGACCAGACAACCGATATCTTCACCAAGGCGTTGCTCTGATCTTCTTTCGATATTTGCTATTCCAACCTAAGCGTGATCGACATCTATGCTTCAACTTGAGGGGGGTGTGAGCCTTTACGATCTTTTGTTATTTGCTAGTGCTTTAATTGTATTTTTTTTATTTTCTTGAGTACATTTGTAACTTTCTCACTTAGATATATTAAGAGGTAGGGTTATGAAATGAGACAACTTGGTTCATTTGTTCTAAATACCTAAAATTGAATATGATTTGATCCGACCTTTAGTGGAAAGCTTGATAAGGGTATTAGGGAATATCCATTCATTTTTCAATGATTTTTGTTTGGTTTTGATTTTGGATGTGATCTTTGTAGATCTAGGTGTACAGTGATTTCAAAACCTCAAACACATTGGAAATTATTTTGGAACTTAAGTTTAGATTTATAATTGGATTATTTGATGTAATTAAAGTTTTTCAAAATAATAGGATGCCTGCATTTATTTCAAATTGAATCTCAAATTAGGGTTTTACTAGTAATAATCAACCACGCTCATCATAATATGATTAATTACTAATCATAGGAGAATTGAACAATTGCATCCCCTGAACATATGATGTAATGGGTGTTTGTGTTGTTTTCCATGATGTTTTGATGGTTTTAATGTTGTGGATTTATGATGTGATTATGATAGCATGTAGAGTGGTCGAGCAGGTTGAGTATTTTGATGTAATCTTTATAATTTGGGAGTCCTTTTTACATATGATATAATTTTGTTGAAGGAATGTATGTATGTGATTGGATGCATGGGAATGCAATCTCAGGCATGATATATATAAAAGATTAGAATGCAATTTTAATTTTGGACTAGGTCGAGATTAGTGATTTAATATGATTAAATTGATTATCTCAAACCGACTTAGTCAGTTGAAGAAAATGAAAGTTCTTATTTCACTAAGCCAGTCCTACACCTTTTTATATAAAGAAATGTGAGGAAAAAATATAACAAGAATCTAACAATAAATAAAAATAACAAAAATGATCCTTAACATAACGTAACACTTCTTAAGCTGGAGCTTATATATCGTCCATGCTTAGCTTATTCCTATACTTCTTAAACATAGGATGGGACAATGGCTTAGTGAACATATTCGTAGTTTGTTCTGATGAGGTAAGGCAAGCAGTACGAAGCAGGCATTGCTGAATTAGGCTCCTCGTATAATGACTATCCACTTTCATATGTTTAGTTCTTTCATGGAACATGGGATTATTAGCAATGTAAGTCTTGATCCTATTGTCACAATACATCTTCGTAGGCTTGTCAATAATAACATGAAGGTCTTGCAACAAAGACCGTATTCATATCATCTCAGCTGTTGTGTGTGCCATGGTGCAATATTTTGATTTAGCGCTCGAGTGTGACGTTACATTTTACGTCTTGCTCCTCCAAGTCACCAGATTCCTTGCTACAAAGGTACAAAAACCTGTAGTAGATCTTTTGTCTCTAAAATCACTTGTACAATCTACATCTGAATAAGCAATAATAGACATAGGAGTTTTCTTTTGGAATAATAGAGCTCAACCTGGATGCTTTTTGATGTATCTTTTTTTTGAAAAGCTACTTTTTGATGTATTTTAACACTTGCATCATTGCCTGCCAATGATTATTAGTAGGTTTGTCCAAAAACTGACTCAGCTTTCCCACTGTAAGATTAATATTTGGCTTAGTAATGGTTAGATACAGTAACTCCCCTACCAACTATATGTAAGCCTTCTTCTTATTCATCACCCCTGTTGAGTTATCAAACAGATGAACCTTTGGATCCATAGGGATATTAGCACCCTTAGATCCAAGTATGCTTGCCTCCTGGAGAATGTCTAAATCATATTTTCTCTGAGACATAGCAATACCCTGCTTACTCATAGCACGCTCAAAAGCAAGGAAATACCTGAGCTTCCCAAGGTCCTTCATAATAAACTGTCGTGATAAATACTCCTTCACCTGAGAAATACCAACCATGTCATCTCCTGTGAGTATAAAATCATCAACATACACAAATAAAGCTACAACACCACCACCGATCTTCTTCACAATCAAGGAATGATCGGATAAGGACCTCTGTAACCTAACAACTGTCAACGCCTCTGACAGATGTTGAAACTAGGCTCGGTAGCCCTGCTTAAGATCATAGATGGCCTTTCGTAGCTTGCAAAGACACTCCCCCCTAAACTTCAAAACCAAGAGGCTGCTCCATGTATATTTCTTCTTGAAGGTCATCATAAAGAAAAGCATTCTTGACGTCCAGCTGATGCAATGACCATCCATAGTGTGCTGCAACAGAAATAAGAATACAAATAGTGGAAAGACGTGCCACATGGGAAAAAGTATAAAAGAAATTCACCACATAGGTTTGGGTGAATCATTTAGCTAGCTACAAGATGAGTCTTATACGGAGAAATAGACCCATCGGGGTTATATTTCAGGGCAAAGACCCACCTAACACCAACCAAACGTGCATTAGAAGGTAACAGAGTAAGCTACCAGGTCCTCTTGTCACATAGTGCAGATATTTCTTCCATGGCAGATCTCCAATACGGGTTTAGAAGAGCTTATTGATATGAAGTGGGTATCTTAGATCTAGAAACAATAGCTACGAAAGCATAAAACTCAGCACTCAGAGAATCGGTAGAGATTGCACTCCCAGCTACACGATAATGGGCACATGATCGAGGGGCCTTCCGAATAGCAATAGGCATATCATCGTTAGCACTCATGGGAATAGGACCTGGAGAAACATCGACAGGAGAAGCACTGTCAGTGGTCTCAACCTCCACTTCTGTTGACATTGTATCGGATGAGACATCCACTGTATTAAACACTATATCTGGAGGTATGTCCTGAGAAGTTGCCTCTAGGTTCTCAACACTGACCGGAGGAAACTGTGGAATAGAAGAAGGGGGTGGCTTTGCCCTGGAAGAAACTGGCAACTGATAAGTGTGACCATTGAATGTGTTCTCATCTGCTGGTACAAGCCTGAATGTGCTGGTAGATAGCCCAGTAGGAAAATTGCTACTATCTAAGAAGACACCAAAAGGTATAGGAGCAACTGGCATAGGAGCATATTTTGGCACACTCTACACCTATTTGGCAGCAATAGAAACGTAGGGTGCAGCTTCATGAAAGGTGACATTTGTATTAATGTAATGCTCATGGCGTAGAGGATCAAAATGCTGGTACCCCTTCTGAGTATGGGAGTAGGCAAGAAACACACACTTGACTGCTCTATGTGCTAATTTATCTCGATCAGGTCCAAGAAGACGAATAAAAGTCACGCACTTAAATGTCTTGGGTGGAATACCAAATAATTCTGCATCTGGATATAACACCAACCATGGTACTTGCTCATGAATAAGTGAGGAGGGTAGTCTATTAATGAGATAGAAGCCATGGGAATTGCATCTCCTCAGTATGTGACATACTGTTCTGAATAAGAAGAGTTCTGGCCATATCAAGAATATGTCTGTGTTTCCTCTCTGCAACCCCATTTTGCTGAGAAGTGTAGGAACAAAAAGTCTTATGAATGATACCATGCAAACCATATAAGTCTACCAATCGGTAGGTACAAAACTCCAATGCATTATCTGATTTAACTGTCTTGATGTAGACATCAAATTGATTCTTTATCATTAACAAAAACTATTCAATAAGCGGACCTATTTCAGATTTATTCTTCATGAGGAATAATCAAGATAATCGGGAGAAATCATCCACCATAATCAAATAATACCGATGTTCTTGTCTATCAGGAATCCTGCTGGGACCGCAGACATCCAGATGCATCAATTGAAAGCATGAAGATGTGTGTGGTCCAGTAGCAGATGGGAAGGAAGACCTGTGGTGCTTCCCAAGTTGACATGCATTACAAGAAAGCTGTGTGGTTGAGGATAAATGTGGAATAAGTCTGCGTGGTTTATTCAAAGATGGATGACCCAACCATCTATGCCACTGTAAAGCACTCCCCGAAGCAAAGCTAATTTGATAAGCTGTAGCCATGGGGCCCTGAACAAGTCGGTAAACACCTCTTTCTTCACATCCACTACCAATAATTTTCCCTGTCATTCGATCTTGAAAAGTGCATCCAAGCTCATCAAAGCTGACACGACAGTTCATTTGCTTGATAATTTCACTAACACAAAGCAAATTCATGAACAAGTCTGGAACATACAAAACATGGTTGAGTTGCATAGATGGGGTAACTATAATTGCCCCTGATCATCAATAGGGGCATGTCGCCCATCAACCACCTGCATAGTGCGATCTTGTGAAACAGATTGAATCTGTCCAAAACACTGCAGATTGCCGGATCAATGATTGGAAGCACCTGAGTCAATCAACAATGTCACACTAGTGGTTGTAGAAGAGTCACCAATGGTAGTTCCCAGCATAATCTTTAACTTAGGGGAAGTTGCCATGTCCACCAAACCACACTACCTAGATCTGATTTTTCTTCAATACCTGTAGATTTGATTTTGATGCTACGCAGGGGAATACACACCGCAAAACTTCTTCAACATGTACAATACTAATTTCGATATCATAGAGGGGAATACACACCCCAAGGTTGAATTGAAAGGGGAATACGCACCCCGTAATTCGCACACATGCGGCTCAAGACTTCGTCAACACTCCAAAGGGGAATACACAACCCAACAGATCATCAAAACAATGGAATATACACCCCAAAAACAGTCCAAAGATTTGAATATATCATACTATAACACTAGTGATGCATCAATACATCTTCCGAAAGGTCCTTGACTTTAGAACTCCATTAAACACAAGCCAAAGGCCTCATTAGGGCTTGCAACAGTTAGAATTGGGAGGGGCTGCCCTCCCCCTGCCGTTGGACAGAGACCGATAGTAAGAGAGAGAGTGCAAGAAAGGGGAGGAGAGAGATCGGCGGAGGTGGTGGAGAAGTTAGGGCTTGGTGGTAGGGTCAGGGTTTTCTTGGTGGTGCCCTCAACTTGACTCTGATACCAAGTTGAAGAAAATGAAAGTTCTTATTTCACTAAGCCAGCCCTACACCTCTTTATATAGAGAGTGGTGAGGGAAAAATATAACAAGAGTTTAACAATAAATAAAAATAACAAAAATGACCCTCAACATAACGTAACATAGTCAAACCAGTAGGATTGGATCCCTCAAGTGTTAAGCGGATCATCATGGTAATGATGAAATGTTGGCATTCGCTAAGGCAAGGAAGATGCAACCACAGGACTATACCAGTGAGTACGCTCTCCCCTCGGGAGTGCATTGGCAATGGTAAGCACGTGAAGTGAATGCCTTGTTTTCTGAAAGGGATGGGCCGTATACAAACCAACCTGTTTGTAGTTTCTAGCTTCCTGGTTAGGTGTATTTGGGAAGTTGATGTACATAGTTGCATGCACGTTCAGTGGTGGCTTGATGCACATGGTGTGCTAACACCAAAGGGCTAAAACATGAAAGCATAAGTTAGACTTGTAAGGTAGAAAGTCTTCCCGTCTCTCTTGTTGGGTTTGTGTATGCAGACCCTTTGTAGCTACACAGTCTTAATGGAGAGGAGGGTTCATTCCTACTTGAGACATTACGATCGACGTGTTGCTTAATTTGAGAGTTGCATAGGGAACAACATTTAAATTAGACATAGTGGGAGATGCCTGTTTTAAAATTCCTAAAATAATTTATTTTTCAAAATTTAACTACATTCATGTGTTTCACAGAAAATGGTGATTTTTAAAACTTGTTTTGACTTAAACAAGTTGACAAAATCCATTCATGATAAATGGTTTGCAATGGTTGCGAAAAGACTTGAGGCCAATAACTTAAGCTATATGTTATGCTCCAGGCCATTCGAGAGTCCAAGAAATCAAGCCATGTTGAAATATAATGAAACATTGCATGATGATAACATGTTTGCGAAATATTGTATTATCAAACATCTACCAATGGGATTAACGGATCACATCGATGAATGCTAGTATGTAAGAGACATTATATTTAGGCTTGATGCCTTATGCACTCGGAACATGAGTTTCTTTGCACTTTGGAATTCCAAAATGAGTTTGGAAAGTTATTTGGAAGAACACTTATTTTGGATGTAAGTTGTTTCTGGAATACAAAGTGTATGGAAGGGTCTTATTTGAAGATAAGAAACTTAATATGATCATGATATCTCTCCTTAACCTTTGTGCTTAGCCTCTCGACAAAGAGAACTTTAAATGGACAATCCGTTGGTAGAACATCTACTAAGCATCATGGACTATCTTGATGTAGTGCACAACATCTTTGGGAAGAGAACGCATCTCAACCATAGATGCTTAAAGGACAACTGACACGTGGATCTCAGGATCTCGTGTGAGATGTGAAGCTGTCCATCGATATTTGCTGACTTTACCAGAAGGTTAGAGGAAAGGTTCCTTAAGGTACTATATACTTCATCATCCATTTATTCATATGATGAATAAATTTTCTGGTGTGCTTGACATATTTGTAAATATTGCTTATTGCTTAGGTGATCAGAATGAAGTTGAGGATGAAGCTTTGTGGATGGAATCCAAGGCAAGCTATTGCAATGGGGGCCATCATGAGATGTAAAGCTTATATTTGAGATTCGTATTTAGAATCATAAAGACTATCTTTGTAATCTTGCATCAATAGAAAATGTTTTTATTTTCTAAAAAACTTTGGAACTAGCATATTCATGTGATGAATGACTTATTATGAGTTTTGCCATTGGATGCTTGAATGATTCAGAATAAGATACTTGGATTTCTTTGATGATATGATCATTAATAAAAAATTTAAACATGTACAGAGAGGGTACTCTGCTTCTATGAGATGACTCATGCCTGGACATGAATGTCTATTAGTTAGCTTAAAAGGATAAGTCGAAAACAAATTTTTTTAATCCAATAATCAAGAACTCTAAGATAATTAGTGTCCAATTTTTAATGAGAAGGAAATAAGATAAAGTTATATCTCAAAGATGACACAGTGATGTGTGCACTATAGAAAGGGCCCGTAGTGGATGGCGACATTTGTTAATGATCATTCTAAATATGTTACATTATGTGAAGGGTTATTTTTGTTGGACGTATGTTATAATTTTTCCTTCACCTCTCTCTATATAAAGAGGTGTAGGGCTGGCTTAGTAAAATAACTTTCATTTTCTTCAACTTTGTATCAGAGCCAAGTTGGGGACACTACCTAACCTTATCACCAACCTCACCCCTGCTACCACTGTTGCTGGCAGCTGGCGTCACCGGTCACCAGCAGTGTCGTTGGCAGCAGTAGCTAGCGCCGTTGGATCTCTAGCCAACGTCGTCAGCTTCTCCAACCACTACCGCCGCCCTCTAGGAAGAAAGGGGGGTAGCGCCACCGGTGGGTTCCTCTCCCTGTTGGGTGGCAGGGGTAGGGGCAGATCACCTACCATCCCTTTGGGAAGGTCCTTGATCTTGGTATGGTATCTTGCTAAGGTCTAGGACTCTTTAGGAGATGATTTGAAGTGTTTTCACTTGATGGTATGATCAAATAAGTTTTTTGATTACTGTTTGAGGTGTGTATTTCCCTTGTTGATGTAATTTTTGGGGTATGTATTCCCCTTGGTTTGTTGACGGAATATTAAAACTGTGTGAGCGGATCTAGGGGTGTGCATTCCCCAGTTTTTGTTCAAAATCAGATATGTGTTTGAAGTTGTTTGAAGATATTTGTGGAGTGATTGCAATTTGACATCATAATCATCAGAGACTGGGGTGACATTAGAGCAGACTGGAGAGAATGTGGCCTACAAGAATCCATTTTTTGCATCGATTGTGAAGCTTGATGAGACCAATTACCCCCATTGGTCTTCTACATTTGTTGTCACCGAGGAAGGGCATGAGAAGCAACATGTCCCTACAGAAGCACCACCGGAGTAGAAAATAGAAAAATACGTAACCTGGAATAGAGATGATGCTATGGTAAGAGCCTGGATATTAAATAGTGTGATACCCCGCATTGGAGTTGAAGTCATGTATTACAAGATAGCTAAATAGATGCGGGATGGTCTGAAGGTTGCCTACTCTCATGAAGTGAATTCCACCCAGGTCTTCCAAATTCATTACGACCTTTTTCATCTGAAGCATGAGCCCATTAGCCTTACACAATAGTACTCTACTATGAAAGGACTTTTAGAAAAGTATAATGCATGCAGGCTCATGTGCACATCATCTCGGTGTAGAGATCAGAGGGAGTTTTCTGCTCATATGTTTCTGGTAGGACTTAATGATGATTACTCTACTGCATGTTCACATATGTTGACATTATCTAAGCTTCCTTCTATTAAGGAGATCTACAGGGGGCTTAGCAGGTTGCAAGTTTAGACCACTTCGAACGTTGTCACCAGTAGTGCTGCTTCTGCCCATGCAGCTGTCAGTACATGTGGACGCAGTGGAACTTTCCGAGTTAGAGGTAGAGGGCATGGTGATGATGGTTGTAGTAAGCCTACCTTCTACTGTGGGAGGATTGGTCCTGTTATGCCTGCTGTTGCCGACCAAGTTACTATGACGGCTCCATCAGCTACGTCTACTGATACTGTTACACTTGTAGAGGCAAACTATGATGCAGTAGTGCAACGCTTAGACAGCTGGCCCATGATTAGCCCCAGTTTTCAGGCATAGCGGCTTATGCCTTTGCATCAGGTATGAACAGTTCTTAGTTGATAGATTTTGGTGCTTTAGATAATTTGTCTGGGAATTTCCAGTGTTTTGGGGATATGCAGAAGGTGTCACAAGATCTGCTTAGTTTAGCTAGCAGATGGTAGGCATCCCCCTATCTGTGGTAAGGGGGGTGTCTGTTACTTTTACTATGCACTTCTTTGATGTTTATTATGTGTTTGACATGGCAATGTAGTTGCTTTCTGTTAGTTCTATTACCAAGCAACTGAATCGCCGTGCTATATTTGATGCGGTTGGGTGTGCTTTTTAGGACTGCATGACTGGGAGGACGGGATTGGTGGTGGACATGAGGTGTATACCGACTAGTGCAGAGTCCAGTTGCTGTAGCATGTCAGATGAGTACTACTGCGGGAAGTGCCCTGCAGTGGCACAGACGATTAGGTCATCCTTTTCTGGACAAACTACGTTGGATCATTCCACATCTCTTGCCTGCCATGAAGATTCAGTGTGGTGCCTGTCAGCTGGGGAAGCATCACAGAGCCAGTTTTCCAGTTTCTATGCAGTCAAGTAGTTTAGCATGTTTTGATTTACTTCATTGTGATGTTTGGGGTCCTAGCTGTGTGGCAGACTGACAGAGTTATCGTTATTACTTGTTATTTGTTGATGACTTTTCTCGGCTATCTTGGTTATTTTTGATGCATAATAACTCAGAAGTTGGTTCTATTATTTAGTAGTTTGTAGCTTTTGTGAAAACTTAATTTGGTGTTTGCATTAAGACTATCGAAACAGATAATGCATTGGAGTTTTATATCAAGAGCTTGGCATCTTTTTATGGGTCACTGGGTATTATGCATTAGACTTCCTGCTTCTATACATCACAACAAAATGAGGTTGTAGGGTGGAAACATCGCTACATTCTGGATACAACTTGAGCCTTGCTTATCTAGTATAGTGTATCACATACTTACTGGGGAGATGTAGTTCTAACTGCCTGTTATCTTATTAACAAGCTTCTTTCCTTTGTACTTCATGGGTAGATTCCATGGAATATCCTATACTCAGATGTAGAGTTGTTTTTAGTGCCGCCGAAAACGTTTGGTTGTGTTGCCTTTGTGCATCTGCTTGGGCCTGGTTGTGATAAACAGGCTCTTAGAGCGGTTAAGTGTGTTTCTGGGTTACTCAAGCACTCAGAAGGGATATAGGTGCTTTGATCCTGTACACTAGAGGCATTATGTTAGTGCGAATGTGACATTATATGAGTTCATTTCATATTTTTCCACATCAGACCATCAGTTAAAGGATGTAGAAATGGTCGTGCCTATACTTGTGCCTCCCGTAGCCATAGAGAATTTTTCACAGAGTAGTAATCTACTTACTACAGAGCCACATGCGAGCACATTCAGAGTGGTATCACCAGATGAGAAGACTTTGAAGGGTATTACATATCAGCTGCTTGTCAGTTATCGAGAGAAGATATACCCCCTCCTCCTCAGTTCCTACCGAGCCACCATTGTCCTCCCTCATTCAGATATGTGTTGAGGCTGCTGACAGTGATTCTCCTACTGTTGCTTATCTAGGTACTCTCTCCATGTCTACGGATGCTGATGATATACTTGTTGCTATTTGGAAGGCTCCTCGCTCATGTGCTCAGTATCGTGTGGCTGGGAGTGCTATTTTTGCTGATTCTCTGAGTACTGAGTTTCATGCATTCACTGCTACAGTTTCTAGTTCTGAGTTACCGGCTTCCTACCAACAGGCTTTGCTAAATCCACATTGGAAGTCGGCAATGGAGATGTCTATTCTCCGTGACAGAGGCATCTGAGAACTTACTACATTACCCTGTGGTGTACACCTTATTGTTGCTAGATGGATTTTTGCCTTGAAGTATAACCTAAATGGGTCTATTTCTCGGTATCAAGTCTTGTGGCCAAAGGATTCATCCAAATTTATAGTGTGGATTTCTTTGACACCTTCTCTTTGGTTGCTCGTCTCTCTAGTATTTGTATACTTATTTTTGTTGCAACATATTATGGATGGCACTTATACTAGTTGGACGTCAAAAATGCCTTTCTTTATGGTGACCTACATGAGGAGATATATATGCAACAACCTCCTGGTTTTGAGGTTCAGGAGGAGTGTTTGCAGGCTACGAAAGGCTATCTATGGTCTTAAACAGAGTCCCCTAACCTAGTTTCAGCGTCTGTCAGAGGCCTTGGATGTTGTTGGGTTGCAACGGTTTTCATTTGATCACTCATTGTTTGTGAGGAAGACCAGTGGTGGTACTATGGCACTACTTGTGTATGTGGATGACCTTATACTTACGGGAGATGATATAGTTGGTATTTCTTAGGTGAAGGAGTATTTAGCACGTCAGTTTGTTATGAATGACCTTGGGAAGCTCATTTATTTCCTTGGCATTGAGATTGGTACTAGTAAGCAGGGTATTTTTATGTCCCAGTGGAAGTATGCTCTAGACATTCTCCAGGAGGCAAGCAAGCTTGGATCCAAGGGTGCCAATATCCCTATGGATCCAAAGATCCACTTGTTTTACACAACGAAGTTGAGGGACAAGAAGCCTTATAGACAGCTGGTGGGGAAGTTACTTTATCTAACCATTACTAGGACAAATATTAGCCTCGTAGTAGGTAAGTTGAGTTAGTTCTTAGATAAACCAACTGATGATCATAGGCAGCCAGTGATGTAGGTGCTGAGGTACATCAAAGAGTGCCCAGGTCGTGGCCTCTTGTTTCAAAAGAAAGCTTTTATGTCTATTATTGCTTATTCAGATGCAAACTATGCAGGTGATGTTGGGGATAGAAGATCTACTATAGGTTTATATACCTTTGTAGTAGGGAATCTGGTGACCTAGAGGAGCAAGAAGCAGAGTGTAGTGTCACACTTGAGCGTAGAATCAGAGTACCGTGCCATAGCACACACAACAGCTGAGATGATATGGATACGGTCTTTGTTGCGAGACCTTCACATTACTCTCGAGGAGCCAATGGAGATGTATTGTGATAACAGGGCTGCAACTTATATTGCTAACGATCCCATGTTCCATGAAATGACTAAATATGTGGAAGTAGATTGTCATTACGCTAGGAGCCTAATTCAGAAGGGTCTGATTCGTACTGCATACTTAGCCTCTTTAGAACAGACTGCAGACATGTTTACTAAGTCGTTATCTCGCCCTATGTTCGAGAAGTGTAGGAACAAGCTGAGCATGGTTGATATTTATGCTCCAACTTGAGGGGGAGTGTTATGTTATTTAGGGTTGGCTTAGTAAAACAACTTTCATTTTCTTCAACCAAATGAGATGATGCTCAAATGTGGAAAGGTCAAAGATCTTTTGGATAGTTCGACGAGTTCCTACATGTGGGTTATGAGTTGTGAATTCTATAAACCATGAACACATCATATGAGATTCGATCTAACTCAGTAGATCTCAATTAGATGAATCAAAAGGAGTATCTTAATGTGTAAAGTATTTCTCTTGTACACCTCAGCTTAATCTGGCCTTCTTGAGACAAGAACGAACTTGAAGAAGTTCAAATGATGATGAATATTAGATTCCCTGAATCCAATGAGGATTCATATTAGAGAATGCATATCCTCTATTCAGATCAAGATCTTTTATTCACATATGATGTGGATGAGGATCTAAATATTCGGATTTGGTATTAATTGCTTATCCCCAAGTTCAAATTCGTTGGACTCTAGGACAATCCTTGGATATCACAAGCTTGATAAAGGTTATCAACATTGTGATTTGGATTAGTCGTGTTTCTGAATTTGCGGAATGGTAGATTCCTAAAGAAAGAATGCTTAATCTAATCTAAGGATGAATTCTTGAAGAGTTACTTGACCAAGTTAAGGCTACTAAGATTGAATTTACTTGGTTAATGTCTTTATTCAAATGAGTTGGATCTTAGGACATTTTGTAATAATCAAGTACACGATAATAGTTGTCAACTATGTGATGTGAATTCCAATAGAGTTATTTTGACTTATGGCAGTCTAGATTCCGTAATGGTGAATAATCTAGTTGGATTCAATCCAAGAATAATACATGAAAGGAGTAGTAGAACTTATCCTAATAGAGACTTGCATATTAATGGTTGGGCCCAATTACAAGTTTCGTAATGCTCGTATTTCTATACGAGAATTTTTGGGAAGCATTCAACTTGTGAAATATTGAATTCCATGAGATTGATACTTGGAATGCGAATTAAATCAAAAGAAAACAAGGTATCTTGTAGGGTTATTGAAAAGATTCCAAATCAATATACTACTTGAAAAATGTTTGAAGATAGTAAAAATCAAATCATGATCCAAACAAGCCTTTAGAATTGAATGATTCATAAAGTATTATCGGTGTATTCAATGATGCCTAGATTCATGAGAAATGGTGGGAGTATAGTACCATATGTAGATGAGTGTTTTGCTCCTATGATGAGACAACAACATCAAAGAATAGAATTTGAAAGTTTGATTGGAAAATTATTTTTCAAGATAAACTTAAAGCTTTTTGGAACATAAGATGCTTGATTTTCATATGATAAGTCATTACATGTATTTTCTGATGTCTTCCTGTGAAGATGTCAACTTAAAGATTGAGAGAGAGAAAACATGATGCATGTATGCGATACTCATAAATGAAGCACAGTATCGAATAAAGATGCGAAAGATAGTGTGAGGATAAAATGTTATCAAGTCACAAGACACTCTTGATAAATTGTAAAATTGTCCCTAACGTTCCTTGAAAAAGAAATGCCATGATGAATAGGTGATCTCAAGGAATTGGGATGCACTGATTCAGCCAATCTGGAACATCTACGGTCTAATGTGGATAGTCCACATATGATCCACTTGAATTGTACAGTATTTACTTTGAAAGTATATACACCACCATACGAATGTTGAAGTAAATGTAGCTTATGAATCTACTGCATAGATGATGCGAATATGTGAACCTTGGAAGGACTTAACGAAGTTTCCCCTTCTAATACTCTCATTGTTGTGATGACCACAACAACGCTTTTGTTTGAAAAGGCAAAGGACGATTATCCAAGAGATAACCACTTACATTCATTCAACCTCAAAAAAGGACATCAGAAGTTACAAAATAGACCTTCAAAAACCAATCTGGGAGTAGATGGAGGATACAAAGTTCTCCACATATGGTCTCTCTCCCTTCAACAGCACCCCATTCCTCCCGAGCCAAACCCCCCACAAAATAGCCAAGACCTTTACCCGATCATATTTGGAGCAAAAGGTGAAAACTCCACCACCAGCACTTCCCCTGCAAAAGGAACAAAAGCTAGCCACGTCCCACGAGAGATCCAATCAATCCTCATCTCCTGCCAAACCTATACTACAATTGGGCACTGGAGAAGGTGCTGTAAATCCTCATCGGCCGCCCCCACAAAGGGAACACGCCAGGTCGTCCGTCTGGGCCCATCTCGTTCTCCACTGTTTCGTCATAATCCTTCTCATCAACCAGGCAAAGATCTTCACCTTTAATGGGCACTTCACCATCTGTATCAGTCTGCAATCCCGTAACAAATCAATGTCCAAACCAACCTCTCCACTCCCTAACCTGCGGTTTACCTTTGCCACCGAGAAATCTCCCTTTTCCTAAGAAAAACCATCAAGGCCTTTGTTTGGCGCCCAACCCACCATCTCCTGCAACAACTGCTGGAAGTCCTTACATCTCTGATTGGAGAGACCCCCCGGAAAATGGGGCACTAAGGTTCGTCTCAACATTCCCCTAACCTTGGTCAAAGGATCCACTACACTCCCCAAGAGGTGAGGGAACCTCTACCTTAAAGTAGATCCAGGCCCCTACCAATCGTCTTGCCAGAAATGGAATGAGTCCCCCACACCAAGCACAGGGTCAAAGAAGCCTCGCACTTTTATTGCCATCGTCGCCAAGCCCCTGAGGAAGTGTGACACTCTAGGAGGGAAGAAAAATGGTCCCCATGATAGGAAGTCACCGTAGCACCGTCGCATAACATCACCAATAAGCCCCTGCTCCTACCCCACCAACCTCGCAATCCACTTCTTGAGAAGACTGATGTTCGTTCTGTCCACATCTCTAACCCCCAGGCCCTCCTCATGTGTAGGCCTACACACCTCCTAGGCTGCCAATCTTGCCCCCCTTCTTGACGACCCTGCAGTAGACCAAAAGAAGTCCCTCATCAATCCTGAGACCTCAATTTGACGCGGCAACCTGAAGATCAAAAGAAGTACGACGGTATGGAAGCCAGAACAGCCTTCACCAGGGTCAGTTGCCCACCTCTAGACAAGAGTCTGGAAGACCACCCTGCCAACCTTCCCTCCATCCTTTCCAACAGCGGGAACCGATCCTGTACTTTAAGGCAACGGTCTGACAAAGGGAGGCCCAAATACACCAATGGCAAAGAACCTACCTCTGTCTCTAAAGCAGCACCCACCCTCTCCATTTCTGTGGCAGATGAATTGAAAGGAACAAAATTTGACTTCTAATAATTAATTTGCAATCCTGATGCCTTACCAAAGAGCTCTAGAAGGATCCTCAACCTCCTCGCCTCCAACTTCGTTCCCTCGGCCAGGAAGAGCATATCATCAGCATACTGCAGGACCACTATCTCCCTGCCACCACCAGAGTCAAAGCCCCTAAATAGGCCCCTACTACATGCCTTGTGCGTCGCCCGTGCAAGAGCATTTGTTGCAAAGAACAAAAAGCATGGACGTAAGAGGGCAACCCTGTCTGACCTCTCTTCTAGGCTGGACCCACCCTTCCGCCGGGTTGCCGTTGATAAGAACTGAGAAAGATGTCGTCACATCTCTTCATCTAATCAATCCAAACTGCAGGGAAACCCCTCCTCAGCAAGAAAGCCCACAGGAAATCCCACTGAACAGAGTCATATGCCTTGCGAAAATCTACCTTCCACAAAAAGGCCTGCTTCTTCTTCCTCCTCCACGCGGCCAAGGCTTCCATTGCAATCACAAAACCATCCAAAATTCCTCTTCCAGGAACAAAAGCTGTCTGAACAAGGGAGTCCAACTCCCCCAAAAGGCCCCTCAGTCTGTTAGTCAGGACCTTAGCTACAATAAGGTAAACCGCATTAGATAGAGCAATCGGTTTAAAGTCTTGAATCGCCTCGGCCCCTTCCTTCTTAGGCAGCAAAAACAAGTAGTATCTATTCAACTTATCAAAACTTTTGTTGCCGATCGCGAACTCCATTTGCATCCCCACAAGGGGCCAAAACTCTCTAAAAAAGAAGACAGGGAAATTGTCTGGGCCGGGGCATCCCTCCGCATTTAGCCCCCACATCGCTTGCCTCACCTCATCCTCTGAGAAGCCAGCCGTGAGACCCTTTGCCTGGGACTTCGTGATATGCGGTACATCCTCCCCCCTCCACCTCCATTCTCCCCTGAACCGCCTACCAGTGAACTCTCTAAAATAATCCGCCGTCGCTTGCCGCACCTCCTCCCTACCCGAGAAAGATTCCCCGTCAATCACCATCTTTTCTATCTAGTTCCTTCTCCTCCTGGCAGAAGCCATTTGGTGGAAGAATTTGGTATTGGAATCACCTTCCTTCAACAACCTTTGTTTCGATTTCACCTTCCATTCTATCTCTGTCTTTCTGTCCTCCTCTTGGACCACCTTTGACATGCTCGGCCTGACCTCCCTATCCTTCGAGGAGATAGGGGCTTGGTCCTCCTACCTCTCAATCTTGCTGATCTCTGCCAAAGCCTCCTCCTTCCTACCCCTGGTGGATGCTTTGATCTCCCTCCTAGCAAGCTTTAAATTGTCGCACAGCAAGGAGAGTTTTTTCGCCAGACAACAAGCCGCCGAACCCTCCACCTCCATCGAGTTCGACTTCTCCACCATAGTCTTGAACCCCTCCTCCAACAGCCATAATCTTTCAAATTTGAAATACGTGCCAAACTGCACCACCTCATTTGGCCGCCACATCAGGGGAGTGTGATCCGAGAAAGGCCTCTCCAACGCATAGACATCTGCCATAGGGAACGCCTCAACCAACTCCACGTTGGAGAGAAACTTGTCAATCCTGGACATCTGGCCATTATTATTCCTCCACGTGTATGCGCAAGATGCAGGGGACCAGTCCACAAGCCCATGAGTCGCAACAAAATCTTCAAATAATTCTGATCCGGGGTCTAGCCTCCCCCGTCCACCTGGTCTGCCCTCCACCTTCAAGGTCACATCGCTTTTGTTGAGAAATGGTTTCTCAGAATAAAAGCATGTCTGCAGAGAGAATCATAAAACTAATGTCACATGTGATCACACTTTGGTTGATTAAGGCTTTAGGGTGTCAAGTTGGCATCATAGGTTGCAAAGGTAGTTCGGGATTAGCTCTTAGGGAAAGTGGGAGTTTGTTGGAGTTGTCTTGAGCAAACCAACCTGAGTTAGATCACTCGATTAGTGTTTCATATCTGAGTATTAGATCATGTGGACACACCAATACTGTTAGATGCGTTCCTCAGTACAATTGGGATAATGTATTGTGTTTATTGGATATATCGATGATAGGTATTAAAGAATTCAAACGGTTTGGATGGAGGATTTCGACAAGTCATCAAGAATCATCATGATGCCTACCTATTATATCCAGTTTAAGAAGAGTGGCATTCTTCTTTACAGATTGTTACCTGACTAATACCCTTGATATCCTCTGCATGGGAATAAAGATTTGAGGCTGTTATGCGAGTTGAGTAAAGGGGCTGACTTGACGAGATGGAGATGCAGAAGTCCTTGTCTTATTACTATCACGGAGAAGGCGTATCCTTTGATATGAGAGAGATATGTGCCTCCGTGTTTGAGTATGCTCCACTTTGGTGTTGAAATTGGAAAGTTGGTGTACATGTGAGGGCATATGAGGCAAATGATTTTGAATGGATCACATAGATCTGCTGTCATAGGTGTACGTAGCAGATCGGGAGACTTGAGCTCGCTCTATGCATATTAGGAAGTACGGAATTCCATACATGGTTGTACGGGTCTTGATCTGATCTATACATGAAAAGAAGGCAGTCCTTTAGGAAAAGATCTTGTTGGTAGGGCACTTATTATAGTTATTGGAGTCATTTGTCATGTTTCTTGTTCTGTTGGACTTATGTAATTTCCCCAACACCTCTGCCTATATAAAGAGGTGTAGGGTTTCATTTGAGAATAAGACAAGTCATTTTCTCCGACTTGGTATCAGAGCGGTGATCTTAGATCGACGGTCTGGTATTCCACCCCTCATGAGCCTCCATACCCCTCTACCAAAACCTTAACTCCCGTTTCACACCAGTGGGAGCTGTCGCGGGTCAGCCTCCAGTCGTCGCCAGCCCTAGGAGGCTGCTGCAGCTGTTGTAGTGGCTGTTGGTGCTTGTCGCGGGTGCTGCTGCTCCTCGAGTGCCTTAGCAAGGTCTGCTGCTCCTTGTCTTCGAGCTGCGGATCGCCTTCCTTGAGTGCTAGCGTCGCCAGCAGGCCCTAATGGACCTGCCTCGTGCCCTATAAGGTCTTGCCACCCCTCCGTGAGTTCTGCAGTGCTGCCTCGAGGCCCTGCGTCACTGCTTCTTGCGCTGAGGTCCTGTCTGCGTCGCCGCTCCTCGCGCTGAGCCCTTGTCTGGAGGTCGCGGTGCTACCTTAAGGTTGTAGTGCCGCTCGGAGGTTGATCTAGCACCTCGAAGCATCGTCCCGACGCCTCCCCTTACCTTGGGATAACGCCTCTCGTCGCTGGAGCGTCGCCTCTGACTGTGGTAGCGCCGCCACCTCCGCCGCCCATCTCCTACAGGTCGCGGTGGTGGCTCTTGGGGTTGATTGAGCCTGCCCAAGCGTTGTTAGGACATGTCATAACATACGCTAAAACCTGATCTACAGGATCTCTGTGATTCTTGAGATGTTTTCTAAGGTTTCTTTTCCTTAGATCTCATGTTCAAGAGATTATTTTTCTTTGATTGTGAAGTCGTCAGATCTGAATATTGATTTCAGATCGCACTTGTGGCATCTTGTAGCAGTCCTAAGGCACGATGGCCTCCTCAGACTCTTTGGAAGTGTCATCGGTTATCGCTATGAACAACGGAGGTTATAGTTCTCCTTTCTTTATTTCTATCGTTAAGTTGAATGAGGCCAATTATGCTAGATGGTCTCAAATGTTCCTCGTGATTGTTGATGGGCATGATAAGGAACATCTACTATTGGAGATGGAGCCACAAGATAAAAAAGGGAAGAATGCCACGTGGAAGAATGATAATTCCATGGTTCGTGCATGGATCATGAATTCCGTCGAGCCTTAGATCGGTGATGAGATCATGTATTACAAGACTGCTAAGGAGATGTGGGATTCTCTACGTGATACATATTCTCATGAAAAGAATTCCAACAATGTGTTTGAGATTCACCATGCCCTTGGTTGTTTCAAATAGGAGGGTCAGTCTTTGTCGCAGTACTATGCCACCCTAAAGGGGCTTCTTGAGAAATATAATGCCTGCCGACCTGTTTGCACATGTGCCACTCAGAGGGTACATAGGAAGGAGTATGCTGTCCTTCAGTTTCTTGACAGACTTGGGCCTGACTATGAGGCTGCTAGGTCCTAGATCCATACTTTGGCTGAGCTTCCATCTTTGGAGGAGGTTTATAGCTGCATGAGGAGAGTGGTTAGGCAACCCGTGTCAGAAAGTTGACAAACCCCTGTACTTGTTGCTGCCGCACGAGAACGTGGTGCACCATCCACCAGGGGGAGAGGACGTGGTGGTCGAGGTACGAGTGGTAGATTTCGCACCATTTGCTTGCATTGTGGAAAGATCGGCCATATAGAGGCCTCTTATTGGACAAAGCATGGTCGACCTCCCATGGCAACCAGGTTGTCGCTTCGGAGGAGGGAAGCGACATGGTGTCTCGTGCAGACTATGATGCTGTGATCTAGCGTCTCTCCCAGCTGACCTAGGAGACTACTATTACTACTGCAGATACTGCTGCCTTAGCCACTTAAGGTATGACTTCCGCTTACAGGTTTAGTAAAACTGACAATACATTGTGGTTGGTAGATTCTGGCGCATCTCAACATCTTAGTGGGGATGAGACGTGTTTTGGACAGGTTCATAATGTTCCCTCAGGGAGATCTATGCAGGTAGCAGATGGCTGGAAGTGTAGGATTCATGGCAGAGATGTTATAGTGACTCCTACTTTGACATTGCCTGATATTCTTTATGTTCCAAAATTTCTTATTAGTCTTTTGTCTGTCAGTAGAATTACAAAAGACTTGTAATGTCGTGTAATATTTGATGAGCTAGGCTGTATTTTTTAGGATAAACTCACAGGGAGGACGATTGGTGGCGGACATGAGAAAGGGGGTGTGTATTGCCTGGTCCAGAATTTAGTTGCCACTACGTGTCAGGGCGAGGTTGCATTTAGTGCTGGTATAGCTCTTCAGTGGCACCGACTTCTTGGACACCCATCACTGGACAGGCTTCGATGTGTCATTCCTCATATTTCACCGGCTACAGAAATTTTGTGTGATGCATGCTGGTTGGGAAAGCACCACAGGACTAGTTTTCCTCCTAATTCATCTCATAGTTTTAATGTTATCTTTGATTTACTGCATATGGATATTTGGGAACAGAGTCGTATCTGGGTCATAGATTTTATCTAACTTAGTGTGGATGATTTTTCCAGGATGTCATGGTTGTTTCTTTTGAAAAATAAATCTGATATTGGATCAATGATTAAAACATTTATCTTACAAGTAAAGTCTCAGTTTTCTATTATTGTGAAGATTGTGCGGTCTGATAATACTTTAGAGTTCTGTACATCTAAGTTGGTAGGCTTTTATAGATCCCTTGGGATTGTTCATCAGACATCCTGTCCACATACGTTGCAACAGAATGGTGTTATAGAAAGAAAGCACCATTACGTGCTCGACGTGGCTAGACATTATTGATCTAGCACAATGTGCCACAAGTGTATTGGGAAGATGCAGTGTTGATTGCACGTTATTTGATCAATAGATTGCCCAACTCAGCCATACAAGAACCAGTTTTGTGGCTGGTTCTTTATCTTGAGAAGGATCTATTCATTGTTCCACCTTGCGTGTTTGGCTGTGCTGCCTTTGTTCACATTCTTGGTCTTGGCAGAGATAAGTTGGCTCTAAGAGCAGTGAGGTGTGTATTTTTGGGATACAGTAGCACCCAGAAAGGATACAGATGCTATGATCGACGTGGTAAGAAACATTATGTGACTGCAGATGTCACATTTCATGAGCCCATTCCTTATTTCTCTACAGATGGTCATCATGTGACATTTGAGAGGAATTTGGCTCCTATGCCTGTTCCCTTAGTTCCCTTGGAGCAAATCCCTATTACATATCATGAGGATATACTTACCACAGAGATTTCTATGAGGCAGAGAGCAGAAAATACTCAAGTATATAGGCTACCCGTGACATACAGACAGCTTGCATGGCGACAAAAACACACCCCCACCACACCTTAGCCACTTGTCTCCTCCCCTAGTCAGGTATGTGTTGATATTGATGTGAGTTTTCCTAGTGGTGCTTGTGCAGGTTCCTCTGATGAGTCTCATACTTCGGTTGTTACTGAGCATAGTGGGAGGATCTTGATCTCCCAATTCCTATTCGGAAGCTCCACGTTGCTGTGCCTAGTATCATAATATATTGACAATCTCTACCGCCAACCTTGGTAGTTCCTTTGTTGCTTTCACAGTGGCACTATCTGCAACGTATGTTCCTATCTTTCATTAGCAGGCCATGCTGGATCCAAATTGGCGTCAGGCCATGGAGGATGAGATTGTTGCTTTACAGTCTAGAGGGATGTGGGACTTAGACTACCTTGCCTCCTCATGCCAGAACATTGGGTGTTGTTGGGTATTTACTTTTAAATGCAACCCAAACGACACGATCTCTGGCTATAAGGCAAGATTGGTGGCAAAGGGATTTACCCAAACATATGGGGTAGATTTCTTTGATACCTTCTCTCCAGTTGCTTGACTATCTACTATTTGGATTTTGATGTCTGTAGTAGCTCACTATGACTGGCCTCTTCATCAGTTGGATGTCAAGAACGAGTTCTTGTATGGAGATCTTCAAGAGGAAGTCTATATGCAACAATCGCCTGGGTTTGAGGCTTAGGGGGAGTATGTATGCAGATTGAAGAAAGCAATCTATGGCTTAAAGCAAAGTCCAAGAGCATGGTTCCAGAGACTCTCGGAGGAGGTACATGTAATGGGACTTGTAAGGTCCTCTATTGATCACTCTTTATTTGTCAGAAAGAGTAAAAGGGGAGTGGTTGTATTTCTTGTTTATGTGGATGACTTGATCCTCTCTGGAGATGTTGTTGCTGGGATAGTGAGATAAAAAGGAAGTTGGCTGATACCTTTGTGATGAAGGATCTGGGTGAGCTTATATATTTTCTTGGGATTGAAGTGGCACGCAGCAAAAAGGGCATTGTTCTTAGTCAGTGGAAGTATGTCCTTGATATCTTGCAGAAAGCAGGAATGATGGGGTCCAAACCTACCAATATACCTATGGATCCCAAAGGACATCTCTATGATACCGAGTCTCCTCCTATATATAGCAGATCATATAGGCAGTTGGTCGGTAAGTTGTATCTTACTATTACACGTCCGGATCTTTCTCTTGCAGTAGGAAAGCTTAGCCAATTCATGAACAAACAGACTAGGCAGCATTGGGATGCTGCTATGCAGGTGCTTAGGTATGTGAAGAAAGCACCTGGCAGATGTGTTTTATTTCAAAGGGGCACATCTATGAGTGTTGGCTACTCTGATGCCGATTATGCAGGGTGCATGATAAACAGGAAATCAATAACTGGGTTCTGTACTTATGTGGTAGGCAACTTAGTGACATGGAGAAGCAAGAAGCAGTAGGTGGTATCTAGGTCCAGCGTAGAATCAGAGTATAGGGCTATGGCTTAGAAACTGTAGAGATGGTTTGGGTCATATCTGTTCTACATGATCTCCATATTCAGGAAGATGGACCAATGGAGATGAGATGTGATAATCGTGCTGCTACTTATATTGTCAACAACCCAATGTTTCATGAGTGGACAAAACTTGTTGAGGTTGATTGCCACTACACTAGAGACTTGATACAGCGTGGAATTATATACACTTCATCTGTATCATCTGAATATCAGATTGTAGACATATTTACGAAGCCACTTGCCAGATCTGCTTTTGATAAGTGTTGTTCCAAGTTGAGCATCATTGATATATATGCTCCAACTTGAGGGGGAGTGTTGGTAGGACACTTATTAGAGTTATTGGAGTCATTTGTCATATTTCTTGTCCTGTTGGACTCATGATATAATTTTCCCAACACCTCTGCCTATATAAAGAGGTGTAGGGTTTCATTTGAGAACAAGATAAGTCATTTTCTCCAACTGATCTTGTTTTCATTCTCGTCTCAATGATACGAAGGAGAATGTAAAAAGTATGTAACCTATAATGGGATGAAAAGTGAATTTAGGATTTAATCTCAAGGGTTATATATGTCTTCCAGTGTGAAGGATTTGCATGTATTTGGAATACTTAGGAGAGGCGTAATGCCATAATTCTATTAATCCTGAACCCTTGATTATTAACGTGATGAAATCAATAATCATTTTGGTGTGTTCCTACTTGTAGATTGATTGATGCGATTCAAGGAATTAAATCACATTTAATTTGGTGATTAATTACACCTAATTTGATTAGGTACAAAAAAATTAATGGTTGGATTGTAATTAATTAATCTTTAGATACTAGATTTAAACATCCCATAAGTTATTATGGGCCAATCATGTAAAATTCAAGTGGGATTAGATCCAACTCTTTGATGGAAATTCAAGGGTTCATATCATATTAGGATTAGATTAGGAAACTGTAAATATCTCCCAAGCCTATTGGGGAAATTGTAATTTGATTCTAATTAAATTGTTTGATTGTGTGCATTCCTTGAAGCAAGACAAAGTATAAAAGGAGAGTCGTCGGCCTCTTTGAAGGCTGCCTGATCTTCTTCATCCTGACTTAAGCAATCAAAGGGGAGAGAAGAAGAAAGACATCCAAGAGGTTGGCCAGCTGTCGCCCCTTGGTGTGCTGTTGTGTCTGGACGTCCAAGGAGCCTATTGGACGTTTGACCAATGCTGTTGTGCCTTTTGAGTTCATGGCTAGTCTTCTTCTTGGAGGATTCGAGGTGAGGGTCACCTGTTGGATCGTGAAAAGGTTCGCGAGGTGTGAGACGTTCGCGTTGCATACAATGGAATCAAGTGTACTCAGTGTGAAGGGCCTCATCTGCCTATTGAGACAAAGGGAGTCCTTTTAGGCAAGACTTATTTGAGAAGACACATCATGTAGGGTGTTGTGCTACATCACCCATAAGTATAATATCTTACTCGTGGGGATCCTAGAACGGGGAGATAGTAGATCTCCCCATGTGGTTCTAGTTACATAGGGTTGTTTGTTTCTTTTTGTTATTTGGGTTCCTGGGCATTAACCCGAGTATCCGATTCGTAATAATTTTAAATGCTTTTGATTTCACGCTTTCACGATGCTGTGGGAATCGTGATGATCCCTAACTCTTTTATATATAGATTAAGGTTGGAAAAATTACATAAGAGACTCGACAGGAATAGAAAAAGGACCAGGATTTTAAAACCTAATTAAATAAACTCAATCCTAATCATAGGACTCATAGCTAAGCCTAATATTCTAATAGATACTTAATAAAAAAAGGATTCCACTTGGGTATTAAAGGAATAGAATGGGGTGATCATCTCAATGAAAGCCTGAATGGTTGTGTTCTATCATCAAATCAACATCTAAATTGGAGCCAAATGAGCGTCTTGGATTTTAGTAAAAGAGCTCCTAATTTTGATTTTCTACAGCTTTTCTTTGCTTCAACAATTTACATTGCATCTCCTCTTTCTGGCAATGGTGCCCTCTCTGTGTGTGCATGCGTGCATGCAGTTGGGAAAGTGCATTGCCATTGGAAATGGGTTAGGAAATGAGAGGAGTCTGATGAAGTTAGAAATAATGGCATATGAAGTTGGGGAAAAAACATTTTTGGTTAATTTTTCCATAAAGATTCTTTTCCAAAAAAAAAAAAACCATCAAGATGGTTGTTTTCTAGTGGTGCTTAGCACGTGAGCATTTATACAAATATGTCAACTTTGTAGGGATACCTACATCAACATGAGAAATTGGAAGTAACATTCTCATATCATAATTATAGGGGCATTTATGTGAACACTTTTTTTGGGAGGCAGGAATATCCACCTAATTAAACATAATCAAACCATGTTAATGGAATAATTGCTAAGTTACTAAAAAGTTACATGTTGATATGGACATGATATTGGATTTTTTTTTTGGAAGGATTCATGCTATTCAATTATGTATTTTAGATATGATTTTTTTCTGTGAGAAAGAAAAGGATGATATTAGATATGCTTACGAAGTTTCATTAAAATAAATGAACTTTAGCAAAATTAGAAAAAGAAGATGCCTCTCTAACAACATTTTTCGGCCATGCTTTCTTTTCGAAACACCACTATGTCGTAGCTATAAACACCAAAGAGTAGCCATTGTTTTAATCCACCTTGTTGTGTCTGCATGCACGTAACTCTTGAAAGAGTTCCACAAGCTATTCATAGATGAAAAATCTGCTCCACGTATGTTGCTCATCCTCCAAACATCTTTTGAGAAAGAACACTGTGTAACCAAGTGATTGGAGTCTTCCTCATCATTGTTATAGACTGGGCAAGAAGCGTCACTATTTGAAAACCACTACTTCCTTATAGAGTTTGTGATCAGCCTATCTCTTCGCAATAACCACAGGAACAACTTGACTTTAAGTGGAATCTTTAGCTTCCAAAACTAGGCACAATCACCATTGATTTCGTCCCAAACATTACCACAACTGGTAATACACTTGTAGGCTTTGGATATCGCAAATTCTCCTCTGTTAGGTTGAAAGAGCGAATCGACTTCTATTAGAAACCCTAGGTGCCTTTTTATAGAGGCACAAAGGATAAATTACAAGCATAACATAAAAAACCACTAAAAGACATAACCGACCACATAAAGGAACACTCCCTCTCAAGCTGGAACATAGACATCAAGCATGCTCAGCTTGGAACATAACCCAAGACGCTTCTTGGATAGAGCTTTGGTGAAGATATCTGCAATATGGTCTTCAGCGGCTATAGAAGGTATAGTGATCTTACTAGTAGTACTGGCACCTCTGATAAAATGGCAATCCACTTTTATGTGCTAGATTTTCTCATGAAAGGCAAAATTATTGGTAATAAATGCAATTATCTTATTATAATACATGGGAGTAGGACTAGAAACAAATAATCCTAAATCACATAAAATTGATCTCACCCACAGGAGTTCACACGTAGTATGAGCCATAGCCCTATACTTCGATTTTGTGCTGGATTTGGAGACAACATTTTGCTTTTTGCTTTTCTATGTGACTACGTTGCCACCCGCATAAGTATAGTAGTCAGTAGTAGATTTTCTGTTCTCATGTGCCCCTGCAAAATCCACATCAAAATATTCCTAGACATCCAGGTGGTCATGCTTCATGAATGATAGCTCCTTACCAGGAGCTTGCTTAAGGTATCTCAGCACCTGACACACATCATCTCAATGCACTTCTTTAGGAGACTGCATAAGCTGGCTCAGTCTCCCAACAATAAAACAAATGTCAGCCCTGATAACAGTCAGATACAAAAGTTTTCTCACTATAGCATGATATCTGGTGACATCTTCAAGCAATAGACTTTCAGAATCTGCAAATGGCAAAGATGGGTACATAGGAATATTGCAGGTTGCAACCCAGCATCCCAGTTTCTCTTAGCATGTCAAGTACATATTTCTCTGTGATAGAATAAGACCACCATCAACATGTTATACTTCAATGTCCAAAAAATAATTTATCAACCTCAAATCTTTGGTGACAAACTAAGAATGCAAGAATTCCTTGGTAGCTTCTATCCCTGTTTCATTACTTATAATAGGCAGTATATCATCAACATATACAATAAGAATAACAAACCTAGTGCCTCTATGCATGGTAAAAGTAGAATGATCAGCAATAGATCTAGTAAAGTCAAATTCTTGCATAGCTTTACTAAATTTCTCAAACTAGACCCTGGGATTCTGTTTAAGACCATAAATGACCTTCAACCTGCAAACTTTCTGACACTCCCCCTCAACCACAAATCCAAGGGGTTGATGCATGTAAACTTCTAAATCGCTACAGAGAGTCATTTTTAATATCAAGTTGAGATACTGACCAACCACTGTTGACTGCTATAGAGAGAAGTGTGTGTACTAAATTGTGTTTGGCTACCGGAGAAAAAGTCTCAAAGTAATCTACTTTAAAGGTTTGTGTATAACCTTTGGCAACCAATCATGCTTTGAATCTTTTGATTGTACCATCCAGGTAGCATTTTAGGGTGAACACTCACCTACAACCCACAATAGTAGCACCATGGGGTAGGTCAACAAGTTTCCAGGTACCCCTAGACTGAAGACCAACTATCTCCTCCTCCATGGTCAAGGTCCAGGAAGGGTCCTGAGGAGCCTCAATATGGTTCCTGGGAACATTTTTGTTGTCAAATGCAAGAGATAGAAGCTTCCCTACTGCAGATAAATGATTAAATGGCATATAATTAGAAACATAATATTTAGCACAAGATCGTTGTGGCTTCCTTTGGGCAATAGGAAGATCCTTATCAGGTACCTCTGATGGTGCAGTGTCTGGACCTCCATTTGAATTAGTAGTATCAGTAGAGGATTGAGCAAGCATAGTAAAAAGTGGTTCCTTTGCAGGTATAGTAGTGGATAGAGGTTTGCGCTGAAAGTGCTGAGGGAAGGTACCTATATTTGTCACCTCAGGATGGTTAGGATAGGGAATGGGAGGGACATCATGAGGTGGAATGAGGCTTATAGGGGCCTGGAAGCGCAACAGTAGACATAAGCAATGGAACATCCTGGGAGATACTGGGAGACTTCTCTGTAGCAGAGTAATATAGCATGTCCTCAAAAAATGTCACATCCTTACTAACATAAAATCGATGTGAAAGATGATCAAAGCATCTGTACCCCTTTTGGGTTCTAGAATAACTCACAAAAATGTACTTAACAAATCTAGGAGCAAGCTTGTCCACTTTGAATAAGTGAATAAAGCAAACACATCCAAACACTTTTGGAGGAAGAGAGAAGCTCCCGATTAGGAAATAAAACAAAATAAGGGAGCTTCGCACCAAGAAAAGATGATGATACTCGATTAATAAAAAAAGCAGCTGTAAGAACATTTGCTTAGAAGGTGGCAGGCCTATGTATTAAGAAGGTGTCTTAGTTTGCGTTCAGCTACCCCATTTTGTTGCAACATTAAGAATGTGAATCAGCAGTTTGTGTTCAGCTACCCCGTACTATTCAGGAGCATAATAGTATGAGCAACATTAAGGTGTCTTAGTTTGCGTTTAGCTACCCCATTCAGTTGGGATTTATGAACACAAGAGATTTGATGTATAATATCAGGAGATTGAAAAAACTGAGTTAAAGTAGAATTCATAGACACAAGCCCATTGTCAGTTGGAAACATGCGAATAGTAGTAGAGAACTGAGTCTTTATTTCATTCACAAAATTTTTAATCAATACAGGAGTTTGGGATTTTCGTTCATCATAAACATCCAACAGACATGGGTATAATCATCCACAAGAATAAAACAATACTGAAAACCTCTTGGATTCTTGACCCGATATGGGCCCCACAAACTAGCATGAATAAGAGAAAAAACAGACTTAGTTCTATTATTACTACTAGGAAAGAAAACTTTATGATGCTTGCCACGTTGGTAGGTATCGCAAGCAAAAGAGTCAGGAAATTCTATATCGGGAAATTGATGATGAAGAATAGAAACGCTAGGATGTCCATGTCTAAGATGCCACTGTAAATCAGAAGTGGCAAAAGCGGTAGCCATGGAATAATGCTCTGGTGGGAGGTCAAGTTAATAGAGGTCCTGCAGGAAGAAAAGCAAACAATAAAAACAACCAACGATTTCTGCAGGAAGAAAAAGTGATCATAAAATATTGCTCTGCAATTTAATGCCTTATAGACATTAAATTCAAAGCAAAATTGGCGCATGCATAACATCAGAAAGAGGTAAAGTAGTGGATAGAGTGATGTCACCTAAGTTTGTCATAGTGTATAAGGCACCATCAGCTACTCTGACATGGACTGGAGTAGTCAATGGTTTGAGAGACAAAAAACGAGTAACATCTCCTGTGATGTGGGGGGATGCATCTGAGTTTGCAAGCAAAGATGGCTTATGAACACATTTGGCAGTAGCAGCAGTACTTGTTATCTGAGTCACAGAAGTACTAGCAGTAGAAGCATGGTTTAAAAAAATGAGCCTTGAGGCTGCCCAAAATAATCTCGAGGTGGTAGCCCCGGTCTGCAAGTATGAGGCGTGTGCCTCACTTAGTCGAGGCACAGTTGAGGTGCTAGAAGTGGTGAGGCGAGTTTGAGGCGGCACCTCAAGCTTTATAATTTGTCATGTGTAGTCCAGCAATGTCGTTGGTGGTCTAGGAGTGCTGCACTACGGTCCAGCACCGCCACAAGTGGTCGACAGTCTCGCACAGGTCAGGTAATATGATGTTTATGGCCCCAAATCAATTTCATTTCACTGGTTTATGGTCATTTAGGTAGCTTTTGTTGGTGTTTTAAGTGTATTTAAAAGGATTTTGTTATTTTTTAAGTTTGACTGTGGATGGGTTTTGTTATTTTGAATTTGTTAGTTTTATTTATTTCTCATATTTAGGTCATTTAGGTTGTTTATTTGATTACTAATCACTTGTAGATTTCATTACATTACATCATTTACACATTTGTAGTTATGTTTAGGTTAGGTCTTTTAGGTTCATTTCTTTGTAGGTTATCAACTTACCATGTTATATTTTTTAATTGAATCTTGTAGTCCAATTCTTATGCTTCTGCTATGGTTTCTAATCTTCTATATTATATGGATGCTTATCTTTTTATTTAAATGTCATCTTCATTTAGTTTTGCTCTTTTAATGTTGTGATAGAGAAAAAATGTTATGAAAATGTGTTGTTTACATTATTATTTCCTTATTAGCATTTAACAAGTATATATCATATCATTTTTCTATATTTTTTTTGCAAATCCTGAGGCTTATGCCTTGACCGTCTCGAGGCTTATGCCTCACCTCGATAAAGGCAAACCACCTTGGTACCGCCTTACATTTTTTAAAACCTTGAGTAGAAGTGGCCTGAGAAGGCACAAGTCTATCATATTCTTCCTTGAAAATAGTGATCTGGGGATTGACTTGCTCTTCCTCTTGATAATGCTGACTCCTATCTCCACCATGAGTGACCTGATTGGCCTGATGCCCTTAGGGAAATTCGTGCTTTATCCAACACTTGTAAATAATGTGATTCGTCTTGTGACAATGGTCACAAAACAGACCACGTCCTCTACCATGATTTGTTGCTCTCACTCCACGTCCTTTCCCCTTGCCTCCTGAGGTTCCCTTACCACGGTTAGCAGCTGCCATGGCAGAGGAATCAGTGCGTGGGATAGGGTTAGATATCTCAAGTTTGGATGGCGAGCATAGATCTGTGCAGGTGTAGGGATCTCCTTAAGAGTCATAAGCTAATCCTTAACAGACTTGTATTCAGGACCAAGACCAACAAGCAACTGAATAGAACGAAAGGCTTCGCGTTGCCTTGCAATACAGTGACATCTATGGAGATCAGCTAATAAGTATCCTGCCCATCCCAGAGGTTCTTAATAGAGCCATAGTACTCGATAAGGGACAGTTCCCTTTTGCAAAGAGTATAACTCCTTAATCATTATGTAGATATGGCTAATGTTGCTATTTTGAGAATGTATCTTATGAAGAATCTCCCACATCTTCTTCGCAGATGCATATGACAACCTACTTTGCTATAGGCTCCTTCATGCTATTCAACATGCAAGTCGCCACCCAATCATTGTTTGCCTCCCAGTCAACAGTCTTGACAACAGGTTTATCTTGCATCGGAATATGTTTCTTCCGGTGTGATCCTACAAATCGGGAGAATGATGTAGATCATAGGAGGAAGTTGGTATCATCCAGTTTAACCCCTACATAAAAAAGAAGCACTTGGGGTAGGGATTTTCCCCACTGAGTCACTAGAAGCCTCCTTATCTTCCATAATGCCCGATATGTGTGAAGCAACACAAATATGCTGCACATAACTTCAGATCATAATCTTGCTTTGAAACTCGTCACAGGCCTGAAATCAACTCAATTTAGATCATGGGGTGCAGTTGCAGCAAGAAGAAGAGAGTTTGAGGGCTAAGAAGGCGCTGCACAGGGACTTTTTATAGCCTTGGGATGGAGCTGCAGCAGGAGGGGTAGCGTTTGAGGGCCAGGACGACGCTTGGGAGGGCTACGCAGAGGCTCCTTCAGCCCTGAGGTGATGCTGCGGTGGAAGAGGGTTGTGGTCTGATGCCTTTAGAGGGCCAAAGCGATGCTCAAGAGGCAGTGCAGGGGTATCTTCTCGCTGGGCTAGGGTGGCACTTGAGAAGGTGGCTCTAGCAATGACGTTCCAGCACTTGAGGGCGATCACCGGGAGCTAGAGGCGATGCGACAAGAAGAGAGGTTCCTGAGGGGGCGTCTGAGAGGAAGAGAAGGCTGCTGGAGGTAGCCTGACGGTGGTGGCGCACCGGCGACGGGTGGCTATGCCGAGGAGAGGGATTTAGGGTTTCAACTGGGGTGTGGGAAGGTCTAGGGTTGGTCAGATACCAGACCACTGGTTTAGGACCGATGCTTTGATACCTTGTTAGGTTGAAAGAGCGAATCAACTCCTATTAGAAACCTTAGGTACTTTTATATAGAGAGGTACAAAGGGTAAATTACAAGCATGCCCTTACATAACATAAAAAACTACTAAAAACATCCTCCTATTCAAATTAGTTTATCATGTTCATTTGTAGGCTTTAGATCTAAAATCACCTAGTAGCCCCTGAAATTCAGAGAAAGTCACTTCCGATAATCCTTGGGGCAAGATAATATTCCAACAACCCATGTCGCAGTCCCATACATCCTTTACATGAGCATCTTTATCATCGGCCAACAAGAAAATTCTTGGGAAATAGGAGAAAACACCACATTCACTGCAGTTATCTTGCTTGAATTTAAAAAGATTCCATCTTCCTAGAACCGCTTTGAAAAATTGCATATACTTCCATAACTTGCACAACCGATCTCCAAAAAGTAGTCCCCCTTCTTATTAACAGCCGGCTCGTAAATATCCAAAGAGGAACCATAGGAATCATTATAAGCCTATTCCACATGGACTCTCTACCTTCGAAAATCCTTGCTGCCTACTTCAAAAGTAGAGCTTTGGTAAACTCCTTAAGTTTGCAAACACCCGAACCACCTTACTTCTTAGGCTTACAAACTTCCCTCCATTTAATTGCTTGTAAGAACCTCCCCTCATGATGTGGACCCTTCTAAAAGAATCTCTTTTGGATAACATCGAATTTGGAGAACTTCTAAAAAAAAAAAAAAAAAATTGAACTTGGAGAGAATCTTTAGCAGTGGCTTAAAAATAGAAAAATATAAAACAGGAATGGAAGAGAGCATTGACTTCAAGAACACCAACCGTCCTCCCCTAGAAAGTAGCCTACCACTCCAACTAGAGAGACTTTTTGACACCTCCACCAAAATAGACCAATTCGAGGACATTTTTTTTTCTCTCTTAAAGGAAGACCAACGTATAACAAAGGTAAATGCGCTAAAGGTGAACCCAAGGCCTCGCTAATGCGCATAGCAGAATGCCTATCCATGCCAAAGGGAACCACCATCGATTTACTCACGTTAATATTCAAACCGGAGATTTCAGCAAAAATCTTCATCAAAGAGGATGTGTTTTGCACTATCTTCACCCCATTCTATAAAGAAAATCGTATCTTCAGCATATTGCAACATAAGCATACTTCCACCACCATGTAAATGGAAATCGAAGAACAAACCACCATCACAGGCTTTGAGGGCCAACCTCGCAAGAGTGTCTAGAACAATGTTAAAAATGAGCGTGGTCAAAGGACATTCTTGTCTAATTCTCCTTTGTGGTCTCGGTCTAAAGTCCAATAGATTTGTCATTAACCAACTCCAAGAAGGACGAAGTGGTAATGCACCTTGTAGAGAAATTTGGGGGAATATAATTTCTGTTATTGATAAAAGAGAGGCCCTAGCCCTCTTTCTATAGAGAGATGTAAGGGCATACATGGAAACACAATAAAATATTTACTAAATATAACTATGACCTAAATATAGCAAACACTTAATCAAATAACTAATTTGATTTATTTCCTAACACTCTCTCACAAGTTGAGATGCAGGAGACGACAAAGACTTGGATCCTTAAGGTGATGGTGATCAACTCTTGTCGACGTGGTAGTCCCTTCTGTATGTCTTTAACCCTGGGTGTCTCTTGTATGCCCTCATAGAGCCAATCAACGTTTGATTTCTCTTGAGGTGCGTGAGAGTACTACCCGTACACTTAACATCTTGAGGTGGCTCCCGTTTTCATTGTTTGTCCCACTCATACATATAAGGACCCAAACAGAATAACTCAATACTTTGAGGGGTTACAGGCAAGTACCATAACAATAGAAGACTATACTTTAAAGAAAACAAAAATGGACTCAAATCATAAAATAACCCTAATTCTTTTTTCATAATTGAAAAAGACTCCTTCAAACCCTTGGTTCAAGATCCCTCTCTGTCGGCACCATCTTCTTCTCTGTTGAAACAACATTAGCAAAATCGACAGCAACATGGGGAGAGGAGAGGAGCCATCATTGGCTCTCTCCCCGTGTTTTTCTCTTTTCTCTGTAGGCGATAGCATAGTAGAGGAGGGCATGGTGGTGGTACGGTGAATTGGAGGAGATCCGGACCACCTTGGTCCGGTAGCTCGACCTTTAAGAGGTCGAGAGAGCCCCTGAAACCCTCGATCAAATGAGTTTTGAGGCATCAAAATAGAGATTCGTATCTTTGTCCTTAGGGGCTGTGCTCCGATCTGTTGGGCTTGCCGGCGGTGACTACGTCGGTTAATGGCTACCGGAGAGGGTACGGTCGGTCGACGATGGGCTGGCGATGCACTTCCCAAGGTCTGACAGTGATTGGTGTAGCATTGGTGATGGTGGGTCTGATCGGCGGCAACAGCAACTGATGAAGAACAGAGGAAGGAGAGGAAGAAGAGAAGAGGAAGAAAAGAAGAGGAAGAAGAGAGATGTATGGGAGAGGAGAGAGCCTCTCTAGTGGCTCGCCTGAGGCCAACGATGTTATTGAAGGGCCCCCCTTCTCTAGGGTTTCATCTCTTCTTTTCTCTTTCCCACGGGATTAAACCTACTCTAATACTATGTGGAGAAATTTGGGGGAATATAATTTCTATTATTGATAAAAGAGAGGCCCTAACCCTCTTTATATAGGGAGAGGCAATGGCATACATGGAAACACAATAAAATATTTACTAAATATAACTGTGACATAAATATAGTAAACACCTAATCAAATAACTAATTTGATTTATTTCCGAACACACCTCTGCATGAGTTGGATCCAATCCTCTAGGAAACTTCTCTTAAAAGCTCCCACAAGAAAGACCATGAAATCGAATCATAGGCTTTAGGAAATTCCACTTTCTAAATGAAAGCTTCTTTCCCACTTCTTAACCTTGCGGTCGTCATCGCTTTAGCTGGGATGAAAGACTCATGCAAAGACCAGCCCTTAATGAAAGTGGACTGAACATGGCTAATAATAGAAGCCAACACCACACGAAGTCTATTAACTAGTACTTTACAACTATCAAATAGATCGCATTTGAGAATGCAATGAGCCTGTAGTCACCAATAGTTTTCGCACCAGGTCTTTTAGGAAGGAGCAACAAATAGAATCTATTCAACCATTTAAAATCACGATTGCCATCAGAGAACTCCTGCCATGACATCCCTCTTAACAACCTCCCACATCTCCTTATAGAACCAAACCTGGAAACCATCAGGTCTTGGAGCCTCTTCCGCCTTCAAATCCTGTATTGCAGCTAAGACCTCCTCTTCCTGAATCCTCCTGATTAGATCCCCCTTCATAGACTCATCCACTTGCGGCATATCAGAGCCTCCAAGTCTCCAATCTCTTAGTGGTCTCCTCTTTATGAACTTGTGGAAGTGTAGTCGAATGGCCTCGTAAATCTGCTCTCTGTTGAAAGGTGACATCTCCAACCCTTATAGAACTCAAAAGATTTAGTCTCCTCCTTGCACTTGCTAAAGCATGAAAGAATCTTGTATTAAAGTCTCCTTCCTTCAACCAAATCTGTTCAGACTTCTGCCTCTAGTCCATCTCACATTTATGGTCTTCTTCCTATACAAACTTCTGTTATTTCCTCCTCTCCTTACCATTCTCCGTAGAAAGTGGGTGTAGCTCCTTCCTATCCAGGTTCGAAATGCCAAGAAGCACCTTGACCCTCCTTCCCTCCCTTTTTTCTTTGAGTTATTTCTTATAAGTGATCAAGGCACTTCTCAGGAATTGAATTTTATAGCCAAAATGCACGTTGCAGAATCACAAGATGGCGCTTCTTGCCACTTGGTACGAATAAAGTCATGAAAGTCACGTTTTGCAAACTAAGACTTCTGAAACTTGAAGTAGGTAACAAAACCCTGGCCTCGATTGCTACACCACACAACAGGACTATGATCCGAAAATGGTTGGTCTCTAACCCCCACTTCCGCATTCTGGAAAGCATCTGCCAACCCAATGTTGCAAAGAAATCTATCAAGACTCGACATTGCACCAGCGCCATTTCTCCAAGTATGCAGAGCTCCAGACATAGGCAAATCAATCAATTTCAACTCCACCCTAAAAGTTAGAACATTGGTCCAACCTTCCATCTGGATGGTCCTGAGACGAAAGCATGGCATTGAAATCCCCTCTAACCAACCACAGGCATCCATCAACCAACGCCGTCGATTGGCTCAGCTCCTTCCAGAACATAGCCCTCGATGGATCGTCACATGGGACGTACACATAGGACACCACCAAGGATAAACCTAGTGAAGACTCTTGTGATCATCCTAGTGTTAACCATTGCTGAATTAAGGTCCAAAACATCTTTATTCCACATATGTAAGCACCCATCAGACCTCCCACAAACCTTCAGCACCAATAAATCACTGTATTGACTACCACATAGGCTCTTAATCTTCGAATCAATCTCTTCGTGATGCATCTTGTGTAAAAATGCACAATCAATTTTCCACTCCTCGAAGTATCTCCGCAAAGAGGATCTCCTAACATCCTCATGAAGACCATGAACATTCCATGATAGAACATTAAACATTGGGTCTGGCATTCTCCCAAACACCCCCCCGTATTCGATTTCTTCACATGTATTACGCTTGCCACACGATTATCCACTTCATCATTAACTTTGGGTTTCCATTGACTTTGTCCATCACCATCTTCTTGAAAGTGAATTTTCTTTTGCAACAAGATCTGAGCAACAATTTCTACCTTGAGTTTACTGACCTACTAAGCTTCATAGACTTACTAGAAGTGCACGATTTAATTCCACTTGCATCAGAAAGGTTTTTCTTATAAACCCCTTCGACTGGAACCTTCTTATCACAATTCTTTAGATGATCTGCCACCTCTGGTTCACTCTGATGTTCTTGACATATTGCTGGCCTGCAACCACCCGCAAATGGTGGCCCATTTACAGCAGGAAAAGGTCCACCAGCAATGGTCACCTGCAGCTCCGGTCTGGTTTCCAAAATTTCAGTCCTGGTGCCCGCAGCATGTTCACAGCTACCCAGGACTGCCGTAGCCACGTCTGGGGCTCGAACTTCATTAATGCCAATCACCTTTAAGGAATCCGAACCATGGTCCTCATTGTCCTGCAGTGCAACATCACACAAACCAACAGACTCAACACTCAACTTTAGAGTATTGCCCTGTGATTTATTATTGACTAAGGACTTACCACACCCGGACCCACAATCGGGTCTGGTGTCCACCTGTTTATTGCCAAAAGAATGTTCTCCTATGTCCACATGAGAATCTTTGCAAGAGCTTTGCTGGAAAATATGGGCTTGGTTCTGCACGGCAAGGAAATTGAACCCAACAGCCCCCACATTCTAGATAAAAGATTCCCTTGGCCCATTAGCAAATATGGAAAGTGACTCACCGCGCCTGGACCCATAGTGGGTCTGGCTGCCACCTGTTGAATGCGATCAGACCCATCTCTTTCCACAAAAGCAGCGCTCCCTCTAAGTCATGCTGGAAAATTGGTGCTTGGTCCTGCACAGCAATGAAATTGGATCCAGCAGCCCCCATGTTCTGAAAAAAAGACCCCCTTGGCTGTTAGCAAAAATGGGAAGTGACTCACCTTGCCCGGACCCATAAATGTGTCCAGCTGCAACCTGTTTAATGCAATCAGACCCAATTCTTTCTACAACAGGAGTGCCCCCTTTGGAAGCTGCATCGTCAGCCACTGTTGGCGCCACAATCAAAGGTGGCTGTTTTTCCAAATTTGGAAAAACAACTCCCCTCCCAAAAAAAAACGATCTGAACCAACAACCTTCCTTGATTTGAAATTCGAAACGGCCGTTGTCACCGGCCTACATTCATGTTTGACCTGGTGGCGCTTCAGTCCCCATGCTGACCTCCTCATACTCGCTCCAGCCACCACTTTCGCAAACAACCTTTGAGGCCCAACAACAAGAGAAAAGACCACTTTAATCATCCATGCCAGCCCCCATGCCTCAGGATCAACTTCTCTGGAGCCCCACAACCAATGCCCAGCTCGGCCTCCACCAACTTCGCCGAAGAATCACCTTCACACCTCTTTACGCATGAAAAGGGCCTGAAAACCTCCTCAATGATCTCCAAAGTATGCAAATGAATAGGGACACCAACCACTTTAAATGTCATAGAATGTTGTTGCGGCACCCTCTCATCTAAAGCCTCATTATAACGACAAGAGAGCCGTCACCTAACAGAAAAATCTCCCAAAACATTCTCCGAAAAACAAAGATGATCCAAATCCCCTTTTGATAAATCAAATTACAGAACGTTCAATTTCGAGATCAAAGAGACCTTCTAATGCACCGATGACAACCCCAACTTCAATAAATCTGCACGTACCTTACGATGATCCGAAACCTCGTGCGATCAAACTCCCGCTAGAGCGAGGTGAAGCACTGAATCAATGACCCCTACCATAGGCGACCATGGCGCCTCCATCTCCATGGTAGGTGGAGGCGATGACAGTGGAGGCAGCTGCACACACGGCTCCAATGTCAAATTGGGACATGAACTCCTATGACCGCACTCCTTACAAAACATGCACATATCAGGATCACGACAATCCCATGCGAAATGTGCCCTCCCACAACACTTGAAGCAGATGATCTCATGAACACGGGCTCTAAAGGAAATCCCACGAGCCCCACCCCCATCCTCACCCATGTTCCTCCCCCTCATCCCTCCCCTGTCACTTACTCATTTAATATCGAAAACTGAAGGCCTGGATGGATATGTAATTCTGTATATAAGGCTCTCTTTACAATATTGTTACCTTGTTATAGATTTTGCATTATTATCATATATGGTCTATATCTTTGGACTGACCTATGATATTTCTGATGACATACAGATAGCTGGATCGGATAAATTTGCCAAAGTCATTGAATTCCTTCGTAGACAGCTCCACAGAGACACATTGGTAACTCATAGAACATGACTATCTCAGTATAATGTATACCTGTCAGCTAATTTTCTCTTGTTTGAAGTTTGTGTATGTCAACAGTGCATTTTCTCCTAATCCGGATGAGCTTGTTATTGATCTTTATCAAGTAAGAATTTTTCTTTGCTTTCTCTCAATTTTTTTTTTCTTTGCTTTTAGATGCACCACTAACAGCACTTAGTGTGGGAAAATGCTTGGTTGTTGTTAGATGCACCACGTTTATTATCATTGATTTCATCTGCTATTACTTGAGCTAATTTCAGCTGATCTTTATGGTCTGCCTGTTTCCATGATATATCTGTTGTTTGATTTTACAGTACTGTCTGTAGCCCTTTGACATTTTCTAATCTTTAATGGACATTTATGTAATTTCCCTTTAGTGATCCTCTATACATATAGAGTACAGCTCCTCCAATAAGAGTACTCAGCCATTCCCCTTTACATGATATCAAAGTGTGGTAACCCATTGAGTTTTTGTGCTTTGTGTTTTCACTGGTCATTCACCCCTCCCTCATGCCATCATTATCATTGCTTACATGAAGCCCTGACTACATGCATATAGGCAGTGGTGTACAGGCACATGCAATGTATTATAGCTGTACATGGCACCCAAGTAGGCATATGTTCCAGCGGTACACAGCTCATCTAGGATAGCATGGTTCACGTGCCTTTCACGCAATTCCACCTCTTTTTGACAATGGATGATTTGAGGCATGTATTATATGTGGTTTTTGTTGGGGCCTTGGTCAATATTGTTTTGGTCATGGTGTTAACAAATGTAATTGGAATATGGTTGTGCAAAGTAATCCTTGCAGTTTGTATATTAAACTTATACTGAAGCAAACTAGGAATAGAAAGGACTCAAGATGAACTCATTGGCTTGGAGGCTAGAGCTAAGGAAGTGAATCTCAAACCCAAGAAGGCTCTCAAGCTCATGCTCAATGTTTGAAGTCTTGGTCCATTTCTTTTTTCTCTTTCAGATTCTTGTAAGCATAAAAAAAAACTGATTGGTATATTAGATAGCATTATCCTTGGTTTTCAAGATAAAACTAAAACTTGAAATCAAGCAGAATGCCTTGATCCACTACTAAGTGCATTGGTCATGCACCTGTACACATAATTGCACCTGTACACACTTGACTACTTGGTTTCAAAAACTGAACTTTCTAGTTTTCTTTTGAAGTTTTTGGAATATTAGACTTAGCATAGGTTGGTTTTCATAGGATCAAAATAGGGTGCATTGTTACATGATGCTTTAGGATGAGACAAATGTACCCATCCAGAAATGCTTGTACTAGTACAAGGTGCTTGCAATCTATGTATTGACTTACAACAAAACCTGGAAGAGCTTACAGTTTTAGGCATGTACTGTTACAAGATATTTTTGCTTTCTCTTTATTTTCTCTATTTGGACTGATTATGCTTTATTATATTCTTTAGGTCCTCTTATGTATTTTACCCACACCTCTCTCTTTATATAAAAAGGTGTAGAGTTTCAAGAGAATAATAGATTGCTCATTTCTTCCCAGTTGGCATCAGAGCAATGGTCCTGGATAGCTCTCTGTATCCCACCCGAAAAGGTCTCTGAAACCTTAAACCACCAAACCCCTCTCTCTTTCTCTCGTCCGTGCATTGGCGGCGCCTCCTTGCTGCAGTGGCGGCACTGTAGCACTTGGAGAGGCGGCGCAATGGTGATCTGGAGGTGCAGCGGCGATGTAGTGGCGGTCGCAGGGCTTCAGCGGTGATGCAAGGCTCTGTGGTGGTCGCAGCAGTGATTTGAAGGTGCTGCGGCGACGCAACGGTGATCACAAGGCACTGCAACGTTGATCTGAGTGTCTATGGCAGCACTGTAGTGCGAGCGACAGTCCATCAGGCGGTCGCAGAGGTGCTGCAACCTTGTTTTAGGGTTGCTGCGGCTTTATTCTAGGGTCGGTGCTTCAACCGATCGTAAGGGTGGCTGCAACCTTGTTCTAGGGTCACATCCCCTGTGGTTGCAGCAAGAGAGACCTAGGTCCTCTTAGGGCCATCTTGGGTGCCTTCCTTCGCACCCTTGCTAGGCCTACGTCTGTCTAAGGGGGCCTTCTGTTCATCATGTAGATATGAAAAATTCTGATTTAGATCTTGCTCGTCCATGAAGCAATCTGTTTGTTCTGAAAATCACGTTTCAGATTGGATATTTGGTGGTCTTTCTTCCTGATGAGATGGCATCCTCATTATCATCCGAAGTCACAACGGATGCTTCCACGGAGATGGGGAACATCAAGAACCCATTTTTTGTTCTCATTACGAAGTTGGATGAGACCAACTATGTGTTGGTGTAAGGGCACCATAATCGTTAATTTTGATGATAACAAAACACTTGTCATTTAACATTTGCATTGAGTTTAAGGTTTCAGGAAAATGCAAATGGTTACAAGTGTGGAGGAAGAGCTCAAGCTCGCGTCCATGGTGGATTTGAGGATCTTGATGGAGGAGCTTCTCGTGGAGCGAGAGCTAGAAGGCAAGAAGAATATGATAGATTTCTTTTTGTCTTGTATTCTATTCTTTGTTTTTGTATTTTTATTCTTTGCTCTTTATTTTTGTCTAGATTATATGTTAAAGAGCACAAAGTAACTAAACAGTAGTCCTAGGAATACTTACTCAACCCTAGGTTACTTAGACTTTTTGTAGAGAACTTAGAAAGCTAAAATAGGCATCAGACAACTTGATCAGACATCCAATTTGAAAATCAGACGTTTAATATTTGACTTTAAGATGTCTGACTATTTGATCAGACGTCCAAAACACTTAGGTTGGCAAGCCACTCTTTGTATGCCAGTTTCAGACGTCTAGCTCTTAGTCCAGATGTCTTAGAAGACGTCTGATGATTTTGCCAGACGTCCAACTAGAGGACCGTTGGCTTGTTAAACTTAATCTTAGAGGATTAACCCTTAATTTGACTTGCATTCATTTTCAGACGTCCTTAGAGAACCCTAGACATATGATAAATAGATGTTAGGCTCAATCCATCCCTAAATCACTTTTTTCAGTGATTATAGCCGTTTGAGCCTCGGGAAATCCATTCCCGCAGAAGATTGTATTTCCAGACGTCCAGACTTTGTGCCAGACGACTGACCTGTCGTTTGACCAACAAGATCTAGAACCTTGTTTAGGTCTAGGAAAAACAGGAAGCCTGTCTTAAATTAGACGTCTGATTAGTTTCCCAGACGTCTTAAAGCACTTTCTTAGACGTTTGTTTTGATCTAACCAAGTCCAGATCTTTCACCCTTCTAGATCAGACGACTGATCCCTAGATCAGATGATGACCTAGACGTCTGATGATAGATTCAGACGTCTGATAACCCTGTCAGAATCATAAATGACCTTAATTTCGGCCTGATTTGCTTTAGGATAATTTCCAACGGCTAGAAGAGGCTTTTAAACCCTTCTTAGGGACTCTATAAATAAAGGACCTTTCTTTTGCAAAACACACTAAGTAGCACTACTTCCACACTCTGTGTCAGAGAAGCAATCATCTAGAAGAGAAGTGATCTTGATCTCCAATCCCCATTCAACAAATCAGAGAGCATCGATACTCTGTCGAGATCTCACCTACACACTTCCAATTAAGGGGAGATTCTCACCTATAGTAGCATAATATGACATTTACTTTGTGGCTCTATAGGTTCTTGCTTTTCCTTTATTTTTGGTTGGGTATTCGCTTTGCGAATTCTCGTATCCTTTGTGGGACAAAATACTCTTCGTGAAGAGGAGGGTTGGAGGTATGCTACCCTTGTCTAAGTAGCGTGGTTGTAAGAGGTTAAGTCACCCTCGTTTAAGTGACTTGTTAGTGGATTTGATCGACTTTGGTCTATCGGAAAATCTTAAACCGAGAGGTTTTGGTGGTGGTTTTTGCTTGGATTTGGGTTTCCACCTAAAATTTTTTTGTGTACTTGTGATTGCTATTTTGTGAGATTGTTATTATATTTTTCGCATCATTTTTCGTATCACGCAAATCTCACCCCCTCCGTTAGAACAAACACTATACACGTTGGTCTTAGACGTTCCTTATAAACATATCCTGTTGGAGGTGGAGCCTGCCAACACGATTGGGAATTATGTTACGTGGAAAAGAGAATGCTATGGTCAAGGCTTGGATTATGAACTCTGTTGCGTCACATATTGGAGATGGAATAATATGCTACAATACTACTAAAGAGATGTGTGATTCTCTTCATAATACGTATTCTCATGAAAAGAATTCTAGTAAGGTATTTCGGATCACTCATGATATTTTCTCTTAGGTAGGATGATCTTTTTCTTCCTTAGTATCATATTAATATAATGCTTGCAGACCTATCTATACTTGTTTGCATAGAAAGAGTACCACAAGGAGTTTGCGGCTCTCAAGTTTCTTTCAAGTCTTGGTCCAGATTATGAGTCAGCTATGTCTCAGATGTTTACCTTGATAGAACTTCCTATCCTGGAGGAGAAATACAACAGACTTAGTAGACTAACAGTCAAGTCTACAATTCTAGAGACCACGGGACAGACCTCTGCCTTTGCTGTTGTTGGTGGTAAAGGAGGACGTGTCAGTTCTGCTATTCGGGGATGTGGTTGAGGCCGGGGGCAGCCTGGCAAACCACGCCCCACTTGCTTCTTTTATGGACGTATTGGACATGTTGAAGCTTCTTGCTGGACCAAGCATGGAAAGCCACCTATGGCTAATCAGGTTTTAGTTACTACTTAGATAGAGGTAGATATGGTCCCAGAGAAGAGTTTGATGCTCTTGCACAGAGACTGGCTCAGGTCGTACAGGAATCTCCCTCTACTACAGATACTGCTGCCCTTGCATCCTCAGGTATAAAGGGTAATACTAGTTTCTCTGCATTTTCACATTATGGTAGATCTCCATGGCTTACAGACTCTGGTATGTCAAGGCATTTGAGTGGTGATCACTCATCTTTTAGACATCTTCAGTTTGTTTCCTCAGGGAGGATTGTACAGGTTGTAGATGGTTGCCATTCCAGAGTAGATGGATAGGGGGGGTTTCTCCTACTCTTGGGCTACAGTTGTCTAATATCTCATTTGTGCCTGAGTTCCCATTTAATTTATTATCTGTGAGCAAAGTCACGAAGGATCTCAATTGCCGTGCTATATTTGATGATTTGGGCTATGTATTATAGGACAAGCTGACAGGGATGATTATTGGTGGCAGACATGAAGAGGGGGTATATTGCCTGCTTCAGATGGACATTGTTGCATCTTGTCAGGGCGAGTTTGGTTTTACTGTTGGCACTACTCTACGTGACATTATTGTCTTGGACACATTCCTTTGGATAGGCTACGACGTGTCATTTCCCATGTATCACCTACTACTGAGATCAGATGTGATGCATGTCAGATTGGGAAACACTACAGAGCTTCTTTTCCTGCTAGTTCCTCTTTGTAAGAGTGTTTTTAATTTAGTTCATTTGGATGTTTGGGATCCCAGTCACATTCATAATAGATTGGGACATAGGTATTATCTTATTATTATGGATGACTGTTTACGGATGTCGTGGTTATTTCTTTTGAAGAATAAGTCCGATGTGGGCAATGTCATAGAAGATTTTATTACTGAAATAAAAACTCAGTTTTCTATTACTGTGAAATGTGTGAGATCGGACAATGCACTGGAATTATACACTGCCAGATTATGTTCATTATGCAGGTCACATGGCATTGTACATCAGACCACATGCTTATATACATCCCAACAGAATGGGATAGCTGAGAGGAAGCACATGCATATTTTAGATGTAGCAAGGACTATTCTCATACATCATAATATACCTCAGATGTATTAGGGTGATGCAGTACTCACGACCTGTTACTTGATTAACCGGACGCCTAATTTTGTGTTATCAGAACAAATTCCATGGCAGATTCTACATTTTGACAGGGATCTTTTTGTAGTGACACCTTGCACATTTGGCTGTATAGCCTTTGTACATGTTACGAGACCTGGCAGAGATAAGTTGGTGCCAAGTGCCACTCAATGTGTATTCCTGGGATATTATCACACATAGAAAGGATATAGGTGTTATGATCCTCTCATCAGAAGACACTATGTTAGTGCAGATGTCACATTTTATGAAGTTGTACCGTATTTTTCTATGGATGCCAGATAATCTTCTCCATAGGCTCCTATGCCTATGCCACCTATTCAGTTTGGTGATTTTAGACCAATACCAATGCCTGATCAGTCCCTTAGGGATTCTGGTGATAGCAAGCTCAGGGATCCTCCGGTGATATATCAGATTCCTGTCACTTACAGGGCTCGTGCTACCCCCCCTCCCCCACCTCAGTACCATCATCCTCCCCTGCACAGGTATGTGTTGATGATACTAATGAATCTCAGTCTCATGATGTCTCTACAGGATCAGCAAGTGCATCTGAGGATTATGTTTCTCCTATCATAGGTGATATTGACCTTCCTATAGCAGTTAGGAAGGCCCCACATAGCTGTGCACACTATCATGTGACTGGTGCTTTTATATGCGATGGTCTTAGTACCATGTTTGCTGCATTCACTACGGCACTTATGACGTCCACGGTACTGTCTACTTACCAGCATGCTATGCTGGATCCTTCATGGCATCAGGCTATGAAGGATGAAATGGCGACTCTTCGATCTCGTGGCACGTGGGAGCTTACTTCTCGACTTGTGGGTACCCGAGTGGTTGGTTGTCGATGGGTCTTAGCCTTGAAATGCAACCTTGATGAGTCTATTTCTAGGCATAAGACTCGCTTGGTAGCAAAAGGGTTTACTCAGACATATGGAGTGGACTTTTTTGATACCTTTTCTCCAATGGCAAGGCTTCCCACAGTTCGTATTCTTTTATCTGTGGTAGCTAACAAAGAATGGGATTTTCACCAGCTAGATGTGAAGAACACCTTCCTCTATGGTGATCTTCAGGAGGAAGTATATATGCAGCAACTCCCAGGATTCGAGGTTGAGGAGTGTATGCAGATTAAAGAAGGCAATTTATAGGCTCAAACAGAGTCCTCGCACGTTGTTTCCTAAACTATTTGAGATAGTGGAAGGCATGTGCCTAATGAGATCTACATCTGACCATTCTTTGTTTATTAGGAAGACTGATAGGGGAGTGGTTCTAGTTATTTTTGTTGATGATATTATTATAGGGGATGACACTACTGGTATTTTACAGGTCAAAAGGGACTTGGCTTTACAGTTTGTTGTGACAGATTTGGGATCCCTTCGCTATTTTTTGGGCATTTAGGTGGCTAGAGGAAAAGATGGTATTGTAGCGAGCCAGAGAAAGTTTGGACTGGATGTTCTTAGGGAAACTGGGATGTTAAGAGCCAAGGTGGCTAACATACCCATGGATCCCAAGGTACAGTGGTGAGGGGGAGCCTATGGAGAGCAGAAGCTACAGGCAGCTACTTGGGAAACTCTTCTATCTTACCATTTCCAGACCTGATATTTCACTTGCTGTTGGAAACTTAGTCAATTCATGGAGAAGCCAACTAATCAGCATTGGAATGCTGCAATGCAAGTGCTCAGATATTTGAAGAAAAGTCCAGGCTGTGGGTTATTGTTTCGCAAGGGGTGTCTTATGACAGTGGTAGGATACTCTGATGCAGATTATGCTGGCTGCCTTGCTGATCGCAAGTCTACTACAGAGTTTTGTACCTATGTTGCAAGAAATTTGGTGACTTGGAGAAGCAAGAATCAGATTGTTGTATCTAAATCTAGTGGTGAATCAGAATATAGAACTATGGCTCAAACAACAACAGAAATGATTTGGGTGAAGTCTATCTTACGAGACTTGTATATACAAATAGAGGGCCTTATGGAGATGAGGTGTGATAATCTTGCAGCTACATATATTGCAAATAATCTCATGTTTCATGAACATACAAAACATGTGGAAATCGATTGTCACTACACCAGGGGCCTTATCCAGAAGGGTGTCATTTGTACATCTCTAGTTGCTTCAGAGGACCAGATAGTAGATATCTTTACAAAGCCATTGAGCAGAGCTGCGTTTGATATTTGCTGTGACAAGCTGAGTTTGATGAACATCTATACTTCAGCTTGAAGGGGAGTGTTATAGGATATTTCCACTCTCTTTATTTTCGCTATTTAGACTGTATATGCTTTATTATATTCCTTAGGTCCTCTTATGTATTTTACCCACACCTCTCTTTCTATATAAAGAGGTGTAGGGTTTCCAGAGAATAATAAATTACTCATTTCTTCTTACTTATACTAGCTGAAAAGGCTCGCACAATGCTGTGACGAAATAATATAACAATGAAAATTTCCTTAACTTGAAGAATTCCACTTAAAATTATATTTCATGTTTCTAAAATCTTAAGGCTTTAATACATGTTTATTGTTTTATATGACCTAGAATCTCATTTGGGCAAATTGAGAAACTGGTCATCTCCTACACACCAATCCTTTAGGTAGTGCAAGAATGGAGATTCAAAAATAGGTCTTTCCTATCAAAGTCAGGAGTTTCCACTGCCCGACATACCTTGATGGGTTAAAAATATATGTTTGTTACTCAAAGTGTTGATGCATAAATAGGTTGATATGGTCGTTTAGCCTCTTGGCTTTCCATATTTAAACTCTTCTCATTAATTGGTATTCTATGTTCCAACTTCCATGCCCATCAAATTATTTGATTTTAGACCAGTTATCAATTAGCATTCAAAAATGTACATAATAATTAAGGAGTTATCGATGAATTTACATCTATACCTTAAATGGATACATTAACTATTATTTTCTCAAGTTTCAAAATATGTTGTTTTATTTCTCATAGTTTTCTTTTTTTCTATTAATCTTCCTTTTTTTTAAGTCTTTACATGATAATAGTCTTTCAAAATTCACTAGGAACATGAAAAGGTATGTCGATGGATGAGGCTAGAAAGCCAATTGAAGAATACAAATGTAGAAAAGCACACAATTAATAAATAGTATATACTAACATTTGTGGCTTCAAAATTTATATTTTAATGCTTTGAAGATAATCTAGAATTGGTTTAGGAAAGAGAACATCACGATGTGAAATTGGAGTTTGTTCGTGGGTTACAAAGATGCTGATCATCCTTGTTTGCATGTTAGATACAGAGAATAGATTAGAAAGAGTTCTAGTGTAAGGGGCATAAAACTCTAGTGGCCACTTGTCATTATGGAAAATGTTAGGAGAGAAGATAGATAACTCAACGTAATGTGAGTAAAAAGCAAAACCACTCTTAATTTTAGTTAATGAGTAATGTGGGGTTTGCTAAAGAGGGAAAGAGGAAATGGTGACAGATGGTGGGAAGACGTATGGTCCTGAAAATAATCGCACCTCATTTTAGTATATAGGATAAATGTTGATTTCCAAAATTACAAGGTATATACACCAATGGTGCATAGTTATGCATGCACCAATACACATGAAAATCAATGTTGTCAAGGCTATCGCCTCAGGCTACCGGGCTATCGGGTCGGGCGACAAAGTCAAAGGTCACCTTAGAACTATTCTAGGCTAGGGGCTTCATCCAGGCTATTGCCCAGTCGCCTTCTGTCACTTGGGTCGCTTTATGCCTTGTCGCCTTACTTCTAATTCACTTTAGGTAATATCATATGACTTTTATTTAGTTTTAAGTTACATATATGATAGAGATATTTGTGTTGAGAGAATTAGATTGTAGGTTTAGTGCCACATTAGAAGATGTTGACTTTGCATGTGAGTGGTGGCTTATAAATAGGTATGTACTCCTCCCATATTCCTTTGAGAAGAAGAAATACAAATCAGTGTCCTGTCGGGGCCTCCTCTCGTGGTTTTCTCCTCGTTCTTCGTGAGTGGGGTTTCCACGTAAACTCAAGTGTTTTGTGATGCTTATTTACTTTAATATTATTGCTTTCGCTTATTATATCTTTTCAATTTGGTATCAGAGCAGTCTGTTCCTTAGGTTATCATGTTTTATTATTCTTGTGCTTGGTGTTCTCTTCCAAGAAGAAGGATCTCTTTGGAGATCATGATCTAGAAGATCTTCTCAGTGGAGATCTCGAGGAATCGTGTAAGGGCCGCAACAGTCCTGATCTTGGTGAAGGAGGAAGATCACGTAGCCCCTGATAGGGCTAGTGGCAATGGCGGCGTACCGATCCTCGTAGAGTTCTTGCTGGTGGATCTGAGGATGCGACGGAGAATGAGAAGAGGACAAAGAAGGTGCCCAGTAGGATGCTGGGCCCCGTGCACGGTAGAGAGGTCGCACGGGGAGGGCGCCATGACCACCCTGCAACATGCAGTGGCGACGATGGCGACGATGTTCACATCAGTGGTTGCTGTAGTGAGGCAAGGCGATGACGATCGTGTGAGGGGCGACAGTGGAGTTGTGAAGGAGTTGATCGCGCGAAGGACCTGCTGGAGGAGCATGCAAGGAAGGAGATCGTGATGTTAGTGCCATGGCTTCTGTGGTGGTGGAGCTTTGCGAGGTGGCTGGAGTGGACGTGACCGGTGGTGATAGCCGGTGAGGACGTTGGCGGAGGCGGCTGCCACAAAGCGATCGCAGATGCCTGTTGTGCCTGCACCGTGACGAGGGCAGCATAGGTCTCCAGAGGCGACCTCGCGGCTACTACACGGCGGTGATTGCGGTCGATCGGGGTGTGAGGATCCCATCATCAAGCATGTATGGATCGGGCCGCTGCCTCGTTCCCCTCGATTTGTTCCTAGTGAGGACCAAGAGCTCGATCTGTGAGTGCGGTGAAGGCGACGTGCGCGAGGAGGCGATGCTAGAGGTGGAGATGGCCGTGCGAGGAGTTGGGTTCTTCTGAACCCTAAGGGAGATCAAGGGTTTTTTAAAGTTAAAAAATGACGGTGAAAAGAAAGAGAAGAAGGAGAAAAAAAAAGAAAAAAAAATCAAAAAAAGGGAAAAAGATAGAGAAAAAAATAAAAAAAATCATAAAAAATGATGGTGAAAAAAAAAGTTTATGTTTAAAGAAAAGATGTGGAGAAGTCTTCTTTAGTTTTATTATTTTATTTCTTCTCTTATTTTTTCTACCATACAAGTATGGGAGAAAGGGGGAGTGTGGAAGCTTGTTGTAGTCAGCCCCATTTGAGTCTTTTTTGTTCCTAGACTACACATGAGAAATCTAACTCTGGGAAGTCCAGAGTTTTGAGATCTCTAGAGAGGGAGATCCAATTTCGAGATCCTCAGAGGAAGGGCCCATTTCAGGTTTCTATGTGGGAGATCCAGTTCCGTGGACACCAAAGAAGGAGATCCACTTTCGAGGCTTTCAGAGGAAGACCCCTTTTATCTACTGAATGGGGAGCCACCAGTACCAGGTCTCCAAAGGAGAGGCCATTGTCAGAGAACCATAGTTCCTTCAGTAGCTCTAGCCTATGTTCCCTCCTATGTAGAGCGGGTTTCTTTGTATTGCAAGTTGAGTATTCCATGCTCTAGCTTGAGGGAGAGAATTGGGTTGTGGGTTTAGTGCCACATCCAAAGATGTGGACTTTGTGTGTAAGTGGTAGCCTATAAATAAGTGTGTACTCCTCTCATATTCCTTTGAGAAGAAGCAATACAAATCAGTGTCTTATCGGGCCCTTCTCTCGTGGTTTTCTCCTCAATCTTTGTGAGTGGGGTTTCCATGTAAATCCAAATGTTTTGTGATGCTTATATGCTTTTATATTATTGCTTCCGCTTATTATATTTTTTTAACTGTTTGCGTTATATATTGTTATATATATATAATACATACATGCATATTATATGCTTAATTTTGCTTTCTCTTCCTAACTTAGACCATTGTTTGTCTGCTAAGACATATGTATAAGTTATATATATACGTTATTGTATGTTCGTAATGATATAATTATAATATATTGCAGTTTGATGACGTGTGTGTATATATTTGTTATTGTCTACAACTCTCTAATGATATATAACAATATATGTATAAGTTATGCTATTAAGTTTGTATTGCATTGTAAATATGGCATATTATAATACATGTTATTATCTTGAGTATGGTTTAGAGACAACCTTTTGGGCTAGCATTTGGAGCTATTGGTGGATGCCTTTATCTTGAGGAATGCCTTCACTTTATTGTGGTGCATTTGGCTCGGATATAATGGAGTGATTTTCCATAGGGAGTCTCAATAGAGGGAGTGCGTTATCATTATAATGCTCTTTAAATTTTTAGTGTAATTAGCTCATTTTATTAATGTAGTGGAGGGTTAATATCCATTGTTAACCCTTCTTTTCTTAAAAAAAATACATGTCACTATCTTATTTTGGTAGATACATATGATATATATTTTGGTTGTTTGTTTTGGTGTACAATTACAAATATAATATGTATGTTTACACATTGTATTATAATATAGATATGTATGCTATTGTTACTTAAATATGATAGGATCATTATTTTTTCGTTTACTTAAATAGTATTATCATATATTTTTTATGAAAGTCAATGTTCTTATATGAGTTTATTAGGCATGTTCAATATTTTAAGAAATAAAAAGATTTGTTGCCTCAAGTTAATCGGACAATCGCCTTTTTGTCACCTCTTACCTCATGTGATTAAGGAGCTAGTTGCCCTACACCTTGACAACTTTGATGAACATGCATCACTACCTGGTGATTTTTGGGCCATATCCAGTTTTTGATTCAGTTTTAGTTGTAAATTGATTTCATTTTAATGTTTTCTTCCTCCAACCTTAGTGGACGTCTTGGCCTATATTGGATTTTCAACAAGTTTTTCTCTCTGTTCCTTGGGTGGACAACCTTTTAGTGGATGCCTTGGCCAAGTTAGCTTCTACCATAAAGCTAGAAGACAATGTGTGCTCGGAGGAACTTTAAATGGCAAGTATAAACCTCTAAAGCATAATGATAGTTCAAGTAGGAAGAACTTGGAAGGATGGATCCCATCATTTGTTTATGGGATGAAATAGTTCCCCTACATTGTGATAGTCCAAAGGCATTCCACCTAAAGGCATACCACTATACGCTCATAGACTAGATTTTATACAAAAGGGGGCATTCAACCCCCTTATTAAGGTGCTTGACTTGAGAAGGCTACATAGGCCTTAGAGGACATTTATGTGGGAATTTGTGTAAATCATTATTGGAAAGAATGAAATGACAACCTCAAAAGAAACCTTCGCTCTCTTTATATATAGAGAGGCTATTAGGTAAAGTATAGGGAAGATCCAACAAGAAATAATAACTAACAAAAAATACCCCTAATACAATAAACTCTAACACTTCCCCTTAAGTTGAAGCGTATATATCAAGCATGTCCAACTTGGTACACAAATAATTATGGTGCTTTTGTGAGTGCCTTCGTGAAAATGTCTGCAACTTGTTGCTTAGAAGTAGTAGTGGGGGAGCAAATCTTCCTTATGGTGACCATGTTTGACAAAATGGCAATCCACCTCAATATGCTTGGTGTGCTTGTGGAAGACATGATTAGAAGCTATGAACGTGGTTGATTGATTGCCACAAAACATAGGTATAGGAAGAGAGACTTGGATCCCTAGATCAGCTAGGAAGTGTACGAGCCACATAACCCCACAGGTTGTATGAGTCATGGCATGGTACTCACCCTCTACACTTGATCTGGAAATTATCATATGCTTCTTGCTCTTCCAAGCAACAAGATTGCCACCAAGAAAGGTAGCATAGCCCGTAGTAAATCTCTTATCCTCCATAGACCCTACATAGTCTGTATCAGAATACGAATGCAGATCCACATGCCCATGCTTCTTCATATAGAGGCCTCTACTAGGATTTCCTTTAAGATAGTTTAGGATAAGGTGGACAACCTGCCAATGATTGTAGTGAGGATTCTTCATGACTTGACTCACTTTGTTAACTGCAAAGCTGACAGGTCTGGTAACAGTGACATAAAGCAACTTGTCAACAATGCTTTTGTACTTCTTTTTGTGTGCAAGCAATGGATCATCTTTCTCATTTAGTTGCCCTTATGATTCCATTGGAGTAAAGGAGGGCTTCGCCTTGAGCTGGCCAGTCTCCTTAAGAAGTTTCATAACATACTTCTTCTATGAAAGAACCATTCCACATGAATTTCTGGCAACTTCGATGCCCAAAAAATACCTCAGGTTGCCCAAGTTTTTCGTAACAGAAGTAGTTTGCAAGAAGTCCTTGGTCTCTTGAGTTACTATGACATCATCATCGGTAAGGACCATATCATCAGCATAGACTGCTAGAATCACAACCTTTGATTTCTTGCACCTCACAAAGACAGAATGATCAGAGCTAGATCTAAGAAATTAACAGTCACAAAAAGAATAACACAAACAAAGTTGAGGCGGACCATTGGAGAGTGTGAAAGTAATCAACTTCATAGGTCTGAGTGTAGCCCTTAGCAACCCAACCTGAATCTTGTGTAGCCTCATAATAGTTCTTTGGAACTACCATGAAAAATAAAGCTATGGAAAACCTCTGTAAAGCAGGTTAAGATGATGAACAATAGAATAATGTGACATAGGGTGCAAGATACAACTTCTTACTGCATTTTGTAGAGCAATGGGCAATTCCTCTGGCTGCTGAAAGGAAGGAGCATCTAGATCAGATCTTGATGGGGAAGATAGATCAGATGGCCTCTTCTTAGGAACTTTAACCTGCATGGATTGCAAGGAAATAAACAAGGGGTCCTTATGATGACACTCATAGGTGTGGGCGACCCAACTAAGAGAAGATCCTTTCTTAGAGTAGAAAGGCACCTTCTAAAAGAAAGAAACATTAGTAGACAGATAATATCGGTTCTTAACAGGGTCAAAACAACGATACCCTTTCTGAGATCTAGAGCATCTCAGAAAAATACATTTGATCGACTTAGGGGAAAGCTTATCAACAACCCCAAATAGATGAACAAAACACATGCATCAAAAAATCTGTAGTGGTAAGGCAAAGAGACTAGCAGCAAGCTAAAGAATCAAGAAAGACGTCTCCCCATTAAGAGCTGAGGAGGGGATCCTATTAATAAGGTAAATGGTATTGAGTATAACGTCTCCCCAAAAATGCTTAGGAACTTTCATATCAATAAGCAAGGTGCGTATTACATCAAGAATATGGTGAAGTTTACGTTTAGTAACACCATTTTGTTGGGAAGTATAAGCACAAGAAGTCTGATGAATAGTGCCATTTTTAGCTAAGAATTCTTAAACATCCTTTTGGAAAAACCTAAGTGCACACGTCACTATGGAAAATTTTGATACTTGTGGAATAAAAATTTTGAATTTCATTAAAAAGTTTTAGAATTACAGTGCTTATATTTGACCGATCCTTTAACAAAAGTACCCAAGACAGACGACTATAATCATCCACAAAAATCACAAAATACTAAAAAATAAACTGGTGACTTATTTGATAAGGACCCAAATGTTACAATGATTAAATAAAATGGACACGAACTCCTTTTAGTTTCTCTGGAAGGAAGTACACTTGGTGATGTTTGCCAATGTGGCAGGCTTTACAGTCAAGAGAGGTCGGTATAGTAGAATCTAGAAACATCTGTTGAAGCCTAGAAGTAGATAGGTGACCTAGATGACGATGCTAGAGCTCAAGATTGGCAAATATAGATGCAACACCTGCAAAAATATGAGAATCAATGTAATAGAGACCATTTTTCTTAATCCTCCCACCCATCATCTTCTCCGTCTGGATTTCTTGAAAGAAAATAAAGTGCTCATCAAATATCACTCGACAGGAAAGGTCTTTGCATAATCTATAGATAGATAATAAGCTCAGCGGAAACTTAAGGGCATAATAGACATTAGACAACTATAAGGTATCAATGAAATGGACATCCCCAATAGTAGTAACGGGGGATGTAAACCATTTGTCAATTAGACAGAAGTAATAGCAGGAGACCATTGCAGGGAGGTAAGTGCATCCTTATTGGTAAGATTATTTGAAGCACCTGAATCTACCAGATTGATTGAAGTACCAGCAACAACAATAAGAGAAGCGATGGTATCCAAAGGATTAGTAGATGGCACAACCTACCGAAGGAGCTATATAAGGTACACAGTCATCATTGAGAAAGAGGGTGGTCCAAGAGAGATAGACTACCCTTGAATTACAACAAAGTTGGCCTGTCTAGCTTGGTTAGACTTGGCCTAACACTTCTCAAATGGATGATTTGTTCGCTAATAATGGATGCAAGGCTCATATGTACAACCTCGTCCTCGGCCACAGTTACGATCATCTCTAGAATCACTACACCCAGTAGAGACCGTAAAGGCAAAGGTCTCCATGGAAGCTATGCTGGGTTTTTGAGTACCCATATTAGGAGAGATTTTTTGAGGCTCGATTAGGAATATCCTTCATAGCTAGAATTGGATGACGGGAAGCAGGTATCTAGGACTTAAGCCATCTAGAAACTGATAGACCTACCATGTTTATCGCTGCCCCTATCTGTGTCACAACAGGATGGATGGAACACCTTTAACTCCTTAAAAAAAGCCTCCATCTCAGTATAGTAGTCGGTCAGAGAGTGGTCACCTTGAGATGTGGATCAGATTTGATGATAGATATCAGTAAGACGAGCATGATTGGACTTCTGAGAATATTTCTTCGCCAAGTTGTCCCATATTTCCTTGGCAGTCTTCTTATAGAGCAAATTGGTAGCAATTTGTGGCTCAATACTGTTCGTCATCCAAGTTATTACCAAATAATTACTTGTTTGCATCTCTCAAAGTCTGTAGATTAGGAACTAGGAGTCTTGGTTAAAATGTAGAGCTTCTTCTGTCCACTAATAAATATCTTGAATGCTTGTGACCAAAGTAAGTAATTCTAAATACCATTAGGGTGCCTTGAATTACTAAAGAGGTTGAGAAATTCATGGGGTTGATTTTAAGAGGTGCAAAGGGGAGGATGGCGAGAGTGGGTTGACGGAGGGAGGTGAGAGGGCGTGGTTGGAGAGGGGAGAATGGAGCTTTTAGCCTTCCTCTTGTGGTTTGCTTCAAATGTAGAGGTTGGGGACATATGGCTAAGGATTATCGTGATCCTGCTCTTTGTCTTCCTTGTCATGGGTGGGGCCATAGGAGTTGTCCCCGGAGAGCTCTTATTGGTTGGTTGGTTGGGAGTGGCCATCGTCTTCCTCCATCTCCATCTAGGGAGATGCTAAGTCTGGTGTGGTGGTTGCTTGGTCTCTGAAGATGGAAAAATTGGATTCTTTGCTGGAGTTCTCCTTGATTGGTAATCTCCAGTATGGAGCGATCGATTTTGATGAGGTTAAATCTTTTTTGTTTCGTTGTGGTTTGAAATCGAAAGCTTGGAAGATCACGGTTTTATCGGAGACGAAGTCTTTGCTCTTTGGTCTTGAGAAATCGGATGTTAAGCATCTTTGTTTTAAAGAATTTTTGATTGGTGGAGTTTTACTTCGATGGCCTGCTCCAAGTATTTATGGAGCTTTGAATGAACGAATTCCTTTACGGCTGACTGTTTGTTTTCAAATTGTTGGGATTGCTCTGAGGTTGCAAACCGTTTAGACGGTCGTGGATGCTGGTTCCTTTTTTACGAGAATTCGAAGATGTTTTGGTATTGGATTGCAAGAAGGGGATGCTACTTCAGTTCAGGCGGAGGGTGAATTATTGGTTGGAAAATCACTTCCTTCGAAGGAGGTTCTGCACTTTGGTGGTTGTGCTTGTGTCCTCACCTTCAAAGAATTGAGTTTTGTAGGGAAAAGATCTCTTTCCTATGCTGAAATTGTGTCGGCAGGGGTGCCGAAGAATCATACAGAGGTTTCGTAGCTGTGTTTTGGTGATGTAGCCAAGTCAAGAATGGGTCCAGCGAACCTTGGACCTTCAGTCGTCAGGCATGGCCTGGCTGGTTCGAATCCCAATGCACCAGAATTGGTGCAACGTGATTGGTGTAGGAAATTGAGGTTGGGATGGAGGACTAAACAGGCGGCAACGCCCCTTGATTCCGGGATTCAAAATTTGAATCACAATTAGCGAGGAGGCAGATTGTGTGGTATATGCACAAGTTGATGCTGATCGTGTGGCTGATTTATTGGAGAATTGCATGACTGGCTTTCCTATTTTGCCTCCTTTTCAAAATCGTTGGCTGATTTGGAAGGTCACAATCAAGGCTTCACATAGGTGGCATCTTGATTCATTTTTGGATCGGGAGTTGGTGGGTTTTCTAATATGAAATTTGATTCTCTTTTTCGTATTTTTGGCAATGGAGATTGGGTTTCTGGGTCGCTGATCAGATTTTTTGCGCGATTTATAAAGTTAGGGTTTTAGTCGTTGCAATGCACAAAAATTGAGTCGCTTTTGAATTTATAGTCCTGGATAAGGAGAGTATCTAGGGTCGTCCAAGGAGGTCAAATGTTCGCAAAAATACATCTCGCTTGGAAATAGAAATCGCCTTTCTTTTTTGGTCTTTTGAAATTTATATTTTTTATGTTTTGAAATAACGAAGGCAATATGCGAATTGTTGACGGGAAAGCAACTAATGCCTACAATCACTAAGGTAAGCTCACCCTAGGCACGTGGAGGCCTAGAGTAATTAGGGAGAGGGAGTGAAGAGTGCTAGTGACAAAGAAAACAAATGCAACAAGAATTGAAATGAAGGCAACTTGAATTGATAGAAACTTGTTCTACACAAAACACATAGATGAATGCTTCTACTTGTAAATGCAAGAAAATAAAAACACAAATCCTCTAGATAAAAATGATGAAGAAGAGGGGCTTCTTGCTCCAAGCCTAGTAGCTCCTTGACTTGAAAAGGCTCCTCTAAGATGATGTAATCCAAGGTAGGCCCACAGGGGGGGGTGGCCTATGCTCTCCAAGGGTGGACGTGCACCACCCTTCCTCCAATGCCTGGCTGTCCTCCAAGTGATGGAAGTCCTCCTCCTTGGCGTGGCTCAAGGGAGAAGAGAGAAGGGGAAGAAGGCACGAAGGGGCCAGGTAGGATACCCCCTTAATCTTCTTCCTTTCTTCTCCTTCCTTGGCCGTAGGTTTAGGTGGGTATAGGGTAGAATTTACACTAATGGAGGATGGGGAAAATGGTGGTGGTTAAGGGTCTTTTTATAGAGTAGGATGGGGGGTATAGGTGGCTCTTGGAATGGATGGCTAGGATGATTTGATGGAGGTGGTTGGTGATCCTAGGGCTAAGGATTGGTGCCAACCCAAGGGTCACATAGGTGGTAGTTATGGGTGGTTGCTACCTTTGGTGACCTCTGGTTTTGGCGCCAAAATGGGCCTTCTAGAAGGGATCCTAGGTGGTGCCAAGATTGGATGGTTGGGATAGGTTTAGGTGTTGGATGGAGGGTTGAGATGGAAAGGGATTTTGGCGCCAAAATGGAGAGGGTAGTTAGGTGTTTTTGGCGCCAAAATCAAGGTGTCTCCTGGTGGTGGTGGTGGGTTGAAAGGTGGTGATGGTGGTGGCGCCAACTTGGAGTGGAGGTGGATTTAGCTTAGGTGGTCTTAGGTGTGCTTAGTTGGTGGAGCTAGTTAGGTAGGGTTTTAGGGTGGTGGATGGCCAAGGGAGTTGGAGCTTAGTTAAGCTAAGCTAGCTAAGCTAGCTTAGCTAGTAGTGAAGTAGAGGAGGCAATTGGAGCTACGGTTTGAGGAGAGGAGTTGGATAGAAGTCTGGAGCTAAACTGGAGCTGGCAGCTGCTGAAGAGGGTGGCATGGAGCTACTTTAGCTGGCTTAGCTCACTAGTTCTTTGCTAACTGCTAAGCCAAGCTAAAGAGAGCTGGCTTCTGCTGAAATATGTGAGGTGAGCTGAGTCTGATATTCCTGGGGAGGACTTAGCTAGTTGAAGTAGCTAAGATAGCTTAGCGCAACTAAGTTGAGCTAAGCTGAGTCCCTGAGAGCTGGACTTGAGCTTCCTGAGCTAAGATGAAGTCATTTTCAGCTGGCTGAAGTTGAGTGGAGCTGGATGCAACTGGTCCTGAGTTGAGGTGAACTTCAGTCAACTCAGCTGAGCTAGTTAGGGCTCCCAGTGAACTAATGGGAGCTAAGATGAGTTAGACTCAGCTAAGTTGAGCTGGATCTGAGCTGACTTGAGCTGAGGTGAGCTAAGATGAGCTCTCTTGAGCTGCCATTCAGCTGAGATGAGCTGAATGGAGTTAGGATGAGCTAACCCTAGTTCAAGTGAGTTGGATTCCAGCTATAGTGAGCTGGATAAAGCTGAGTTTCAGTTGGTTTGGGCTTCTCCTTCACCAGTTGCCTTCCTGAGTGCTAGGGTTTTAGGGATCTGTCAATCTGTAAATCCCTAACACTCACAAAAACACACTAAAAAGTCAATAAAAAGAAAAATGCATGCCTAACCTAATTTATTCCTAAATGCAACCCAAAAACTCGTTTGAGGAACAAAATCTTAGGAGCTAGGTTTGTTTTAATGCATAAGAATGATGGTAAATTGGCGTTTATCAGTCGCCACGTGTCCTCCATCACAGGACTCCATGTGCTGTGAGTATTGGGTGCAGCGGAATCATCTTGAACTACTGGTTTCTTTGAGAAGGGACCCTGTCATCAACGTCTCTTACAGGGACCTGCTGCGATAGTAGGCTATAGTTGTTGAGGATCCTTTGGTTGTGGAGCGATCTGTTGGTGTGTGGGAAGGCGCACTTGGGATTTTTTTCTGTTGCTCGTGGGGCGTATGAGCTTGATTGCATTCCACAAGTGGATGCCAGACCCTATCTGGGGTCTGGTTGTGGTAAGCGTACCTACCATGAAACAAATGATACCAATTTTTGTTTTGCTGTTCCAGAGGGTACTACTGTCCCGATTTATTTGTAGGAGGGAGAAGCGACTTTGGCTTTTGGCTCAATCTTCAAGGGATAGTCTTCTTATTTACAAAATGGAGCATATAGATTTTTGACTGATGTGGATATAGATGCATTTCACTCTTCACAGGTGGAGGCCGGACCCATGATTGAGTTCAGTTGTGGTGAGTTCACTTGTGATACACCTATGGTAGTATAAATTCCTTACGGAAGGGGGTGGGATATGCGTGACGTATAAAATGCGGAATTAACATAAACAATCTCACAAAAATAAGCAATCACACAATGACACTAGTGATTTTTAGGTGGAAACCCAAACCGGGTCAAAACCACCACTTAAGTCTGTCGACTTAGGATTTTCCGATCGACTAAGTCGATTAAATCCACTAACCAAGTCACTTAAACGAGGGTGGCTTAACCTCTTACAACCACACTACTTTGAACAGGCGTAGTGTACCTCAAAAACCCCTTCTCTTCACTAGAAGGATTTTGTCCCTTGATGGAGACGGGAATTCGCAACGCAAATACTCAACCAAATAATAAAGTAAAAATTACAATAACCTATAGAGCCATAAAATAAACCTAGCTACTATAGGTAAAGAAACTTCCCTTTGCTTGGAAGTGCGTCGACTTGACGCGGGTGCGTGATCCATGCGACGGCACAATAGCTCTCTCGTAACACGAAGGGAGAGTGGGTGCACAATGGTGATAAAGCTCTCATGATGTGGAACTAGGCTTTGAGAGCTAGAGCTTCTTCTAGAGTAAATTGACACAATATGAGTTGAAATATTCTTGCAAGGTGTCTTTGTGTGTATTTGTAAGGCAAGGGTCCTCTATTTATAGAGGGCCTAGGAAGGCTTTGTAAGACCTTAGAAGGCTTCCATAGCCGTTGGGGTTGAACCGAAGGCAAAACAGGTCGTAATCAGAATCATTTATGATTCTAACAAGGTCATCAGACATCTGTTCCAGGTATCAGACGTCTGGAAAACTTGCTTGAGATGTCTGGGAACTAAGTCAAACGTTTGATTCTAGGCGAGTTTCCTTCCTGACTTGGTTCAGACCTAAACAAGGTTCTAGTATAAGGCCATCAAACGACGTACAGGACGTCAGGCACTAGGTCTGGACGTCTGGAAACCTATTGTATAGCGGGAATGGATTTCCCAAGGTAGTTTAATGGCTAGATAATCTGACAACGGTGAATTTTGGCTGACGAGGCTCAACGGTCACATATCCGATGTTTAGGGTCCTCTACGGATGTTTGATAGAAGCCTAATGGTTATTTTCCTCAACGTTTACATTGTTAGCCAATGTTCCACTAGTTGGATATCTGGCACAACCATCAGATGTCTGGACTAAGTTCTGGATGTTTGATTTCAACAAACAAACCTACTAAGTCTAGCCTAAGTTATTGGTCGTTTGAGTCAACAGCCAGACGTCTTAAAAGTTACTATTAGACGTCTGATTTCTAGATTAGACGTCTGATTTCTAGATTAGACGTCTGATTAGGCTATCAGAACCCTATTTTAGTTATCTAAGTTCTTTACAGAAAATCTAAGTATCCTAGGGTTGTGCAAGTGTTCCTAGAACTACTTTAAGGGTTCTTTGAGGCTCTTTAACATGCTACTAAGAGATAAAATAAAGTGCAACAAAAGAACAAAGGCAAATTACAATGAACAAGAAGGGAAATCTATCATATTCTTCATCTCCTTCCTTCTTCAAGCTTTCGCTCCTTGCGAAGCTCCTCCTCTGTCAAGTTCTTCCAATCCGCCATGGATGCGAGCTTGAACTCGGTCTAAACACGTCTCCATTTGCAAATATCATGAAATCTAAGACTTCAAATGCAAATGTTAAATAACACGTGTTTTGTTATCGAAATAAACGATCGTGGTGCTCTAGCACCAACAGGTAGATGCTTCTCGTTGTGCATTTCCTGCATCTACTGCTGATGTTAATTCCTTGTAGGGTGAAGAAGTATTACGTGATGATCATGAAGTAAACTTTGCGCCAGATGATGCAGGGCTAGATGTGAATATCAAAGGGCCATATCAACATCAGAGATCCAGTCACAGGAAAGCTTCTTCACATAAATATGGCTGGTCATCTAGCCATATTAATGCTTTTCCGCAGAGACAAACTGGTTCTCAATGCCTGCTACAAAAGAAAGAGACCTACTTCAAGTTCTGCTACAAGTGCTCGGAAGGAAGAGGTTGATGACATTTTGGCCAAGGTAATTGGAGCCAGAAGGGTCCATAAGGGGGGAATGATGACTAATATTAATGGTTAATGTTCTGACTTGGAATGTTAGGAGCCTTAGAGATGATAAGAGGAGGCAAATTTTGAAGAGGTATTTGGTTGATTGGAGGGTTGATGTAGTGTCTTCAGGAAACCCATTTGGAGAATTTCACGCCTAATTTAAAAACTGTATTTGTGGGGATCGATTCACAGAGTGTATGGATTTGGCAGCAACTGACAGATTGGGAGTTCTTATGCTTTGGCATAATGATTGTTTGGAGTTGTGCTCATGTTATAAGATTGAAAGAATTCTGATGGTAATCTTCTCTAGAGAGCAGGATGGATTTAATTTTGCACTTACTACGGTTTATGGGCCTTGTGAGAATAATGCAAAGGTGATTTTTTGGGATGAGCTCAAGTAGGCCTCTTCCTCTTTTGATGGTATGTCTTGATTGATTGGTGGCGATTTTAATGCTACTCTTTGGTCGGTTGATAGACTGGATGGTAGAGTTGATAGTTCAACCACTCAGTTTCAGCAGGTCGTTCGGGAACTGGAGCTTTTTGATTTGTCGCTTTCTGGATCTCATTTTACTTAGAGAAATGGGAACAGAGCAAGGTCATGTATATAGATTTTTGTGTAACATTGGAATGGCTGAGCATTTTCAGCTGGCAGATGTGGTTGCTTGTGACAGACCTTTCTTTGATCATTCCCCCTGTTGTGGCGCAGCAACGATTATGTGAGACATTCATCTTATTTTAAATTTCACGGGTCTTGGCTTAAGGAACTTAGCTTCAAGGAGATGATACGGGATAAGTGGAATTCTACCTCTGCTTCGTCCTTAGCCACTTGTACTTTATCTGAAAGAATCAAAGATATTAGATTGGCTATGATTGATTTTAGTCGTGACTTGAAGAAGCGTAGGGAAGAGAGACGTGATGTTCTCTTACATATTTCGAATTTGGACGATGTTGGAGTGTGTGTAGTTTAGTCTCACATCGGTTAGCGTGGGACTGTGTTGTGTGTGGTGGTCTGTAAATAGGCAGTGTACCTCTTCATTCTTCTTCGAGAGATATAGACACATGTGTCCTATTGGGGCTTCTCCTGTGATTTTCTCCTCGCTCATCGTGAGTGGGGTTTCCACGTAACCCAAGTGTTTTGTAATGTTCTTTATGCTTTGATTTATTTTCGCTTATTTAATATTTTAACTTGGTATCAGAACGATTGATTCTTGGGTTATCTTTTCAATTATTATGCTTATTGTTCTTGGAAGTTCTTTGTGCTCCATGATTAGGAGCATATAAAGCCGAAGGGCTTCTACTAGGGGTTTTGGTGGTTGTAGGGCCCTCATGGCCACGTTCCAGACCCCTCGACGGCAGCGGCCATGGCGACGCCAGGTTCTTGGTGGCGAGGCGTCGATGGTTTTCTCAGGCGCCAAGTTCCTGGTGATGCCAGGTTCGCTTGGGTTTTCTCCTCGCTAACGATGGAGGCGATGGTGGTGGCAGCCACGGTGAGGCGTCAATGGCGACGCCTGAGGAGGTGGCGCAGGGACTGCTCAAGCCTTGGCGGCGGCGCACGTGGTCAAGTGGCGTTCAAGCGAGCACTTGTGGTGCTCGCTGATGGCGCTCAGGCGGGTGATCTTCGCCAAAGAGCACGGTGGAGGCGAAGTGGCCGTGGGATCTCACGTTGTAGAGGCTATGGGCGATGTAGCAGCGAGAGAGGTGGACTGCGTCCTTGTCGTAGACCCGCACCGATGCGGCAGAAATGGCGACGGCGATGAGAAGGTGAGGAGAAGAAGCTCGATGTGACCAGACGCTGGCGTGGCAGAAGAGATGAGGCCGACGGTGGTGTCGTGGCGAGGTATGCAAGGATTAGAGGTGATCGACGAAACCGCAGATTGGCATGAGGGATACTGCCGACTCTTCTACCGAAGGAGACAAAAGGGGAGCCACCAAGGATAGATATGTTTGCAGAAGGTCTCCATGCCTTATTTGGGTTTATTTAAACCCTAAGGGTGGTCTTACATGTCTTATCTCTTTGTTAGGCTACTTATAAAATAAAAATGTGTGATGGAAGAAGAAAATGAGATAGAGAAAAAGAGAGGAGAAAAAAAAAGAAGAAAAAGAAAAAAATTATTACTAAAAAAAAAGGAGAGAAAATCATATGAATTCAAGAGAAGAGGAGGGAGAAACTCTCCTTTATATATGTGTATTTCTCGATTTTTTATTTCTTCTCCCATACGAGTATGGGAGAAAGGGGGAGTATAGGCCTATTATAGTCATCTTCCAGGAGGGAGTCCCTTGTTCGAGATCACCATACAAGGATCTACAACTTGGGAAGTCTAGAGTTTTGAGATCTCTAAGAGGGAGATCCAATTTTGAGGACCTCAGAGAAAGGGCCCATTTTAGATTCCGTGTGGGAGATCCAATTTTGTGGACTCCAAGAGGGATATCCAACTTTCAAGGTCTTCAGAGGAAGGTCCTTTTACAGGGATATTGAATGAGGAGCCACCAGCACGTGTTGAGGCCTCCAAAGGAGAGGCCATTTGTCAACTATAGCATCCATCAGCTTCAGCCCTCGCTGATGTGTCGACATCGGCATACCTTGTTGAGTTACGTGTAGTATGAGGGGGCATTTATTATTCTTGTTTTTTTGTGTTTGACCCATTATGTTATTTTTCCCTTGTCTCTCTTTATATAAAGAGGCATAAGGACGGCTTGGTAAAATAAGATTCTCTCTTTACTTCAACTTGGTATCAGAACACCAGGTTGAGGTCTCCACAAAAAAAAAATCCTAACCCTACCTTAAGCCTTCTCACTAGGAGCTACAACTGCCACCACCGGCGGCCATGCCGACATCGCAGCAGCATCGACTGCTGCTGCTACTGCAGCCGGTTCTTTACGCCTATTGTAGCGCCTGATCGGGGCGCAGCAGCCACGTTTCGCCGCCTTGCTGTAGCGCTCTCCATCGTGCCACAACACCGAGTCGCGGCGCTGCTGCCGCCGCCAGCAACCACTCTAGCTGCAGCGCTTGTCACCGCGTCGCAGCACTTAGTCGTGGTGCTGCTGCCACCGCCAGCAGCTGCTCTAGCTGCAGCACTCGCCACCGCACTACAGCGACTGGTCGCGGCGCTCCTGCCACCACTTGCTGCCCCCCATTGCAGCAGGACCACCTCCCGATCATCGCTGCTGCTTGCTGCTCTCGATCTCTCTCCTCGGGGATGAGGATTTGAAAAAAAAATCTTCCTACGGGTGGTATGAACTTTTTGATCTTTTGATCTAATTTGGGGTGTGTATTCCTTGTAGTAAATGATTTTTGGGGTGTGTATTCCCCCAGTGAAGTGTTCTTTGGTCTGTGGATTGTGTGGTGTGTATTCCTCAAGTTTGTTGGTGTTTTATCTTGGATTTCAGATCTGTTGTTTGGGCTTATTCTTGTGTGTTTGGAGTTACTATGTCTGCATCAGATGATTCTGAAGTGTCTTTAGGACAGAATACAGAAAATAGGGTGTACAAGAGCCCCTTCTTTGCTCCAATTACAAAATTAGATGAGATTAATTACCCTTGTTGGTCTCAGACCTTTCTTGTTACTGTGGAAGGTCATGAGAAAAAGCATGTGCTTATGGAAGCATCACCGGAGCATAAAACAGGAAAGTATGCGACTTGGAATCGGGATGATGCTATGGTGAGAGCTTGGATTTTGAATAGCGTCATTCCAAGGATTGGTGATGAAGTTATGTATAACACTGCCAAAAAGATGTGGAATGGCTTGAAGACAACTTATTCAAATGAGTTGAATTCAACTCAAGTATTCTAGATCCACTATGACTTATGCCATCTCAAGTAAGAAGAGATTAGTCTGTTCCAATATTACTCCACTATGAAGTAATTATTGAAGAAATATAATGCATGTAGACCGATGTGTACTTCTACATGTAGGGATCACAGGAAAGAGTCTGCATCCCACATGTTCCTTGCAGGGCTGAGTGATCACTATTCTGCTGCTCGTTCACAGTTCTGACTTTCTCTAAGCTTCCTCCAATTGAGGAGATTTACAGGAGGTTGAGTAGGATGCAAATTGAGCCTACTCATGATGCTGTTGTCACCAACACATCTTCGACTCATGCTGCTGTTATAGCACTCGTGGTGGTCATGGAGGCTTCTTTCGTGGCAAAGCCAGGGGTAAGACTAATAGTGGTCGGGGCAAGCCTAAATGTTCTTACTGTGGCAGGCTTGGCCATGTTGAGGCTAAGTACTTGGCCGTCCTAGTGTTGCCAACCAGGCTTCTATTACAGCATCTCCAGGTGTGAGCACTGGCGCAGTATCTCTTGCAGAGGCTGACTATGATACAGTTGTGTAGCGGCTAGCACAGTTGACTCATGAGCAGCCTCAATCCTCTAGCACTACAGCCTATGCATCTGCATCAGGTACGGAATGGTCATGGTTGATTGATTCTGGTGATCTGACCATTTGACAGGAAATTCCCAGTACTTTGGGGAATTACAGAAGACATCACAGGAACATTCAGTACAATTAGCAGACGGTAAGCATGCTCCCATTTGTGGTAAGGGAGGGGTACTAGTTACACCCTCCATGCATCTTGATGTATATTATATGCCGGACATGGTAATGCAATTGCTATCTGTTAGTTCTATTATCAAGCAGTTGAATTGTCGTGTTATTTTTGATGCTGTTGGATGCATCTTTCAGGACTGCATGACGGGGAGGACGATTGGTGGTGGCCATGAGGAGGAGGGTATGTATTGGCTACTTTAGAGTCTAGTCCTTGTAGCCTGTCAGACGACTACTGCAGGGAGTGCCTTGCAGTGGGATAGAAGGCTAGGTCTTCCTTTACTGGACAAGCTACGCTGTGTCATCCCTCACTTGTCTCTTGCCATGAAAATTCAGTGTGATGTGTGTCAGCTGGGAAAGTATTACCATGCCAGTTTTCCAGCATCTATCTAGTCCACCAGTTCTGCTTGCTTTGATTTGCTGCATTGTGACATCTGGGGGCCTAGTCGTGTGGCAGATTGTCAGAATTATAGATATTATTTGTTATTTGTGGATGATTTTTCACGTCTATCATGGACCTTTTTGATGAAGAATAAATCGGAAGGTGGTTCTTTGATTCAACAGTTTGTGATGTTTGTGAAAAATTAATTTGGTGTATGCATTAAGAAAATTCGAACATATAATGCATTAGAATTTTGCACAAAGAAACTGGCTGATTTGTATGGTTCATTGGGTATTGTACATTAGACCTTATGTCATACATCGCAACAGAATGGGATAGCTGAAAGAAAACATTGCCACATCCTGGATACAGCGAGAGCTCTACTTATCCAGAATAGTGTTCTGCATAGTTACCGGGGAGATGCGGTTCTTACTTTCTGTTATCTCATTAACAGACTTCCTTCCTCTGTTTTACATGAGCAGATTTCATGGAGTATCTTATATCCTGATGTAGACTTATTTCTCGTGCCACCAAAGAGATTTGGGTGTGTGGCATTTGTATCCCTCATTGGGCTTGGTCGTGACAAATTGGCGCTAAGGGCAGTTAAGTGTATTTCTAGGATACTTACGCATGCAGAAGGGATATAGGTGTTTTGATCCCATACATCAAAAATACTATGTAAGTGCGGATGTGACTTTTCATCAGTTTATTGCTTATTTTTCTACCTTCGGTCATTAGTTGAGAGAGATAGAGGTGGCTGCTCCTATGCCTGTACCTCATATAGCCTTGGAGGACTTCTCTCATAGTAGTGGTGTATCTACTATAGAACATATTGTGGGCACTTTCAGACCTGTATCACCTGATGAGAAGACATTTAAGGGTGCTACATATCAGTGGCCAGTTACGTACAAAGAGAAGACACACCCCTCCTCTTCTTCAGTGCCTACTAAGCCACCATCGTCCTATGCTCAGGTAAGCATTGGAGATATTGATGATTCTTCTGCTCATGTGTCTTCACGGTCCCTCTCTTTGCCAACAGATGATGATATTCCCATTGCTATTAGGAAGGCTTCGAGATTTTGTGCACAGTATCATGTCACTGGCAGTGTTGTCTCTGCAAGCTCTCTTGGGACCGAATTTCATGCTTTTACGGCTGCAATCTCTACTACAGAGATACCTACCTCCTACCAACGGGCTCTTCTACACCCACATTGGAAGGCAGCCATGGAAGAGACGTTTGCGCTCATCGATAGAGGGACCTGGGAGTTATCTGCTCTACCTTCTGGTGTATACTTAGTTGGGGCCAGATGGGTCTTCACCCTGAAATACAATCCTGATGGGTCTATTTCTAGGTATAAGGCTTGCCTTATAGCCAAAGGATTCACCCAGACTTATGGGGTAGATTTCTTTGACAGTTTTTCCCATGTGGCACGACTTTCCATGGTCTGTATTCTTATCTTTGTTGCGGCTCATTATGGATGGCATCTTCACCAGCTGGATGTTAAAAATGTCTTTCTATATAGCGATTTGGAAGAGGAGATATACATGCAGTAGCCACCTGGTTTTGAGGTTCAGGAGTGTATGCAAACATCGTAAGGCTATTTATGGCCTTAAGCAGAGCCCTCGAACCTGGTTTTAACGTTTGTCTGAGGTACTTTCTACGTTTGGGATGCAGAGATCTTCTGATCATTCTTATTTGTTAGGAAGACCAGTACTGGTATTGTGGCTTTATTGGTATATGTTAATGACCTCATTCTTACAAGTGATGATGCAGATGGTATTACTCAGGTGAAGGAGTAGTTAGCTCGCTAGTTTGTTATGAAAGATCTTCGTAAGTTGAGATACTTTTTGGGTATTGAGATCGCCACGAGCAAGCTGGGCATAGTAATGTCTCAAAGAAAGTATGCGCTTGATATTTTTCAGGAGACAAGCATGCTAGGATCTAAAAAGCCAACATTCCTATGGATCCTAAAGTTCATCTATTTGAGAATACAGTGAACGTAAAGGACAAAAAGGTCTATCGACAGCTTATTGGGAAGTTATTGTATCTAACCATCACCAGGCTAGACATCAGCCTTGCAGTGGGTAAGCTAAGTCAATTCTTAGACAAATTCACTGATGTTTACTGGTAGGCAGTTATGCAAGTGTTGAGGTACATTAAAGGTTGTCTAGGCAGAGGCATTTTATTTCAGAAGACAAAGGGCCCTATATCAGTAGTAGCCTACTCTGATGTAGATTATGTAGGAGATAAGCGATCTACTACCAGTTTTTGCATATTTGTGGCTGGAAATTTGGTGACTTTGAGGAACAAGAAACAAGGTGTTGTTTCACGCTCTAGTGCAGAGTCCGAGTACAGGGCTATGGCTCATACTGCAGCCGAGATGATATGGATTAGATCTTTGTTACGAGATCTTCATATTGAAATTCAGTAGCCTATGGAGATGCATTGTGATAACTGGGCTGCAACAGATATTGCTAATAACCCCATGTTTCATGAGAGGACGAAACATGTGGAAGTAGACTGTCATTATACCAGGAGCCTGATTTAGTAGGGTCTACTTCGTACGACGTGTCTTGCCTCTAGTGATCAGACTGCTGATGTATTTACCAAGCCACTGCCTCGCCCCCAGTATAAGAAGTGTAGAAGCAAACTAAGCATGGTAGATATATATGCTCCAGCTTGAGGGGGAGTGTTGAGTTACGTTTAGTATGAGGGGCCATTTATTATTCTTTTTTTTTGTGTTGGACCCATTATGTTATTTTTCCCTTGTCTCTCTCTATGTAAAGAAACATATGGACGACTTGGTAAAATAAGATTCTTTCTTTACTTCAACTTACCTGCCTGCAGACAAGGACTAGTCGAGAGTGTATGTTCCATTGTGTAGAGTGGGATTTAAGTGATGTACAAGTTGAGCATTGCATGTTCCAGCTTGAGGGGGAGTGTTGGAGTGTGTGTAGTTTAGTTCCACATCGGTTAGCATTGGACTGTGTGGTGTGTGGTGGCATATAAATAGGCAATGTACCTCTTCATTCTTCTTCGAGAAATATAGACACACGTGTTCTATTGGGGCTTCTCCCGTGGTTTTCTCTGCTCTCCTCGTGACTGGGGTTTCCACGTAAATCCAAGTGTTTTGTGATGTTCTTTATGCTTTGATTCGTTTTCGCTTATTTAATATTTTAACTTGGATGAAGAGATACACTGCCTATCTATAGGTCACCACATACCACACAGTCCCACGCTAACCGATGTGGAACTAAACTACACACACTCCAACAAAGAGGAGATTGCCCCACTTTCTACGGAGGATTGTATTGAGAGACGAAAATTCCAGGCCGTTGTTTTGGAAGATCACAAGAAGGAGATGGACTGGAGACAGAAATCTAGATAGCTATGGCTTAAGGAAGGAGATGCAAACATAAGATTTTTTCACTTATCGGCTAGTGCGAGAAGAAGGTGAAACATGATTAATTGTATAGAGGTTGGGGATGAGATCCTGAAAAAAAGTTTTTAGAAAATACTTTCATGATTTCACTAGGAAGAAGCAATGTGGGTTGTGGTGTTTGTCTTCTTTGGATATGGAGCACATTGGCGAGCATGTGAAGCAGACTCTCATTAAAGAAGTTGATGAGGAGGAGATCCTTGCTGCAATGCTTGGGATGAAAGCGGAAGGAGCCCCTGGTTCGGATGGTTTGCATTGTGTTCTACAAGGAGTTGTGGGATGTAGTTAGGGCAGATGTTGTTATGATTAGGGAGTTCTTCAAAGGAAATGAAGGATTCGAGAGATTGAACAAGTTCTATTTGTTCTTCCAAAAAAAAGGCAATACGGAACACTTAGAGTATTTTAGACCCATTATTTTGTCGAATAGCATTTATCTTTTGGTTGTTAAAATCCTGGCTAATCGGTTACGTTTCTCTCTTGATATTATTTCTCCTGTCCAAACGGCCTTTATTAAAGGGAAATCCCTTCAAGATTCTTTTGTTTTGGTTGAGGAGTTCTTAGCTGCCTGAAAGAGAAGAGGTTGCTCCTCTTTTCTTTGGAAAGTGGACTTTCCAAAGGCTTATGATTCCATCGTCTGGAGTTATTTATGGGATATTTTTAAGAGAAGGGGATTCCTAGACCTCTGGATTTCTTTGATGAAGATGTGTTTTACTACTTCTCTTTCGGTGTTGATTAATGGAAAGGCTAATGGAGCTTTGATACAGTTGCAAAAGGAAGTGCGTTAGGGTTGTCCATTAGCATTGTTGTTATTCAATATTGTAGTGGATACGCTTGCGGCCATGGCGTATAAAGCATGTAATGGTGGTTTTTTCAAAGGATTCTCGTATTCTGGAGATGGGAGGGTTTTAACTCCCATTCTTTAATATGCGGATGATATTACTTTTTTCATTGAAGGTGGTGAGAGGGAGGCAAAGCACGTGTCTTCTTTGGTGAGGATCGTTTCGGAGATCTCAGGTTTGAAAATAAACAACAAATCTAGCTTTGTTCCTTTTAATATGGGGTCTGTGGAGGAGAATAATATTGCTTCAGAATTGGACACACTGGTGGTGAGATTACCAATCACATATCTTGGTCTTCCTTTAAGAGGAAAAAAACTTACTCCTTCAGATTGGAGGAGTTTGATTGAGAAGTTCTCTAAAAGACTTTCTTGTAGTGGTTGACTCCTTTCTAGAGGTGGATGGTTGGTATTGCTTAAATTCATCCTTAACTTAATTCCGGTGTTCTTCTTGTCAGTGTTTTCGCCAACAAAGAAGATACTAAAGCAGATTGATATGAGGCGGAAGAGATTTTTTTGGAAATGGCCTGATTTGGAGGGAAGATTTGCTCAACTTGTCAAGTGGAATGAGATTTGTAAGCCAAAGAATGATGTCTTGGAGTGCGTCATTTATCTCATTTTAATAAGGCATATTGCTGAAATAGGTGGTTAAATTTCTGTTCAATGATGATTTTTGGTGAATTCCATCCCGAGGGATTCCTATGGTGATTGTCCGAAGATTATGCAAGGGGCTGCATGTAATACCAATGGGTTTTTTGTATTTTGGCACTCTGTTAGACCTCTCTTCTCTGAGTTTTCAGATCAGTTTGTTTCATTTCTGGGTGTGGTGTTACTTTCAGATTTTGGTGCAATAATTGGACAGAAATTGGGTCCTTTTCTGTGGTTTTTCAGAGACTCTTTCAGCATGTTGTTGATAAAAAAGCCAAGGTAAAGGATTTATGGGATGGAGCTTTTTGTTGTTGGGACATCAAGCTGGCAGAGGGTCTTTCGGAATCCACTTTCAATGATTTTCAGTAACTGCTGCATTCTATTAAGGACCTTTCTCCTTCATTTGCTGAACTAGATGGGTTCATTTGGAAGCAAGACACATTTTCAGTTGGTCGTGTGTACAAGCTAATGATTAATAATGGTGTCATTGGTGATAAGGTTGATGGGGATTCCAAATTGATTCTGAAATGTAAATTTCCTCTCAAGATAAGATTATTCCTTTGGTTCCTTAGAAGGAAGCGGATTGTTACACAGATGTATAGATGTAGGTGGGCTCCAGATGCGGACACTTTATGTCCTCTTTGTCAGAATGTAAATGAAGATGTGCAGCATTTATTCTTCGATTGCCATTTTGCCTGAAATGTTTGGTCAAGTTTTAACCTCAACACGGTGGACAAGACAAATTTTGAAAGATTTTGGACAAGCTTCAGAGATTATGTTATGCTTGATATGGTGGGCTAGTGTCAGGGAATCGCTATTATTTGGTGTATCTGGCTTCAAAGGAATGGTACTGTTTTTTGTAATGAGAGGTGTTGGGTGGACAATGTGATTAGGGAGGTGAGGGTTATTTCTGAGTTTTGGTTGTAAAATATGTAAGTCTGTTCTTTTTACTCCTTGTTAATACAATATACAGATGATTACTAGGCTCTGGTAATCTTCCACTTTTCCTTTCAAAAGAAAAAAAGAGGTGCAAAGGGTCTAGATGCTATCTTGTTGGGATTGAAGAATGAAGAGGATAAAAGAATCAGAATTGAAGCTTGAATATGGGTAAAGTATAGGGAATATCCAACAAGAAATAAAAATTAATAAAAAATACCCTTAATGTGATTACTTGAATATGGTTATTATTGACCTAAAATTTCCTACTAAGCAAAAGAGATTGTGAAAAAATGTGAAAGATGCTAGAGGTTTGCCAATAACTTCTGCTTGAGATGATTCCTATTATGTCCCTTGTGCCATTTGCTTGGTGGAAATGGATGTTATTGGCCCTTTCCTAATGGCCCTTGCTTCGACGAAGTTCGTCGTAGAAGTAGTGATTGATTATTGTTGAGAGTTATATTTGTAAGTTGTTTTTTATATGGTCTTATTATTTCTATATTGTATGGGGTGATGCTTGTAATTGTCCCAAGTGTTAGAGTTATAATTGTAGGGTATTTTTTATATGGTCTTTTATTATTTCTGTGTTGCATGGGGTGATGCTTGTAATTGTTTCTCTAGGGTTTCTTTCTATATAAAGAGCCTCTAGGGTTTTTTAATGGATTTCATTTTATCTTTTCTCATCAATATGGTTTCAGAGCAGTGGTCCTAGGCTAGTGCTCGGGTACCCCACCAAATACCACCTTTGATTGCCTCTCCGTTCGCATCATCGGAGATTTCGTCATGATTACAGCTGCTTTCTCGCTTTGAGGGCCTCCCAACATTGTTGGTCCTTGCAGCCAGCGCCTTCGGCCTGTAGCCAGCGTCATTGGCTCTTGCAGGTAGTACGTCCCATGCGGCTGCTGGGGTCCTTATGGGTTGTGGCTATGGTGGAGGGATCCCTATGTGTTAGGCGATGCGGCTAGAAGTCTTTACGGGATCTCAGATCAAATAGGAAGAAATATATTCTTCTTAAGAGGAACCGATAAATGACAAGAAGACTGACGATTGGGAGGCTGATAATGATTGGTTTGCCACCTGTATGCTGATCAACGTGAAGGAGCATATAGCTAAGCAGGTCATGTCCTAGTTGTTGGCAAGAAGATGTGGGATGTGCTACAGGAGATCTACTCGTAGAAGAGCAATATTGCCTGCCTCTATCGGGTTGTTAAGGAGATACATACTTTCAGAAAGGGATCGTTGTCTTTAGCTGACTACTATGGATCCTTGAAGAATCTATGGGATGAGCAAGATACTTATCAGCCTTTATCATTTGATGTTGCAATTATGGCTAAGTAGAAGGGGGCTGGCTATTAGATCTGTTCAGTTTCTTACGACTTTAGGCCTTGAGTACAAAGTAGTAAAGGATCAGTTGATAACTTCGGAGGAGATGCCTACCCTTGCACAGATCCATACATGCCTATCTTAGCTTGAGATATTTAATTCTACCCCATTGATTGACTCTTCTACCATGGCATTAGTTGGTCGTGGTCGTGGAGGTTCTTCAGGTAGGGGGGAGGACGACCACCTAGGGGTAGTGGTGGTTGTGGATGAGGACATGGTGGTCTATTATGTGATCACTAGCACTGCCTTAGCCATTCTATTGATAGGTGCTAGGTTAAGCATGGTTATCCATAAGGAAAAGCCCTACAAGCCCACTAGGTTTCCTTAGGGTCTGATAAGACTAGTTTTTAGGTGGTAATACCTCAGCTTCTTAGGTTACTCTTTCTTGGAGGGAGTATGCGAGATTATTGATGTTCCAGTCTACTTCTGCTGGAGCTCCAGTTGTTAAAGCGGCAGGTACTATTGCACCGTTTATTCTATTACATGATCCTGATTGGTTGAAGGAAATGAATCGTCTTTTATAGAGAGAGGTGAGGGGAAATATTACAAGACTCTGAAAAGAAATAAAATACCACCAATACCCTTACAACATAACGTAACACTTCCCCTTAAACTGGAGCATATATATCAACCATGCTTATCTTGTTTCTACACTTTTCAAACAAGGGCATGACAGGGGCTTGGTGAACATATCTGCAGTCTGCTCCGATGAAGCTAAACATGAAGTACAGAGTAGGTCCTAATGAATCAGACTTCTAGTATAGTGGCAGTCTACCTCTATATGCTTTGTTTGCTCATGGAACAGTGGGTTATTAGCTATATATGTTGCAGCCCTGTTATCGCAGTACGCCTCCATAGGCTCCTTAAAAATAACATGAATATTTTTTTAGTAATGACCGTATCCAGATCATTTCAGCAGCAATATGTGCCATAGCACGATACTCCGACTCCACACTGGAACGTGACACCACGCTCTGCTTCTTGCTCATCCACGTCATCAAATTTCCTACAACAAAGGTGCAGAACGCTGTGGTAGACCTCCTGTCTCCAATGTCATCTGCGTAGTTAGCATCAGAGTACCCAACAACAGTCATGGGAGCTCTTCTCTGGAAAAGTTCTTAGCCTGGAGCCTCCTTGATATACCTCAGCACCTATAGTACTGCCTGCCAATGCTCATCTGTAGACCTGTCTAGGAATTGACTCAGCTTGCCCTCTGCAAGACTGATATTTGGCTTGGTGATAGTCAGATAGAGCAATTTTTCCACAAGCTACCTATATGCTTCTTATCCATTAGTTGAGCAGACTCATCAAACAGGTGAACCTTAGGATCCATAGGGATATTCACTCCCTTAGACCCAAGTGTGCCAGCCTCCTGAAGAATATCCAAGGCATACTTTCTCTGAGACATAACAATTCCCTGCTTACTTGTGGCAATCTCAATGCCTAGGTAGTACAGAGTCTTCTAAGATCCATAACAAATTGTTGTGTCAAATACTCCTTGACCTGGGATACACCGGCCATATCATCACCTATGAGAATAAGGTCATCCACGTACATAAGTAGAGCTACAAGACCCTTATTGGTCTTCCTCACAAATAGAGAGTAGTCAGATGAAGACCTTTATAGCCCAATCACAGATAATGCCTCTGATAGTCATTGGAATCATGCTCTGGGGCTCTACTTTAGGCCATAGATTACCTTACGCAGTTTGCATACGCACTCCCTTGAACCTCAAAACCTGGGGGCTGCTACATATATATCTCCTCCTGAAGGCCGCCATACAAGAAGGCGTTTTTGACATCCAGCTGATGAAGTGCCCATCCATAATGCGCATCCACAGAAATAATGCGAACAGTAGAGAGCCGAGCCACTGGAGTGGTGTCAAAGAAATCCACTCCGTAAGTCTGAATGAATCCTTTGGCCACGAGACGAGCCTTATATCGAGAAATAGACCCATCAGGGTTGTATTTCAAGGCAAAGACCTACCTTGCTCCAACAAGATGTGTGCCAAATGGTAACAAGGTCAACTCCCAGGTGCCCCTGTCACGAAGAGCAGGCATTTCTTCTTCCATCGCTGCCTTCCATTGTGGATTCAGAAGTGCTTGCTGATAAGATGTGGGAATCTCAGAGGGACACACTGTAGTGGTAAAGGCATGAAATGAATATCCAAGAAGTGGGTAGACACTACACTTCCAGCCACACAATAATAACACAGGAGCGAAGGGCTTTTCAAATGGCAATCAGAACATCATCATCAGGTGGACCTGGAGGGACATCAATAGAAGAAATATTGTTAGTGGGCTCGATATGTACCTAATCAAGGAGGATTGTGGTGGCTCTGAAGGGACAGAGGAGGGTGGTAACTTTCTCTCTCTGATATGTAGAGCCCTTAAAAGTTCCTTCATCTGGAGGTACAATCTTGAGGGAACTGGGAGGCTGCTCTGGAATGCTATTATTGACTTGAAAATCATCCATGGATACAGAAGGCACAGGCATACGTGCAGCAATTTTCATATCTCGTAGCTGACGGGCTGATGTGGAAAAGTAGGAAATGGACTCATGGAATGTAACATCCGCACTGACATACTACTTCTTATGGATCGGGTCAAAGCATCTGTACCCCTTCTGTGTTTGATAATAGCCAAGAAACATGCATTTGACTGCTCTGGGGCAAGTTTGTCATGTCCAAGTCCAAGTGAACAAAGGCAACACAGCCAAACGTCTTAGGTGGCACCAAGAACAGATCAACGTCATGATATGACACAATCCAAGGTACTTGTTCATGAATGACAGAAGAGAGAAGTCGCTTAATTAGATAACATGCAGTCAGCACTGCATCCCCCCAGTAAAAGTGTGGGACACTATTTTGGATAAGCAAGGCACGTGCTATATCCAGAATGTCTGCTCCCGCTCTGTCACCCCATTTTGTTGAGATGTGTGGGGCAGGAGATCTGGTGTACAATGCTAAGAGAGGCATATGGAATTCTTAGTTCCTTGGTACAAAATTCTAGTGTATTGTCTGTTCTGATAGTCTTGATACACAGATCAAACTGATTTTTCACAAATGCAATAAATTGAATAATAAGGGAGCCAACATGAGTTATTTTTCATCAAAAATAGCCACGTCAATCGTAAAAAATCATTCACAAAGAGCAAAAAATATCTATGACTATGTTTATCTACAACACGACTTGGCCCCCATACATCACATTGCACTAAATCAAAACAAGCAAAATTACTGGAACTGGTAGATGTCGGAAAAATGGCTTTATGGTACTTCCGCAGCTGGCAAGCATCATACTGGATCTTGGTGGCAGGCGAGAGATGTGGAATGAGCTGACGTAGCTTGCCCAACGAAGAATGGCCTAAGCGTTTGTGCCACTGCAAGGCACTGCTAGCATAACTCATTTGATATGCTGCAACAACTGGGCTCTAAGCTAGTCGGTAGACACCCCCCTCCTCATATCTATCACCAATTGTCCTCCCCGTAATGCACTCCTGAAAGGTATACCCAACGTCATTAAAAATCGCATGATAGTTCAACTGTTTAGTAAGAGTGTTGATAGAAAATAGTTGCATTGCCATATTAGGCACATAAAACACATCTGAGAGATGCATAATAGGAGTAACTGACACTCCCCTACTGCAGATAGGAGCATGTCTGTCATCTACTAGTTGGACTGAACGTCCCCGTGGAACTCTTTGCATGTCTCCAAAACACTGGGAATTCCCAGTAAGGTGATTTGACACACCAGAGTCAATCAACCAGGTATTAGTCATACCTGATGAAGCAAAAGCATAGGCTGCTATGCCTGAAAATTGGCTCTGATCATGTGTCAGCTGGGCCAGACGTTGAGCCATGGAGTCATAATTTGCCTTTGCAAGTGTAATGGACTCAGGAGCAGTCTTAGGAGCAGGAGTAACAGTGAGTTGGTTGGCAACAGACGGCCTCCCAAGTTTATTTTAGCATTTAGCCTCCACATGGCCAAGTCGATCACAATACGTGCAAGTAGGCTTGCCACGTGTGCCATCTCTACATCCTCGTCCTCTACCACGAAAGGGGCCTTGCCTGTCATGAGCACCGACAGTTACATGGGCAGAGTGAATAGTAGTAATCACTTCATGTGTGGCCTGCACCTGCAATCTGCTCAGCCTTATGTATATCTCCTCAATAGGTGGTAACTCTAATAGAGTAAGAATCTGAGATTTGGCAGCCACATAGTCATCACTTAGGCCTGGAAGGAACATATGGGCAAAAATTCCTCTCTAATCCCTGCAAGTAGTGGAGGGCACATTGGTCGGCATGCATTATACTTCTCTAGTAGTCCCTTCATAGTGGAGTGGTACGGTGAAAGGGACATATTCTCCTGCTTCAAGTGGCACAAATCATAATGAATCTAAAACACCTGAGTCGAATTAAGCTTATGTAAATATGCAATCTTTAGACCATCCAACATCTCTTTAGCTGATTTGTAGTACATAATTTCATCTCCAATATGAGAGATGACGCTATTTAATATCCAGGCTCTTACCATGGTGTCATTCCTGTTCCATGTGATATACTTGCCTGTCTTTTGCTCGGGGGCATCTCAGTGAGCACATGTTGCTTCTCGTGTTCTTCCATCGACATAAGAAATGTCTGAGACCAACGAGGGTAGTTTCTTCTCATCAACTTCACAATGGGTGTGAAGAATGGGCTTTTGTACACTCCTGTCTCCCATCTGTCCACCTTGCCCTGAGGTTACTTCTAACCTAGAAGGGGAGGTCATATTATATCTTCAACAATCACAACCACCAACACTGATGCAAAATTCATACCTGAAACAAGCACAACTTGGGGAATACACACCCCTAAAACTTCGCAAACAAACGATAGAATGCTTCTCAATCCATCAACAGGGAATACACCCCAGAATATCATCAAACAGGGGAATACGCATCCCAGAACTCAGAGAAAGTACTGAAACATATGCCAACAAATCACCATGCGGCAATGGCTTGACGGTGGATGGTTAGGGTTTTTCTTTGAGGTGGAGCTCTTAACTTGGCTCTGATACCAAGTTGAAGAAAATGAATCGCCTTATTTGATAAAGAAAACCCTACACTTCTTTTATAGAGAAAGGTGAGGGGAAATATTACAAGACGCCGAAAAAGAAATAAAATACAACCAATACCCGTACAACATAATGTAACATGACTGGATAGCAAATTCAGGTGCTTCTTCCTACATTATTGGAGATGCTACTTTGTTTATGTCCTTATGGTCCCTTGTTAACTTGTTCATTGTGAGGGTAGTTGATGGTGCCCTATCTCCAGTTACAAGGCGTGGAGATAGTTCTATCACTGGATTGTTACCTCTTACTGATGTGTTGCATGCTCCAAAATTTGCATTGAACCTTATGTCTATTAGTCAGATTATCGATGCCTTGAACTATTGAGCAGTGTTTTATGTTTATTTCTTTTCCTTACATGATCTTCGGACGATGAGGCGGATGGGTGGAGGGTTTGAGCGTGATGGCCTTTACTAGAGCCTTCCACTTACACATTCATTTATTGCTACTGGCTTTACCACTATACATTTGCATTTGGGTCACCTAAGTATTCTTGTATTTTTTCGTCGACAGTTTCTTGATTTACCGTTTCCTCAGTCATTTCAGCGTGATGCTTGTTAACTTAGCAAGTACTATAGGTTCCCTTTCCTTCTCGCCAGAATAAAAGAGTTTAGTTGCCTTTTGATTAGTTCATACCGATTTGTGGGGATCATGTTAGGTTCGTAGTCTCAGGGGTTTTCGATACTTTTTTGTGCTTGTGAATGATTATACCCGAGTTACATATGTCTATACGTTGAAGGAAAAGTTTGAAATCCCTGTACTTATTAAAAGTTTTTTTTTGAAATAAAGACTTAGGGTTCTTATGTTATTTATACTTTTCGGAGTAATAATAGACTTAAATTTGCAGTGATAATAGCCTTGAATTTATGAATTTGTGAATACTGATATGGTTGAATTTTTTACTTCTTTAGGTGTCATCACCAGATATTTTGTGCTCATACCTCTCAGCAAATGGGATGGCTGAATGCAAGCTGAGATATTTACTTGATGTGGCTAGAACTATGATATTTTAGAAGCATGTGCCTTTTCAGTATTTGGTAGATGCTGTTCTTACGACTTTTCTCATTAATAGGGTGTCTTATCTTGTTTTGAAGGGGAGGACAACCTATTTTGTGTTATTGCCTGGCTGTGATACCTTTTCTCTTACTCCTGCTGTGTTTGGCTGTGTTGTTTTGTCCACCTATTTAAGGTGGATAAGTTGTCTCCTAGGTCTTTTAGGTGTATTTTCTTAGGATACTCGTGCACATAGAAAGGCTATCAATGCTATGACTCTTTGATGTACAAGTTCTATGTTAGTGCTGATGTCACATTTGTTGAGGATGTTCCCTACTTTGATCTAGGAAAAAGCCCTTACATCCGCATTAGGCTTAGGATATACCTCTGACTGTGGCTATTGCGATGCCACTAGTGCCCATTGAGCCATCCCCTATGCCTACTTCCTCTGAGGCTACACCACTACCACCACCACCACCTCCTTCGATTATTCCCTATGAGCACACTTATCACTGCTGGTTGCCACCTCATATACCCATGGAGGAACCACTTTCTACTATTTCTACTGCTTCATTTTCTATTGATCTTGCTGAGTCCAATAGAGATCAGGTAATTCCTCTTACTGATGAGTTTGACTTAGACCTTCCTATTACTTAACGGAAGGCCCCACGTTCTTGTGCTGGCTATTCTATTTCTCAGCATATGTCATTTGGCAAATTGCTGTTGAGCCCCTAAAATTTTTTGTTCTTTACATTATTTGCTATTTTATTATTTCTCATTGATATGTCATTGTATTTTTCCACCTATATATATTGAGAGGTAGTGTTAAGAAATAAAATAATTTGCTCATTTCTTTTAACTTGGTATTATAGTGTAGTCATAGACTGGGGGCTGGTACCCACCTTGAGGCTAATTTTTTTTTCTTTCTCCACTAAAAAAAAAATATAAAACCCTAGGAGGGAGAAGAGGCCTCCTCCAGAGCTTGCACCGTTGCCACCGGCCACAAGGTCAATTGGTGGACCTCCTCACCTCTCCTTTCTTCTTCCTTGATCTAGGACTCTTCTTTAATCGGGGGGGGAGGATTTCTACCAACATTATCGTTGATCTCGAGTGGCAGAGGTTGTTGCACTACTGTCGGCCCCGATTGGGCTCTTGTTTGGTCATTGAAGCGGGTTGCATCGCTGCTTAGGCCCTTCGGTGGTTGTTGCACCGTCATGGGGAGGCCCCTCCTCGTAGCATCGCCACTATCCCTTATAGGGTCACTGGATCGCTGCCAACATCATTGGTGGCACTTCTCGCTTCCTATTGGGAGGTCGTGACCCTTTGTGGTTGTTGTAGTGCGGGTTATCATGCACTGTGATGGCTATTTTGGTGCATTAGGACACCAATCTTGATGCTCTAAGTTTCTTATTCTTGCCTGTTGTGTGTTTCTTGACTCGTGGTTGAAGCTTAATGGCGTTTGATGGCTCTTCTGAGGTGACACCAGGGCAGATGTTAAAGACAAGGGTCTATAAAAGCTCCTTCTTTGGTCACATGGTGAAGCTTGATGAGACCAACTATGCCCAATAGTCAAACTTTCTTGATGACCGTAAAGGGTCATGATAAGGAGTGTTGATTCAACCAATGCCAACTGAGAAGACTGACAAAAATGCATCCTAGAAGAAGGATAATGCCATGGTCCAAGTGTCGATTATGAATAGCGTTAATTTCAAGATAAGAGATGAGATCATGTATTATCGAACGACGAAGGAGATTGAGGATAACTTGCGTAACACCTACTCCCATGATAAAAATTCTGCCAGAGTTTTTCAGATACGTAGTGACCTTTCCAAACTTCGCCATGAGGGAGAGATGCTTTAATAGTATTACTCTACCCTACAGGGCCTTCTAGAGAAATACAGTGCTTGCCAACCTATGTGCATGTGCTCCACTTAGAGAGCATATCGCTAAGAGGTGGCAGTGTTACATTTTTTGGATGGACTTGGCCCTGATTATGCTGCAGCGAGATTACAAATGCTTACCTTGTTAGAGCTTCCTACTCTGGAGGAAGCCTAAAGTAGGCTGAGTAGGATCTTTGTTGCTCTTCCTCGTGTCGATACTACGAGACAGACTATGACTCTTGCTGCTACCTAGGGTTTTGGACGAGGTGCTCTCACTACCAGAGGACGAGGCTGTGGGTGTGGAGCTGGTGGACGTGTGCCCAAGACTTGCACATATTGTGGCAAGATTGGCAATGTAGAGAGTAGTTATTGGACCAAACATGGTTGTCCACCTATGATCAACCAAGCTGTAGCTTTTATTGAGTAGTCTTTTGGCACTATTACCAGGGTTGAGTATGAGGATCTTCTGCAATGCTTTGAAAATCTACCTCAGGAGACATCGTCCTCCTAAGAGACTGTAGCTTTTGCCTCTCCATCATGTATAGAGGTTGCTTATACTTCTATTGTGGATGTTGATTGTGATACAGATTGACTAGTGGATTCTGAAGCCTCTAGACATCTTTGTGGAGATAGTTGTTTCCGTTACGTTAGATTTGTTCCATAGGGAGGATATTAGAGGTTGCAGATGGGAGATGCTCTTAGATTACTGGACAGGGGGATGTCGCAGTCACCCCTACTATGAGATTACATGATGTTCTTCTTGCTCCTGATTTTCCTATTAGTCTCCTTTCTGTTAGTTACATTACTAAGGAGTTGAATTACCGGGCGATATTTGATGCTTGTACTCTTTAGGACATCCTGACGGGAAGGACGATTATTGGTAGTTGTAAGGAAGGGGGTGTTTATGGCCTGTTCTAGCATCCTGTTGCTTCCGCTTGCCATAAGGGTGTCACCTTTATTAGATCTCTATACTAGCGGCACCTATGCCTTGGTCACCTTTGATTGTATAGGCTTCTCCAGTATCTCTTTGCCTAGCACCATTACTTGTGATGCTTGTTAGTTGGGCAAGCACCACCAGAGTTCCTACCCTGCTAGTTAGAGCCCACGGTCTACCACATTATTTTCGTTGTATTATGTTATGTATGGAAGCCTGGTCGTTTTCCTGACAGGCTAGGACATTGGTATTATTTGATCATAGTTGATGGTTTTTCACATCTTTCTTAGTTATTTCTGTTGAATAAGTTTGATGTGGGGGTGTGACGAAACATTTTGTTTTGGAAATAAAAAATCAATCCGGCATTACCGATAAAGTTATTCATTATGACAATGCTCTTGAGCTTTGCACCCATCGATTGTCCACTTTCTATAAAGCTCATGGTATTATTCATCAAACGACCTATCCTCACATGTCCTAATAGATGGGATTGCTGAGAGGACTCACAGTCATATCTTTGATGTTGCCTGCACATTGCTCATACACCATAGTGTTCCTTCTTTGTATTAGAGCGATGCTGATCTTACCTTATGTTATTTGATTAACAAAATGCCATCTTCTATTATTCATAAACATATTCCCTTGCAGCTTCTATATTATGAAGGGAATTTGTTCCTTGTTCCTCCCAAGGTTTTTGGGTGTGTGGTCTTTGTTCACATTACTACTAGTCAGGAGAAGCTTGCACCTTGGTCGGTCAAGTATGTTTTCCTGGGATGTTCCAGGGCTCAGAAAGGATTTGCTGCTATGACTCTCTCACTCGTCGACATTATGTGAGTGTAGATGTAACCTTTCATGAGTTTCCTACTCCACTGTTGGGAGAAGTCTTATTTCTAAGGTTGTTGAGGCTCCTATGCCAATCCCCCTTATCCCTGTAGAGGCTATCTCAATCATTGGGTCTTCTCCTGAGGCTTCTACTTTTAAGCCTAGTTGGTTTCATGGCCCCTTCATTTACCTACAGGTCACAACAACCACCTCCTCTAATGCCAGATCCTCTCTAGACTTAGGTGAGTACAAAGGTTTTTCAGACGGATGAAGTTGTGAATGGTGATGATGTAGGGCAATTATAGGTAGATGACAAGATCTTGACCTTTTTGTTGTAGTTTGGAAGGCATTTAGGAGTTGTGCAAGGTATCTTGTTTCCGATGCAGTTATTATGGAGTTCCTTGGAGGAACATACAGGAGCTTTTGCCATGCTTTTTTGGCTACTCAGATACCCACGAGCCATCAGCAGGCCATGCGTGATCCAAAGTGGCACCAAGCCATAGAGTAGGCTCTGCGATCTCGTGACACTTGGGACCTTGTTAAGTTGTCGTCCGAGGCTTTGGTGTGGGGTTGTCGATGGGTGTTTACCTTAAAACACAAACCTGATGGGACGATAGCTAGACACAGATGTATAGCGTGGATATCTTTGATTCCTTCTCTCCTATTGCATGGTTACTAACTGTTCACATTTTGATCTCTATTGTAGCACACAAAGATTGGCCTCTTTATCAACTAGATGCAAAAAATGCTTTCCTGTGTGGGGACTTATAGGAAGAGGTTTACATGCAGTAGCCCTCTTGCTATGAGGTTTAAGGGAGTGTTCTAGAGTTTGCTGATTGAGGAAGGCTATCTATGACCTTAAGCAGAGTCCTTAGGCATGGTTCTAGAAGCTTTTAGATGTGGTAGAGGCTATTGACTTCACAAGTTCCTTATATGATCATTCTTTGTTCGTCAGGAAGATAAGGGGGAGGTATTGTTGTGCTCCAAGTTTATGTTAATGACCTGATTATTACTGGAGATGACGGTGCAAGCATTACGGAGGTCAAGAAGTGCTTGCTAGGGAGCTTTGTGACGAAGGACCTTGGACCATTGAGGTATTTCCTTTGGATAGAAATTGTGCACAGTAGGAAGGGCATAGTTCTCTCTTAAAAGAAGTGTGCTATTGACTTACTGCAGGAGATTGACATGTTAGGAGCCAAGCCAATCAACATTCCCATAGATCCCAGGACTCATTTGTACGATGAGAAGTTAAAGGCAGTTGACAATTGACAGTACATGGGGCAAGTGGGCAAGCTTCTATACCTCACCATCACTAAGCTTGATATTTCCATTGTAGTTGGGAAACTTAGCTAGTTCTTAGATAGACCTACTAAGCAACATTGGGATGTTGCTATGATGGTGCTGAGATACTTGAAGAAGACATGAGGCAGAGGCATTCTCTTTACCAAGTGGACTTCCATGAGCATTGTTACTTATTTAGATGCTGATTATGCGGGGTGTTTGGCAGACAGGTAGTCCTTAGGCTTTTTCACCTATGTGGTGGGGGAACTTGGTGACATGGAAAAGTAAAAAGCAATCCGTGGTCTCCAGGTTAAGTGCGGAGTTTGAATATAGGGCCATGGCTCATACTGCCTTGGAAATGATGTGTATGAGGTCCATTCTGGCTGATCTTCATTTATTGGTGGATACTCCTATGGAGATGTAATGCGACAATCGTGCTGCTACCTACATCGCCAACGATCCTATGCTCCATGAGAAGACCAAACACGTAAAAGTTGACTGCCACTACACGTGTGACATGATCCAAAAAGGTCTCATCTTCACCACAACCATTGCCGTAGATGACCAGACAATAAACATCTTCACCAAGGTAGTTCCTCATACATCCTTTGATGTTTGTTGTTTCAAGCTGAGCATGATCGATATATATGCTTTAGCTTGAGGGAGAGTGTTGAGCCCCTTCGGTCTTGTTCTTTTCGTTATTTGCTATTTTCTTATTTTCTCATGGACATGCCATGTTACTTTCCCACCTCTATATATTGAGAGGTAGGGTTAAGGAATAAAGTGATTAGCTCATTTCTTCTAACTATTATTGTTGAGATACCCTTCGGTCATTTATTATTTTTTTTTTTAGTGAAAAGAGGAAAATTACCTGAGCATGATAATCATCATGTAAATATATTAAATGAAAAGAGGAATAAACTTACAAGTTTTGAAGCCAAAAGTCAGAAAAATAACAAGCCTCCCTCACTAAATTCTCCACCCAATATATATCATCATTGAAAACTTTACCGTTCATCTGCAACCAAATAGTTTAAAGAAAAGCAAATACTTTGCACCAACCAGCCATGTCCAAATGCAGATGATCCTGGAATGTCTCCCAGAACGAATCAAAGCTAGTATGGTTGGCCGTACGTACCACACAATGATCCCAAACCTCTTTAGAGAAATCACATTCGAAGAACAAATGTGAATATCCTCTTCCAACTGATCACACAACGGACATGTGATATCATTAGATGCGCACCATTTAGTCCGATACACTTTGGTCGCCAATCTCTTTCTCCTAAAAAATCACAGGAACAACTTGACTTTGAGAGAAATTTTACAACTCCATAGCATCTTGGAATCTTTCTCCACATGCATTTGATGTCCACCATTAGAAATTAGAAGATTGTATGCATTCTTGATGGTGAATCTGCCATGTTTCCACTGCATCATATCAGGTCCAACAGTGGGAGAGAAATCCCTAGAGCAGACAGCAGCTGCTGAAATTCAGTAAATGTGGCATCAGAAAGTCCATATGGAAGTCTGATGTCCTAAACATTATGCTCTCTATCCCACATATTGACCACAAGTGACTCCTTATGTTGAATATGCTGGAATAACCTCTGATAAAGTTTTGAAAATCTACTACTTTCAGTCCAATCATCGCACCAGAATTTGAAAGAAAGACCATCCCTAAGTGTCGGAGCAAAGTGGCTAGCAACCATTAAAGGGCGCACGGAATGCCAAAAGGTGGAAGAACCATTGGTTGCTACAGCCCTTTGGATAAGACTCATGTCTCCTCCATAAGAATCTTTCAAAATGGAAGTAAGCATGTCCTAACCGTTAGAAAGCATCACCAACCACTTCAACAAAAAAGCCTTATTGAAGCAATCCAACCTGCCCACACCAAGGCCACCTTCTTTCCTAGGCTTGCAAATATCCTTCGAAGAAATCAATTACGCAAATCTCCCTTCCCAATCCGCCCCCTTACAAAAAAATCTCTCATCAAGTCAATGATCCTTAATATATTTTTTGTTGGTGCAAACACCGACCTGAAAAACACCGGGATAGATGACAATCGATTTAAGATTTTTGCTATTATATTTTTTCTATTATCTTATAGACATGTACCATAATTGTTCCTACACCTCTCTACAGAAAGAGGCGTAGGGTTTCTTATTCAAATAAGATTGATCATTTTCTTCGACTTTATATCAAAGCAGCAATCGTAGATTGGCACTCTGGTATCCCACCAAATGCGTAGCCTCTGTTTTCTCTCCACCAAAACCCTTGTCTTCCCCTTTGTTGTTGCTCCATGCACCGCCAACATCAGCAACACAGTCGGCAGCATCGCATGGTAGATTGACAGCACCATCGGCTGGCAGCAACGTCGTCGGTGGCTGTCACCACCCCAGTAGCGGTGAAGGGGGTCCAATTCCCTTGGGCAACGATGCTAGGGCTCTCTTTATGCCCTAATGTGCGTCTTGCTTGGTCTTAGGGGACCTGTGGTGGGATATTGACATGATTTTTGGGGTTCTATTGCCTTGGATTTGATGTTTGAGAGCTTGCCAAGTTTCTGAAGGTTTTTTCTTATGATCGGAAAGGTCTATTTCAAATCTGAGTTTGCAACATATTTTTTTCCTTCCGTGTGAGCATGATGGCGTCATTTGAGGTTGTGCATTCTTTTGATATTCTCTTGTGAGGTTGGAGCGTGTTCAGTCTCCTTTGATCTCCTGATGGATATAGATGGGATTAATTCCACACAGAGGTCACCAATCGTGATGGTGACCGTGACTATTTTACGGAGTATGAGTACCCACTTCAAAGTTCTTGCCATCATGATAAGATATTGATTTGGCTAGTATTGCACATGATAGAAATTTGAGTAGCACAAAGTGGTTAATTGACTCGGGGGCTTCCCAACATGTTAGTGGGGTTTAGAGATGTTTCCATCATATTAGTTTTGTTTCCCTAGGCAGGACTGTGCAGGTTGCTGATGGTAGGAAATCTACAGTTGAAGGTTAGGGGAAGGCTTCCGTGACCCCTACATTGAGACTACCCAATGTGTTATTTGTACTGGAGTTTCCTATTAGTTTGCTATCTGTAAGTCAGATTACGAAGGAACTCAATTGTTGGGCAATCTTTGATGATGTGGGTTGCATTTTTCAGGACAAGTTGACAAGGAAAACTATTGGTGGTGGTTATGAAGAAAGAGATTTGTTTCGTCTTGTTTAGACTTCATTTGTTGCTACTTGTTGAGGAGATATTTGCTTTGTTGTAGGGAGTGCCTTACAGTGGCACCTTCGTCTTGGTCATCTACCTTTGGACAGGCTTTAGAGGGTGATTCCTTATATTTCTCTGGCCACCATAATCAGATGTGAGACTTGTTAGTTAGGTAAGCAGCATCATGCTTCATTTCTTGCCAGTGCTAGTCTTGGATCTACCATTATTTTTGAGTTGCTTTATATCGACGTTTGGGGACCTACCTGGGTTCTAGACAGACAAGGGCACTGGTATTATCTTGTGGTAGTTGATAATTTCTCCCGTTTATCTTGGGTATTTCTTTTAAAGAATAGGTAGCACTGTGATTGAGAATTTTTTGTTGGAGAAAAAGAAACAATTTTCTGCTGAGGTGAAGATTGTACGAACAAATAATGCCACTGAGTTTTGTGCTACTAAGCTAAAAGACTTCTATAAGGCCCATGGGATTATTCATCATACCATGTGCTCTTATACCTCTGAGCAAAATGGTGTTGCTGAAAGAAGACATGGGCACTTGTTGGGTGTGGTTCGTACCCTTCTGATTCATTACAATGTGCCATAGTTGTATTGGGGAGATGCAGTTTTGATAGCCTATTATTTGATTAACAGGTTGCTCGATTTAGTGTTTCATGAGCAGATTCCTTGTCATATTTGGCATCCGAATAGAGGTCTCTTCCATGTGCTACCTCGCATATTTGGATGTGTTACTTTTGTTCACTTACATTCACAGGGTTGTGATAAACTTGCTCCGAGGGTGTGATCAAGTGTGTCATTTTGGGATATTCGTGGACTTAGAAGAGATATAGGTGTTACAAGCCTCTCACTAGCAAGTATTATGTTAGAGCAGATGTGACCTTGAATCTATCCTGTTCTTTTCCACAGCTGGGCAAACTTTATCTTCTGATGTTGACATGGCTCTTATGCCTTTTGAGGTGATTCTGATTAGTGATTCATCTCCTACCACTACTACCGAATTTGAGAGATGTAAGGATCCTATTGCTATCTATAGAAGACCTTACACTACATTGCAGATGCTGCCTCCTTCATTGGATCATGTAAGCATAGAGACTTTAGCCATTGATGATACTTGCCTAGTGGTGATTCTATAGGACCAGTTGTAGATATATCTACCTTAGAGCCCATCTAAGAGGGTGTGCTAGATGATCTTGACCTTTCGGGTGCCATTCGGAAGGTGCCTCGCCATTGTCCTAGATGCCTCTATGTAGGAGCAGTTCCTATAGTTTGTCTGGGAATTGCTTTTGGCCAATTTTAGCAGTCTCTTTTTGCCTCTCAGAATCCCACTATGTACTAATAAGCCACACTTGATCCAAAATGATGTAAAGCCATGGAGGATGAGATGGCTGCCCTTCGTTCCAAAGAGATGTAAGAGCTTACTCCACCTCTTGCAGGAGCGCAAGTGGTTGGGTGTCATTGAGTTTTTGCTTTGAAATATAATCTTGATGGATTTATTTTAAGGCATAAAGCTTGATTGGTAGAAACGGGGTTCACCCAAACATATGGGGTGGATTTCTTTGATATGTTCTCTTCTGTTGCTTGGCTCTCTACAATGCAAATTCGGATCTCTGTTGCAGTGTATAAGGATTGAGTTCTTCATTAACTAGATGTGAAGAATGCCTTCCTCTATGTCAATCTTCATGAGGTCTATATGCAGTTGCCCTTTGGTTTTGAGATTCAGGGGGAGTGTGTGTGTAGGTTGAAGAAGGCAATCTACGGGTTGAAGCAGAGCTCGAGAGCTTGGTTCTAGAAGCTCTTGGAGGTGGTTGAGATGGTTGGTCTTCAACGATCTACTTCAGATCATTCACTCTTTGTTAGGAAGACTGAGATATGTGTTGTGGCCCTTTTAGTCTACATGGATGATCTTATTATCATAGGAGATAATGAGACAGGGATAGCTGTAGTTAAGTAATGTCTGGTAAAGAAGTTTGTCATGAAGGACTTGGGACAATTGAGGTATTTTCTTGGGATTGAGATGGCTAGAAACAAGCAAAATAGTGCTATCACAACAAAAATATGCATTAGATGTCTTGCAGGAGACAAGCATGCTATGAGTTAAGCCTGTAAACATTCCCATGGATCCGAAGGCACACCTCTATGATGAGGATTTAGGGGCAATACATAGCCGAGCGTATAGACAGCTGATTGGAAAACTCTTATATCACACGTTTAGATATTTCTTTAGCTATTGACAGGCTAAGTCAGTTTATGGATAGATCAAGCCAACAACATTGGGGGGTTGCTATGTAAGTGCTTAGATACTTAAAAAAAGCACCTGGCCGTGGAATTCTATTTATCAGAGGGATTGCTATGACTGTGGTTGACTATTTAGATGCAGATTATGCAGGGTGCCTGGCAGATAGGAAATCTAATACAGGCTTCTGTACTTATGTAGCAGGGAACTTAGTTACTTGGAGTAAGTAGGAAATGGTGGTCAGGTCTAGCGTAGAGTCTGAGTACAGAGCTATGGCCTAGACTGCAGCTGAGATGGTTTGGGTGAGATCCCTGCTTTATGATCTACATGTTCAGATTGTGGAGCTAATAAAGATGTGATGTGACAATCGTACAACCATTTACATTGCTAATAAACCCATGCTTCATGAGCACACCAAGCACGTGGAAATTGATTGTCATTACACCAAGGATCTCATCCAGCGAGGTATCATGTATACTACATGTGTCACATTCGAGGATCGGACAACAAACATCTTTACCAAGCCTCTACCACGTTTAGCTTTTGATTATTGTTGTTCCAAGCTGAGCATGATTGATATTTATGCTTTAACTCAAGGGGGAGTGTTGAGATACCCCTTCGGTCATTTATTATATCATGAGGGTGCTATTGCATTATCTATTATTACTCGGCTGTTTTCTTTGATTGCGGATAGTAACCAGGTTCCTTGCAGTCACACAAAGGCTCTGCAACATTTTACATGGAAAACGACAATGGAAGAGGAGATGATAGGTTTGCAGTCCCGACACACGTGAGACTTGGTGGACCTACCCCCAGGAAATACTATTGTAGGGTATAGGTGGGTGTTTACCCTCAAGTACCTCCCTGATGGTTCAATTGAGTGCCATAAGGTGCGACTTGTTGCAAAGGGCTATACACAGACTTATGGAGTGGACTACTCTAAAACTCTCATGTTGCAAGATTAAACTCAGTCCGCCTTTTCCTCTCCATAGCTGTTGTTGAGAGAATTGAGTGGTTGTTTAGTATCACATTGAAAAGTGTGGACTTTATGTGTGAGTGGTGGCCTATAGATAGGTGTGTACTCACATTTACCTTTGAGAAGAAATACAGAGAAAACACGCCCATAGGGTGCTTCTATGATTCTCTCTGCTCCTTGTGAGTGGGGTTTCCACTTAAACCCAAGCGTTCCATGATTGTTTATAGCTTTGATTTATGCTTTCGCATTATTTAAATATTTTAACTTGGTATCAGAGTAATTCTGATCTTGCGCTATCTTGTTTATTTGATTATCACGTTTTATCATTGTTGTACTTGGAGTTTTCTTCCAAGAAAAAGATCTATTGAGAAGGATCTCTTCGATGGACATCATGGTGAGGGTGATGTGTCACGGAATCTCGAAGGTGTCATCCAAAAGGCCAAGGCTGCGTTCTCATTATGAAGAGGCCGAAGCCCAGGCGGGGCTTGGCAGAGCCACTAGGGCTCAGTGGTGGCGCGGTGGAGTTGCTGCCACTTGTTGCTTGCTAAAGGAAGAAGGATGCGCAAGTCCATTGGCTCCCCTCCCCTCGTGTCGATGTTGACGATGAGTGCTCAGCCCTTGCCCAATAGTGTGGGGCCATCGAGGACCTTCGCCAGCATGGGTCCATTAAAGGGTGTGGGCCCACTAGAGGTTCGCTGGGTTTGCGTTTCCTCCTCACCAGCACTAGCGAGGTCTACGACGACCCCCTTGAGCATTTGTAGGAGTTCTTCGTGGCAAAGAACCTCATGCTGCTCCATAGCGAGAGCAGTGGCTTCTTCGCTGGAAGTGAAGGCGAAGATGATTGAGAGGAGCCGAAGATCACATGCCCACATTGGCATTGGTGACCTCGATACCACTTGCTGGTGTCCATCTACGATGCGATGCGGCTTGTAAGGAGTAGTAGTATGAGGGGAGGTAGTGAGAAGAGGAAGAGGGGCACCCGTAGTGTCGCCTCCCCCTGTCGTGGCTGCTAGGGCTCGCACGAGATGGAGCGGCGACGCACGTGCCGAAGATCATGCGGGAGATCACCAGGAAGATGGCAGTAGGAGATCGCGTGAACTCTGGCGGCAAGGATCTCAGAGTCGATCACATGATGGAGGTAGAGATCTTGGCGTAAATCTTGCCCTCGAGGGAGGCCTTTCTTATCACTTTGTTAGGTTATTTTGTGTTAGGTTACGTATAAATAAAGATGTCAAAAATAAAAAAAAGGGTAAAGAAAAAAATGGGGGAGAGAAAAAAGAAAAAAAAGGAAAATGGCGTGAAAAAAAAGAAAAAATGGGAGAAAACAAAAAAAAAGAACAAAAAAAATGAGGGTAAAAAAATGACAATGAGGTTTATGGTTGAGAGAAGAAATGGAGAAGTCTTCTCTAGTTTTTAATGTTTTATTTTCTTCTCGTTATTAATTTTCTCCCATACGAGTATGGGAGAACGGAGTGTGGGAGCTTTTTGTAGTCGCCCTCGTTTGAGAGTCTCTTTTATTCATGAACTCCACATGAGAAACTCAACTCTGGGAAGTTCAGAGTTTCGAGGTCCTCAAAAGGACTCATTTCAGGTTTCTATGTATGAGATTTAGTTTCTTGGACTCCAGAGAGGGAGATCCATCTTCGAGATCTTCAGAAGAAGACCTAATTTCAAGGATATCGAATGTGGAGCCATTAGCACCAGATCTTTAGAGCTAGCCACAATTCCTTCAGTAGCTCCAACCTATGTTCTCGCCTGTGTAGAGTGAGTTCCTTTGTGTTACAAGCTGAGCATTCCATGCTCCAGCTTGAGGGGGAGTGTTGAGAGAATTGAGTGGTTGTTTAGTGCCACATTGGAAAGTGTAGGCTTTGTGTGTGAGTGGTGGCTTATAAATAGGCATGTGCTCCTCTCATTTACCTTTGAGAAGAAATACAGAGAAAACACGCCATATGGCGCTTTTCCTGTGGTTTTCTCCCCGCTCACGTAAACCCAAGCATTCCATGATTGTTTATTGCTTTGATTTATACTTCCGAGTTATTTAAATATTTCAACTGCCGTCAATTTGGGTTGGCAAGTTTTTCAGCTTGACATAAAAAATGCCTTCATCTATGGTAATCTTCATGATGAGGTCTATATGCATCAGCCTCCTAGTTTTGTGACTTAGGAGGAGCGTTAGAAGGTCTATAAGTGAATAAAGCTATTTATAGATTGAAGTAGAGCCTAAGGGATTGGTTTGAGAGGTTTAGCAAAGCTGTTTAGAACTTTGGCTGTACTCGATCATCTTTAGACCACTCTGTGTTTGTGCTGCATAGACCCAACGGATCGCTTATACTTATTGTATATGTGGATGACATTCTTTTGATTGAGAATGATTAAGAAGGTATTGAAGCGACAAAAACCTTGCTACACTCTGTGTATGTCACCAAGGATCTAGGCATGATTAATTACTTCTTAGGCTTTAAGGTGCAACATATAAATGGAGGTTTGGTGCTTTCATAGAGGAAATACGTGCTTGATATGCTACATGAAGCAGGGATGATGGGGTGCAAGCCTGTTGCCATTCCATTAGATCTTGCTGTTCATCTTGCTGTTCATCTTGCTGATTCTGATAGTCCTAAGTCGGAGTATGTGACTAGATACTGTGTGATGGTTGGAAAGCTATTTTATCTGACGGTTATTAGGCCTAACATTGGCTATGTAGTGGGACATTTGAGTTAATTTATGCACCAGACCTAAGAGGCTCACTAGGTTAGTATTTGCCAAGTTCTCTGATACTTGAACTCTTTGGGGAAAGGTCTTTCTTTTCAAAAGCATAGTCATCTCAATGTGTGAGGATACTCTGATGCAGATTATGCTGGAGCTCATGAGGATTGGAGATCTGTCACTGGTTACTGCACCTATGTTGGTGGCAACCTATTACCTGGTAGAGTAAGAAGTAGACTATGGTGTCACGATTCAATGTAGAATCTGAATACCGTGCTATAGCACATACCACTTGTGAGCTACTATGGATTAGGTCCATGCTTCATGACTTTGGTGTTTCTGTATCAAGGCCCATGCCTATGCTATGTGATAACAAGGTTGCTACATTTATTGTAAAAAATCTTACTTTTCATGAAATGACCAAGCATATCGAGGTGGACTATCATTTCATTAGGGATGCTGTGATGATTGGGAAAATATCTACCCCATACATTTCTACTGAAGATCATGTAGCTGATATTTTCACCAAAGCACTTCTCAGGAAATGACTTGAGTACCTATGTTCTAAGCTAAGCATGTTTGATATCTATGCTCTAGTTTAAGGGGAACTGTTGAGAGTTATATTTGTAGGGCATTTTTTATATGATCTTTTATTATTTCTGTATTGTATGAAGTGATGCTTGTAATTGCCCCAAGAGGTCTCTCTCCGTATAAAAGGCCTCTAGGATTTCTTAATGGATTTCATTCCGTATTCCTATCAGCAATTATTTCTTTGAGTGGGTGTCAGTGGCTATTGACAACCTTAATGCTGATCAGGGAGTCAACTTTGTCTGGAGAGACATCATTTGCCTGTATGGAGTTCCTGATGTCATTGCAGCAGATAATGATATCCGATTTGCATTACAATGTCAATGTTTTGAAGACTTTTGTGTTGATTTGGGCATCGTGCTTAAGTTCACGTTAGTAGCCAACGGTCTGATGGAGGTCACTAATCAAACAATCATTTCAGCCCTTTAGTGGAAGCTCAATGCTACCATAGGCAAGTGGACAGGAGCTCCCTTACGTTCTATGATGGTAACCGCTATTGGGTACACTACATTTCAACTTAGTTAACGGTGCAAAAGCTTGTATCCTACCGGGTACAGTTTTATGATCTGACTCAAAACCAAAAATAAATGAAGGCAACCCTTGACTTATTGGAGATCATACCAGATGAAGCAGCTGCCAAAGCTGAATCCTGTGAGGTGATGTCGGCAAAGTACTACAACCAATGAGTAAGGTGGCGAGAAGGTTGGACCTAACTGGGAAGGACCCTACCATGTAGTTCCATCTAATCCTACTTGGTCTTGTGAACTACAAGCCTAGAGGCCAAGCCTATTCTTATTCTTGGCATGCTATTAATTGTGTTGTAACAATTTGTAACTGTATACATGTACTTAGTGTTCAACACTTGGAAAAAAATTGAGACAACCATTCAAACTTAATGTTGCCTGACAAAAAGTTTTCTTTCGTTCATTATTCATGCAACTACAGTGGAGAGACAAAAAAGACAAAATTACGTCATCAAAAGGGGAGAAATTAGACCAAATCCAATTTTTTTGTTTGGGGATTGGGGCTTCTCTTCAGTAGACTTGGGTGGAGGGATCGGTTCTTCATTGTTGCCTAACGAATTTGGCATGATCTTTGTCAAGATTTACGCAATGCGTGAAGCATGGAGGCTCCTAGGCAAATGAAAAACAACCCACGTGGAACTGTTCCATGTTCGAACAGGGAGAGGAACAGCAACAGCCACCGGCTATTGGTGGTGGCTGGTGATGGTGGCCAACGGTGATGGTGGTGGCCAGCTGCCTTTGAGAGAGAGAGGGAGGGAGAGGAGTTTATGAAGATGGAAAATATTATTGCTAACTCAAAGAATAAATACAATATGAAGGCTTTCTTTTATAAAGAGAACATATCCTCTAAAATAAGAAACAAACTAATTAAATCTTATCTCTAAAATAAGAAAGAACAAATCTCAAAACAAAGTAAATCGTCTAAACAACTTTCCTAGAACCAAACATAACAAATAAGAAAAACTTTCACCTTAAGCAAATACCAAAACTAGACTCCTAAGATCCAAAACCAACACCCAAGGCACCTCCTGATCGCCTGCCACGTGGCACTGCCATGTTACCTATCTTATTCCCAACACTTTCCCCTCAAGTCGAGGCCGGGAGGACAATGACTTGGTCTTCAAACTTGTGAGGCTAGATGTCCCACCACTCTTTTTTCTTCTTCTTCGAGAGTCGTGCTGGTGATCTTGTCTTTGGAAGAAGCAATAGTGTAGCCTCTTGCGACTTCCGAAGTCGTGTCTGTGGCAACCTTTATAGTCGTTGCGATGGCGGCCGTGGTCTTATTCTCTTTACGAATCATGGCCCATATTTTCTTGAGATTCTCGAGAGTCAAGGAGTCCATCCGTGAGGTACTAGTAGCCCCACGTGGAGGCCTCCCGAACTTGTCCTAGCATCTTTCTTGTGGATGATTTGTCTACAATACTGACACTTGGGGTGGAGTGACCAGGGCCTCGACCACACGCCCTTCTACGCCTCACACTGGTCTTTGGGATTGCAAGTGCGGAGTTGTCACCCTTGGGCATGACTTCTTCTGGAATCGCCATCTTCTCAAGACGGCGAAAGATGGTCTCAAGATTCATCCTCCCATTGGATATAAGAATCTGATTGTGGGCGGCTCGATAAGGGAGATGCAAACTCGATAAAAACTTGGCAGATTACCAAACTGCCCATGCCTCCCCCTGCTTGTCGCAACACAAGGGCTCGTAGATGTTCAACTCCTCGAATAGTGCCTCCATTGCATTGCTTGATTTTTGGGCGTACCTTTTCTCGAGGGCTATCTAAATCTCATACGTGCTCTTTTTATAGAGCATGTTCAAGGTGATGGTTGGATCCACCGAATTCCTGAGCCAATTCATGACGATGTAATTCTCTTATTTTTTTTTCTTCGTTTCATCCTTCTACTCTGGTGGTTCTTTAAGGAGAACGTTAAGTTTTTCTTGCCCTCCAACGAATATCTTGAAGGCGTGGGCCCACATGACATAGTTAGAGGTGTCTTGCAACTTGATTGATGTTCCTGGAACAACCACCTTGCCTTCTTTCGCGGCCAACATGGCATCGGTGACTATAATGGTAGTGTCTGTCATCTTCTATAATCTTTCTTCTCTGCATAAGGCATCAGTTTTGTCGAGGAAGATTCGTTGGTGATGGAAACCACACACGTGCAGCCAAGGCATCACGTACGTTGAGAAGCCTAGATCGTAGTCTCTGATACCATGTCAGATTTGTGCAATGTGTGGAATGTGGAGGCTCCTAGGCATGGGAAAAATAGCCCACGTGGGACTGTTCCACGATGGCACAGGGAGAGGAGCAGCAGTAGCCATCGGTTGGTGGTGGTGGCCAATGATGGTGACTAGCGGTGATGGTGGTGGTTGGTTGCCTTTGAGATAGAGGGAAAGGAGTTTGTGAAGATGGAAAATATTATTGTTTACTCAAAGAACAAATACAATAGGAAGGCTCTCTTTTGTAGAGAGAACATATCCTCTAAAACAAGAAACAAACTAATCATCTTATCTTTAAAATAAGAAATAGCAAATCCCAAAATAAATCAAATCCTCTAAACAACTTTCCTAAAACCAAACAGAACCTTAAGCAAATATCAAAACTAGACTCCTAGGACACAAAACTAACACCCAAGGCACCTCCTGATTGGCTTTCACGTGGTCTCTCTTATTCCTAACAATCTCCTTTGTAATAGCTCCTCATTGCTTAAGCCTTGTCTCCTTCCTTACCGTTCTTCCTCCTTGGACTCAATAGGGGCATAGTCTTGCATGAGACCCTCCTTGATTTAGCACTTGTACGCTTATTTAAATTGGCCCATGGACTATCTCAGAAAGTCTAGGGTGGACTCTCGCATGTAGCATCATGTAAGCGGCAATGAAAATGAATTTCCCTATGTTACCTGTAAGTGTTGTTCACTGGCCTTCAGGAATGGACCAATTTTAAAGGATTTAGTGATCACCTTAGGTAGACAGGTGATCCTCAATTTTCACTTGAGCCCTTAAGCTTGCTTGAAGAGCTCTTATGTCTAGTCCACATTGGCCTCAAGAGCTTTCCCCTTTGTGGCTAGTTCCCCTACAAGGCAGGCTACACCTTTTTTGGTGGATTCAACCTCTGCTAAAGCTTGCCCTTTCTTTGCCTCCAGACAACAAACTCTTTCTTTTGCTGCCAGAGCCACTTGCCACTCCTTGCACGCCTTATTGCAAGCTTTCAAGTTGGCATTGGTGGGGTTCTGCAACTTGTTCAAGTTGCGCTTAGCATTCCATGGCCTCTCTTGTGGGTCATCCATCCACCTCACATGATCCTTAAACTCTTCGAATAATATCTAAGAGGTTGTAGTAGGACTTGGTTTCTTTCCCTCCTAGCTACAACCACTTGTGTAGATTGGCTACCTCTTCCTCCTTGGCCTAGGAGGCCATTGCCTCTTCAAGGTGACAGGCCAATGCATTGGCTTCATTGACGTCAATGTTTACCTAACTTGCCGTTTGATTTGTAGCAAAAGGTTGGGTCCTTCCACTTGGACTTGGTGGAGAGTGGGTCATTGGGGCACTCCTACTAGCCTACCATGTTAACCTACAAGATCAGATGGAGGGGATAGGTGAACTTCCGCTTAAACTCCATAGAAAAAAGAATGAAGAGAATGCATACCATTAGGAGTTAGTTTTAATAGATGTTCCATATGGAGAGGTGCCTGAGACTTGCTTGCCTACTTTAGGTTGCTAATGGGTAGCTCCAACACTTCATCATCCATAATCATGGACATTCACTCAAATGCATTAGCAGACATTTTCAAAATTTTTCGAGGTGGCAGTTGGCTATAGTCTAAATCAACCCCTATGAGGTAGTCATGAAACACCCTAGCACTATCCAAAACCCACCACTACCTTAGCGGAGGCTGCTGCCTACAAAAGGGGTACTTCGTCTACTATCCTTGCTTTTTTTCCCAACAAGGCTATTCCTTTTCAGGGTCAATGGAAGATCAAGGATCCTTCATAGTACCTTTATTGGCATGGCACTCATAGAATGACATTTTTAGGGGACAACATCCTTATGTTGAAAATTTTATTGCTGGTGTTGTCTTTCTTTCACCATTGGGAGTTGGGCTTGTAATTTGGCAATGTTTTGGGTCTTTTAGTGAGTTATACACTTCTTGGGTGGTTATCAACCAGATAACCACCCTTTCTCTTTTCAAAAAAGACATGGCACTCATAGGTGAGGTGATGTCTTGGAAGATGGTTTTGGTAGAGTTTGCTATGCTAGACAACTCTAAGGAGCCAAAAGTCGTGAACGAGGCTCAACTAATCTGGCTAAATCCCATTTGGTTGGTAGGATCTATCATCACACGAGTATTGATAGCCGATCGATAAGTAGTTAGTGTTATTAAGATAGACGAATCTAGAAGTGACTAAGAGACTTGTGGAGGGGACTTCTTTCGTCGAACTTGTTTGGAATGACACCCTTCAATGCCTCGACCGCTTGTCTCCTTAGACCCTTTACTCATGTGGAATTGTTCTTGCTTTCATGCTCCTTACTCGACTTGCTTAGGCAAGATGAAGCATCCTCAGTTGGATCCTCCACTCGCTGCATTAGAGGCATTTCCTTAAGGGCTCCTTGCGGGTGGAACGAGATGCCTGCAAGCTTTGGAGGAGGTACATTCTTGGTAGAAGAGTCTCACCCCTATAAGGAGACATTCTTCTTTTTTGGGTAGTTCCCTTGCTTAGAGGACTCATTCTTATCCTTCCCCCTTTCTCCCCTACCTTCTTGAGGGTCATAAAAACTATAAGAAAAAAATGAAGTTGGATTAACCCTTAGGCCCCCCCGTTTGTCGGTGGGGTTAACCCATGTTAATGGTTATCCCAAGTTTTTCCTATCATTTCAACATAAACATCACATCAATACATCAATCATTCTCTACTCCCACTTTTACTATTAAAAAAACACCCACTATACCCTCCACTCTCACTTTTAATAATAAACAAATACCTACTAACATTCTCCACTCCCACTTATATTATTAAACAAATATCCACTAGCATCATATCAAAACACCAATCATTTTAACCCTATACTTAACCCTGTCCTTATTCCACCACCCAAACAAACATCATTTCCACTATTCCATTTTAACCCCCCTTAACCCCACCACCAAACACACCCTTAAAGTGATAGATAAGGTAAAGGGGGACTCACCAATGTCGGGGTAATCATCCACCACACAAGATAATAGCTTCTAGGCTTGGGTGGTCCTTAAGCTCAACCTAGTCTAGTGTTTTAAAGTGGACTATTGACTCTGCCTTGGATAGTGTATTTGTCAACCTTGTGGTGAACATCTTTAGCTTAGGGACCTTGTTAGGAATTGGAGATTGTTAATCGTGTTAGGGGAAACATTGGACCCAACTCGATAATCAAGGGGTTGTGGGGACTCGAATGATTGGAACACCAGATGCTTGTGGCACTGAGGAAGCGTGAAATCGATCGTTTAAATAATTTCTTTGAATCAACATTTGGGTTGATGCCCAAAATTTGAAAAAATAAAATTGAAGAATGACTTAAATACCTAGAACCACATGAGAACTTTCTTCCCAATTTGTGGGTAGCGTAGCACACCACCTCACTCTAGGATCTTAAGAACACAAGTACACTAGAAGGGGTGATGAATAGTGTGATAAAAAAATAATATGCAAATAAGACAAGCCATAAAAATAAACATCAAATATATAGTGGTTTCCCTTACTTGGGTACTCCACTACCTAAGTCTTCCGACTTAGGATTTTTAACTCAATTCCCTTAATTCGGAGGGAATCGATTTGCTAAAATGAGGTAATTAACGGGTTACTTCAACCCAATTACAAGATAAAATGACAACAAAGAAATTACAGGTGTAAGCAAGAAATTTAAAAGCTTACAACTAGAAACCTATGCCTCCAACAAGAATATAATTAACAATATTTAAAATAAGGACTAACGTGAAAATCAGTGTGCAAAAAGGGATTGTAGAGAGCTAAAAATGCGCTAAAGAACTTGTTGCAATATTAGAGAAATTCGTGGAAGCTTAAGGCAACAAGCACTAACACCTTGCAGCAAAAATAGAAAAAATATGAATTTTGGATGCAATGGTGGTATTTGATTCGCATGTATTGTAAAAATGCCTTACAATGGTCTTTTTATAAACCACCAAACCTTACTACGCTCCCTGGTCATTGGGGGTGTATTAAGGGCATTACAATTAAGATTAACCACAAAATAGCCATTCAGATTTGGCACAACAAATAGTTAGTATTGATACTAAAGTTGTAGTACCGGTACTAGTTGCTCATAGTTCTTTAGCAGCCAGTACAAAAGAGCCTAGGTACCGGTACTCAGTGCTTCCAGTTGAGTACCAAGTCACCAGGTACCGGTACTCATCATGGGTGTCGGTACTTGTGACTCACAGGTTTGAGACAAATCAGGCAATGTGGCCTACAGGTATCGGTACTCATCATGGGTACCAATACTTGTAAGGTCCAAGCATGAATAAACTCCACAAACTGTGAGCACCTAATACTGGTACTCATGATGAGTACCGGTACTTGTTCACACTTAGAGGCAGAAGCTCAAATTTGTGCCCTGCAGGTACCAGTACTGATAAATAATATCGGTACTTGCTATAAGTACCTTAAATTAACAACTTAGATCAATTTTAGTGCTTTTCGAACTCAATTAATCTTTAAATATGACAAAAACGATTCTAATTTTTCAAACGAGCAATTGTACATGAGTTTGATACCTAATTATCTCTAATTTGATTTTACTTCCTATATCAATTTTTCTTGTTTAGGAGACATACAAACGTCTAAGTTACAATCAATAAACAAAAGAATCTTTATCCACTTTTATCTTCTTCCTTGTTATCGTCTAAACTTCCTATAAACCTTTATAAATCACTTCAAAAACTCATTAGATTTAAAATAGTTTTGTTAACACCAAAATATAAAAAAGAGAGGTGGAACTAGGTTTCAACACTCACGTGTTGTGCCTTCTCAAGTAAGTCTTGCCTAGAGGGATTCCCTTCTTTTGGGTAGGTGGATGAGACACTTTGCGTCGAGAATACTTGATCCCTCGTGTGCAGCGTGAACATTTTCACGAACTTTCTCAATTCATGAGATGACAATCGCCTTTGATGCACCAAGAACTTGGCCTTATGGATTATCCACATGGCTAAGCATAAGTTGGTCGACTAAGGAAGCTTCTGGTTTACACCCAAGGCCTGAAGTAGAAGGGACAAGTCAAGCACTTATCCTGCGGATCAAATCCTTTGATCCAAGCATAGGCTGGACGACCTCGTTGCCCTGCAACGTAAGGGTTGGGGGGGCGGGGTGCAGTGCTTGGCTGTTCTCTTGGTCGATTCCCTCGTTTAGTCGTTGGACGTCCCCCTTTGTTGCAAGTCACCCGGCTTCTTCTTAACTCTTTTGCACCAAGGCTTCAAGGAGAAAGGAAGGAGGGTGATGACTCTAACTTGGTGGAGGTGGACACATCAATTAGAATGAATTAGGGTTCCAATCTAGGTTGAAGGAGGTACTTATAGGATCTTAAACCAAATCCTAATATGGTGTGAACCCTTGGATCTTCATCCAAGGGTTGGAATCTAATCATACTTAAATTTTACAGGATTGACCCATAACAACTTATGAGATGTTTAGATTTAGTATCTAAATATTAATTAATTACAATCCAACTCTTTGATTTTGTACTTAATCAAATTAGGTGTAATTAATCGTCAAATTAAATGCAATTTAATTCCTTAAATCACATTTAATTAATCTACAAATAGGAATGCATCAAAATCATTATTGGTTTCATCAAGCCAATAATGAAGAGTTCATGATTAGTGAATTATGGCACTATGCTTCCCTTACGTATTCCAAATATCCATGAATACTTCACATTGGAAGACATATATAAGCCTTAAGATTAAATCCAAGATTCACTGCTCAGTATAACATCGTTTACACATTTGTCATGTTCTCTTTATATCATCCGAACAGGAACGAAGATCAGATCATTTCCCAAGGGGCTATATGTTCTTTCATGTGTGGGTCTAATCAGGATCCGTACAATCATGCATGGAATTTCATACTTTCTAATATATACGGAGTGAGCCCGAGTCTCCTAATTTGTTGTGTACACTTATGTAGCTGATCTGTGTGATTCCTTTGAGAGATTATGTTTCTCTTGTTCCCTCATATGTACACCAGCTTTTTAATTTCAACACCAAAGTGGGTGCATCAACTATCAATCCACCAAATATGCATACTCAGATATAGAGACATTTATCTCATGTCATAGGATACACTTTCTCTGTGATAATGATAAGAGGACTTTAGCATCTCCAAATCGTCAACTCCTTGACTCAACTTTGCGTGACACCCCAGATCTTTATTTGTACGCAGAGGATGTGCATTAATGGCATCAGCTAAGCAATAGTCTCTAGAAAAGATAACCACTTCTCAGACTAGAGACAATTGGATATCATAATAGTTCTTGATTCTAATTCTCAATCCAAATAATTTGGATTCTTTGATACCCATTATCGGTATATCCAACATAGCTATAATACAAGTTAGAAGAAATGAGTAAATCATTTTATATCGTAACCCTACCTCTCAATATATAGAGGTGGGAAAAATAGCATAACATGCCCATAAGAATATAAAAATAACAAAGGAAACAAAAAATAACTGAGGGGGCTCAACACTCCCCCTCAAGCTGGAGTGTATATATCAATCATGCTTAGCTTGGAACAACATCAAATGAAGTACGAGGCAAAGCCTTGGTGAAGATGTCAGCTGTTTGGTCATCTAAGGTAACGAGTGTAGTGAAGATGAGGCCTTTTTGTATCAAGTCGCGTGTATAATGACAATCAATTTCCACGGTTTTGGTTTTCTCATGAAACATAGGATTATTTACAATGTAGGTAGTAGTACGATTGTCACATCGCATCTCCATGGGAGTATTTGCTAGTATATGAAGATTAGTCAAAAGTGACCTCACTTCATCTCTGAGGCAATATGAGCCAGGGCCTTGTATTCAGACTCCGCACTCGACCTGAAGATCATATATTGTTTCTTACTTTTCCATGTCATCAAGTTTCCTGCCACATAAATATAAAAGCCTGTGGTGGATTTCCTGTTTGCTAAACACCCCACATAATCTGTATCAAAATAAGCAACGATGCACATGGAAGTCCCCTTGGTAAAAAGAATACCTTTGCCTAGTGCCTTCTTCAGGTATCTCAGCATCATCATGGCTGCATCCTAGTGCTACCTAGTAGGCCTGTCTAAGAACTGGCCGAGTTTCCCGACTGTAAAGGAAATGTTAGGCTCGGTAATGGTAAGGTACAGAAGCTTGCTCACTAGCCTCTTATACTGCCTGCTGTCAACTGTCTTTGACTTCTCATCATACAGGTGAATTTTAGGATCCATGGGTATGTTGGTTGGCTTGGCTCGCAACATGCTAGTGTCCTAAAGTCAAGAGCATACTTCCTTTGAGAAAGAACTATGTCCTTCCTACTGCTAGCAATTTCGATTCCACGGAAATATCTCAATGGCCCAGGATCCATCACAAAATTTCTTGACAAACATTTCTTGACCTTTGTCATGCTTGCACTATCATCACCAGTAACAATCAGGTCATCAACATAGACTAGAAGTGCAATATACCTCTCCCTTTCTTTCTGACGAATAGTGAATGATCAAAAGAAAATTACTTGAAACTAACGGTCTCTACCACCTTTGAAAGCTTTTGGAATCATTCCTAGGGACTTTGCTTAAGGCCATAGATAGCCTCGTGCAATCTGCAAACTCTAGAACACTCCTTTTGAACCTTATAACCTGGGGGTTGTTGCATATAGACCTCTTGTAAGCCCTCATTTGATTTTTAGTTGATGAAGTGGCTAGTCTTTCTGTATGACAACTAGTGTTGTAAAAATCGGTAGTCGGTATTCAGGCGATCAGGTCACTGACTAAGAAGTATACGGTATGCAAAGGAGTAGTTTGGGAGAACTCGGTAGAATATATATATATATATATATATATATATATATATATATATATATATATATATATATATATATATATCAAGAAATCAAATATAGCGTTGTTGTTAAAAATGAAACAAAATTGAAAGGAATTTAGTGATTCAAACAATTATTATTTAATTTTTTTAAAATGAAAGGTGACGTAGGAAACCTAATTACTTCAACCGAGAGAGTGAGGAGTAGCAACAACTGATTATGACTCATACCGGCAACAACTCCAATGATCTTGGTTGCAACAATAGGCTATAGGGTTGGTGCTCTGGAAGTGTAGTGATGATTGGAGGAAGGGTTGCGATGGTCATAGGGTTTTATGGGAAGGGGTTAGGCCCGGTGGTCTTATACTAAAGGGTGTTGGGGGGAAGGGGGAGAGTGGGGAAGGTTTTATTTGACCCAAGAAACCAATACTCGACTATGACTTGTTTATTTCTCTATGGAGAAATCAGTCGATTACTTGGCCGACTACACCGACTACTCGGCCAAGTTGTCGGTGTTGCCGACCATATGATCGATTATGGAGTATTCAGTTGGTAGGGGGCACCTAGGAGTACTCGATCGAGTGTTGAACCAAGTCGATTTTTACATCAGAGACAATAGCAGAGATTAAAATGCGAACTGTGGGCAGCCGTGCAACATGAGAGAAGGTATCAAAGAAGTCCACACCATATGTTTGCGCGAACCCCTTTACTATTAGATGAGCCTTGTGTCACGCTATTGTCCCATCAGGATTGTATTTAAGGGTAAACACCCAGTGACAGCCCACAATAGAAGCCTAGGATGGTGGGTCAACAAGATCCCAAGTGCCATGAGATCGCAGAGCCTGCATCTTCTCCATGACTTGTCGCTACTTTGGATCAAGCATGGCTTGCTGATAAATGATTGATATCTGAGTAGTAGAAAGAGTCTGGCAAAAATGCCTGTATGTTCCTATAAGGAACTCTATAGTAACTGCATGAGAGACAGGATACTTGGCACAACTTTTGGGTGCCTTTTGAACTACAATCAGAAGGTCAAGATCATCATCGTTTGCTTGTAATTTCTCTGCATCATCACTACTTACAACCTCATCAGTCTGCAAAATCTATTTGGTCACTTGAGTCTGGGGAGGATCTGGCATTGGAGTAGGGGGGGTCTGTCATTGCTTGTAGGTAACAGGAATCCTGTAGGTAATTTAAGGATCATGAAATGTACTGGACTCAGAGGTGGGAGCCTTAGAAGAAGATGACTCAATAATCGGGATAGCCTTAAGAGGATTGGGGGGAACTAGCATAGGAGCCTCAACAATCTCAAGAAGAATTCTCCCAGCATTGGGGAAGTAGGGAACGATCTCATGAAAGGTGACATCGGCACTCACATAGTGTCGACGGGTGAAAGGGTCATAACGTTGATATCCTTTCTGAGACCTAGAATATCTCAAGAAAATACACTTGACCCGTAGGGGTATAAACTTGCCTCTACCAAGAGTGGTAATGTGAGCAAATGCCACACACCAAAAAGCTTTGGGAGGTACAAAAAAGCAAATTCCCTTTTGGATACAATAGCTGCATAGGAATCTGTTTATGAATAGCAGAAGATAACATTCTATTAATTAATAACATGAGGTAAGCACATCACCCCAATACAAGGAGGGAACTCTTAATACGTAGAGGAGGGAAAAGTAGCATAACGTACCCATAAGAATATAAGAATAACAAAGGAAACAAAAAATGACCGAAGGGGCTCAATAGAGTTGCATCATTATAATATCTACTTGATTTTATGGAGTGTGTATGTAAAATGAAAAAAAGGAGGCTATCTAAAAGAGTTATTGGATATTTTCTGTTTATAACCACATCCAATGTTCGCATATTGCCGAAGTTAGTCATTTCGGATATTTTTGACGGATATGTTCAAGCCATATCTTGTAATATTGAATCCATCTAGCCAGCCTGTGACTTGCTTGTAACAATTTGTTTATTTGGCTGAGATAAACATGTTTCTGGGATTTGCAGAACTTTGGATTTGATGGGAAGCTCGTGGTTAATTATGCATTATCAATGGCTTGGGGCTGATCCGCTTGTGCATATTGTAAATTGACGAGATGACCATACAACCAACCATTTCTTATTCCTTTGTACATACTTTTCTGTTTATTCTGTTTGCTGTAAATCTCTCATGGACTCACTGGCTTGGAAGCAATGTTTTCGCCGTATATATCTTCTCAACATTTCCGTGTGAATTTGCTTTTACCAATTCTTTGTAGAGTGTTTTATTATATTGCAGGTGATCCTCGAAGAAGCACTCTTATTTAAAAATCTATTTGATTGCAATTTCCAGAAGGAGCATCTGTGATTTAAAAGTAAGACTTACTACAAATTTAAGTAGTTTAGTTTTGGACGAAGCTGCAAGACCTTTGTCCAAGGATAGTCCCACCTCCCACGCAACGATAGGTCAAGTTCAATCCTCTGGAACACGGGTTTGCTATTTCAGCAATTGTATGTGGAGATGGTTGGCAGGTAGAAACTCGAGATTCTCCGACAGTGAGTTGTGAAGATTTGCCAACCAACACTTGTAAAGAGGAAAGGTTGTTCCTGTTAGGGTGACAGGTAAGTGTAATTTCATTGAGTTAAATATTTAATTTGTCACTTAATCTGACTTTCACTTATGTTAGGTTAAATTTCACTTCACTTGGGATAAAGTTATTTTTTTCCGTAATAATTTTAACTTATTAAAATATTCAAATGGATCCACTTGCTTATTTTTATTATTTATTTAACTTCTTTCATAGGTTTTTATTTATTTTTCTTGCCAAATGGGATCTAAAGGATATGGATACATTGCTCTTCGGAGGAGGAAAAAGTGTGGGGGAGGTGCATGAGCGATTCCAGACAAACGTAAGCAATAGGATTGCAACCCCGGGAGCTTACCACCGTCTCAATATATAGCCTTAAGCGTATAGTCAACTTATCTAAAATTAACAACCTCGGTATATCGATTCTCGGGAGAAAAAGATGATTTATTCCGAGAAATTTACTGTGTGCCACTCCACTTTTGACTTGTGAAGAAATTATTTTTTGGATTTCGCAGGTTTTTATCTTTTATTTTTTTCTGGAAAGGAAACATATATTTAACAGAAAAAATAGAGTTTAGACAATTTGGTGATCACGTGCAAACCAAAACCAGATAAATTATTCTGCATCCAAGACTTGGCTAAATCATGAGAACGTGAATTCGTACGTCGTGGAATGTATGGGCATCTGGCATCAGGTAAGCAGTTTGGCAATAAATTACAATATCCACAATATTTGAAACAGATCACGGTGCATTATATTTCCACCTAAATATCTTATCTTGTATGGTGAATGTATTTGTTCGCTTGGATCTTATTGTTTCATTTGTTCATTATTATATTTCTTGCACTCATTTAGTGTAATTTCATGTCATACACGGTACCCATTGAATCAAAGCTTTAATTTGGTTGTACCGTATAGGTTCATGTATATTGGTACATCATGCTCATAGCTTTTGGACTACGGTATGCATGTATCGGTGTAAAATCTTTTGTATCGGTATATGTGTGTTACAGTTCCTATCTTGAGTTTGAGATGATTGGGGACTATGATTCGCTTGTATAGGTACTTGGATATTGATATCAATACAAAAATTTAATTTTTATATTTAAATTAATTCTAAAATCTAATTTATGCCTTTTTAATACTTATATAACTATAGGTACTAGACTTAATTTTTGACTCTTTTGAAAGTAATTTTTTCAATACAAGGTTTTGAGAAAGATGATTTAGTGAATAACGAATGTTGAAGTGAGTATTTGCAAAGTGATGAATCCTATTTATCTCTAAGTTAATTTTACCATTTGATTTGTTATTGAGGTTTTACAAAAAATCTAAAGACTAAAACACGAGCAACTTGAGTAGCCTCTTGCACAAGCTTGCTTGAGTGGTCATTTGCAATGAGGTCATGTGTCTCGGTATGAGAGCATGGATCTTTCTACTCAATCTTTTTGTTTTTCATCCTTGCATAGTTCAAAGTCATCATCTTGCAACCACATCTTGGTACACAATGTTAAGGTCATAGGGGTTTGGTTAAAACCAAAATCGGACAATGTGAACGTGTGCTCCAACAGTGATATGTCAGATATGTTAGCCTGACAGAAAAGATGCCCTTCTTATGAGGTCTCCATACAAATTCACCTAAAGCATTTTGTCTTAGACTCCATGGAGTATACCTGGTAGCTGCAACAACATCCTCATTGAAAATCTTGTTAACTAATTCAACATTCCATCTCCTATGTTCATGGTTGATTAACTCACTTAACATTTAGAGAGCAGAAGAAACATGAAATTTTCAGCATAAGGACACTACAATAATTAGGAACTCAATTATCCATCTAGATTCCTTCATCTTTTCCATTCCTTGTAGTCCAAATGAACCCTTTGAATAGAAGGGGTCTTATCTTACAAATGTTTTTCCAAAAGTTTGAATGGTAAGATGACATTTAGCTTCATAAAAAGAACACTTAAGAAAATAAATAGCTTTTATTATTTGGGATAACAAAGTGTCATCATTCTAAAGTAGCCTCAACCCTAATCTTGTAATATGATTTATATTAGCATAAATCGACTTCTCAAAGCCAAAACTTTCAACATGTTTGGGCCTAGCCAAGTTATTACAAGATATGGTATGAAACCTTCCATTTTCTTAAGTATCACACCACAAAAAGTCATAATTTGATTAATTGTACTATAGAATTTGCTTTGCACTAAGCAGGTAGACATTAGATATACCAGAATAGAAGAGAAAGTTGAGTTTATAAATACTATATGCCCAATTTGAGGTAATGATTTACCCTTCTAGCCATTTAGAACATATTTAGAAATACAATAGATTTAAAATTCCTTCCTCTAATTAGGGGCACCTAAGTATAAATCTTGGTTAAGGTTTCCCTTAATATTAAGGGTATTCATCAATACGACCCTTATATTCTTGTCACAGTTAGCATTAATGAAGATTGAGGATTCATTATAAATCACGTTTTGACTTGACAGCTAAGTATAACAGTTTAGAACATGATTAATGAGCTCAGGATTATACTTAGTAGCTTTACAAGCCAATAACGTATCATCGCAATAAGCTAAAATATAGATCTCAATAGCAGTAGGAGTTAACATAATACCTTTAAGAAGCCTAACTCGAATATTTTTTTTTTGAAAAGCTAACTTGAATATTTTGATGAAGCATTATGTGTAGAAGTTCAGCTCCTAGAATAAATAAATAAGTCAACAAAAGGTAGCCTTGTCTCAATCCTCTAGGTGGATTGTTGATTCATAAAAAAGAATTAATTATAATCGAATAAGGAGTAGTAATGCAAGACTCAATTCTCTTTACCATATGATATAGCAAATTCATTTGATGTATACAATTAGTTATAACTTATTTTATCAAAAGCTTTTTTCCATATTTAACTTGATCAATATATCTCCATCGTTTCCCATGTCTATTTGTCTTCCTAATATGATGAATGATTTCTCTTGCAATGATGTCAGTAACGAATTTACCCGTCAAGAAAGCTGATTAAGAATAGGAAATTCTATTTGGTAGTATAGGCTTTAACAAATTAGCAAGAATTTTAGCAACCACTTCATACGTGGTATTAGCCAAATTGATTGCCCTATAATCTTTAGTCTCTTCTAAAGTAGGGCGTTTAGGAGTTAGAATAATACACGCATAATTCAAACAACATGAAATTCTACTTGTCGAAGCACTTTGACATGCGAAAGAATCATCAAAAATAGCCTAACATAATTGGAAGACAACGGGCGAAAGTCCATCTGGGCTTGGTGCCTTTAATGGCCCTATGGAAAAAATTTCACCCTTGATGCCATCATTAGAGGGGATAGAAGCCAATCTTGGAAAACATTAGGAAATGAGTTATGGTTATTTGGTCCTAATTTAAATATGCCTTCATAATACTCCAAAAGGGTATCAACTATTCCACTTAAATTATTAGTAATATATTCATCTTTATATTTGATATGAGAAATATAATTTTTCTTCGTTCCTATGTGACTTTCAAGAGAAAGGATCATGTATTTTTATCTCCTTTGATCCACTTATATTTGACTCTTTGAGCCCAAAATTTCTCCCCAAGCAGTAATAAGTGATCAACTGAAGAGTAAGTCTATCCCTTCTGAAGGGTGTTGTACATATTGTAATTCACAAATGTATCCTCAATTTGCTTCATTTCTTCCTTTCCATGACTAAAGATCTTCTTGCTCCAACTTCTTAAAGAATCTTTAATTACTCTAAATTTCTCACTAACACTAGACTCACTAGAAGAATAACTCCTCTCCAAAACAATTTTTCATAGATCTTGATATTTCATCCAAAAAACTTCAAATCTCCACAACCTTTTGTTCTTCAAATAATTGATTTAAAGCTTAATTAATATAGGTTAGTGGTCTCCTTTAATTCTCGAAAGATGCAAAACTCCAATTGTCGTATATGTTACACATTAGGACATATTAGCTATGGCTTCATCTAATCGAGTCATTATCAATTTATCTTTCTTTCTCTAATTTGATCATGTATAACTTGGCCCTTTGAATTTGAGGTCTATCATATTAAAATGAGAAAGAAAATCTAAAGAATACTTATTCTCACATATATTTCTATTAATACTTATTCTCACATATATTTCTATTTCCTCCTTTCTTCTCCTTCAAATTTGCTATAATGTTAAAATCAAATATACAAAGAATGTCTCCTTTTAGTTGGTCAATGATGTATGACATTCTAATCGAATAATTTTTCTTTCGATGTCTACAAGGAGATCAATAAGGCCCAATAAGATACCAAGGAGATATTGTGCATTTTAGCCATGATATATTGGTAAGTAGGCCTAATAATTTCACAATTAATACTTAATTTCCACATAAGAACCATTCCACCAGATCTATCCTATATAAGACAAAAATAAAACTATAGTTACTAAAATTATGAATGAATTTATTTGGAGGTACCTGGAAAAGCTTGTTTTTTGTCAAAAAAAACAATTAGATCTGAACCCATTAGGAGAGCTTTGAGGTGATGAATTACTTGGGGGTTATATAACTCATGGCTCCCCCTTGATTGTGGGACAACCTGGAAAACCCCTCCAGACTGGTAACAACATTTAAATTAGGAAGTAATGGGGTTAAGGCATAGCTAGGACTAGGAACTTGTTCAAGCATAGTAGCTTCACTTCTTGGAATATCTCCAAAAAAATCTGTTACTAGGAATTCTTATATTTAACGGTATTGGATACTCCATGGGAACAATATCGGAGTTTCTTCTTTCAACCATGAGAGCATCGGTAAGTTGCAAGGAATGTTAAGATTACCATTAGAAGGGTACATAGGAAACTTATGATTCAATGGGATAGAGCTACAGTAGACTTATTGTGAGGCCTTGATATTTATAATGCTTAAAATGGGATTCAATTTTGATTATGGAGGGTGATGAAGACTTAATTACATGTGCTAATTTCTAAGAGTTGGACTACATTAGCTGTAATATAAGATCATTAGGTCTTGGATTAAAGGCATGACCTCCATTATTAGCAAACAAAGCAACCTAAAACCCCCAAGTATAGCCCACAAGGGCTTAAAGTCAAAGAAATGATCAAGTGGTGAATGGGCTATAGATATATGGAAATCAAGGGCCAAATCTAAAGGTACACTTGCAAAAAAGGGCTAAAAAGCCATGTTATGAGAATTGTTGTATGGTGGAATGAAAGTGGTTGTGGTTGAAGTGGAGGTGACTTATGATACAATTTCTTCCTAATGATAGAAGTCCCTAAAATACCCCATTGACTTTGCATTCCATCTCCATGCACAGAGAACATTCTCTACTCTCTTCTTCTCCATCTCCATCTCCATTGAAGCTTTGACAAATAGCTTCGCAAGGTGTGTTGGGAGTCAATCAGGGATATAGGAGGTGATTAGTTGCTAGAGCGATACTCCTTTCCCTCTAATCTCAAGGTGTTGGTCCTATATTTCGATTAAATGAGTTTAAAGGAAGATATGACAGGTATAGTATAGCATGTGTTACTTATGAATAGGAGGATGGTTTAAATTAGACCTTCTCCATTAAATTCTAATGAATTTCGATCTAATTATGCATATTGTGGTTTAAGAACCTCTGGAGTTTTGATTTAGGAGCAAGAGGGGCAATTAGAGGTTTCTTTAGGGCTACATTGTAGGAGGAAGAAGGACCAAAGCAAGAACAAGGCAAGGTAGGGAAAACATCTTCTTGAAATCATTCTTTGATGAATCCTTCATGGGATTTTTGGTAAATTGATGTTGAAAATTGTGGTTACACCTTAATTCTTTAAATGTGATATGAATTAGGTGGTTTTGGATAATAATGTCACTTAGATTATATGATCCAGTGCATGCATGTATGTGCCTAAGGGTAGATGAACCCATGAAAAATTCATTTGTTAAAATGGCCTTAAATCTTGATGTATGAGTGTTATAAAGGAGGTAGAAGGTGTTAAAATTTATTTCCAAGCATCCTTCATGATTTTAAGGAGTTTTCATTTCTTGAAAATGTGTTTCGTTTCTTGAAATTCTTGAAACAGGGCAATATGGATCGACCAAATTTGGCTTTGATCAATTTAAATTGTTTTAGAACATGTATTTCTACATAGATTGATTGATCAAATTTGGTGTTGATCAATCAACCTTTCAGATGATGAAAAAGGCATAAATCCACATATTTTGATCAATCATTTTTGTGATTGATCGACCAAGCTTAGGTTGATTGCTTAATCAATACAGTTGATTAATCAATTAGCCCCAATTAGGTTCTTTTTTATGTCTTGTGAGGGAATGTTGGGGTGAGATTGGGTTGGGGCAAATCCATTATGGCTTTTGCTATGTAAATAGGGTTAGTAGATGCCAACAAGTTGGTAGAAAAGTCCCTACTTATACACCATCAAAGAATGGCTGTAAGCTTTGTGAATGTCGTTAAAAGATTGGCTATAACCTCTAATATGAGGGAGAAGTCAACAGGACCTCAAATAGAAAATAGAAAAAGGGTTCTAGAGAAATCCAGTAACTCATGAGACGAAATAAAATTAATAAAGTCAGGATAGGGTGTTTGAGGAGGAGCCATATTTGATGCATGAACCTTACCCCAAATTAGAAAGGGTCAGCCTACTTGGGTTGTCTAGTAATACTCCACAAGGGTTTGCCTTAATAAAAAGGGTAGTCCATCTAAGGTCGACACCTAGCAACCTCGTTGAGATTTCGTTATATAAAGGGTTGGTCTACACCCATCGAGAGTACCTTTGGCCTAATGGTGTCGGGTAGTCACTGATGCGAGCTTAGGATTGCATGGGCTACCAGAGGCCAAAGTAGCACATTATATAACTTGAGATTCAATGATTACCCTTGAATCTCCTTGAACCATTCTTTAGGGATGATTATTTATATGGGGAGTGATTCTCCCTCAAACCTTTTGTGTGTTTAAGATGTGATTTTGTTATAGATTTAAATGTGTTGAGTAACAATCTTGTGTGATTGAAATTGGTTAATGGAAATATAACCAAATGAAAATCACACTACCCATTTCCTTTTGACGTAATGCACCATATAATGTCCTGTTGAGCCACGTGGCTCACCCTACACTTAGGCTGCTAGGTGTACCCATATCATGTTGGAATCAAGACACTTCAATAGCACACCTAGTTGCCAAGGGATAAGATCGTGTAGTTGCAGCATAAAATAACGATTGTTTAAAAAGTTTTTGAACCCCTAAAAGTGATTAAATCGGGTAAAACAATAGTCCAAGTTGTTTCACAGGGAGGTAAATCGTTCAAGTTCACTTCCTACTATCCTAATTAACTTATTTTTGGTATTTTTAAAGTTTTTAGCTTTTTTTGATGTTTTAAAGAGGGGATAAGTCTATGGAGGACTAAATCACTATAGTAGAGACTTCTACATAATTTGCATGAAATTAATTTTTCAAAAATTTAAAAATGCTAATAAAATTATTGAAGATACTTTTTTGCATAAATAAAAATCCTACTAAATTTCACGTAAAATTAACATCTATAACATTCACAGTAAATTTATAAATAAAATGTAGGGACTAAATCGTGCCAATGAAATGATTGGAACGTAAATGACTTTTTTCTTCTAGAAGAAATTTTTGAACAAAATTTGGAAGGGAATTAAACCTATACTCAAAAACCTATGGTAAATTGGTTGAAATTTTTTAGTGCACGGAAATTTTGAAATAAAATTTGGAAGTAAATGCAAGTATCTAAAAGCCACATAAATGGAAATGTGCATATAAATCAAATGAAATAATAAGCAAATATAGATGCAAGCAACTAAATAATTAACGAGAAGTTTTGTTTCTAGTTTTATTGCAGAACTAAATTGAAGTTGCAAGTTACAACTAGAATAAAATTACAACTAGAAATAAAAATGCAAAAGGAAGGAAAGTGAAAGTTCCCTACTAGGAGGGGTGACGTAATAATTACGGAAATAATATATAAAGCAATCTCACAAAAAATCAATCGCACAAGTACACAAGTAATTTTTAGGTGGAAACCCAAACCGGGTGAAAACCACCACCTAACCCTTTCGAGTTAGGATTTTTCGATCAACCTAGTTGATCAAATCCACTAACCGAATCACTTTAAAACGAGGGTGATTCAACCTCAGTACAACCACACTACAAGTACGAGGGTAGCGTTCCTCAACCCCTTCTCTCCACGTGAAGGATTTTGTCCCACGAAGGAGACGGGAATTCGCAAAGCGAATACCCAATAAAATAACAAAGATAAAAGAGACAACAAGTCCTATAGAGCCAACAAAGTAATAAACCTAAGCTTCTATAGGATTTAGGAAACTCCCCTTTGCAAGGAGTGCGTCGACGATGACACGGGTGCGTGAGCCACGCAACGGCGCAATGTCGCTCTCGTGAACAACGGCGGGAGAGCGGGTGCGCGAAGGCTTGATGCTCTCAAGATGATGGAGCTTGAGCTTAGAGAGCAAGATCTTTTCTGGACACAAAAGAGTGTGAAAGTGTGTAGCTAAGTGTATCTTGTGTCTTTCTTTGTGTTTTTCTTGTGTGTCAAGATGTGAAAAGGCTCCCCTCTATTTATAGAGGCCTTAGGAAGGCTTTGGAAGGCTTAGAAAAGCTTCCATAGCCATTGGGAACAAAGTCCAAGAGAATCAGGCCGAAATCAGGACAATGATTACATTTGACAGGGTTATCAGACGTCTAACTCTGGCATCAGACGTCTGGAAGGCCACTTTAAGACGTCTGATTTAAAGGTCAGACGTCTGATTCTATGCGGATTTCCTCCTGACTTGAATCAGATCTAAACAGGGTTTTTGTGCAAGTCCATCAGACGACATACAGGACGTTTGGCACTAAGTATGGACGTTTGGAAACCTACTTTTACTGTGGGAATTGATTTCCAAATGTTGCAACGGCTAGAAAATCTCTGAGAAGAGATTTTGGGTCAGCCGAGGCAAAACGGTCATTTATCAGACATCTGTAAAGACCTAAGGACGTCTGATAAGGCTCTAACGGTCATATTATTGACTGCCTGCTAAGCTAGCCAACGGTCCACTATCTGGACGTCTGGCAAGTCCATTAGACGTCTTCTAAGACGTCTGGACTAAGGTCTGGACGTCTGATTTCATCAGACAGAACTAGCTATGTCCAGCCTAACAGTTATCAGACGTCTGAAACAACAGTCAGACGTCTTACAATACTTTATCAGACGTCTGATTTTGGAATTAGACGTCTGGAAGTGCTGTTTGAACCCTATATTGGTTTTCTAAGTATTCTACAGAAAACCTAAGTATCCTAGGGTTGTGCCGGTGTTCCTAGGATTATTGTTAGGGTTCTTTGAGGCTCTTTAACATAAAATATCTAAGGAAATAAAGAGCAACAAAAGAAACGAAAAATACAACAAGTACAAAAGAAGGAAATCTATCCTATTCTTCATTTCCTTCCATCTTCAATCTTTCGCTCCACGCGAACCTCCTCTGTTTTCCGTCAAGCTCCTCCAATCCGTCCTGGATGCGAGCTCGAACTCCGTCTAAACACGTCCACATTTGCAATTGACCTGAAATCTAGGACTCAAATTGCAAATGTTAAATAACACGTGTTTTGTTATCATCAAAACAAATGATCGTGGTGCTTTAGCACCAACAGAAAGGAGGTGTGGGATGGAGTGTCGGAACATTGAAGTGTCATTGTGGTGGTGGAGGATGGAGGTTGGAGGAGGAAAGTGTCATCAACAGTCGTCAAAAATCACTTGCTTGGAGGAGAACTAGAGGAGGAGAGCGGAAGGGAGAAAGTGCCTACAGGGTTGGGTGGCCAAGGGGTTTACATAGAGAGGGCAATAACCAACTAGAGTGGCCTTCAATATCCTCAATTTTTTGGCCCTCTTATGATTCGAATTTAAGATTTCATATAAAAGATAAATCGTAGCCCTTTAAATCATCTTTCAATCATGTAAGTTTGAGTTTGAATGAGGACTCTATGACTAAATTTTTTAGCATGTGTTAGGTTGTTGCAAATTTCAGGATTAAGAGATGGAGGGAGGAGATGACGCCACCTCTTGAGATTTCACCCTAGCGATTGGATCCTCAACAAGAATAGAATTATCTTCTCAAAATAGTCTTTCTTTTTACATCTTGAATTATCAAAAAGATAATTCCTAGTTTATCCTCTAAGTAGCAAGCTTCCTCAACCCTTAGATCTTGTTAAATCAATGGCTCCCATTACTTCCTATCAATACTTTGCAAGATAGTACTTAAAAAGAACATTATTTATTTCCTATTTTGCAAAATAATGGTCTTTATTATTCCAACCTTGAATAGAAGAAAATAAACAAATATTAGTTACAACATAATTAAGCTTAATGACACATTATTAAGTAAATATGCATGCATTCCTAAATAAATGCAGTTATACATGAAATGCGCTAATCTAATGCAATTATACAATTAACACCACAAAACTAACATAAATTAAGCATGATTTATATAAACATTCACATGTTCATCACCCAACGCTTGTAAGACCGTTTAGAGGTGGTTAACACCTTGCTTCTAGTATTGACGAAGTCTAAGATGTATTTTGGTGAAGCTCAGAGGGAGGCACTCAATCATTTAAGCATAAAGGAGCTCGTGGGTGTTGTAGAGGATCTTATTGCAGTTTTAGAACATAATGGCACTATATAGCATGTTGAAACTCATTAACCTTCGATAGAAGGCTTTTGTACTTCACTCTTAGAATGCTCTTTGCTTGATTATTTGTGTAATGAAATTAGGTAGTTGGTAGTTTTAAACATTTAGGGTCAAGTGTAATTTGTTATGTACATAACGACCCTACTTTTACAAACACTGCATTATGATTGATGTGATGGGCAAAGTAGTCTAATATGTGGTGTGCTATCTTAATCAAACATTATGATTTGTATTATGATAGTTTTTGTTACAATTATGCTTTGTTCCTGGGGTGTGCCCATACATCTTGTAAATTACATGTTTCTTATATGTGGATCGTATTCTTACAAGCTGCATAACAAGTACAAGTTATAGGCATTCATCTACACAAGAGTGAATAGGTCAAGAACATCGGGCTAGCACCGATACCCAATCATGTAGTATACTTGTTCATAAAGCAAGGAGTACTTAATGAGGCAGGATATTACACTAACTTTTATCATTATCAATCCCCCTTTTTTCCCCCTCATTCAAGTCCAAGCTTTTTCTTTTCTTTGGAGATCCTCGTGTAGAGGATTCCTCCAAGCGATGCTTAGCTCGGTAGAGGGATGCTTGCTCCCAAGGGGCATGGAGGGCATAGATGGAGGAGGAAGGAGGTTGAAGAGGAGAAGGGGAGGAGGGAGTTAGGTTGGAGGAAAAGGAAGAGGAAAGGGAAAAAAAAAAAGAATTAAGAAAGCAAATAAAAAAAATTCAAGGTATGAAAAAAAAAATTTAATGCACTCTATTAAAGTTAGTAGATTTGATGATGGAACAATATAACATGAAAACTATCCAAGGTTTTTGAGGTTACTAATAAAAAGTATGGAAAAGTTAGGGGTATGTGTGCAATTTTGAAATATTATACTGATATTTATGTAAAAGTCCCTTTATTTTTTTATTGAGAAAGATGCAAATTTCTTTGCTTATGTTTTTAGCCCTCTGAAATCCAAAAGATTCTTTTTTCTTCTTCTAAGTAACATCAATGGAATTGCTACCCTTAAGTGTCACGGAATTATCATTCGAGTGACAACTTGGGTCTAGGAACTTCATGACTGATGGTGGTTTAGTTGTCCAATTGGACCAATTTAAACTTGTCTTTAACGGATAGTAAATGAAATATAGGGGGAGTTGGGTTGAATGCACAATATTGTTGATGGTAACACTATCATCTGCCATAACTGCCCTAATTTAGTCCAATTCCAAGGTTAATTGCTCCTTAATAATCATCAGAAGGGCGTAATTCGATTATGAGTTGAACTCACGAAGAAGAAAGGAAATTTTGTTAATTCTACTGTTTTAACAGGAAATCACGAATGCAGATTAAGGGGTAAATCAGTGCCTAATATAAGATCAAATGACCTTAAATTCCCAAGAAGTGGGCTCAAACTGAATGAATCATGATTTTCTGAGAATTGAAGATTATTTTAATAATAACTTAAATTGAATGGGTTTTGGTGGAAATAAATGTAATCTAAACCTCCTAAAAATTATTGAAAAATATTCTATGAGGTTTGGAAGTTTTACTTTGACCAAATGAACCCATTTTGACAAAAAATAGAGATCTAAGCAGGAAATTGCTTCATTTTGGGTTATATTGTAAATTACATAGCCAAACTTCATTAAAACCCAAATTTGAGATCATCATTAGATTCCTTGGATCCAAATTAGGTTACCCCTAAATTTTTAGCCCAATCAGAGTCTATTTTGACCTAATTGCATTTTAGCCCATAAGTCTCTATTTATTACATAAAACCCCTTAGGTTTTGATTTTTATTACAATCAGGCCCTTCACCTTCTTCTTCCTCGTTCCAGAAAAGACAACAGCAGTAGCAGCCAATGAACCCAACTCGTTAATCTTTGATTGGAGATTTGTTCCATCAAATCTCCACCAAATCCCTTCAAATTTGGAGGGGTTACTCATCAGATCTTGCTCTACCAATTGCTCCCAATCTTGATCTCTAATTTGGAGCCAACTGACTCTGACGAACCGAGATACTTGGAATCTAGAATCACCAAAATTGCAAGTAAATCGCACGAATTCAATGCAAATCAAGGCCAATTCCTCCTCTATATAAGTGCTTGGATGTTCCCAAGCACAATTTAGTCGAGAATTAGCTGTGTTTTCCTCTTCAATGCATGATCACCTCATCCTCCGACTTCGGCGACCTTCTTCGACCCCCTCTTCCGTCGTGCTACAACCAAAATAGCACCACCATCCTCGTCCTCTTCTTCCGACCATAGTCGACTAAAGCTTTGTCATTTTAACCCCATCTTCGTCGTTGATTCCTTCACCGGATCCATCGTCTTCCTCGGGCCCAGGCCAAATTGGGCTAGTTTTGAGCTAGCTTGTGTTGAGGCTTGGATTGGATTTTGGCTTTGGTTGAAAGGCTCTCTTTGACTGAAGAGTTGCCTAAGTGTTTAAGGCTTTATTTGAAGTTGAAAATAGATTTTTTTTAGCCTTAACATTACATTTCTTTTGGAGTTTGATAGTGTATTCATTTGAGTAATATATTTCTTTTTATATCAAGCAATTGTGCCTCATTTTATATTCACTTGATTAGTGGTTTGAATTGCGATTAATTTGCTCCATAATATGACCTCGGACTCAACTTTGATATGTAAATTTAAATATTTTCATCGCTTTAGTCACTATACTATGACGCGTGCCTTAAAACCTAATTAGAACAACTAAACATTTTGGCACTGTTGCCGGGGAGCAACGTACATTTTTTACCACTATCATCTTATTCTGACTTGATTTCTAACTTCTCTTTATTTGATTGTTTCAAGGTGAATTAAGCACTCAGGATGATTGACTTAGACCAACCACACTAGAGGTGGGTTAGTCTTCTTCTCTTTGTTCCCTAATCCCATCTCTCTCTTGGGAAGATAAAAAAGGAAACAGACAAAAATTAGGAATCCAACCCTACCTTATTTTTCTAGTAATATCATTAAAGGCAAGAGTTTCTTAATTTATCTCGATTTTATTGTGATCAGATTTGATTAGATTGAAGTTGAAGTACCCAATTCCTTGCTACTTGCACCTATTAGGGACTCACAAGCACCTTGGATTTCTCACCTTCAATTTGCGAGGCTCTCCCTTCCTAGCTGCTCAAGTACTTTTCGGGATTGTGAGTTTGTGATACAGAGGTCCACATCTGCCTTGAACTGCCATGGTCATCCAATTCTTTTGGGTGCCTTGATCGGGTCCAGAATATTTCCAGTCTCTCATCTCATCTATAGTGCATGTATGGGAGGAGGTCAGTGAGACCTGTCTTGAGACCACCATTAGCAAGGCACACCCGTTGGGGTCAGACCCCGACCCACTTGTTTGGGTCTCCTTCTGATTTATTTGATATCTCTTCTGATCCATCTACATCTAATCCCAATTCTCCATCCTCTACTTCTATGGAGAATCTAGAACAAGAAGGGGGTGATATTCAACACCTACAAGACTAGCTACAAACTCCACCGACTTGATTCATGCACTGGCCAAGCCCCGACCACATCCACAGATGCAAGATCACTATAATCTTATAGTTGTGGCTATCGAACCCAAGGTATAGATTCTAGCTGGGGGACCTAATACAGAGTTGAAGCTGAATATTATCAACTTGGTCCCCCACTTTCATGGATTGGGCTCTGAAGACCTTTTCCAGCACATTCAAGAATTGAAAGATCTGGCCCAGACTCTCAAGCCAAATGTTCAGAATTGGAACACCCTGCTCAAGAAAATGTTCCCCTTCTCATTACATGATAAGGCTGCACATTGGTATTAGTCTTTGACTTGACCGATCAACACCTGGGAGGGTTTGCAAGATGAATTTCTCAAGAAATGCTTCCTAGTAGGGTGCACTAATGTCCTGAGGCATCAAATCATGCATTTCATGCAAAATGCGAGGGAACCACTTCATGAGGTATGGGATCGCTTTCTGGATCTCATGCGAAAATGCTCTCATCACGAAGTTCCTAAATGGGAACAAGTCCAATCTTTTTATCGGGGACTCTGTAAGGACATCAAATTATTTGTCAATGTAGCCTGTGGTGGTAACTTTATGGGTAAAGATGTAGACACCGTTTGGGAGATTCTCGAAAACATGTGTGAGAATTCCATAAGTAATGAGTCTATGGGTATGTTTGATCGGATGACTACCCGTGCATTGACAAACACACGAGGGACACACGAAACACGAAACCTATCCGCATTCATCGATCTGGAGTTAGTGGCCAATTGATTGGATAAGCTCTTTATCATTGAGAAGAAGTTAGATGATTTGATTGGACAACTCCAGAGAGCCACTTCTTCCCAACAAAGCACGTTGCACGTCCACCCACAGGGAGGGAGGCTGTGCATAATATTCACCACCACTCATATCAGGGGATGGATGCGTATCCACCCTCATCTAATCCAGGTTTTGGAAGAAACTTCGAACCTTCCTACTCTAATTGGGGGATCTCTGAACCCCCATATCCTAATTACTCTGGAGCTACTCATCCTTGCAAGGAGCTCCATGTAATGACTCGAACCTATCCCCTCATAGAATCCAGGGATGGCCCGCCTTGACTAATCCTAAGACCCAGTCATCCATTGAGAAATAAGCTAAATGCAAAAAGAAATACAACATTCCACACAAGCAATATAGCTAGGCATTAAATAAAAAGGCAGCAATACAATAGAACAGGAGATTTCAAAGGACAACATGCCACAAGCGAAAAGTAGAGTTTGCTAACTAGCCATCACAACAAGAATAAAAAGACGTAAAGCAACAATAGGTTTCCAAACACTAAAAATACTCACTAACAGTAAACAGTGCCTTTGAAGCGGAAATGGAAAAGAAACAGGCTACTATTGAGCTCGACTGGGCCTAACATCCTCTGCAGCCGGTGGTACTGGCTACTCACCTCCCTGACCTAAACATATATAACTGTTGTCAGCTAAATGCTGAGTAGAGTGGCAAACATAGGTACAAGCTATGCATTTAAAAGTTGAAAGCAGTAACCTGTTCATGCAATTTTCAATTAGTCATGTAGTTACCATCTGGTTCCATTTATAATCACTACTTGTTTATTATCCAGGTATTCTAGTAAAGGTCAATGTCATTACTTAATTCACATGTTCCCTAAGGGAATAATCTCCTTGTAGTTTTCCCGCGATGCAGGACGCATACGTGGCACTCTCCTGGCTGGGAGAGTACCCCATGGTAGCCCTACACCTAGTCTACCAACCCAGGGTCATGGTCGCGACGTAGCGGTGACTACGGCATGCATGATAAATGCACAGGTAGCTACCCCGCACTGACACGCAGTCAGTCCTTTCCGCTAGCGGGTACGCTCTAATGTACAACACTGAATAGAACAGCGGCTACACCCCTCAACAGTTTGCGTACCCTCGCCCGACTATCTCGATTTGCCCAGCAGGCTCGACAGGAGTCGGTGCGGGGAGGCCATTCCTAACCTTGGGTCCCAACCCAAGGGGAGGATAGCTCTCTCCATACACAACAGTGGCAGTAGTTCTCCTCGGTACCACGTACACGAGGACCAGCTTACTTTCTGTACCCAAGTCCAACCAATCATCATGCATGTATAAGCGAACTATTCCATCACACATCTGAGTATCCATGTCACTATACTTAAGCTACTTTCCCAGTTCTTCATAGGGTTCATGCATAGTACTCGTCTCGTTCCATCAAGTTACATGTATCCCTGTTCACACTCAGATTTTTTAATCATGAAAACAGGCAGCTCGTGATACAACAATAAAAGCATCCAGTAACATCAGTTGACTTACCATTTACTCACAATATGAAACTTATCAGCATGCATACTTAAATTATGTTAAGCGGGTTCATGCACTGAACATAAACATACACATCCTCAATCCTAGGGTTTATTCCATGACCTAGGTTTCAAGCAGAGATCGATAGTTCAACATTCACTTACCAGGAACAAACATCAAGAGTAGAGAGTACCACTCTACCAAAGGGTACAGGTGATATAGGGGCACAGACGGTGGATCCCAACGCCTCCGCAAGTCCCATATGCGCTACGGATTGGAGGCCTACACAAAATGGTCGGTCAAAACAGGCATTAATGTCGTTGACTAACATTTCAGCATGTCAAATAGGCTTAAAACAGTGTGGAAAGGACTCTAGCACATAGGAAATTCAGAAAGGAAACCAACGATACCTTAATTGCGCAATTCCGACTCCGTTTGGGCTCTGAACTGGCCCAAACACTCCTCCTGGTTCACCTAAGCCGGACCAGGTGGGTTGGTCTGGCTGGGCCGGCCGCCTACTAGCAACAGTAGCGCGCCCTGACCAAAATCATACGTCTAGGGTGAGTTCCAAATGTCTTAAACATGCGCAGGAATCCCACCTAGTGCTCCTGATCCTCCCTCGTCGTTTGCTACCCCTCACAGCCGTCTGAGGGTGCTACTAGACGTCTGACACTTCGCCCAGTCGTTTGGGAGTGAAGCCGGACGTCTGACACCACCTTCAGACATCTAAAAGCACCTCGATGGTTGCAGCAGCGTGCCTTCCCAATGTCCTTCGCCCCTACGCAGGCCTACCAGGCTAATATCCACACTCTACAACCACTAGGGCAGTGGAAACTTGGTTTTCGTGCCTGCACACAACATGGACTCCTCGAGCAGAGTTTACCTCAGCACTATGCGCATTCGCAAATGTCTGGAGCGTTCCTTGGACGTCCGTAGAGTCCTCCAGCCGTTTGCAAGATGTCACAGACGTCTGATAATCACAGGAGCTGTGCCCAACTCCACATGTAGGACCTGCTCGTAGCGGCTCTCCTTGTTTGCTGTGCCACTCCTCGAGCCTCGCAGCAGTAGCTTCTCCTCCTGTCGCTCTCTCTCTTCCTCCCGCACACACTCCTCTCCCCTCACGCTCTCGCTCTTCCTACTGCACTCATGACTTACAAGGGAAAGGAGTGAAGGTGTTGTGGGGCGCTGTTGGGGAAGAACAAAAATGGAGGTGCGAAAATCAAGGTGAGATTTTAGGGATTTTATAGGGGTAGAAATAGGGTTTTGGGGTGCATGGGAGGTGTTGTGGTGTAGGGAAAAATTGCAACCGCCCTACAGAACAATTTGTGGGGGTGTTGGAATTATGCAAACCCCTCCAAAAGCCAAAAACTCTGCACAAACCCCTCCAAAAGCCAAAAACTCCGCATGGGGTCTCTGTTGGTGCATAGAAAATTACGAAAAGGCCCCTAAGGTTCAAGAAAAGCCCGAATGACCCTTGGAGAGGGTCATTTCACTCCATGCCATCTAGAATGACCCGTTCTCTAACTCATACAACCCTGGATGGCGTAATCATCCAAATTGCTCCTAGTTGGGAAATAATCAGAACTCTAGACCTCAATTCCAACCCCGACCACAAAATCCGCGACCATAGTAGCCTGCTCATCCTAGGCCCAACCAAACTTTCAAACTAGGCCTAACAAGGAAGGCCATATGAGCCTGATTTTGCAGACATTGGTTGATATGCAGAAGACCATTGCTGCCATGCAAGGGCAGCACAATGCAGAGATTACAGAGTTTCATAATCAACTCGCACAGATGGCTGGGACTCGCTAGCCTAGTGCACTTCCTTCCCAACCTTTGCCAAACCCGAATAACGTGCTGCACTAGAGGCACGTTGTGAACCTAAATCAGGGCCAAGCACATTACATTTATCAGGCCCCTTTCGTACTTCCACCTGATGGGTCAGAGTTTCTACTTCATACACGAGACATCAGCAGCAACCTCCTATCTTGCCAACTCCAAATCCAAACTAGGCAGGCCTAAACTCCATTACTACTCGTTGTGGCAAAACTACTCAGGACCCACCTTATCCTAGTCAATCTGGTTTGAGTAGTTCAAGGCCCAAGTCCAAGATGGATATCAAGGACAAACCCACCCTAGACCCAGAGCCTAAACCAATCCTAGGAAAGCCTAAAGATATTCCATTTCCAGAGGCCTTGATTAAAGGAAATAGGAAATCCAAACCTGCGACACCTAAGGAGGACTTGGTCAAGCTCTTTGAGCAAGTCCAAATAAGCATTCCCTTGATGGATGTGATCCACCACATATAGATTTATGCACGATTTCTAAAGGACTTGTGTACACCAAAGCGTAAGCTGCAAAAAAAAGACGGGAGTCCGAGTCCAATTATGTTGTCAGAGCAAGTTAGCTCTATAATCTTGAGTAAACTCTCGCAAAAAGTGAAAGATCCTAGCACTCCTTTGATCTCTTGCAAGATAGGAAATTTAGAGTTCGATCGAGCTTTATTGGATTTAGGAGCATCCATAAACTTGGTTCCCACATCCTGCTAGACCACTTTAAGGAAACTGAGCTTAAACCAACTAAGGTGACTCTGCAATTGGCTGATAGATCGATTAAGTCACCAAGAGGAATTCTTGAGGATGTGTTGGTGAGGGTGCGAGGTTTCTATTTCCCTTTGGATTTCATCATTCTGGACATGGATACTCCTAAGAACCTAAGAGACACTAATCATATTGGGGAGACAGTTCTTAGTGACTGTTACGGCGAATATCAATTGCGAAGAGGGCTAGATAGAGTTGAAATTCGGGGATAAGACATTAAGGATTGAAATTTTTAAGGCCTAGAAAGGAATAAACTGTGAGGTAATTAAGGAAGTGTGTGACATAGGTTCTCTTATTGATGATCCGATTCCCAAGGTGAACCCAATTCTCCAAGGATCTCAACCACAAGAAGATCTTGACCCACAGATTAGGGAGCCTAAATCTGGTTTAGACCTATCCCTAGCTTGCACCCTGTCTTCTGAGGCTAACCTCGAACCCCCACCTACTGCTGATAACCCGATTCTAGAGTTGAAACCACTCCTAGACCATTTGAAGTACGTCATTTTGGGTTCAAATCAGACGTTTCTAGTGATTATCAATTTCCAACTCACTCCTGATCAGGAAATGAAGTTGATTTTTGTCCTCCAGAATATCGTAAAGCTATTGGTTGGACTCTAGATGACTTGACTGGAATAAGTCCCTCTTATTGCATTCATCATATTTATGTTGAAGAAGGCTTATGACCTTCTCGCGAGATGCAGAGAAGGCTTAACCCGAATCTCCAAAAGGTTGTGAAAAAGGAAATCATCAACTGGCTCAATGCAGGAATCATTTACCCCATCTCTGATAGCTGTTGGGTGAGTCCCATTCAGGTTGTGCCTAAAAAGGAGGGACTCACCATGATTACTACTGAATCTGGAGAAATCATCCCGACATGAATAGCGAACTTATGAAGAGTCTGTATAGACTATTGGAACCTGAATACCTTTGTGAAGATAGACCATTTCCCTCTCCCATTTATTGACCAGCTCCTTGAGAATTTAGTAGGGAATTTTTTTTTTTACTTTTTGGATGGGTACTTTGGATATAACCAAGTGGCAATGCATCTTGAAGATCAGGAGAAGACCACCTTTACCTACCCCTATGGGACTTATGCGTTCCGTAGGATGCCATTTGATCTATGCAATATGCTTGCCACTTTTTAGCAGTGCATGCTAACCATATTCTCCAATATAGTAGGTAAATACCTTGAAGCCTTCATGCACGACTTTTCAGTTTTCAGTCAGACATTCGATGATTGCCTTCTACACTTGGTTTAGATCCTCTGACGATGCATTGAAGTGAACCTGCTTCTCTCCTGGGAAAAGAGCCATTTCATGGTTCCTGAGGGCATCGTACTTGGACACCATGTATCTGAGAAAGGTATCCAAGTTGACCGAGCTAAGGTGAATCTGATTTCCAAACTTCCTGTGCCTTCCTTGGTCAAAGATATTCGATCGTTTCAAGGGCACGTTGGGTTCTATTGACGGTTTATATCTGATTTTTCCAAAATTGCACGCCCTTTGACTAATTTTCTCTCAAAGGACACTCCCTTTAAGATGACACGTGAGTGTGTTCGCACGTTTAAGATCCTGCGCGACCGAGTAACCTAGGCTCCAATCCTACAATCTCCTGATTGATCTCAGCTGTTTGAGATCATGTGCGATGCGTCTGACTACACAGTAGGAGCGGTACTTGGACAAAAGATCATTGGGAAACTGGTGGTAATATATTATACTAGTAAGACATTGGATGAGGCTTACCGTAATTATACGACTACGGAGAAAGAGTTGCTGGCTGTAGTATTTAGTTTGGAGAAATTTAGATCATACCACCTAGGCTCCCATGTCATTATTTACTTGGATCACACCGCTGTGAGGCACTTACTTGCGAAGAAGGATGATAAACCAAGGTTGATTCGATGGATCTTGCTCTTGCAAGAATTTAACCTAGAAATACGTGATAAGGTAGGAAAATAGAATGTAGTTGCTAATCATTTATCCTGTCTTCCTTTTTCGATCATTGACCCATCTAAACCTATTACCAAGCAATTTTTGGATGAACATCTTTTGGTCATTAATGGACTTCCCTAGTTTGCTGATCGTGAACTACTTGGTCACTAGGAAACTCTCGTCTGATTGGGCCAAGACTCGATGGGACAAGCTGATTTTCGATGCCAAGTACTATTTCTGGGAAGATCTCTTTCTATTCCACATTGGTAATGACCAAGTAATTAGAAGATGCATCCCTGATGATGAGGTCAATGATATATTTTCTGTCACGACCAAGCCTGTTGTGGCCATTTCTTTGGGCGTAAGACCGCAGCGAAGATCCTCCAGTGTGGGTTCTTTTGGTCCACACTATTCAAAGATGCATAAGCCTATTGTAGGGCATGTGCCCGTTGCCAGACACTCGGCAACATGGGTTCACGTGATATGATGACCTCAAATACGATCATTGTGTGAAATCTTTGACATATAGGGGATTGATTTTATGGGACCTTTTCCTGGATCCAATGACTTCGAGTACATCTTACTTGTTGATTACGTCTCGAAATGGATCGAAGCTATCCCCACGAGAATGAATGATCATAAAATTATTCTTCGTTTCATCCAGGAGACATCTTTTCCAGATTTGGGGTTCCCAAGGCCATCATCAGCGATGGCGGGTCCCACTTCGTGAATGTGTACTTCCAGTCTCTATTGAAGAAATATGGGGCGTCGCATTGTATTTCGACCCCATATCACCCACAAACCAATGGACTGGCTGAGCTCTCCAATCGAGAGATCAAGAAAATTCTTCAAATCAATATCAGACCTGACAGAAAAGATTGGTCGACTCGACTTCTGGAAGCATGATGGGCCTAGAGGACCACCCAAAAAACCCAGTTAGGGATGTCTCCGTTCAGACTTGTTTATGAGAAGGCATGCCACTTTCTTGTAGAAATGGAGCACAAGGCTCACTGGGCAGTACAAAAATGTAATTTGGGTCTCCGAAAGGTTGGAATTCACTGTCATTTGTAAATGAGTGAGATCGAAGAACTACGCAATGATGCGTATGAGAACTCGCGTATCTAGAAGGAGTGGATTAAGGCCCTTCATGACAAGCACATTTCATGAAAAACATTCTATCCTGGTCAAAAAGTACTCTTTGATGCCCAACTCAAGCTCTTCCCAGGAAAATTAAGATTGAAATGGATCGAACCTTTTTTAGTCCGAAGGATCTTTGGAAATGGAGTAGTCAAAATCAGTGAACTTAGCCATGACTCAAACCCTTTTTTAGTGAATGGTCAAAGACTAAAACCATTCCTTGAGCTTACCGATTTGAATATGGTTGCTAAATCTTTTGATCTCCATTCCCCTTGAGCTACATTGCGCTCAACTGATGGCGTTAAACTTAACACTTAACGGGAGGCAACCCATCATTTGAAAACCTGAGACCCTTCTTATCCTTCTTGTGTTGCATTCCTATTACACTTTAGGGTCTGTACTTTAGAACAGCCAACTCCACCTTCGATATTCACATTAGAGCTTAAAATCATTTGCAACAACCATCTCGACCCAATCACCTACCCTTGTGAACCTGTTCTAAAATATGAACTAAGCTGAATGCGAACCCACTTGGTTTGCAATGAGGGCATTGCAAAACTTAGGAACGGGAGGTATTAAAGTGCAAAACGACTCGAAATTCGATTCTTTTGAAGGGTTCTCATGCAAAAAAAAAAAAAGGAAGAAAGGGGAGGGAACTATTGAGTTGAATTGTAAATACATAATAAGGAAATAGAGGAGGGAAACACAAAAATAAAAAGGAGCAAAAGCAAAAGAAAAATTGTGGTTAGTCCCAGTAGTTGAGTATGGAACAGTACCTAAGTTCTAAGCTAGATTGATTGATGAATTAAGACTTGAAGTGTTAAAGAAAAGGAGATAAGTGAGGGATACCGATTTTAGGCCTCTAGGGCCTGTTTGGGCTTAAATATTCAAGTATTTGTTAAGATCTGGATTATTCCTCAAGAGGTTGAGGGAGTTGCGAAACTGATGTATTAAGTCTAAGGCTTATGAACTATTCAGCCTTTTCATCTGCCCTTTGATTTGCAGGACTTGGTAACCTAGGCATCCACATCTCATACACTGGTCTGGTTCAGTGATCTTAATGAAGAATAATGCTAAAAGTGTTTTGTTTTGAAAAAGAAAATGGTTTCTCGAAGATTTGACTTATGAGCTGCTTGAAAGCACAGTTGATTAGAGAAGTTCTCGTTGTTGAGAGGAGTAAATACTCTCCTTGAAGATGCATTATAGCATATCGTCTTCTCGACGCTTGTCTCTTAGGATATTTAAATATCCTACCGGGGGCATGTAAGTGCCTTGTGCTGGTTCAGGTGCTATGAGTGGCATTATCTCGAAATATTGATTGCTAGGGCTTGGATTAGCTACAGAATGCCATAGGTGTCACTATCACGAAGTGTTGATTGTCAGGGTTCTGCGAGTTTCCATGGGTGGTGATATCCCAAAGCATCGATTGCAAGAGACCCTTTAAGGATTGATGATAGGGACGAAGAATCTGATACAGACTGTGTTGAGGGCCAATTCGATGTTGGATTTAGGGGAATCACAAAAAAATTACAAGAAGAGAAAAATCTCAAAATATTTCTCTCTCTCTTCTGAAAAATAGACTAGCAAGTTGAACCTAGACTTTGCTGCACGAACGCACGAGTACTTTAACCATTGGGGTCAACGAACCTCTGAGTAGATTCTGGGACCTTAGAAATCTTTGTTGTAGACCCAAGGTTGAGGTTGGTCAGGTCCGTATCTTAGCTAGTACTTGAATACCTTTAGGTTTAGAGTTGGTATTTTGATATAATATCTAGAGGTGTAGCATGACAAGGCACCATGACGGTAAAAATCTGGTCTAGAGATCTGGTCTGTTCCATAGGATTTTGCTTGACTAGCAAAAGTTAGATATGGGGATATGATGGTAACACCATCATCTGCCATAACTAGCCTAATTTAGTCCAATTCCAAGGTTAATTGCTCCTTAATAACTATCAGAAGGGCGTAATTCAGTTCTGAGTTGAACTTAAGAAGAAAGGAAATTCCATTAATTCTACTGTTTTAACGAGAAATCATGAATATAGATTAACTAAGGGGTAAACCAGTGCCTACTCTAAGGTTAAATGAACTTAAATTCCTAAGAAGTGGGCTCGAACTGAATGAATTAGGATTTTCTGAGAATTGAAGATTATTTTAATAATAAAAATCCTAATTACAACCTCACTTAAATTGAATGGGTTTTGGTGAAAATAAATATAATTTAAACCTCATAAAAATCATTGAACACTATTCTATGAGGTTTGGAACTTTCACTTTAACCAAATGAATCCATTTTGACCAAAAATAAAGACCAATGTGGGAAATTGCTTCATTTTGGGTTATAGTGTAAATTACCCAATTAAATTTCATCAAAACCAAAATTTGAGGTCACCATTAGATTTCTTGGATCCAAATTAGGTTACCCCTAAATTTTGAGCACAATTAGAGTCCATCTTGTCCTAGATTGTATTTCAGCTCATAAGTCTGTATTTATTACATAAAACCCTTTTGTTTTGATTTTTATAATCAGGCCCTTCTCCTTCTTCCTCGTTCTAGAAAAGGAAACAACAGTAGCAACCAACGAACCGAACCCGTTGATCTTTGATTGGAGATTTGCTACATAAAATCTCCACCAATTCCCTTCAAATTTGGAGGGATTGGTCATCAGATCTTACTCTACCAATTGCACCCAATCACGAGCTCCTTTTGAGCCAATCGACTTTGGCGAATCGAGATACTTGGAATCTAAAATCGCTAAAATTGCAAGTAAATCTTGAGAATTCAACACAATTCAAGGCCAATTCCTCCTTTATACAAGTTCTTGGGTGTTCCCAAGCACAATTTAGTCGAGAATTGACCGTGTTTTTCCTCTTCTTCAACACATGCTCACCTCATCCTCCTACTCCGGCAACCTTCTTCGATCTCCCTCTTCCATGCATGCTATCACCACAATAGCACCACCATCCTCTTCTTCCGACCTTAACTGGCCCCATCTTCGTCGCCAATTCCTTCAGCAGATCCATCGTCTTCCTCTCGCCCGAGCTGAATTGGGCCGATTTTGAACTGACTTGTATTGAGGCTTGGATTGGATTTTGCCTTTGGTTGAAAGGCTCTCTTTCGCTGAAGAGTTGCCTAAGTATTTAGGGCTTTATTTGAAGTTGAAAACCAATTTTTTTTAGCCTTAACATTACATTTCTTTTGGAGTTTGATAGTATAATTATTTAAGTAATATATATTTGTTTATATCAAGATATTGTCTCATTTTATATTCATTTGATTAGTGGTTTGAATTACAATTAATTTGCTCCCTGAGACGACCTTGGACTCACAACTTCGAGATATAAATTTAAATGTTTTCGTTACTTTAATCGCTATACTACGACGTGTACCTTACAACCCAATTAGAGCGACGGAACAATGGCTGGTTATTTTGATTCTTAAGTATGAGATGTAAGTTTACAATTTATTGTATGAACTTCAAGGGAGAGAAAATATTATTTTTGAATTTCGAAAAATATAGAATGCAAGTTTGCCCTAAAAGACACACCTATTGTTATTTAATTAAAAACCTAACCCACAACCATAAAAAAATTTGGAAATTTTTGGAATAATACCGAGATGCTAATGAAGCATGCAAATTTCATATGAATCTGATTTCTAAAAAAATATCCTAAATTTGCATAATGCAAAGTTAGGGTTTTGTGTGCACATTTAGTTCAAAAATTTTATCTTTTTCTCTATAACTCAAAATATCATAAAATTAAATAGAATCCACTACGCTAAGATATGCATGCAAAGTTAAATTAGCTCAAATAAATAGCCAAAGTAAGGCATGGAAATTATTTTTAAAACTACTATTAACTCAATGTAAGAAGCAAAAGTAAGAATACAAGAATAAAACTAATGATAGAGTGAAATTGTGAAGATACTAATTAAACTAATCATGCGATAGCTTAGTGTTTTTGGGCATTAAGTTAATCATTACAAAGGTCATGAACTTACAATAATCATGATGTTGCTTTTCCCCTAGGATTACCCTATCCAAGAACTATCTACTAAGGGAATAATTTGACTTGGACTTTCTCCTAGGCTTAGATTATTCTACGTAGTCTAATTTATGGTTACAAGATAATTCAGGTTAGTTGCAAGCAAATAAAAGGAGATTAATTACTCAATTCATGATATTAAGCATGCAATTAACTTAATCCCTACCCTAAGCAGAAATATCAAGCCATACATAGCTAAGAAAAGAACATTAAATGCATAAATAGGATTAACCATGCAGAACATGCATGACTTCATTTTTGGTGAAAAATACCTAGACAAGTTTAAATATAAGCACTACAAGAAAAATGACATTTATTGACGAATTGAATAGTGTCAATCAATGCTTTCGCCACTATTACTTTTGATTTAACATCATTTTTTTTATATATGACACCATACTTCCTTTAACAAGGAACTAAATTCAAGAGAAATAGCACTAAGTTTCCAGCTTTCATAGGCATGAGAAGTGACCCCAGTTTCCATGGATTGAATTCTTAAAATAAAGACTTAATCGTAGGTAGTTTCCTCTGTCATAACATTATGACTTCCTTTTTCATGGTTGATGACATTAAAGAGTATGCTACAAACACCTGTAGGAATTTGTGGGCAAGAAATTGATGTTTTCCAAGTAAGAAAATCTCAAGCTCCATGTAGAGAAGAAAGAGAGAGGTGGAGATGGACCCTTTGTGAAGGAGTTTGCATGGTTCATGTCAATAGCGATTGGGCGAAGGAGGTAGCAATCAGGCGGAGGTCGTAGGAGAGGAGGGGAGGAAATGATCGAGTAGAGGAGTGGAGGACGACGACTAGGTTGAGAAGCAGAGGGCCATCAAGTGGCGATCAAGCATAAGGGGGGAGGGTGGAAGAGCTTGGGATTGGTGCAAGATTCTTTCTAGGGGAGGGGGATGGGAGGAGAGTTGGATTGGGATTTTTTTTGAAGGGTTTTGGAGGGAGCTTATATTATTTGAGATGGTTCTACTTAACGTCTCCAATAAGTGACCCAAAAAGTCACTTGTGTTGTAGTGATAAATGGCCGAAAATCACCATATTATTAGGATTTAGGAGTTTTTTTACCACCACAACTGCCAAACCAAATGGAAAAGTATGCTACTAAAAAATAGCATGAAACATAAAGATTAGGATTGATTTTCTTTCGACCCACATTTCCCTTCTTTACACTCTCAGACCTCGTAACTGGATTCCAAGAAATGAACAAAAACAAAAGAAAGGGGGAATTGCCTAAATCAAACACCTTTTAGGGAGAAAGGTTGAAGCACATGGAGGAGGTCCAGGAGCTCATCGAACCTTTCATCTGATAAGACATCTCCAAGGGACGGTCTCCAACCACCACCCCCATTGATCTTCCCAAGCATCAGCCACAAAGCCCCTCTCCACGATTTTGAATCAAAAGAGAGATTTCCAAAAATGGCATATCGATTCACTCTATCAATAACCGAGCCGAATCTGACCTAGGGGATTTACCTTTTCATAGGCGATCCTAGCCATTCAAAGGAGGGTAAGGGTCACAAGGAGAGGGAACCACCACCCCTTGGGGTGAAGTAGTTCTACCTTAATTAGATCTATAAGACCTCACCCTCCTAAAGGGGGGCATGGGGGGTTTTCCTTATCCCTTGGTGACAAATTTTGAAAATTTTTTGCTATTTTTGGAGGGTGCAAAACCTTTATAAATAAGGGGAAGGTCCCCATTAGATATCTTCTCCCTTCCATCTCAACCACCTTCCCACCTTCTGCCATTTGTCCCTCTTAATCTCCCTTTCGTATAAAGCTGCTACGTCTATAGCATCGTTCTCGCATGGCACACATCATCTTCATTGATGAGGAAATGAGCTCTCAATGGTGGCGTGAATGCACGCTACATCAGCACTTTCTGCTAGCAGATAAGGATGACGTGGATGTGCATGAGCTTTGAATCGACGGTGGACTTCCTCGTCACTACAATTTGATCTCTCATCTCCGTTTTTGTTTCATTTAGTTGATTCATGCATGTACTAGAATTATAACACTACATTTAACATTAATATCGTTGATTCCTATTTCTTTAGTTTCATTTATGTTTGATTTGATTTGCATTTAGTTTAGAAATTTATTTCTGTACGTTGAATGCGTCAAAAAGATTCAAAACAATTCTTGTACGTGTGCTTTGTGGTAGTTTAGTATATCGGTAAATTTCGTAGGTAAATCATGTACATAAAATTGGAGAAAAATAAAATATCGTCAGGTTTATGAATCAAGTGTTCATGGAGGACATGTATGCCAATTCTGATTTCTAATTTCAAGTAGAGACTTCGTTGATTTTCTGGGAACTATAGTCATAGTTAGGCCGCTATTTTGAAGGGTGCGTAGTATAACACGTTAGGAGTGCATATAATATTTTGTGATTTTTTCAGACAGGCTAGATATTTATCTTGGATTTTCTTTGTCTGGGTATGCAATCTAGGTCTTTGGTTTGTATTAGTTCATCGGTATCCTACATTAGTTTGGGCTTTGCACGCATTCTTCTAAAATTGTAGTAATTAATCTAATAATCTCTAGGTTTTATATTTATTCTCATTATGGGATCGACCAATACTTACCCTTGCTATTATAGTAAGGTTAGGTTCAGAATTAAATTACGCTTATAGGCCGACAAAGCAAACACTGGTTCTTTACCATAGCAGGAGATAATAGTAGATGAACACTAGTTTTAATGATGAGGCTACATGTCGGTGAAATCCTTTGGTGACCAAGTGTGCCATGTACTGATCAATCGACCCATCCGACTTCTATTTAAGGCAATAGGCCCACTTTGTGCCAATGATATTCATGAAGGGGTTGCGTGACACTGATGCCCAGGTTCTATTCTATAAAAGAGTTTCAAATTTGGTTGACATAGCATCTATCCAATCTGGATCTTTGGCTGCTTGAGATAGGAAGGCTCAAGTTCCTCACATTGAGTGTAGAAGTAGGATGGAAGAGAGTGTTGAGAAGCTAGAAATGCTTTCTTGTTGAAGATGCCTCGCATTGAGCGGATCACCTTAGAATGGGTGTGGGCTTGGTTACCTGGTAATAGTGCTGGTGGTGGATTTGGAAATCAGAGTTAGGTGATGATGGTGAAGTTGGGGGTATTATCAGTTGAGGAGGGGTGGAAGGCGATATGTCAAGAGGTGATGGTGGTGGTGGTGGGATAGTATGAGTAGAAGGTGAGTGGAGATCAAGTGATAGATGAAGAAAAGTAGGAGATGTAGCTGTGGCAGTAAGAGCAAGTGATTGCTGGTCTTTAAATGGATAAAGTTCCTCATTGAAAACAACATATTCGAAGATGACGATTTTATGTGTAATCTTATTCAGACATTAGTAGGCCATGTGTGGAGCTATAACAAAAAAAAAAAATGGAGTTGATTGCTATTGAAGCTTATGGGAGTAATATGCACGCGAGAGGACAACACCTGCAGCCGGACATTTTAACATGTAGTCTGGTTATTGTTGTATAAGACATCACAAGGGATAGCCCCATTGGTGGCCACAGAGGGAAGCATATTAATCATGTGAATGGCTGTATGAATAGCATAAAACCAATAGCATAAGAGTACTGCACTTTGATAGAATGGAGCTCTTCCAAACTCAATATTATATCAATTTTTACGCTTGGCTATGTCATTTTGATGTGGCACATGTGGTGCAAATATGCGGAGGTGAATTCCATAGGAATTAAACCATCAATGCAACTTCTGATACTCACCTCCCTAGTTCGTGTGGATTGCCATAATTAATGTACAAAGTTGAGTTTTAATGTATGAATGCAAGCCTTGAAATATCTGATAGAGATTAGATTTCTGAGTTAAAAGGATAAACCCCATGTGAATTTAGTGCAATCATCTATGGATGTTATGCATATTTGTGCCTATCATTACAAAGAAAAGAAGTCCAGACATCTGAATGAATAATGTCAAAGGGGCTTGAACTAATTGTATTGGTACCTAGCAAAGAGTACCTACGATGCTTGGCTTGCATACACACGTCACAAACAGAAGATAGGTGTTCAGGTATAGATGGAAGTTGAAATTTATTTACAAGTCTTTGTATAAGGTCATAGTTAGCAAGTGCAAGGTGTTTGTGCCACAAGGGGAGCAAAGAGTTTTCTGCCAGTAGCTAGCTTCAGCATGCTGAGAGAGGAAGGGGATGAAAGACGAGTAGTACATATGAGCTTTGAGGGTAGCCATAAATGGAAGAGACCAACATTAGACCTTCCTTACAAAAGAAATTTCTTCATCGTTGCATTCTTCACATACACATCAGCAGGGTGTAATTCAAAAATGCACTTACTGTTAGCAGCAAATTTTTGTATGGATGATAACTTCTTTGTTGCTTTTGGCACGTGAAGAATATTATGTAGCTTTAGAGAATAAGAAGGAAGATGAAAACATTTAGAACCTATATAAGAAATAGCTGAACCTTAGCCGTTACCAAACTTCACTTCATCATATCCTTGGTATTTAACACCAATGTCTAAGCTAGCTAGAGAGTTAGTTATGTTGTGTGATGCCCTAGAATCAAGGAACCATAGTTCCTCTCCTTGAGATGATTCAGCAGCAGGGACAGTTGGAGGTGAAGAAATATCCTACCCTACTCATAACGATAATAGCATGTATTGTACAAGAGATTGCGATGACTGCAAATTTGGCACGGAGACATTCTAGTGTTAAAAGATTTAGAGAAACAATAAGAAGGGGAGTAACTAGATCATCCTCAAAAAGAAGAGCATGTTAGCATATTGTAGTCTAATTTTAAATATAGAAATAGTCTGAGGACATGTTCTGCAAATTGTAAAACACAACTCGTATATAAGAAGGGGCTTTTGCTGGTGATGGTGTAACAACCTATCAACCAGTCCATTTCTCTGTCTGTTCGTTTCAGCTGTTTCTAACATGGTATCAGAGTGGATCTGCGATCCCAAAGATTGATCACGCTTTTCTGATCCGATTGCTCGCCATTTTTAGGTTGGTCAAGCTTCTTCATCATATGATCTCTGGTCTTCGATCACTGAGGTGGTTAGATCATCTATTGCTTCATCTGGTTCTTGTGCTTGGTCTGCTTTGTTTTATCTTGCAAGTGATTTGTTGTTTGATTCCTTGCAATTGTTCAGATTGGATAGCGATTGTTCAGTTTGGTCAATCTTGGCAATTCATCTACTGTAGTTTGTTGTCATCTTCACTGCTTTGTTCTAGCGATGGCTTCTTCTGATGTAACAGGTGGCAGCACTGATTCCCCCTCAAAAATTGTGATTCTCTTCCAACCACAATCCAACGTAGTGTTCCCTACAAGTTGAATGGCAGCAATTATCTCTTTGGAAGGGGCAATTTGTGCCTATCTTGAATGCCTATGGTTTAATAGGTTTTGTGGATGGTTCTCTTTCTCCACCATCAAAATTTGTTGCTGACTCAGAGTCCAATGTGCCTATTCTCAATGAAGAATACTTGACATGGTATTGACAAGATCAACTTGCTTTAAGTTGGCTTATTTCATCCTTTTCTAAGGAGATCTCATCTCAGATTGTTGATCTTACTTCTGCTAGTTCAGTTTGGGGTTTCTTGAACACTTATTTTGCTACACAAACAAAAGCAAAATTTTTCTGATATAAATCAGAATTGAGCTCTTCAAAGAAAGGAGACAGGTCAGTGTCAGATTTTGTTGCAAAAGCTAAGTCATTAGCTGTTCGTCTTGCGACTTCTAGCAAGCCAATTGAAAGTGATGATTTGCTTCTTGACATCTTGAATGGTTTAGGTCCTAACTTTGATTCTGTTGTGAGCATTCTGGTTAGCAAAGCTGATCGTATATCTTATGAGGAAACTGTTGACATGTTATTGTCACATGAACAACGACTATTGAGACATCAACCCAAGTTAGATGCCTCAGCAAATGTAGCTACTTCTCAGACAAATTCAGCTACTTCATCTTCAATGAGAGGAGGCAAAAGAGGAAACAAATTCAGGGGAGGTTTCTCAGGAGGAAATTCCAGTGGTCGTTTTTATGGCAGAGGTCATATCAATAATAATTTCTTTGTTCCTGGTGGTCGGTCTAACAATTTTAGACCATCTGTGGCAGGAGTACAATGGAAGATATGTGGCAAGCTAAACCATTCAACTGTGACTTGTTACCAAAGATTTAATCATGCTATAACCCCACAAGTGCAGTTCACTGATTCTTCCAATGTCAATTTACAACCATGGTACATTGATAGTGGAGCAACTCACCATGTCACAAATGAAATGGCCGATCTTGACTTAGCTTCTGACTACAATGGAACTAAAGAAGTCCTGTTTGGAAATGGTGAAGGTGAGAAAATATCTCATGTTGGCACTAATTCCATTCATCAATAGTGATGGAAGAGGATGGGTGGAGGATTGTGTGTGGCAGGAGAGCTCTCAGGAGAGAGTCATGTGGACGCGGGGGAGCTCCGCCGATCTGCTACCGTTGCTGTGAACGTAGGCACCTCGCCGCTGTCTGCTGCAACACCCTTGTTTGCCTTCGCTGTAGGGGCTTGGGCCCCTAGCAGCCTACGTGTTGGGTCTAGAGAGAGGTGTCAAGAGGTGGACGGTTAGGGCAAGAATGGCCACAACAAACATCACCATCAGCCCAACCACCATAAGATGGCCTCCGGTACATGCACGTGGAGGGCCATTGAGGCATGCGGGTGGAGGGCCAATGGGGCATGCGGGTGGAGGGCCTGCAGTGCATGTTGGCCATAGACACGTGGAGGAACAGATGACTTTGGTGTCAGGTTTGCCACCTCTACCAAGGCCACTGGACTTTGAAGTCCACATGCCGAGGTCTCCCGTGGTCAGAGTATGGAGGAAGTGCTCAAGAATGCCCCCATAGGGGAGGTTTCCGTCAAAGGAGTTGGGTTGGAAGTCCAACGTGGTCAGATTGCTTCTGAGGCCTTGCGGTCAGACCATTGGAAGGTGGCATTCTTGTCCCGTTCTCATATCCAACTGTTCAAGTTGGAGTGCGACGTGATGCGTCTTTGATTTTGGTCTACGGCGTCGAGCAAGGTGGTGATCACATGGCGGTTCGTCTCGCCATTGGACGGAGCCTTGGAGGAAAAATCTCCCACGTGGATCACGTGGACGGGGGCGGAAGTTGTGGAACTCCTTGGAGTCTCGCTACACCTCAGATCACCCAAGGTGGTGGAGGCCCTGGTCATGAGGTTCGGCCACCTTCGCGACAGGGAGGCTGTTGACATCCATGAAGGTGCAGTTGGAGTGGTTGTCGAGAGGACGACGGGTTCAGCCCTACTGACCTCATTGGTGGTTCAGTTGGGGGGCTCATCTTAGCTTGTTAGGGTTCGGTTGATCAAGAAGGTGGTGGTTGAAAGGGAGGGTGCGACCCAAAGTAGGGAACGGGGTGGGGGGTTTGGTCGGGAATGGCTTTGGCATTCGAAGGGCCGCCAAGATGTTCACTGGATGGCAGAGGAGTAGATGGGATAGATGAAATCCCTGTTGACATGGAGATGGGAGGTGATGACGATCTTGGGGAGGCCCCGACGACGGAGATGGGAGGTGATGACGAGATTTACACGATTTATTAGATGCGGGTTTTTGTCGTTGAGACAAGTAAAATTTATCGACTCTTAAATTTATATTTTTAGATAGTGGTGATATCTAGGGCCTTTTAAGGAGGCCAATTTTGTCAGTCAAATAGATAGTTCTCTCTCACTCTCTCATATCAACACTTTTTTTTTGTTTTTTGATTCTTGTTATTTTTAGGGTTTTAGAAATAATGGGCAACGAATGCAAAGATGACTACGCTAAAGAAGAGCATGCCTACAAACTAGAATCTAAGTAACAAGATAAAGTCCTCTCTAAGCTCACCCTAAGTGCGTCGAGACCTAGGATAATTATAGAGGGAGTGTGGTGCACAACTACTAGAAAAAAGCACACGAAATTGAAAACAGGTAGCTGAAAGGCAAATGATTTCTTGTATTACTAGTGAAATGAAAGACAAGTAACAGAATACTTGTAAAAAATAAAAACAAGATGACACTAGCTAATACAAAAGATAGATAAAGATGAAGAAAAGCCCTCCAAGTAGCAAGAAGTTTTCGCTCCAAGTGCGGCGGCTCCCACACTATGAAGAAAACTTATGTGCTCCTAGTATCCTCCTCTGTTCCTCCTCCAAGGGTGGACGTCCACCACCCTTATGCTCCTGCATGGCCGTCCTCCTTGAAGTGGGCTTGCTCCTTGGCTTGGCACAAGAAAGAAGAGAGAAGAAGAACAAGGCACCAAGGAGGCAGGTACGTTGCCTCCTTAATCTTCTTCTCTTCTCCTTCCTTGGCTGAATTAGGTAGGTGTAGGTATGGGTTTTTGGGTAGCCAAGGATGGGGTTTTAGTGGTGGTTAGATGGGGTATTGATAGGAGGGGAAAGGGGGTTGGCGTGGAGTTTAATGGAGGGTTAGGATTGGGTTTTCGAGGGTGGTTGGTGGATGTAGGGATAGGATGGTTTGGCGCCATGTGTAAGATTGCTTAAGTGGGTGGTTAAGGGTTGGAGGGGCACCATAGGTGGAGCCTACCATGTAGGGTTGCCATGGATTTGGCGCCAACTATGAGGGGTTCTAGAAGGTTAGGTTTTGGAGGGAAAAAAAGAAGGGTGGAGATGGGTTTAAGGTGTAGGTGTAGGGTTGAGATTAAGGGATTTTTGGAGGGAAAAAGTGGCGCCAAGTATGGGGTGGTAATGGGGGGTTTTGGTGCCACTTTTGTGGTGGCACTTGGTGGTGGTGGTGGGGTGAAAGGGTAGGTCTAGGTTGGCGCCAAAAGGAGTAGGACTAGGTAGCTTAGGCGGGCTCAGGGTTAGGTGTATTTGGTGGAGCTAGCTAGGTAGCGTTTAAGGTGTTGGTTGGTCCAGGTAGGGGAGTAGGAGCTGAGCTAAGCTAGCTAACCTAGTAGAGTAGTAGAGGAGGAAGTAGGAGGATTAGGGTTTATAAAGGAGCTAAAATGGAGTTTGCATCGGAGGTTACCGGAGTAAGCTGCTACTGAAGATAGTTGAAGTAGAGCTCAATAGCTAGCTTTGCTAATTAGTTCTTTGCTAGCTACCAAGCTAAGCCAGGTTGAGCTGGTTTTCTTCTATCTTGAGCTAAAGTGAGCTGGAGCTGGTCTTCCCGAAGACTACCCAGCTAGTTGAACTAGCTTAGGTCAAGTAGCTCAATTCAACTAAGTTGAGTTGATCTAAATCTCTAGGAGCTGGAGTTGAGTTGACCCAAGCTGGTTGAAAGCTTCTTCAGCTGACTGGGCTTAGCTAGTTGATGGTAGTAGCTAACCCTAGTCAAGTAGAGCTTCCAAGAGTTGGATGGAGCTGAGAGGAGCAGGGATCAACTAAAAGTTGAGTTAGCCTGAGCTTCCATTCAGCTAAGGTGAACTGAATGGAGCTAAGATGAGCTAGCTACAACTAGGTTGAGCTGGAATTGAGCTGAAGGCAACTGAGTTGAGCAAGCTTGAGCTAGCTTGAGCTACCATCCAGCTGAAATGAGCTTAATGGAGCTGAGATGAGCTAGCCTTAATTAAGTGGACTTGGAGTCCGACTGTGATGAGTTGGATTCAACTAGGATCCAGCTGAATTTGGGCTTCCTCTTCATCTTCTGCCTTCTAAAATGCCAAGGTTTGTTGTGCTTATCCCTGACACTCAAATAGACATTAAAAATACAAAATAATGCAATGCATGCCTAACCTACAAGAATGCCTAAATGCAGCCCAAAAACCTATTTGCGGAGTTAAAATCCTCAGAGTTAGGTCTTTTTAGGGCATAAGAATGATGACAAATTGACGTTTATCACACTCTCATGCTTATCTTTTGCTAGTCTCTTAGCAAAATTGATTTTCACAAAATGATTTTTTTGGGAAAGACTAAGTTTTTTTACTTTTGAGGAGAATATTATGGGACTTTGATTGATTGAAAACAAGAAAGGTACAGAATTTCTTGAAGACAAAACATCGAGATTCATCTTTGGATCCAAGGGTTAAATGAATCGAGATCAATGCATCCTTTAAAAATTCACAGGTTAACTCTGTTCTAATTCAAATGACCCAAAAATTTCTTCGCAATTAGGATTTCCTTGGCTCTCAAATCCGGTTCACAACTTGCAAAACTATTAAAAATCATGTGTCAGAACTTCGTGATATGCCTAACATTATTAGGATATTTATAAGGTTATGCTATTGAAACTTTTTCTTTTTTTGATTCACCCATGCTTATCCTTAGATCAATCCTACTATAGATGTGTTGGAATCATTATTCCCATTACCAACCTCGAGGGAGCTTTGGCGCTGGTACTTCGAGGTAACACTGTCCATAACACTCCCTGGGAGATCAGAACCCCAAAACACAATGCAGTGTAAAAGGGCTCTCCAAGCAAACTCAGGCTTTTGTCCAACGCTATGGGTAGAGCATCGTCCAAGACACCTGAGCCGTAAAATTACGCCTTAATGCTCCGTCTAAAGATAATATAAATATGGAACAACACCAAGGCGGTAACATGTTGACATCACATCCTCAAAGGAGGTAATTTCCTCAGCAGTGGAAACTCACACCAATCATCTGCCTCAGATTTTCACTGAGACTAAACGGGGGCTTTTCTGGATTTTCTAGATGTTTTTAGGTTAGGTTGTGTTGGCTTTGTGTGAAATTTTTGACACGAGATTTCTAAAAAGAGACGCAAGCTTTTGGATCGGGAACTAAGCCAAGTAATTTCCAGGTATTTAAATAAGATCAAGTCGCCTGAATCATCAAGAGTTCAGAAGGAATTTTTCAAAAGATACTTGATCTAGTCTGAGGTAGATCCCAATGTCCCTCAGACAAATGGATCAATATCCTTGTCCCAAGTTTGTTAAAGGTTAAATCCCAATGTCCCTTGAAATGAATTTTCAACCTTAGTCCCAGGTCGTCAAAATTTCCTTAGAAACTTTTTATGATTTTTCTAATTTTTATGAGAATGCATGCATAAAAAGAAAGATTTTTTTAATGTTTTTAGGTTTTGAAAATCCTGAAATGATCTTCAAAATTTTAAAACACCACCCCCATGCTTAAGATATGCCATGTCCTCATCCATTAGGAAGGGAAAGGAGTTCACCTTAGTGAAAGGAAGGTCAAATTTAGGATGATCAAAACCTGAAAAAAAGAAACAAAAGGAAAATCAGAAACATGATGGGTTACTTCCCATCCAGTGCTGTCTTTAACGCCATTTAACTAGGCGTGAAGCGATGTATGGAAGATGATCAATTACGTAAATAATTGGACACTTGAATACCCTTAAGAATGAAATCTTCCTCTTGGTCCCCTAAAAGGAAAGTGGTGGAAGTAGGGGGACTAAAATAAGATGGAAAAGTGGAAAAGGTACCAGAGTTTGACCAGGGTTTTAATTTAGGATGGAGGTCAAGTTTAGGGGGATCAGGTAGTAGGTCCAAGGGAAAGGAAGTGGGGGAAAAGTTAGTGGTATGAAGGGTGGGTGAAGTTAGGGTGGGATGGTGAGGTGAAATTAGAGTGGGTGGGTCTGGAGACGAGTCAGGATGAGATTTTGATTGAAGGCAAGTCTCCTAGTCATTGATGTTGTCGACCACTGATTCAAAGTCAGAATCTTCAAGGAAATTGTGGCTGGGAAGGGAATCCACAAGCATTGTTTCCTCCACCAAATTAGATAATTCAATATATGAGTCCTCAAAGAAAACATCATCATAGAATTTCCTGGAGGATTTGAAAATATCCAAGGTAATTATTTGGCCAGCGCAAGTGATATCCTTTTTTTTTTTTAAGAATGGAAGGAAATCTATTGCAGACGATAGAAATTTGGAAAAAATATTGTTAAAGAGTCAAAAAAACTACCATTACATCTCCCAATGATGTATGAGAGCCCAACAATTGTGCACAACCACCAGCCTCTCCTGAAAAAGGCGCTCATTTCGTACGCCAAACACTCCACAAAACTGCCGCCATATGACAACGTGGCTTACAACTCAATAAAAAATCACCCAACATGTCATCCCACACTGGCATAGAGCTGCCACACATCACCCTCCAAACGTAATTAGTGACTACACAAGACGTGAAGATATGTCTCACACTGTCAGACCGTAAGCCACAAAGTTGGCAAGGCTTCGCAGGAACCCCCATTCTTCTATGCCTCAAGTCACTGGTAATGAGACCACCCCTTCTGCAAAGCTAGAGAAATATTTGAACTTTAAGCGGAATTCGTAGCTTCCACAGACCCGCACAGATAGAATCCCTCTCATCCTACATCCGCTTAACCATTTTTTCATAAGCCTTGGAGGGAGTGAAGTTTTCCATCCAGTGGTACCTGTCAGTGCCACTAGCTGGCTTAAAAGCCTGAAGTTCCATTAGCAGTCGATGTTTCTCCACCCTTATACGTATTCCACCCCTGCCATCCACGTCTGGAAACTTCCAGCTATCCTCCACCACACTCCAATACTTCTCCACCTTAGCCGATTTATTTGCAACAGAGCCATATGCACGAGGAAACTTTCTCCTGTAGCAGCCCCCACAGTCGACCAAACATCATCCCAAAATAAAAAAGATTTACCATCACCACAAACAGGCTGAAAGAACCTCCAGGGCACTTTCAATGCCTCAATCACTGAGTTCCAGAGTGGAGAGGGTCAGCATGGTTGTAGCCTATCTCTGAGCACATGTGATTCCCTATTATACACAACTTGTCAATTCTGCCCACAATTTGTTTTCTCCATTAAAAATCTTGATCGCCCATTTCAGTAGTAACAAATCATTGAATTCTTTGAGAGATCTAATACCAAGACCCTCAAAATCCTTGGGTAAACAAAGTTTACACCACTTCAGGGGTTGTAAGAAACACCGCTCGTGTTTAACCCCTTTCCAAAAGAAATGCTTCCTCATGATATCCAGGCGCTTCCAGATTGCCTTCGAAGCCTGGAAGAGGGAAAAGATGAAAATCGGCATGGACGTGATTACCGAATAGAGGAGTATCAGTCTACCTCCTTTGGAGAGGTATCAGCTACTCCACCCTTCCAACTTGGCCACAATCTTCTTGAATAAAAAGCTCCAGTCACTTTTCTTCAACTTCCCATTTCTCATAGGCAAACCAAGGTATGTGATAAGTTGCTTAACCGCAGGGGTATGCAGACTAGAAGATAAAGACTCTTGCTCAACTCCAGTCATCCCAAAGCACACAAGCGATGACTTATCACCATTCAATTTTAAGCCCGATACCTCACCAAAAATCTTCACCATAGAGTATAAAGCAAGGGCATCCTGTGAACCACCTTCTACAAAGAATACGGTGTCATCCGCATATTGGAGCATTGGGGCCAACGCCCGAGTGTTGGACAAAGCAAAGCCCCTAATCAAACCCGCTTCCGACAACTTAAAAGCAAATCGAACCAAGGTATCCACCGCCAAGTTAAAAATAAGCGGAGCAAGTGGGTATCCTTGCCTGACCCCACATTGAGGTTGAATCCAAGACCCACAAGGTCTACCATTAATCAGGGGAGAAAAAGCAGCTGTAGTAATACACCTCTTCATCCATTTCAGCCATGAAGGAGGGAAACCCCATCTCCTAAAGATCACCCACAAGTAGTGCCAAGAGACAATCATACACCATGCTGAAATCAACCTTCCACATGAATGCCTTACATCTTCTCCTACTCCATCCCACCACCATCTCTTGTGCCACTATAAAAGACTCATGTAGAGATCTGTTTGGCAGAAATGCAGATTGTACCGGCGAGATCAGATCTTGCAGAACAATCCCCAACCTGTTTGCAAGCACCTTGCTCACAATAGGGTATATAGAATTCGAAAGTGCTATCGGCCGAAAATCTTGGAACCTTTTAGCCCCCTGTTTCTTTGGAAGCATAAATAGATACGACCTGTTCAATCTTTCAAAGCCATGATTTCCCTGCTGGAACTCCTGAATAACACCCATTACCTCCAAGTGGACCATGCACCAAAACTCTTTATGAAAAAAACTTGGAAGCCATCAGGCCCTGGAGCCCCTTCCAAGTTGAGATCGTTTATGGCATCAACAACCTCTTGTTCACTAATTGGAGCTTCCAATCTGCTTGCCTGCCCTTCAGAACCACTCAGAAAATCTGCAACAGCCAGCCGCCATGCCCTTCTAGCCAACGCTCTTGAAGAGTCTCTGAAGTATCAGGTTGCCTCAGTAGAATAGCAGTCAAAGAGGTCAGTCTTTGTTCACCAGCCTGAATGGATGAGATAAGGTTACAACGCCTTCTCAAGCTGGCCGCCATATGAAAGAACCTAGTGTTTGCATCACCTTCATGCAACCAGGACTTCTCGCGCCAATCCATCTCCCTCTTCAAGTCCTCTTCCTCAATCACCATTTGCATTTGTTTATGCTGCTGCAATTCAGAAGCAGAAAGCAGGCACACGGCCTCCTGTTCATCCAGTTGACACAAAGTGGACAACGCTTCAAGTCTTCTCTGTTCACGCAGGAGCCCAACAGTCACCCCATACTCCCTCATCAGATTTTTAAGGCCAACCAGTTTTGCAACTAGTCTCTTTGTAGCAGTACCCGACACCTGCTTAGCCTCCCACCAGCCGGCAATCATTTCTTTGCACCCCTGCTCCTTCAACCACAATCTTCTAAATTTAAAATAGGACCCAACCGATGCCCCTTCCCCACAGTCCCATAGCAAAGGGGTGTGGTCAGAGAATGGCCTTTCCAACCCAGATGAAACCTCTCCAACAGGCCAGCATTACCGAAAAACGATCAATTTTAGAGATCTGCCCATTTCCATTACGCCAGGTGAATTCTGCACCAGATGAGGGAAATTCAGATAAACCCATTCTCTACACAGCCAGCTGAAAACCAAGAGAAGAAGAACCCACTAAACCGTTCCTTCTATCCTAGCTTGAAAGGGTGCAGCTGAAATCACCACCTACAAGCCAGGGATCATCCCCCACAAATTGAGCAACCTCAGCTAGCTCTGTCCATAACTCTTGCCTATGATTTGCCACACAAGGGCCGTAGACACAGCTGATCATCCATTCATTACCACCCTGGATCAGGCGGACCCTGCAAGTAATCACAAACCTTTCTTTCAAAACATCCACCACAAACAACTTCGATGTCTTCCACCAAAAAGCCAAACCGCCAGACTGGCCCTGCACCCCAATTGCAGCCACGCCCGCGTGCCCACCTAACAGTAAAGATCTCCACAGATCATTACCATCCTCTTCTATATGTGTCTCTTGTAAAAGAACACAATCAATTTCCCACTCCCGCAAGTATCTGTTCAAAGATGCTCTTCGGATACCGTTGTGCAGCTCACGCACATTCCATGATAGGATCTTCAACGATCCTCAGACTTCCCCCTAGACCATCCTCCGTCTGTCCGCACAACCCCAATCACTGCCGCTACAGAGTTGTCATCAACCTTTATCTTACCCTCATCTTTTCTCCTCCAGAGCTTATGAGGCGAATGGATAACAGTCCCTTTACCCTTAGAGCCAATGCCATATTTCAACCCCTCTGGCGCATGAAAGGTAAAAGAATCAGGGACCAAAACTTCATCAGATCCTTCTTTGCTATCTCCAACATTCTCCACATTCATGGCTGGGTTCCCCAACAACCCTTCCTCATCTGCAGCATACATCAGAGATTCCTCCAGCTCCCTAGATTGACACTCCCCTTTCTTCGCCGCAGGCATCCCCTCAAGAACATCTCTGTTCCTTTGTTCAGAGTCTTTCCCATCCTTAACCATCTCAGCATACAAGGGATCCTTCAACGGTTCACAGACTTGCACCTTATCAAAGAACATCTTTAGGCGTATAAGCCAAGAGCACCCACCACAACGGAGAATAATCCTCTCCGGGGTCGATCCCCCGTGAACCACATTCACATTCACCAAGAAGGATCGTCCGTCACCTTCCCACTTCACATCTGATCCTTCAGACAGAACTGCAAACCGACCAATCATTCTCGCCACCACCTCATTTGTTCTCAAGTGAAGAGGCACCTCTGTGATTTCCAACCTTCCCTGCCTGGACCTCACCCTCTGCGGTGGATGCTCCGATAGAGCCCCATCAAAAGGTGATACCATTCTCCACAACATAGTAATGTTTTCAAAAACACTCGATCGGAACCGAAGATTCTCAACATCAATCAGACCCAATCCAAAAAGCACAAAGCAAGATGGACTAAGAGTCGCAATCTTCTAATTTGATGAAGACAAAGAGATAGCACTCACCATCTGTCGAATACGATCGATAGAGGGCGCCCCCATCATGATCTCCCCAATCAAGGCTCCCCGCAACATGAGCTCTGCCACCCGAACATCTTCCAAGTACAGGACTTCCACATCTAGGAAGTGCCCAATAATCACCGGCGGAGAAAGAGAAGGGGGCCCCCCTGCCAACTCGGTCTAGGGCACCATCTCCCCTCATCACATCCCCTAACACCATATCGTGGACACGCATCTTTTTTATGGCCCTCACCCCCCATAAACCACACAAATGAGAGGACCATGACAAGTAGTCGCCATGTGCCCTTGCCTCCTACAACAGAAGCAAAGGATCTCCCCATTGTTCGTCCACCAAGAAACCCTTGCAAAGCCCCCACCACGTCACTGGGGCCAGCCCTTGCGATCCACCATGTGGGCATCTCTACGGCGCCACCACTTCGATCTCCAGACCTCCCAGCCACCATCCTCCCTCCCATCGTGAGGTCTGCCGCCTAGCCCTCGATCACCAGTGCCCCCCATCCTTCTTTTTAAGTGATACCCATTTTACCAATATGGTAATCAATATTTACTTTTATGGTGGCCAAAAAGGGTCTTCTAAGAATAATAGGGGCATTGATCAAGCTCTCAAGTACCTTTATATCAAGGACTTGAAAGTCAACTGGAAAGACAGTTCTGGACCTTGATAAGAACATCATCGACAATTCCCCTAGGTTTAATTGAAGATCGGTCTGCTAACTGCAAAGTAACCTTGACATGCTTTAGATTATTGATCTTAAATTCCTTGAACATAACAATGGGGATAATATTGACTATGGCACAGAGATTGAGAAGGGTGAGGTTAAATGTAGTGTCATCAATAATCACAGAAATTAAAGGTGCACCCAGATATTTCATCTTAGGAGGCAACTTGCTCTATATGACAAAGCTTACTGTGTCTAAAAGATGCACATTTCCTAGGTTTTTGGTCTGCCTTTTTGGAGTACAGATATCCAGGAGAGGGATTACATCCAGGAGAGGGATGTTGATCTGAACTTGCCCAAATAATTCCATGAGTTCTTCATTTGTGGGCTCAGATTTCTTTCTTTTATTGGTGGAGTGTAGAGCTTTGGGAAAAGGGATAGGAATTTGGCCTTTGAGATTTTTTTCATGTTCATCCTGGGTAAGGGTGGGTGGAGAGTCAACACAGGTATAGGGTGGGTTTCATCAGTTTGGTGGGAGGGCCCAGGATCTGTAGTTGTTTTCCCACTCCTCAATGTAACTGCATTAGTAGTTTGGTTGTCCCTGGGAGGAGGTTGGAGGGCCTGATGTTGAGGGAAACCTGGTGGGTGCTATGGTGCTGGGTTAATAGGAGGTTGATGGTTGTGATTCGGATTCCCACCCTGGTAGTGGTTCCTTTGATTGTTAGGGTTGGGATGAGCTAGGAAGGCAGATGTCATGTACGTCTCTGGGTCAGAGTAGCCGTAATTTGATTGTGAAGATTTGTAACAACACAGGTTACCTCTGACATTTGACTTTGCATCCCTTGCAGGGTTTTCATAACCTAGGCATTGATGTCTTCTTGGGATAGCCCAGGTTGATAAAAAGTTTGATTCTGCCTATAGCCTCCAGATTGGTTTTTTTTCTGGGAGGGAACTGGATTGGTCCAGGAGTGAGTCGGGTAGTTCCTCCAATTTGAGTTGGAGGGATTTCTAAAGTGCTCCTGGAGGGCGGAAATATTCTTAGTGGCTGGGTTGGGATTTGGATAATTGTAAGTCCCAGTAGAACCATATGAAGCCTCAGAAAAATAATTATACTCAGCAAGGACAACATTGATATTATGCAAGTTTTCTCTCTTCAGAAAGTTAAGCAGGGTTAGTTGTGGAGCTTGGTTAAGTGTGGGAAGTCTTTCCTCAATCTTCTTTTGATTCAATTGCATCTAATCGAGTCGTTGGGCGATCATTTGAAGATCATCTTGGGTAACGAGGATGGATTGAGTGCCTATCTAATGAACACTGAATTGCGAGTTGGTAATTCTGCCAAAGGTGTTCATAAAAGCATGGTTAAATGAGTTTTCACTCATTTCTTCAAATAACTCATAGGCACTCTCAGTATCTTTGTTAAGGAAGTTGCCGCCACACGAGGCGTCGACAAAATGTTGGAGTTGATCTTCTAATCCATGATAGAAGATCTACACAAGCTATCATAAAAAAATCCCGTGGTGCAGGCAACTTCTTAAAAGATCCTGGAATCGTTCCCAAGCATTATGTAGTCTCACTAGGTTTTTGTTGAAAGGTCGTAATATATATTCTCAAGGAATTTGTATGACCAATGGGGAAGAATTTTTTACGGAAAGCACTTTTTAATTGAGGCCAAGTGTTAATAGGTCTACCAATAGTTCTGAACCAATAAGCAACCTTGTCTTTAAGAGAAAGTGGGAATAACTGCATCAGCCATAAATCTTCTCGCACAATGCGAGAACGGGTTGTCTGTGCAAGGAGTGTGAGTTCCTTAAGGTGGCTGAACGAGTCTTCCCTTGGAAGGCTATGGAAGCGCTTGATTAGGTTCAGATGAACTGGTTTGATCTCAAAGTCCCCTTCTGGTATGACCACCCTTGGTCTGTCCTCGTAATTGGAAGGAACATAGAAATCCTTAAGAGGAACGATAGGCTGCTGAGGGGGTGGTGGGTTTTGCCCTTGGCTAGCTAGGTTCACGACAGTCCTAACCAACTGTTAGTTTGCTTGAAGTTGAGCCAGTTGCTCAACCATTGTAGCTAAAGGATTAGGCGGGAGCCTTAGTTTTGATCTTGAGGCATCTTAGGTAATTCCAGGCTTGGAAGGTTAGGGATGGGGATGTCAAAGAATGGGTTAGATTGTGGATTTTGGGTGGAAGGGTTAGAGGCGGGATTAGAGGTGGTTTGCGGGTGAGAGGAGGAAGCGGTATTGGACTTGTTTTGAGGGTTTTTCATTTTTTTAGATGAATGCAAATGAGAGGAAGAAGGTCTTTTTGTGCGGAGGGTAGAATCACGAGGTCCTTCTAGGTGTGGATTCTGGGACCGCCACCCATGCATGCAATAGAAGATTAGGGAGGAGAGGGAAAGATGAGAAGTGTGAAACCAAGCAAACAAAATTTTAGACCTAACTTAAAGATGACTCCCTAGAATTACGGAAGACTTAGTTACTTAGGAAATAAGAGATCAGTAGACTGCTTAAGGGAAGGGTTGGGCCCAAGCATGTCCTAGGAAAATCATTAGGGGCTTCTATAAACCCACGCTTGATCGTTTGACACAACCCCTCAGTATGGCATCAAATTTCTATGAAGGAATTGAAATCAACTATAGAAATCTCAAGAACTAAATATCAAGCCTATGTTTGGTGAAACCTTAGAGTCAAATTGCTACAAATTTTAATTAGGTTTAGGAGGCTAGAGTGCATAGAGAATCTAATGAACATTGATTGGGGTGATGCCCGATTATTTATTTTTATGAGTATACGAATTAGGCGAGAAGTGGTTCCCAAGTCAAAACAATAGGATTTACAAACAAGGATTAAATTTGAATATTTTAGGATTTAGCCAATATTTTAGTGTCTTTTAAGATTCGCTCTTGTTAAGGATTCAAACAAGTTTGAAATCACACAAGATAAGGCAACTACGTTTTCGAGTTGGTGAAAGCCGATTACTTTAATTGATTGTGTGACTAAGAGAAAATCAAAAGCCTAGTGTGAATCCTAAGTCTTCAACTCTTAAATGAATCTTTTTATCAAAATCTCTAAAGGTGGTGGTTCAAACAAGAAAACAACACCACCGCCTGATGGGAAATCAAATAAGGAATCCAAAAATAACTTCTTTTGAGATTTTAGTAAATTGTTTGATATTTTTTTGAAATTTTTCTTCTTACAGGTGTCAAAAGTCAGAAATGATAAATTTGGAAGAAGGATTTTGCAGAAATCTCAAATGACCTAAATATTTTTTGATAAGTTTATATGATGTAGAGAATTTCTCAAGGTTTCCAGAAATATAAAGTTTATTTAAATTTGGTAAGTAGAAAAAATTATAAAATTCACGGCTAGTAAGAAAGCAGTATCCTTGTTTAGTCCATGAATGTTCTAATATTTTCTACTTGTCAAAACTTTTTGAAATTTTGACTCGAGGTTCCTAACTCAAGGGGGTTTCCTTAGGTAAAGATTGGCGATTTTAGGAAGCTCCTAGGTACCCAAACCTGATTTTTGAAAATCCAGAACTGAAGTCTAGATTTTCTAAAATTAGATACTAATAAGAACAAAGTGGTGCCCAAACCTGATTTTTGAAAATCCAGAACTGAAGTCTAGATTTTCTAAAATTAGATACTAATAAGAACAAAGTGGTGGAGAATCAATGCAAACAAGCAAACAATTGGTTTTAGGGTTCCACCACCCCAAATTTTTCTTGTTTTTGCGATTTTTGATATTTTAAAGATTTTTTTGTAATTTTTGATGAGATTCCAGAGTGTGTTTTGGCGGGTACTTACCTGAAAACCACGAGAAGAAAAGAGACTGGATGCTTTCGCTCCAAGTTGCAAGGATCTCACTTTCGCCTTGAATTCTCACCTGGCCAAAATCAAACAAAATTCATAAAAACCTAATTAAACAAGAGGGAGATCAAATAAGACTAAGTCGTGCCTCCCCGACAAGGGCATCAAAAAGTGTTACAAGATTTACACGATTTGTTAAATGCAGGTTTTGTCGTTGAGATGCGTAAAACTGATCAACTCTTAAATTTATATTCCTATATAACGGTGGTATCTAGGATAATCCAAGGAAGGTATTTTTGTTAGTCAAGTAGATGGTTCTCTCTCGCTTTCTCAAATCAACACTTTTTTTGTTGTCTTTTGATTTTTGTTGTTTTTAGGGTTTTAGAAATATCTGGCCACGAATGTGAAGATGACTATGCTAAAGACAAGCACACCTACAAACTAGAATCTAAGTGATAAGATAAAATCCTCTCTAAGCTTACCCTTGGTGCATGGAGACCTAGGATAATTAAAGAGGGAGTGTGGTGCACTACAACTACTAGAAAAAAGCACATGAAATTGAAAACAAGAAATTGAAAGGCAAATGATTTCTTGTATTACCGTGAATTGAAAGACGACAGAATGATTATTACAATAAAAATAAAATGACACTAGCTTATACAAAAGATAGATAAAGATGAAGAAAAGCCCTTCAAGTAGCAAGAAGCTTTCGCTCCAAGTGCGGTGGCTCCTGCACTATGAAGAAAACTCCTATGCTCCTAGTATCTTCCTTTGTTCCTCGTCCAAGGGTGGATGTCCACCACCCTTATGCTCCTGCCTGGCTGTCCTCCTTGAAGTGGGCTTGCTCCTTGGCTTGGCAAAAGAAAGAAGAGAGAAGAAGGCACCAAGGAGGTGGGTATGTTGCCTCCTTAATCTTCTCCTCTCCTCCTTCCTTGGTCGAATTAGGTAGGTGTAGGTATGGGTTTTGGGGTAGCCAAGGATAGGATTCTAGTGGTGGTTAGATGGGGTATTAATAGGAGGGGAAGGGTGTTGGCATGGAGTTTAATGGAGGGCTAGGATGGTTTGGCGTCATTTGTAAGGTTGTCTAGGTGGGTGGTTAAGGGTTGGAGGGGCACCATTAGGCGCCTACCAAAGAGGGTTGCCATGGTTTTGGCACCAACTATGAGGGGTTCTTGAAGGTTAGGTTTTAGAGGGAAAAAAGGAAGGGTGGACATGGGTTTAAGGCTTAGGTGTGGGGTTGAGATTAAGGGATTTTTGGAGGGAAAAAGTGGCGCCAAGTATGGGTGGTTATGGGGGGCTTTAGCGCCACTTTTGTGGTGGCTTTTGGTGGTGGTGGTGGGGTGAAAGGGTAGGTCTAGGTTGGCGCCAAAAGGGTAGGACTAGGTAGCTTAGGTGGACTTAGGGTTAGGTGTATTTGGTGGAGCTAGCTAGGTAGGGTTTAGGGTGTTGGTTGGTCAAGGTAGGGGAGTAGGAGTTGAGCTAAGCTAGTAGAGTAGTAGAGGAGGAAGTAGGAGGATTAGGTTTTATTGAGGAGCTGCAATGGAGATGTATCGGAGCTTGTTGAAGTAAACTGCTACTAAAGATAGCTGAAGTAGACTCAACTTAGCTAGCTAGTTTTTTGCTAGCTGCCAAGCTAAGCTTGGTTGAGCTAGTTTTCTTCTGTCTTAAGCTAAGATGAGCTAGACCTGGTCTTCCCGAAGACTATCCAGCTAGCTGATGTAGCTAGCTTAGGTTAAGTAGCTCAGCTTAGTTGAGCTGAGCTGATCTGAGTCTCCGGGAGTTGGAGTTGAGCTGACTCGAGCTAGTTGAGAACTTCTGCAGCTAACCAAGCTTAGCTAGTTGATAACAGTAGCTAACTCTAGTCAGGTAGAGCTTCTAGAAACTGGATGGAGTTGAGAGGAGCTGGGATCAACTAAGTTGAGCTAGCCTAAGCTTCCATTCAGCTAAGGTGAGCAAAATGGAGCTGAGATGAACTAGCCACAACTAAGTTGAGTTGGAATTTAGTTTAAGGCAACTGAGTTGAGTTAGCTTGGGCTACCATCCAGATGAAATGAGCTGAATGAAGCTGAGATGAGCTAGCCTCAACTAAGTGGACTTGGAATCTGGCTGTGATGAGCTGGATTTAGCTAGGATCCAGCTGAATTTGGGCTTTCTCTTCATCTTCTGCCTTCTCAAATGCTTGGGTTTGTGGAATCTGACTCTCTGTTTATCCCTGACACTCAAATAAACACATTAAAAATATAAAATAATGCAATGCATGCCTAACCTACAGGAATGCCTAAATGTAACCCAAAAACCCATTTATGGAGTTAAAATCTTAAGAGCTAATTTGTTTTAGGGCATAAGAATGATGATAATATGGCGTTTATCAAAGGACCACAGGCAGTCGATTGTTGGCAGGAAGAGGACAATCTTGGATGATGAGATGCGATGGAGTAGAGGATCGGGGCAGGAGCTGGTCTGGCTGTAGGCAACTATGGGAGGACGAAGGTTGCGATCGGCCGATGGCCATGGTTGACGGTGATGCGAGGGAGGAGGATCCGAGGCTGGTCCCATGGTTGTTGTAGACGTTGAACCCAACAATTGAGTTATTAGGGAGGCGCTTAGTACGTTGGGATTCTTTGAGACTCCGAAGTCCACAAGGTCGATGGCGAGTCTTGCGACGAGAGACGCAGGGGTCGTTAGCAATACCAGAAAACAAATAATTATTCATCCTATGGTAGAGTCTGAGCACGGGTGCAGCGTGGGCGTCTTGTCCAAGTCGCTTGGAGTTGCTACAACGAGCTCAAGAGGTCGGAAGAGGGGTTGTCAGAGTACTCTAGCTTTTGTGCGACAACACTATGACCTTCGGAGTCAGGGGGACCCAAAGATACTTAAGGTTAGTGACGAGTACTTGGCCTGGGTCTTGAAGGTGGCGAAGGTCGTCTCGTCCAGGGGGTGTTGTGGTCGTAAATTGCGGATTTAGTGAGAAATAGCGTCGTAGTATAATTGTGAAATACAACTCAACAAAAATTAAGTTAACGAGATGGTGAGTCCCAATCAATCTCAGGAAGGTGTTTAGAAAAGCGAAATTGATTTTGATTTCTTACTTGCTTAAAACTGTACCCCGATCTCTAAGGTGCGAGCTAAAGATGCACCAGTCGTTTTATTTACGCGGAAAATGTGTGCGTGCGTTAAATAGATCACGAATGTAGAGATATAAGTTGGTGTGTGCACGACTAGTGGAAAACATATCGATCGCTAATTCATTTATATCTTCGGGGTCGGACATTTTGTTGCAATATAATATGGAAGTAAATCAGGCAACTTATGATCACAGGAGAGATAATGTAAACAAGGCTTTCATTTTATCAATGGTTGTCATCATTTCAAGTAGAGACATGCTTATACATGAAAGCTTAAACACTATTTCTAGCTAACAGAATATGGATGCATGCATGGATCTAAGAAAGATTATGCATGCTTACTACACTACTATGCAGTAAATTAATGCAAAAATTAAACTACAAAGAACGAATTTAGCTAAGAGAACTTAGGGCATTGGAGGTGGTCTCCAATGGCCTGTGTGGCTTGAGGGGGTAGGAGGGAAGAGAGGGACGGCCAATGGTGGGTAGGCCGGCCTCTTGAGAGGTGGAGAGTTGCTCTAGCCTTGGACGTGAGGTGGAAGTGGTGGAGATGATGGAGCTCGTGGAGGTGTGCACATGGAATGGAGACTAAAGGCTACCTCCTTCTCATGGCCATCCAAGGGGGTCTTTAAATAGACCAAGGGAGTGGTTTTCAAGTGATCTCTCTAGAGAACTATAGAAGACTTTGGAGAGACCCTTAGGTGGCCATCCACTTAGTAAAAGTGGCCCTTCTTAGGTACACCTTCTAAGGAGGTAGGTTGTGGACTCATTTGGTTGCTATTTTTGGCAACTCAAAGTGGTGCCACCTTTGGAAGACTCTAGAGAACACTAGAGTTGGCGGCAATGTGTGTGTGTGTGGGTGTGTGTGTGCGTGACTAGGTGGGTGTGGTTAAGTTGTCTAGGTCGAGTCCTATAGGTCTAAGTGATTGGGTTTAGGTAGGCTCCTCGAATTAAGGTTATAAACCCTAATACTAATGTGAAACTGCAATTAAAGTTAGTACAAGTTTAATTGAGTGAATATATGTCTAATTGGGAGAGAAAATACCCAATTAGGTGAGGCTTGAGTCAATTGGACTCTCATTGAGTCCAATTAGACTTGTGTTGGTTGAGATTTGAGCTCAATTGGACTCTATGAGTCCAATTGACTGAGTGAGTGTGATTGACTTAGATTCAAGGGCTTAGTGAGAACCTAATTAGGTTCTTAGGAGGGTCTTGGGGTAGTGTACTAGGCTTGGGGTACCTTAATTTAGGTTCCCTAGGGCGTAGAATTGGGTTTAAGGGCTTAGGAAATCATGATCCAAGCTTGAATTCAAAAATAGGGATTGGAGAAGGGTTCCAAACGTCTGATTTAACAATCAAACGACTTATACTTCAAAATCAGAAAAGTCCACAACTCTAGTATGAACGTCCAAAGTTGAGTCAGGGAGGAGTTTAGGTTCTGTCTTGGCATCTTGTAGAAATTGAACGTCTGACACTTTGTCTGAATGTCCAATATTTTAGTAGAATTGGGTTCTAAGTCTACGGGTGGTGTCTAAGGGTTTTGGATGCCCAGCAACCTACCTGGACATCCAGATATGGGCTGGAATGAGGGTTTTGAGGTTAGGCTAAGGTGACCTAATCTAAGGGTGGCTAGGGTTTAGGAGGGTCTTTAGGACTATCCTAAGGCTAGGAAAGGTCCTATGTTATTCATAATTTAACTCCTACATTAAAATTTTACTTAGTAGACTAGTATACCTCTCCCTACATTATTTCCTCTATCTTTATTTCAGGGCTTCCAACTCTGCTATAGCTCCAGCTTCTTCCATTTCTTCAGATCCAGCTTCAGGCCATCAATTGAGTTTCTTATTGCCTACAATCCAAATAATGCATTAATAAGTACATTATAACATTATTTCATGCATATCTAAATAAAACACGAAAGATGCAATGTATGATGTTTATGCATACACTCCACTACCATTATGCTAAGTGCTAACTTAATTCAGGTCATTTAAGTCCTCTGATTGCTGCGCAATTAGGGTGGTTTCCCACAGGTCCGCATGATGAGGATTCTAACGTGGAATGTTGTAGGCTCCACAACAAGGCTTGAAGATCGAATCTCCTTAGATACTTGAAAGAGTGGCGGGTCGACTGTGCTATGTGGCAGGAGACGCATTTGGAGACGGAAGACTCTCAGGATTGGTGGCCCTTGAACTCGAATGGTGAGGGGTGTGTTACGGACGCGTTTGTTTAACTAAGTCGTAGCTTTGCGTTCGCAACGTCAGTTTTAAATATAATGGACGTGAGTTTGAATGTCGAACACAAGGAGGCGAGAAAGCAGGTTTTTTTTGTCACTTAGTTGTCATGGAAATGATGGGTTTTGCTTGCGCACAAGAAAATGCGAGAGAAAAATGAGAGAGAGAGAAAGAAAGAGAGTCAGGTTAGAATCTTTTGCTCATAGCATTCATGCAAATTACAATGAGAGAACTCGATAAAAAGAGAGCCAACATAATTCAACATGCAACTTGAGTTTTCATAAATACAACAATACACATACTTAAACAAAAGTAATGCTAAGATAAAGAGAGAGAAAGAGAAAGGAGACAACGAGGCAGACACGGCGGTGGAGGAGATCTCCGTCGGCGGCTCGTCGACTCCGGTGAGTACAAAAAGGTGCTAAGGGTAGCTAGGAGTAGGGTAGAAGGCTTTGCAAGTGTAATGAATGCTTTACATTGGTAGTTGGAGGGGGTTTATATAGGAAGGGGTTTCTAATTTGGGTAGGGGCTTTAGGGACGTCTAGGACGTCGCTAAAACCATGCCGAAAGCGTCAGTGTATACCCCTGCTCGCCGGTCCAACGTGCGCACCTGCTCTTCTCCTTCGCGATCCGTGAGCATGCCTTGAGGGCCGTTCGATTGAAGATCAGACGACTGCGATTGCGATGAGGGTGTGCTCGCGGATCGCGCTTGCGCAGTGCATGCCCCGTGCGTCATCGGCGTGTCTGGCATGAACACTCGCGATCATGCCGCGTACCTTCATCCACTCCATCTGCACGCAAATCAACGACTAAATTTTGATTGCGCGCGTGGACGTGAGCGATTGCGGTTCGAACGCGCACGCTTGGTGTGAGAGGGTTGCTGACCGCTGCAGCACACGCGTGAGATGGTCGCACTCTCCGTTAAACCTCAGCTGTCCAATGGGAGATCGGACGGCTGTGGATTGCTCTTGCGTAATGAAGCGGTGCTGTGCACAGGTGGAGCATCTGCTGAGATCCATTCTCAACCGTCCGATGGGAGATCGGACGACTAAGATTCATCCTGTAGCTGATGGAGGAAGTGGGGCGGTGGTTGGCGTGCGCCGATCTTGCGCCACGTGGCAGCTCTATGACCGTTGATCATTAGATCAACAGTCAGAACTTCTTGGGCCAATTGCGAGAGCTCCGGATGTCGGATTTGATCGATTTTGAGTCCGTTGAACTCTGTTCGTCGTTCTGAATCCATCCGTGCGGTCCAATTGCTCATCTAAGACCTGTTTTGGCATGAACTTGTACAAATGGCCATTAACATTAAATTATAAGTAATCTCAATGTGCGAGGCATGTAATGCTCCCATGTCCATTTATGATGTATTATTTGTGCATGTTATCCTTAAGAGAAACTCCGATTTACAGAATTATCACCATAAAATGTAGCGTTATCATAACCCCATACTTACTCCTTGCTAGTCCCTAGCAAGGTTCATCCTAGCCGTTATTCTCAGTCAGAATTCAGGAATTGATCACTGAGACATTTGTTACTTGTCAACAGGAGGAAATATACTAAGATCCTAATTTACAGAGACTAAATAACACCCGAATGTCCGCCAAAATGTGAATCGCCCGAATCCTTACTTTAAGGCAGATATATTTTTTTTCTTTTCCATCTTTTCTCATTTTTTGGATTTTTGGAGTTGAGATTGTGCTGGTAACTTTTTACGACTACCCAACTCACCAAAAACTCGAAAAGACTCTAAGTGCTAAGCATCTTGGTGTGAAGATCGTGATAAACTCACTCAATGGTAATTTAGACACACTTCGGGTTTTTACGCCCCTAAGTGACCGAAAAAGGAAGTGTTTGCCTAAAGGTGTATTTGTTCGATCGGTAGCTCTCCCTACTTTTATTTTATTTTGGGTCAACACAAGGATGTTTCCAATGTATATCTCTCCGGATTGCTCTACTTCACCGCTTCTTAAGTGTTTTCGATTTTTTATGCATTTAGTGAGCTAGGCTATAGACAATCGGTCAATGGGCTGTTACCCACGACCACTTGTCAGTCATACTGATACGGTGAAGTGTGGCTTATTTTGTTCTTTTTTCTTCTTTTTTATTTTTTTATTTTTTTCTTCTTTTTCTCTTCCTTTTTTTTGTTTAATAGGTGGCTTCCCTGATCTCAAATTTACCTAGAGGCAATAAGAAAGTGGTCCTATGGCTAGGCTCTGGACAACCGGCTAATGGGCTGTTACACATGACAATTTGCCAGCCATACCACCCTAGAAGGCTCATTAGCTACCCAATTTCTGTCAGAATCTCCGATGAGAGTGCAAAAATGTGTGCAGATACTTAGACTAAAAGTCCCTCCGATTCAGAGGACAGGTTGATAAGTCATATACTTATCATCATATTTTATTGGTAGATTAAAATAAATTAAGGTTGCGAGGATTCGAAACTAAATCCATATTTTAATGGACACCAGGGCTAATTAAGCCTGAAAGTCTGAAAAGTCTAAATATTTAGGTTCTTTTCGTATTATTTCCCACTGTTGACAAATTCATAATGCTTAAGTTTTTTTTCTAAATTCATCATTTTTTATTTTATTTTATTCAGTTGATAAAATGAACTCAGAACATGTAAATTACCACCCTCCCATGCTTAAGTTGGACAATGTCCTCATTGACAAATAAATTGATGCAACGGGGGTTCAGAAAGAAATCACCTGAGTAATGCAGTATACCTGATCAGTTTGAATCTTCTGGGTTGCCTCCCAGGAAGCGTTGGAGTTTAATGCCTTCAGCTGGGCAATGCTTCGTGTCAGCCCTCAATGAGGATGATAACCTCTTCTGGGGGAACCTGGGCAAGGAAGTGCTTCAATCTTTGACCGTTTACCGTGAAGGTGTGCCCAGTGTTCGGATCTACAATTTCAACTGCCTTATTGGTAAAGGGTTTGACCACCCGATACGGTCATGTCCACTTGGATCTGACCTTCCCGAGAAAGAGTTTGAATCAAGCGTCAAAAAGCCAGATTTGCTGGTTGGACTCGAAGGTCTTTCTATAGATGAGTCGGTTGTGGACGGCTTTCATCTTTTCCTTGTAAAGTCGATTATTCTCAAAGGCATCCCAACGAATTTCCTCGAGCTCGGAGAGTTGGAGCGTCCTCTGTGCACCGACTAACTGAGAATCTATGTTACATTGCTTAACGGCCCAGTAAGCCCAGTGTTCCAACTCGACAGGAAGGTGGCAAGCTTTGCCAAAGACCAGGCGATAAGGCGACATGCGTATCGACGTCTTGAAAGTGATCCTGTATGCCCACAGAGCATCATTCAGTCGTGTGGACCAATCCTTCCTGTCAGGTCTCACGGTCTTTTGCAGAATATTCTTGATCTACCTGTTGGAGACCTCAGTCTGCCCGTTGGTTTGCGGATGATACAGGGTAGCAATGCGGTAACTCCGTATTTTCTGAGGGCACGGAACTGGGCGTGGATAAAGTGACTTCCACCATCACTGATCATGGCCTTCGGTATTCCAAATCGAGAAAAGATGTTTTTCTTAACAAAGTCTATGACAGCCTAATGATCGCATCGACGGGTGGCGACGGCTTCAATCCATTTTGGGACAATCTACTGAGACTAAGATGTACTCAAAGCCGTTGGATGGTGGAAAGGGGCCCATGAAATCAATGTCCCAAACGTCAAAGATCTCGACGATCAGAATGGGCTGGAGGAGCATCATGTCTTTCCTAGTCATGGTCCCCAAAGTCTGACAGCAAAAGAAAGTCTTCGCAAAGCTGTGTCCTTGAATAAGGAAGGTCAGTAAAATCCGGACTGCAAAACCTTTGCAGCCGTCTTCTTCCCCGAAAAGTGGCCACTACAAGCTTGGTCATGACAAAATGATAGCACACTTTGAACTTCTTCCTCCGAAATACACCTCCTGATAATTTGGTCGGCACAGAAGAGAAACAGCATGGGACCATACCAGAAATAATGTTTGTCTTCAGCTAAGAACTTATCCCGTTGCTATCTGAACCAGCAGTGTGGGGTCTATCCTACTACCAGATAGTTGACGAAGTCGGCATACCAGGATAGTTTCCTTTCATGCACAGCCAGAATTTATTCATCAGGAAAGGTATCAGTCAAGGGCAAGGATGGCCCAATGTGGTCCGGGTGGAGTCTAGATAGGTGATCGGCCACGACATTCTTGGACCCAACTTTGTCGCGAATTTCCAATTCAAATTCCTGCAATAGTAGGATCCATCTGATGAGCCTGGGTTTAGCGTCTTTCTTGACCAACAAATGCCAGATGGCCGAGTGGTCCATATAGATGGTCACGTGGGATTCCAGAAGGTAAGATCGGAACTTTTCGAGTCCAAAAACTACGGCGAGCAGTTCTTTCTTTGTGATCGTATAATTCCGTTGGACCTCGTCCAATGTCTTGCTTGCATAGTAGATCACCACGGGTTTCTTGTCTTGTCTCTATCCCAGGACTGCGCCGATGGCAAAGTTTAATGCATCGCACATGATCTCAAAATCCTGGGACTAGTCTGGGAGTTGTAATACAGGTGTGGTCGAGACTGATTCCCTGAGAGTGATAAGCCTGGACGCAATCAGGTGTCATGTGAAATAAGGCGTCGTTGGCCAGAAGGTCGATCAAGGGTCTCGAGAGTTTGGAGAAGTCTTTGATGAACCTTCTATAGAAGCCAACATGTCCTAGGATCGGATTTGCCGGACCAAGTTAGGTGGCAGAAGTTTGGAAATTAAATCAACCTTAGCTTGATCCACCTCAATGCACCTATGCGATACGATGTACTCGAGGACAATCCCTTCTTGAACAATGAAATGGCTCTTTTCCCAGCTCAAAACCAAGTTAACCTCGATACATCGCTTCAAGATTTTCTCCAAGTTGCTCAAACAATGGTCGAATGAGTTCCCAAACATCGAGAAATCATCCATAAAGACCTCTAGGTATTCACCCACCATCTTTGAAAAGATGGCTAGCATGCAACGCTGAAAAGTAGCGGGTGCGTTGTATAATCCGAATGGCATACAACGAAACGCGAATGTGCCATACGGGCAAGTGAATGTGGTCTTCTCTTGATCTTCAGGAGCAATTGCAACTTGATTGTATCTTGAGTATCCATCCGGGAAGCAAAAATATTTCTACCCTTCCAATCGTTCCATAATCAAATCAATGAATGGCAGAGGAAAATGTTCTTTCTTGGTCGCCTCGTTGAGTTTCCTATAATCAATGCACACCCACCATGCAATGGTGGTGCGAGTGGGGATAGATTCGCTACGCTCATTGGTGACAACAGTGAGCCTGGCTTTCTTCGGGACCACTTGAGTGGGGCTCACCCATAGGCTATCGGAGATTGGGTAAATGATGCCAACGTCAAGCCACTTATTGATTTCCTTTTTAACGACCTCCCACATATTCGGGTTTAATCGTCTCTACATCTGACGGGAAGTTCGAGCCCCATCTTCCAGATAGATCTTGTGGGTGCAATAGACAAGGCTAATTCCTCGCAAATCCGAGATGGTTCATCCAATGGCTGCCCGATGTTCTGAGAGGGTCGTGGTCAACCTCAGTTCCTGATCCTTGGTTAAATGGGCGTTGATAATTATCGGGAAGGTCTGGTCAGGTCCAAGGAAGACATACTTTAGATGTTCAGGTAGCGGTTTCAGCTCAGGTATGGGTGGAACAACACTTGATGGGTACGGAAAAGGCGAAGCTGATCAGCATCAATCTCCTCAAACGGTGGTTGCTGATGGTAATCAGTTCTACAGAGGTCAGCGTGCATAGACGAGGATGGACCAAAACAATCGTCACAAGGTTGGGTCTGATGGTCTGATACAGCACTAAGGGTGAGGCATTTCTCAACCAGAGGTTTGACAGGATCGTGCTCCATAATCCAGTCGTAAACAAAAGACTTGGTTACCCTGAAGATATCCAACTGCATCTTATCTCCGAAGGCGATTTCCATGCATCCCATGTCACAATCGATGTTCGCCTTAGTCGTAGCTAAGAAAGGTCTGTCCAGGATGATGGGTGCATTTTGTAGCTGTTCGGGGATTTCCATGTCGAGCACCAAGAAGTCGACTGGGAAGTAGTTCTTGACCCGAACAATTACGTCCACGACAACCCCCTTCGGGGTCTTTACAGATCGATCAGCAAATTGGATGGTCACAGGTGTGGGTGTCAATTCTCCGAATCTAAATTGGTGATACAGGGTTGTTGGGATCAGATTGATTGAAGCACCTAAGTTCAGGAGCGCTCTATCAAATATCATGTCCCCGATATTACAAGATATCAGGGGTGCTCCTAGGTCAGTTCGTTTGAGCGGAAGGTTACTCGATATCGTAGAACTCGCTTGCTCTGAGAGCACAACATTCTTTGGTGCTTGGGGTCGTGGCTTACGCTTCGGTGTATAGCCATCTTTTAGGAACTTAGCATAAACCGGAATGTGCTTGACTGCCTCAAGGAGTGGTATATTAATCTGAACCTGCTTGAAAAACTTTCCGAAAGCTCCTCATTTCCATAACCGCTTTCTTTCTCTTCATCTTCTCCAAGGCCTCGGGGTACGGTGTCTGGATTTGAACTGGGTCAGTCTCCAAGTCCTTGGGTGTTTCCTGTTTGTTTTCAGAGTGGGGTATCTCAGGGAGTAAGGTCACGGGAGGAGTTGGCCACTTGGGATCCTGGGTTTTAGTGTCGCTTCTCAAGGTCACCACATTTGCAAAGGCATTGGGACCATAGGTTGATCCTTGAGAAGAAGAGGAAGAAGCACCAAACCCAGGGGGTGTTTGTGGGGCGGGCTGGACCATGTGAGCCTGCACGGGATTGCGTTGGAACCCTCGCGAATTGGGGCCTTATTAATTACGTTTCGCGGGTTCGGCTGTGGCTGAGACGGAAGGGATTCCTGTTTAAAATCCAACAGCTAGCTCAACTGTCCCTTCACTAATGCCATTTCCTCCTGGTGTTTCTGGTTCATGTCAACCATCATTTTCATCAAGGTATCCATTTGGTTTTGTGGGGGAGGGGCCGCCCTATTCGAATTATAGGGGGGTTTAACTGGTGGACCTTGCTAATAGGAAGTTGGGTTTGGCTGATGGTTGGCCTGGGCTAGTTCTGAAATTGGTTCGATTTCTGGTTTGTCCAAGCGAAGTTTGAGTGATTACGCCATCTGGCATTGTAAGTGTTGGAGAAGGGGTTAGATTTAGAATATCCTTGGATGGCCTAGACATCTTCGAAGATAGAAGGTGCCGAGGGGAAGGGAAGAGAATAATCAGGGGTTGAGAGAGCAAAGGTCCCTCCCTGAAACATGGTCAGGGGTTGTTCCAGGTGCATCTGGCTTAGTGGTTGAATTAGGTCGACATTGTGAACTCCCTTTGCTAGGGAGAGAGTCTATAGCGGGTTCCTGATCTGATTCGATAATTCATCTATTTTCTTATCCACCAATTTCACTCGATCCAACTTCTTGGCAATGATATCCATGTCAACCATTCCAAAATTTGCTTGTACCTCATAGATCCCACTATGGGGTTGACTGGATAGACTAAACTGGGTCATGGAAGCGTTGAGCGAATTTTTACTCAGACTCGAAAAGCTCAAACGCACTTTCCTCATCTTTGTTTAGAAAATTTCCTCCGCATGAGGCATCGACAAAGTTCCGAAGGTTGTTGTTCAGACCGTGGTAGATCTGGGCCAATTGTCACCTTGGAACCTAATGGTGTAGGCATTTCCTCAACAATTCGTTAAATCTCTCCCACGCCTCATGGAATTGTTCCCCGCCCTGGAGTGTAAAGGTAGTAATGACTCTTTTGAGGGCATTGGTCTTTCCTATGGGGAAGAATTTCTTTAAGAATGAATGCCTCAGTTCTTCTCAGGTGGAGATAAGTCTTCCTAAAGTTTTAAGCCAGTGAGACGGTTTGTCTCTCAGCGAGAAGGGAAACATCTTGATCAAAACAATGTCTAAACTGATGTTCCTGGGTTTTACAGTCTGGGTAATTCGATCAAGGTCCTCTAGGTGTTGGAAGGGGTCCTCATTTGAGCTCCCATAGAAGTGGCTCTGAATCACGCTTAGGACGTTTGGTTTCAGTTCAAAATCATCTCCCCCATCGGGAACCCTAAGGTGCGGTTTGATCCAAATCACAGAAGGATTGTATGTGCGGAGGGGCCTAGGTTGGCCCTGGAATTGTGGTGGATCAGGTGATGGTGGTTGCCCCTACGGGTTCTACAACCGATGTATGGCTTGCATGATAGTGTGGATCTACTGCTGCTAAAGCTGGTGGTTTGCATTGATTTGGACCTGGATGATGGCCATCGTATCTGGTGGAGGTTGGTCCTCAGCCTCATCTACTCTAGGTTCGACCATATCTCTAGCAAGATCAAGTCTCCTGGTTTCCCATCCCAAAACAAATAATTCGGGATGAAATGATCGTCTCCCGTGCATACACTAGAGAAGAACGGGGGAGGGATGCGGAGAGAGACTGATGCGAGAAGCGTATGCGCACAACTAAGCAGACAAGCCTAGTCCTTACAGTGTATTCCTTGGGACTTAGAAATCTCCAAAGGAACGATCAAGTCTGTAGGCACGGGACCGCCCTTCCTAAAGTTAATCTGGCCAGGTTGATTACGAGGGGATTGTGGGGAAGGTTCTTCCTTTGGCTTGCGTCGCCGGTTCCGTAGACCCCACAACTGCGATCGTTTAACACTTCCCCACAGCCTAGTCACCAGATTCTACTAAGGGAATGAAGGCCAAGTGCCCAGCAAACGAAATCACACCTTTAGAGACAAACCAGTCCTGCATAGGGCATGTCTATTCTGTTTTAATGGGGCTAGGTCAGTCTTGTGCTCAGGTCATATGATGAGGCGTTGATTGGGGTGGTACCTCTTAATTCTCCAATTCAGATGTGTGCGCACCTAACGATACATGGTTTTCAAGTAAGGATTTAAGATGTCTTTTAACGTTTGCCTTTACTTTAGTATCTTTTAGGGTTGACGTGTCTTAGTATTTTCAAATAAGTTTCAAGTGGGCACGCCAAGTTTTGCATACAATAGGTGAGAGTGAATTTCCTTTAGAGTGAGGAGGCTCTAGAATCCTAATGTGTTCATCCTAGTGTTCATGCAATTTCTACCAGATGAGTCGATTTTAGGATGAGTGATGCGGCCCAAGTCAAGTCATGGTGACTTCGCAAACATCACTCAAAAAGAAAAAAAAATACTCCAAAGAGATTGTCTTTAAGAATGTTAAGCTTTTTTTGGATTAAGCAATCATTCACCACATCGATTTTTCTCTAATTTGAATTTTTTTTAGATTTTTTTTAGCAAGTAAACAACCACGAGTAGAGTGATACAACCAGCCTTTGCTGCGTTTACTCCATTACCACCGTCTCAAGTCACACTCCTTTGCCGCCCAAGCGTCAAGTTCCTGCAAGCAATTAGGTAGAGGGAGAATGAGTTAGACAATGTGAGTATGGATGCAAAATGAAAGTGAAAATAAATCCGCTGCCTCCCCGGCAATGATGCCAAAAACTGATGTGTTACGGACGCGTTTGTTTAACTAGACCGTTGTAGCTTCGCGTTTGCAACGTCGGTTTTAAATATAAGAATGGTCGTGAGTTCGAATGTCGAACATAGGGAGGCATGAAAGAGGATTTTTTCTGTCACTTAGTTGTCACGAAAATGACGGGTTTTTGCTTGTGTGCGAGAAAATGCGGGACAGGAAAGCGAGAGAGAGAGAAAGAGAGAGAGAGTCATGTTAGAATCTTTTGCTCATAGCGTTCATGCAAATTACGATGAGAGAACTCGATAAAAAGAGAGCCAACATAATTCAACATGCAACTTGAGTTTTCATAAATACAATAATACACAAATGCTTAAACAAAAGAGAGAGAGAGAGAGAAAGGAGGCGACGAGGCAGCCACGGCGGTGGAGGTCTCCGTCAGTAGCTCGTCAACTCCGGCGAGTACAAAAAGGTGCTAAGGGTAGCTAGGAGTAAGGTAGAAGGCTTGCAAGTGTAATGAATGCTTTACATGGGTAGTTGGAGGGAGTTTATATAGGAAGGGGTTTCTAATTTGGGTAGGGGCTTTAGCGACGTCCAAGACGTCACTAAAATCATGCCGAAAGTGTCAGTGTAGACCCCTACCCGCTGGTCCAACGTGCGCACCTGCTCTTCTTCTCCTTCGCGATCCGTGTGCGCGCCTTGAGGGTCGTCTGATCATCGGACGGCTGCGATTGCGCAGAGGGTGTGCTCGCGGATCGTGCTTGCGCAGCGCGCGCCTTGCATGTCATCGCGCGCGTCTAGCATGAACGCTCGCAATCACGCCGCGTGCCTTCATCCTCTCCGTCCGCACGTGAATCAGCAACTGAATTTTGATTGCGTGCGTGGACGAGAGCAACTGTGATTTTAACGCATGCACTTAGTGTGCGAGGAGGGTCGCTAACCGCTGCGGCACGCACGTGAGATGGTCGCAGTCTCCGTTAAACCTCAACCGTCCGATGGAAGATCGAACAGCTGTGGATTGCTCCTGCACGATGAAGTGATGCTGTGCGTGGGCAGGGCATCTGCTGAGATCTGTTCTCAGCTGTCCGATAGGAGATCGGACGACTGAGATTCATCCTGCAGCTGATGGAGGAAGTGGGGCGATGGCTAGCGTGTGCTGATATTGCACCACGTGGCAGCTCTGTGGCCGTTGATCGTCAGATCAACGGTCAGTTCTTAGGCCAATTGCGAGAGCTCCGGATGTCGGATTTAGTCGATTTTGAGTGCGTTGGACTCCGTTCGTCGGTCTGAATCCATCCGTGTGGTCCGATTACTCATCCGAAGCCTGTTTTAGCATGAACTCGTACAAATGCCATTAACATTGAATTATAAGCAATCTCAATGTGCGATGCATGTAATGCTCCAATGTCCATTTATGATGTGTTATTTGTGCATGTTATCCTTATGAGAAACTCCGATTGGCAGAATTATCACCATAAAATATAGCGTTATCAATGAGTCGGCCATTGATTGCCTAACAATCATAGGTTCTAAAATGCCTAGTTTAGGGTATATTTCTAGCATAGTTATAAATATTGCATTAATTCCATGCATAATTCGCATTTGCATCATGTTTACTTGCTTATTTATAAATAATGTGTTTTATGGACCTAATTATGATATAATGTCTTATCTTGTGATTGTAGGTCTATATGGGAATAATAAATCAAGAAAAAGACTAAGAAATAAGACGGAGGAAATGAGAAGAAAAGATTCAAGAAGCCAAGGAATAGAAGAAGAAATAAAAGGAGAAAAGAGGAAGATGAATAAACCCATGAACCCACCCACCACCAAATAAACCTACTCCTAAACCCACCTAATTAAGCCCCAAGCCAATTTCCCTTTCTTAGCCCTAATTTTCCTATTATGGACCCACCTAGATCCTAATTAAACCCCACATATTCGTAACGAGACACACTACGACCTAATTTAGGAACACACACCCACGTAAAATCATACCCATGCACATTTATGTAAACTCATACTCACACATCCACTCAAACCACCCATACCCATGCACATCATACACATACACATGCATGCACACATTTCATTCACATAACCCTTCAAATCCCATGTAACCTCATGACCACATACTAAACATTTCACATACGAATGCGACATCCAAAACCCACGTACTCACATTCAAACCCCATGCATGCAACACCAAATACTCCCATACATCCAAAATCCACTCACGAAAACAAAGCACATGCACGAACTTTATTCCCTCAAAATCCCAACACAACACACCCATGCACAAATCACACACATACACTTAAGTACACGCTAAGGAAACCAACACTCTAGAAAGTCCTATTTTTTTAGAATGCCTATTTTCAGGAATTCCCAACATCCAAAATCGAACCCACTCAACAAATGTCCAACAATTTTGATTTGTCCTCTCAATTCATTTTCCAACTAGATCAGATTTTTTAATATCCTCCTCTGGGAGCATCTCCCCCTCTCCACCGTACTTTACAGGGAAATCGGCAAATCCTCCCCCATCAGCTAGACATCCCTCTTCCTCTACTCTCTCCAGCTCTCCATCATCCTTCGGCCTCCTCTTCGTCTCCCTCCTCCACGCATTTCAAAAGCCACCAAGGATTACTCCTTGGTGCCCTCTTTCTATAGATAGTTTTTCTCATTAGTTTTCTTAGTTAATATCTAGTATATTTAGTTGTAGTTATGGTACTTATCTTATTGTCAAGCATTCAACTAGACATTGAACCATTATGTGATATCTGTAAAGTTGATTTGCTCTTGCTATTTCTTTCTAGTATATGGTTAGAGTAGATTTTTATTTTCCAAATAAAAAATCCCTATATATATATATTAGGAGTCGAGTCTAGTATTAGGAGTCAGTTAGCATATCGATTTCAACTTCGCATCTTTCTATCTTCCTAAGTTTGACCGAGACTTACCAAGTTCTCATTACATTTTATTTGTTGATGTATTTTCACGCTATACTACGATGGATTATTTAAAATCACGATTTCATGCATCCGACGGCAATGGCAATTTTGAAATTGATGTCTAATTAGTCATCTTGTGTTTGTTCTGTGTGCAAGTTCAAAGCGAGGATGGATCTTCGCATGTGTCAATTTGTGTTTGAAGAAGACAGGTACACATAAATTTTCTTTCGAAGTTTTTTGTTCTAGAAAAAAGAAAAAAAAAATCATTTCCTGAGTTATAAAGTTAGTTAATTTAGTCTGCAATTTGCTTTGAATTTTTCTTTGATGTTTTAATTTTTAAAAAAATTTCAAAAATATAAATATAAACTTAAACTTTCGAATTTAGGTTTATTTGCTTATATTTTTGATATTTTTTTCATCAAGGGTAACTAATAATAGCCTTTTATCCTTTAGATACTCTTAAACCTATTTTTTTGTAATTCAACCAAAACTTGAAATCTATTTTTAAAATTCGGTTGCCAAAAATTCGAACCTCCAAAAATCTTGAAATTCTAACCATAATTGAAAAATCAAATTATCTTTTAAACGCCACCATTTTTGTAAGGAAATTCGATGACTTCTACATAGACCTATTTTAGTTGAAATTTGCGGAATTTGAAATCCACTGAAATCTAGTTTGATCACTAAAATTTTCAAAATTTTTGGAGTGCTTTTGATACGATTTTGATCTGAAATAAATCGAAGGGGTCCGGACTGTCTGACCCCTGCAGATATAAAAATCATAACTATTTGCTTGGATATTATAAAATCTTGGAAAAATGTTCTCTAAAAAGATAATTGTAGAAGGAACTTGCATACCAATTTTCATACTGTTTGGACTTCTGTATTGATCTGGGGAATAGTTTTATCCAAGAATACAGTTTGCAGGCCTTAAAACCTAGAAGCATAAACCTTAGGCTTCCACCTTAGGGTTTACTTTTGGTCCTAGTACCTCCAACCAAACCTTAACCACTAGGCTAATAACTGATTTAGAAGGATTAAGTAGTCACTTAACTCTTTCTTGCATTTTATGTCCTAACCTAGGACTCTTAACCGGCCCTTGTGCTGGTTTATGCATGGTAGAAGGTCGTTAAGACCTATCCTAATTGGTCCATGGGAGCCTCCCCCAAGGCGGCTATCTACCATACGTGGGCGACACCTCTCGCCTACTTCCTCCTCTTCCTTCTTCCTCAGCTACAATGGTGAGCACGATCCTCCTCTTCCTCCCCTTGAAGGGAATGAGGCCTAATTGATGGCTAGGGTTGAGGCGAGATTGGCTACGCAAAATCAGCAGAACATTGTGAGGTTCGAGGCCATCCTCAATGCCTTAGGATGTAGAACCCCCCGCGTGGAGAACTACGAGACCATTATGATCCAGCAGCACGTAATGTGTTACCTCAAGTCCAGATGCCCGCAGATGGTGATGCATTCGAGTTAAAACCAAATGTGATAAGTCTGATTCAGATTTACTTTTATGGTAACTCGAATGAGGATCCATTCCAGCACCTCGAGGATTTGAGTCGGATTGCTGAGACAGTCCGACCCAGAAATGTAGCTATTGGGATTGTTCTCATGAAGCTTTTTCCTTTTTCTTTGAGGAATAAAGCTTCCTATTGGCTCAAGACCATAGGGAAACCGATCTACACCTGGGAGGAACTACATAGGGAGTTCCTCCAAAAGTTTTTCCCTATTGGTCGCAATAATGCGATGAGGCAAGCCATCACAACTTTCACCCAGCAGCCGGGTAAGAAGTTGCATGAGACTTGGGAGCGTTTTCATGATCTTCTGAGGAAGTGTCCCCACCACGGGGTGCCTCATTAGCACCTTGCCCAGGTATTCTATCATGGGTTGGATGAGACACATCAGTGTCTGGCCGATGTGTCTAGTGGTGGGAACTTCCTTGCCAAGGATGAGGTAGGAGCTTTTGAGTTATTTGAGTCCTTGGCAGAAAACTCTCTTAATGCCGCATCAATGAGCCAATTCTCACACCCTACCCAGCAGTGCGTATCGATCCATGAGGCCTAAGCCGAGTCAACCTAGACTCATATGGACATTATTATGAAAAAGCTAGATAGTATGGATCTACTGCATAAGAAGGTTGACGAGCTTAGTCAATCTTGTGCAGTGAGATCCAGGGTTGCATCTTCTGTGCCACCATCTATTCCATCTACTGCTCCATCCCAAGTACCTCCTACTAGACCTCATCTTCTTACTCGGGATGCATCTGTCTACTCTTCTGCTGCTTCTTCATGGGCTCCTTCCTATAGGGAGCCTATGAACAGTTTTGAGCTAACATTTGTTGACCAGGCAAACCTTTATAGAGATGATATGAGTCTTGACTTATATGATATGTCGTCTTAGGCATCTTCAACTTACGAGGATGTCAACGCATTTCTTGGTTATGGGCGTAACAACCCATACTCGGAGACGTACAACCCTAGTTGGCACAGCATCCTAATTTCTCCTAGGGTGGAAATCAATAGAGACCTACTTTTGCTCCTTAGCACCAGCCCAGGTGGTATGGGTACTCTACACCTTCATTTCCTAGACAATAGCCAGTTCCAGATCAACAATAGTCTCGATCCATATATCAAACTATTCGCGATACTGCACTTGACCCTCCTTCGCAGTCTAATGCATTGGAAGAGCTAAGAAAAGAAATTCGATCAATGGCAAAGAGTCATTTGCAATTAACAAACCAAGTTTAGAAAATACATGAGAATCAGTTTCAAATACTACAGGAGACTAGGATGTAGGGAGCCTTGCCCTCCCAACCTGTCCCTAGGAATGTGCAGAACCCAGGTCTTCCACCTAGGTATCCTGCACCATAGGGTCAGGCACATGCAATACTTCAGGCACCTCCTGTGCCACCTGGATATAATTAGCCTGATTTGTTATCTAATCCTAGCCAGAATGTTCCTTCTACTCCTCCCCCACCTCGTGAATAGTTTGCCAATGCAAATGCTGTTACATTGAGGAGTGGAACTACCACAAAAGATCCACCATATCGGCAAGCAGATCATGATCTATCGCAACCTCTTCCTCAGAATTGTTCTTCCTACTCTTATTCTAATAGGGAACCACCTAAGGAAGACAAAGGAAAAAGACCAATGATTGAAGACTCTAAGATTCCTCTCCCTTTTCCTAGAGCTGTCATTAGAGATTCATTGAGGTAGAAAAAGGGTGTTAAGAATCATGAGGACCTCGTCGCTGTGTTCAAAGAAGTACATATTCAAGTTCCTCTTCTTGATGCCATAGATCACATTCCTGTTATTGTCAGGTTCTTCAAGGAGTACTGTACCTCGAGGCGATAGCAGAAGAAGGGAACAGAACCCAAGGAGGTTTTGTCTCAGCAAGCTAGTGTGGTAATACTGAGTAATCTACCACCTAAAAAGGACCCCGATACACCTTTGATCTCTTTCTTCTTGCAGGACTCGCTGTTTGACAGAGCCCTTCTTGATTTTGGTTCCTCCATTAATTTGACTCCCACAGCTGTTTATGATCGATTTAGATTTGGGGAGTTGAAGCCCACCTCAGTTACTATTCAGTTGGTGGACTGATCGGTGAAGGTACTGAGAGGGGTTGTTGAGAACGTCATTGTGAAAGTATGTGGATTTTGTTTTCCAGCAGACTTCTTTATTCTTAATATGAAGGTTCCTGCTGATCTCTACGATGCACCTATTATCCTAGGTCGCCCATTTTTGGCGACCACTCATGCTAACATCGATTGTGTATCCGGATGCATGGAAATTCTCTAGGGAATGAGAGATTGAGACTGGATATATTCAAGGCATCCAAAAATTTTAATTGAGATCTAATCGAGGACGAGTATGAGGATGATGCTCAGGAGTATTGTGGCAACATTGGGCTTCTTTGCAGTGCCCCAATGTCTTATTCATCCTCATTGTCATCAGGGTCGACTGATTCCTACCTAGGGACTGAGACTACTACTCTTCATATTTCACCTTTCCCCTCAGCTGATTGCTTGGGGTGTGTATCTGATTCCAGTACCCCAGACTTGGTATATCCTGGTACGTCTGGAGGACTTTATGGTTCTAACTCATTACTGCATTTGCAGAGCAGTATGATTGGTACTCAGTCCATATGAGAGGTATTCTGATGAGATTTATGATCCATTGTTACCCTCTCCGGCATTGCATGATCTTGTTGCTGCAACCACTACTACCCTTCCTACAGTAGTTTAGTCCGATGGCTTTGAGCATAATGATAATCAGGTATACTTCCCTGATCCTTCACTTTCCTTCCCTCATTTTACATTTCCTCCGCCTGTGCTTGAATTGAAGCCCTTACCTGATTCTCTTAAGTAGGTGTTCTTAGGTGAGCATCAGACTTTCCCTGTTATTATAAACTCCCACTTAACCCAAGAACAAGAACTTAAATCGATTACTATTCTCCAAGATCATAGGGTTGCTATTGGGTGGAGCATCTCTGATCTGCGCGGTATTCGCCCATCCTACTACACTCATCACATACATACGGATGAGGGGGCAAAACTGACGCGACAACCTCAACGAAGACAATCCAAATATAATGAAGGTTGTCAAAGAGGAAATGATCAAATGGCTAGATGCTAATATCATATACCCTATTTCGGATAGCCAATGAGTGAGCCCGATAAAGATCGTTCCTAAAAAGGCTAGACTCACCGTGATCAAAATCGAACAAGGAGAATCCATCCCGACCAGCATTGCGACTTCTTGGTGGGTCTGCATCGATTATCGAAAACTCATTCAGGCTAACTAAGAAGGACCACTTTCCCTTACCCTTCATTGACCAAATTTTGGAAAGATTAGTTGGACAGTTATTTTTGTTTTCTGGATGGATACTGTGGATATAATCAAGTAGGGTTTAGCCCAATTAATCAAGACAAGATGACTTTCACATGTCCTTTTGATACATTTGCTTTCCAACGAATGCCTTTTGGCCTGTGCAATGCACCTACTACCTTTCAGCATTCCATGAAGGCCATCTTTTCTAACATGATTGGGGACTACGTGGAAGTATTTATAGATGACTTCTCTATTTTCGAAGATGATTTTGGCCTGTGGTATTGTTGCTGCAGGCTGTGAATAGACTCTCCAAGTCTATCCAAGAACTGTCCCTAAGCATTCAGGTATTCAAATACTTGATGCCCATGCACATCATCACTGAATCCATCTCCCATTGTCATCAAAGAAACCCCGTCAATAATGTCCTAAATACTAACGTAGTCCATGCCTGAGAGTTGTCTGTCTAAAAGACCCCACACCTTGTCATAGAAGGAACAGGTCGAACTGGAGGAGGGCAGGTAGCGGTGAAGTACTCGAAAGGCGGGAAGGCTGGAGATATGACAGAATTGGCTCCCTAAGTAGAAGGTCGGTCACGCTCCTAAGGCTGCTGTTGGGGATCTGCATCCTCACCACGAGCTCCCTATGCTTGCTCCATTTTAGCACATGTGAGTTTATCAAAAATGGAGACTCTAGTGATGAATTGCTTATGATTAATATCCATTGGGACATTAAAATGTAGGAAGATATGAGATAAGTGAGTCCCAAACTGGAAGGAGCTGGTGGGTTTCTTATCCATCAAATAAAGAATAAAGTAGTTCCAATTGAACCGCTTGTTCTTTAAGAGGGCATAAAGTGTGATAAGCATGATCTTGCGTAGTTTTCAAAGGAGGTTGACTTTGACATGAAATTTCATGAAAAGACTCAATTAAGAAATCAAGGAAGATGACAGAAATATGGGGATTTGGCAAGGCGTCCCAAATCATAGTGAGAGGGAGTAAGGAGAGTCTCCCTAATAGTGTCGCTCTTGGTCTGCTGGTGGAGCTCAAGAAAGGTAGGACCAACACTGGGACAACCAAGAATCTCGGTGAGAATATCAGCATTCACCAAGACCTCAATCTCATAGACATTGGAGGTAAGCTCAATGTTGAACCCTTCACCTATATTTTTCAAACTAGCATAAAACAGGTGGTAAGCCATGGGGTCAACACTAGGAATGCGACTATTCTTGGAGCCCGCATAGAAATTACGCTCAAAAAGATGTAAAATCTGGTGATAAGCAAACTTGTCCCAAAGACCTAGAAAGATAGTATCAAAATAGGGAAAGTCTATGGGGCAAGCAATATGAGGAGAATAGTATCAAAATAGGGAAAGTCTATGGGGCAAGCAATATGAGGAGAATAGTATCAAAATAGGGAAAGTCTACAGGGCAACCAACATGAGGAGAAAGCTTGGCTAGAATAGAAAACCGCTCACGTGCAATCTCAGTGATAAAATATCGATCAAAAGTGTCATCACGTGAGGCAGAGGAGGAAGCACGTGCATGTTTTAGGTGCCATAATAGCACAAAAACGCAGGTTGGTCGATCAAACGGTCTGTGTTGGTCGATCAAAAGAGACGCGGATAGAGGTCTGAAAGTACGATACTTGGTCAATCGAATCGGGATTTTGATCGTTCAAATCTAGGTTTTTGTGAAAAAACAGAGTCTCCTAAGGATGATTTGAGCTCACATATACCAAAATAAATACAAGCAATCACAAGAGATCTACACCAAACACAATAGGGTACTATCTAAGCACAAGAAAACTAAAGAAAAAGGAAAGATTTGGAAAAGGCTTAGAGGTATACCAAGATCGATCAGAGTGATCAATCAAAAAGTAGGAGTGGGGGAGAGGACCGGCCGTTCGAGGAGGATGGCAATGTCGCGGCGACGCTCGGCGTCACGTGAGGGCGGCGTCGTCGCGAAGGGAGGCGAGCGGCGACGTCTCGCGAAGGAGAGGGCAGCGCGTGGGAGCCGCTGCGAGGAGTACATTGGAGAAGGGAGATCGGAGGGAGGGAAGGAGCTCGGCATTGGTTAGTAGCGGCAGTATTGGTCGGTGGTGCTGGCGAGTGGAGGTGGAGGTGGAAGTGTTGGGTTAGATTTTTTGGCCGGTGGGGTTGCTTATGGGGTAGGGTTTTGTTTATGGTCGGGTAGGGTTGGGTAAAAAATGAGTAGTAAAGAAGGTGTTTTTTTTATGTTTGAAGAGGTTAAGTAAGGTAAAAATAAATAGGGTAGGTAATCACAGGGTGGGTACGAATTAGGTAGATAAAATTAAAATTAGAGGTGATTAACAAAGAAATCATGAGATTGGATTTCGCTTAAAACTAGTCGATCAAAATTATGATTGATTGGTCAAATAAAAATCTTAGTTGATCAAAGTTCAAAGTTTTAGAAGAAAATTTTCCACCCAAATACAATGATCTAAAAAATAAGAAATGTACTCAACCAAACTTCAATTTTTTAGAGGGAAAATTCCAGCCAAAAAAGTAGTCGATCAATCTGAAGTGTTTGATTAATCAAACAGTGTTGGTCAATCAAAATAAATTTTTTGATCTGATTAATCAAACAGTGTTGGTCAATCAAAATAAATTTTTTGATTGATCAACAGGGCAAAACATATAATCAAGACTTTTCAAATAGTTCTTTTAGTCTTGATAGTCGTATTGAATCGAAAATTCATCATTGTTTAGAAATGCACATCGTAGTATAGCGACGAAAATCGAATCAACATTTAAAATTTATAAGTGCTCGAAAGACGTGAGTTCTGATGTCGTTCGCAAAGAGTAAGTTATTGCAATTCAATCAACTAATCAAATATGATGAGCACAAGAATGTAGTGAAAAACTCAATATGAAATATACTTAATGTATGCAAGGAGTTATAGAACAAAAATAATATAGATAGAGAGAGAAAGTAAAAAGAATGGTGGTTGAAACCACTAATATAACCCTTAAGCTTATTCTTCTCAACTCAAATCAGATGGTCATTTAAGCCAAATAGACGACTTAAACGTTTAAAGCCAAAACCTCTCAAATTTGCCTAAGTCTTTAGGCACAGATCCCGAGAGCAAACACCCCCCAATCTCTCAGTGCAGACCTTTCGCTCTCTCTTCCTAATCGAACCCTAATCAAATCTAGACCCAGGACCAGACTCGCGTGGTGTGAGCGCGAGTGAGGTGTGCGTAGAGGACCTGACCCCTGTGATCTTGGGCAAACAGCTATTGAGCGCTAAAGCTTATGAATGAAGTTTAATTTTAAAATCTCATGATGTGGGACTAATAATCCTGCTTCACCTTCGTTGCTTCCACGTAATGTGTGTTGGTTCAATTCGAGGTCAAGCTATCGTAGGATCTTTAATCCACGGCTCAGATGTACTGCTGGGGTGATTCCGCACTTGAGGAGGGTGGTGGCGAGGTAGTTGATGGTTGGACGTCGACAGACAGAATTGGAGAAGAAGATCGACGACGACGGCCACCTAAAAAATCAATAGCACGGGCTTTTGGCCCCTATTAAAAAGCTTAGGAGTTTCTCCACGAGGTGGAAAATGTGTTGGTGGTGGTGATTTGGTGGTTGGCATAGTGTGGCGGCCAAACAGCAAAGCTCTAGAGAGCTCCAGCGGCCGTGGTCGAAGAGGTTGACTGAGTTAGTGTAGGTTTCAATAACCCTAGGCGAAAGAGTCGTGAGGGGGATCTTTCGCCTAAGGTTATTGGGTGGGAGGAGGATGGAGGTAGGCTAGCGATGAAGGCGGTTGTGGTGGTGTTTTTTGGCATCGGAGAGGGAGAAGGAGAGGGAATTGGGTTTGATAATTGACCTAAACCTAATTAAGGGAGAGAAGAGAGGAAACCCTAACCTAGCTAATTTACCTATTGGATGAACAGAGGTAGGTCGCCAAAGATGCCACTAGCAAGGAGGAAGAAAGAGGAGGATGGAGCCAAGGAAGGAGGTCACAGAGGCCTAAGCTTGGCGAGAAGCTCCAGCGAGGATTAGGGAAGAAGATCTAATGCTCGGTTGGCGGCAAGTAGCAGCAAAGATAGAGGTTGAAGGTGCTGTAGGTCTTCATCAATGGCGACGAGAAACGAAGATGAAGGAGGTGGATTTGCATGCCAAAACGAGACAAATTGAGCACGTAGGCATTGACTCCTTTATATAGATGTGGTTCCTCTCTTAGATTTACCAAGAAACTCTTAATTGGAAGTTGACATTGCCACCTTATGAGCTCAACTTTCTTGAGCTTGCCAGAGGCAATTTCGACCGAGATGAAGCTCACAAAGATGCTAATTTGATCGAGATTGATCTTGTGATCAATTTAGCCAAGTTTGGCGATTTTATATGGATGTTTCTTCAATCAAGTTGTCAAATTAAATGAAGCTTGTTTGGGTTTCAAAGCTGCTAAGTTTCCTCTTCTGTCACGAGGAAGACGATGGCGGCAGGGACCTATTCGCAATGAAGACAAGAAGTTAGGGGCACTTTCGTAAGAAAAGCATAGAAGTTAGGGGTCTAATTGTTAAGAATAGAGAATTGGGGGTTAAAATGCAAACTAGGTAAAGATGGACTCTAATTGGGCCAAAAGTTTGGTGTTAACCTAATTTCAACCTAAGAAATCTAATGGTGATCTTGAATTTGGGTTTTGACCACGTCTAGATGGTTAAATTGCACAGGAGCCCAAATTAGAACAAATTCCGATTTGAATCTCTATTTTTGGTCAAAATGAGTTTAAATGGTCAAAGTAAAGGTATTAAACCTCTTCAAATATTTTTCCATGATTTTTAGGAGGTTTAGATTGAATTTATCTATACCATAACCCTTTCAATTTGAGTAGGATTGATACTTAGTGTTTTTAATACTATTTTCATCTTCGAAATACGTGAATACCCTAATTCAATTATTCTGAGCCAACTTCTTGGTCTTTTAAGTTCATTTGACCTTCAATTAACCCTTTAGTTAATCTACATTAATGATGAGATGGTAAAATAGTAGAATTAACCCCATTTTCTTGTCTTCTCAAATCAGTTCGATACGGATTTTTGATCCTCAGACGATTATTTAGAAGTATTTAACACTTGATTCTGACTAATTTTAGTTAGTTATGACAAATGATGGTGTTACCATCATACTCCTATGCCTAACTTTTGCCAATCCCTAGCAAAATCTATGGACCAAACCAGATCTTTAAGCTGAATTTTAACCCTCAGGATGCCTTATTGAGCCATATCTCTAAAATTTAGATCAAATACAAAAAATAGACCTAGAGGTACTCAAGTACCAGCCAAGATCCAAACTTGACCAGCCTTTGCCTTAGGTCCACCGAGAAGGTTTCTAAGGCTTATAAAAATTGCCTGGAGGTTCATTGACCCCAACGGTTAAAGCACCTGTGCGTATCCGTAGCAAGTCCAGGTTCAGTTTGCTAGTGCATTTTTGATAGGAGAGATAGAGAGGGATATTTATTTTGAGACCTTTCTCTCTTTTCTTTTTACATTCCCCTAAATCCAATATTGGATTGGCCCTAAACACAGTCTGTATCAGATTCTTTGTCCCCACCATCAATCCTTGTAGGGTACCTGACTTTTGATGCTTCAGGATAGCACCGTCCATAGTAACCCCCAAAACCTTGGCTTTCAACACTTCGGGATAGTGCCACCCATGGCGTTCGGTAGCTAAATTCAGGCCCTAGCAATCGACATTTAGAGATAATCTCGCCCATGGCACCTAAACCAACACAAAGTGCTTATGTGCCCCTGGTAGGATATGTGGATATCCTAGGAGACAAGTATCGAGGAGATGATATGTTATAACACACCTTCGAGGGGAGTATTTTTCATTCCTTCTCTCTATGTCGGAAACTCGTCCAATCAACCTGTGTCTTCGAGTTGCTCCTAAGTCGAATCTTCGGGAAAACATTTTCATAACAGAACACTTTTGACATATTCTTTCATTAAGCACACTGAACCAGACTAGTGTGTGATTTTTGGGTGCCTAGTTTACCAAGTCCCATAAACCAAAGGGCAGGTAACGGGGCTGAATAATCCTTAAGCCTTAGACTTAATATATTAGCCTTGCAACTTTCTTAACCTCTTGAGGGAATAGTTCAGATCTTAACAATACATGAGTATTTAAGCTCTAAAATAGGCCCAAGAGGCCTAAGGTTAGTATCCTTCACTTATCTCCTAAGATTTAGCCCTTCAAGTGTTAATACATCATCCGATCCAACCTAAAACTTAGGTAAATTCCATAATCAATTATCGGGACTAATCACAATTTTTCTTTTGGTTGCTCCTTTTTTTCTCTATTTTCTTTTCCTTCTCTTTTTCCTCCTCAACCTTGATCTTTCAACTCAGCTCCTTTTTTTTTTAATGAAACCCTTCCAAGAATCGAATTTCGCAGCGTTTTGTACTTGAATACCCCTCCGAGCCTTAGATTTGCACTATCCTCATTCTAGATTAGATGGGTTTGAGTTCTGCTTAGATCGCACATTAGAACAGGTTTGGGTGGGTGGCGAATGGGTCAGGTTGTGAACAATTTCAAGCTCTGATATGAATATCGGAGGTGGAGTCTATTGGTCTAATGGACGAACCCTAAAGCACAAAATGAATTCAACTCAGAGATAGGTCAGAAGGGTCTTGGGCTTTTCAAATGACAGGTTGCCTCCCATTAAGCGCTAAGTTTAATACCATCAGATGAGCGTAATGCAGCTTAGGGAGAATGGAGATCAAAAGATACAACAGCCAAATTCGAATTGATGAGTTCTAAGAATGGTTTCAATCTCTGACCATTCACAACAAATGGTTTTGAGTCCACTAATTTCTACAGCTCCATTTCCGAGGATTCTTCGGAAGAGAAAGGGTCCAATCCATTTCGATCTCAGCTATCCTAGGAACAGCTTGAGCTTGGCATCAAAGAGGGGCACTTTTTGACTAGGGATGGAATGATTTTCGCGATATGTGCTTGTCATGGAAGGCTTTGACCTACTCTTTGTAAATACACGAGTTCTCATACGCATCATTGCATAACTCCTCGATCTCGCTCATTTACAATAGGCGGTGGATTCTAGCCTTCATGAGATCTAGATTGCACTTCTGTACTGCCCAGTAGGCCTTGTGCTCCATCTCTATAAGAAGGTGACATGCCTTCCCGTACACGAGCCTGAATGGAGACATCCCTAGCTGGGTCATATGGGCGGTCCTATAGGCCCTCAAGGCTTTTGGAAGTTGGGTGGACCAATCCTTCCTGTTAGGCTGAACAATGATTTGAAGGATTTTTTTGATCTCCCGATTGGAGAGCTCAGCAAATCCATTGGTCTGGGGGTGATAAGGAGTCGAAATACCATGCGACACCCTGTACTTTTTCATCAGGGACTAGAAGTACACATTTGGGAAATGAGACGCACCATCGTTGATGATGGCTTTAGGAACCCCAAATCTGGAAAAGATGTTCTCTTGAACGAACTAGAGAACATCTTTATGATTATTTGTTCTTGTACTCAAAGCTATTAGATTCGGGAAAGGGTCCCATAAAATCAATTCCCTATATGTCAAAGATATCTCACATGATAATTGGATTTAAGGGCATCATATCAAGTGGGCCTATGTTGCTGAGGGTCTGACAATGGGCACATGCCCTACAATAGGATTGTGCGTCTTTGAACATAGTGGGCCAAAAGAACCTACACTGGAGGATCTTCGCTATAGTTTTACACCCAGAGAAATGGCCACCGCAGGCCTCATCATGACAGAAAGAGATGACGTCATTGACCTCGTTGTCGGGAATGCATCTTTAGATTACTTGGTCATTGCCGATATGAAATAGATAAGGATCTTCCTAGACATGGTACTTGGCATCAGAAATCAACTTGTCTTGCCAGGAGGTTTCCCAATCAGGCGAAACTTTCCCCGTAACCAAGTAATTCACGATATCAGCAAACCAGGGAAGTCCATTAATCACCAAGAGATGTTCATTCGGAAAATGCTCGGTAATAGGTCTAGATGGGTCAATGATCGAAGAAAGAAGGTGAGACAAATGATCAGCTACCACATTCTACTTTCTCGCCTTATCACGAATTTTGAGATCGAATTATTGAAACAGCCAAATCCATTGGATTAATCTAGGTTTCACATCCTTCTTCGTAAGCAACTGCCTCACTATAGTGTGATCCGAGTAAATGATGACGTGGGATCCCAGGAGGTATGATTTGAATTTCTCTAAACCGAATACTACAGCCAGCAGCTCTTTCTCCATAATCGTGTAATTACACTGAGCCTCGTCCAATGTCTTGCTGGAGTAATAAATTAGCACTGGTTTCCTGTCGATTTTCCGCCCCAGCACCGCTCCTACTGCGTAGTCAAACGCATCACACATGATCTCAAAGGGTTGAGACTAGTTAGGAGATTGTAGCATTGGAGCTTAGGTAACTCGGTCACGCAGGATTTCACAAGCGTGAATGTACTCACAAGTCATCTCGAAAGGCGTGTCCTTTGAGAGAAGATTTGTTAAGGGGCACGCGATCTTTGAGAAATTAGATATGAATCGACGATAGAAACCTACGTACCCCAAAAATGATCGGATATCTTTGACTGAGGAAGGCACAGGTAGTTTGAAAATCAAATTCACCTTAGCTCTGTCAACTTGGATACCTCTCTCAGATATGAGGTGACCAAGCACAATGCCCTCCTGAACCATAAAGTGGCTCTTTTCCTAGGAGAGAATGAGGTTTACGTCGATGCATTTTTGGAGGATCTGGACCAAGTGCAGGATGCAATCATCGAAAGATTCACCGAAGATCGAGAAGTTGTCCGTGAAGACTTCAGGGTATTTACCTACCATATCAGAGAATATGGCTAGCATGTACCGTTGAAAGGTGGCAGGTGCATTGCATAACCCAAATGGCATCCTATGAAATGCGTATGTATCGTAGGGGCAGCTAAAGGTAGTCTTTTCCATATCTTCGGGATGGATTGCCACTTGGTTATATTCAGAGTACCCATCCAGGAAACAGAAAAATCGATTTCCTGCCAGTTTCTCGAGAATATGGTCAATGAATGGGAGAGGGAAATGGTTTCAATTTTCGATAGTCTATACAGACTCTCCTTGAGTTTGCAATTTGACTCGGGATGGTTTCTCCAAATTTGGTCGTAATCACGGTGAGCCCTTGATGTCAAAAATACGTGTTTTGTTAATGATGAGAAATAGTGTTGTTGCAACGTGTAAATTCGCAATCAACTCTTAAATTTATAAAACCTAAATAGGATGAGTATCTATGGTCATCCAAGGAGGCCAAATTGTTAATCACAAGAATTAATTCTCTATCTCGCCTCTCAAATTTGCACTTGTCTTTTTGTGAATTTGATTTTTGTTGTTTTTATAGGTTTTCAAACAATCGGGTATTTAATGCGAAGATTAACTACCTATCACTAACCCTAAGTGACAATAAGAAAATCTCTTCTTCTAAGCTCACCGTAGGCAAGTGCGCCTAGGGTAATAGAGGAAGGTGTGGTGCACTAAGCTACTACTACAAGAACAACACACTAATTAGAAAGCATGAAAGTTGGAAGGCAAACTAAATGATTTATATTACTAGTAAAGTAAGAGACAAGTAGCTGAATGCTTCTTACAACAAAAAGAAACTAAACTAGCTAATATAAAGAAAGTAAAGAAGAAAAGTCCTCCAAAGATGGTGAGGAGTGGTCCTTGCTCCAAGAACAGTAGCTCCTGTGCTTAAAAAGAATTCCTCCTTGCTTCTAATATGATGACTCCTCCAAGCTTTCTCTTCCAAGGTGGGCATCAACTGATGGCAAAAAAAGTGAGGTTTGTTAAAATTAAGGTTTTAAGTCGTTGTAACACGAAGTTCACAATCGCTTTTAAACTTACAATCCTAGATAGCGATGGTACTAGGGTCGTTGAAGGTAGCAAGATTACAATTTTGAACACTCTCGCTTGAAATCGGGAAATCAACTTTCTTTTTGTAGCTTTTGAATATAATATTTTTTTGGAGTTTTTTAAAATAATGGATAATTGCATAAAGAAATACGAAGGAAGACTACACCTAATTGCTACAACTTAGGTGACAGGAATAATCTCTCTCTAAGCTCACCCTAGGCACGTGAAGACCTAGGGTAATTAGAAAGAGGGTGTAAGTGCACTAGAGTAAAAAGTAATTAAATAAAATGCGACAAAGATTATGGAAATGCAACTTTGATTATGGAGAAATTGTTTTACAAAATTGCTAGTAGAGGAATGCTTCTACTACAGAAATAAAAGTATAAAATGGTGAAAAAAAGATCCTCCTGGTGATGGTGGTGAAGAGAAAAGAATCCTTGCTCCAAGCTCAGCTGCTCGTGGGCTTGAAAAGGATTCCTCCAAATCCCTTCTTGATGTGCTCCTCCAAAGATGATGTTATCTCCCTTGGCAAGCCCTTGGTGGGCGTGCCCTAGCTCCTCCAAGAGTGGATAATTTCCACTCCAAAACCTCCTCCTAGGGTGGACATGAACCACCCTCAAGAACTCCTCCTTTGGACGTTCTCCTACCTCGCTTGACCTCTAGCTGGCGTGGGCACAAGAGAGAAGGGAAGAGGGGAAGGCACAAAGGGGACAGAGTGTCCCCTTAATCTTCTTCTTCCCCTTCTTCTCTTGGCCGTGGGCTATGGTGGATTATGGGTGGAAAGATAAGTGATGATGATAGCCAAAGGTGTTTGTAATGGTGGTAGGTAGGGGGTATATATAGGATTGGTAGGGGTGGGGGGGGATTGGCGTGGATGATGTGTAGGATTAGGATGGGTTTATGAGGGTGGTTAAAGGATCTAATGGCCATGAATGATTGACACCAATTGAAGGGATCTGAGAGGGTTTTGGTGGTCTTTAAGGTGGATGGCTATGATGGATTTTGGGAGGTGGTTGAGGGATCCAAGGGAGGGGCGTGCTCGACGCCAATTGAAGGGACTTGAAGGGGGGTGGTTAATGGATTGAAGCCATCCCTTCATGTCCATCCAAGGTGGTTATTAACCACCAAAATTGGCACCAATTAGGGTGCTTCTAAAAGGGGGTCAGGTGGCGTCACAATTGAATGGTGGAGATGGCTTTTAGAGGTGGATGGATGGTTGAGATGGGAGGCTTTTTGGAGGGAATTTTTGGCGCCACTTGTGGGTGGTTTTTTGAGGGAATTTGGTGGTAGAGAAGGGTGAAGGGGTGTGTTAGGTTTGGTGCCAAAATGAGTAGGGGTAGGTGAGCTTAGGTGGACTTAGGTGAGGTTAGTTGGTGAAGCTTAGGTTGGGTGAGTTAGGGTTAGGTTTAGGTGCCATGGAGGTAGACCTAGCTAAGCTTAGCTAGTAAGCGAGTAGTGGAAAGAGGTGGAGGGAGCTAGGGTTTTTAGGGAGAGGAGCTGAAGATAACTGAAAGGAGAAGCACTGGAGCACATCTGAAGCTGAAGGAATTTTCCTGGAGCTGATTTGCTGAAGAGGTCTTCATGAGAGCTTAGCTACTCAGCTTAGCTAGCTAATTCTTCTGCTAGCAGCCAAGCTTGAGTAGTAAAGCTAAGTTGAGCTGGACTCAACTTGTCAGGAGTTGTGTTGAGTTGGACCTGCTTTTGGTGGGAACTCCCGAGCTAGCTTAGCTACTAAGTTGACAAGTAGTAGCTAAGATGGAGGGAGTTCAGCTGTTGTGAGCTGAGTGGAGTTGGGGAGAGCTGGACCTGAGCTGAGGTGAACTTTAGTCAACTAAGTTGAGCTAGCTTAAGCTCCTAGTGAACTGATTGGAGCTAAGATGAGCTAGACTCAACTAAGTTGAGTTGGATCTGAGCTGACTTGAGCTATCTTAAGCTACCATCAAGCTAAGATGAGCTGAATGGAGCTTGAGAGAGCTAAACCAAACCCAAGTGAGTTGGTGTCCAACTGTGATGAGCTGGATGTAGCTGGGTTCTAACTGAATTGAGCTTCCTCTTCACTTGTTGCCTTCCTGAATGTTAGGATCTTAGGGATCTGGCTATTTGTTCATCCTAACACTCAAATAAACATGTCAAAAATAACAAAAATTATGTAATGCATGCCTAACTTAGTGATGCCTAAATGCAGCTTGGAAACCTATCTGCAGAGTTAAAATTGCAGACGGATTTTAGTTCTTAGCTAGATCTATTTTAGGACATAAGAATGATGATATACTGGTGTTTATTACACCCCCATGCTTATCTTTTGCTAGTCTCTTAGCAAAACTAATTTTCACAATACGGATTTTTGGGAAGAACTAATTTTTTTTTTACTTTTGAGGAGTAGATTATAGGACCTTGGCTAGTTAAACACGAATGGTATGGGATTTGTTATAGATACACATCGGGATTTGTCTTCGGATCCAAAAAATTAGATAAATCGGGATCAATGTATCCTCCAAAAAATTGACAAGTTAACTCCTTATTAATTCAGATAATCCGAAATTATTTTATAGTTAGGATTTCCTTGGCTCTTGAATCCGATTCACAACTTGCATAATCCTTTTAAAACCTTATGTTTGTGCTTGTGAATGCCAACATTTATAAGGTCATTTTTTTTTTGTCTCCCCCATGCTTATTCTTAGCTTAGTCCTACAACTGATTTGTCAGGATCATCATTCCCATACCAATCCTCAAGGAGGCTTTGACGCCAACACTTCGAGATAGTATTGTCCAAGACACCACCCAGGAGCTCACAACCCCAAAACACAATGCAGTGTAAAGGGATGCTCCAAGCAAACTCAAGCTCTTGCTCCGACATTATGGGTAGAGCACTATCCAAGACACTTGAGCTGCAAAATTTGCGCCTTAATGCTCCGTGTAAAGATATGGAACATAGATATAGAGTAGCGCTGAGGCAGTAACATGTTGACATCGCATTCTCAAAGAAGTCATTTTCCTCCTCGGCGGTGGGAACTCAAACCAATCATCTACTTCAAATTTTACTAAGGCTAAATAAGGGGTTTTTCTCATTGCTAAATATTTTTTAGTATTGGCTTGTGTATGAAATTTGACACAAGAATTTTGCAGGAGATGCAAATTTTTGGATCGGAAACTAAGCCAGATAATTTCCAGGTCACAAAAAGGGAACAAGTCACTTGAACCATTATGAGTTCAGGTGGAATTTAGAGGATACTTAATCTAGTCTACAAATAGACCTAGAAATTCTAATAATCAAATCCGTATCTTAATGCCTAGTTTGTTAAAGATTAAATCCCATTGTACTTTGAAATGAATCCTCAACCTTGGTCCCGATTTCAAATTTTCCTCAAAAAGTTTTCAACATTTTTACTTTTTGGGTATGCAAGCAAAAATGAAACATTTTTTTCAACATTTTTATTTTTTGGGTATGCAAGCAAAAATGAAACATTTTTTTTAATGTTTTTTAGGTTTTGAAAGTCCTGAGTTGATCGTTAAAATTTAAAAACACCCCCTATGCTTAAGATATGACATGTCCTAATGCAATAGGAAGGGAAAAGAGATCACCTTGGTGAAAGTGGTTGGAATCAAGATAGTCAAAACCTTTGAAAAAATGAAAAACGCAAGGCAAGAAAAATGATCGGTTACCTCTGATCCAGTGCTATCTTTTACTCCATTCAACCGGGCATGAATTGCATCAACGATCACTAGAGGGAAGGTCAATTAAATCAATAGTGTCAGATGGGAGATTCAGGGAATTATTTAAGTACAGCTTTAAACGTTGGCCATTGACATGAAAAGTAGTATTCGTTTTTGAATCCAAAACATCAACAGTGCCATACGGATAAGTTTTTAGGACAATAAATGAGCTGGACCACTTGGATTTAAGTTTACCTGGAAAAATGCGTAATCTTGCATCGCAAAGCCAAACACGTTGATTGAATCAAAATGTTTCTGAATGATATATTTATCATAAAATTTCTTTGTTCGATCTTTATAAATCCACGCGTTTTCGTAAGAGAAATTACACAATTATTCCAATTCAGTTAATTGTAACTTCCTGTGGTTAGATAAATCCATGTTTAATTGTTTAATTACCCTAAAAGCTCTGTGTTCGAGTTCTACCGGGAGATGGCATACCTTTCCAAAAATTTGATGGAAAGGAGACATGCCGAGAGGAGTTTTGAAAGCCATATAGTAAGCCCATAAAGCATCATCTAATTTATGGGACCAGTTTTTACGTTCAGACCCAACAGTCTTTTGCAAAATATTTTTAATTTCCTGGTTAGAAACTTCTACTTGGCCATTCGTTTAGGGGTGGTAAGGAGTAGAAATTTTATGATTAACCCCATATTTAAATAAAAGGTGGCGAAATTGATAATGAGTGAAATGTGATCCTCCGTCACTGATGATGGCCTTAGGAATGCCGAATCTCGAGAAAATATTTTTCTTGATAAACTCGACGACAACCTTTTGATCATTGGTGCGTGTGGGTATTTCTTTAATCCATTTTGATACATAGTCGACTGTGACTAGTATGTATAAATACCCACAAGAATCGATGAATGATCCAATGAAGTCGATGACCCATACATCAAAACTTTCAACCTCTAGTATCGGATTTAGGGGCATCATATCCTTCCGAGTCATGTTGTCGATGCTCTGGCAATACACACAGGATCGAATGAAAGAATGAGCATCTTTGTGCAAGCTGGGTCAAAAGAATCTAGAAGTGAGGACTTTAGCTGCAGTTTTCTTACTCGAGAAATATTCGTCGTAGGCCATAGAGTGACAGTGTGTCAGAATATCAGGAATTTCTAAATCGGGGACACACCATTGAATGACCTGATCAGCATAGATATAGAAAAGGATGGGCTCCTCCCAGAAATAATATTTGATGTCAGCAAAAAATTTATCCCGTTTGGTTTTTGGCCAATCAGAGGGGATTCGTCCTGTTGCTAAATAGTTTGCAATGGGTGCAAACTAAGGGAGGGTATTGGTAGCTAAGATGGTCTCATCAAGGAAAACATAAGGAGGGGTCAACATGTCGTTCATCATAAGACGAGAGAGATGGTCAGCCTCTACATTTTGCGACCTTGCCTTATCCTTGATTTCTAGGTCAAATTCCTATAGCAGCAAGATCCAACGGATAGGGTGGGGTTTCATGTCTTTCTTGTTCAGTAGATATTTGAGTGTTGAGTGGTCGGTGTATACAATTACATGTGACCTCAACAAATATGAGCGGAATTTTTTTAGGGCAAAGACGATGGCAAGTTCTTTTTCAGTTACCGTGTAATTATGTTGTGCATCATTAAGGGTTTTACTAGCATAGTAGATCATAACGGGCCTCTTGTCAATTCGTTGCCCTAGAATGACCCCCACAGCAAAATCAGAGGCATCTGTCATTAATTCAAAGGGACAATTCTAGTCTGGTCACTGCAAAATTGGTGCCTCTGTGACATCCTTCTTCAACTTATTAAAACTCTCCAGGCATTATTTTGTAAATTCAAAAGGTTGGTTTTTAGTGAGTAACTGACTTAAGGGCTTGGAGATTTGGGAAAATTTTTTGATGAAATGACAGTAGAAGCCCACATGCCCTAAGAAAAATCGGATCTATTTCACAGTAGTGGGCGGTGGGAGTTTAGAGATAGCATCAATTTTTACACGATCTATAGCAATTCCCTTTTTTGAGATGACATGGCCCAGGATAATTCCTTCCTAGACTATGAAATGACTTTTTTCCCAACTGAGGACCAAGTTAACTTCTATGCATTTTTAGAGTGTCCTTTCAAGATTTTTAAGGCATAGATCAAAGGAGTCTCCAAAAACAGAGAAGCCATCCATAAAAATTTCAAGACATTCACCTACCAGGTTAGAAAAAATGGCAAACATACATCTTTGAAAAGTCGTAGGTGCTTGCATAAACCGAAGGACATCCTCCAAGAAGCAAAGGTTCCAAAGGGGCAAGTGAATGCAGTTTTGTCTTGATCCTCAAGATGGACCGCAACTTGATTATAGTCAAAATAACCATCAAGAAAACATCAGTAATCACGTCCGGCTAATCATTTCAAGATTTGATCAATAAATGGGAGCAGAAAATGGTCTTTCTTGGTGGCAGTGTTCTATATGCGATAATCAATGCACACACGCCAAGAAGAAGTGGTTCGAGTGGCTATATTTTCCCCATATTCATTTGTGATAACTGTTAGCCCAGCCCTTTTAGGCACTACTTGAATGGGACTAACCCAGGAGCTGTCAAAAATGGGGTCGATGATACCAGCATCAAGCCACTTTATTATCTCCTTTTTGACCACCTCCTGCATATTAGGGTTCAGGCGCCTTTGTGGTTGGCAAGAAGGATGGGAGTCATCCTCAAGGTATATTCTATGAGTGCAATAAGACGGATTGATATCCTTAAGGTTAGAAAGGGTCCAGCCAATTGCTTTTCTATTTTTGTTAAGAACCTGGAGAAGTTGTTCCTCTTGTGCCCTAGTAAGTCCAGAATTGATAATCAGGGGCATGGTCTGATTCGATCTAAGGAAAACATATTTAAGGGAGTCGCGCAAAGGTTTTAATTATAGTTGGGGGCCCGGCTCCAAAATGATTTCTTCTTTATGGTCCAGGGGTGAAGTGAGAGAGGAGTTAGATGAAGAGTCAGGTGGAGATGGTGTGGTTAGGGTGGGAGGGTGGGTTAAATCAAAAGATTGTTCAGGAACATTATTAACTGCAAAGTAAGAACCCATGTGTGAAATTTTCATTGTTTCCTCTACTAAATTTTGTATCTCAGAATCTGAGTCATCAAAGAAATTTGGTTCTTGGAATCTCCTAGAAGCTTGAAAAATATCTAGGGTAATAGATTCACCAACGCACATGATTTTCACCTTTCCAGAATCACAATCAATGTTGGCTTTGTTGGTGGATAAGAATGGTCTTCCAAGAATTATGGGGGCATTTTTCAAAGCTTCCGGTACCTCTATGTCCACGACCAAAAAGTCTATGGCAAATAGACAGTTTTGGACTTGGACGATGACATCCTCAATGATCCCCTTTGGTTTAATTGTAGATCGATTAGCTAATTGAATGGTTACCTCAACAGGCTTTAATTAACCGATCTTGAATTCACAGGCTTTAATTCATCGATCTTGAATTCTTCAAAAACAATAGTGGTGATGAGATTAATTGAGGCACCAAGATCCAATAAGGCAGGATAAAATGAAGTGTCATTAATGACCACTTGAATCAGGGGAGTGCCTGGATCTTTCCTTTTCAGAGGCAGTTTGCTCTGCACAATTGAGCTTACTGTCTCTGGGAGAATCACCTTTCCTAGGTTTCTTGGTTGCCTTTTAGGAGTACATAAATCTTTTAAGAATTTGGCATAGGCAGGAATATATTTTATGGCATCAAGGAGAGAGATGTTTATTTCTACTTGCCCAAAAAGATCCATCAATTCCTTATCAATGAGTTCATATTTCTTCTTGTTGTGTGAAGAGTGAAGGGCTCGTGGGAAAGGTATGGGATTTTCCTATTTTGCAGTTGCGGGTTCCTGAATGGGGTTAGAGGAAGAGGGAGAAGAGTTGATCTGCTTTTCTTTGAATTGGGTTTCTTAAGCAGGGGAAGGATCATGAGTAGTTTTCCCGTTCCTCAGAGTAACTACATTTGCAGGAGGAGGACAGGAAGCCTGGTTTTGATTGAAACCCAGTGGGTGTTAGGGTGTTGGGTAAATAGGTTGATTGGGACATCCACCTTGATATTGGTTCTGTTGATTATTTGTGTTGGGCATGGGTTGGGTTGGGTTGGCAGGTTGCCAGCAAGTCTGTGATCAGGAGTAACCTTTACTTAATGTTATAAATTGGTTATCATGCGGGCTACTTAAGTCATTTTAGTCTGCATTCCCTGTAGAGTTTTAATGACTTGGGTATTGATATCTTCTTGGGATGGCCCAGGCTGATATATGTTTTACCCATATGTCCCAAATTGATTTTGCTTAGGAAACAGAACCAAATTTAGGGCTTTCCAGGAAGGATTTGGGATGTTCCTCTATTACGACCCGGTTCCCGAATCCCTACAGGACACGAGACCGGCTCGATTCGACTAATCCCATGACCTAGTCGTCCAACAAGAAATAACCAAAAAGCAGGAAAGTAAACCACATTCACTATGCTAGGTAACTAACAGTAAAAGAGTACAGCAGTAAAGGAAGTAAAAGCTGCTAACAATACATATCACCACCACAACAGTAAAGCGGGAACAAGGTACAGAAACATAACGATAACAAGAGTTTGAACTCACTAACAAAAAGGAAGTATAACAACAGGAAAACTACTGCTGAGCTCGATTGGGCCCAGCACCCTCTGCAGCTAGTGACTCGGGCTGCTCAACACCTGAACTTGAAAAGGGTTATGAGTAAACGGTCAGCGAACGCTGAGTAGAGTGGTAACCAAACTAACTAAAGCAGTAAAAGCTAACTGGTAAATTTATCTTTTCCAATTATTTTATTTTACTAGTCATTTCCTTTTTCTCATTGGTTTACTTTCAGATCTCTTTCTTGATCTCGAATGTTCCTCGTGGGAACGATCTTGATTGCAGTCTTTTCCGAAGAGTAGAAGGCACACGTAGTGCTCTCCTGGCTGGGAGAGTCCCCCATGGTGATCCTACACCCAGTCAACCACCCCGAGGTCACGGACAAACGTAGCGGTGACTACGGCACGCACGATAAGTGCACAGGTAGCTACCCCCCACTGGCATGCGGTCAGTCGTTTCCGCTAGCGGGTACACCCAAAGTACAGCATGAAACAATATATGGCCTACCCCTCTCAGTAACAAGGGTCTAGCCCCTCAGAACCAAACAGGGGTCTCGCCCCTCCACAGTCCGTGCACCCTCGTCTAACTACCCCGATTTGCCCAGTGGGCCTAACAAGTTGGTGTAGGGTGGCTAGCTGAACCCCGGGCCCCGTGGGGTGGCTAGCTCTCTCCCTACACTAGTAGCTCTCCCCGGTACAGTGTACGTGAGGGCCAAAGAAGTTGGTGTAGAGTGGCCAGTTCTAACCCTAGGTCCCACCCAAGGGCGGCTAGCTCTGCTTTACACTAAATAGGGGACAGTTGCTCTCCTTGGTACCACGTACTCAAGGGTGAGCACACTTCCCACTCACATTTCTAGATCCATTCCATTTATCCACAGGAGCTCTACTCCTAATTCCTCGTAGGGTTCATGCTTGAATTCCCTATGTTATTCCATACCAGGTTTCCTCATTCACATTTCCATTCTCAGATTTTACACATGTAGCTCGTATTTCCACAATTTGCATATACAACAAGAAATGTCACAGGTATCTGTCTAACTAGCACAGGCATTTCATGTTTCACAGGCAACTCTTGTTTATTAACAGGCAGTTGTTCATATCTCTATTCATTCATTTAAGACTGCAATCTCAAACACGCATACAAACAGTGCAAGTACTTCTCATCCTAAGATTCATGCCACATCCTAGATTTCTAGTTATCCAGTTTCACATATGCATTCATGTTTCATAATTAAAATAGGGGAAACCACTTTACCAGACAATTCGGGAGTCCTGGGGGCTCGAACGGCAGGCTCATGTGCCTCTGCAGGCTCCCAACACGCAACATATCGAAGTCTTATACCAAGGGACATACCACAATGAAATGCTCATAATAGTATAAAAGGATTTCTAACATGTAGAGGAACTCACAAGGAAACCACAGATATCTCGTTTGCGTAAAACGGACCTCAAATAGACCCTAAACGGGTCAAAAATAGAACTACAGACCTAAATCAGGCGTCTGGCACAAGGTCCAGATGTCTTAAAAGTCACCAGGGTCTCACCTTAGGTTCCTGCGTCGACTTCAGATGTCTGAACCCCTACTTGACCATCTGGATCTAACTCCATACGTCTGACCTATCCTCCAGTCATTTAGGAGTGCTTTCGATCGTCTGGTAAGCTGTCCAGACGTATGAAACGTGTGGGAGGGCGTGCCCTGCGCCTTCTCGAAGATATCGCTGCACAAATTAGACCATATCTTCTACATTTAGCTATGCAGATCGTAGCGGCGGTGCGGCCTGCATAGCCGTAACCGCAAGAGGGTTGTACCTTCGCGAAGCTCTGCTTTCAGACGTCTGGTGTCGTCACTAGACATCCAACCCGTCATTTGGACGACTCTCCAAACGTCTGATTCTGGGAAAAACCTTGAACCAAACCAACCTCCTTCTCCCCGTCGCTGCTCGCAACCGCGGCCTCTCTTCCTCGCCTGCAGCTCCGGCTGCAGCAAGGTGTCGGGGACATCTCCCCCGACGTGCTCCTCCTCCCGTAGGCATCACTCCGACCGTGCGTCCTTTGGCGAGCTCCCACGAGCTCGCGAGCTCAAGCTCTTTCTCCTCTCTTCACGCCGCCTCTCCTCCTCGTCGCTCGCTCTCACGTCCTCTCTTGTGCTCGCCCCTTTCGCTGCAATGGAGAGGAAGGAAGGAAGGTGGCTGTGGGGAAGAGAGGAAGGGGGGAAGAGGGGTCTTATATAAGGGAGTGGCTAGGGTTCTGTAGGGGAGAAAGAAGATAGAAGAGAGGAAAAAGGGCAGCCAGCGCGCAGACGCGAAGCTAAGTGCAAATTTTCAATTTCCAGACGTCTGGGAAGGGGTCCAGACGTCTGACCGACAATCCAAACGTCTTAAAAGGCTCAGAATAGAGTGGGTCTTTACATCATAACAAACTTAAAGGAAGTTACTTGAGCTAGCTAGGGTGCGGAAAAGAAAGATATAAACGCATAACAAACTTAAAGAGGACTGAAGCCAGTCCGAAAAGATGTACCCTCAAAAAGCTCCTCATACTGCTCTCGCATTGCCGCCTCAGGCTCCCAGGTAGCCTCCTTGTACCGCTGGCTCCTTCACAATACTTTCACTAGGGGTACCTACTTCTGTCTCAAACTTTGGACGGCTCTGTCTAGTATCTGCACTGGTCTCTCGGGGTAGGTCAAGTCGTCACCCACCTCGACACTCTCATGGCTCAGAACGTGACTAGGATCGGCGGCGTACTTCTCGAGGTTGGACACGTAGAACACGTTATGCACACCAGAAAGCTGGGGAGGAAGGGCAAGCTGGTAAGCAACGAGTCCTACCCACTCCAGGACCTCAAAGGACCCCACAAACCTCGGTGCAAGCTTCCCTTTCACCCCAAAACGCTGCAGGCCCTTCATGGGTGAAATGTGAAGAAAGACGTGATCCCCAACCTCAAACTGCACCTCTCTGCGCTTCTGATCGACATAACTCTTCTGTCTACTCCTGACAGCGTGAAGTCGTCTGTGATTCTACTCTATCACCTCCTAACTCTGCCGGATAAGCTTGGGGCTAACCTCCTACTTGGTCCCTACCTCAACCCAACTCAAGGGTGTAGTACACCTCCATCTGTACAGAGCCTCGTAGGGTGCCGTGCCGATACTCGAGTGATAACTGTTATTATATGCAAACTCTGCCAGGGAAGTGCTCCTCCCAAGAGCCCCTCCAGTCTAGTACACAGGCGCACAAAAGGTCCTCAAGTGTCTATATCGTGTGCTCTGACTGTCCATCCGTCTGGGGGTGGTACGCCATACTGAACCTTAACCGTGTCCCCAAGGCCTGCTGGAACTCAGCCCAAAACTGGGAAGTAAAACGGGTATCTCGGTCGGATATAATCTCACGCGAAACTCCGTGTAGACGTACCACGTCACGAATATACCTCTCTGCCAACTGCGCTGGTCCCAAGGTGACTCGGATTGGCAAGAAACGTGCCGTCTTCGTCAATTTGTTTATAATCACCCAAACTACGTCGTGTCCTCGCTGGGTAACGGGTTAGCCCACCACTAAGTCCATGGTGATGCTCTCCCACTTCCACTCTGGCACAGGAAGTGGCTGCAACGACCCTGCAGGCCTCTGATGCTTGGCCTTCACCTGCTGGCACACCAAACACTGCTACACGAACCCACCTATATCCCGCTTCATCCCTCTCCACCAAAAGTCACGTCTCAGATCATGATACAATTTCTTGTTCCCGAGATGTATGGTGAACTTGAACCCGTGCGCCTCAGTCAGGAGCTTTCTCAATAACTCCTCGTCCCTGGGAATGCACAAACGTCCCCTCATGCGTAGCACCTCGTCTGTAAAAGAGAAATCTCCTGGGTCCCCTGATAGTACTCTGTCTCGCAACGACTGCAGGTACGGATCTGTTATCTGTCCTGTGATGATGCGGTCTATCAGCTCTGGCCTCGTCTGTTGTGTCACTGTCATCGCCCCACAATGCCCCTGTAACTCTAGGGGTCGCCAACTGCCCAACTCCTTCATAAGTCTCCAACTCTATGCCTGTAAACTGGCCAAGTGGATGGGCGCCTTCCGGCTCAAAGCGTCAACCACCACATTAGCCTTCCCCGGATGGTAGGAGATGTTGCAGTCATAGTCCTTTAGGAGCTCTAACCAACGTCTCTGTCTCATGTTAAGCTCCTTTTGATCAAACAAGTACCTGAGGCTCTTATGATCTGTGAAAATCTCAAAGGTCTCACCATAAAGGTAGTGCCTCCTTGTCTTCAGCGCGAAGACAACAGCTGCCAGCTCTAAGTCATGGGTAGGGTAGCTATGCTCATGGGGCTTCAGTTGCCGCGAAGCGTAAGCGACAACGTGACCCCATTACATGAGCACACCCCCTAACCCCTGCAACGAAGCGTCCGTGTAGACCACAAACCGCCATTGCTATCTGGGATAGTAAGCACAGGAGCTGAAGTCAGTCTTTCCTTCAACTCCTGGAAACACGCCTCACAAGCGTCTTTCTAAGCAAAGGGCACGTCCTTCCGGGTCAACTGAGTCATAGGACGTGCAATCTGTAAGAAACCTCTGATAAACCGTCGGTAGTAACCTGCCAGTCCCAAGAAATTGCGTATCTCTATCTCCGTACGTGGCCTCTCCCACCTGAGTACTGCCTCAACCTTGGCTGGATCCACAGCCAAGCCATCCCCTGAAATCACATGGCCTAAGAAGGCCACCTATCTCAACCAAAACTCGCACTTGCTGTATTTGGCATACAGCCTGCGCCGTCTCAAAGTGTCCAGAACCATCCGCAAGTGCTGTTCGTGCTGTGCCTGATCCCGCGAGTAAACGAGCACGTCATCAATAAATACCACCACAAACTGATCCAGATACGGTTTGAACACCTGGTTCATCAAATCCATGAAGGTAGCAGGGGTGTTGGTCAGCTCAAACGGCATGACCAAAAACTCGTAGTGTCCGTACCGGGTGCGGAAAGCTGTCTTGGAGACGTCGGTCTCCCTGATCCTCAACTGGTGGTAACCTGATCTTAGATCTATCTTGGAGAATATTGTGGGACCTCGCAACTGGTCAAACAAATCATCAGTCCTTGGCAGCGGATACCTGTTATTGATGGTGACCCTATTCAATTGTTTGTAGTCAACACAAAGGCACAGGGTACCATCCTTCTTCACAAATAACACAAGGGCTCCCCACAGGGATGCACTGGGCCTCACAAAGCCCTTCTCCAACAGGTTCTGCAGCTGTGACTTGAGCTCTCGTAGCTCAAGTGGTGTCATCCGGTACAGTGCTGTAGAAATGGGGCTGGTCCTCGGTACTAGTGAGATCTCAAACTCGACCTCACGCTCAGGCGGTAGTCCTGGCAGCTCCTCTGGAAACACGTCGGGGTACTCTCTGACCATCGGGATGCTCTGAAAGTCTGCCACGGGGCTGGGCTCTGCCACTACACAAGCTAGGAAGCCCTCACACCCCTGGCCCAAAAGTCTCGCTATCCGAAGTGCAGAAATGCACTTGAACCCTCCATCCACCAGTTGTCCGTGAAACTCAAAGGAAGGCATCTCTGGTATGAAGAAGACGATCTTCCTCCAAAAATAGTCCACCAAAGCGTGGTAAGTGGGCAACCAATCCATCCCCATAATCACGCCAAAATCCTCTATCGATATCACGATTAGGTCAGTGGGGAGGCTGTGTCCCCCAATACTGACCTCACAGTCTGTGTAGACCTCCTCAGCTACAAGCAGCTCCACCCGGACCTCTGATCACAAACAGATCCTCTAACAACACGCAGTCCTGTCTTAAATTGACAGCAAAACTCACAGCAACAAACGAGTGCATGGCGCCGGAATCAAAAAGTACGTAAACTAATGTCAGAAACTGTAACCATACCTGCCACCATTGAACCTGATGCCCTAGCGTCTCTGTGTGTCAGGGCGTTGATACGCCCCTCAGCTCTCGATGCAGAAGAAGCAGCCACACTCTGTGTCGGATGGGTAGCCGCTGGCCGGTACCCTCCCTGTGACTGCTGTCCTCCCCTACGCTCCTAGGAACCACGACCACCTGCTCGGCCTCCAGTGCTCGGTGCAGGGAGCATCTACTGTGCTCCATCCCTAGATGGGCAGTCCCTCTTAATGTGGCTCGGCTGGCCACACTGGTAGCAGAGGGGGACTCAACTCCCTCCCTAGGTAGGTCCCTGTTGACGGCTGGGCGGGGGTCTAGTGCTGACAGCTGGCCCCTGTTGAGGGCCCCCAAAGGCCACTGACGGCCTCGCAAAATGAGACGGCTCTCCCACAGGCGCCGCGCGCCTCCTCTCTCGTCGGCCCTATGAGTACTTTGGCTGGTAGGGCCTCTTCCGTCCGTTGTCGGTGTCTCATGCGGCTGGGTTGGTCTCCTTGTACGTCATAGCTACCTCCACCACTCTTGAGAAGGTGGGCAGCTTCAGGGTCTTGACATACCCCCAAATGGTAGGCCAGAGCCCCTCATGAACCTCCACAGGCGCTCCTCCTCTGTAGCTACAGCTGTTGCAGTGAAACGTGACAGCTCCAAGAAGCGCGTGCGGTACACGCTAACAGTCATCGTCCCCTGGTAGAGAGTGTGGAACTCCTGCCTCCTTTGGTCCTACCAAGTTTGCGAGAAGTATTGCTCGCAGAAGAGGGGCACGAACTGGTCCCACATCGGCTCTCCCCTCTCCTAGCCTCTGACTGCCCTCCACCACCTGTGTGCTGCACTCTCCTGTTGGTACGTGGCAAAGAACACGCGGCACTCCACAGGGGGGCGAAGGGTGTCAAACACCTTCTCAATCTGCTCCAGCCAGTCCTCTACCTCAGACGGGTCCTCATCCCCCTTGAAGGAGGGGGCTTCAGCTTCCGGAACTGTCCGAAAAGCTCGTAGTGCAGTTGTAGTGGGGGAACAGGCACACCTCCAGGCAGGGAGGGCTCGTGCTCAGAAGTGTCAGAGTGCGGTGGGGGCGGTGGAGGACCACCCCCTCCCCCTCGTCTAGCGCTGCGTTGGTCTCGCAGCCCCACAGAGGACTCCCCCTCCACGTCTCCAGGGAGAGGTGCCCGTGGAGGTGGGTGGAGCTCCTCTTGTACTATTTCTCGTATCAACTGAGCAAGGTTCTAGGCCTAAACGCCCGGGAGAAGTGACGAGTCATCTAGCACCTCAGGCCCAGCACGTCCGCTCCTCCGACCTCATCCACGGCCACGCTTACGGCCCGCCATAAGAACTCCACGTCGAGGCATCTCTTGCAAGGAGATGCGGAAGACAGAACAAAAAGAAGTCAACTCTAACGGACTTTAGCGTAAGAACTCAGAACAGATGTCAAGCGGTACGTTGTGGTGGTTACTCTAGTTACAGGCATGTGAATTGGTTATTCTCAAGCTAGTTGGTTCATTTCTCAAGGTGACCTTGCTCTAATACCATCTTGTTACGACCTAGTTCGCGAATCCCTACAGGACACGAGACCGGCTCGACTCGACAATCCCAAGACCCAGTCGTCCAACAAGAAATAACCAAAAAGCAGGAAAGTAAACCACATTCACTATGCTAAGTAACTAACAGTAAAAGAGTACAACAGTAAAGGAAGTAAAAGCTGCTAACAGTACATACCGTCACAACAACAGTAAAGCAGAAACAAGGTACAGAAACATAACGGTAACAAGAATCAGAACGCACTAACAAAAAAGTACAACAATAGGAAAACTACTGCTGGGCTCGATTGGGCCCAACACCCTCTATAGCCGGTGACTCGAGCTACTCAACACCTGAACCTGAAAAGGGTTATGAGTAAATGGAGTCAGCGAATGCTAAGTAGAGTGGTAACCAAACTAACTAAAGCAGTAAAAGCTAACAGGTAAATTTATCTTTTCCAATTATTTTATTTTACTAGTCATTTCCTTTTTCCCATTGGTTTACTTTTAGATCTCTTTCTTGATCTCGAATGTTCCTCGTGGGAACGATCTTGATTGCAGTCTTTTCCGAAGAGTAAAAGGCACACGTGGTGCTCTCCTGGCTGGGAGAGTCCCTCGTGGTGATCCTACACCCAGTCAACCACCCTGAGGTCACGGACAGACGTAGTGGTGACTACGTTACGTGTGATAAGCGCACGGGTAGCTACCCCACACTGGTACGCGATCAGTCGTTTCCACTAACGGGTACGCTCAAAGTACAGCACGGAACAGTATATGGCCTAGCCCTCTCAGTAACAAGGGTCTAGCCCCTCAGAACCAAACAGGGGTCTCGCCCGTCCACAGTCCGTACACCCACGTCTGATTACCTCGGTTTGCCCAGTGGGTCTAACAAGTCTGTGTGGGGTGGCTAGCTGAACCTCGGGCCCCGTGGGGTGGCTATCTCTCTCCCTACACTAGTAGCTCTCCTCGGTACAGTGTACGTAAGGGCCAAAGAAGTCGGTGTAGAGTGGCCAATCCTAACCCTAGGTCCCACCCAAGGGTAGCTAGTTCCGCTCTACACTAAATAAGGGATAGTCGCTCTCCTTCGTACCACGTACTCAAGGGCCAGCACACTTCCCACTCACATTTCCATATCCATTCCATTTATCCACAAGAGCTCTACTCCTAATTCCCCGTAGGGTTCATGCTCGTATTCCCCATGTTATTCCATACCGGGTTTCCTCATTCACATTTCCATTATCAGATTTTACACATGTAGCTTATATTTCCACAATTTGCATATACAAGAAATGTCATAGGTATCTGTTTAAATAGCATAGGAATTTCATGTTTCACAGGCAGCTCTTATTTATTAATAGGTAGTTGTTCATATCTCTATTCATTCATTTAAGACTGCAATATCAAACATGCATACAAACAGTGCAAGTACTTCTCGTCCTAGGATTCATGCCACATCCTAGGTTTCTAGTTATCGAGTTTCACATATGCATTCATGTTTCATAATTAAAATAAGGGGAAACCACTCTACCAGACAATCCGGGAGTACTGGGGGCTCGAACGGCAAGTTCACGTGCCTTTGCAGGCCCCGAACACGCAACAAATCGAAGTCCTATACCAAGGGACATACCACAATGGAATGTTCAGAACAGTATAAAAGGATTTCTAACATATAGAGGAACTCACAAGGAAACCACAGATATCTCGTTTGTGTAAAACAGACCTCAAACGGGCCCTAAACGGGTCAAAAACAGAACTGTAGACCTAAATCAAACGTCTGGCACAACGTCCAGACGTCTTAAAAGTCACCAGGGTCTCACCTCAGGTTTCTACGTCGACTTCAGATGTCTGAACCCCTACTTGACCGTCTGGATCCAACTCCAGACGTCTGACCTATCCTCCAGTCGTCTGGGAGTGCTTCCCGTCGTCTGGTAAGCTATCCAAACGTCCGAAATGCATGGGAGGACGTGCCCCATGCCTTCCCGAAGCTATCCCTACGCACGTCAGACCATATCTTCTACATTTAGCTATGCAAATCGTAGCGGTGGTGCGACCTGCATGGCCATAACCACAAGAGGGTCGTACCTTCGCGAAGCTCTACTTTCAGACGTCCGATGTCGTCACCAAACGTCCAACCCGTCGTTTGGATGACTCTCCAGACATCTGATTCTGGGAAAAACTTTGAACCAGACGACCTCCTGCTCCCCCTCGTCGTGCGTAGCTACGGCCTCTCCTCCTCGCCTGCAGCTCCAGCTGCAGCAAGGTGTTGGGGACGTCTCCCCCAACGTGCTCCTCCTCCCACATGCGTCGCTCTGGTCATGCGTCCTCCGGCGAGCTCCCAGGAGCTCGCGAGCTCAAGCACTTTCTCCTGTCTTCACGTCGCCCCTCCTCCTCGTCGCTCACTCTTGCGTCCTCTCTCGCGCTCGGCCTTGTCGCTGTAGTGGAGAGGAAGGAAGGAAGGTGGCTGTTGGGAAGAGAGGAAGGGGGAAGAGGGGTCTTATATAAGGGAGTGTCTAGGGTTCTGCGGGGGAGAAAGAAGAGAGAGAAGAGAGGAAAAAGGGCAGCCTGCGTGCAACCAGCGAGCAGACTCGAAGCTAAGTGCAAATTTTCAATTTCCAGACGTCTGGGAAGGGGTCCAGACGTCTGACCAACAGTCCAGAATCTTAAAAGGCTCAGAACAGAACGGGTCTTTACATCCTCCAATTTTGATTGTAAGAATTGGAGGAATTTCTAAATTACTCCTGGAGAGCCGAAATGTTTTCAGCGGTGGGCTCAAAAAGATTTTGATTCATGAAATCAAAAGTCCTAGTCAGATCTTCTGAAAATTCAGATGTGTACTGTTGCCCAGCAACAGTAGTATCAATATTGAGGAGATTTTCTCTTTTGAGAAGGTGAGGGGAGTTAGGGTAAGGAGATTGTTTTTGAGTGAGCTTTTCTTCCATTTTCTTCTAGTTATTTTGCATCTGATCCAATCGTTGAGCTATCATGTGTAGATCATCCTGTGTAACTGGAATAGATGTGGATTTGGAGTCAATTTCATTAACTCTAAGTCTTGGGTTGTTTATCCTACCAAAAGTAACCATTGAGGCCATATTAAATGAGTTTTCATTCATTTCTTCAAAAAGAAGGAAGGCACTTTCGGCATCTTTATTAAGGAAATTTTCCCCACATGAAGCATCCAGAAATCATTTCAATAAATTTTTTAATCCACGATAGAAGATCTGCACTAGTTGCCATCGTGGAATTTCATGGTGGGGGCAACTCCTTAGCAATTCTTGAAATCTCTCCCAAGACTCATGGAGAGGTTCACCAGATTTTTGTTGAAAGGTCATAATTGATCGTCTTAAAGCATTCGTACGACCTATGGGAATTTTTTTTTTTAAGAAAAGTGCTTTTTAACTGGGACCAAGTGATGATAGAATGCTCGACTGTTCTAAATCAATGAGATGCTTTATCTTTTAATGAGAAAGGAAATAGTCTCATAAACCACACTTCTTCCTGTACATTGCGTGAACAGGTTGTTTGAGCGAGGACAGTCAGCTCCCTGAGGTGGCAAAAGGGGTCCTCTCTCGAAAGACCATGAAAATGTTTAATTAGGTTCAAAATGGTGGGTTTAATCTCAAAATCCCCTTGGGGTATAACAACTCCGAGTCTCTCTTCATAATTGGAAGGATCATAAAAATCCTTCAGTGGTACAAGAGGTTCCTCAAGTGGTTGACTCAGTCTTTGGTTGGCTAGGTTCGTGACTGTCTTAGCCAACTGTTGTTGATTTTATTGTAGTTGAACCAATTGGTCGATCATAAGGGAAAATGGTCTATATTTTGGTTTTAAGAGCCACCTGGTCATTCTTAGTTTTGTGGTAGCTCCAAATGTGGGAGATTAGGGATGGGAAAGTCAGCTTGTGGATCAGTTAACAGGTTTTGGAAGTTAGGTTTGGGTTGGGAGGTGGAAGCAGAATTTTTAGACCGATTTTTCATGTTTTCCATATTAAAATCAAAGGAATGATGAAAGGAGGAAGAAGAAAACAAAGATCTTTTGGTGCGTGGGCCAAAATCAAATGGCCCCTCAAGATGTGGGTTCCGGGACCTTCTCCCATGCATGCACTTGGAAGAGAGGGAGGGGAGAGAAGAGATGAGAAGTCTGCAAAATAAACAACCAAGCCTACATCTATCTTAAGGTTGACTTCTTAGAGAAACCTAAGACTTGGGAACCCAATAAATAAGGGATCAACAAGTGAACCCACTTCCTTAAGATCACCCGACTAGACTAAAGAGGTGGATTGGGTCCAAGCATGTTCTGGGAAAATCACCAGGGGCTTGTGTAAACCCGCACCTATTGTTTGACTTCCCTCCAAGTCTGTCGCTGCATTTTCAAAAGGAATTTGGAATGCTTAATGATTCTTACATAGCAGATATCAAGCCTAGTTTTGATAAAGTCCTTAAGTGGTCAAATGACTACTTGTTTTAAATTAGGCTTAGGTATCTGAATGTGCATGGGAATGTGGAGGGCATTGATTGGGTTAATGCGCTATTATTTCAATTTTTTAGTGTGTGCAATTAGACGGAGTGGGTCTAATGCCAAATCAAGAGGTTTGTCACACAAAATTTGTTATTCTTCTTCTTTTAGGGTTTGACCTTGTTTAATGTCTTTTAGGATTTTCTTTTTATGAATTCAAACAAGTTTGAATTCCATAATCAAAGAGAAATCAAGTTGTATTGGTGTATGTAGATTTCCTTTATAATGTGGGACAATAAAATGAAAAGAAACCCTAATTGATTGGAGCCCTTAAGTAGAAATGTTACTATCAGTGAATCTTTTCAAGCATTTCTTATTAAGTAGTGGACCAAACAGAGCAAACAACACCACTAATGGAAGTCAAATCAAACAAGGATTCTAAAAAATATTTTTTTATGATTTTAGGAATTCCTTTGATATGTTTTTGAGATTTTTCTTTGTGCTAGTGTTAAAGTTCAGAAATGATACCCGTTGGTAGTTTAGACTTTTTAGTAACACCACCGGCCACTAAAAATTTTTGTAATTTTACTTATTGTGTTGAATTTCACAAAGATTCCAAAAAGCTAAATTTTATAAAAATTGGACAAGTATAAAAATTCCTAAAATTCACAGATAGTAACAAAATAATGAAATCAGAGGAGATGAGTCACCTGTGGTCCACAAATTTTTAAAAATTCTCTACAACTCCAAATGATTCAAAATTTGGAATGGATATTCCTGACTTGATTTGGAATCTCTGGGTGAAACTTCAAGATTTTAGGAGGCCTGTGGTGTTGGGAATTGATTTTTGAAATCCGGATAGAAGTATAGACTCGAAAATTAGAGCACCAACACCTTGAGTTGAGTGGTGGTAATTAATCAAACAAGCAAACAATGGCTTTTAAAAGTTACCCCTTTACCTAATTTTAATGTTCTTGATCCTGAAAGCCTTATTTAATATTTTTTGATAGTTTTTAAGAAAAATTATGTGACAAGAAGGGTGGCACTAACCTTGAATTCGTGGGAAGACGAGGACTTTAAGCTTTTGCTTCCAAAAATCCCACCTTCTTCCTGTAGTGCCTGCACACAAGAGAAGAAACAAAGAAAGGGGATGAGATCTGCATATGAAGCAAGAGAGACAAGTGAATGCAAAGTTGTGCCTCCCAGGCAACGACACCAAAAAGTGATGGCGAAAAAGCGTGGTTTGTTAAAATTAAGGTTTTAAGTCATTGTAACACGTAGTTTGCAATAACTTTTAAATTTATAATCCTAGATAGCGGTGGTATCTAGGGTCATCTAAGGAAGAAAGTTTACAATTTTGAACACTCTCGCTTGAAATCGGGAAATCAACTTTCTTTTTGTAGTTTTTGAATATAATTTTTTTTTTTGAGTTTTTTGAAATAACGGGTAATTGAATAAAGAAATACAAAGGAAGACTACGCCTAATTGCTACAACCTAAGTGACAAGAATAATCTCTCTCGAAGCGATCCTAGGTACATGAAGACTTAGGGTAATTAGGAGAGGGTGTTAGTGCACTAGAGTAAAAAGCAATTAAATAAAATGCAATAAAGATTATGGAAATGCAACTTATGTGGGTTCTGGAAGGGGTGTTAGGTGTAGGGTTGAGATGGGTTGAGGGGGTAGGTGTACGGTGGTGATGAGGGGTGTTTTGGCTCCAACAATAGGTGGTTCTGGAAGCTTGTTTTGGCACCACAAATAGGTGGCTTTTGGTGGTGGTTGAGGGGCCAAGGGGTGCCTAGTTTTGGCGCCAAATTAGAGTGGGAGTAGGGTAGCTTAGGTGGACTAAGTTTAGGGTTATTTTGTGGAGTTTAGGTTGGGTGAGTTAGGGTTTGGTTTAAGTGTGATAGAGGTAGACCTAGCTAAGCTAGCTTAGTTAGTAGGGAGTAGGGTAGGAGGGAGGATAACTAGGGTTTTGGAGGTGTGGAATTGGAAAGAGCTGCCTTGAGCTGCATTGGAGCAGGTGGTTGCTGAAGAGAACTGTAATGAGCTACCTTAGCTGGCTTAGCTTGCTAGTTCTTTGCTAGCTGCTAAACCAAGCTAAGATGAGCTGGCTTTTGTTGAAATGAGTTGAGGTAAGCTGGGTCTAGTCTTCCTGAAGATTACCTAGCTAGTTGGAGTAGCTAGCTTAGGTCAAGTAGCTCAGCTCAACCAAGTTGAGCTGAGTTAAGTCTCCGAGAGCTGGACTTGAGCTGGCCTGAGCTTGTTGAGGTTATCTTCAGATAACTAGGTCTAGCTAGTTGATGGCAATAGCTAGTCCTAGTTAGGTTGAGCTTCCAATGAACTGTTCTAAGTTGGAGGAGCTGGGATCAACTGTCTTGAGCTAGTTTGAGCTGTCATTCAGCTAAGGTGAGCTGAATGGAGCTGAGGTGAACTAGCTAGAGCTACCATTCAGCTGAGATGAGCTGAATGGAGCTAGGGATGAGTTGATCCAGCTAAAATGAGTTGGGATCCAACTGGGATGAACTGGATCTAGCTAGGATCCAGCTGATAGGAGCTTCTTCTTCATCTCCTGCCTTCCTGAGTGCCAAGGTATGCGGGATCTAACCTTCTACCTATCCTTGACACTTAGATAAACATATTAAAAATATAATAAAATGCAATGCATGCCTATCCTAAGTAAATGCCTCAATGCAGCCCAAAAACTCATTTGTGGAGTTAAAATCCTAAGAGCTAGATCTATTATAAGGCATAAGAATGATGATAAACTAACGTTTTATTAGCCCTGCCATTTTAGGAACAACCTGGATGGGGCTCACCCAGCGGCTGTCAGAGATAGGGTAGATGATTCTTGCATCAAGCCACTTGATAATTTCGTTTTTCACAACCTCCTGTAGGTTCAGATTTAGCCTTCTTTGCATTTATCGAGATGGTCATGAGCCCTCTTCAGAATAGATATGATGCGTGCAATACGAGGGACTTATTCTAGTTAAGTCATCTAAAGTCCATCCAATGGCTCTTCAATGCTATTGGAGTACAGAAAGCAACTTTTTTTCCTGATTAGGAGTGAGTTGAGAGTTGATAATCACAGGAAGTATTTGATTCGAACCCAAAAACATGTATTTCAGATGATCATGGAGGGGCTTTAATTCAAGCACCGAGTTATCAGTAGCAGATGAGGGTTCAAGATTGGCCTCAGAAGACATGGTGGAAGCAAGGGATAGATCTAGATCAGCTTCATGCTCCTCAATCTATGGGTCAAGATCCTGTGGTTGAGGTTCTGGGAGAATCGGATTTTCCTTTGTAATCGGGTCCTCAACCAGTGAACTTATGTCGCAGACTTCTTCGATTGCCCCACAGTTTATTCCTTTCTAAGCCTTAAAGATATCAATCCTTAATGTCTTATTCCCGACTTTCTACTCGATCTAGCCCTCTTCGCAATTGATATTCATCCTAGCTGTGGCTAGGAATGGTATCCCTAAGATGATTGTTGTATCTTTCATATTTTCAAGAGTATCCATGTCTAATACACTGAAGTCCACCGGGAAGTAGAAATCTCATGTCCTAAGTAGAACATCCTCTAGAACTCCTCTTGGTGACTTTATTGATCTATCAGCCAGTTGTAGAGTCACCTTAGTCGATTTGAGCTCGGTTTCCTCAAAATGATCTAGTAGGGAAGCAGGGATCAGGTTTATGGAAGCTCCTAAGTCCAATAAAGCTCGATCGAACTCTGGGTTGCCTATCTTATAGGAGATTAGAGGGGTGCCAGGATCTTTCACTTTCTGCGGGAGTTTACTCAAGATTATAGAATCGGCTTATTTAGACAACACAATCGGACTCTCATCTTTGTTTCGTGGCTTATGCTTTGGTGTGCATAAGTCCTTCAGAAATTGTGCGTAGGTCGGTACGTGGCAAATCGCATCGATAAGGGGAATGCTTATTTGGACTTGTTCAAAGAGCTTGACCAAGTCCTCCTTAAGTGCCACGGGTTTGGGTTTCTTGTTTCCTTTGGCCAAGGCCTTGGGAAATGGAACCTCTATTGGTTCCTCTAGGATTGGTTCAGGCACTGGATCTAGGATGGGAGTGTCCTAGATGACCATCCTAGGGGTGGGCTCTGAACTACCAAGGCTAGAGTGGCTAGGATAGGGTGGATCCTGAGTCGTTTTGCCACTACACATAGTAACAGTGTTTAGGCCTTCCTAGTTTGGATTCGAAGTTGGCAAGAGTGGTGGTTGCTACTGATATCCTAAGTATGATGTGGAAGCCTCTATCTAGTCGAGTGAAGGTGTAGAAGGGGCCTAATAGACATAGTGAGCTCAGCCCAGATTTGGGTTCATAACCAATTGGTGATCGATCAATAACTAGTTTGATAGACCCAAAGCTATTTTGATCGACCAAACTATCTTAATTGATTGACCAAAAGTGTTCGAAAAATTTCCTTTCTAGGTCGATTTTCTAGTATAAATAGAGGACCTTGGTAGCCTTTTTCAACACAATAATTAGAAAGAAATATCTCTAAAAAAAGGGCTTTTATGCCTTCATCTCTGTAGTGCTTCTGCGCTGTTGCTTCCACACGTTCTAAAGCACTCCGATAAAAAGGCCTCTACGAAAAACATCAGTTCTATTGATCGATTAAAAGGTATTTTAATGAACTTCTTAATTTGAGTATATTTGATCGATTAACTAAGGTGATTGGTCGATCAAAGCTATTTGGTTGATCATTTAACTAATTAGTCAATCAATTTACCTAAAAACTTAGATTTTAGGAAAATTACATTTAGCGAGGAAATCATTTGAAGTTCCATACAAATAATCTAGACTTAATAAATGAAAAGACTCAACGAAAGACTTCGGAGATTTTTATTCCTTTCCATGAGTCAATGAGAGAGTCCTGAAAGATTAGTCTTGATAGATAACAAATTTCGCATTTAAATAAATGCCATTTGGTTTATGCAACGCTTCAGGAACATTCCAATGTTGCATGATGGCTTTATTTTCAGAAATGATTGGGGACTACATTGAAGATTTTATGGATGATTTCTCTATATTTGGAGATCATTTTTCATCTTGTATAGCAATCCTAGCTAAGAGCTTAAAGAGATGTATTGAAGTGAACCTAGTGCTATCATGGGAAAAAAGCCATTTTATGGTAAAAGATGGAATAGTACTAGGACAGAAAATTTCAAAGAATGGACTAGAAGTTGACTGCGCCAAATCAGATGTCATTTTTAAGTTACCACCACCAGCCTCGGTTCTACAGATAAGATCATTTTTGGGACATGTCAGGGTCTACTGATGTTCCATGAAGGATTTTTCCAAGATAACTTGAGCCTTAACCAGAATTCTATCAAATGATGTCCTATTTGAATTCAACAGGGATCGTCATGAGTCTTTTTCCATTTTGAGGAAAGTTGGCAATGATTCACCTATTTTACAACCCCCTAATTGGTCTCTTGATTTTGAAATCATGTGTAACGCTTCTGACTATGCAGTTAGGGCAGTTTTGGGACAAAGAAGAGATAAGAGGTCTCATGTAATCTATTAGGTCAGCAAGACGCTGAATGAAGCTCAGTGTAACTACACAATTACTAAGAAAGAATTGTTGGCTATTGTTTTTGGGTTAGAGAAGTTTAGGTCATACATCCTAGGATCAAAGGTGATTATCTATACTAATCATTCTACCCTCCGACATCTATTAGCAAAGAAGGATGCCAAACCATGACTTATTAGATGGATCCTTCTCCTTCAAGAGTTTGACATTGAAATCAAGGACAAAGCTGGAACTCAAAATGTGGTTTTTGACCACCTCTCTAGACTTGAACCAACTCACATTCCTTCTTCTTTACCTATCAACGAGAAATTTCCTGATGAAAGTATCTTGGCCATAAATTTTGGTGAGCTTCCTTGGTTCACAAATATTGCGAACTACTTAATTTGTGGAAAAATTCCTCCTGGAATGACTAAAGATCAGAAGCTCAAATTCCTCTCAGAATCCAAGTATTACTTTTGGGATGACCCGTTATTGTTCTGATTAGGGTTCGACCAAATCATCAGAAGGTGCATCCCTGAGTTTGAAATTTTGGGAATTATGTCCTTTGCCATAGCGAAGCCTGTGGAGGCCACTTTTCTGGAAGAAAAGTCGTTGCAAAAGTTTTGCAGTCTGGATTCTATTAGTCATCATTGTTTAAAGACACACATAGTTTTGCCCGTGGTTGCCAGCATTACCAAATATTGGGAACCATGACTAGAAGGGACATGATGCCCCTCCAACCAATTCTGGTCCTGTAAGTTTTCTATGTCTAGGGAATTGATTTTATGGGCCCCTTACCCAACTCTCATGGCTTCAAGTATATTTTATTAGTAGTGGATTATGTTTCTAAGTAGGTCGAAGCCATCCCGGCACAACATGCTAATCACAAAACTGTTATGCATTTTGTCTGGGAAAAGATTTTTGTCAAATTTGGAATTCTCCACACTCTGATTAGGGATGGGGGAAGTCATTTTGTGCATGCCCATTTTCATTCTCTTTTAAAGAAATATGGGGTGAACCACCGTATCTTTACCCCATACCACCCGCACACAAATGGCAGGCAGAGGTCTCAAATAGGTAGATTAAAGAGATTTTACAGAAGACAGCGAGACCTGACAAAAAAGCCTGGTCCAAAAGGCTGATTGATGCTCTTTAGGCATATTAGACTCCCTTGGGTATGTCACAATATCGATTAATTTTTGGGAAGCCTTGTCATCGGCCAGTGGAAACTGACATTGATCTTTCTGGGTAGTTAAAAAGCGTAATTGATTAGGGAGAAATTCATTACGAAAAGTTGGATTTTGGAAAACCCGAGTCATAAAATTCGCAAGAAAATCCGCTACCAAATAAATTTAACCGAAACTCTAGTGAGTTCCAGGTTGAACACAGTGAGGAAAATGCTTGATTAAAAATCAAGTTTGAAATTATTTTTATAAAGCAGATTAGCTAGTTGAAATTAATCTACCAAGCTATTCTACTTAAAGAATAAATAATAGAAAAGAAAGAGAGAATAATACAAAGAAAGAGAAAATAGGGAGAGAATGAACAAGTATTTTATAACCATAAAAGCATGTTCATTACATCTACTTGCTACAACTACAAAGCTGAAAAGCTACATTAGAAAGAGATAAAAAGATAGGGATGAGAAAATCCTCCCTGACGGCTGCTTGGAAGATGAGTTGCGTTGACAGAGTGCTTGGACGAGGGTGGTAAGATGTTGGACAAGGGAGAACGGAGCTGGAGGACAGAGGACGGAATAGGGCGACGTCGTAACAAGATTCGCTTCTCAAATGGTGGCGAGAGACAACCATGGGTGTTGCATGAACGTAGGTGAAAAGATGGAAAAATTACTTTTAAGACTCTAGTGGAGCATCCTGGGTATGGGACTAGCTCTTTAGAGAATTTGAGATGGTAAGAGGAGAAGAGAAGGGATGATGAAATATTTGGTAGGGGTGATCCTTTTATAGGTGTAGTCATGGGAGTAGTTTGGTGATTTGAATGCTTAAAACTAAATATAAGGGTCTTTAGTGACGGATGCATGTGTCGTTGTAGGCAGGCATTGCTAAAGTCACGTGTGAAACATGGACCAAGCCATCATGATCCCAAGCTCCTCAAGCGGCCATGTCAAGCACCCATCCGACTTCAGGCATTTGCGCACGCACGTCCTGATCAATCTTGGCTATTCGATCGCACAATCGGACGACTTAAATGTCGCGAGTGCTTCGTCTTCATGCGTTGTGTGCGCCTACGTACGATGGCACGTCTGATGACGCATCATCGCGCATGTGCTCATTCAGCGTTTGATACCGTGCCACGTCGTTGCTCCATCAACCATCCATCACGCATCCAATGGGTCAATTTCACCTCACGCCTCTTCTCGCAGATTTAATCCGCTCACGTGGATTTGAACCCATGCCGTGCTCTCTTGATCTGAGGTCAAGACCACTGCGTTATCTGTTCGAGTGTGTCGTACTTAGGGATTAAGGCTCAAGCTCCCATGACCATTGGATGGGGATCCAACGGTTGGGCTTGATCATGCGGCGGCGTGGCACGTAGAGGACCGTTGGATGAAGATCCAACGGTCCACATCGCTCGTTGGAGATGCCTTTGAGGAAGAAGGGCACTGCAGATGGCTGTGGGTGGTTTAGATGATGCCACATGGCATCATCTAAGCCGTCCAACTTCTTTTGCTCGTAGTTGATGCTACAAATGTTGGATTGTATTGATTTTCACGTCGTTGAGTTGCGATCGTCAATCCGAACTCATCCGTGCGGTTGGATTTGTCATCTAAGGTTGAATTTTCACCACCTTTTCCCTTGACCTTTGATCTTCCTCGGACTGCATATGATGCTACGGAAGTCCTATCGAGGTGATCTTAGAGGCATTGGACTTTGATCGTCACCCTGATCAAATCCTTATAGTTGGATCTTCAATTCGAGGCCCCGATAATTATCGTCCTATCCCTTGACCACAAAAAAGGTAAAATTAACCTATAATTTGTACAAACTAATATAAATGCATGATGATGCATGTTATGCAATATTTATAGTGCATGATGCTTCTATAGACCTAGGAACATACATAAGTAGGCATTTTAGGCCAATTAAATGTGTGCACATCACACCCCCATGCCTATCTTTTGCTACTCCATAGAAAAGCTACATGCTATTTATAAAAGAATAAAATCAAATTACTTCAGCAATAGTTATTTCTCAACAATAAGAAATTTCTATTAAAGACCTGAACTACAGAGACTCAACAGTGCCTGGGTGTCTACCAAACTGCAGATCGCCCAAGCCCTCGCCTTATTCGAAAGCAAATACTTTTTTTTTCTTTTCTTTTTTTTCTTTTTTGATTTTTGAGTTTAGAGTTTCGGTGCAGCTTTCTACTGCTACCCAACCCACCTAAGACTCGAAAGGAACTCTAAGTTTTAAGCCTCTTTTTGTGACTGTGATAAATTCACCGATCGTTAATTAGAACAGACTTTAGGTTTCTACACCAGTAGGTGACCTTGAAAAGAAATTCTGCCTAAATGTGTATCTAGCCGACTGGTAGCTTTGTCTCTACTTTTTTTCTATTTTTATGCGGTCAACACAAGGGCGAACCCAGTGTATATCTCCCCAACTTATTATACTTCCCTGCTTCTTCTTAAGTGTTTAGGAATTATTTGTGCATTCTTGTGAGGTGGGTTCTGGACAACCAGCCAATGGGCTGTTACCCACGACAACTTGCTAGCCATACTCGTGCAGTAAAGTGTGGGTTTTTTTTTCTTATTTTCTATTTCTCATCATTTTTTTCTTTTCTTTTTGGAATTTTTCTTTTTTTTAAAGTAGGTGTCTTCCTTGATCTAAGATTTACCTAAAGACAACAGAAAGAGAATGGTCGTGTGGCTGGGTGCTGGACAACTAACCAATAGGCTGTTACCCATGAAAACTTGCTAGCCATACCACTCTAGAAGGTTCATTAGCTACCTAATTTTCGATAAAACCACTGAAAATTGAGTCAATGCAAATATTGTGCAGATGCTTTAAACTTAAAGTCCCCTCAAATCAGAGGGTGGGTTGATAGGTCATGTACTTATCACCCTAACTTATCTAACCAATTAAAAATGAATTTTCGAATGGCGAGGACTCGAGAATCAAGTCCACATTTTAGTGGACACCAGGCTGATTAAGCCTAAAGACTTAAAGGGTCTAAGTGTTCATGTCTTGTTGTATCATTTCCTAAAGTTGACAAATTTCTAATGCCCGAGTTTTCTTTTCCTAATTCAATTTTTTTTTTCAAAATAAAGAGAAAACAAAAAGAATCTACGGAGCTAACAAAATAATTCAGATAAGGATCCACCCTCCTATACCTATCTAATGCAATGTCCTCATTGTATTAAAAAGACATGAAATAGAGTGGAGTAGAGAAGAAAGCACCTGAATTTCGTGATTAACAGGTCAGCTCCGAGATGAAAATAGATTATATACATGCTAAGTTTATTGCCTTCAGCTAGGCACACTTTATAAACAAAGAAGAAATCAAGAATTCACAGGTGTGAGTCAAGATCAAAATAAGAAGATCGATTTTAGGACCTATAAGGAAAAGATGTCCACATATGTGGACGAGATTGTGCTGCAGACCCATGCCCCACGTCGAGTGGTTCTAAGGTTTTGGATGAAAATTACCTAGAACCGGAGATCATTATGCAAGTGGAAATGGGCCTGTGGTTTATGAGGATGCAACCCAAGTCCAAAAAGTCGATCAATAGAAAAATCAAGGTAAAAAATATAATCAATGAATTTGTGATTGGGTTGCACATCCTCAAAATCAAAAATATCATAAGGGTTCTGAAAAAAAGTTGGTGGTTTCCGGCAAATAGGAACCCTTAGACTCAGACTACTGCTTCCCTCGGAATTGGCTTCCCAGACCTTCATTTCCAGATTCCTATCCTCCATAATCAAAGTTTCCGAGACCTCAAAAGTGTTATCAACCCCATCTAAAATATCTAAGTCTAAAATTTGTGGCTTAATCAGAATTGACTTGGGTTTGGTAATTTCAAGAAGATAATCATCATTATGCTTAACAGGGTGTGATTGAGGAATGGAGCTATGAATTGAATCCTTTATGAAATTAGGATTTGAATTCTCCATGCTAGCCCCAATGGGATCACAATCCTCAATTACCGAGCTACAAAAATGATTCATCATACTCCTCAAGCTTGTATGTCTCACTAAAACTATCTTCCTCAAACTCAAGTGAGACTTCACATAAAAATTCTTCACCTTCAGAATAAATGACTTCTGAATCTGCATTATATGTCTCAAAATCATCTATCATTGCCTGGTCCATGGAGACATACTTTTCCTCGTTCCCTAGTTCAGGTATTTAGGTGAAGAAATCAATTCATTGGTTGCTCTAGACCAACCTGGTCATCCTCGATCTCGTAAAATGTGTCCCTCCTATAGGTGCTTGAGCGGGTTCTGACATTGGCTCTCCTGAAGGGGTTTCATCTTAGGAATCATCCTAAGATTGGACTAGAGTAATCACAAATCTCATCATCAATTTTGACAATTTCCCAGGTAAAAACTCACCCGGGTCCTTATCCCTAATATCTTGGAGCCAATCCCATAAAAACTTGTTAAGATCATCAATCATTTGAATCAAAGGCTCCAATTCATCGTTGTAGGGTGTTGGTTAAGCTTCTAAAGATTGAATGGTGTTCCTTAAATTAGCCAACACTCTATCTTGGACCTAGTTCACCTAAACCAAATGGTTTGATTCAGGGTTGGGTGGGTTTGGGTTCAGTCAAGGGGAGTCAAGGAATTGAGGTTCTTGGTGCTCTACCTGATAGTAGGTCATTTCTGATTGTTCATAAAGGGATGGTGACCTATATGATGTGTAATCCTGGGGAGGGTATGAGTTATAATCATTATATCCTTCTTGATTGTAGATCATATTAGGTTGTCCATGCAGGGGCGGTGATCTATAATCATTGTAGCTCAGAGAAGGATAAAAATCAAAATCATGGTGTTCAACGTTAGACCCTGAACACAAAGGTCCAGAATTGTATCCCTAATCTGAGTTATCCCAACTAGTAAATAGTTGAGTGCAGCATGAGTAGAAATAATAATCATCATATTGGGGATAAGATGTGTTAGGAGGGTAGGAGTGGAAATATGTGTAGGATGTGGAAGGATCCATGACAAAATGATAGGAAAAAGAGAAAAGAAAGGTGCCTTGTAGCACAAACAATCAAACTTGTCCTTAGGTGGGGTGGCCTAAAGACCTATAGACTCTCAGAACCCATCTTAAGATGAAAAAAATGATTTGGTCTACTTCTTTCCAGTCAATCCAACCAGTTAGAGGAAGGGATTGGGGAGAAGGTTCTTCCCTTGGTTTTTGCCTCAGGATCCTTTAATACCCCCCAACCGCAGTCATTTGACACTGCTCCCCTAGCTAGACATCAGATGGACTAATAGAAGTAAATTAATCGAAAACAATCTAGATCTGGGCCCCAAAGAATGAGTAAATCCTTAAGGCCAACATCTACTCAATTTTAGTTAGGCTTAGGTTTGATTGTGCTTTGAAATGTGATAAGGCCTTTTAATGGGTTGTGCCTTTAAAGATCGGTTTCAATGTATGTGCGTGTACAACCAATGGTTTTCAAACAAGGTTATTTGATGATGTGTCTTTTAGAGTTCAACCTTATTTAGCAGCTTTTAGGGTTCAACTTTAGGTTTATTCAATCAAGGTTTAGTTGGCACACCAGGTTTTGAGAGTACAGGTGAACGCATATTCCTTTAAAACACAAAAGAAAGTGGAGTGCCTGGTTAATTCATAAAAGTTGAATCCTAAGGGGCACCTACTCTATGAATCAATTTTATGTTAAGTGGTACGGCCCAAACAAGTCAAACAAGTGGCCTAATGCACCACTAATTAAGGCACCCAATTAGTTTTAGCCTATTCTGATGTCTAATCACTTATTTGTATGGTGCATTGAGGTGTACTGGGTTCTTAGGTCGGCTCCCCGATTAAGTGATTAAATCAGGCAATAGTCATGCACTTTGGTGTGTGTGGGTGTATAATGTAATTTCCCTATCGGAGGGGGTGAGATTTGCGTGATATATAAAAATGTGCGGAAATTAAATAGACAATCTCACAAAAGGCAACAATCATAAGTCCATAAGAATTTTTAGGTGGAAACCCAAACCCAGGTAAAAACCACCACCTAAGTCTCTTGACTTAGGATTTCTCGATCGACCGAGTTGATCAAATCCACTAACGAGTCCCTTAAATGAGGGTGACTCAACCTCTTACAACCACGCTACTTTGATTGAGAGTAGTGTACCTCAAAACCCCTCCTCTTCACGAGGAGTATTTGTTGTTGGTGCTAGAGCACCACGATCATTTGTTTTGATGATAACAAAACACGTGTTATTTAACATTTGCACTTGGAGTCTTAGATTTCAGCTCAATTGCAAATGTAGACGTGATTAGACGGAATTCGAGCTCGCATCCAGGACGGATTGGAGGAGCTTGATGGAGAACAGAGGAGATTCGCGAGGAGCGATAGATTGAAGATGGAAGGACAAGAAGAATAGGATAGAATTCTATTTATTCCTTTCATGTACTTTTATTTTTATTTTCTTGCTCTTTATTTCCTTAGAACATATGTTAAAGAGCCTCAAAGTACCCTAACAGTAGTCCTAGGAACACCCGCACAACCCTAGGATACTTAGGTTTTCTGTAGAGAATTTAGAAAACCAATATAGGGTTCAAACATAATTTCCAGACGTCTAATTCCAAAATCAGATGTCTGATAATGTGTTTTAAGACGTCTGACTGTTGATTCAGACGTCTGATAACATTTAGGCTGGACATAGTTAGTTCTGTCTGATGAAATTAGACGTCCAGACCTTAGACCAAACGTCTTAGGAGACATCTGATGACCTTGCCAGACATCCAATTAGTGGATCGTTGGCTGTCTTAGCATACACTCAAGGATATGACCGTTAGAGCCTTATCAGACGTCCTTAAGCCTTTCCAGACGTCTGATAATTGACTATTTTGCCTCGACTGACCCGAAAATCTCTTCTCAGAGATTTTCTAGCCGTTGCAAATCCATTCCCATGAAAAAGTAGGTTTCCAGACGTCCAGACATAGTGCCAAACGTCCTGTATGTCGTCTGATGGACTTGCACTAGAATCCTGTTTAGATCTGATTCAAGTCAGGAAGAAATCCGCCTAGAATCAGACGTCTGACCTTGTTTTCAGACGTCTTAAAGTGGTTTTCCAGACGTCTGATGCCAGAATTAGACGTCTGATTACCCTGTCAGTGCAATGATTGTTCCTGATTTCGGGCTGATTCACCTGGGCTTTGCATCCAACGGCTATGGAAGCTTTTCCAAGCCTTCCAAAGCCTTCCTAAGGCCCCTATAAATAGAGGGGAGCCTTTACACACCTAGACACACCTTGCAATACACTTTCAAACCATTTTGTGTCTCTCTTGCTCTCTAAGCTCTAGTTCTACATCTAGAGAGCATTAAGCCTTCGCGCACCCGCTCTCCCGCCGTAGTTCACGAGAGCGACATTGCGCCGTCACGTGGCTCACGCACCCGCGTCATCAACTCGACGCACTCCTTGCAAAGGGGAGTTTCCTAATTCCTATAGAAGCTAGGTTTAAAATTACTTTGTTGGCTCTATAGGATTATTTGTTATTTTATCTTTGTTATTTGGTTGGGTATTCGCTTTGCGAATTCCCGTCTCCTTAGTGGGACAAAATCCTTCTCGTGGAGAGAAGGGGTTGAGGAACGCTACCCTTGCACTTGTAGCATGGTTGTAATTAAGGTTGAATCACCCTCTTTTAAAGTGATTCGTTTAGTGGATTTGATCAACTTGGTTGATCGGAAAATCCTAACTCGAGAGGGTTAGGTGGTGGTTTTCACCCGGTTTGGGTTTCCACCTAAAAATTTTTGTGTACATTGTGCGATTGATTTTTTGTGAGATTGCTTTATATTCTATTCCGCAATTTATTACGTCACCCCTCCTAGTAGGGAAGAATCTACATTTGTCTCATGAGGGAGACAGGAATTCGCAATGTGAGTACCCAAACAAAAATAAATACAAATATCCCATAGAGCCACAAAGTAAAGTGAATAAAACTAGCTTTTATAGGCAAAGAAGAACTTCCCTTAGATGGATATGCATAGGCGTGATCTCGACAGAGTATTGAAGCTCTCAGATTTGACGAATGGGGCTTTGGATAGCAAGATCACTTCTCTTCTTGAGAATAGCTTCTCTATGACACAAATGGATGTGGCAATGGTATTTCTTGGTGTGTCTAATAAAGGAGGGCTCCCCCTCTATTTATAGATGGCATAGGAAGGCTTTGGAAGGCTTTTATAGTCGTTGGGAACAAACCCAGGGCAGATTAGGTCGGAATCAGGGTCATTAATGATTCTAATAGTGTTATCAGACATCTGGAAATCACTCTTAAGACATCTGGAAACTAAATTAGACGTCTAATCCAAGACGAGTTTCCTTACTGACTTAGTTCAGACCTAAACAGGGTTCTTGTGTACGTCGGTCAGACGACTTGTCGGACTTCTGGCATTAGGTCTGGATGTCTGAAAACCTAGATAACTGTGGGAATGGATTTCTCGAGGCACAAATGGCTAGATTACTGATGAGAGGTGATTTTGGCTAAATTAAGGGCTAAAATCTATTTATCAAACGTCTGAGGTCCTATACAGACGTCTGATAGAGGATTAAAGGTCAATCCTCAACGATTATATTTCTAAGCCAACATTCCACTAATTGGACGTCTGGCAATGTCATCAGACGTCTGCTATGACGTCTGGACTAAAGGCTAGACGTTTAAACATGGCAGACAGAGAGTGGTTCTCCAGCCTAAGTGTTTTGGACATCTGATCAAACAGTCAGACATCTTAAAAGTCAAGATTAGACGTCTGAAGTCCAGATTGGACATCTGATCAGGTTGTCTGATGTCTACTTTGGTTTTCTAAGTTCCCTACGAAATATCTAAGTGTCCTAGGGTTGTGTAAGTGTTCCTAGGACTATTGTATTGTTACTTTAAGGCTCTTTAACAAATACTCTAAGAAAAAAGGGCAAATAACAAAAGATACAAAGTACATGAATAGAAAAGACATCTATCTTATTCTTCTGGTCTATCTTCAAGCTTTCGTTCCAAGTGAAGCTCCTTCTCCTCCAACGAGCTCCTCCAATCCACCATGTACGCGAGCTCTTCACACTTCACCTTCAAACTTGTATCCATTTGCAAATAACCTGAAATCTTATACTTAAAATGCAAATGTTAAATACAAGTGTTTTGTTATCATCCAAATTATCGATTATGGTGCCCTTAAACTAACATATAAGGTATGTAAATTTAACTAATATCCCACAATCATATATATATATTTGTGGGGGTGAGGTGGGTGGGAGTGACAAACAAACAAGAAATCTACCTTAAGGTTTATAAGATCACCTAAGTTGATTTTCGTTTGTGTTATTATGTGGTTGAATGAAAACTAGTGGGTGGGAGGTAGGATAAACTTGCAAATCCTTCAACTGCATTTTGCTCCAATCTACCGCTTTTGCTCACCTCGAGAGAGTACCTGCAATCACAATTAGAATAGAGACAAGTGAGGTAAATGATAAGTATGGCAAAAAATGTGGGAAATCAAAGAGCATTGCCTCCCTGGCAACGGCGCCAAAATGATGAACGAGATTTTGCTGTGAAAGGTTGGATTTTGGAAAACTCAAGTTGATGTAAAATTTGCTAAAAAATCGACTACCAAATAAATTTAACCAAAACTCTGGTGAGTCGTAGGTCGAACACAGGGAGGCGAACGCTTGATTAAAAATCATATTTGGAATTATTTTTATGAAGTAGATTAGTTGGTTGAAATTAATCTACACGAGCTATTCTACTTAAAGAATAAACAATAGAAAAGAGAGAGAGAATAGTACAGAAAAAGAGAAAATAGGGAGAGAATGAACAAATATTTTATAACCATACGAGCATATTCCTTACATCTACTTGCTACAACTACAAAGTTGAAAATCTACACTAGAAAGTGATAAAAAGATAGGGATGAGAAAATCCTCCTTGACGACTACTTAGAGGACGAGCCGCATTGACGAAGCACCCGGAAGAGGGTGGTGAGATGCTGGATGAGGGAGAACGGAGCTGGCGGATGGAGGACGAAATAGGGTGGCATCACAGTAGGATCCACTTCTCGAATGACTACGAGAGGATAACCACGGGCACTCCACGAACGGGGGTGAGAAGATGGAAAAATTAATTTTAAGACTCTTCTGGAGCATTCTGGGTATGGGACTAGCACTTTAGAGCATTGGAGAGGGTGAGAGGAGAAGAGAAGGGATGATGAAATATGTGGTAGAGGTGGTCCTTTTATAGGTGTAGTCATGAGGGTAGTTTGGTCATTTGAATTCTTAAAATTTAATATAGGGGTCTTTAGTGACGGATGCATGTGTCGCTGTAGGCAAGTGTTACTGAAAGCTCGTGTGAAATGTGGACCGTGCGATCATGATCCCACTCTCCTCAAGCAGCCACGTCAGGTGCCCATTCGACTTTAGGCGTTCGCGCACGCGCGTCTTGATCAATCTCGGCCGTTCGATCGTTAAATGTCACACTTGTGCTTGCCTACGATGGCACGTTTGATGACGCATCATCATGCGCATGCTCATGCGGTGTTTGATGTCATGCCACGTCATTGCTCCATCAACCGCCCATCACGCATCCAACGGGCCAATTTCACCTCGCACCTCTTCTCACGAATTTAACCTGCTCGTGTGGATTTGAACCCATGTCGCGCTCTCTTGATCTGAGGTCAGGACCACTGCGTTATCCCTTCGAGTGTGTTACGCTTAGGGATTAAGGTTCAAGCTCCCACAACCGTTGGATGAGGATCCAATGGTTGGGCTTGATCGTGTGGCGAGTTTGGTGTGGCACACAGAGGACTGCTGATGAAGATCCAATGGTCCACATCTCTCGTTGGAGATGCCTTTGAGGAGGAAGGGCACTACGGATGTGTAACGACCCGGTTCCCGAGTCCCTACGAGACACGAGAACCGGACCAACTCGACTAATCCCAAGACCTAGTCGTCCAACGAGGAAGTAACCAAAGGAGCAGTAAAATAAACCACATTCAGCATGAATATAACTAACAGTAAGAAAGTACAGCAGTAAAGAAAGAAACTACTACAGTAGGTACCACCACAACAGTAGAACAACATTTATCATATAACAAGAACTGCAGGTAAAGAAAGTACAGCGGAAACAAAAACTACTTACTGGAACAGAAACAAAAGAGGTACAAAAGACTGTGGTAAACTCTACTGGACCCTACTCGGCCCAGCGTCCTCTGCAGCCGCCGACCCTGGTTGCTCAACACCTGGTCCTGAAAAAGGTAACGAGTGTAACACGTCAGCAAAACGCTGAGTAGAGTGGCAAACTAACTAAAGGCAACAGTAGAGAGTACAGTAGCTGTTATGTTCTATTACTTCCTTTATTCACGTCTTTCAATTTTCTCACTATTTCATTTATTCCTCAGATCCTTTACTTGATCTCGAATGTCCTCGTGGGAACGATCTTGATTGCAGTCTTTTCCAAAAGTAGAAGTAGCACGTGGTGCTCTCCTGGCTGGGAGAGTCCCCCGTGGTGATCCTACCCTCAATCAACCACCCCAAGGTCACTGACAGACGTAACGGTAACTACGGCACGCGCGATAAACGCACAGGTAGCTAGCCCGCACTGGCACGCGGTCAGTCGTTTCCGTTAACGGGTGCGCCCAAAGCACAACACGGAACCAGGGCAGAGCCCTCTCAGTAACAGGGGTCCAACCCCTCCACAGTAACCAAACCGGGGCCTTGCCCCTCCACAGTCCGCGCACCCTCGCCTGACTACCCTGGTTTGCCCTAGTGGGCCTAACAAGTCGGTGAAGGAGGCTAGCAGAACCCCGGGGCCCGTGGGGTAGCTAGTACTCTCCTAACACTAGTAGCTCTCCTCGGTACTACGTACGCGAGGGCCAGCAAGTCGGTACAGAGTGGCCAGTCCTAACCCCGGGTCCCTGGGACGGTTAGCTCCGCTCTACACTAAACAGGGGGACAGTCGCTCTCCTTGGTACTCCGTACTCAAGGGCCAGCTCACTTCCCCAAAACTATTCCATTCACTTTCCAGGAGTTCTACTCCTACTTCCCCATAGGGTTCCATCCTTTTTACTCAAGATCCAGGTTTCACTTCCCAGTTTCACATTCTTACAATCCATGTTCTCAACCATGTTAGCTGTTCACAACAGGCAGTTGTTAATTCAAATTACAGGCAGCTTTATATTTCTTTCCATTTTTCAAGACTGCAATATATACATTCCACTAGTTTTCCATCCTAGGATTCATGCCATATCCTAGGATCTATCATACAATCTAATTTTCCAGCCCTAAGATTCATGCAACACCTAGGAGCCATCATTCCATACATTTCTCATTCCTAGGATTCATGCAACACCTAGATTCTAGTTAAGGTTCCATACTTTAACAGATTTTAATAGCTTAAGCCACTCTACCAGGTACAACGGGAGTAATGGGGGAGTGATCGGGAATCCCGCGTGCCTCCGTGTAACGAACGCGTGCCCCAGACGCCTTTTAAGACGTCTGGGAGGTGGCCCAGACGTCGGACCAGACGTCTGGGATCACATCCAGACGTCTGACCAGACGTCCGGGATCGTTTACAGACGTCTGGAGAACAGTTATGTTCGCACGGGAGATTCGTCTGCGCGCCTGTGCGCGCAGACCTACGATTCCTCTCTCTCTCTGCGGCTGCAGGCGCGCTGCGACCACCTTCTCTCTCCTCGCGCGGCCTTAAAAAGGGGCGCACCTCCCCTCCCGTCTCCACCGCCTTCTTCTTCTTCTCCTTCCTGTGCGCGAGAGCGAGCGGACGCGAGGGCGGCAGCGGCGGCCGCAGTGAGCGCGGAGGTGCGGCGTGCGAGGGCGGAGCTCTGCCGTGGGGGCGAGCTCGCCGGAGTGGCTTGGCCGGCTGGCGGAGAGCGCAGGGGGCGCGGAGCGACGCGGAGAGGGACCTGCTGCGCGCTGAGCAGCAGACGTGCGAGGTGCGACGCGGGAGGCGTCGCGAGCGGAGGCCGAGCAGGGTTCTGATTCTGGAAAAATTTCCAGAATCAGACGTCTGGGTTGATAGCCAGACGGCAAGGTTGACGTCTGTAAGATCATACAGACGTCTGAAAGGTGAGTTTCCGCTTTCTTCTTCCTTCTTCTCGACTGACCGTATTGAGGGAGGGGGGTTGGCTGTGCGCAGGTTCGCTGATTCGCCATCCTTTGCGAATCAGACGTCTGGAAGTTATACCAGACGGCGGGAATGATCTACAGACGTCCGTGTGGACCATCGGACGTCTGGGGTATAGGATAGACGTCCCCGCAGACTTCTGGACGTCTGGGAAACCACGCTGAACAGGTAATTCTCTGATCCACCGTTTAAGACGTCTGGAAGGAGTTCCAGACATCTAATTTTGCACAGTATCGTCTTTCTCGACCCGTTTAGGGCCCGTTTGGGCTCCGTTTTCCATGATTCGAGTTGCGTTCTTTTCAGAATTAATTCCTCTACTCGTCTACAGTAGCGATACACTGTTTTGAGACACTCCTTGTGTTTGATCCTTGTGATAGGACCTCGTTCGGTTGCAGTCTTGAGAGTCGCGGAGGCGCGCGGGATTCCCGATCACGCCCCCATTACTCCCGTTGTACCTGGTAGAGTGGCTTAAGTTATTAATAAAATCCGTTAAAGTATGAAACCATAACTAGAATCTAGGACATTGCATGAATCCTAGGAATGAGAAATGTATGGAATGATAGCTCCTAGGTGATGCATGAATCCTAGGGCTGGAAAACTAGTTGTATGCTAGATCCTAGGATGTGGCATGAATCTTAGGATGGAAAAACTAGTGGAATGTATAATACTGCAGTCTTGGAAAAATGGAAAGGAATATAAAGCTGCCTGTAATTTGAATTAACAGCTGCCTGTTATGAATAAAGAAACATGTTTGAGATCATGGATTTTGAGAACGTGAATCTGGAAAGTGAAACATATGATGTTCTGAGATAAAGAGCTGGAACCCTACGGGGAATTAGGAGTGGAACTCCTGGAAAGAAAAAGGAATGGAACTGAGATGTAGTTTGTACTGTCCCTTGGGTACGCAGTACCAAGGGAAGTACCTGTACCTGTTTAGTGCAGAGTGGGGCCAGCCGCCCCAGGGACCCGGGGTTAGGATTGGCCGCTCTGTACCGACTTGTTGGCCCTCGTGTACGTAGTACCGAGGAGAGCTAGTAGTGTTAGGAGAGTACTAGCTACCCCACGGGCCCCGGGGTTCTGCTAGCCTCCTTCACCGACTTGTTAGGCCCACTAGGGCAAACCAGGGTAGTCAGGCGAGGGTGCGCGGACTGTGGAGGGGCAAGGCCCCGGTTTGGTTACTGTGGAGGGGTTGGACCCCTGTTACTGAGAGGGCTCTGCCCTGGTTCCGTGCTGTGCTTTGGGCGCACCCGTTAACGGAAACGACTGACCGCGTGCCAGTGCGGGCTAGCTACCTGTGCGTTTATCGCGCGTGCCGTAGTCACCGTTACGTCTGTCAGTGACCTTGGGGTGGTTGACTGAGGGTAGGATCACCACGGGGGACTCTCCCGGCCAGGAGAGCACCACGTGCTACTTCTACTTTTGGAAAAGACTGCAATCAAGATCGTTCCCACGAGGACATTCGAGATCAAGTAAAGGATCTGAGAAATAAATGAAATAGTGAGAAAAATTGAAAGATGTGAATAAAGGAAGTAATAGAACATAACAGCTACTGTACACTCTACTGTTGCCTTTAGTTAGTTTGCCACTCTACTCAGCGTTTTGCTGACGTGTTACACTCGTTACCTTTTTCAGGACCAGGTGTTGAGCAGCCAGGGTCGGCGACTGCAGAGGACGATGGGCCGAGTAGGGTCCAGTAGAGTTACCACAGCCTTTTTACCCCTTTTGTTTCTGTTCTAGTGAGTAGTTTTTGTTTCCGCTGTACCTTCTTTACCTGCAGTTCTTGTTATATGATAAATGTTGTTTTACTGTTGTGGTGGTACCTACTGTAGTAGTTTCTTTCCTTACTGCTGTACTTTCTTACTGTTAGTTATATTCATGCTGAATGTGGTTTATTTTACTGTCTTTTGGTTACTTCCTCGTTGGACGACTAGGTCTTGGGATTAGTCGAGTCGGTCCGATTCTCGTGTCTCGTAGGGACTCGGGAACCGGGTCGTTACACTCCGCGACTCTCAAGACTGCAACTGAACGAGGTCCTATCACAAGGATCAAACACAAGGAGTGTCTCAAAACAGTGTATAGCTACTGTAGACGGGTAGAGGAATTAATTCTGAAAAGAACGCAACTCGAATCGCGGAAAACGGAGCCCAAACGGGCCCTAAACGGGTCGAGAAAGACGATACTGTGCAAAATCAGACGTCTGGAACTTCTTCCAGACGTCTTAAACAATGGATCAGCGAATTACCTGTCCAGCGTGGTTTCCCAGACGTCCAGAAGTCTGCGGGGACGTCTGTCCTAGCTCCCAGACGTCCGATGGTCACCCCGGACGTCTGGAGGTCACTCCCGCCGTCTGGTACAACTTTCAGACGTCTGATTCGCAAAGGATGGCGAATCAGCGAACCTGCGCACAGCCAACTCCCTCCCTTAGTACGGTCGGTCGACAGGAAGGAAGAAAGCGGAATACACACCTTTCAGACGTCGGTATGAGCTACCAGACGTCGTCCTCGCCGTCTGCCTATCAACCCAGACGTCTGATTCTGGAAATTTTTTCAGAATCAGGGCGCGACCCGGACTCTGCTCGCGACGCCGCCCGCGTCGCACCTCGCGCTCCTGCTGCTCAGACTACAGCAGGTCCCTCTTCGCGTCGTTCCGTGCCCCCTGTGCCCTCCACCGGCCGGCCAAGCTGCTCCGGCGAGCTCGCCCTCACGGCAGAGCTCCGCCCATGCATGCCGCGCCTCCTCCGCGCTCACTGCGGCGGCCGCTACAGCCCTCGCGCTCGCTCGCTCTCGTGCACAGGAAGGAGAAGAAGAAGGAGACGGTGGAGACGGGAGGGGAGGCGTGGTCCTTTTAACGCCGCGCGGAGAGGAGAGAGAGAAGGCGCGGCAGGCGTCTGCAGCCGCAGAAGAAAAAGAGGGAATAACGAATATGCGGTCTGCGCGTGCAGGTGCGCAGACGACTCGCGGGTGTGGACGATAACGGTTTTTCAGACGTCTGTAAACCATCCCAGACGTCTGGCAGGACGTCGGGATGTGATCCCAGACGTCTGGTCAGACGTCTGGGCCACCTCCCAGACGTCTTAAATTACATCCGGGGCACGCGTTCGTAACAATATAACAAACTCAAAGGAAGTTTCGTCCCCGAAGCTTGCGCCAACTAGGGTGCGGGAAAAAGATGTCCAATTAACCATAACAAACTCAAAGAGGACCAAAGCCGGTCCGAAAAGACGTACCCGCGAAAAGCTCCGGGTACCGCTCCCGCATTGCCGCCTCAGGCTCCCAGGTAGCCTCCTCGTACCGTTGGCTCCTCCACAAAACCTTTACCAAGGGTACTTGCTTTCGTCTCAAACTGCGGACGGCTCGATCTAGAATCTGCACTGGCCTCTCGGGGTAGGTCAGGTCGTCGCCCACCTCGACGCTCTCGTGACTCAGTACGTGGCTGGGATCGGCTGCGTACTTCCTGAGGTTGGACACGTGGAACACGTCGTGCACACCAGAAAGCTGCGGGGGAAGGGCAAGTCGGTAAGCAATAGGTCCAACCCGCTCCAGGACCTCAAAGGGCCCCACGAACCTCGGCGCGAGCTTCCCTCTCACCCCAAACCGCTGTAAGCCCTTCATGGGCGAAACACGAAGAAAGACGTGGTCCCCAACCTCAAACTGTACCTCTCTGCGTCTGCGATCTGCGTAGCTCTTCTGTCTGCTCCTGACAGTGCGGAGTCGTCTGTGGATCTGCTCAACTACCTCCTGACTCTGCCGGATCAACCTGGGGCCAACCTCCCACTTGGTCCCCACCTTAACCCAACTCAAGGGTGCCGTACACTTCCGTCCGTACAGAGCCTCGTAGGGAGCCATGCCGATGCTCGAGTGATAACTGTTGTTGTATGCAAACTCCGCCTGGGGCAGGTGCTCCTCCCAAGAGCCCCTCCAGTCCAGTACACAGGCATGCAAAAGGTCCTCAAGTGTCTGTATCGTGCGCTCAGACTGTCCGTCCGTCTGGGGGTGGTAAGCCGTGCTAAACCTCAACCTCGTCCCCAAGGCTTGTTGAAATTCAGCCCAAAACTGGGACGTAAAGCGGGTATCCCGGTCGGATACGATCTCCCGCGGAACTCCGTGTAGTCGCACCACATCACGGATATACCTCTCTGCCAACTGTGCTGGTCCCAAAGTGACTCGGATCGGCAAGAATCGCGCTGTCTTCGTCAATCTATCCACTATTACCCAGACTGCGTCGTGTCCCCTCTGGGTAACAGGTAAGCCCACCACCAAGTCCATGGTGATGCTCTCCCATTTCCACTCTGGCACTGGAAGCGGCTGAAGCGGCCCTGCAGGCCTCTGATGCTCGGCTTTCACCTGCTGGCACACTAAGCACTGCTGCACGAACTCACCCACATCCCGCTTCATCCCTCTCCACCAAAACTCGCGTCTCAAGTCATGGTACATTTTCGTGTTTCCGGGATGTATGGTGAATCTGGAACCGTGTGCCTCAGTCAGGAGCTCTCTCAATAGCTCCTCGTCTCTGGGAACGCACAACCGTCCCCTCAAGCGTAAGACCTGGTCTGTGAAAGAGAAGTCCCCTGGGTCCCCTGATAGTACTCTGTCGCACAAAGACTGCAAGTACGGATCAGCCATCTGTCCTGTGATGATACGGTCTATCAGCTCTGGCCTGGTCTGCTGTGTCACCGTCACTGCCCCACAGTATCCTCGTAACTCTAGAGGTCACCAACTGCCCACCTCCTCCAAAAGGCTCCAACTCTGTAACTGTAGACTGGCCAAGTGTGCGGGCGCCTTACGGCTCAAGGCGTTAGCCACCACATTGGCCTTTCCCGGGTGGTAGGAGATGCTGCAATCGTAGTCCTTCAGGAGCTCCAACCAACGTCTCTGTCTCATGTTGAGCTCCTTCTGGTCAAAAAGATATCTGAGGCTCTTGTGATCTGTAAAAATCTCGAAGGTCTCACCGTACAAGTAGTGCCTCCAGGTCTTCAGTGCGAAGACAACAGCTGCCAACTCTAGGTCGTGGGTAGGGTAGGTATGCTCATGGGGCTTCAGTTGCCGCGAAGCGTATGCGACAACATGACCCCTCTGCATGAGCACACCTCCTAACCCCTGCAAGGAAGCGTCCGTGTACACAACGAACCCGCCACTACTGTCAGGGATGGTGAGCACGGGAGCCGAGGTCAACCTCTCCTTCAGCTCCAGAAAACATGCCTCACAGGCGTCTGTCCAAGCGAAAGGCACGTCCTTCCGGGTCAACTGTGTCATAGGACGCGCAATCTGTGAAAATCCCCTGATGAACCGTCTGTAGTAACCTGCCAGTCCCAGGAAACTGCGAATCTCAGTGATTGAACGCGGTCTCTCCCACCTGAGCATTGCCTCGACCTTGGCGGGGTCCACCGCCAGGCCGTCACCAGAGATCACATGACCCAAGAAGGTCACCTCCCTCAACCAGAACTCGCACTTGTTGTATTTGGCGTATAGCCTGCGTCACCTCAGAGTGTCCAGAACCATCCGCAAGTGCTGTCCGTGCTGCGTCCGATCTCTAGAATAGATGAGCACATCATCTATGAAAACCACCACGAACTGATCCAAGTACGGTCTAAACACCCTGTTCATTAGGTCCATGAAAGCAGCGGGGGCATTGGTCAGCCCAAACGGCATGACCAAAAACTCGTAGTGTCCGTACCGGGTGCGGAAAGCTGTCTTGGAGACGTCGGTCTCCCTGATTCTCAACTGGTGGTATCCAGACCTCAAGTCTATCTTGGAAAACACCGTGGCACCCCGCAACTGGTCAAACAAATCGTCGATCCTCGGCAGCGGATATCTGTTCTTGATGGTGACCCTATTCAGCTGTTGGTAGTCCACACAAAGGCGTAGGGTCCCATCCTTCTTCTTCACAAACAGTACCGGGGCTCCCCAGGGAGACGCACTGGGCCTCACGAAACCTTTCTCCAAAAGGTCCTGCAACTGGGACTTGAGCTCTCGCAGCTCAAGCGGTGCCATCCTGTATGGCGCGGTGGAGATGGGGCTGGTCCCTGGTACTAGTGAGATCTCAAACTCGATCTCACGCTCGGGCGGTAGTCCTGGTAACTCGTCTGGAAACACGTCGGGGAACTCTCTGACCACCGGGATGCTCTGGAAGTCTGCCACAGGGCTGGGCTCTGCCACCACACAGGCTAGGAAGCCCTCACACCCCTGGCTTAAAAGTCTCGCCGCCCGAAGTGCCGAAATGCACCTGAAACCTCCGTCCACTGGCTGCCCGTGAAACTCGAAAGAAGGCAACTCCGGAATGGAGAAGGCAATCTTCCTCTCAAAATAGTCTACCAAGGCGTGGTAAGCGGACAGCCAATCCATCCCCAGAATCACTCCAAAGTCCTCCATCTGTATCATAATCAGGTCAGCTGGCAGGCTATGTCCCCCGATGCTGACCTCGCAACCCGTGTACACCTCCTCAGCTACAAACAGCTGACCATTCGGACCTCTGATTACGAACGGATTCTCTAACAGTGTATAATCCTGGGCCAAACTAACTGCGAAACTGGTTGCGACAAACGAGTGCGTAGCGCCGGAATCGAAAAGCGTGTAAACGAGTCTGCCAGAAACTGAAACCATACCCGCTACCACGGATCCCGATGCTCTGGCGTCCTTGTGTGTTAGGGCGTTGATACGCCCCTCAGCTCTAGGTGCAGACGAAGCAGCCACACTCTGCGTCGGACGGGTGGGTGCTGGCCGGTACCCTCCTCACGACTACTGTCCTCCTCCTAATGCCTGGGAACCACGGCCTCCTGCGTGCCCTCTAGTGCTTTGCACGGGAAGTATCTGTTGACCTCCTGCCCTAGATGGGCAGTCCCTCCTGACGTGGCCCGGCTGGCCACATTGGTAGCAGAGGGGAACCCGACTCCCGCCCTCTGTGAGTCCCTGCTGTCGGCTAGGCAGGGGTCCGGTGCTGGCGACTGGCCCCTGTCGAGGGCCCCCAAAGGCCACTGATGGCCCTGCACAACGTGACGGCTCTCCTGCAGACGCCACGTGTCTCCGTTCTCGCCGGCCCTGTGAGAAGTCTGGCTGAAAGGGTCTCTTCCGCCCGCCGTCGGTCTCTCGCGCGGACGGGTTGGTCTCCTCGTAAGTCATAGCTGCCTCTACCACCCTCGAAAACATCGGCAGCTTCAGGGGTTTGACATACCCCCGGATCGCAGGCCGGAGCCCCTCGGTGAACCTCCAAAGGCGCTCCTCCTCAGTGGCTACCGCTGCAAAGCGGGACAGCTCCAAGAAACGCGTGCGGTACGTGCTCACAGTCATCGTCCCTTGGCGGAGAGTGTGGAACTCCCGCCTCCTCTGGTCCAGCCACGTCTGGGGAAAGTACTGCTCGCAGAAGAGGGTGACGAACTGGTCCCACGTCGGCTCGTCCCTCTCCTGTCCCCGGACCGCCCTCCACCACCGGTGTGCCGCACTCTCCAGCTGGTACGTGGCAAAGGCCACGCGGCACTCCACCGGGGGCGGAGGGTGTCGAAGATCTTCTCCAGCTGCTCAAGCCAGTCCTCTGCCTCGGTCGGGTCCTCATCCCCCTTGAAGGAGGGGGGCTTCAGCTTTCGGAACTGTCCGAAAAGCTCGAAGTGGCGCTGTAGGGGAGGTGCTGGTGCACCTCCAGGCGAAGGTGCCTCGTGTACAGAAGTGTCGGAGGAAGGTGGGGGTGGCAGGGGCCCATCCCTCCCTCGCGTCCAGCGCCATGTCCGTCGCGTGGTCCCACAGAGGACTCCCCCTCTGCAACCCCAGGAGGAGGTGCTCGGGGCGGTGGGTGGAGCTCCTCTCGTACAATATCCCGTATCAGTCTGGCGAGGTCTTGGGCTTGGATGCCAGGGAGTGGTGGCTGGTCCACCGAGACGTCAACAACAGCACGTCCATCTCGCCGACCTCGCCCTCGGCCGCACCTGCGGCCAGTCTCGCGACGAGGCATCTCCTGCAAGGAGACACGAAACAAAACGGAAACGTCAAAACAGACGGTACCTAACAAAACTTCTAAGAGCTCATGTCAAGAGATAGGTTGTGGTGGCTACTCTAGCTATAAACATGTGAATTGGTTATTTTCCAGTCAGTTGATTCACTTCTCGGGACGACCTTGCTCTGATACCATCTTGTAACGACCCAGTTCCCGAGTCCCTACGAGACACGAGAACCGGACCGACTCGACTAATCCCAAGACCTAGTCGTCCAACGAGGAAGTAACCAAAAGAGCAGTAAAATAAACCACATTCAGCATGAATATAACTAACAGTAAGAAAGTACAGCAGTAAGGAAAGAAACTACTACAGTAGGTACCACCACAACAGTAGAACAACATTTATCATATAACAAGAACTGCAGGTAAAGAAAGTACAGCGGAAACAAAAACTACTCACTGGAACAGAAACAAAAGAGGTACAAAAGACTGTGGTAAACTCTACTGGACCCTACTCGGCCCAGCGTCCTCTGCAGCTGCCGACCCTGGCTGCTCAACACCTGGTCCTGAAAAAGGTAACGAGTGTAACACGTCAGTAAAACGCTGAGTAGAGTGGCAAACTAACTAAAGGCAACAGTAGAGAGTACAGTAGCTGTTATGTTCTATTACTTCCTTTATTCACGTCTTTCAATTTTCTCACTATTTCATTTATTCCTCAGATCCTTTACTTGATCTCGAATGTCCTCGTGGGAACGATCTTGATTGCAGTCTTTTCCAAAAGTAGAAGTAGCACGTGGTGCTCTCCTGGCCGGGAGAGTCCCCCGTGGTGATCCTACCCTCAGTCAACCACCCCAAGGTCACTGACAGACGTAACGGTGACTACGGCACGCGTGATAAACGCGCAGGTAGCTAGCCCGCACTGGCACGCGGTCAGTCGTTTCCGTTAACGGGTGCGCCCAAAGCACAGCACGGAACCAGGGCAGAGCCCTCTCAGTAACAGGGGTCCAACCCCTCCACAGTAACCAAACCGGGACCTTGCCCCTCCACAGTCCGCGCACCCTCGCCTGACTACCCTGGTTTGCCCTAGTGGGCCTAACAAGTCGGTGAAGGAGGCTAGCAGAACCCCGGGGCCCGTGGGGTAGCTAGTACTCTCCTAACACTAGTAGCTCTCCTCGGTACTACGTACGCGAGGGCCAGCAAGTCGGTACAGAGTGGCCAGTCCTAACCCCAGGTCCCTGGGGCGGCTAGCTCCGCTCTGCACTAAACAGGGGGACAGTCGCTCTCCTTGGTACTCCGTACTCAAGGGCCAGCTCACTTCCCTAAAACTATTCCATTCACTTTCCAGGAGTTCTACTCCTACTTCCCCGTAGGGTTCCATCCTTTTTACTCAAGATCCAGGTTTCACTTCCCAGTTTCAGATTCTTACAATTCATGTTCTCAACCACGTTAGCTGTTCACAACAGACAGTTGTTAATTCAAATTACAGGCAGCTTTATATTTCTTTCCATTTTCCAAGACTGCAATATATACATTCCACTAGTTTTCCATCCTAGGATTCATGCCATATCCTAGGATCTATCATACAATCTAATTTTCCAGCCCTAGGATTCATGCAACACCTAGGAGCTATCATTCCATACATTTCTCATTCCTAGGATTCATGCAACACCTAGATTCTAGTTAAGGTTCCATACTTTAACAGATTTTAATAGCTTAAGCCACTCTACCAGGTACAACGGGAGTAATGGGGGCGTGATCGGGAATCCCACGTGCCTCCGCGACTCTCAAGATTGCAACTGAACGAGGTCCTATCACAAGGATCAAACACAAGGAGTGTCTCAAAACAGTGTATAGCTACTGTAGACGGGTAGAGGAATTAATTCTGAAAAGAACGCAACTCGAATTGCGGAAAACGGAGACCGAACGGGCCCTAAATGGGTCGAAAAAGACGATACTGTGCAAAATCAGACGTCTGGAACTTCTTCCAGACGTCTTAAACAGTGGATCAGCGAATTACCTGTCCAGCGTGGTTTCCCAGACGTCCAGAAGTCTGCGGGGACGTCTGTCCTAGCTCCCAGACGTCCGATGGTCACCCCGGACGTCTGGAGGTCACTCCCTCCGTCTGGTACAACTTCCAGACGTCTGATTCGCAAAGGATGGCGAATCAGCGAACCTGCGCACAGCTAGCTCCCTCCCTTAGTACGATCGGTCGACAGGAAGGAAGAAGAAAGCGGAATACACACCTTTCAGACGTCGGTATGAGCTACCAGACGTCGTCCTCGCCGTCTGCCTATCAACCCAGACGTCTGATTCTGGAAATTTTTCCAGAATCAGGGCGCGACCCGGACTCTGCTCGCGACGTCGCCCGCGTCGCACCTCGTGCTCCTGCTGCTCAGACTGCAGCAGGTCCCTCTTCGCGTCGTTCCGCGCCCCCTGCGCCCTCCGCCGGCCGGCCAAGCCGCTCCGGCGAGCTCGCCCTCACGGCAGAGCTCCGCCCTCACACGCCGCGCCTCCTCCGCGCTCACTGCGGCCGCCGCTGCAGCCCTCGCGCTCGCTCGCTCTCGTGCATAGGAAGGAGAAGAAGAAGGAGACGGTGGAGACGGGAGGGGAGGAGTGGTCCTTTTAACGCCGCGCGGAGAGGAGAGAGAGAAGGCGCGGCAGGCGTCTGCAGCCGCAGAAGAAAAAGAGGGAATAACGAATATGCGGTCTGTGCGCGCAGGCGCGCAGACGACTCGCGGGTGTGGACGATAACGGTTTTTCAGACGTCTGTAAACCATCCCAGACGTCTGGCAGGACGTCGGGATGTGATCCCAGACGTCTGGTCAGACGTCTGGGCCACCTCCCAGACGTCTTAAATTACGTCCGGGGCAGGCGTTCGTAACAGGATGGCTGTGGGCAATTTAGATGGTGCCACGTGGCATTATCTAAGCCATCCAACTTCTTTTGTTCGTTAGTGATGCCACAAATGTCGAATTGGATCGATTTTCACGTAGTTGGATTGTGATCATCAATCCGAACCCATCCGTGCAGTTGAATTTGTAATCTGAGGTTTGTATTTTCACCACCTTGCTCCTTGACCTCTGATCTTCCTTGGACTGCATATGATGCTAGGGAAGTAGCCCTCCTAATTCTACATATGTTGTGCCCTAAAGTAGCCCTCTTAAACCTACACTATAGGAACACCACACCCACAACACACTCTATAAAAGACCACCCAAACCATAGTGCACGCCCCCACCCCTCCACTCTCCTCTTCATCTTCCTTTCCATGCACACCATCTTCCTCCTTGTAAGCTCCATGTTAAGCTCCTAATCCTTGGCCAATGGCTAGCTTGCGCCCACTTGGTTTTGGATTTTCTAGGTGAAGAAGAGGCAGGCTTCAAGCCAAGGATCCTCTTCCTCTTCCAATAGGCCTTGTGCCCCCATTGCAAGAGACACCTATGTTCTTTCCCCATTCTCTTTTTAGTTTCTTTGTTAGCTTAGTATTTTCTTACTTGCTCTCTGATGAGCCCATATTTGTGGGCTATTTAGGTATTTAGGTGCCTAGACATTAAGTTAATTTTAACATTTAGATAGCATACATTAGGATGTAAATAAATTAATTAATATTTTCAGCTTAATGGCATAATTCATGTGTGGCATTCATATCTAAATGCATTTAGAATTAACTTAGAATTGCATGCATTTGATTAGTAACCAATTAGGTGCATTGCATGCATTGTTTCAATTAACATAGAAGTTAGGGATTTGTGCATAAATAATCCTAATATTTTATTATTTTATTATTCTTCTTCCGCAGGAACGACTCCGCTTCCTCCTCCTGCAGCCATACACTTTAGCCACAGCTACGAGCATTCCTCCTCTGTGAAAAGTGGATCTGGAGCCTTCAATGCTCACGCTCCATTTCAAATCCATGTAGCCACAGCAATAAAGGTGGAGGAGAGTCTGCCATGTGGAGTAGGCCACGATCCCATAGTCACCACCATGTAGAGCTTGAAGCTCACCTCCACCACTGCAGGCCTCTTCCCAGCAAAGCCTTGCCACTGTGGGAGTGTGGAGTGACAGTTAACACCGCCAACTGCAAGCCTTGCAATCCCACCACCGTGCATACCATCAACACATCTTCACCATTGTGCACCTACCCCTGTCCACCATCCACACCACCGCAGCCACTACTATTCATCTTCTTCCCATCATCTATTTTTTTTCCTCCACCAAAAAGAACCCATCACCTTCTCGCCGCATCACCTTTACCAGCAGCACGTAGCCACTGCCATCCACGCACGGCAAGCAGCCACACCTCGCACCCATCCACGCCACACCTCCACGCTCGCACAGTGCCTCCGCACGCACAGCCTTCCTACGCACCATGCACACGTCCTCGCTGCCTCAGCAGTCATCGCACACACTGTCCAGCGGCACGCGTCTCCCCTTGTCAAGCTCCCACACGTGGCCAGCAACACACCCACACGCCACCCTCCTCGCGTGCGTGCCTACGCGCGCAACTGAGCACACGACCAACCTCTCGCCAACTCCAGTAGCCTGCCGAAACCCACCTCCACCACCTCTTCGTCCGACCACCAGCGGCTGCCATTCATCGTGCCAACGACTCTGTCGCGAAGCCCTCGCTCCACTCTACCTTCGGTGCACTCCTTGCGGCCTACCTCTCTATCTCGTGTGCAAATTCAAGAGGAGTAAATCCCTTGTTTTTGCACAATAACCTTTCAATTTCTTATTACATCTTTTGCCATTGCGAGGATAACATCTATCATTTAATTAATAAGATATTGTGTGGATTTATATGAATGCCCCTCCTATTTCTTTTTATGACTATTTCAGCTGAAATCCTTGTTATACCCTTAATCTAGTGGGGGTGTTGGTTCAATTTCTTGAGGAAATTATTCGTAAACAATAATTTTTGAATTGTGTGAGTTTTAATAGGCCATTGCCTCCCTGGGGATACGACCTACTCTCTCGAGTGGTTTAATTTTAATTCAATACTTTGATTAGTTGATTTTCCACCACATAGAAATACAACGACAAATCATCTTGACTATCATCTTGTTAGGCGAAAATCGAGTCGTCATTCTCTATTTACTTGCTTTCCTTTACTTGTATTTTAGTTTGTTGCTCTTTACATTCCTTGCTTTTTAATTCCCTTGCTAGTAGAGTAGATTTCATATTCAAGCATTTTAGTACTTGCTTTTTGCTTTTACTTTGCTTGCTTTCTAATTTTCTACACACACTCTCACACACTTGCTCTCATACGCCACCATTCACTTTCATCACTCACACCACCACTCTCCATGCCACCATCATCACCATTGCCATCACCACCTTACAGCACTTCACTTGAACACACACTCCTCCACTCTTCCACTCACACGTGCACTACACATTAGCAAGCCATCCTACTACACCCATTACTATATACACCACCATTATATGGCCGTCCCATCTCCATACCATCGTGCACGCCAAGTAGATTCGATAGAGAGCGCCTCTATAGAGCACACTTGGGTCACCTCCCACTATAGAGATTTATATCCATTACCCTAACCTCCATCGTAGTTATAACCACAAACCTTAGGACCAACACACACCTCATAACCAACATCACCGAACCCCTTAACCTAAACCACATTAGGGACTTTGAACACTACATCCTACACTAGATGTCTTACTACATCATTCCCTTCACCCCCATCATCATCACCACTATGAGGCCATTACCATTTCTTGCTTTTCCTGCATACCTTTTCGCAAAATATCACCAACGTATTCACCATATCACAATTGTTGTATCCATTTATCGTGCTTTGGAGTGAATAGAGTGTGTTGTAAAAGTGTATTTTCATTTTTGTTGGGGAGATCCATTCTCGTCTTTGACTTGGTGGAGGTCGACATGCAATGGATGCTCTCTACAATGACAGTGGTCAAAATTTAAACGCTGTGATGGAGACGAGTCTCCATGTTCGATGGGTCTCTGGAGGAGAGACCTCCCGCATGAACTTCGGTCAAGCTAGCAATTCTTGGGCTACCTCTCCACCTCCAAACGTGCGAGGTTGTTGATGACCTTTTCGCTGGTTGTGCCCTTATTGATGGTTGTACAGGCGTAGATGTTCTTGATGGTGATCTGACAAGTTCACAAGCTCCCTCATGGTCCTTGAAGTCAAGGATGTGCCGAAGGTTGTTACTCTTCGGTCTGGTGGCATTACGTGGTTGATCTAGATGAGGAGGATTAGTGGGCGGAGGAAGTTCTATGTGAGGCTCTTGGCTCTGACCAGGGTACGGATTGGATGGTTGAAGATGAGGTAAACCATTCGCGGGAGGTGGAGATGGAGGTGACGCCTACCGTCTACCTTGAAGGCTTGAGAGTTGCCCAACCAGGAGGACCCTAACTGGCTCTGACTCCTCTCACGTTAGGGCTGATGGTAGACAAGGTATAGTTGCTGGTGGAGGTAGACTGCCACGTTCGTCTTTAGAGTTGAAGACACCTGAACCTCCGCCTAGTACAGCGATGGTGCCAGACATAGGAGTTTCCTCATCAAAGAGGAAAGAAAGGTATTGCAGCAAATAGAAAAAACACGCTTGTTTCCCCTTGCAGGTACAACCTACGAAGTCATAGGGGCGGTAGGAGTGGGTGTGTCGTGGTAGTGGATGATGTAGCCACAATTATTGAGGGTAAAATGCCTATTCATGCATGTTCCTAGGCTTAGATTTTCATTTCATGTTATAAATATTGCATAGCATGCATCATTTTGCATTTAGAGTAGTTGTATATAATTTAGGTTAGTTGCATCCTTTTTGTGGTCAGGAGAGAAGGATATTTATTTTGGAGCCTCGGATTGAAGATTCGATCATACGGATCTGATCAAGACGACGATCGGAGTCCAACGCCTCCGAAATCGCCTCTATTGGAGTCTTGTAGCACCATATGCAATCCAAGGAAGATCAACGATCGAGGGACCAGATGATGTAATCTGGAGCATTAAACGACAAATCCGACCACACAGATGGATTCAGGTTAATGATTGCAGCCCAACGGTGCGAAAATCGACTCAATCCAACGTTTGTAGCATCCCTTTCAAAGGAATGAAGATGGATGGCCTAGGTCACGCCACGTGGTGCAACCTAGGCTACCCATGCACGGGACTCTGCATGGGCCTGCGTAGCAGTGGGTGGGTGTGTGGGCTATCTTGAACAACGTTTGCTACGGATCTTCAGCGACGTTTATGATTGTCACTAAATGTCCCGTATACAAATTTGATTATTTCCTCCACTATAGAAGGACCCCTACCCCTCCCATTTTTCTTCATCTCTTCCTTTCTTCCTCTCACCACCTCCAAGGCTCTAGAGAGAGCTTGTCTCAAGCCCAGGATGCTCCTATAGAGTAGAAAGAAAATAGTTTTCCTACCCCTCATCTCGTGGCCATCCTCTCACCACCCTTTTGGAAGAAGATCCTTGCCGCGACATCATCCTGCCCCATTCTCCGTCCTTCGGCTATGTCCTCCTTCATCCTGCTCCTCACCACCTTCCTCCAGGTGACGTCAGAGCAAGTCGTCCTCTGAGCAACCGTCGAGGGGGATTTCTCTCACCTCTCTCTATCTTTATTGCCTTCATAGTGTAATCTTTCCCTCTTTCGTAGTTGTACAAAAGAATTTGATTAGAAATCCATGATTGTTTCTCTCTCTCTCTCTCTTATATTTTCGCAAGAAGATTAGCTAGATAAAATTTCATCGATCTAATCTCTTGCTTGATAAAAAATACCAAAAAAAATAGAAAAGATAAAAACAACAAAAAGAAATAGAAGAGAAACACGTATCTTTCAAAACCAAACGTTCTCCTCCCAGAGTTTGACTTGGGACTCACATTTCGAGTTTCGGTTATAAATTATATCTGATAGATGCGTTTTGCGAGCTACGACGACAGGTTCTCCGAACCCTAATTTTAATTCGCGAAATATGTCCGTTAGTGGATGAGGAGACATTTTCTTGCCTCCTTAAGGTTTGGAAGTGTGCTGGACCATGTAAGGGGAATAAAGGAGTCTCTCCATGACTCGCATCTTGTCATGAATGTCCGTGGTCTTCGAGATGGAGAATAGAGGGCCACGCTGAAGAGATATCTCCATGACTGGAGGGTCAATTATGCTTTTCTTCCGGAGACACACATTGCAAGCAGAGAGAAAAAGTGTTGGGGGCCCTTGGGCAGGTCATAGGCGTAGGGCTTGCTTATTAGGGAGTTAGTCGGTTACACTGGTGGTTGCGCCATTTAGTGGAGAACACACCATCTGAAGTTGGAGGATTCGTGAGTCGGTGAATTCAACACCTTGGGTCAGTTAACGAGGGTGGAGGATGGGACCGCCCTTTACCTCTCATGTGTGTATGGGCCCTATGCACCAGAGGATCATGCCTTTGGGAGGAGACGAGAGGTCATGCCTCTGGGAGGAGACAAGACAAGTGGTCGGTTATGAAAATGGAGGTCCTTGGTTGATCGGTGGTGAATTCAATGCCACCCTTAGCCACTAGGACAGACCGAGTGGGAGAGGTGATTCTTCCACACTTGAGTTTCCAGAGGTCGTGGTAGATTTGGAGCTTGAATATATTCCTACATCAGGGGTTACGTACATGTGGCAGAGTGGGAATGGGGCGTGCACCAGGCTGGACTAATTCCTTTGTAAAGTCCATCTGGCAGAGGCCCATCAGCTTGCAGGAGTTTTGACCATGCCTAGGCCATTCTCGGACCATACCCCCATTCTTTGAGATAGTGGGGAGGGTCAACATAGAGGCTCCTATTTCAGATTTTAGAGATCTTGGCTGCAGAAGGAGGGCTTTAGGGAGTTTGTTGCCAGTGAATGGGCGGCGTGGCCTTAGGACCCATCTTCCACTTGGACTCTTGATACCCGACTTTGTCATCTTCTTCAGAGGCTTCAGCATTACAGGCGACAAATCAGGGAGGATAGGGAATGTCGGCGAAGCCAGGCACTTGAGAGGGTGATTGCTCTTAATTCACTGAAGGGAGTGACCCTCTTACTATAGAGGAGCATGAGGAGAGACAGAGGTAGAAGTTGGTGATTCAGTAGGAGGATCACCTTAGGGAGGTTGATTGGCAAGAGCGGTCCAAACAGCTTTTACTAAAGGAAGGGGATGCAAATACCTGCTTCTTTCACGCCATGGCAAGTGCTAGGAGGTGGGCCAATCACATTACAAAATTGAGAGAAGGTGACCATCATGTTAGCAAGCCTGATGAGATCAAGCAGATGGTAGATTCCTATTTCCAGGATATTACTAAGGCTACTCCTACTGGGGATTGGTGTCTTTCTAGCAATGATATGTCGGTGGATGAGGAAGTTGTCCAACGGTTGACTAGCCGAATTAGTGAGGAGGAGGTCTTGTTTGCTATCAGGGGATTGAAAGTTGAAGGGTCGCCTGGACGGCTAAACAGAACAACTTTCAAGTCCTCTTCTACAGAGAGTTTTGGCCCATAGTCAGGAAGGACGTTCTTGAAGTGGTGGAGTTTCAAGAGGGGAACTTTGGCTTCGAGAGGTTGAATCACTCCCTTCTTTTTCTTCTGTTGAAGAGACTAGGGGTTGAGACTTTGGGTGATTACTGACCCATAGCCTTGTCAAATTCCATCTACTTGATTATTGGCAAGGTGATGGCAAACAGATTCAGAGATGTTCATCCTAGATTGATTAGTCCTATGCAGTCATCCTTCTTGAAGGGTTGTTCACTTCAGGAGTCATTTGTGGTGGCACAGGAGATGGTGTTTACATGGACGCAGCATCGTATGAAGGCTTTCCTTTGGAAGGTGGATTTTTCCAAGGCTTACGGTATGGTGTCTTGGGCATATCTTTGGGAGATTCTGAGCGGAGGGGGTTTCCAGAGACCAAGGTGAGGTGGGTCAGAATGTAAGGGCTTGGATTTTTATTTGTGTTTAAGTATCTAATGAAGACCTTATTAGGTTGCTTAATGTTCGATTAAGGGCTTGGGGACCTTGATTTGGAAATGGTGCCTTTAAAAAGGGAAGAAATCCCCTTATGTGTTAACAAAAGTTAGGTGGTGGAAAAGTTGAGGAGCTTTGTGCAAGAAAAATAATTGGGAGGACTTGCTTAGGGCTTAAGAAAGAAAGTAGGAGACCTTATGGATAATTTTCCACTTAAAAAGAAAAGAGAGAGAGAGAGAGAGAGGATGAGGGTTATCCCCTCTCATCTCCCTCTCATTTTCCCCCACATCATCATTTCTTTTCTTTTCCTCTCTTCTTATCTCCCCATCACCACCGATTCACTCCTTTCCATCCTCCTTGTCTCCACCTTCTCCATTCACTACTGGTAGCAAAGGGGAAAGGAAGGGGAGGAGGAAGGAGAGGAGGAGAAGCTGTTGCACTTGTAGCTGCTGTTGCTATTGCTCCTATTGCTACTACTGTGAGTAAGGAAGAAGAGGAGGAGCAACTACTGCTCTTATTGCTGCTGTTTTTGCTGCTGTTGTTGCTACGTTGTTGTTGCTGTTGTGGTTGCAGCAAGTGAAGAAGAGAAAGGAGGGGAAGAGCTGCTATTGCAAGCTTGTGGCAGGAATCCTTGTTTCCTTGAAGGATTTTCCTTGATTTCCCTTAGCTAAATATTGAAATGGAAGAGTGCGCTTGACTGATACATCATTGTATGTGAGGGTATTTGCATGCATAACCTGAATCAGAGGTGTAGATGATGTGCATGTACCCATGTAAATGGCATTTGGGGATTTCGATTTTAGGAAGAAATCCATAAGAATGAGGTGTTTCACCTGTTTTTACAAGGTGTGGACGTGCCAAAATATGTTTTATAGGGGCTGGTAGTGCATGTGTATGAGTTGAGGAGCCAAAATTCCCATTTCAAAATGCAATTCTGTTCTGAACTTGATGGGAACACCATCATGAGCCCTAACTAGCCACATTTAGTCAGGTTTGATTGTTAAAAGCTCCTACCTAATCATCTGAGGGTTGTAACTCCGTATTATTCTCATTTAAGAGAACTCGAAATCAAGGTTAATTCTGTAATTTTAACAGCACATCACAAATATAGATTAACCACAGGGTCACTAAGGAGTTAAATGAAGGTCAAATGAGCTCAAAAGTACAAAAAGTGGGTCAACATTGATAGAAAAGGGGTTTCACACATTTCGAGGATCGAAACAGTACATAAAATCCTAATTATCAATCCACTTAAATTAAAGAGGTTCTGTTTAGGATAAAATTCATCCAAATCTTCTAAAATTCATATAAAAATATTTTAAGAGATTTGGTACCTTTGGTTTGACCATCTGAACCCATTTTGACCTAAAACAGAGTTTCAGATGGGATTTTGCCTTAATTTGAGTTTTTGTGCAAATTATCCAGTCAAATGTGGTCAAAACTCAAATCCAAGTACACCATTAGATTTATTGGGTCTAAGTTAGGTTAACACCAAAATTCGAGCCCAATCAGAGTTTATCTTGACTTAGTTTGTAATTTAGTCCCTTAAACCTCTATTTCCTACACTCTGACCCTTAGCTTTCGAAATTCCTTGCAAATAGGTCCCTAATTTCTCATTTCTTTACATTTAGGTTCTTGCTGCCATTGATGAGTCAACCGACCTAAACACTTACTTTTACCGACTAAAAACCTCAACAAATAACCCCAAATCCTACCAAATTTGGTGGGATTGGTGTTCTTATTACAAGGAATCAATTGAGCAAGATCTTGACTCCTAATTCATTGTGTAGAGCCCTAGCGAGCACACGAAAATTATGGGGTTTCTTGTCCCCAAATCTCAACTCAATTAAGCTTCTTTCTTCATTTGAAGCTCATTCTTAATCTCTATAAAAGCTTTTGAAGGTCCCAGCATACTCCCTAGCTCAGAAAAAGGCCACAAGACCCTCTTCCTCTCTCCTCCGGTCGTTGCTTCTTCAAGCTCCAGTGAGGACCTTTGCCCCCTTCATCGAGCCAGCCAACGGTCAAATTGACCAACTCTTCTTCCTTGCCTCTTCTTCGCGATCGTGTCCAGTCAAAGACCAGTTGTTCTCACCTTCTGTCTCATCGCTCCCTTGCCAACGATATCACCTTCTCTGATGCCGACCAATCATAGCCGGCCTCGATCCCTCTCCATCTCACCTTCTAAGCTCCTCTAATCTTTTCCTCTCCCTCTCGTCTTCATTTCTACCTACCTAGACTTTAGGAATGACCGCCACTTCACCCTCAACGCCTCCGTCCTCCCCACGTCCGGCACGAGCTCCAGCGGGCTCGCGCCGGCACCACACACCATCAAACACACCACCACCACATCCAAAACACCCCACACCACCTCATGGTTAAAAGCCCTAACCTAATTAGGGCTACTACCCTTTGAGATGTCCAGTTGACCACCACACCTCTCTGCCACACCTCTTCGCCACCCTCTCCGACTCAAACCGACCACGCCACAGCTCCAACCACCAATCAACGACCACCATTACACTCGTGGACAACCGGTGAAGCTTGTGAGCATATTTGACAGGGTCGCAAGTCTATCTTTCTTGTTTTAGGTCCCCCACCAGAGTGCCGTCGCCGCTACCATCTTCTCCGACGTCACTCGCCTGCCTCCGACCTTCAAGCAACCTGTGGCAACTTGCATTCTATGTGGTTCTTGGTCCTAAAGCTTCCCAGGAACTCAATCAAAGCAACATGCACTAGTAGCTGATCCAATTCGGCAAGGGAGACAGTTGTAGTTCACGCTCAGCTGCACAAAAAGGAAGGATCAAGTTTAGTCCCACATAGGGGATGTAGGGACCGACAGTAGCGTATAATACGCAAACGTGCATACGGCTTATCACCTCAGTACACATGAGGTTGAGGTCCCCTTCCACACCCAAACACACGCGCTCACGAACGTGCCCTCACTCGCGATTCTGCTCGCAGGTTTCTGTCGTATCCGATTGCTCGGTTGTCCGGGTTTAGTTTGGTTCTGAAGGAAATTTGAGGAGGAGGTGGGAGGGTTTTGCACCTCAGGAATCATGCCCTCTCCCATGCTTAACACTTAGCCTTCTGAAGACTCTGAGAGGCCCTTGTGCCTTGTGTTTGCAAGACCTTTGTGTCTCTCTGCTGCTGCTATTGTCTTGGCTTCTATTAAGTCTCAAGGTTAAGGCATCTGAGCCTTTAACCCGTCGTCTGAGACCTTTTTCTGATTACTGTGGTTACATTTGATTGAATTAGAGCTTAAACACTAGGGTTAAGTTCAAACCACCATTTTAACGTAATCTTTTTGCATGCTGATTCCTAATTATTCTTGAGATATTACTATAATATGCATTGAGCATTGTTTTGATTCTAATTGCATATTATTATTGATATTGTGATTAGTGGATTGAATTGTTCTAATTGCTCTCTATGAACGACCTCAGACTCACTTCTGTTTCCCGAGCTTTATAAATTTAAATGTTGTTTAGATTTTTGTCACTATACTACAACACTATATTTTAAACGACGATTTTTGTTAACAACAGAATTGCAAGTTATATGTTTGATCTATTTACCCAACATCTGATCTATTTATCAAACATCTAATCTGGACATCTCATCCATTGAGCAGATGTCCAATTTGTTTGATCTTGACGTCTGGGCCATTGCCTTAGATGTCTCTGTTTCGTACCTGGAGTTCCAGGAATGAAACTCCCATGAATAGACATCTGGACTCCATGGATGGACGTCTAGATTATCCTCTGGACATCCAACAAAGGTCCTAGACGTCCAGACTATCCTCTGGATGTCCAACAAAGGTCCTGGACATCCAATAACTAGAAAGGGCGAGGGTCCTTTCTAGATGACAGATTCTGGATGTCTGAACATTTATTAGACATCTTAAGTGGCCAAATTGGGCATCTAACACTCTCATTAGACATCCAATAAGGCATATGTGGTCCCATTTTGTGTAGAAATTCCTCACGAGAGCCAAGAACCTGATCTATTTGGCTAAATCTGAACCAAATATCAAAGAATGAAAGTATTAAGCTCTGTTTGGAGTTTGGCACCCTAACTTGAGGATCTTGAATGGAACCCTAAAAGAAATCGTGAATGAAAACAAACGTGATATTTAGGTCAGATAGGTGGGCTCGTAGGGCTAACACCTTGACCCCTTCAACCACGGGCTCATGATGGTGGGCGGAAGACCAAGGAAATTATGTGCAGCTAGTGGTTACCTAGGATGAACCTTGGAACTAAATGTTCCCAGTTGTGGTGATGAGACACGGGTTGTAATCGAAATGAGGAACTCGAACGTACTTGAATCTGACTCAATGTGAAGTACTCGTAGCAATAAGCTCTGTAGGCACTCGTAAGGATGGATTGCACCGGGGTACCTGATTTCGTGGAACTTGGCCAGTGTTGGCTTATCTTGTTCGCCAATTATTTGGCTTGGGTAGCTCCCAAGAGGCCCGACTCCCTTGATGGAAGTCAGACAATGTTCTTCTAATGCGAGAATGGGTACTCCTTCTTGAGGATCACTAGCGCTGCTAGTCTCTCCCTTGATCAAGGAGGGACTACCAAGCAGTGATACGAGAGAAGGATATGTTGACATCTCCTCTAGTAGAGAGGAATGATTTCGAGAATTGGATCTTCTGAGGCCAGTAAACCAAATAATAATAATGATAACTGAAATAAAAGATATGGAATAATTGACCATGAGGGATGGGGTGGTTGGTTCAGCTAGCCTGGGGGCACTGAAACTTGTACACTTGCCACTGTTCTTGTGATAACTGTTGTTGTTTTCCCTATTGAGCTAGTTGGCTCACCCCTACTTTGTGGCCTAATTTTAGGACCTGAGGCCGTGGAACCATACCACGGCTATGAGCAGTTGGAGTAGGTTATTGGGTGTTGGCAAGACACCATTATTACCAGAAACTTCGGGGCATAGAGGCTTAAACAGTGGAGCCTCTACTCAAGGAACTACTGTTGGACCCTTCTACTGGCGGGCGATGGGAGTAATTGGTGTAAATATGACTTTAAATTGTGTGTATTTTGTTTCCTTTCGCTATTGTAATCCCTATTTGGTGTAAATTGTGATTGGGCCCCGCTTCGTTATTACTACGTTGTATTAAGTAACTAGTATGGTGTGTATGAACTGTGAACGGTGACTCTTGAGGATGTTCTATGGAATGTTTGTCGTGTCTGGTGCTTGCGATATATGCTATTAGTGCTTTGTGGTTATTCCTGTTTTTCCATGCTTGTTGATTATATGTTTCTTGCTTCCAAACTTAATGTACATATAAATATGTCATGTGAAACTTGGAATGGTTATTGAGTGAATTAAACTTAAGAATCGATAATTCGACTACGTGCAACTCGAACCAAATCTGGGAGAGTCACCTAGGGCCATTACACAGAAGATGTGTGACAACAACAGCTTTCTCCCCTATCCTCAATGGGAGGCCTATTGGTACTTGGATCTAATTGCAGAAAGGGGTACGACAGGGGTACCCTCTTGCACCACTTCTTTTTATCCTAGCGATTGACACTTTGGCCAAGATGACCGCCAGGGCGGTGGAGGCTAACCTCATCAAAGATTTTACAGTGGGGGCTGAGTGAAGGACTGTTACTCCTCTTTTACAGTATACATATGATACGATTTTCTTTCTGGAGGGTGAGTTGCCACAGGCATAGACGATTGGAAAGATTGGCCGGATTTTTGGAGAGATTATTGGTCCGCCCATAAATGGGTCCAAGTCCTCCTTGGTGTGCTTCCATCTAAATAATAGATGCAGGACAGAGATTCGTTTGGCTCTCCAAAGCCCCTTATCGACTTGCTGGTGCAGTATCTTGGTCTTCGCCTTTGGGCCAAGAAGATGAGAGCCTTGGACTAGGATTTCCTTTTTGACAAGCTCACTTCCAAATTGAATGGCTGGAGTGGCAGGTTACTCTCCAGAGGAGGGAGGCTTATTCTCCTCAACTCTGTCCTCTCAGCGATCCCTACCTTCTACTTCTCCCTTTTTTGTCCAGGGAAAGGGGTTTTGAGATGTCTTGAAATTGTTAGGATCAGATTCTTTTGGAATGGCTGTGTGCAAGACGGCTGCTTCTTGCAACCTGTGCGGTGGGCAACGGTTTGCAAGACTAAGAAAAGCGGTGGCTTGGGGGTGTGTAGGATGAAGGAAGCGACTGACTCCCTCCTATTGAAATGGGCTGTCCAGATCATGCATGGAGACCAAAGCCTCTGGCAGGAGGTGGTGCGTGAATCATACGATGATTCTATTCCTCTAGTTGGTCAACCACAACATCTCAGGGGAGAATCTCCCTTCTGGCGCTCTGTAGTCGATACGTTAGCTGAACACTGGGAGCACTTTACCCCCCATCTTCTGGATGACAGCCTTTTCTCCTTTTGGTCCCAGGATTGGTCCGGGCAGGGGAAGCTACAGGAGAGGTTTCCCAGGGTCTTCACGCAGTCCATGGAACGGGAAGCTCGTGTTGCTGAGTATTGGAGTGTGCAGGACAGATCCTGGAGAATCCTAGCGACGGAGATTTGACAGGGTGGCCAATCCTCTAGTCAATTGGAGGAGATGTACAATTGCTTGAGTGGCTTGTCTTTAGGGGACGGGTAGGATTGCTATAGATGGAGTCATGGATGTTTCTCTCCTGCCAGAGCATATGATATTCCGACGGATGAGGGTCCATCGGATCACAGGGATTTGATTTATCGTTACCTTGAAGCATTAAAGCTCCTCTCAAAGTAAGACTTTTCCTTTGGCTTGCACAACGAGAGGGTCTTGTGACAGGTGCCTTGAGGAGGATGACTATGTGGAGTGCATTTTAGTCCTATGCATTTGGTTGTGATGCTAAGGAGTGTATGAAACACCTCGTGTCTAGTTGTCCCATCACCCAGTGGGTTTTGCGTGAGATGTGGGTTTTTCTCTACCCACTTGAGATGCGCTGTGGAGCTTGTTGGCAAACTAGACGAGAGATAGGACGGGGATGGTGGCGACCTTGTGGGCTTTATAGTTAGCCCGGAACGAGAGAATCTTCAGTGACGAGTCCTTTGTCTCTTCGGATATCGCTCGAAGGGCTCAGTTGTGGGTTGCTTCCTGGTCCATGTAATTTTTTTCTACATAAATAAAAGTGGCTGAGCACCACCATGGTGCCTTGTCCTTTTATTTCTTTCAAAAAAAAATAACTGATTTTTATCACACCTTAGTGTAATGAAGTTATTTTTCTTTTCAAGTTGTGTTTCACGTTATAGTATGTTTTTGTGTGAAATAAAAGTTTGAGTTAGTTGTTTACTTGTGTGTCCCTTTCTTCCTTAATCAAAATCAAGATAAAATAAAAAAAATGATGATAATTTTAAAAGTACTCTTATCTTATTTAATTGTCGCTTGTAATTACATACATACATATATATATATATATATATACACATGGCACCTTGTTTGTCTTCGCCTTAGTTAAAAAAAACCAACTATATATATATATATATAAACCATCATGCCCTATTGCTTAGTCATAGTCACCCTTATTACTTTCACCACAACCTATGGTCGTAGCCATTTCACTCACTTAACTCAAAACGTCCACCGCACAAATTACTTTGTCGCCGTAACACCTTTCCCAATGTCTCGTAAAGTGTAGTTAGTTTCCTTTCCAAAATCACAAAAAAAAAAAGGTGCTTTAGTCACAACAAAAAAATTGACCTACAGCAACAGTGTACCTACACTGACATGAAATATGTGTTGCTGTAGGTTCTATTAGATGTTGCTAATGCTAGATACTACACCAGCGGAAACCTTAAAAAAAAAAACAAAATCAATGAGGGCAAATGTGTCTTGATCCTCAGACCGCTCTTTCCTCCCCTCGCCACTCCCCGATTTCAGCAAGGAGGGACAGCCACTCCACTCTTTCTCATTTCTCCACTCCACTCCACTCCACTCCTTCCCATTTCTCCTCTCCTGCTCCTGCTCGTCGCATGTTAGCCTCCTTTCCCCTCGTCAACCTCGTCCTCCCCTTGCCAACGTTGCATACCCTAACTGCTCATCCTCCTCCACCTTCCCTCCCCCTCTGCTCGAGCATACATCCCATGCTGTCGTCGCTCTGCCACCCCCACGCCTCTCGAACATACGTCGATGCCCTAACCTCTATCAAGTCAACTCGATCCGATCGAAGCCATAATCTCTCCCCTTACTGAGCGTCGCATTTTCATCGACTCAGGTTAGTTAATCTCTCCCCTCATTGATCGAAGCCCTAATGCTTGAGCATTTTCTTGCTTTTGCAGGTAGATTGATCTCTTTTAGGTTGTTGGATATGATCTCTCACTTGGATCTCATTGAGGTTTTTGTGTTGGATTGATCTCTCGCTAGGATTTTTCATTCTAACTTTTGAAATTGACATTCAAATCTTAAGATTTCTGATCTCTTGCTGTTCCATCAATCAGATCTCTCCCACTTGATATCATATATGTGTTAGATAAATTTGTCTATTAAATAGGTAAACACCTCCAACCATACAAATACTCAAACAAGTTTGTAAATCAAACTCCATACACATAAAGGCTAAACAGGACATGTTTTATCTACATTATCGAGGTTGAATAAAGCCAGGTTCAACTGGACGAACCCAGATTGACATCCATCCCTTTGGACAAATGGGCAGGGTAACTGGTAAACACCTATAGGCCATAGACATACTTGGATGGGTTTTTCAAAATAAAAAACCATACCTGTTAAAGCTCAATAGGGAATTTAGCACGGACGAACCCAAATTGGCATCCATTCTTTGGACTCTTACATGGACAATGTACTTACATGAGGCTGCACAAATGTTTTTACAAAGACATGGGCATGTTCCGCATGACTCTTGTATGTTGAATAGTGTTCCTTTTGTTCTTGATAATAGATTAGAGATGATACCATTTCCTCCTAATGCACAAAAGAACACAAGAAAGAATGCCAATTTGGAAAGTTTGTTTCTTCACTTCTAAAGGACAAGACCCTGGTATTATGTATCACAATCACAGGGTCTTGAAGTGGATACTAAAAATCGACTTTCTTCACAAACGCTAAATAGATTGAGAATTAATAGAATGTCCATTTCAGAACATCTACACTTCAAGCAATGTAATTGATGGAAAGACACTCCCAAAATAGGAAAATATCGAACTTTAATGAAAAACAGAGGTACACCATCTTACGATTTCCAGAGAAGTCAAAAGCATTGTTGTTTCTACTATCATAGAAAATGGCCATCTTTTAGGATATGACGTCACGTAGATCTTGGTGCAACACCGACGGTAAAAAATCGTCGGTGTTGCCTACAGCGACGCCTCTTAAGAGAACACCTTCAATGACCATCAGAATAGCTACTTGGATCTACAGCGACGGTCATTTTGACCTATACCGACAGTTACTGATTGTCGGTGCAGAATGTTGTTGTGAGTTAGTCTTAGGTTTCATTTTGTTATTGCAAGAAAAAAAGAAAAAAAATGGAAAAGATAAAAATCACAAAAAATAAAGGAACTCACTTAAGGCATTCAAGGTTCAAATCTCATCTAAGCCTCCTCGTTAGATCGACCAAGACTCCCTTAATCTAATCCATTTCGAGTTCCATAATTAAATTTAAATGTATTAGAGCTAAGGGTAAATTTGACCTACAATGACATGTTTTTGAAATGCATAACTTCGCAATCTTATTATCTTATGCTTAACTCCGATTAGCCTACTATTACAGACATTCTTTGGAATAAGTTGGTGTATTCTCTAATTCCAGTTATAAATATGTGTACGTATCCACCAAATATGGTTGTTTCAGGGTACATTACAAATACTCTATGTCTTCTACCGAATATTCTTTGAGCCACAAACACAATAAGAGTTGGGTTTGAGTCTTCACCATTTTTAGAGTTAATTTGAAAACATGAGCTGAAGCTGAGACCAACTTGGACTTAAAAAGAAGTGAAACCTTGGACTTGAGTCTTAAAGTTCATCTAGCTAGTCCTAATATTCACTGAGCACAGCCATAACTTCTTTACTATTGTGCTTGGTAAAACTTTCTGGATCCTACATGATGTACCTAAGATTTAAATATCAAGAGTTCTTGTTAGTTGAGAGATGGTCTATGTCATGTAAGTCTTGAGTACTAGTAGTCTTGGCAATTGGTTCTCACATTATCCACCAGATAAACACATTGGTCCTAATTTTAGAAAATTCTCAACTTAAATATCATCTCTAAACACTTTAGATTTGAAACAAATTATAAAAGAAATCTCTTCACACTTACTCTGCTGATGCTGAAATGTTTTCACATTAATGAGTTGTTTGCTAAGGAACTAGTAAAACCTAAGTATGGGGGTATGATGAGGTGTGACTCATCATAGTTAAAATGTTAAAGTTAAGCTAGAAATTAAGTTAAACACTATTAATTAACTCAAGAAAAGGGTTAAGTGTGGGAATTTTGGAAAATGACCTAAACACTAAATTTACACTAAAAGTGCATAATTAGGTTACTTTTGAGATATTCTTTATTAAATATGTAAATGGCTTTGTTAAACATCAATTGAACATCAAAATGAGCTTAAATTCACAATTCAATTATAGGAATATGTTCAAATCACATGCCATAAAAATTACATTGCATTCCAACATCATTTGGACCTTGAAATCAATGTTTTACACTTAGGTCCTTTGAATATCATAAAACCTTCACATTCTATACATCAAAATTTGGCTAGGGACCTATTTGCAAGCTGTAGGGACCATTTTGCATTATTTCTCTACCACTTTTTGGTTTCTCTGATATTATCCCATCGTTTCACTTAAGGACTAAAGGTGCAATTGCACCAATAGACTTGCATCTCTCCCTTGCCTTGTGTGGAGAACTCAAGCTCCATCCACTGTCATTCTTCTAGTCTTGATCCTACGGTGGATTCTTATCCAACTTGCAATCGCCGATGAGCCCAGTTCTGCACCACTTTCTAGATCACATCCAACGATCAATATTTAACCTAATCGTGCGTGCACCTCATAGCTACCATCTCGATCATTCTTCCTTAATGGTTTTCACCCTCGCTTATCGGTGACCCAAGCTCCCTTTCCTATATAAGAAGCACCCCTGAGCTCCTGCGAGCTTTTATCAGCTCCCTTCCCCTGAGTTATCGTCGTCTATACACTTCCAGCTCTCCTTCTCCCTCTTTGTAGCTGTGACAGAGGTTGTTGCTCCTCCACTGTTCCTCCACATCACTAACGATAGTGTAACTCCTGAAGATGTCCCTGAGCTCCATTCTGCTAGAGCTTTCGTCGCTGGAAGCTTCTCACCCTCCTTCATCACTGTAGCTACCTACTGCAGTCCCTGAGACTTCATCCTTAGATTAGATCTATTGCTTTCCTAGATTAGTTTTAATTGCTTTCCTAGTTATTTTATTATAGTTAGATAGTTTAGATTAGAATTTGCTCATTGATTGATTTGAATTAGGAGTAGATTAGATGTACTATTAGTTTTCCTCTATCCGTCCTCTTTGATCAATCCTTATCAAAGAGGATAATTCGCTCACTCATTTTGTTCCTTTAATCTTTCCCCACATCTCACGACCACTTTCACATTGTTTCCATGTCATTTTAATCCACTAATCACACCATCCATCAGAGCAGCCATGAGGTCTAAAGCTCACTAGCTTCCAGATCTCATGGCACGCTAAATACATGGAGGGTTCATCCATTCACTCCATATGATCACAAGGACCCTCCCTCTTATCTGAATTGATTTCAATTGTTGATTTGAATCGGATTTGAATGTGTATTTGATTGAATGATTTTTGGAGCAAGTGCAGTTGATTCGAATTTAGTTGATGAAAATGAGTTGATCTAAGTTTAATTTGATATATTATGATTGATTTGAAATCATTTGATTAGATTTTGATTATTTGAATGATTCACGCCCAATTTGCAAGTCTACTACTATTTGGGTTCATTGCCTTGGGTAGCGAGGGCTCTGATTTTCGATGCACTATTTTAAATCCCTCGCAATGACCTAATCATTCCTAGAGGATCACCTAGGATCCCTGAACACTAATCAATAGTATGCAGGGATCTAAAGTGATCAAATCATTACGACGAATCCACATGAACAACCCAGGTGAGTGACATTCTATCGTTAAATCAAATTGTTTTAATCTGTCCTTTCAAGCTTGATTGAGGTTTGAAGAACTCTAAGGAAGAGTTGGAAATGGTTTGCATGTGATTTAATAGCCTGATCTAATCTATCTTACTTCGTTGTCTATAGCAGAAATAGGATGATCAGATTAGGGTTTTCTAGGTTTAATAAACTTCGATTTGATTTTTATAAAGACCTAGATTCTCCCATGGATGTTTGCGATAGTTTGGAATAGGTTTTAATCAATTTGATTTCAATCTAGAACTTTTAGCATTATGCTCAAGTCTCAAGGTGATCCTGAGACTTAGAGCTTCAATGTGAGTTCTATTGACCTGGGATAGGATTCACAAAGAGTTTCTATGTTTGTTGAATTAATTGAATGATTTTATTGATGTTCTGAGATTTAAATCAGATCCGAGATATTTTTGGATAGAATCAGTTGTTGCTATTGTGCTGAATATGTTTAGAATGAACTCTGGTTGTGTTATAGAAGGAGTTTTGATTGCAATGATTTTTCTATGGAATGGAATTTGTATAGAACCATCTTTCTGATATTTAAAGAGTCTTGGATTGTTTGATTAACCGTTGAGTTAGTATGAAGTTCTTTTTGATAGCAGCACCAGTAAAGGAGAGTCAGACTGGCTAAGGTTTTTGGGTTGGGAGTTTAAAGAGATCTCAATCATGTCTAGAACTCAAATGGTTTATCCTAGTCAATTTGATGTTAAAACAATGTTTAGAAGCATCCATGTAATGTTATTTGGTTTTACTTTGACTTGTAAAGCCTGTAAAATGTTTTAGAAGTCTTTGTCAGCAACTTTGCATACTAAAAATTGTTTGAAAGTGCATTTTGAACCTAAACTCAATGCTAAACCATGTTTATATGTTTGATTTTGATGAAATTCAGTTGCTGGATGTTTCTTATGTTTAAATCTTTCTTTCCAGCTTTTTAGTATAATTTTATGGCTTGATTTCAATTTCCTATCATATTCTATCCATTTTCCATCCTTTTCTTGTAAATAGTGTGAAAAATGGGAATATTCTGTAAATAAATAAAAAAAAAGTGTCTTGATTGAGTTTTTAGTGTGTTTTAGGTGTTTGAGTCCTTAGGTTTAGGCTTTGAGTCCTTTTGTATATAGAACATACCTGCAGAAGTTTTGGACTTCTGTAGGTTTAGAAATAAAAGAAATTAAAACAAAAATCACAAAAAGACTTCTCCTTTCTCAACTTCTTCCTCACTTTCTCTTTCCCCTTAAAACCCAAAAACAAAATAAAAATAAGAAAAAGTAGAGAAATCCTAAAAATATCCTATGTACATAGTGTAAATATATGTATATAATCTTAAGTTAATGAGTTATATGTTTGTAAATCATGTATATATCACATATATATATTATTTATAGGTAGTTAAGTTATAACACATATTTATACTAAGTTATAGTGTATAGTAGTGTACATATGTATATGGTATATATATATTATATGTATAAATGTTATTATAATATATCACTTATAGATATGTATAATCTATGTATATATCTATACCTGTGCATACTAATTAGGTATAGTAAGATATCTATATTATTTATCTAAGTATATGTATTATATGTATATTAATATAAGTTAATAATGTATATTATTAAGTTAAGCTAATGTAAACTAGTAATTTAAGTAACTAACAAACTAATATGTACTATATTCTTATAAATTATAGTTTAACTTACTTTAAAGATATTTATAATCTTATTTATAATAATAAAACTATGTACATTACATAATTTATATGTAAATTATATAATCTGTATGTATAAATGTGTAAATATCTAAATTATTCCAATAAAATCATTTAAAAATATTAATTAATCATTTATATATAAATTAACTAAATTAAGTCTCAATTGAGTAATTTATTCACTAATTTATACTGTATATAAGTAATAAGAACTAAGTATAACGTGTAAAAATCCCTAACTTTAACTAATTTAAAAATATATTTATATATGAAATTAACTTAAAATAACTACACCAATCGAAAGCCTTATGTATTATCTATACAAATATGTAATTTAATTATGAATCCAAACCCTAATTAGTGCCTAATTGGACCTCTAAACATGACAGTAAAACATGCACTGTGAAGTGCTAATTAGCGCTATCAGTTAGTGCCACATAGGTGGTGGTGGCACTGCTTGCGTGATATTTAAGTAATCCGGTTCGATGGTTGTTTGGCTAGTACGAGGGTCGACTCCCCTTATACCCATTAACCCTGACCATATTGTGAGAGTGAGAGAGAGATAGAGGTTTGCAGGCCTGTGGGCCTCATTTGGGCCTAAATTATTGTGGTTTTGCCTCCCCATAGGGTGGGTTGAGTACCATTTGATCCAGCCCACTGGGCCATCGATCTGTGAGAGAGGCTCACCAAAACTTTTTAGTTAATTAAACTAAGTGTTGAGTGGGCTAGGTTGTGTTAACTTAAAAATAAAACTAAGTATGTACGTGAGTTGTGCTAAGTGTTATGTGTGAGTTGTGTTTATATTATACATGTGTTAGTAGTGTTAAGTGTTATATTATGTAGGCGTATATTGTGTGTGTGTATATTACATATGTTTTATGTGTTATTTACAATATATATTTATAACTAAGTATACACGTGTTATATGTATATTAGTATTAGTGTTTGGATTATATGTAGAAGCGCATATGTTGTGTGTATGTGTTATGTATATTTATATTAACTATTTTAGGTATATATATATCTTTATTATTTTTATTTCTTTTTGTGCCTTGTTTGTATATAGTTTTTAAGGCATGATATAGTAATGTATATAGTTAGTAAAGTGTAAATAGGTAGATATTCATATATCTTGAGTTATTTGTAGTTGTGAACTAATCTAAATTGATGTTTTTGATGCCTTTCTAGTATAAATATCCTTAAGGCATTAATGTACTAATGTTGAGTTCGCAAAATCGCATTTTTAGATTTGATTATGTTGTAGTATAGTGCGAAATACAACTCAAACAAAAATATTTTTTTACGAGATGGTGAGTGTCTCGGTCATCTCAGGGTGGCGTAAGATGGTGAAATTGATTTTGATTTTATTCTCTCTATACTTGCTCAGAATCACAGTTCGGTTTCAATTATGCATAAATAGGATTTGCGAGTTGTGTTATTTATACGTAGTACATGCACATGAGTTAGGAAAATGATAAACCTGAATGTATGCGTTTCAGTACGCACTACTGATTAGCTCATATTTATGGGCTATTTAGGTATTTAAATGCCTAGACATTAAGTTAATTTTAACATATATTTAGCATGCATTAGGATATAAATACATTAATTATAGAATTGTTTCATGCATCACATTTTTATGTAAATTAGGTCTTAGCATGCATGGCTTTTAATTTAGTTTGCATTTAGTGAGAATTATACATAATACATGCAATTAGATATTTTATAAGGCTTTGTCTATAAATAAGCCAATGTTTATTATATTTCTCATCTTCTTTTTCGCAGGAACGGCTCTGCCTCTCCTCCTCCAGCCATACCTCCTTAATGGCTGTGAGAAGCGGACTACTCTCGCCTCTCCATTTCAAATCCATGCAGACGGCTACAAGAGAGGGGGAGCTACTACCGTGCTCGAGGAGGCCACCACCCACTCCATCATCGTGCTCTGCTCCCACTGTGGGTCTCCTGGTCGAGCGCAGCCACACCATGGGCTGGCGGGGTGACAGACCGCCGCGCCAATTCGGCGAGCTCAGCCATTCACTGTGAGTGTGGCATTTCGGCCACGTGACTATCTCCCTATTCTTTTCCTTTTCTTTATTTTGTTGATACTATTCATCTTCCTCCTCTTCGTTTCTCTCTTGTTACATTGCAGGAACAACCCATCACCTCCATGTTCACCACCACCATCAACAGAGCAGCCGCCAACTGCACCACCGTCACCTGCTTCTTTCCCCTCATCTTCATCTCCCTCAATATCACCCACTCCACGCACACTATTCTTCTTCTTCCCCATTTCTTCTTCCTCCCCTGTTTCTCTTTAGCCCACTGAACCCAAACATAAACCCACCACCACCATCATTGTAGGTCACCCTCTCCTCGTGCGCGTGCCATGCCTCTCAGTGTGCATAGCAGTAGCGAGCAGCCCTGGCCAGTCATCAGCGCGCACACCCCCACTGCGCACCTCATCGAGTGTACCACCTGCACACGATCCTACGTTGCCCTGCTCACCGCACCTTCCATGCATCTCCATGTGTCGCTGCCTCTCTGCGCGCACCCTCGCGTGTCCACTGCCATCGGCCTCGCCTCCTTGACGACGCCTTCATCTCACACGCGCACAACAAGCGCTCACAGGGCTACTGCGTGCTACATGCCATTGCAGCAAGGGGAACGGCTAGCCACCGGCACTGCTCTTCTAGCTCCGATCGGTCGCCTCCAGCCACGTCATGTGCACACACGCCACCCCTCCCACGCGTGGCTAGCAGCGCTACAGTGTGCGCACAGCAGTAGCCGCACTCTACTCTCTTCGCATGTGCGCCTCCGCTTGCAGCAACCAGCAGCGTGCCAACGCCACTCTCCTCACGCCTCTTCACTTCAAAACTGTTCTTCTTCTCCAAGAAGAACCCAACACCGGTCGTCCATCTCCACACGCAGCTGCCTCGTCCGGCCACGAAACTCCATTCTGTCGACGCTATTGACCTCGCCTCGCCCTTGGGAACTGCTCATGCCCGCGGCAAGCCCTCCAGTAGTCCGCACACACCCGCTATCGCTGACAGCTTCCTCCTCACTGGCGACCACTCCAACCACCGCTGGCCACCATTTGTCGCGCCGCGACTGTCATCGAGAAGCCCTCGACCTACTTATCCTCCACCGTGAACCTCGCCTCCAGCCGTGGCCTCCTTTGCATGTAGCAACACCACGAGGAAATCCTCTGTTTTGGGTTTTATTTCTTATTACATTCAATGCCACTGCCACAATTTGATTTTTATTTTTATTAATTAAATATTGTGGAACATTTAGGAGAACACCCTCAACTTAAAAAAAAAACTCAATATCAACATGGTCATACCTTGTTTTCTCATTTGAAAGGCGATTTTGATTCAGATTCTTTGTGATATTAATCATGAACATCTATTTTTGATTCGTGCGAGTTTGTAATAGACATTGCCTCCCTGTGGATACGGCCCGCTCTCCTTTGAGTGGTTAATTTCAATTCAATACTTTGATTAGTCGATTTTCAACCACTTAGAAATACAACGACAAATCATTTTAACTATCATCTTGTTTAGCGAAAATCGTCTTATCAACTACTTCTACCAATCTTAGATTTCCAACCATTTTCCTATCTAGCAAGAAGTCATTTATATTTTTCAGAATTACCATTTTATTTGCATAAACAAAGAGACTATGATTTATCTAAAGATGATAATTTTATTTCACGGAATCAAGTTATTACAATCAATTCTAGAGGAATGCTTTGCAAGGGAATGAAAATAACTAAATCTATGCTAATAGACAGGAGATGCACGCATGGATCTCAAAGAGTTTATGCGTGTACTCTAAGGGATAGATAATACTACGCTACGAGTAATAACTTAACACTAGAATTAAACTATGAAGAACTTTAGCTAAGGGTGAAATTGGGCATCGAAAGTGTCTCCAGTGGCTGTGTGGCTTGAGGTGGTAGGAGGGAAGAGAGGGACGGCCAATGGTGGGTAGGCTGGCCTTTTGAGAGGTGGAGGAAGAGGTGCTTTTAGACGTCCAATGGTGGAGTGGATGCATGGAGTTGGAGGGAGCTCGTGGAGATGAAGATGGAGGTGGGGGCATCCAATGGAGAGTCCAAGATGGGGTTTTGGCCATACAACCTAGTCTTTATATAGACTTCTTGGATGGCCAAGGTGCTCTCAAGAGAAGTCTCTAGACTTCTCTAGAGTAGCTGTGGCCTATGGCTATCTTTAGTCTTCTTAGATCCACTTTTTGTGGATCTAAGAATGACCATGTGTGGCCATTCTAGATCTTTCTCTAGAGTTGGCAAGAGGATGTGTGTGTGTGTGCATGAGTGTGTGGTCAAGTGGACCACTTGGTCTACTTCTAATTAGGTCCTAGGTGGGTTTTATTAAGGTGTCTAAAAATAGGTTTAGGTGTAACCTATTACTAAATGGTTGATCCAATTAAACTTAACCAAACTTAATTGGGTCAAGATGTGCCCAACTGGGAGAGAAAAATCCCAATTAGATTAGGCTTGAGTCAATTGGACTCTCACTGAGTCCAATTAATCTTGTGTTGGTTGAGATTTGAGCTCAATTGGACTCTATGAGTGTTGAACGGGTCAAACAGGAGTTTTAAAGTCATTTTGTTGTTGTAGCACTCCTAAATAACTCAATCAACAGATAAAATTTATTACTCGAAATCTAAAGAAGAGTTCGAGGTTGAACACAGGGAGCAAATGTGGAATTCACAGCATTAATCACATTCAGAATAAATGATCACAACCAATTGAGCATTCAAATAAATATTCAATGAATAATAACCTGCCACATTAGTTATTCAATGATAAACATGAGTAGCTCAATAGTTCACAATGATAAAAAGAGATCAAGACAAAATAATGGTGATTTGAATTACTGATTGCACAATAATCATGCAACCGAAATCACTTGAATTAAGCTACATTCTAGCATAACTTAGGAATAATGCATTCATAGGCATTGTAATTTGTATAATAGCTAGTTTATTAGTCATATAGATAATATTATCATTTTATGTACTAATGAGAGATGATTTTAATCGCAGATGATTTGAAACTGTGGATGTCAGATCAGACCAAACATATCTGATCAGAACGATGACAGGAGTCCAACGCTTCTGAAATCGTCTCGATCAGACAACCAGAGCATCGTGTGCAGCCCATAAAAGAATAGAGATCATGGAGCCAAAGGATAAAGATCCAAGCCTCAGATGAAAAATTCAACAACACAGATGGATCCGGATCAACGATCGCAGTCCAACGGCGCAAAAATCAACTCGATCGGAGGTCTACATCACCAGATACAAAGAAAAGAAGATGGACGGCTATGATGGTGCCACATGGTGCCATCACAGCCGCCCCTCACCGCAGACCCATCTCTAAATACCATCCTTCGCCTGCTCTCAACCGATGGATGGCCATCCAACTGTCCACGATGCATCCATGCCGTCCATCCAATGGCTAAGGATAACTAGACGCAAAGAGGAAACCTTAACATAACACGCACGTAGCGCATTGGCTCACACGCTTGCGCTGAATCCAAGCGGCACCCGTTCAATCCATGTAGCGCCTCAAATCAGGAAGGCATCGTGAGTGGGCGCTATTTCCTGTTGGATCTTCATCAGCGCACGCAGATGTGACCACGTGGCGCGATCAGATCACTTCGCAGCAGCGTGCGCAAACAAACCCATGCATTTTGCGAAACGAAGGTAGCGAGTGCGTACGTTTAAACCTTGACATTGAGGCGCTAAAAATGCTTGAACGGCGAGCGAGAAATCAGAAGCGGGCGTGCGAGGGCGAATATGAGGTGCCCGATCTTGATCCAACGTTGCTAGATGTGCCGTGTGTCAGCACGAGGGTGAATCCGCACGTAAAAGGCATTTTGAAGGCTATTTTGAGGCCAAATCAGAGTCGTTGATCTTCCGATCAATGGATCTAATTGGCCTAAGGTTGTTGCATGAGATGGAGGGCTAATATACCCTTTTTACCCTCCATAAAAAATATAAAAGAAGGCCAAAGCCCCTCTGGATCATCTCTTCCACCTTCCTCCAGGCCAAAGCTCTCCCTCTGCAACTCTACTCCGACCTTCGACTCGGCGCTCTAGATTTGAGGTGCTGCATCATCTCTCACAAGCATCCTACAAGTGATGTCGTCTCTCTGCCTCCTTCTATCTCTCTCTCTATCTCTCTCTCTCTATCTATCTGCTATCTCTCTTTTTCTATTTAGCTTAGCAATTTCTACTTTGAAAAAAATTGTTTATGAATGCAATAAAATTCTAATCTTCTGAATGCCTGATATCTACTCTTTATATATATATACACATATATAAATACCTGTTAGAACTAGTTTTTTGAAGAGCTTCCGTATAAATTGAGATTGTCTCCCTGCGAATGGCCCATACTTACCGGATTCTATAAATTTATTTGTTGAATGTTTTCGCACTATACTACAACTAAATAATATTTTAAAACATGATTTACGTGCCGAACAAGTTGGCACCATTGCCAGGGAGGCAGCGAAAATTTTTGAAGCTTTTTGGTGTGAATTTGAGATTTCTAACTTGCTATTTTCGTTGATTTCGTGTGTGTAGGAAAGTGAAGAAATTAGAATGAAACACGACAACGGGAATTGTGGGTTTGAACCTCAGGTAGGTACCCGTAGGTTAGATTAGTTGGATTTACAAAAAAAATTGGATTTTCTTGAACCTTAGGATTAGTTAGAATTTGCTTGCTTTTGAAAAAAATCTCTCTTGTTAGTGATTTTTAGGCTGAAAGAAACTATTAACTTATAAATTAAATTCCCGAAGATTCGCATGTCTAAATATTCTCAAATTTTTACTGGACATGGATTTCAAAGTCAGGAACAGCATATCCAAAATTTGCACAAATAGGAGGTATAAAAAAATTTTAAATATTCGTACACTGATTTGTTATCAATACAGTTATTGTTCTTGATTTTTCGGAGTTCAAAATATCATAAGAATTTTTATACAATTCCGATTAACTTAAAATTTACGGCACTGAATTTATGAGATAATCAAGAATTTATGAAAAATATGAAAAAATATTTCTTACACATTTGATTGAACGAATTATTCAATCATGAACTAGGGGTCAAAATAGACTACAAAACCCCAGTAACCTTTAAATCAGAAAAAAATAGAAAAAATGCATTAAAAATTCTTGAAAAATATTTTCAGTGGTGCAATAGGACTAATTGATTACTTTGCTTTGGTCAACCACTTATCTGAATTTTGAACTTAAAGAACCATATAGAAATATCTGTGCTTAGGGTTTCACGTTTTGGGTAGAACACACCTGCATGTCCATATTTAAAGGAAATCTGTCAAACAAATTGGGATTTGCAAAACTCTTATGTGTCTTATCAGAACCTTGGTTGAAGATATTAACCCAAGTGAATCCTAAAATTCACTAACACAAGCAATTGAATCTTAAAATTCACTTCATCATAAAAAATTGCTTGTGAACCCTTTGCCTGAGCACTTCATACATCTGAAATCAATTTTAAGGGAAAACACCCCCCTAAGGCCCATCATATTCCAAAAGCACATCAAACCCAAGCTTAAAACTGAGTAGACGTGCTCTAGGTAGGACTACCAATCTTGGGGACTTGAAATTAGATTGGGCTAAGGTCAAGGCCTTGTCTACTTGAACCCACTGGTGCAATAAAGGTCGGTGCAGTAACCACGTTAACCCTTAGTGGTGTCCCGCCGTGCGGGGTGTCCTATGGGGTCTCACCCTTCTGGCCAGCTGAGTAATTCAAGGGTTGATCTAACCCAATCTTGTTTTGGGGAGCCAAGATCAGGTCTATTTAAGGATAACACTCTAAGGACTAGTTTGATTGCTTGTATTGAAAGGGTGGGGTATTCTCTCATCTGTCTTCTCTCTCTCGTTTATTAACTTTCTTCTGGTACATGGATGCTAAAAGGTTTCTGAACCCTGATTTGGTACCACCTTTAGAGGGTAAACTAAGGAGAAGACCTAATTTTTCTAAATACATTCCAATGACTAATTTCCATGAGGAAGAACTGATTAAGGAGGAAACCATGGACCCATACTCTTTTGCCTCACACCATTCCTCCTTTTCTCCCTATCCCAACCCTTCCCTTACTTCAACTTTGTCAGGATGGGAGAACTCTCCTGAACACTTGGGACTTGATTCCCTTGCCTACACCTCATATTCCCTAGGTATAGCTAGGCCTATCTTGAATCCCACATGAATCACTGGATATCATGGATCTCTACAACCTCAAAAGACACTCTCCATGCAGGATCAGCACTTGATTGTCATGACCAACTATCTTGATCGGTTCAGCCAAACTCATCTCTCCCCAAATCAGGGATATGCCTTAGAATCACAATACCTAGAATACCAATCCTATTTTCGAAATCACTTTGCAAATTATCCCAATTCTACTCAAACAACTTCACCTTCTCATTGGGATAACCCTACAACACCAAACCAAGGATATGATTCTTACTCTAGGTATTCAGATGATAGATATTCAACTGAGGAAAGAAATCTTGGAAATTATTATCCTCAGCCTGATCAAATCCCTAACAATGGTGGTGATATGGAGATCACCCAATTACTCCAAGTAGTCCAGGGGATGAGAGAAGCTAATAAAAGAAATATAGATAATCTGACAAAATAACTCAATAGAATCTGGAAAGCAAAAGGTGATAAACTTGGTCCGAGTATGTCACAAGTTGGTGGTAAGCCACTCAAGGTTGAGGATACAACCTTAAGTATGACATCTTATCCAATCCCAACCTCTACATGCACCAAGCCCACCCACCAGCATTGTGATTGTGCAAGACAGATCCTACCCAGGCCTATAGATGAACTGATAAATAATTTTGATATCCCAGAAATTGACTTTGAGGAGGAAGACTTACTTGAAGAAATACATCTTGATTTGGGCCTTGAATTGCAACCATTCTATTTTGAGGAGCCAATCCATGGTGGGCTGGAGTATGAGTCTTTTATGTTTAAAGACACACAATTGGACTACATTGATGATTTGGGAAAATTAGAGCAAGATCAAGAATATAGAAAGATTGGGGACAGTGACACTCCCAGCCAAGCACGGTTAGATGGCTCTGATCTGTTCTTGTCTGAGGATTACCATGATCAGATGTGCTCGAATGATTCGATATTTGGATTTGGTAATACTGATCATTCTAAGATATCCGATATAGAAGCCAAATCTGCTTTCAATTCTATTTCAGCTAATCCGCACCCTTCTCTTCCCATCCACCAGAATCCTAAGGAAAAACCTAACTCTTATCCCCAACATCTTGAGATTGAGCAAAACAGACAATCCTCTTATGAAAAAGATGTTCAAGAAATTGTAAAATTACTGGGGATGACTTATGAAGATCTATCTGAGGAAGCAAAGAATTTAGCTGAATCATGGAATTCTGAGGAGCTTGACTTGATTGATAAGAAATAAGAAGACATTCCTTTATAAGATATAGTCCAAGAGAAAAACAATTGCGATCAAATTCAGAAGTCCATAGAACAAAAAGGATCTTACTCCCCCTAGGGTGATCAGAAGTCCATTACATTTGAAGACTTGTATCATGATTTGGGTGACTTGAATGAGACTTTTGATCACCCCAAGGATAAGATTGAGGATTCTGATAAGTTCGAAACTATTGAGATGGACCACTGGATCGTATTTGACTCAACTACTCTACATGCATTTACACCTGACTTAACTTACGAAGTGGTTTCTTATACCATTTTAGACTACACCACTCGGGTCCCTCCTTTCATTCCCATCACTTTTAGGAGCCATGTGATTTATTCCCCACAAACCACCTTGTATCCACCTCATCTGCCTTCCTCATGCATCACATCTTAAGGTTGCCACTATCTACTTTCCACTCTGGCACCCACACTAATGTTTCTCTCTTTTGTAGCATATGGTTGCAATTTTTGACCATTTAGGCTTGGTATTCACCATCAGCTGATCTGTATTTGTGGATCACTGATCCTTACGTTGCATGACCATATCTTCATTTTAATCCTCACTCAACCCATTAATTTGATCATTCATTTTTGGGTTTAGGTCCAGCAAATGATGTTAAACTTAGCGCTGGCTGGGAGGCAACCCAATATTCTTTACAGGTATTTGCATCTTTTGCATCCATACTGACTTGGATTAAAAGCATAGTCAGGTGATTTCCCCTCCTCTTGCTATTATATTTTGATTTTGATGCATACATTTCAATGAGGACATTGTAATGAATAGGCATGGGGGGTTGGACATTGCATGTCTTATTTTTATATTTTTATGTCAAAAAAAAAAGCATCTAGGCATAAAGAACTTTTATTAAGGTTTTATTAGGGATTTATTCTTAAGTTGATTCCTGAGTTTAGAATCCAGTACATTTTCACACTTACACAGAATTTGCAATGGATCCTTTGTGAAGACCGATAAACATCTTTAGTTTGTCGAGAAGAAGCAGTGCTTCTTCTCCTAAGCCCTAGGACAGTAATTAGGGAGTCAAGAAAACTATCTTCTAATAGATCCACCAAACAAGTGTGAGATGAGAGTAGAAACTCTACTAGTGTTCTAAGGTTAGTATGAGGAATCTTAACTTCTGGATAATTAGATAATGATACTCGGAGTTAGGCATAATTTTCGCTCTTGATTTCTGTGTACAAGTTCTTAGTGTGAATATCTTGAGAGCCACCAAATAAGGCAAATACGCAGAGAGCGGGTTTTGATAAAACTAGGACTGAGGTGGATGGTCACGATCGTCCTTTACGGAATCCTCAGCTGAAGGAGAGTATTAATGTCAAGGTCAGAAATACACTGTCCTATCCATTCCCTTCCCAGTGCCGAGAATAGGCACTTCCACCAAATAAGTGACCCGATATCCTCTTGAACATCCCCCAATCCCGAATATTGCCTCGTGAATAAAAGTCATATGCGAAATTACGTAACGTTAGTAGATGTTTGGATGCAAAAGAAAAAGAAAAAAAGAGGTATATATGTCTAAAAAAAAAAGAGTAGAAAAGAAAGAAAAAGTAGAAAAGAAAAAAAAAGTGTTTATAAGTGTTTTTAGAGTTTATTTCAAGTGTATTGAGCCAACAACACCTACCACCCTCACGATCCACCAAATACAGCCTTTATCTACTTTTCTGTATTTTTGACCGCCTGAATATGGGTTGAAGAATTCTGACTTAGTCGTAGAGTTATCAGAACCTAATCAAAGTGTTAATGTCAGAGAGACCACCAAATATACTGATAAATCTGATGAGATAGTGAGCACAAAAAGAAAGAAAAGAAAAAAGAAGAAGAAGAAAGAGATAGAAAGAAAAAGAAAGAGAGAGAATGAGTATAAAGGAACTAAAGAGATCACAGTTTCTCTACCTCTCTTTGAATTGAATTATTTAATAGTTTGGAAATCTAGGTTCTAAAGTACTAGTCTATATGTAGCACCAGATGAGCGTGAGCCACCAAATACAAATCCACTTGACTCAAATCATTTTCTACCTAAGGCAAAAATCGGGGTTGAATTTATAGATTATCTTATAACCATTAGGGGAGAAGTCTGCCTATTCTAATAGATTTTTACTAAAGGTCAAGTATGAGATTTAGATGTGGATTGGCTTTTCACTTGGATTCGTTGCATAGGCTACAACAAAACACATTCAAAGGTTATCTGGATTACTAAAGTTTTGGATGAAAATAAAATACATAAACCTTTAGTCAAACTCTTGATAAAAATTAGTCATATAGGACCATTTTGCATTTAGTCTTGCATTTACTAGGGACTAGCAAGTTTTAGGCATGGGGGTGTGACTGCACAGCAATCATGCAACCTAAATCACCTGAATTAAGCTAGATTCTAGCATCACTTAGGAATAATGCATTCATAGGCATCGTAATTTGTACAATAGCTAGTTTATTAGTCATATAGATAATATCTTCATTTTATGTACTAATGAGAGATGATTTTAATTGTAGCTAATTCGAAGTCGCATATGTCAGATCAGACCGGACAGATATGATTAGAACAATGATGGTAGTCCAATGCTTCCGAAATCGTCTCGATCAGACAACCAGAGCATCGTGTGCAGTCCATAAAAGAACAAAGATCATGGAGCCAAAGGACAAATATTCGAGCCTCAGATGAAAAATCCAACTGCACGGATGGATCCGGATCAACGATCGTAGTTAAATGGAGCAAAAATCAACCCGATTGGAGGTCTACATCACCAGATACAAAGAAAAGAAGATGGACGGCCATGATGGCTCCACGTGGCACCATCATAGCCTCCCGTCATCGCCGGCCCATATCTGAAGGCCATCCCTTGCCCGCTCTCAACCGTTGGATGGCCATCCAACGGTCCACGATGCATCCACGCCGTCCATCCAATGGCTAAGGATAACTAGATGCAAAGAGGAAACCTTAACATAACGCGCGCATAGCTCGTTGGCTCATGCGCTTATGTTGAGTCCAAGCGATGCCCGTTTAATCCACGCGGCACCTCAAATCAGGAAGACATTGCGAGTGGCAGTGGGTGCGTGCGTTTAAGCCGTTCGATCTGGTTGACATTGAGGGGCTAAAAACACTTGAGTGGCGAGCGAGAAATAAGAAGCAGGTGTGCGAGGGTGAATATGAGGCGCCCGATCTTGATCCAACGATGCTGGATGCGCCACGTGTGAGCATGAGGGTGGATCCACGAGTAAAAGGTGTTTTAAGGGCTATTTTGAGGCCAAATCAGAACCGTTGATCTTTCGATCGACGGATCTGATTGGCCTAAGGTTGTTGCATGAGATGGAGGGCCAAAATACCCTTTTTACCCTCCATAAAAAATATAAAAGAAGGCCAAAGGCCCCCGTCTTGGATCATCTCTTCCACCTTCCTCCAGTCCAAAGCTCTCCCTTTGCAACTCTGCTTTGACCTTCGTCCTAGTGCTCTAGATCTGAGGTGCTGCTGCATCTCGCACAAGCATTTTACACGCGACATCGTCTCTCTGCCTCCTTATATATCTCTCTCTATCTCTCTCTCTCTCTATCTATCTATCTATCTGCTATCTCTCTTTTTCTATTTAGCATAGCACTTTCTACTTTGAAAAATATTGTTTATGAATGCAATAAAATTATGATCTTCTGAATGCCTGATATCTGCTCTTTATATATATATATATATATAAATACCTGCTAGAACTAATTTTCTAAAGAGCTTCCGTATAAATTGAGATTGCCTCCCTGCGAACGACCTGGTACTCACCGGATCTATAAATTTATTTGTAGACATGTTTTCGCGTTATACTACAACTAAATAATCTTTTAAAATACAACTTATGCGCTGACCAATCACCAATTATTAGCCCTAAGCAGACATGCATATCAGATCTCACTTATATCAAATAAATAAACAGTGTCTTGAATGCTACAGTAATCAGACGACATTTTCCCAAATCAAACGACTTAAATGTTCATCAGTAAGCATAAAGCCTTCTCAAAGGCTTTCTCTTCTTTAGCTCTTCACTGCTTCTTCTCTCTTCTTCTTCTTTCCTTTTTCAGCTTCCTTTCTTCCCTTCATGGCACACAAGGGATTCCCTTAGTGACCAAGTGTTGGCCGCACACACAAGACTAAGAGAGCAAAACCCTCCCCCGCTCTCTCACAGTTTCATCCTCTTATTCTTTCTTCTTTCTCACGTAATCGGGAGCATTATCGGGTTATCAGATCCGGGCACATGGACCAGGGCTATCGGCAGTGAAAGGTAACTGAGGAGTGCGCATGGGTGAAGAGGGGACCTCACCCTCGTGTCATGAGGCAAGAAGCCAGCAACGCTTTTGCCTTTTATACCCAACAACTTGCTCTTCCACTTACGAGGTGGGACTAATGTCCCAACCTCTTTGTTGAATGCGTAGCAGCAGAGATGTTTATTGATTGTCGCTGCTATCGTTGCGAGAAGCCTTAATTGGAGATGCAGGCACACTCATGGTCTGATTCCACAGTGCTTGAAGGTTGTGGCAAGGTTAGCATCGGTCGGAGATGGGTGGATGGCATCAGAGATGAGAGTGGTGACGGGCGACGGCCGGTGATACCTGAAAAGACCAAAATGGGCTCAAAGTCCCAATCGGTAGGTTCAATAGGATCGTTGGAGGATGGCAAGGGTGATAGCGATGTTTGCGTGGAGTTTGGTGGAGTGTAGAGGTTAGGCGACCTCAGGGAAGGTGGTTACAGGTGGTGGTGTTCAGGGCAGGTGTGTGATGGTCAGATGCCTCAATAATTAGAGGGCTTTTGTGCGGGTGATCACGACGGAGCTAATGGAAGTTGTGGGGCGGCAAACGACGGCGTGTAGCGAGCTCTCGATCTCACCGGAGCTCGGTCGGAGTGGGAGAAGACGGAGGAGTTGAGGGTGAAATGGCAGTTGAATCTAATGTCTAAAGAGGGGGAAATGAAGTAGAGAGGGAGAAAGCTAAGGGACCTAAACTAATGGACGAAAAGGCAAGGACAGTGCCAGCTTTGATTGGCCAGTGCCAAGGAAGGTGAATACTCCGGTGGAGGTGCGACGAGGAAGAGGGAGATTTAGGAGCCCCTGAGTTGGTCGTTGAGGAGCGGACGAAGGAGGAGAGGTACGTAGCACTCCAAATTCGACCGTTGGGAGGTTGTAGGACGACGGAGGGAGAAGCTCACTGGAGTGAGCCGGAGAGAGGAAAAGAAGACTTCTTGTGGCTCAAAACCTTGCTAAGGAGGACGATTTGTCCTCAGGGGGTCTTTTATAGGGTTTAGAGAGGCATTCCAAGCATAGAAAGAAGCTTTCAAGTTCCGACAAATTCACGCACAAGGGATACTCACATATTCCATGCATTTGCATGGGAGATTGGGAAAGAGTTAGGAATCATGGTTAGGTCCATTTGGAAGGAAATTCCTCAAGGAATCTCCTTTTCAATTTTGGGACTATTTGATTGAGAATCGAGTGAGAAATTCTTGCTCGAATCTCGATGGAGCTTGGTGTGTTCACACCAGTGGCGGAAGGGACCCATTTACAAAGAACGATGAGAAACTTAAGGACCTGTCTATAAAGATTTCAAAAGCTAGGGGCGTGTAAGAGAGAGAGAGTCAGACTGGACAAAAATGCAAACTAGGTCATGATCTCTGATTGGGCCCAAATTTTGGTACAGACCTAATTTAGACTTAAGGAATCCGATGGTGAGTTGGATTTTTTTTTTTGACCAAGTTTGACTAGGTAATTTACGTAGAAACCCAAATTAAGATAACTTCCCGTCTGAGACTATTTTATTTCAAAATGGGTTCCAATGGTCAAATCAAGGATATCAAACCTTATGAAATATTTTTATATGATTTTTAGAAGGTTTAGGTGAATTTTATCCTGACCAAAACCTCTGTTAATTAAGTGGGTCTAAAATTAAGGTTTCGGATGTCTATTAAATCTTGAAATGTGTAAAAACTCATTTCTGTCTTCATGAACCCTCTTGTTAGCCATTAATGCTCATTTAATCTTCATTTAACCCCTGGGAAACCCCATGATTACTCTGGATTTAGGATATGATGTGAAAACTGCAGATTTACCCCTGATTAAATGCATGTCTCTCAGAAAGGACATGCAATGAATTGACTCTATGGCGGTTATGTAGGAGCAGTTGTCTCTTGATGTGACTAATTAAAGTTAGTTTGTGGCTGATGATGACGTTATCATCAATGAGTCTAGTTGACTAAGTGTAATGCAATTGACTTAGATCCAAGTCAATTCGGTTTAGAGAGAACCTATCTAGGTTTTTAGGAGGGTCCTAGGGTGGTGTACTAGGCTTAGGGTTCCTTAAATTAGGTTTCCTAGGGTGTAGGATTGGGTTTATAGGCCTTCGGAATCAAGATCTAGGCTTGATTCTCAAAACAACAAAAGGAGAGGGGTACCAGACGTCTAATTTTAAGATCACACGTCTTAAATGTCAAAACTAGACTTCCAGACTGAAAATCAAACGTCCAATTCTGGGTCAGTACTTGGGTTAGGTTCTGGCGGGTGATTCTGCAGAGATTGGATGTCTAGACTTGATGTCTGGACATATAGAACTATGCTGGAAAGTGATTCTTGGGTATTCTAGGCTAGATTGACCTAATGGAAGGGTGTTTAAGGTATGGGAAGGTGCTTAAGGCTATTCTAAGGCTATGGATAGGTGTGGGGATGTCCTATGTTTTTCATAATTCAATCTGAGCATTAAAATCCTACAAGTAATGTAGTATACCTCTTCCCTACATTATGTGTTCAACTTAAGTGTAGCTTTATTCCATGGCTTTTGCTCCAGTGTTGCTGCAACTCTAGCCTCTATCCTGCTTCATATTCAGCTTCAGGCCATCTCCTGAGCTTCTTATTACTTGCAAACCAAGTAATACACTAATCAGTACAAAATATTGACATTATTGTAGAAATATGTATGCAAAGTAGTAAAGATGCAGAGTATGAAGTTGATGCATGAGCTAAGCTACAATTATGCTAAGTTCTAACTTAATTTAGGTCATTCAAGTCTTATGATTGCTGACCAATCAACTAACATTTAAATAACTAACTCAAATTAGGTGATTCTTTGATTCTTTTACTTCTAACTCAATCTTTTGTAAATAAAACTTAACATTTTTAGAATAAAAGATGATTTTAGATAATAGAGGGTGATGTATATCAATAACTTCCTCCTAGTGAATGTCCTGGAATAAACCAGTAAAAATTGTAATTAAATAAAATAACATCTATCTAGATTACGACAGTATACTACTACAACGATTAATTAACCCTAATTAATAAGCTCTCCAGATAGTTCATCAAACTTGCTTTATGACTTGTTTTAGTTAATTCATGAGAATGATGCCATGTAAATGTCATGCTATTCTTGAATATGGAAGCATGTAAGAGAATTTACATATTGTAATTATTTTATAAAATCCACTTAAAATTATGGCAACAGCCTATGTTGATAGTAATATAGGATGATCTTTTGACCTCTTAGTAACGCTAATAATCTTCTTTCTTTTGATATTATGAAATGTGGAATAGAATAAAAGTTGGAGAAGAGTTGAGGCCCCTTGGATGTCCCCCCTCCCTCTATTTATACCTGTTGGCTAGCCATTAAGATCCATTCCAAGCCTCTTAGTTTAGATGCCTTAGGGTCCCTTAGTTTTAGTTGCATCCATTAACCTCTTTCCTTCTTCTTCTTCCTAACCTTCTTCTCTCTTAGGTAGAAAACTTTCTTCCACCTTCTTCTTATTATCTTCTACACACCCACCTTCATCCACCACCTTCTCTACTTCCTCTACCTTCTAATTAGGTCCCTAGTCTCCTTAGGATCTTTATTTTTACTTTAGGTTGCCCTTTAGAAGCATTCTTCTACACGTATTTCTTCTTCTTCTCTAACGACTTCTTTGAGTTCTTCTCTGCATCCTTCGGTCTTCTTTGATGACTCCTGCTTTCTCTTCACACTTTGGGGATTGAGGTGGACTTCTCCACCACCAAAGCGAGCTCTCCAAGGAGCACTCACACCATCTTGGCTTTCTCTCTACTCTTACTCTTCTATTACTTGCTATTTACTTCTTGTAGTTGCTTTCTCCAATGTAGCACTTGATTTGATTAGCAATAATATTTCTTGAGTTTCAAGCATATCTATTGTCTCTACTTTCTTGCTTTGTTATTACAAAAACCCAAAAAATTTTCAAAATCCCAAAAATACCAAGAAAAGTGTGTTTAAGTCCTTATGCTTGAAGTCTACAATATTTTCACATTCTAAGTTCATTTTGCAAAATTCATATCTTGCGTTACTATTGTCCTAAAATCACCAAATTTTTCTTTCTTACAGAGTTTCAAGTCTAGTTTCTTCATACCAAATTTCATATCCATATTTGTTATATATTATTTTTTAAAATTTGTACAATACCAGAGGGTTAGACAATAAAATAGAATCAACTTTTCTTGAATTCCTAGTTTTTTTTTTAAATTTTATATTTATTGAAATTGTGCAAAATTACTTGCATTAGTTTGATATTTAAATCAGAATTCCATCATAAAATGGGTTAATTTTTATTACGGATGTAGATCTAGGGTCCAGCCGAGTCTTTAGTTAGGGGTCAATTAGGTCAAATTATCCTGTCTCTTATCAAAAAATCCAAAAAAATTATAAAAATACTCTAAAAAATCCTAAAAAAATTTTGTTAGCTTAGTTGGGTTAGGAAAGATCCATGCATCATTGCCTCTTTGTGAGATGACCTATACTCTTGATTTTATATAGATACTTTCCAGATATAGTTTATAAATTACAAACGTGTTTTCACACTAGAACGATGTGATAATCTTTCTTGCAATTTCACGATTAGTTTTTGGCATCGTTGCCGAGGAGGCATGTGCTTTGGATGTTTTCTTTCCTATTTAGCATTTTTGTGTATTCGTGAGCCTCATATTTCCTCTTTTTAGTAAGTACCGAGTATGTAGAGTGAGGTTTGGTTGGTTGCGAAAGTGGGTTACTGAGGTAGAGATTCATGTAGGCAAGATATGAGTGAGGCACATGCGAGGCTCAGCGTAGTTTAGGATATTTTTATTTTTCTTTTAGGCTATTTGTATTTGGTATTCAGTGAGAGTGTATTTGTAGATGCCCTCTCAACTTGCAATCTCCTCTCCTCTTCCAACCTCAAGGCTGTCCACCCTCCTCTCAAGACTGCCCATGGTGTTCCTCCTCCTCCAAAGCTCCTCCATGGGTGGTTGCTAGCAAGAAGAAGGAGGTTGTCTACCTTCTTCTCCTCTCAACATCAAGGCTACCTTTCTCTTCATCTTGTCCAAGGGCTTCTCTTCCTCCTCTAAGCATCTCCATGGTCAGCTAGCAAGGGAAGGTCTACAAGGGTGCACAACCACCCTATTCTCTCCATCCTCCTTCTTCATGGACGACCAAGAAGGCTTCTCCATAGCCTCTCTTGGTTGATCCCATTATTTAGTTGTTTTGCTTTCTTTCTATGTATTTGGATTCATTGTCACTTAATATTTGATGCATGATATTCTTACATCTAGTGACTTTAACTGTGTGCTCTTATTTTCATTTCTTATTTTTTTGATGCACGCCCTCTCACTTTAGTCCTTAGGGTCATCCACCCTTAGGTTAGCCACACTATGCATGGCCATCATGGCCCTCACCTAGATGCACGTAGGTTTTAGGGTTTTGCTTAGATAGTTCTCGCATTCAATTTTATTTTTCAAAAATAAAAAACACAAAAAAAATCGTAAAAGCAAAAAGATCAAAAAATTAGGTTAAGTTACATTTAGGTTAGAAAAGTGGATCCAAATCTAATACTTGCATTTTACGCCTCCCAGAGATGAACGACCATGACTCATGTTATAAAAGAATAAAAATCAACTTGAGTTCCGTTAAAAGAAATATTTTTGATTGAGGGTTTAGCGTGAGTATACTACAAATTTGACCTATTTCAAAACACGCGTGAAAATGCTTTGTCAAATGGCACCGTTGCCAGGGAGGCAATGGGTGAGTTTTTAGATTTGGATTTGCATTTGCTTAACATTTTTGTTTTTGTTTGTAGGTCAAGAACAAAGAGGATCTACACACACTCCAATCCGTGGTGAAGACCATAGGTAATCCTTAGATCCTATTGCATTTGTTTCCTTAGGTTTTTCATTTCTAAAAAAAAAAAAATTATTTTTTCTTAGAAAGGATAGGATCTTAGTTAGATTAGTTAGTTAGTTTCCTTTTCGAAAAAAGAAAAGAAAATAAAATATAAAAGTAAAATTTAAATTTTCATATTTGAATTTACAAAAAATTAAAAAAAAAATCCTTCTTTGGTGTGTGTTTTGACTTGGAAACTATTTAAAACACACAAAATCCAGATTTGGAAATTCGGCCAGCATGTATTTGAGATTGTCAAAAATTAATTACCATCAAATTAGGAATCTAAAAATGTTGGGATTCATTTTACTATTAGGGTTTCAAACTAGCTTTCTAATGCTTTCTTTTATTAGGAAAAATTCGCACTATGTGAATTTTAAAAATTTATATAGTGGACAGGGTCAGAATAGTCTGCACATTGATTTTATCTAACTTTAAACATTAATTCTGACCTTTATATAAATCAGACTGATATGAAATTTGTCCGGTTAGAAAACCACTGAAACCTAGGTTTTTCTAAAAGTTTTCAAGAATTTTTGGATCTCTGTTGATACTATTTCAAACTGAATTACTCATAGGGGGTTTGTCTGGCCTGTTTAACCCCCTTACACCTAAAAATTTGGGATAAATTATATGAAATATAAAAAATATTTAAAAGTACTCCTTGAAAATCTTATTGAAAAAGGAAGTTCTATATCAAATTTCATCCTATTTAGCTTCCTTTATTGATTTGGGGAGTGATTTCAAGTCAAAATAGGGTCTGATTGTGGGTTTTTAGAAGAAGCATAAACCCTAGGACTTAACACTTTAGGGTTTAATTTTTTCTAGAGACCTAAAATGACTTGAATCAGACCTAATTAACTTAGTTGCCTAGTAGGTGAGGTTGATTTCTTGATTGACCCCCTCACCTACCTGAATTAAAACTGAGTTACATTTCAACTTAGGCAACCACTTCGATCTGTTTCACTTAGTAGTGGTGCATTAAGACCATTGATTTCTCTTGGTCGCACCACTTCTAACTTTTTGGACTTAAAATCATCATCTAGACCTATCCAATGTTAGGGTTTCCACATTAAGGTAGAGCACATTTGCATTCTATACTTAAAGGAAATTCTTAGAACAAATTGGGACTTGCAAAACCTCTTGTGTGCTTCACTACAACCTTGTTTGAATTGACTTATCTAAGGAAACCTTAAAAGAAATTAATACAAGCACTTGAGCCATAAAAGCTACTACACCAATTAAAGCTTGTATTGCAAATCCTTTGTCTGTACACTTCACATTTCTAAATCTATTTTTTTAGGGCAACACCCTCATAATGCCCACTACATGTCAGGAGCACTTCAAGCCCAAGCCTAAAACTAAGTAGACGTCTGGCTGGTCGATCTTTCGCTTTTAAGTCGTTTGTAGTTTAATGTGGTGGAAAAATCGACTAATCAATTTTTAACAAGAAATAACCACTCGCAGAGGAGCGGGTCGTATCCACAAGGAGGCAATAACGTATTAAAATTCGCGCCACTTAAAAATGTTTGTTCGTAGTCAATTTGGACAAGAACCAAGCCAAGATTGCCTTTAGATTAAGGTTTAAGCAAGAAACAATGCTGAAATGGCAATTATGAGAAACTATAGGATATTTTCCGCAATGCAGAGTTAATAAAATATGATTAAAATTTGGCAATGGCAGAAAATGTAGATTTTAATTGAAGGTTTCCTGTAGCAAAACAGGGGAATTTTTCCCCGTTGTCTTGCGCGACGAGGAGCCGATGACCGGGCGCGGGAAGCTCGGAGGAGGTCCCTTGGACCAAGAGCTTCGAATCGGTGGTGGCGGCGAGTCGCGCGGCGGCCGGAGGTGGCCGGACGAGCTCCGGCGGAGGTGCTGTTGGTGGCGGCTGCAGGCGGTTGAGCGGGTGCGGCCTGTTGGCGTGAGGTCTGCCGCACGCTGCTGCTGCGGGGGGTGGCTGCTGCTGCTGGCGTGGGCGCTGCTGTAGCTGGCGTGGGCACGGGAGCTCAGGCGTGGTGAGCGCTGGATTGCAGGCGCGGGGAAGAGGGCGTTGCAGGCGGTTCTGCAAGCGCGGGCGAAGGGTGCTGCAGGCGCGGGAGCGGGTGTGCAAGCTGCAGGCGCGGGCGTGGCTGCTGCTGGTGGCGGGCCCGCGAGAAGAGTGGTTGGCGTTCTGCAGCTGCGTGCGGTTCTGCAAGCGCTGGAGGAGAGCGCGGCGGGCTAAGGAGGGCGTGCGTGGTTGGCGAAGGCTGATGGTGGGCGCGGGTGTGCTGCAGGCTGATGGGCGCGGGGAAGGTGGCGTGGGCTGATCTGCAGGCGTTGTTGGAGGATGCTGCGGGTGACTCTGTAGGTGCGGGAAGAGGGCGCTGCGTGGAGAGTTGAGGCGCATTTGAGCTGAAGGTTGACGGACGTGGGTGCGCTGAAGGTTCTGCAGGTGCGGGAAGGGATCTGCAGGCGACTTCAGGCGTGTGCGGTGAAGTGAGCGGGTAACTTCAGACGTCTGGGAAATTCCCCAGACGTCTTAAGTTACTGAGAGGGTGGCTGAATCAGTAGCTCGGTGATGGTGGTCGGCGATGACGGTGAGGAGGATGCACGCTAAGGTGCTCACGGTGATGCGGCGAGCTTCGGATGGCGGTGTGGCCTGTCACACCACACGCCCACGGTGATGGAGACTCGTCGCCACAGTAGAGGCCGGCAGTGTGGAGTGGAAGAGAGAGGTTCTCTCTACACAGTGGTGGGTCGGTGGCGGAGGCCTGCCTCGCTCAGCATCCTCTCTCCTCCTTTTGTAGCGACCTGCACAAATTTGAATGGAGAGGGGGAGCAGATCCACCTTCTCCGCCGATCCATGAATGCGCTTTTAGTGAGGCCGGAGGCGTTGCAGCGGCAGCCGAGCCGTTGCTGAGAAGAAGAAGAATAAAGAATATTATTAAAATATTATGGTTATTTATATACAAACCCTCAAGTTTTATGTTAACTAAAACAATATACTTAATTAGTTAACTAATTAGATGAATGGCATTCTAAGCTAATTCTAAATGCACTTAAAATATGAATGCAGTGCATGGATTATGTAATTAAATTAAAAATATGAATTAATCTATTTACATCCTAATTTATGCTAAATAAATGTTAGAATTATCCTAATGTTTAGGCATTTAAATACTTAAATAGCCCACAACTATGGGCTAATCAAATACCCCCATGCCTAGTTTTTGCTAGTCCCTAGCAAAATTAAGCGAAACCTAGCACTCTAAGTAGACTAGTCAACTCACTTAGTCTTCCTTCAAAAGCATATTAAGTTTAGGCTCTAGACCTAAGGTTCCTAAGTAGTTGCTAAGTTACATACTAGGTTGGCTAAAGACGAGTTGCAGGCACAAGTTTCCCTGATTTCTGACTCTACCCTAAAGTTTAATGGTCCCTGAGATTAAAGCATCCGTGCTTGTGTATTGGTCTGAGTTATTTGAGTTAAAGGTTTTTTATATATATATATACCTTTTTTTTTTTTTTGTTTGATTCTTCTAAGTCTAACCTCAGATCAGCTATCAACACGGTCTGTGTCGGATTCATTGTCCCCATTACCATACCTCGAAGGGTGCCTGGCTTTCGATGCTTCGAGATAACACCGCCCATAACAACCCCAAGAACTCCTGGCAATTGACACTTCGAGATAGTATCGCCCATGGATTTCTTAAGCGAATTCAGGCCTATGGCAATCGGCACTTCGAGATAGGGCCGCCCATGGTACCTGAACCGCGCAATGCACTTACATGCCCCCAGTAGGATGGATATCCTAAGAGACAAGTGCCGAGGAGGTAATATGTTATCATCGCATCCTCAAGGTGAGTATATACTCCACCTCTCCTGCGGCGGGAACTCTTCCAATCAAAATGTGTTTTCAAGCCTCTCTTAAGTCAAAATTAAGAGAACCAAATCTCTTTTCAGAAAGACGAAAATTAAGTTGATAACCAGACCAAGTGTGTGAAATTTGGATGCTTGGGTTACAAGGACTCGTAAACCAAAAAGTAGAATAAGACTCCAGGTACTACCCCACCTTTTAACTCAAACCCTAGCTTCCCTTCCTCAACCTCTTGAGGAATGGTCCGCAACTTAACTCCTACTTAAGTATTTAAGTCCACAAAGGACCCTAAAGGTCTAAAGCTAGTAGCTCATTTAGCTTCTAAAGTTTGACCCTAGAATTAACTTAGTCTACCCTAGAGTTCTGATTTGCTTAAGACTGCAAGATCTAGCCAGTTAAGCTCAAAACCTTTTTATATATATATATATTTTTGTTTTTTTTTTCTCTCTTTTTTTTTCTCTTTTCTCTCTGTTTTTTTTTTATAAATGCATGCTATAAACAAAATGCCTCAGGTCCTCTCCCCCATGCCTGGTTCAAACAATGTCCTCATTGAAAATCAAAAATAGCTAAAGGAAGATATTACCTGAGGCGGAGAATGGTAGGAGCTAAGGCTCCTCAAGAGTGACTTCGTCAACTAGATGGCCATCTAAAGTTATGTACGGTTTTAACCGTTGACCGTTGACGATAAAGGGAGTTGCTGAAGAGGAAGGATTTTTGATCTCTACAGCTCCATGGGGGAATACTTTGGTGATTATGTAAGGCCCATCCCAACGAGATTTTAATTTCCCAGGAAAAAGCTTAAGTCTGGAATTGAAAAGCCAGACTTGTTGGTTGGGTTCAAAGGTCTTTCGAAAAATAAACTTGTCATGCAAGACCTTAGTTCTTTCTTTATAAGCTTGAGAGGTGTCATAAGCATCATTCCTCAGCTCCTCAAGCTCACTTAATTCTAGAAATCGTGCCTTACCTGCCTTCTCTAAATCCATGTTAACACTTCGAATAGCCCAAAGTGCTTTATGTTCCAACTCAACAGGTAAATGGCACGCTTTTCCATACACAATCCGAAAGGGAGAAGTACCCAAAGGGGTCTTATAGGCCGTTCGATAAGCCCACAAAGCATCATCGAGCTTTTGGGACCAATCTTTCCTATCAGGTCTAACGGTCTTTTCCAAAATATTTTTTATCTCCCTATTTGATACTTCAACCTGGCCACTTGTCTGAGGGTGGTAAGGGGTAGCAACCTTGTGAGTCACTCCCAAACTCTTAATTAACCGATTGAAGTGGTGGTTTCGGAAATGAGGTCCCCCATCACTTATAATAGTCTTGGGGCAGCCGAAACGGGATATGATATTGGCCTTCACAAATTTCAAAACCACAGAGTGGTCATTTGTGCGCGTAGGAATGGCCTCTATCCATTTAGAGACATAATCAACTGCCACCAAGATATATTCAAAACCATGGGACGACGGGAAGGGGCCCATAAAGTCAATTCCCCACACATCAAAAATTTCAACAGATTGAATAGGATGTTGAGGCATTTCATTCTTCTTCCCAATCGTTCCAGTCCGTTGACATCTAATACAGGCCTTAACAAAATTATGAGAATCCTTAAATAAGGAAGGCCACCAAAAATCGGACTGGAGAACATTAAAAGCAGTTTTCTTAGCACCAAAGTGTCCTCCACAATGAAGTTCATGGCAAAATGTCAGCACACTTTGCTGTTCCTCTTCAGGCACACAACGTCTCAATACTTGGTCTTGTCCAATTCTAAATAATTCTGGCTCTTCCCAATGAAAATATCTCGCTTGAGAAATGAATCTCTTTCTTTTCTGCTTATCCTAAGAGCCAGGAGTTTGTCCAGTGACCAAGTAATTTACAATGTCTGCATACCAAGGTAAAGTTGGTGTTACCGCCATCAGAGTTTCATTGGGAAATGTCTCGCGAATGTCTTCAGAAATAGAGTCATTAAGAGGAAGGCGAGACAGGTGGTCAGCCACAACATTTTTTACTCCTTTCTTTTCACGTATTTCCAAGTCAAATTCTTGAAGGAGTAAAATCCACCTAATCAGACGTGGCTTAGAATCTTTCTTAGCAATGAGATGTTTCACTGCTGCATGATCAGTAAAAATAACCACCTTAGACCCAAGTAAATAAGACCTAAACTTCTCCAGAGCAAAAACTACAGCAAGTAATTCTTTTTCAGTGACAGTGTAGTTTTGCTGAGGTTCAGTTAAAGTCTTGCTTGCATAATGCAGCACATGAGGTCTTCCCTCAACCCTTTGTCCAAGGACTGCTCCCACTGCATAATCCGAAGCATCACACATAAGCTCAAAGGGGAGTGTCCAATCAGGAGCTTGGAGAATAGGCGCAGAGATCAAAGCCTCCTTTAGAGTTTGAAAGGCCTCGTCACACTTTGAATGAAAATTGAAGGAAGATTCCTTCGCCAATAAGTCACAAAGTGGCCTAGAAATCTTACTAAAATTTTTAATAAAGCGCCTGTAAAAGCCAGCATGGCCCAGAAAGGATCTAATCTGTTTGACATTCGTAGGCAATGGAAGTTTGGAAATAGAATCAATCTTGGCTTTATCTACTTCCAAACCTTGCTCGGATACAACATGCCCAAGTACAATTCCTTTCTGTACCATGAAGTGACTTTTCTCCCAGCTGAGGACTAAACCAGTCTCCTTACATCGTTTCAACACATTCTCCAGGTGCAGGAGACATTGGTCGAAAGACGAGCCATAAATAGAGAAGTCATCCATAAATACTTCGACACACTCGTCAATCATGTCCGAAAAGATAGACATCATACACCGTTGGAAAGTTGCAGGGGCATTACATAATCCAAACGGCATACGCCTGAATGCAAAAGTACCGTAAGGACTCGTGAATGTCGTCTTTTCCTGGTCATCAGGAAAGACTGCCACCTGATTGTACCCAGAATATCCATCGAGAAAGCAATAATACTTATTCCCTGCCAATTTTTCGAGAATTTGATCAATAAAAGGCAAAGGAAAGTGATCCTTTTGGGTAGCGGTGTTCAGCTTGCGGTAATCAATACAGACCCTCCATCCAGTTGAGGGTCTAGTGACAACTTGTTCACCTTGGTCGTTGAGTTCCACAGTAAAGCCTACCTTCTTTGGCACCACATGAATGGGACTGACCCATTTATTATCAACAATGGGATATATGATCCCAGCGTTCAACCACTTTAGGATTTCCTTTTTTACAACCTCCCTCACATTAGGGTTCATACGTCTCTGCATGTCCCTAAAAGGCTTGATGGAATTATCAGTATAGATGTGGTGCATGCAGAGTGTAGAGTCTATACCCTTAATGTCAGCAATGCTCCAAGCAATAGCTTCCTTGTGCCTAGACAGGCATTCAATCAAGGCTCCCTCCTGTGCCTCAGACAGCACAGCCGAAATGATAACTGGGAGCGTATCATTGGCACCTAGGAAAACATACTTGAGAGTGTCAGGGAGGGGTTTCAACTCAATGTTGGGGGCTTGTATGGTTGAGGGTTTCATAATAGATGTCCCCATCTCAGGTAGCAAATCTGCCTTCGGCGGAAATGATGGGGGAAGAGACTCAGCAGAAACTCCTAGCAATTCCTTTAGTTCTAGTATATCCCCTTCACATTCCTCCAAGAGATGGGAATGCTCATTTAGCATGACATGCTGAAGGGGGTCATCACATAACATTGCAGGAGTTGCCTCTTCAATCAGGTCATCTATCACCTCAACTTGAGAACAATCCTCAAGTCTAGCTTGTTTGTAAGCATCAAACACATTAAGCTGGATTTTCCTATTCCCAAAGCCCATTTTCAATGCCCCAGTATTGCAATTAATTGAAGCATGGGAAGTTGCAAGGAAGGGGCGGCCCAAAATGATGGAGGGTTTGGTTGGCTTGTTGGTAGGGTCAGTGTCCAAAACTAAGAAGTCAACGGGAAAGAAGAAATCCTCCACTCTTACGAGGACATCTTCCAAAATTCCCCATGGTGTCTTAAGTGATAGATCAGCAACTTGAAGGATTACAGGGCTAGGCTTCAGATTGCCTCCCCCAAGTTGTTCATACACGTAGCTCGGAAGGATGTTCACCCCCGCACCCAGATCAAGAAGAGCCTCATCAATTTGTAAGTCACCAATAACTACAGAGATATATGGGGCTCCTGGGTCCTTAAGTTTCGGGGGTGTGCCATGTTGAACAATTGAGCTAACAGAATCAGGTAGGACAACTTTAGATTGGACCTGTTTTCTAGATTGCCGCTTTTTCGTGCACAAGTCCTTTAAGAAGCGGGCATAAGACGGAATCTGCCTGATAGCTTCAAGCAAAGGCAGGTTAATCTGCACTTGCTTGAAAGTTTCCATAATCTCATCCGTCTTATCTTTGGCTCCAGATGAGCCAGCAGAAGTTTGCCCAGAGGTGGATAAGTGCTCTGGAAATGGCAATCTCGATCTCTGGGTGGAAGGGTTGTCATGTCGAGTAAGGGGTGGAACGGGGGCAACTTCTTCCGGTGAGGTGATTTCAAGCGGAGAAGATTTGGGCAAATCTTCTTCGGTGGGGGTGAAAGTCGGGGTGGATGTTTTTTTAGGGGGTGAGACTATAGGAGCATCGGGTTTGGAAATTTCTTTCCCACTCCTCAGAATAGTCACCGCCTGAGCATGCTCCCTAAAGACAATCCCTTTTCCTTTAGGATTTTCCTCAGCAGCACTTGGAAACTTCCCAGTCTCCCTCTGTCTAATGGCCTCAACAAGGTGTCCAATTTGTGATTTCATCTCATGTATAGCCTTGTCATGAGATTGGATGATGGCACTTTGACTTTCTTGCATAGTTTTCAACATCGCCTTCAATTCATCCATCTCAGAGGTTTTAGGTTGGGCAAAGGTCTGAGGTTGGTTCATTTGATGGTTTTGAAAGGATTGCGGTTTGTAATTCCCTGAATTTGAGACATTTCCTTGTCTCCATGAAAAGTTTGGGTGGTTCCTCCATCCCTCATTATAAGTGTTGGAGAAAGGATCATTACGAGGTCTTGGACGGAACCCTTGAGCGGCATTCAAATCCGCTTGTACAAGCTCAGGGAATTGGGAGGCCAAGTGGCAATCCACAGTGGCGTGTGTATTGCCTTGACAAATTACGCATTCGGAAGCTGGGGATGTGGAGGTGTTAGGTGTGAATGAACTCGGGTTCGACATAAGCCTTTCCATGTTTTGATTCAGTAATTGAATTTGATAGGCTAAATTCTGGGTGTCCCTTGCTTCATTCGCCTCCAACTTTCTTTGCATGAGAGTGGGCTTTCTATCCATGTAGGCAGAATTCAAGTGAATAGAATTCTCACTCAAAGTATCAAATAAGTTCCAAGCTTCATCCTTAGTCTTAGATAGAAAGGTTCCTGCACAGGCACCATCCACAGTTTGCCTATGCGAATCATTAAGTTCGGTGTAGAACCTTTCAACCAGTTGCCATTTAGGCACCTGGTGATGTGGGCAAAGTCTCAGCAAATCGTTAAAGCGCTCCCACGCATCATGGAAAGCTTCCCCATCCTTTTGAGCAAAACTCATGATTTCCCTCCTAAAGTGATTTGTTTTGCTCATGGGGAAGTACTTCTTCAAAAACTCCTTTTTCAGGGCATCCCAAGTATTTATATTATCAAGGGTGTGATACCAATACTTGGCTTTGTCCTTTAGGGAGAAGGGAAAGAGGGTCCGCATTTGAGCGTCATCAGTAACGCCCTGCAGCTTCACCGTGGAACAGACCTCGGTGAATTCCTCAATATGCCTGTAAGGGTCTTCCCTAGTAGTACCATAAAAGGAGGGTAGCAAGGATATGGTACTACTTTTGATCTCATATGGATTGTCCCCTCCAGGTCTACGTAGTGCTGGGTCAGCTTGGTTGGATGGGATGAAATATTCCTTAAGGCTCCTTTGACCGGCCATTTCCACCCTTGGGAGGTCTTTTCTTAGGATTCTTTCCGGTTCAGGATCAAATACAAGTTGTCTCCTAAGAGAACGCCTACCAAGCATGCACTACAAACACAATTCAAACGGACTTGTTTGGCCTTTACAGATTTAGGCTTTTGAATTAATTCAAATTGTAGGTGACAAAACAAGTTGCCCAATCAATTACGCGCCTATTGTCAACCTTCGAAATGCCTAAAAAGACCTAGTTGGAACTTAGGTATTCTTCCCTAAATCTCAAATGGTCAAGTAAATCCAAAGACGGAAGATCGAGGGATGCAAGTAGGCCTAAGCCTTCCTTTGAAGCTGTGCTTTCGCGGTGCTCCTCAACTACCCCCAAAAAATCCGTGACAGGGTATCTCCCTCTTTAGATTTACAAAACCTTTGATTTCCAGTTCCGAACACTTCAGAATCCAATGATAGGAGGGCTCTTGTCCTAGTCGTTTCAAGACTTAGGAGTGTCTAAATGAGTGTTATGGTGCAACAGATATAAGTGTGCATTCACCGCAAAATGATTTTGAATTTTTAATCTCACACCACGTTTTACAATCAAGTCCTTGATTTTTAGATGTCCCTCCTTTAATTAGTCTTTTTTTTTTTTTTTGAATATATGTGACCACTTGTTAGATCGCTTCAAGACAGACTTTGTGGTCTTTGCATTAAATCCTAAATGCAATGCGTGATCAAAAATATGATGCAAAGTAAGAGAATGCGTACCTTGCCTCTAGCGATCTTCGATGCAAAAATGCATGCAATTCAGAAAAGCAAATCTAGAGGCTGCTCATACAGACCTAAATGGTTCGTCCTAGGGCAAGCAGCTTCTAGTAGGCAGCTCGTTTTTTTCTTTTTCTATTTTTTTTAGAACTACTTATGCACAAGCAAATAAAAGAAATAATAAAAAAATAAACCTAAATCTAAAGAAAAGGGAACAGGCTCCCAAAAATTACCCAACACGGGTCCAAAACAAAATCGGGGAACAAACCCCTCAAAATATGCCCCAGAACAAGGGTTTCAAACTAACTGTAATGAAAAATTAAGTCTACAATCTTAATTCTATTCTAATTAAACTAATGACTAAATGGTGTCCGTCGCATCCTCGTCCTTCTCCTCCATTTAAAAATGGCTCGCCCAATTCTCGTCTGGCGACGTCAAGGGTCGCCTCTCACACTGGCTGATTCTTGCAAAAAAAAAAGAAAATAATGAATGGTCAAATCTCTATGCAATTGACAAATAATCAAAATAAAATTAGGCGAAATTATTGCGTCGGTTTCCTCCCTGGCAACGGTGCCATTTGACTGGTCGATCTTTCGCTTTTAAGTCGTTTGTAGTTTAATGTGGTGGAAAAATCGACTAATCAATTTTTAACAAGAAATAACCACTCGCAGAGGAGCGGGTCGTATCCACAGGGAGGCAATAACGTATTAAAATTCGCGCCACTAAAAAATGTTTGTTCGTAGTCAATTTGGACAAGAACCAAGCCAAGATTGCCTTTAGATTAAGGTTTAAGCAAGAAATAATGCTGAAATGGCAATTATGAGAAACTATAGGATATTTTCCGCAATGCAGAGTTAATAAAATATGATTAAAATTTGGCAATGGTAGAAAATGTAAATTTTAATTGAAGGTTTCCTCTAGCAAAATAGGGGAATTTTTCCCTGTTGTCTTGCATGACGAGGAGCCGATGACCGGGCGCGGGAAGCTCGGAGGAGGTCCCTTGGACCAAGAGCTTCGAATCGGTGGTGGCGGCGAGTCGCGCGGCGGCCGGAGGTGGCCGGACGAGCTCCAGTGGAGGTGCTACAGCCGGTGAGCTTGCGCGGCTGTTGGCGTGAGATCTGCTCGCACGCTGCTGCTGACGGCTCTGCAGGCGCGGGAGGACGGGTCTGCAGGCAGTTGAGCGGGTGCGGCTGTAGCTGGCGGGGGTGCGCTGCTGGCGGTTCTGCAGGCACGGGGGTGAACGGCATGGATTGCAAGTGCTGTTGGAGTTTTGCAGGCGCGGTTGCTGTTGCAGGCGTGGGAGGTGGGTGCTGCAGGCTGAGGAGTGCGTGCGCGGTCTAGAGGGCGTGGAGATGGCGAAGGCTGATGGTGGGTGCGGTTGCGCTGGAGGCTGGTGGGTGACGCTGCAGGCGTGGGCGCGCACGGATGAAGGCGTAGGCGCAGGGGTGGTGGTGCGGGCGTGAACTGTGAGATGGGCGGATGTGGCTGTGCGGGTGCGGGTGGAGTTCAGACGGGTACGCAAGCGGGTGATCGCAGGTGAGCGGGTAGCTTCAGACGTCTGGGAAATTCCCCAGACGTCTTAAGTTACTGAGAGGGTGGCTGAATCAGTAGCTCGGTGATGGTGGTCGGTGATGACGGCGAGGAGGATGCACGCTAAGGTGCTCATGGTGATGCGGCGAGCTCCGGATGGCGGTGTGGCCTGTCACACCACACGCCCACGGTGATGGAGACTCGTCGCCACAGTAGAGGCCGGCAGTGTGGAGTGGAAGAGAGAGGTTCTCTCTGCACAGTGGTGGGTCGGTGGCGGAGGCCTGCCTCGCTCAGCATCCTCTCTCCTCCTTTTGTAGCGGCCTGCACAAATTTGAATGGAGAGGCGGGAGCAGATCCACCTTCTCCGCCGATCCATGAATGTGCTTTTAGTGAGGCCGGAGGCGTTGCAGCGGCAGCCGAGCCGTTGCTGAGAAGAAGAAGAATAAAGAATATTATTAAAATATTATGGTTATTTATATACAAACCCTCAAGTTTTATGTTAACTAAAACAATATACTTAATTAGTTAACTAATTAGATGAATGGCATTCTAAGCTAATTCTAAATGCACTTAAAATATGAATGCAATGCATGGATTATGTAATTAAATTAAAAATATGAATTAATCTATTTACATCCTAATTTATGCTAAATAAATGTTAGAATTATCCTAATGTTTAGGCATTTAAATACTTAAATAGCCCACAACTATGGGCTAATCAATGTCCCCTAGGCAGGACTAACTTGGTAATTGAAGTTTAATTGGGTGAAGATCAAGGTCTTGTCTATTTGGACCAACTAGTGACAAAAAAGGTTGTCACGGTAACTGCGTTAACCTCTAGTGGTATCCCACCGTGCAGGGTGTCCTAGGGGGTCCCACCCTTCTGGCCAGCCAAGTAATCCAAGAGTTGGTGTAACCCAAGTCCATTTCGGGGTGCCAGGTTTAGGTCCATTTAGGGTATATACTTTAGGGCTAGCTTGTTTTCTTGATTTGAGGCTTTCTCTCATTTTAGGCCTTTGCCTTATTTTCACCAGCCCCTTGTAGTTGGTTGTCTTCCTGAGGAAGACCTTCTTTTATCTCTATTCTCTTCTTTTCTTGAATATCCATGAACCCATAGCATCCTTCTTACCCCCAGGGTTCTCCCTCTCCCAACCTAGCCTTGATTCCAACTCCTCCTGGTTGGGAGACTCATCCTCAGCAGCTGGGATGTGATTATTCTCATACTCCTTATCCCCAGCTTACTTAGAACCTGAACATCATTGATCAGATCCGACCCTTATCTAGATCAGAACCGATTGAAGGCCATAGTTGCTGAATTCCAGGAGTATAATAGGCATTATACGGATCAATGTGTCAAGCTCCTGGAGCAAATTAGACAATGCCAGGCACAATCACAATCATATCACTCATCCCAAGTACAAGAGACCTAGAATACCCAGCCTAGTGGATTTAGTGACCCATATTTTGGACCCACTATTTACTCTATTGACTCTTGCTACCTTGGGGAGGCATCCTGGACTCAACCAACCCAGAAGGCACCATTGGACCTACTTCATGATTTGGGTAGATCATTTGGGGAATGCACCATCTCTGATACCCCTTGACTTGGTGATATCTCACTTAAGAATTGGAATAACAGATCACAAGTATAGGACCACACATTAGGTTCTCAATCAATTCCCTCTATAGTCAGCCCCACCTAGGGTAATACACACTTTGATTCATATCCTGATTCATATAACCTTAAGTGGAGAGCTAATCCTGATATTTCACGGCCACCGCAGAGATCGACTCAGACTGAATATCAATCTAGGCCAGCCCAGCATTCCACTCAATCCACTTTAGGGTAACCATCTAGTCCAACCCAACCCACAACCACCCTTGATGATATCATGAATCTTCTATTAGACTTTGATAAGAAAAATGAAGAAAGGTTGACTAATCTGGAAAAACAAGTGAAATCTCAAGGGGATTAAATCAAGAGACTTCAAGAATCATTCTATCCCCGTATGCACACTCCTTTTCATTCTTATTCTCCACCTATTCTTCCGACCCCTCCTCCAATCTATCACATGTGCCATTGTGCAGGTGCCAATTCTTTGGCCTCTAAAAAGAAAGAGATGCTAAGAGCCCACCCAAACAATCTTATTCGGGCTCACCTAAAAATCTTAGGACCAAACTTGCATCCAGCTCTGACTCAAACTCTAGGGACAAAAAGAAGAAAAAGGCTCTTGAAATTGATTTGACCTATTTACCCTTTCCTGGGGCCTCAAAGAAAGAGTCAAAAGAAAATAAAAAGACCTGCACACCTAAAGTGGAGGTTTTGTCTACCAACATAAGTGCATTTGTTTTTGGCACTCTACCACCCAAATTGATTGACCCTGGAAAATCCTTCATATCTTGTGCCATCAAGGGATTTACCTTTAATAGAGCCCTTGTGGATCTAGGAACTTCCATCAGCTTGATTACTACTGCCCTTTTTGACTGCACTAGACTTGGAGGTCTACACCGCACACCTATCACCATTAAAATGGCAGATGGCTCCATCAATACACCTAAGGGGGTAGTTCATGACATGATCCTCAAAGTGCAAGGTCTTAGCTTTTTGGTTGATTTTATTATTTTATACATGGATATACCGAAAAAGCTAAGTGATTCACCCATCATTTTCGGTTGCCCTTTCTTGGCTACGGCCAATGCACGGATTGATTGTTACTTAGGATGTATGGAAATGAGTAGCGACAATGAGAAGATTTACCTTGATATTTATGCAGCCGCTAAGAAAATGAAGTCAGGGTATTTTTTGGATGATGTGGAAAGTGATTTGGAGGATAATTTGGAAGAAACCATTGCAATTGATCCTGGGTAGGACCACATGACTTGTATCAAGAATCCACTAGATCACAAAAGCCACCCTCCATACAGGATCAAATCTTTGACAGTATGGTTGACTATCTTGACTGGCCCAACCCAATTCAAACCCCTGCCCCTTGCAATGAATCCCAGATTACTCAATTGATCAAAATGGTTCATGAAATAAAAGAAGCTAGTGCTAGAGAATATGATGATATAAGAAAAGAGCTTCATAGAATCCAGGATGAGCAATGAAAATCAGGAACGTTTGAATTTAGGTCGGGTGTGCCACAACAGATTTTTGATTCTAAGGTTGTCATTGAGGATTCCTTAGATCTGACACCCAAGGTGGAGGATATTGATGACTCGAAAATTGATTCAGCCCATTCCACTTTCATGGAGGGACTCATTAATGAATCTAATGCCTAATTCCAACTAAGAAAGCAAGAGGAAATATCCCCTTATGAAAAAGATATTCAAGAGATTGAAAAATTATTAGGGATTACATATGATGAGTTATCTAAGGAAGTTAAGAATGTTGCTGAATCATGCAAATTTAATGACGATTGGGAATTGGAATTGAATGATTCGAAAGAGGAAAAAGAAATGGATGATGTCCAGGGAGAGACAAAGATTGATCAGTGGACCTTGACTTCCAGATCTGACCACACCACTTGGGTCATGCCTTCCATTCACCATCATTATCAAGACACATATGATTTTCCCCCCTTACACGACTCTAATCATACCCTAACCACCCGTCTTCTCCATCAACTCTTTGAGATGCCTCCATCTTCATCTTTTCCAAGCACCCACATTTATCTCTCTTTCTTTTGTAGCATCTGGTTGTAGATTTTCCCAAGCCCCATTATAGTATTTTTATGATTCTTTGGGCTTGGAATTCATGGATAGTCCGTCCATATTTGCGGCCTGCTGTTGGTGAACGAGATTAAACTTCTTATCATTTTACCTATCATTCTTAATATTGTGTTGATATATCCTTTTCGAGTTTACACCAAGCTGGAGGCATCAAATTCAACACTTATTTTATTTTTCTGCATATTTATTTTACTTCATAGGTGTTGGAATAATCAGAACAAAAAATTTAGGAGCTATTTTCGGTGATTTCTACCCTTTTATACCTCTTGACGTGCATTTATTCTTAGTCATGCATGAAAGTAGGCATGGGGGGGTAGTACACATAAACTGAAAAATTTTCTACCAACACCTAGAAAACCTTTCATACATCATGTTAATTGCACTTTAGGGTCCTTAATTTAAGAACAACAGACTCCACCTCCAATGTTCGCATTGGAGCTAGAAATCATCTTCAATAGCCACTTCTAACTCATCCACTCACCTTTTTTTTCTTAAATTTAGGACCAACCTAAATGTAAACCCAAATATGGGAAAAGTTTGAAGTGCAACTATGAAAGGTTATTCATCGCATCTATACATATTTCGTGCATGGATTTTTATCGAGAGGGATTGTATTCTTGAGTTGATTGCTTAATTTAGAATCCAGTACAAGTTTTTCACTTGCACGTAGACTTTGAAATGGATTCATTATGAAGACCAATAGACATCTTTAGTTTATCGAGGAGAAGCATTGTTTCTTTTCTTAAACCCTTGGACAATGGTTAGGGAGTCAGGCAAGTTGTCTTCCATTAGATACTCCAAACATTCGTGAGGTGAGAGTAGAGTGTCGACTAGTGCTTTAAGTCTAGTGTAAGGAATCTTAGTTTCTGGATAATTGGATAATTATACTCAGAGTTAGGCATAGTTTTCTCTCTTAGTTCTTGCATGCGAACTTTGTGTGTAAATTCTTGAGACACCAAATAAGGCAAATATGCAGAGATTGGGTTCAAATAAAACTTTGACTAAGGTGGATGGTCATGATTGTCCTTTATGGAATCCTTGGCTGAAAGAGGGTTATAGTGTGAAAGTTTAGAAAGTATGCCATCCTATTCATCCCTTCCTGATGCCGAGAGTAGGCACTTCCACCAAATAAACTACCCGATATCCTCTTGAACAACACCAAACCCCAATAATGCCTCATGAATCAAAATTGGAGTGTGTTGTGTTGTATCACGTTGTGTTGGTAGTTATGAAAAAAAAATAGAGAAAAGAAAAGAAAAAAAAAAGAAAAGAGAAAAAAAAGAAAAAATAGAAAAAGAGAAAAAGCCTGAAAAAAAAGGTTGAGTTCATAGTTGTGTTTATTTAATTTTGAGTTAATTGCATTGAGGCAACAATACCAACTGCCATTGTGATCCACCAAATATGGCCCTGACCTACTTTTTCTATATTTTTGATCATCCGAATGCTGGCTGGGAAATTCTAACCTAGTTATAGGGTTATTAGAACTTTAATTAAAGTATTAATGCCATGTGAGACTACCAAATATTGAGTACATTTACTAAATCTAGTGAGATTGTGAGCTCGAAAAGAAAAAGAAAAGAAAAAGAAGAAAAGAAAGAAAAAGAGAGTGTGTGAGTACAAAGGAACTAAAAGAGAGCATAGTTTTAGCCTCTCTCTGGGTTGAATTATTCGATAGTCTAAGAGATCTAGAGTCTGTAATACTAGGCTTTATGTAGCACCAGATGAGTGTGAGCCATCAAATACAAAACCACTTGACTCAGACATCTCCTACCTAAGCCAGAAATTCAAAGTGGAAATTACAGATTATTTGTTACATATCCCTGAGGGAAGAAGTTGCCTATCCCGATAGAATTTTTACTTAGGGTTAAGTATGAACTTTAAATGTGAATTGACATTTCACTTGTGTCCATTGCTTAAGCTACTGTTACTACACTTTCACATTGTCTGGATCTCTAGATTTTTGGATGAAAACAAGAGGAAAATCTTTAATCAAACCCTTGATAAAAAGAATAAGCAGCCCTTTAGGGACCGATTTGTAAATAATTTAGTTCATACACTTGCACTTAGTTTTGCATTTCTAAGGATTAGCAAAGTTTAGGCATGGGGGTAAAATGATGCAATTCATGATATGCATGATATGAATATAATATTTACAAATTAAGCTAGGTTCTAACATTATTTAGGTTGATTAAGACCTATGATTGCATAGGTCTTAATCAACCTAAATAATGTTAGAACCTAGCTTAATTTGTAAATATTATATTCATATCATGCATATCATGAATTGCACCATTTTATATAGAATAAGATGAGATTATCTTGCTATTTAATTTTTTTGTTTTTATTTGCAGGTAATAAGAAGATCCAAATAAAGCTAGGATGCGAAATAAAGTGAGAAAGAGAAGAAAGAAGCTGGATCCAGACAAGAGGAGTGAGGAGGATAGCCTTATCCCTACCCTTAGAAACCCTAGGATGACCTTCCTAAACCTAAAACCACTTCCATTAGGACATCTTGGCCTTAGAAACTAAAACATTGATAGCACTATCCATGTTCCTATTCACACTATCCTTATCCTTAAACCTCCACTTAGGATAACCTAAACCCATAATCCCAAAACCTGGATAACACCATCCACAGTGTTATCCTGCATCCACATATCCTATCCCACTATCCAGGTTCCTAAACCTCCTATCCCCAACCCAATTGAACTAGCCCACACCTAATTGGGTGCATCCATATTTGATTGGGTGCACCTAAACTCAATTAGATCCACCCAAGATCTAATTGATTCATACCTACCCATACAAGTCTAATTAGGCTCAGTAGAACCTATTAGATTCGACCTAGACCTATTTAGGTTCACACCTATTAGGATTACCTTAGCCTAATCACACATACACATCCAATTAAACCTAGTCTTAACCTATTTAGGTTCAACCCTAACCCAATTAGATTCTCCACACATAATTAGATTAGGACCTAATCCAACCTAGGCTAGACTAACCTATTCCTTCCTAAGCTTACACAACCTTAGTCTACGAAAATTAAACACACACCTAGCACTTTCCTATTCTAGTCCTCATTAATAGGTCACCAATTTAGATCCTAAATAAGTGGCACCTAAATTGGATCTTAACTTGCAATTTCCACTTTTTGTTTCCACCAAAAGTGGTGACAACCAAAGATGGAGAACTTCCCATAAAAGCCCAACCAAAAAGTGATCGCAAGTCATTCCTTATGCTGGCCCTCTCCTCAACTTGCGATCTCCTCTCCTCTTCTAACCTTAAGGTTGTCCACCCTCCTCCTCTCAAGGCCACCTATGGTGCTCCTCCTCCTCTAAAGCTCCTCCATGGGTGGTTGCTAGTAAGAAGGAGGCCTGATGGGAACACCATCATAGGCCCTAACTAGCCACATTTAGTTAGATTTGGTTCATTAAAGCTCCAACATAATCATCTGGGGCTCGTAATCCCGCATTATTTTGAATTGAGAGAAGAATGAGAAATCAGGGTTAATTCTATAATTTTAACGGCACATCATGAACACAGAATAACCATGGGGTCACTCAGGGGTTAAATAAAGGTCAAATGAGATCAAAAGTCCAAAAAGTGGGTAAACACTGACATAAACGGGGTTTTACGTGTTTTGAGAACCAAAACAGTACACCAAAACCCTAATTTCAGACCCTCTTAACTTAAAGAAGTTATGGTTGGGATAAAATTCATCTAAACCTCCTAAAATTCATATAAAAATATTTTAAGAGGTTTGGTACCCTTTGTTTGACCATCTGAACCTATTTTGACCTAGAGCAGAGTTGCAGTTGGGATTTTACCCTAATTTGGGCTCCCGTGCAAATTGCCTAGGAAAAAATGGTCAAAACTGAAATCCAAATTCACCATTAGATTCCTTGGATCCAAATTAGGTTAATACCAAAATTTGGGCCCAATCAGAGTGCATCTTGACCTAGTTTGCAATTCAACCCTTTAAAATTCTATTTCTTACATTTACCCCCTTAGGTTTAGAATTATTTGCAAATGGGTCCCTAATGATGAGAACACCATCATGAGTCATAACTAGCTTAGCTTGATCTAATTAAGTCAATAAAAGTTCTTATATATCCATCAGAAGGTCTTAAGGGCATAAAACATTGATTTAAGAAGAAAATAAGAATACAAGGTTATTTATGCAAATTTATCATTTTATCACAAAAATAGAATAACCGTGGGTTCTCTCAGGGGTGGAACAAAGGTCCAATGGTCTTAAGAGTCTAATAAGTGGGTCAGAACAGATAGAAGAGGGTTTTCATGTGTTTTAGGAATTAATGGACATCTGAAACCTTAAAAACAGACCTGCTTAATCTACTAAAGTTCTGGTCAGGATAAAATTTACCTAAAATATCTAAAAATCATATAAAAATATTCTCTAGGATTTGATACCTTCAATTTGACCATTGGAACCCATTTTGACCTAAAACAGATTCTCAAACAGATATTTACCCTAATTTGGGTAATTATGCAAATTACCTAGTCAAACTAGGTCAAAATCAAAATCCAACTTCACCATTGGATTCCTTAGGTCAAAATTAGGTTTGTGCCAAAATTTGGTCCTAATATGAGCTTGTTTCAACCTAGTTTGCAAATTGGCTTAAGTCTAATTTCCTTTATTCCACATGGGTCCTTAGCTTTTGAGTTTCTTACATAAAGGTCCCTATCTTTATCATCATTTTCTTCAAAATGGTCCCTGCCGCCATGAATCCTAATCCTACAACTCCAGCGACCTTAAAATGGCATGTTCTTAGGTCAAAATTAGGTTTGTGCCAAAATTTGGTCCTAATATGAGCTTGTTTCAACCTAGTTTGCAAATTGGCTTAAGTCTAATTTCCTTTATTCCACATGGGTCCTTAGCTTTTGAGTTTCTTACATAAAGGTCCCTATCTTTATCATCATTTTCTTCAAAATGGTCCCTGCCGCCATGAATCCTAATCCTACAACTCCAGCGACCTTAAAATGGCATGTTCTCCTTGATTCCTTGACGAATCCCTCTCAGATTTGAAAGGGAAGTTCGTCAAGGAATTCCCTTCCTTTTGAGCCAATTCCTAAGCCCTAAAACTTTTCCAATCTCTCATGAGAACACGTGAGAGATTAGGATGTCTTGGAATTTCTATCTTCGACGAGCTTCCCAAGACCAAAGCACCCTCCAGAGGCCTATAAAAGATGCCTTAGATCAGACCGAAGATCCTAAGCTTGATTCGGGTCATGAAACCCCTCCCTTCCTCTCTCCGCTCCGGCCAAAAAGCTCTGCAAGCTCCGGCAATTCCTCCTGACCTCCTTCACCGTCTGTCCATAATACCAGTGGCCGGATTTCCTTCCTCTCTCTCGTCTGCTCTTGGCTGTACCAGCAGGACAATCATTCCCGTCTTCGTCGCCATTCCTACCTTCATCGGAGCACTTCGCCTACTCCATCGCTGACGTACCCTCAGCATGGATTCTCCCCCCTTTTGTCCATTTAGATTAGGTTAGTAAGGCTTAGTAAGGTATACACTATCTTTCCCTCTCTCCATATCCCAATTTCGACCCTTGACGCAGCCGTTCACCTCCGTTGTCGTCTGCTCCGACCAGATCTTCGGCGAGGCTCCCCGCTCATTCCACTACTCCAAACACCTCGCCGACCACCTCACGACCTTCACCACACCACCCTCTACAAAACCCCATCCTATTTCACCCTATTACGCACCCAGCTACTACACCGAACACACCCACCTTCGCCAACCTACTCCGTCACCGTCTGGCCACCATAGCCACTCTCACTCCACGCTGCACCCACCACCACATTCGCCATCTCACGGTGATCCTATCGAACGTTTCTGACAGGGCCAAAAACCCGTTCTTGTATTTTTAGGTAGCAGGTCCTCTGTCGCCATTGTCGTAGCTTCGAGCGAAGCTTAAAGCTTGCTCTAGCACCTGCAAGCCCTAGGTGAAGTCCTGGGTGCAGCAGAGAGTCTCCAGGATCACAACCCAAGGACCAATTTGGCTCTTTGACTAGGCCTTTGACTGCAATTGAACGAAGAAGTAGTTGCAGCTGCACGCAGAAGGAAGGTGGTGGGATAGTCCCACCTCGGAAGTTGAAGAGCACCCGCAGCCGAATAAGTTGATTTTCTATCATAGGCTTATCGCCTCAATTGACACAGGGGGTGAGGTCCCCGCTCACCCATCACCTGCGCCTCGCTCGTGACCCGTTCACCTGCGGGCCTGGAGTAGATCCGACCCGCCTAAGTTGTGTTCACACCTCTCTCATCACCCACTGCCGGTGAGTCTGGTCCCAGGTGCACTCTACTCGAATACCCGATAACCCAGACTGTGACCTTAGGAGGGCGGATCCCAGAGAGAGAAGGAGAGAAAGCACGCGGGGGTAGGGGGGTTTTTCTCTGTGGTTCGACGGCTGACACTTAGCCGTTTAAGGAATCCTTCTCCCTGTGCGTGAAGAAAAAGAAGGGAAGAGTAGCTACAGAATAGAGAAGAGGAAGAAGAGAGAAGTCTGAGAAGAATAGAGAAGAGGAAGAAGAGAGAAGCCTGAGAAGAAGAGAAGAGGAATTGAAGTAAGAGAAGAAGAGTAGTACCTTTGAATGATTTAAGCTGTCTGACCGGCTAAGCAGATGTCTGAGATTTAATAGAAGTGCATTATGCACTTATCCTACGTGGCATTTAATTGATTAGTATTATTGAAATATTTGATATAATTGTGAGGGGTAGTTGGTGATTCAAATCACCATTTTACCCCATTCTTTTTGCACTCTTTGACATATGCTTTCATTCATATATCATTATTGCTTGGAATTCTATTGCTTATATATGTGTGTTGAATTGCAATCTTGAGAATCATTTTTGCCAATTGCTTCCTATGTTCGATCTCGGACTTTCATTTGAGTAATAAATTTTATTTGTTTTTCGCGCTGATTCAACCTATACTACACGCATTGATTTTAAAATGCAATTCAAAGCGACTAACATTTTGGCGCTGTTGCCAGGGAGCAACGTGCAACTTTGATCTCGGGATTGCAAGATCTGATTTGGTACTACCTTGCTCTATCTCTTTTGACTGTGATCTATTTCAAGGACTCATTGGAGGAGGATCAGCCGCACATCAGCCACTCCAGGGCTAGGTAAACTCCATCCACCCTCTTCTAAGCCCCTAATTCTGAAAAGCTAAAAAAGGAAAAAAATCAATTAGGGCTACTTGCATTCTATTCTTAGATTAATCATCAAGTTGCCTGATTTAATATATTATATTTAGACAACATCAAAATCCTAATTTGTGTACCTACTTAGGGCTTAAGGTATCTCGGGCTATCACCTTTTTGCTTGAGCCCTAGGTACTACATTTGGATAGATTAAATTGGACCAATAAGAGCCAATTAGGGTTTCCAGTTTAGGGTTTTAGAGACACACTTTCTTAACCAAGAATTAATCTTCCCAAACATTGTGTGCCTAAGCCTTGGTTGAATTGATCTATTCAAGCAAACCCTAAAATCAGGCTCTTAATTTCATTTGAACACTAAAAGAGGGACCTAAATTTTTCAACAGACAAAACAGGTGAAGTTGACCCACCTTGTTGGGTTAACCAATCTTCAAATTAGGTCACTTTGCACAAAAACATCTTAAAGTTCAAGTGAAATCATAAACACCTTTGCTCTTAACTTAAAATTGGTAGACTTAAGAGGTCAAGTCCCCATTCTGGTCTACCTGGATCCTCAGTGACAAGAGAGATCGGGTAGGGGAAACCCTGTGACTCATGGGGTGCTCTACCGTGTAGGGGTCTTCGCGGGACTCTCCCTCTCTGGCTACCCAGGCAATTCTCAGGTGGACGACATTCTGACTAAGGGGTATCATCCACCCCGAACCTCTATAGTCATCCAAAATTTTTGGGTGTCTTGATTGGGTCCATCGCCTACTATCCCTCATCTATTCCATTAGTGCATGTTTGGGAGGAGGTCCTTAAGACCATCATTGAGGCCTCCATTAGCTATTCACTCTTGTCGAGGTCGAGCCTTGACTTCCGTGTTTGTGCAACAACCTGATCACATTGACATATCCTCTGATTCAGAACCTACTTCCCCTTTATCAACTATGGATCACCAAGAAGATCAACCTAACCTTGGGCAACAAATCCATGATTTAGAAAATCAAATCAATGCCATCATCAACCCACCGCTGCATCCTCAAATGCGAGATCACTATAATTTCGCAGCGATGGAGATCGAACCTTGAATCAACATTCCCGTGGGAGGACCTGAGGTGGATCTCAAGCCTAGTATGCTTCATATGACCCCAAAATTTCATGGTTTGAACTCCTAGGATCCTTTCCAGCACATCAAAAATCTAAAACATTTGTCCCACACTTTTGGGGCAGATGTACAGAATCAGGATGGATTACTCTTGAAACTCTTCTCATTCTCTCTGGTTGACAAAGCTGCTCACTTGTTCCAAACTCAACCACACACTATCAACACATGGGGAGAACTTCAAATTGCCTTCCTGCAAAAATTCTACCCCATTGGTCGTACAAATACAATGTGGCACCAAATCACACACTTCTCCCAAAGAGTGGGAGAATCTCTACATGAAGCATGGGATCGCTTTCTGGATCTTATGCGTAAGTGCCCCCATCACGGAGTTCCAAAGTGGGAACAAGTCCAATCCTTTTACCACAGACTCCGTGAGGAGATCAAGCTCTTTGTCAATGCAACCTGTGGTGGTAGCATCATAGGTCAACATGAGGACACGATCTGGGAAATTCTCGAGAACATGTGCAAGAACTCCCTGAACAATGAGTCATTGGGTGCGTACGACCGGACGTCCACCTACGCATTGACAAATAATTGGGAGGTACACGAATCCCGAGGCCTTTCCGCATCCATTGATCTGAAGTTGGTAGCCAGTCAATTGGATAAGGTCTCTATTATCGAGAAGAAGGTGGACGACATCACTCGTCATCTACACAAATCCACCTTTGCACCTCAAAGCACATATGCACACCCACGCACGGGAAGGGGGGCTATGCACAACATCTACCACTCCCCAGGGATGGATGCATATCCACCCCCGTCTGATTATGGCTTTGGAGGCAACTCTGGGTTATCCCACCTTAGTTGGGGGAACTCTGAACCCCCGTACCCTGATTATCTTGGAGCTCCTCAAACCTGCGAGGATCTCCACGCCGTCCAAGATAATCCTTTCTCCAATACTTACAACCCTAGATGGTGGAATTATCCTAACTTTACATGGTCGGGAAATAACCCAAATCTAAGATCCCAATTCCCACCCCGACCACAAAACCAGCGACCATATCAACCACCTCAACCAAGACCTAATCAAAATTTTCAATCTGGACCACCTAAAGAAGATCAGACATCTTTGATTTTCCAAACCTTGGTTGACATGCAAAAACAACACAAAGAAGAGATCTCTGAGTTATGAAATCAATTGGCCCAGCTGGCAAGTGCTTGCCAGCCTGGTGCACTTCCTTCTCAGCCTCTTCCAAACCCGAATAACGTACTGAACCAGAGGTGCGTTATGAACCCAAATCAGGGTCAAGCTCACTTTGTTTACCAGGCCCCTTTTGCTCCATCACCTGACGGGATGGATGCATCAACTTCATACGCAGGATTTCATCAGTAAACACCTATTTTGCTCAACCCAAGCCAAAATCAGCCAGGATTAAATTCCGTCACCACCCGTAGTGGCAGAGCAACACAAGACCCACCTTTTCCTAGCCACAACATGCTTGAGACCATAAAACCTAACCCTAGATTGGTCATCCAGGACACACCCATCCCTAATAAAGAGCCTGAACCAATTCTAGAGGAACCATCTAAGGTTCCATTTCCTGAGGCCTTGACCAAGGGAAAGAAGACAACCAAACCCGTGGCACCTGAGGAGGACCTAGTCAAGCTCTTTGAGCAGGTCCATATAAACTTCCCCTTGATAGATGAGATTCTCCACGTACCAGCTTATGCACGATTCTTGAAAGATGTGTGTACACCTAAGCGTAAGCCGCGAACCAAAGGTAGGAACCCAATCGTACTGTCAGAGCAAGTCAGCTCCATCATTTTGAGCAAACTCCTGCTTAAGGTAAAAGATCCAGGCATCCCTTTGATCTCCTATGCTATCGGTGATATACAGTTTGACCGAGCCTTATTGGACCTAGGAGCTTCCATCAATTTGATACTTACATCCCTACTAGATTACTTTGAGGAATTTGAGCTTAAACCGACAGAGATGACTTTGCAGTTAGCCGATTGATCTATTAAGTCACGAAAAGGAATTCTTGAGGATGTCATAGTTAGGATACCTGATTTCTATTTTCCCTTGGATTTCATTTTCTTAGACATGGATGCTCCTGAGAACTTGAAGAATACACTGATTATATTAGGGAGACCCTTTCTGGCCACAGCTAGGGTCAATATTAATTGTGAGGAGGGCCAAATTGAGTTAAAATTTGGGAGCAAGACATTGAAAATCGACATCTTTAAGGCCCAACAAGGAATTAATTGTGGGGTTATCGAACAAAATTTAGATATCAAGTTTGTGGTTGATGACCTATGTATCGAGGAAAACCTGACTATTTCTGATCAACCACAAGAAGATCAAAACCCGCTATTAGAGGAGCCTAAACATAACCTAGACACACCCATAGCTCCTTCCTTTGCTCCCGACACCCACCCTGAACCACCTGCTGCTGCTGATAGTCCTGTTATGGAACTGAAGCCCCTCCTTGACCATCTGAAATATGTCTTTTTGGGTTCTAATCAGACATTTCTTGTGATTATCAACTCTTGACTCACATCTGATCATGAAACACGCCTGATTACTATCCTACAGCAGCATCGGAGAGCCATTGGATGAACTCTCGATGATCTGAATGGTATTAGCCCCTCATATTGCACACATCACATCTATACCAAAGAGGGCTCACGACCATCCCATGAAATGCAGAGACGCCTAAATCCAAATCTGCAGGATGTCATGAAAAAGAAGATCATTAGATGGTTAGATGCAGGGATCATCTACCCGATCTCCGACATTTAGTGGGTGAGTCTAATCCAAGTTGTGCCTAAGAAGGCATGACTCACCGTGATCACGACTGAAACTGAAGAAACCATTCCGACCCGTATAGCGAACTCGTGGAGAGTCTGCATTGATTACAGAAGACTCAATTCCTCCACGAAAAAGGATCATTTCCCACTACCGTTCATTGATCAGATACTCAAGAAACTAGTGGGAAATTGATTCTTCTGCTTTTTGGACGGGTACTCTGATTATAACCAGGTCGTAATCCATCGTAAGGACCAAGAGAAGACCACCTTCACCTACCCCTTCAGGACATATGCGTTCCAGAGGATGCCCTTTGGTCTTTGCAATGCACCCACTACTTTTCAGTGGTGCATGCTTGCCATATTCTCAGATATGATAGGTGAATACCTTGAAGTCTTCATGGATGACTTCTCGGTATTTGGAGAATCTTTTGATGATTGTCTCCTGCACTTGGTCCAAATCCTCAAGAGGTGCATTGATGTGAATCTGGTTTTTTCCTGGGAAAAAAGCCACTTCATGGTACCTGAGGGAATTGTACTGGGACATCTCATCTCTGAAAAAGGCATCCAGGTTAATCGAGCCAAGGTAAATCTAATTTCCAAACTCCCTATGCCTAGCTTGGTCAAGGACATCCGATCCTTTCTGGGGCACGTCGATTTTTACCGTCGATTCATTCCTGATTTCTAGAAAATCACGCGCCCCCTGACTACTCTTATCTCCAAGGATGCCCCCTTCGAAATTACCGAGGAGTGCACTCAGGAGTTTGAGATCCTACGTGATCGAGTCACCCAAGCACCTATCCTGCAGTCTCTTGATTGGTCTCAACCCTTTGAGATCATGTGCGATGCATCTGATTATGCTGTGGGTGCGGTACTTGGGCAGAAAATAGACGGGAAACCCATGGTCATCTACTACGCTAGCAAGACACTTGACGAGGCTCAGCGTAACTACACAGTTACGAAGAAAGAGCTGCTAGTCGTAGTATTTGCCCTGGAGAAATTTAGATTGTATCTTTTGGGTTCCCGTGTTATCATATACTCGGATTACACTATAGTAAGGCACCTCCTCGCGAAGAAGGACGTGAAATGTCGACTAAGCCGCTGGATCTTGCTATTGCAAGAATTTGATCTCGAGATTCTTGATAAAGCAGGAAAGCAAAATGTGGTAGCTGACCACTTATCCCGCCTTCCTTCTGACATTATTGACCCTTCCAGACCCATCACAAAACACTTTCCTGATGAACACCTTCTGACTATTAGTGCGAGACTTCCTTGGTTTGCTAATTTGGTGAACTACTTGGCATCACATCAAATCCCATCCGATTGACTGAAGGCCAAGAAAGACAAATTGCTTTCTGATGTCAAGTACTACATCTGGGAAGACCCGTACCTCTTCCACATTGGTGCTGATCAGATCATCAGACAATGCATCCCAGAAGCGGAAATTCAGGACATTTTGACCTTTTGCCATGACCAGGCCTGCGGTGGACACTTCTCTGGACATAAAACCATAGTAAAAGTCCTCCAGTGCAGCTTTTATTGGCCCACAATTTTCAAGGACGCATACGATCACTATAAGGCATAGACTCGTTGCCAGACCTTGGGCAACATGAGCCACCGCGATATGATGCCTTTACAGCTGATTCTCGTATGCGAAATCTTCGATATCTGGGGGATTGATTCCATGGTGCCCTTCCCTATCTCGGATGGCTTCGAGTACATTCTTCTTGCTGTTGAATACGTGTCCAAATGGATCAAAGCCATCCCGACCTGAACCAACGATCATAAGGTGGTAATCAAATTCATTCATCAGAACATCTTTTCTCAGTTCGGGATTCCACATTATCTCTGATGGAGGGACCCATTTCACGGATGCTCAGTTCAGATCACTGATGACCAAGTACGAGGTATCACACTGAATCTCCACTCCTCATCACCCCCAAACCAATGGTCTAGCTGAGCTTTCAAATCGGGAGATCAAGAAAATCCTTTAGGTCACTGTCTGACCTGAAAGGAAAGATTGGTCATCTCGACTTCCAGAATCCTTGTGGGCTTATAGGATCGCCCACAAGACCCAATTGGGAATGTCTCTTTTCAGATTGGTGTATGGGAAGGCATGTCACCTCCCTGTCGAGTTGGAGCACAAAGCCTATTGGGCTATACGGAAGTGTAATCTAGATCTTTCTAGGCAGGAACCCACAGACAGCTTCAAATGAGCGAGATCAATGAACTATGCAATGACGCATACGAGAACTCAGGAATTTACAAAGGGCGAGTTAAGGCCTTTCACGATAAGCACATATCCAGAAAGATCTTTCACCCTGGTCAGAAAGTCCTACTCTTTGATGCTAAACTCAAACTGTTCCTAGGAAAATTTAGATCAAAATGGATTTGACCATCTCTTATCCGACGGATTTTTGGAATTGGAGCCATTGAAATCAGTCAACCCAGCCTTGATTCTGAACCTTTTATCATGAATGGCCAGCGACTTAAGCCGTTCATTGAACTCACCGATATGAACTTGGCTGAGGTATCTTTTGATCTCCATTCTCCTTGAGCTCATTGCGTTCAGCTGATAGCGTTAAACTCAGCGCTTAATGGGAGGCAACTTGTCATCTTGTTGAAAAACCTGAGACCTATCTTGACACATCTTGTGCTGAACTCATATTGTACTTTAGGGTTCGTCCATTAGAACAACCGACTCCACCTCTGGTACTCGTACCAGAGCTTGAAATCGTCCGCAACAGTCACCCCGACCCATCCACCCACCCAAAACTTGTTCTAATGTACAATCTAAGTTGAATTTGAACCTACCTAATTTACAATGAGGACATTGCAAATCGTAGGCATGGGGGGTATTAAAGTGCAAAACGCTGTGAGAATCACTTCACAAGAAAGGGTTTCATAAAAAAAAACATATTCCACAAAAAAAACCAAAAATAAAAAAATAAAAATTGAAAAAGAACAAAAAATGGAAAAGGGAGGAAATTTTGGAAATTGCATATCATTCTCGAGGAGGAAAAGGGTGTTGGTGCTAGAGCACCACGATCATTTGTTTTGATGATAACAAAACACGTGTTATTTAAAGTGGCCTTCCAGACGTCTGATGCAAGAATTAGACGTCTGATAACCCTGTCAAATGTAATCATTGTCCTGATTTCGGCCTGATTCTCTTGGACTTTGTTCCCAACGGCTATAGAACCTTTCCTAAGCCTTCCAAAGCCTTCCTAAGGCCTCTATAAATAGAGGGGAACCTTTGCAACACAAACATACACTAAGAGAAACACAAGAGACACACTTGGATACACTTAGCTACACACTTCCACACTCTTTTGTGTCCAGAAAAGATCTTGCTCTCTAAGCTCAAGCTCCATCATCTTGAGAGCATCAAGCCTTCGCGCACCCGCTCTCCCGCCGTTGTCTACGAGAGCGACATTGCGCCGTTGCGTGGCTCACGCACCCGCGTCATCGTCGACGCACTCCTTGCAAAGGGGAGTTTCCTAAATCCTATAGAAGCTTAGGTTTATTACTTTGTTGGCTCTATAGGTTTGTTGTTTATTTTATCTTTGTCTTTTGGTTGGGTATTCGCTTTGCGAATTCCCGTCTCCTTCGTGGGACAAAATCTTTCTCGTGGAGAGAAGGGGTTGAGGAACGCTACCCTCGTACTTGTAGCGTGGTTGTACTGAGGTTGAATCACCCTCGTTTTAAAGTGATTCGGTTAGTGGATTTGATCAACTAGGTTGATCGGAAAATCCTAACTCGAGAGGGTTAGGTGGTGGTTTTCACCCGGTTTGGGTTTCCACCTAAAAATACTTGTGTACATTTTGTGATTGCTTATTTTGTGAGATTGCTTTATATATTTTATTTTCTCAATTATTACGTCACCCCTCCTCGTAGGGAAGAACCTTCAAAGGGGAGTGATATAAATGTCAAAAAGGAGCAGTAATTTGAAATAAAAAGAGAGTCATTAGTAAAAGATTAAGGAATCTGCTTAGTTCTAGACCAAATCAAAAGAAAGAAATAAAAGATAAAAGTACTAAGAGACAAAAAGAGATTAGTATTAACGCTGATCTTAGGCTTCTTGGGCTATATTTTAAGGCTTAAACATTCAAGTATTCGTTAAGATCTGGATAGTCCTCAAGAGGTTGAGGAAAATGCGAAGCTTAAGTATTAGGTTTAAGGATTATTCAGCCTCGTTAACTGACCTCTGATTTGCGGGACTCGGTAACCTAAGCACCCTAATTCACACATAGTCTGGTTCAGTGCACTTAATTATCAAAATCACGCAAATGCATTAATTTTGTTCTAAAAAAGCTACCTCTATTAGGAGCGGCTTATCAACACAAGTTGATTTGGAAGAGTTCCCAGTGCGGAGAGGAGGGAAATTCCCCTCAAAGATGCACAATAACATACCGTCTCCTCAGTGCTTGTCTCCAAGGATATCTAAATATCCTACCGGGGGCATGTAAGCACCTTGTGCCAGTTCAGGTGCCATGGGCAGGATTATCTCGAAATGTCGATTACCAGGGCCTGAATTTAGCTACAGAACGCCATGGGCAGTATTATCTCGAAGTGTCGAAATCTAGGGTTCTGGGGGTTGCCATGGGCGGTGCTATCTCAAAGCATCGATTGCCAGGGACCCTGCGAGGATTGATGGTGGGAGCTAGGAATCTGATATAGACCGTTTTGTAAAGCCAATCCAAAGCTAGAAATAAAGAAAGAAAAGAGAGAGAATACTCTACAAAAATAAAAAATCTTCTGTCTCTCTCTTACAAAAACTCACTGCAAACTGAATCGGGATTAAACATGTTTTAAGCACGGGTGCTTTAACTGCAGAGTTCAACGAACCTTAGGTTAGTTCCTGTGGGCCTTAGAAACCTTCGTGGTGGATTGAGGCTAGAGCTAGTCAGGTTCGGATCTTGGTTGGTACTTGAGCACCTCTAGGCCTATTATTAGCATTTGACCTAATCTACGAAAGCTAGCACAGGTATGGGACTAGAATTTAAGTTAATTTCATGAGATTTGCTAAGGGACTAGCAAAAGCTAGGTATGGGGGTATGATTGGAACACCATCATGAGTCATAACTAGCTTAGGTTGATCTAATTAAGTCAATAAAAGCTCCTGCATATCCATCGGAAGGTCTTAAGGGCACAAAACATTGATTTGAGAAGAAAATAAGAATACAGGGTTATTTATGCAAATTTACCATTATATCACAAAAACAGAATAATCGTGGGTTCTCTCAGGGGTGGAACAAAGGTCAAATGGTCTTAAGAGTCTAATAAGTGGGTCAAAATAGATAGAAAAGGATTTTCATGCGTTATAGGAATTAATGGACATCTGAAACTTAAAAAATAGACCCGCTTAATCTACTAAGGTTCTGGTAAGGATAAATTTCACCTAAGCTCTCTAAAAACCATAAAAAATATTCTCTAGGGTTTGGTACCTTCAATTTGACCATTGGAACCCATCTTGACCTAAAATAGATTCTCAGACAGACATTAGCCCTAATTTAGGTAATTATGCAAATTACCCGGTAAAACTAGGTCAAAACCAAAATCCAACTTTACCATTGGATTCCTTAGGTCAAAATTAGGTTTGTGCCAAAATTTGGTCCTAATATGAGATTGTTTCAACTTAGTTCGCAAATTGGTCCAAGTTTGATTTCCTTTATTCCACATGGGTCCTTAGCTTTTGAATTTATTACATAAGGGTCCCTATATTTATCATTATTTTCTTCAAAAAGGTCCCTTCTGCCATGAATCCTAATCCTACAACTCCGACGACCTTAAAATGGCATGTTCTACTTGATTTCTTGATGAATCCCTCTCAGATTTGAAAGGGAAGTTCGTCAAGGAATTCCCTTCCTTTTGAGCCAAATCCTAAGCCCTAAAACTTTCTCAATCTCTCATGAGAACACATGAGAGATTAGGGTATCTTGGAATTTCTATTTCCGACGAGCTTCCCAATCCTAAGGCACTCTCCAAAGGCCTATAAAAGATGCCCCAGATCAGATCGAGGATCCCAAGCTTGATTTGGGCTGTGAAACCCCTCCCTTCCTCTCTCCGCTCCGACCAAAAAGCTCCGCAAGCTTCGGCGATTCCTGTTGACCTCCTTCGCCGTCTATCCATAATACTAGTGGTCGGATTTCCTTCCTCTCTCTTGTCCTCTCTTGGCTGTACCAGTAGGAGCATCATTCCCGTCGTCGTCGCCGTTCCTACCTTCACCGGAGCACTTCGTCTACTCCGTCGCCGACGTACACTCAATGCAAATTCTCCCCCCTTTCATCTGTTTATATTAGGTTAGTAAGGCTTAGTAAGGTATATACTATCTTTCTCACTCTCCATATCCCAATTTCGGCCCTCGACGCAGCCGTTCACCTCCATTGTCCTTCGCTTCGACCAGACGTCCGACGAGGCTCCCCGCTCATTCCACTACTCAAAATGCCTCACTGACCACCTCACGACCTTTGCCACACCACCCTCTACAAAACCCCCATCCTATTTCGCCCTATTATGCACCCGGCCGCTACACCGAACACACGTACCTCCGTCGACCTACTCCGTCACTGTCCGGCCACCATAGACACTCCCACTCCACACTGCACCCACCACCACATTCGCCATCTCACGGCGATCTTGCCGAACGTTTTTGACAGAGCCAAAAGCCCGTTCTTGTGTTTTCAGGTAGCAGGTCCTCCACCGCCATTGCCGTAGCTTCGAGTGAAGCTTAAAGCTTACTCCAGCACCTGCAAGCCCCAGGTGAAGTCCTTGGCACAGCAGAGAGTCTCTAGGATCACAACCCATGGACCAATTTGGCCCTTTGACTGCAATTGAACGAAGAAGTAGCTATAGCTGCATGTAGAAGGAAGGCGGTGGGATAGTCCCACCTCGGAAGTTGAAGAGCACCTGCAGCTGAATAAGTTGATTTTCAGTTATAGGCTTATCGCCTCAACTGACATAGGGGTGAGGTCCCCGCTCACCCATCACCTATGCCTTGCCCGTGACCTGCTCACCTGCGGGCCTGGCGTAGATCTGACCCACCTAAGCCCTGTTCACACCTTTCTCACCACCCACTGCCGGTGAGCCTGGTCCTGGGTGCACTCTACCCGAATACCTGATAACCCGGACTGTGGCCCTGAGAGGGCGGATCCCAGAGAGAGAAGGAGAGAAAGCGCGCGGGGGCAGGGGGTTTTGCTCTGTGGTTCGACGGCTGACACTTAGCCGTTTAAGGAATCCTTCCCCCTGTGCGTGAAGAAAAAGAAGGGAAGAGTAGCTACAGAATAGAGAAGAGGAAGAAGAGAGAAGCCTGAGAAAAATAGAGAAGAGGAAGAAGAGAGAGGCCTGAGGAGAAGAAGAGAAGAGGAGCTGAAGTAAGAGAAGAAGAGCAGTACCTTTGAATGATTTAAGCTGTCTGACCGGATGGGCAGACGTTTGAGATTCAATAGAAGTGCATTGTGCACTTATCCTACGTGGCATTTTATTGATTAGTACTGTTGAAATATTTGATATAATTGTGAGGGATAGTTGGTGATTTAAATCACCATTTTACCCCATTCTTTTTGCACTCTTTGACATATGCTTTCATTCATATATCATTATTGCTTGGAATTCTTTTGCTTATATATTTGTGTTGAATTGCAATCTTGAGAATCATTTATGCCAATTGCTCCCTGTGTTCGACCTCGGACTTTCATTCGAGTAATAAATTTTATTTGTTTTTCGCGCTGATTCAACCTATACTACACGCATTGATTTTAAAATCCGATTCAGAGCAACTAACACCTAACTTCTCGTCATTTTCTTCACTTAGGTCCCTACCACCATTGGCGGTGGGAGCGCACCTTTAGCGAAGATTCAAGGGAGGCTTTCTCCCTCAAATCAGAGCCAACCACCTCCAATCTTGGAGGGAGGATCTGTAAGAAGATCCCCAATCTCTTGAACCGCCGTTTGATCTCCAAATCAAGCACTAGAGTGAAATTTAACTCAAGATTTTCAGGGATTTTTCTCCTTGAAAATCCGAGCTATCCAAGCTTCTTCCCAAGATTAGAGCTCAACCTTGGCCATATAAAAGGACCCCCATCGCAGATTGTCCTCCTTAGCGAGGTTTGAGGCTAGAAAACCCTCTTCTCCTTCCCCTGCCTGCTCCGACCAAGCTCCGACGACCTTCTCGTCCTGCCTTCATCGCCCTTTGACACATATGATAGGTAGAGGGAATCTTCTTCCCTTCACCTTCCACTCGTCGCTGTACCAAGCAGGAGCCGTCTACCCCTTCAACGTTGTCGTTCCTCATCACTGGAGCATTCATCTTCCCTAACGTCGGCCCATCACAGTCAGTATCGATCTCCCTTAGTATCATCTCTCAACTCCCCTAGATCTCTCCCTCTCCCTTTCCTCTTCATTTTTATCCACCCAAACTTCATTTTCGACCGTCGTACACATCACAACTTCTCTGTCTTCCACCACGCCGGCGAAGCTCTGGGACGTCATGTGAACACCACACCACACCAAACTGCCCGCCACCGAGTTCGCAAGCATCGCCTTGTCTCATTGATCAAAATCCCCAAGGATATTTGTGGCGTTGATCTCACATACTCTCCACTAAACACTACTCTCTCCATTTACCCTCTTTGACTTTGCCACACACGTACACACATTTGCACCATGCAACCACCACCACAACACTCGCCACACTCAGGTGAGGCTTCTGAGCATTTTTGATGTGGCCGTGAGGCTGTACTTCCTTTATTAGGTCACTCGCCGGAGTCGCCACCGTCTTCTCCGACCCCGTTCGTTTATCTCCAGCTCTCACTCACCCAGCTGCCATTAGCAATCAAAGCAGACAGATCCCAGAAGCCCACTTAGGGCTTCAATTGACCGAAGGAGTCACTTCAGAGAACCCAATTTCACAACTCCATCAGTTGAAGGCACGCGGAGCTTCGCGAGAAGAACTGTAGTGGGATTAGTCCCACCTCGAAATCGTGCAGGCGCACAACAACATATAAGAAGAAATTGTGCTAGAGGCTGTTCGCCTTGACACTGAGGGGTGAGGTCCCTCCTCACTCACGCACACCTCACCCACTATACACGTCGGTAGGTCTGGTCCCTAGTTTGCCTACCTGGATAACCGTTTACTCAGTACTATTCACCTGGGTCTGATTTGAGAAGAAAGAAAGAGATCTGAGGAGGGGGGAGGGTTTTGCACTATTGTCTTTGGGATTTGTGCCTCCTTTCCTTTCTCTCAACACTTAGTTGAGATTTGAGAGGCCCTTGCGCCTTTATGTTGATGTGCTGCTGCTGTGCCTTGGCTCTTCTGAGGCTTGAGATAGGGCATTTGAAGCCTTAATAAGACATTTGACTTGGTGCTTTGCCTTGGTTCTGATACTATGGACACATCTGCTGACGTGAAAATTACTCTTAGTGGTTGAGAGTTACTGTTAAAATATTTGAGATAATTGCATAAGCTTAAACACTAGGGTTAATTGGTAGTTCAAATCACCATTTTAACCTCATGTTTTTGCACTTTTGACTCTTTGATTTTATTGAAATATTCTTCTGAGTATTACTTTGGTTTTAATTGCATATTATCCTTGATATTGTGATTAGTGGATTAAATTGCCAATTTGCTCTCTACAAACGACCTCGGACTCCCTTGTGTTTTCGAGTTTTATAAATTTAAGTGTTGTTGTGATTTTTGTCCTATACTTCAACATGTATTTCTAAAAAGGATGATTTTCGCAGTTAACATTTTGGCGCTGTTGCCAGGGAGCAACACGTAGTTTCATTCACTGATTACAATCTTGATTTAATACTAACTTGATTTCTCTGATTGGCTGTGATTTTTGCAAGGTACACAAGAGAAGATCTGCTGCATAACAACCACTCTAGGGCAGGTAACTTCATTCCCTTCTTCTTAAGCTCCTTATTTCTGGAAAGGGTTGAAAACAAGAATCAATTAGGATCAACTTGCATTATTTCATAGAATTAATCACCTGAGTTGCCTGATTTGGTTGATTTGATTAGAAATCCCCATCTAGATACCTGCACTTACTAGGGACTTAAGGTGCCTAGGACTATTCCCCTTCTTGATTGAGCCCTAGATGCCAATTTTGGAAAGAGTTGGACCTGGAAAACAGAGCCAAATTAGGGTTTCCATTTTAGGGTTTCAGGAAAACACACTTGCCTAATTTAAAAGAGAATTGATTTCCCTCATCGTGTGTTACCTAAGCCTTGGTTGAATTGACATAATCAAGCAAATCCTAAAAGAAGGCTCTAACAATCACTTGAATCACTAAAATTTGGGATCTAATAACCTGTTTGCAAACCACTCAAGGTGATATTTGGTTCTTTACACAACTCATCCTAAACTTTAGGGCAGGTTAGGTGAAGTTGACCCATCTTGTGGGTTAACCAACCTCCAAATTAGGTCACAAATCACAATCAACTCTAAATTTCAAGTGAAATTCAAGGCACCACAATCAGGAATAAAATTGGTAGACTTAGGGGTCAAGTTGCTCATTTTGGTCTGCTTGGATTCTCAGTGACAAGGAAGGTCAGGTGGGGAAACCTTGTAACCTGTGGGGATGCTCTACTGCGTAGGGGTCTTTGCAGGACTCTCCCTTCCTGGTTGCTCAAGTAATTCTCGGGTGAGTGACTTTCTGATCTAGAGGTATCATCCGCCTCGAATCTCCATAATCATCCAAAGATTTTTAGGTGCCTCAATTAGATCCATCACACATTCTGCCCCTCATCTGGCTCTTTAGTGCATGTTCAGGAGGAGGTCCTTAAGACCACCCTTGAGGCCTCCATTAGCAATCCATTCCCGTCGAGGCCAAGCCTCAACCCACTTGTTTGTGCTACCACCCGACCACATTGACATCTCTTCTGACTCATCTGCTTCTGAGCCCAGATCTCCATCTACATCCATGGACATCCAAGAAGAAGAACCCAATGTCCAGAATCAGATATAGCATCTCGCGAATCTTGTGCATGCACTCATGAACCCTCCACCATAGCCACAAATGCGAGATCATTACAACCTTGCCACGGTGGCAATTGAACCTCGGGTACAAATCCCTGTTGGAGGGCTTAATGCTAAACTCAAATCGAATATGATTTAGGCTATTCCCAAATTCCACAGATGGAACTCCAAAGATCCCTTCCAGCACATCCAGCAGTTGAAACACCTGGCCCAGACCTTCGAGTCTGCTGTTCAAAATTGGGATATCTTACTCATGAAGATGTTCTCCTTCTCTCTCATGGACAAAGCTGCCCCCTAGTATCAGGCTCTGACCTGTTCGATCAGCACATGGGGGGAACTCCAACCTGAATTCCTGTAGAAATTCTTCCCAGTTGGTCAGATGAATGCTTTGAGGCACTAGATCATGCACTTCTCACAAAATGCGGGAGAACCACTTCATGAAGCATGGGATCGCTTCTTGGATCTCATGTGGAAATGCCCCCATCATGGAGTTCCTAAGTGGGAACAAGTGCAGTCTTTTTACCATGGACTCTGTGAGGATATTAAGCTCTTTGTCAATGCAACCTGTGGTGGAAACATCATGGGTCAGCATGAAGATACAGTTTGGGAGATTCTTGAGAACATGTATGAGAACTCCATAAACAATGAATCTATGGGTGTGTTCAACCGAACGACCACCCATACATTGATAGACACGTGAGGGGCACATGATACTAAAGGCCTATCCGCATCCGTCGATCTGGAGTTGGTGGCCAATCGCTTGGATAAGGTCTTTATCATTGAGAAAAAGGTGGGCGAATTAACTCGACATCTTCACAAAGCCACTGCCGCACAACAGGACATGTATGCGCAACTGCCCTCAGGTAGGGAGGCTATACATAACATTTACCACCACTCTCACCAGGGGATGGACCTATATCCACCCCCATATGATCCTGAGTTAGGAGGAAACTCCGAACACACCTGCTCTAGTTGAGGGAACTCTGAACCCTCGTATTCTGACTTGTCTGGAGTTCCTCTAATCTGCGAGGATCTCCACACCATCCATAATGATCCATTCTCTAATACCTACAACCCTGGATGGCGCAATCATCCCAACTTTGCGTGGTTGGGAAATAATTAGAACACCAGACCTCAATTCCAACCCCGACCATAGGCTCCGCGCCCATACCAACCCACTCAGCCTAGGCCCAACCCAAATTACCAATCTGGGCTGTAAAGGAAAGATCACATGACTCTGATTCTACAAACCCTGACTGACATCCAAAAGACCAATGCAGCTACATAGAAATAGCACAAAGACGAGATCACAAAGGTTCGAAATCAACTCGCACAGATGGCGTGGACTCGCTAGCCTGGTGCACTTCCTTCCCAACCTCTACCAAATCCAAACAACATGTCGACCCAAAAACACGTGGTGAATCAAATCCAGGGTCAATTGTGCTACACTTAGCCAGGTCCGTTGATTCATACCTGCATGTTTGGAGCATCCACCTTAGCTGATCCGAATCATACCATGACTTATCCTATTGTTCGGCAATAGGGTCCAATTCTCTCTCCTCCCCCTCCATATCATGACTGTGCTGTGATCAATGTTGTGGGCATGAGAAAAGATCACAAGACCTGGCCTCGAGGTCCATCTCCCAAATCTCACCCAACCCATGATCAACACAACAAGGTCGAGGACAAAACCAAGAGGTGGAAATAGAAACCCGTCCCCCAAGATAGCCAATCCATTCCCCTATCCCAAATCTTATCCCACCTCCACACTAGAGGACTGTCAAAATCTGACATAACGGGACCATTGAAGAATGCACAAGTCACTATCCCGTTACTAGATAGACTCACTCTCAACTACAACTTGCCTGACTTGTCCAAAAAGGAGGTGGAGGAACCCTCATAAGGGAAGGTAGTACTGTCTGAAAATGTGAGTGCTATAATCCAAAATAGTCTACCTCCTAAGAAATCTGATCTAGGCACCGCGCTGATCCCCTGCAAGATCGGTGGTACAAATTTCAAGCGGGCTGTACTGGATCTTGGCACTTTAGTCAACCTAATCCTGACTGCCCTATTTGACAAACTACGGATAGGACAACTAAAACCCACTGATGTTACTTTGCAATTAGCTGACTGAACTGTAATCGCCCCGATTAGGTTAGTAGAGGATGTGGTAATTAGAGTCAAGGATTTCAGCTACCTAGCTGATTTCTTAGTTCTTGACATGGATGTGCCACAACAAATACAAGATATGCCCTTGATTTTGGGGAGACCTTTCTTGGCTACTACAGGAGCCATAATCAAATGTGAATCAGGGCACATGATAATTATCTCTGAAGATAAGCAAACTGAGATCAATATTTTTGAGGCATCTTCTAAAGGAAAAGAAAAGTGCTCGACAGAACAACTAGGTTTAATTCAGGATCTCATGACCGTTTGATAGTAGAAAACCTAGAACTAGAACTGGAAGCTTTTCGCATGACGGAGGATCTCAATTTAGCTGAGCATGATTCTAGTGAATTGATAGTATTGGAGGCTTTCACCTTTTATCATGAGGACATACACATGGATTTCGGGGAATAAGATGACATTCGATGGGATTCAGAGTTATATTCCATGGATCTGGAGACATTTTATTTTGATGATTGTTTTGAGGATCTCCAAGAATCAAGCATGGTAGATATTGAGAGTGACCACAACCTAGACTATGAATCCTTTACAGATTTGGAGTTAGATGATCCAAAAGGCACTCTCTAGACATTCACTTTGGATTGGGATGAGAACTATAGAGAAGATTCATTAGAAGACCTAATCTTTGAGTCATTTCTTGAGGAATTGATCTTGCACCCATTTGAGAAGAAACGTGATGACTTGTTGGATAATGATCCATTAGGTCACATTACACGAGAGGAACCACACATCTAGGATATGCTGACTAGATTCACCTCTGTTGGGTCCTGGACTCATGATAATCTTACTTCAGAGCCCCATGATCAATACATCTTTCGAGTGATTCCTCCACAAAAACTCCGTAAGAGTCACCTAGAAATGAATCAACTTGACCCGTATCATAGATCTTCTGGAATGACTCTTCATCATAATTTAATACTTATTTATGGCCATCTAATTCTCATCCACCACAATCACATATTTTATCCTATCACTCATAATGTGGTAGATGACATATCCTTTTGATCTCCTTGCGCCCAGAAAATTGGTGTTAAACTTAGCGCTTAATGGGAGGCAACCCATCATTTTCCAAAAACCCGAGACCCTTCTGACCTATCCTTTTGCTGAAATCATATTGCACTTTAGGGTTCATTCATTAGAACAACCGACTCCATTTTTGATACTAGTATCGGAGCTAGAAATCATCTACAATAGTCATTTCGACCCATTTACCACCCACCTATTCTAATGTACAATCTGAACTAAACTCAAACCCACCTAATTTACAATGAGGGCATTGAAAATCTTAGGCATGGGGAGTAATAAATTGCGAAACGATGTGAGAATCAATTCATGGAGGGGTTTCATCAGTAAAAAAAATAAGGGAGAAAGGAGGAAAGGAGAGATCAAAGTAAGATGAATTGAAAATAAAAGAGGAGAGAAAAGGAAAGAAAAGAAAAGAGAAGAAAGAAGCAATCGGAAAGAAAGAAAATAGTCCCTTGTGATTGAGTATGGAACTTACCTAACTTCTAGGCTGGATCAGATGATGAATTAAGACCTGGAAGGCTAAAACTGAGGAAATTAATGACTGGAACCGACCTTAGGCCTCTTGGGCCTGTTCTAGGGGCTTAAACACTCATGTTTTCGTTAAGATCCGGATTAGTCCTCAAGTTGTTGAGGAAAGTGCAAGGCTGATGTAGTAGGTCTAAGGCTTAGGGATTATTCAACCTCGTTACCTACCCTTTGGATCACGGGACTTGGTAACCTAAGCACCCAAAATCCACACACTAGTCTAGTTTAGTGCGCTTAATAAAGAAATCATGCCAAAAGTGTCTGTTCTGAGAAAATCATCCTAAAGATCTAGCTTAGGAGTGGCTTGAAGACACAAATTGATTGGATGAGTCCTCGACGCGGAGAGGTGGAATATTCCCCTTGAAGATGCGTATTAACATATCTTCTCCTTGGTGCTTGTCTCCTAGGATATCTAAATATCCTATCAGAGGGCATGTAAGCACCTTGTGCTGGCTTAGGTGCCATGGGTAGGATTATCCTGAAATGTCGATTGCTATGCCTGAATTTAGGTACAGAATGCCATGGGCAGCACTATCCTAAAGTGTCAAAAGCCAAAGTTCTAGGGGTTGCCATGGGAAGTGCTATCCCGAAGCATCGATTGCTAGGGACACTTCAAGGATTGATGGTGGAGACAAGGAATCCGATACAGACCGTGTTTAGGGCTAATCCGAGGCTAGATTTAGGGAAGTATAAAAAGAAAAGAGAGAAAACTCTCAAAATGAAATATCCTTCTTCATCTCTCTCTTATCAAAATGCATTGGCAACTGAACCTGGAATTGATACGTCTAACACATGGGTGCTTTAACCATTGGGGTCAACGAACCTTTAGGCAATTTTTGCAGGTCTTAGAAACTTTCGCGGCAGACCCAGTCTAAAGCTGGTCAAGTCTAGATCTTGGCTGGTACTTGAGTACCTCTAGCCTTATTGTTGGTACTTTGATTTGATCTCTAGAGATGCAGCTTAGTAGGGCATCTTGACGGTCACATACGGCTTAGAGATCTGGTTTGATCCATAGGATTCTGTTAGGGACTAGCAAAAGCTAGGCATAGGGGTATGATGGGAACACCATCATAGGCCCTAACTAGCCACATTTAGTCAGATTTCATTGATTAAAGCTCCTACATAATCATTTGGGGGTCGTAATCCTGTATTATTCTGAATTGAGAGAAGAATGGGAAATCATGGTTAATTCTGTAATTTTAACAGCACATCATGAACACAAAATTACCATGGGGTCACTCAGGGGTTAAATAAAGGTTAAATGAGCTCAAAAGTCCAAAAAGTGGGTCAACACTGATAGAAATAGGGTTTTACGCGTTTCGAGAACTAAAAACAGCACACCAAAACCTAAATTTTAGACCCACTTAAATTAAAGCAATTCTGGTCATGATAAAATTCATCTAAACCTCCTAAAATTCATGGAAAAATATTCTAAGAGGTTTGGTACCCTTGGTTTGACCATCTGAACCTATTTTGACTTAGAGCAAAGTTATAGATGGGATTTTGCCCTAATTTGGGTTTCTGTGCAAATTATCCAGTCAAACATGGTCAAAACTGAAATCCAACTTCACCATTAGATTTCTTGGATCTAAATTAGGTTAAGGCCAAAATTTGGGCCTAATCATAGTCCATCTTGACCTAGTTTGCAATTCAATTCTTTAAAACTCTATTTCTTACATTTACCCCCTCAGGTTTCGAATAATTTCAAATGGGTCCCTAACATCTTATTGTTTTCTTCACTTAGGTCCCTGCCGCCATTGGCGGTGGGAGTGCACCTTCAACGAAGATTCGAGGGAGGTTTTCTCCCTCAAATTAGAGCCAATAACCTCTAAACTTGGAGGGAAGATTCGTGAGATGATCTCCAATCTCCTAAACCGTCGTTTGATCTCCAAATCACGCTCTAGAGTGCAATCGAACTCGAGATTTTCAAGGATTTTTCTCCCTAAAAATATGAGCTATCCATGCTTCTTCCTAAGGTTAGAGCTCGACCTTGGCCCTATAAAAGGACCCCTATCGCCAGATCGTCCTCCTTAGTGAGGTTTAAGGCCAGAAAACCCTCTTCTTCTCCTTCCCCGGCCTGCTCCGACCAAGCTCTGGTGACCTTCTCGTTTTGCCTTTGTCGCCCTCTGCCACATACCATAGGCAGAGAGAACCTTCTTCCCTCCATGTTTCACTCCTCACCGTACCAAGCAGGAGCCGTCTACCCCTTCGACGTCGCCGCGCCTCATCACCGGAGCATTCATCTTCCCCGATGCCGGCCCATCACAGCTAGCATCGATCTCCCTCAGCATCATCTCTCAACTCCCCTAGATCTCTCCCTCTCCCTTTCCTCTTCATTTGTATCCACCCAAACTTCATTTTTGACCACCGTACAAATCGCAACATCTCCGTCTTCCACCACGCCCGCAAAGCTCCGGCGATGTTGTGCGAACGCCACATTGCACCAAACCGCCTGCCACCGAGTTCACGAGCATCTCCTCATTTTAACAATCGAAAGCCCCAAGGAAATTTGGGGCTTTGATCTCTCATACCCTCTAATGAACATTACTCTCTCCATTCACCTTCTCCGACTTCGCCACACATGCACACACACATTCTCACCACACCACCACCACCACAACACTCGCCACACTCAGGCGAGGCTTCTGAGCATTTCTGATGTGGCCATGAGGCCGTACTTCCTTTTTCAGGTCACTCACCAGAGCGCCATTGCCGCCACTGTCTTCTCCGGCCCCATTCGTTTATCTCCAGCTCTCACTCGCCCAGCTACCCCCAACAATCAAAGCGGACAGATCCCAAAGGCCCACTTGGGGCTTCAATTGACCTAAGAAGCCGATTCAGAGCCCCCAGTTTCACAACTCCATTAGTTGAAGGCACATGGAGCTTTGCGCGAAGAACTGCAGTGGGATTAGTCCCACCTTAGAACTGTGTAGACGCACAACATATAAGAAGAAATTATGCTAGAGGCTGTTTGGCTCGACACTAAGGGGTGAGGTCCCTCCTCAGTCACACACACCTCACATGCTATACATGCCGGCGGGTCTGGTCCTTGGTCTGCCTACTCGGATCCCTTTTACTCGGTACTATTCACCTGGGTCTGATTTGAGAAGAAAGAAAGAGATCCAAGGAGGAGGGGGTAGGATTTTGCATTATTGGCTTTGGGATTCATGCCTCCTTTCCTCTCTCTCAACACTTAGCTGAGATTTGAGAGGCCCTTGTGCCTCTGTGTTGATGTGCTGCTGCTGTGCCTTGGCTCTTCTAAGGCTTGAGATAAGGCGTTTGAAGCCTTAATCAGACATTTGACTTGGTGCTTTGCCTTAGTTCTGATACTGTAGACACATCTGCTGACGTGAAAATTACTCTTAGTGGTTGAGAGTTACTGTTGAAATACTTGAGATAATTGCATAAGCTTAAACACTAGGGTTAATTAGTAGTTCAAATCACCATTTTAACCCCATCTTTTTGCACTTTTGACTCTCTGATTTTATTGAAATATTCTTCTGAATATTACTTTGGTTTCAATTGGATATTATTCTTGATATAGTGATTAGTGGATTAAATTGCCAATTTTCTCCCTGCGAACAACCTCGGACTCCCTTGTGTTTCGAGTTTTATAAATTTAAGTGTTGTCGTAATTTTTGTCCTATACTATGATGCGTATTTCTAAAAAGATGATTTTCACGATTAACAAGGCCGTCTACCTTCTTCTCTTCTCAACATCAAGGTTGGCTTCCTCTTCATCTCGTCCAAGGGCTTCTCTTTCTCCTCCAAGCATCTCCATGGTTGGCTAGCAAGGGATGGTCTACAAGGGTGCATGCCCACCCTATTCTCTCCATCCTCCTTCTTGGTGGATGGCCAAGAAGGCTTCTCCATAGCCTCTCTTGGTTGATCCCATTCTTTAGTTGTTTTGCTTTCTTTCTATGTCTCTGGATTCATTGTCACTAAATATTTAATGCATGATATTCTTCCTTCTAGTGACTTTATGTGCGTGCTCTTATTTTCATTTCTTATTTTTTTGATGTACACCCTCTAACTTGAGTCCTTGGGGTCATCCTCCCTTAAGTTAGCCACACTATGCACGTCCATCATGGCCCTCACCTTGATGTACGTAAGGTTTAGGGTTTTGCTTAGATAGTTCTCATATTCGATTTCATTTTTCAAAAATCAAAAATACAAAAAATCGCAAAAGCAAAAAGACCAAAAAATTAGGTTAGGTTGCCTTTAGGTTAGAAAAGGAACGAAATCTAATACTCACATTTTATGCCTCCCAGAAACAAACAACCAGGACTCATGTTATAAAAGAATAAAAATCAATGCAAGTTTCATTAAAACAAATATTTTTGATCAAGGGTTTAGTGTGACGTTACTACAAATCCAACGTATTTCAAAACACGTGCGAAAATGCTTTGTCAAGGGGAAATTGAGCCAATTGGTGGATAATAGAAATAATGGTGCCCTACCATCCCAACCTGTTCCAAACCCTAGGAATGTGCTGAATGTTCAATCAAGATAGGGAACCACAAAATCGAACTCACATGATTTATCAAAACCCCCCTAGGCACAACCTGAATTAGGCTCCACTTATTCTGCCTAATCCTCAGGCTCCTCCCAATCCTCAGGCTTCTGCAAATGCCATTACCTTGAGGATTGGTACTAAGACCCAGAATACTGCTTGGCTTGTTGATAAGGATCCTAGTAAGGTTGAAATAGTTAAGGAATCTGAAGAATATTAGTGATAAACACCAATTTATCATCATTCTTAGGCTAAAAATCACATCTAGTTTCTACGTTTCTTGCATTGCATTATGGTATTGGGTTGCATTTAGCATTTCATATATTCTAGGGTTTAGGCATGCATTGGCATTATTTCTCATCATTTCATGTTCTCATTTGTTCCATTTGTTTTCTAGAGATGAGAAGATAGTAGAAATAACCTAAACCCTAGCGATATGAAAGGCACAAACCCTAGAAGAAGAAGATAGAAGCTCATTTCAATTGGATCCCAGCTCAATCCAGCTAACCTTAGTTGGATCCTAACTCATCCCAGCTCATTCTCAGCTCCAACTAGCTTAGGTCACCTCATCTCCAACTCATGAAGACTCAACTCAACTCAACTTAGTTGAGATTACTACCAGACCTAAGCTAGTTGGCTAAGCTAGCTAAGAAGTCTTCTAGGTGATCAGTTCCAGATCACCTCAGCTCTAAATAAGTTGAAGTCAACTTAACTCAGCTCTCTTGGCTTAACTTAGCTACTAACAAAGAACTAGTTAGCTGAGCTAGTAGTTGAGTTCACATGCAACTCTCCTCCAGCTCTATGTAGATTTAAACTAGCTCACAGAAGCTCGTCCTAGCTCCTACTAGCTACTAGCTTAGCTAGCTAAGCTATCTTTTACTCTACTTACCTCCACCAAAAAGTGTTGCTACCCTTTTCCCTCCAAAAATCACATAACTACCACCCAAAGTCACCTCTTCATTTCCCTCCCATTTTTCGCTCCAAAAACATCCATTCATTTCCCTCAAAAAACATACACCCCTTCATTTCCATCCAAAAATACCATAACCACCACCCTCCTACACTTCTATATAATACCCCCATAACCACCACCTTAGAACCATCCTTGGCTAGCATTAATTCTACCTATACTCTACCTACATAGTTGACCAAGGAGGCTACCTTGCCCCCTTGGTGTGCATCTTCTTCTTCCCTCTTCCTTGTGCCCAAAGCCAAGGAGTAGGCTTTTGGAGGACAGCCAGGTAGGAGAGAAGCTAAGGGTGGTGGACGTCCACCCTTAGAGATCTTGGAGCATGTTTGAAGCGTAGATCTCATTAAAAGATTGAATACGTCATAGTATAGCACGAAATACGTCAAAACAAATATAATTTTAATGAGAGGTGAGTCCTAGTCGAACTCAGGGAGGTAGAAAACACTTCTGATTTCATAAATTGAATTAGAATTGCATGCTACTACTTGCAAACTAATTAATATATATATATAAAAAGCAAATCAAGTAAGCTGGTTGATCATGAAGTGCGAAATAGAATTAGAGTTTATAACTAATAAAACTAGAACATGAATAAAATCACCATCTAATCTAGTAGAATAAGGGCACCACGGGTGGTTCGTGGTGGTCTTCTGGAGGGGTTGGGGAGAGTAGCAGCGGTGCACCAAGGTGGCTTGGTGGGTGCTTCAGAGGGAGAGAGCTGGAGAAGAAGATATGGAGAGTTGGAGAGGGTCTGGAGAGAGTTGTTCTTGAACTGGGGGCCTGGGGCTCTTTTTATAGCTTCATTGAGGGACAAAGTGGACATTTAAGCCCTCCAACTCATGCAACAACCTCAGATTGATCAGATCTGTCGATCGGGAGATCCACGGATCAGATCATGCTTCAAAATGCCTTCCAAAATGTTCTCTACACGTGGATTGTCCCTGGAGTTGACACGTGGTGCTCCCGCAGTTGTTGATCTGCCATCGCATGGCCCTGCGTGTGCCTCGCCAACGCTTCTTCAACTGCAGCGCTTAAATCGCACTCGATCCTTGTGAGCGCTCGTTCATCTCTTCTTAGCCATCCAATCGCGAGATCGGATGGCTGAAGAACCTCGCAGCCACTGCCTTTGGATTTCAAACGTGTGCACGAGTGTTTGGTTGCACGTCATCGCGTGCATGGCTGTTGAATGCTCCTCTGTAAGCCACGCAGTCGAGCCATTGCCGCTTGATGCCGATCTGACACTTGAGATTCATTCGTGCACGATGCCGCCTTGATTTTTCGCGGATTGCGCTTTGAACGGGCGTCGCAGCCTTCTGCTCTAGCGCGCTAACCATCGTGCTAAGGGAGCGTTTGTGTTGCACTTTCCTTTCTTCGCACGGCTGGAGTCAGTCGTTGGATGAAGATCCAACGACTGAGTCTTGATCTTCCTTAATGAGGTGCGCCTGGAGCGGTGACGTGGGCGCATGATGGCTGTTGGATGATGATCCAACGGTCCACAATGCACGGGGGTGTTTCCTTCAAAGGTTGAGCGGTGCCTTTGGGTGGTTGTGATGGCACCATGTGGCGTCATCATGACCGTCCATCTTCTTTTCTTTGTAGATGGTGTTGTAGGTCTCCAATCGAAATGATTTTTGCGTCGTTGAATTGCGATCATTGATCCGGACCCGTCCGTTCAGTTGGATTTGACATCTAAGGTTTGGATTTCCACCTATTTGCCTCTTGGCCCTTTCTCTTCTACAAACTCCATAGGATGCTATGGGAGTCTGATCGATGTGATCTCAGAGGAGTTGGACTCCCGTCGTCATTCTGAGCAGATCCATATGATTGGATTAGTCATCCGTAGCCTCAAATTACTTACGATTGTTAATACCTCTCAATTAGATCATAATAGGACATTATTATTTACAAAACTAATAAATCAACTATGATGCAAAGTATAATGCGTATGTATGCAAAATGCCTAAGTTAAGTTAGGATCTAACTTAATTCAGATATATTAGGATCTATGATTGCTGCGCAATCAGAGCACTTCATCTACATCAAAGGAGAGGAGCAAGGGAGAATCATCTTCAATTACAGGAGCAGCTGTGTTTAGAGTGAAGACCATTCTAAACTTCATTTGGAGGATTTCTATCTTCTTCTATTTCTCTTCTTGTATTAGCTTTATTTTATATTTTGTGTAACAAGCATTCCTCTACTTGTGACCTTAATTTGAAGTAGCAATACAAGAAGCAAGTTGCCTTTCAATTTTTGTCTATTTCAAGTATTTGTTATTTGCTTAGTGCACTTCACTCCACTTTTCTAATTACCCTAGATGCACTTTCCTAGGGTGAGCTTAGAAAGGAGGGTTACATTTTGTTTACTTATGCGTAGTTTTAAATTCAAATTTCCGTTGCCCTGATTTCCAAAAAGCTTAAAAATATCAAAATAAAAAATACATAAAAGAAGATTTGAGTTGGTGAGAGAAAGAGTATCAATTTCTTAACTAAAGTTACCTCCTTGGACGACCTTAGATACTCATGCTATCTAGGTTTTACAAATTTAAAAGTCAGTCAAATTTTATGCATACAACTTAAAACTCAACTGATAAACACCAGTTTATCATCATTCTTATGCCCTAAAACAAATATAGATCTTAGGTTTTTGACTCCGCAAACAAGTTTCCGGGTTGCATTTAGGCATAATTTAGGTTAGGCATGCATTGCATTCTTTTTGTATTTTTGACAAATTTACTTGAGTGTTAAGGATAAGCAGATGATCAAACCTTTAAAATCCTAGCACTCAAGAAGGTAGAAAGTGAAGAAGATCATTTTAGCTGAACCCTAGCTGGATTCAGCTCATCTCAACTGGTTATCACCCCACATGAGTTAGGTTTAGCTCCCTCAAGCTCCATTCAACTCATCTTAGCTGGATGGTAGCTCAAGGTAGCTCAACCTAGCTAAACTCACCTCAACTTAGCTCAGATCTAGCTCAACTTAGTCGAGTCTAGCTCATCCTAGCTCTAATTAGTTCATTGGGAGCTCTAGCTGGCTCAACTAAGTTGACAGGAGTCCACCTCAGCTCAGGTCTAGCTACTTCCAACTCCACTCAACTCAAGTTAGCTGAAGATGACCTCAACTAGATCAGGCCAGTTCAAGTCCAACTCCCGGAGACTCCACTCAGCTCAACCTAGTTGAGTTAAACTATTTAACCCAAGCTAGCTACTTCAGCTAGCTAGGTTATCTTCGGGAAGATCATACCCAGCTCACCTTAGCTTAATTCAGTAGAAGCCAGCTTACTTTTAGCTTGGCTTAGCAGCTAGTAAAGAATTAGCAAGCTAAGCCAGCTAAGGTAGCTCCTTGCTATTCCCTTCAGTAGTCACCAGCTCCAGTGTAGCTCCAGATAGCTCTTCCTCAGCTCATCTTCCCTAAAACCTAATTCCCCCTAGCTCATCCACAACTAACCCTAGAACCACCTACCTAAGCTCCATCAAAGAGACCTAAACATAGTACACCTACGCTCCTACTCCTAAACCCTTATTTTTGCACCATCATAGGCACCCCTTGGCCCCTCAACCACCACTAAAGCCCACCTTGTTTTGGAACCAAAACAAGATTCTAGAACCTCCTATATTTGGTGCCAAAACACCCCCACATCCCAGCCTTACACCTACCCCTACAACCCATCCTAACCCTCCACCTGCCCTCCTTCTAGAACCATCCTTAGGTGGCGCCAAAACCATGGCACCCTTCCATGGTTGGTGCCCACTTAGGTGTCCCTTAGCCACCCATAACTACCCCCACAACACCCCTTTAGGTGGTGCCAAACACCCTCCAACTTAGGATCACCCAACCACCTCCTAAACCCCATCCTAGCCCTACACCTGACCCCTACGCCAACCACCACTCTCCACTTCTATAAACACCCTCCTAACTACCACCGTTAGGGAGATCCTTGGTTACATTTTTCTCCACCTAGTTCCACCATTACCAACATCCAAGGAAGGAAGGAGAGGAGGAAGAAGGTCAAGGAGACACTTTGTCTCCTTGGTGGCTTTAACTTCTTCTTTTTCCTTATGTCATCAACAAACCAAGGAGGAAGGCCAGGCAAGGAGAATGTCCAGAAGTGAAGCAAGAAGGGTGGTCCACACCACCCTAAGGAGGAGATTTGGAGTGGAAATCTTCCACTCTAGGAGGATCCAGGCATGCCCCACCTAGAGCTTGCCAAAAGGAAGGAGAGCCAACAGCCAGGAGCAAGCTTCCTTCAATTTAGGGGCAACCTGGATTGGAGCGAGAGTCTGCAGCAACATCATCTTCTTCCTAAGGTTTCTTCTACACTCTTTTTATATTTTTTGTATGGTAGTTGATGAGAGGCTCATCATGGCTTCTAACTACCCCTAATTAACCAGTTTTCCTTAGTTAATTAGCTAGGAATGTGTATATATGAGGGTTAATTATAGAATAAGGGATAAACTATTAAAGGACCTTAAAATAAGTTAAAAATGATAAATTATAAATCAATTAATATTATTAATAACTTAATTAATAAATGGGCTCAAAATACCACTAATTAGTTACCTAATTAATATCTTATTTAACTTAAGAAAAATTTAAGACCTAAATCTTAAATAGCTTAAGTAAGTTAATAAGTTAATAAATATTAATAAATTGGTCAAAAATGTGAATACAAGGCTTTAACATAATATTTAGCTAAATTATAAATATATATAAACAGTTAGCAAAGAAAATAATTTAAATTAATCTTAAAAGCCTTTGTTTGCATTTTGGTCCTTAGAATTCATTGCATTTGAGTCCTTTCCTTTCACTTAGGTCCTTATCTTTCCTCGCATTCAGGTCCCTGTGTACACTTTTTTCTTCTTCTTCGATTCTTCTTCAGCCACTTCAGTGGCTGATGAACGACGATGCTGTCACCCTCCGATCACTGTCCATCCTGCGTTCGTCCACCCTCATCAAGCTTTTGGAGCTTGTGCTCACCGTCACCTTTCCATCCATCGATCTGGATGAAGTTGTAATCCTAATTAGGGTTCGAAGATAATCTCACCAGCATCGGAGAAGACGCCGGTGGTTACCTCGCACCTAGACACTATACCGTCCAAATTCAACCTCCTTCTTAGCCGCCGAAACTTATAAATACCCCTCCACCTCTCCGATTTCAGATGTTAGATTCCCTTCCCTCTTCCCCCAACTGATGCTACTCGATAGGCTATTCCTTCCTTTCCCGGCGACCTACTTCCACTACTACACACTTCTTTCGATCAATTCCATCTTTCACTGAGCTTTGCCGTCTTCCGCCGCACCTCTAATCAAGGTGACGACTCTGGACTCCACTTCCACTCCGCAAGTTCACCCATTGGACTTCTTCCTTTGCCCCTCTGATTTCCTCCTCTGTTACGATCATCGACAGAGACTTCTTTGCCCCCTTTGTCCAGGTAATAGTAGGATAGGTAAGATAGAGTAATTAGTTTAGTTAATTAGGTAGTTTAGTTAGGTTAAAAGTTAATTCTTTCCGTCGTCTTCCTTAGCTCCGGCGAGTTCTCTGAGCTCAACTGGAGTAATTTTTTTATCTTTTTCAAATCACTGATCACACTCCATGATCTTCCATGATCATTTCTGACGTATCGATTTCTTGATTATATCACTTAAACTCCTAATCCACCTCCACCTTCACTGGTGGCCTCTGCTGTCCACGACGGAGATTTCTGAGGTTAGAACACATGCACTGGGGCTCTCCATCACCCATCCATATTCTAAGGGCTTCGCTTTTACACCTAATTAGTATAATTAACTCTTATAAAGTAAATGCCCAAATTTCACCTTATCTCTGAGCTCACTGTCAATGGCGGCTTAGAGATGAATTATTCATCTAATTAAATAGTCTATTATCTTCGCCACACTCCATTAACTAGTTCTCTCTACTCAATTGAGTGAGAGAACTCGATCTAAGTTCCAGCGAACTCAGATCGTGATTTTTCTGAATTCACTTCATATCTTTTGTTTTAATCTTACAATTGATAAATTGATGAGCTCTTGAGGTTCCTTGCGACCTCAGGAAACTTTTCAAATTCTTAATGGTTAGTTTTAAGGCCTTCTGTGCACTGTTAATCATTTTTTTGAACTCACCGGAGCTCCGGCGAGCCGAAAGTGTTCTTCAGTCCTTAAAACTCTGTATAGAGCTCCAGATTGATTACTAATGATCTAAGGATTCTGTTCCAATCATTAATTTGATGTCTTGAGGTCTGGAACTCTACATAGGTCTCTGTCTTCTCCAACTCTGGTAGAGTTGGAGATGACTATTTGTTAGGGTTCAGTTCAGTCTAAGAGGTCCAGAAGCTTGAGAGAGGCATGATGAAGGCATTCTTGTTGACTGCTTACTTAGAGAAATTGTAGTTTGTTCTATCGAACAAACTCAGTTAGGATCTCAGGCAATAAGTCCTGAAACCCTAGGATTTCTGGTTAAAATTACCTCGTGAGACCTTGAATCAATTTCTGAGGTGAATTAGAATCTTTCCATATCTTTAATTTGTTTAGAGAAGCTTTAGTTCAGAAAATCAATTTCTGGAGCCTTCTAGTCAAACTCAAGTCTGATGAAGAGAATTTTGGAGTAAATTTGACATTTATTGAGTTCAATCTAATGGTAGAATGATTCTGATGTTGTTGGAATAAATTTAAGTTGTTTTATTGAGGATTCAGGCCAAATCTTGTCATTACACAGTTTGGGTTCCTTTGAACCTAAAACTGTTATTAAGTCTATTTGTCGAGATTCTAACCTAATTTCCACACAGATCAGTTTGTTAGAACTTCTTGGAGTTGTGCAGAATCTTCAGAAGCTGTTTCTCTTTCTGTTGAACTGATCAGAACTTGAAATGGAGTTCTGAAGCTCCTGTAAGAAGCTCTTGAACTTCTTCCTCTTCTTAAAGCCTTACAACATTCTTTTCCTTCACCATTTAATGCGGAATCATTTTCTGAGATTACTCAACACCTCAACTAGAGGTCAGAGGTTTCCCTGCAGGTCAAAAGACCTGAGATCACCTACTGCAGGCCATGAATGGCTGTGCGAACCTTCCACTTTCTCCCTTCAAATAGAAGGGCAAGATCTATTCTAAGCATTAAATTGATGCTATAATCTCGTAGAGCACTTATAGAGCTTTCCAACGAGTCTTTGATTGCTCAATTTGGAGCTCTGTGCTGCTAGAAATCATCGGCTGAAGTTCGGCCTGGAGACTTAAATAGTCCCACCTTGAGAAATAGTGAGTTGCTGCTTCGGTATAATGCAAAAAAGTGTATAGGACATTTTGGTCGTTAGCACTGGGCTCAAAGAGAATTTGGCTTGTGTGCGACGCATGCGTTGCGCGTGCCTGTGAGGGTGTGTGTGTGTGTGTGCGCAGGTGTATGCCTGTGTGCATGGGCCCGTGAGCAGGTGTGTGTGTGGGCTTCGGAGGCCGGATACTGTGCCATTTAAACCAGAAATAAACCACCTAATAACCAAACTAGGCCCGGCTGAGTAGGGCCTGGTCTCAACCTGAGAGGGGTGTTGTGTATCCTTGAAAGGCCGGGCCGCCCATTAAATAAATATAATTTTGGAGTAAAAAGAAATTAATGGGCTTAGTTAAGAATGTTAATGTGGTTTAAGTGTGGATTAGTTCACACAGTTAAAGAACCGAAAGAGAAAGGAAGAAAGGAGAAATAAAGAGAGAGTGAAAGTAAAGAGAAACGGAAGAACAAATAAGAGAAATAAAAGAAGAAAAGGGCTGAAGAAAAGGAGAAAGGAGATTTTGTAAATTTTTTTTTTAACCTTACTTTTATACTTCCACTGTAATATCATGTCTCCTTGTAAGTTAGAATATCTTGAGCTTAAATAATGTAATAGGGCATTTATATTCATTTGAATAACTATTTCTTGCCTTAATCTTTTGTAAATAAGTTGTAATTAGTGAATAAACATGTTTCTTGGTTCTTAATAAGAGATTACATGTGTAAATATGCTTTTCCTTATGGAATGTTGCATGTATTAATTGATTACTTTTTGTGCAATATTCATAGGCTTAAAGTATCTTAATTTAATAGTTAGTCAATTAATTAATTCTTAATTACTCCTTAGTAATTAATGGTGAATTAAGATTAAGTTATGCCTCCCAGTGAACGACCTGGACTCAACCAGTTAAAAAGAACTTAATATCTAAAATGTTAGGTTAGCTTGACCCTATACTACACAACTGACATAAAATCAAGTTAACCTAAGTTACTTTCTCATGCAATTAATTAAGCTTAAATAACTTAATTAACTGTGTTGAGGAGTTAAACGACCAGTAGTGTAGTGCTAGAATTTTGTTGGAGATTACAAGTGGGAATCCCTCTCATTTGTGAGTTTTCCAACCCATTGTAAAACAAATTTTTAATTCAAGAAGCATTCCTCTTTTTTCTGTTTAAGTTAGTTTGTGATTGTTGTTGTGACTTGTTTTTTTTATTATTCCAAGCCTTCCTTGCTTGGAGTGAGTTGGAAAATCAAGGCACTTGTTGCTTTGAATTTCTCATAGTTCCAATTCCTATTTTCTTCGCAATTATTTTGCCTTTATTTAAAACTCTAAAAAAATACTTATTTCAAAACTTAAAAAGAAAGTTGATTTCTAAGATTCAAGTGAGAGATTTTAAAAAGCATTCCTACCTCCCTTGGGACAACCCGAATACTCATCGAGTACTCGGTCTTTTATAAATTCAAAAGCAATCAAAATTGCATGTTGCAACAACTTAATTCTCAACTTTTACAAATCACGCTTTTTTTGCGATCATCGACTTACAAAATCACGTAGAATTCGTTTCACTTTTTGGCACCATTGCCGAGGAGGCACAGCTTAATTATTTTTCTCTCTCTTGCTTTATTTAAGTCTTCACTAATTTTGTGTTTATGTTTTGCATAGATATGAATCAGGAGCGGAAGTAGGATTTGGATTCACTTTGAGTGAAAGCTTCAAGTTTTCTTGTCTTCCCGCAGATTTCAGGTAAGTCCTAGCCAAAACTTCTTGGCAAGCCTAAGAAAAATATCAAAAAAATCTTTAAAATATTAAAACAAACAAAAACAAGAAGAATCAAGGGTGGTGGAATCCTAAAATTGGCTTCATTGCTTGTTTTCTTCATTTTCCATCACCTTCAATCATTGGTGTTAAATTTTTGAAAATCTAGACTTCTGTCTTCATTTTCAAAAATCAAGTTTGAATTTAAAATGGCTTCCTAAAATCTTAAAATTCTACCCAAAGAAGTTCCTTTGAGTCAGAAACCTAAGTTTCAAATTTCCAATGATTTGGTCAAAAAGAAAAAAATTAAAAAATTCATGGACGGAAGAGGGGTCTAATTCCTTACTATTTTCTTATTGTCCATGAATTGTATAAATTTTTCTAATCATCAGATTTGGACAAAATTTATATTGTTGGAAACCTTGGAAAAATCTCTACAACATATAAAATTTTCAAAAATTTCAAAGGTGTTTGAGGATTCTGCATAATCAATTTTCCAAATCTATCATTTTTGGATTTTGACACCAGTGTAGGAAAAAATCCCAAAAAAATATTGAACAAGTTCCAAAAATCCTAAAAAAATCATTTTTAGAATCCTTGTTTGATTTCATTAACCAGTGGTGGTGTTTTTTGGCTCTACCACTGAGAATATCTCAACCCTCCAAGAACATTTTAGAAATCTTTCAACTCTTATAATCAAAATTGGAGGAATAACCTGAATCCTTCTTGGAAGGCCCTTAATCCTGTTCCTTTCCAAAGACAATATCAAACTGGGGTTTATGGGCAGAATTAGTACCAACTTGGGCCATCTCAAGATGATATCAATACCCAGGTTATAAAAACCCTGCAAGGTTTGCAAAACCAAATGTCTAAAGTAACCTACATTGTTTATACCTTGCAAAATTAAATCGAGGTCACCCCTGACCAAAGACTTGTAGGTAATTTACCTTCTCAACCCATGCTTAATCCCAAGAACCAAAGGAATCAATATCAGGGCAGGTATCCCAATCATCCCATTCACCAAGCCCCTCAGCACCCACTGGGTTTCCATCAAAATCAAGTCCCTCGATCTCCTCCTAGAAATAATTATACTGCCCATGCAGTCACCTTGAGGAGTAGGAAGACAACTTAAGATCCTAGGCCTTCTACTTCCACACAAGAAACCCCCTCCAGAGTAATGCAAGTTAACTCTTCCTCTACTCCGACTTAGGAACCTTCAACTGCAAACAAGCAAAGCTCCGTTCCTTTTCCACAAGTACTTCATTCCACCAACAAAAATAAAAAGAAATCCAAGCCCTTTGATAAAGAATTGATGGAACTTTTTGGGCAAGAAGAAATAAACATCCCTCTCCTAAATGCAATTAAATACATCCCTACCTATCCTAAGTTTTTAAAGGATTTATGCACTCCAAAAAGGCAGTCTAGAAACCTATGAAATGTGATACTCTAAGAGACAACTAGCTCAGTTGTGCAGAGCAAACTTCCTCTGAAAAAGAAAGATCTGGGTGCTCCTCTGATTCATGTTGTCATTAATGACACTACTTTTGATCACGTCCTTCTTGATCTTGGCGGCTCCATAAATCCCATCCCCATTGTTTTCTTTAAGGAATTTAGATTCAGTGAATTAAAACCCATTGAGGTTACATTGCAATTAGCTGACCGATCTACAATTAAACCAAAGGGGATTGTTGAGGATGTCATTGTTCGGGTTCAGAATTGTCTATTTGCTGTAGACTTTCTAGTCTTGGATATCGAGGTACCAGAAGCATTAAAAAATGACCTAATTATTCTTGGAAGACCCTTTTTAACCACCGCCAAGGCAAATATCGATTGTGATTCTGGAAAGATGAAAATCACTTGCAGTGGTGAATCAATTCCATTAGATATTTTTCAAACTTCAAGGAGATTCCAAGAACCTGATTTCTTTAATGATTCGAATTCGGAGATAGACAATTTAGTGGAAGAAACCACACAAATTTCACATATGGGCACTTGTTTTGCAGTAAAATCCGTTCCTGAGTCACCTCACCTTCCCACCCTAACTTCACATTCCCTATTTGACTCTCACCTTAACTCTTTCTCTCTATCCTCTTCTTTGGACCTCACTTCTGAATCTCTTTTCGAGCTAGGTCTGTAATTAGATTTAAAACCATTGCCCGACTCTTTGGAATATGTTTTCTTGGGACCAAATCAAACGATGCCTTGATTATCAATTCTAATCTTACTAGGGATCAAGAGGAAAACTTCTCCAAAAGTTGAGCAAGAATCGCAAAGCCATTGGTTGGACTTTAACTAATCTCAAGGGAATCAATCTGTCCTATTGCACTCATCGCATTTATCTTGAGGGTGGCTCTCGCCCCTCTTGCCCGCCTTAAAGGAGATTGAATCCTAACATGCAGGAGGTGGTAAAAAAGGAGATGATCAAGTGGCTAGATGCTGGCATTATCTACCTATCACTGATAGCAACTGGATTAGTCCTTGCTTGGATATTAGATGGTATCACATCAAAGAACAAAAGAAGCAATTATGACATTATAGTCAACAAAACATGCCTTATACTGGGATTCACAACCAAGGTTTCAATCTAGCCAACCAGTACAACTACAATTTTTGCAGTTCCAGCAAATATGCAAAGGGATAGTTAAGTCTATGGAATAACATCGTAATACTCTAGTACATTAATTGTTGTAAGCAATTAGGTCGGTAACGTTATTCTAGCGCCCTTGTTCGTCCAAAGTGAGAATTCAATTGGTGTAGCATGCGTCGTTGGGTTTGAGCCTTGGTGAGTGCCCGTTCCCCATCAGCGGGCATTGCCCACTGCTCTTCTTGCAGCTAATGTAGCCGCCAAAGTGGATGTTGACGGCGTGGTCAAAGCCTTTGAAGATCACCGCAAGCCAATACCCGTAGCCAGCCACCAATTTCTTTGTGTATCCTGAGAATGTATCCTGAGATTATATGCAACTAACAATTATGATTATCCAAATGGGATTCTGGATTATCGGAAAAAAAAAATCCAAGGAAGATTACTTAAATAACAGACCAATCGGGGCTAAACTAACAAAACCTCAAAATTATTTATAGATTTGGAAAGAAATTTGGAAATTATCACGTGCTTTATAGAAACACTAGATTTTTGCAGAACAATACAACTAAAAGCTAATAAAGTTCAATGATTGTCAGACAAATATGCTGGAAAGAGATAGATAAGTATCTTTATTTAATATTATCAATTTTAAAAAGCTTATAGTCATCAATCAAGTTTCTACTTTTGAATCAATATTTTCAGGGGTTGGTGGGGTCTGTGGAGTTGATGGAGAAGAAGAGGAGGACCCAGTGGTGGTGGTGTGGAGTCGACTGAAAAGAAAGGGGGTGTTGTGGAGTTGACGAGGGGCCGGTGGTGGTGTTGGGGGCGGTGTGGCGTTGAGGGAGAAGAAGAGGAGGGGCTGGTGGTGGTGGTGGGGGTACTGCGGAGAGGGAGAAGAGGAGGGGCCATGGTAGTGGTGGTGGGGGGGTGTTGCGAAGAGGGAGAAGAGCAGGGGTGGTGGTGGTCATGGTGGGGGTGTTGCAGAGTGAGAGAAGAGGAGGGGCCGTGTTTGTGGTCGTGGTGAGGGTGCTATAGAGAGGGAGAAGAGGAGGGGTCGGTGGTGGTGTACGTGCTTAGGGGTAGAGTGAGAGGGGAGGTGGATTGTTACCTTGAGATCGTGGCCGCCAACGAGAGGAGGAAGTCATTGAAGAGGGTCGCCAAAGAGCTGTGTGAGGGAGTGAGAGCAAGAGAGAGACCGATGGTGGTGGTGGCGGTGGGTGTGAAAGATGAGTTGCAACCATGTGTCGGTGGGTTTGAGACCGATGGTGATGGTGGTGGTGGTGGTGGGAGAGGAAGGGTCATGAGAGTGAGGGAAAGTGGAGAGAAAGTATTTTAATCTCAACCATTCATTGATTTGAGAGATATCCAATGGTTAATATTAAGTTTTCTCATGTTCTCACTAAAGAGTACTTCTCATAGGGTCATATCTCTCTCTCTCTCTCTATATATATATATATAGATATATAAAAAGCAAAAAAAGAAAAGAAAAATATATAGTACATGAGTTTTGGTGCATATCTAAATATGTATTGTAGAATAAGGTCGGGTGCCTCTTAGGGCGTCATCCCGAGATGTTGGAGTGTTGGGTTTGGCCAAGAAGGTGCCTCTTATCGTGTCAACCTGAGATGTCAAAGTGTCGAGCATTCCCCATTTTACTTTTATATATATATATATATATATATATATATATATATATATATAGAGAGAGAGAGAGAGAGAGAGAGAGATTCCATATTTATAGTAAGACAAATCCAAAGTGGAGTGAGTGGAATTATGGGACAATATAAAAGAAAATGAAAATTTTTATTGCAGTTGCCTTTTTGTTGAGTCAGTTGCATGAGCATAGATACTTAGAATTTTAGTTCTCGCAAACCTTGGTTGGACTTCCTGAGACATAGAAAACTATACTTGAAACCCAAAACTAAGGCAAGTTAGAATTTGATTGGGAAAAGTGGTCTGCATCTTGGTCAGTACTTGAGTGTCATTGAGTCTTTGTATGAGATTTTGGGCATATTCTTTGTGGTTAGTGATGACTCGTACCTCTTGACTTGTATGCCTTAGTTCAATTCCTCTTTGTATTTCTTTTTACTTTTGCTCAGGATTAGCAAAACTTAGGCATGAGTGTGTGATAAGTATGCATATTTATGTGTTAACAAGCTTAATTATATTGGTTTTGTAGCATGAATTGCGTTAGAATTAGAGCATACTATAAATAATTGCATGCCTGCATGATAGAATTAAGGTTGCATTGTTTGAGCCTAATTATTCAATGTTTACTCATTAAGGCCTTTTGTCATGCAGAGTTTATTTGTATGGTCTGGACAAGAATGCTTCAAACTGCATGAGAGGAGAGGAAAAGAAATCATCTCACCTGTCTTCTTAAAACCCTAACCTTGCACCCACCTCAAAACCTGCTTTATTTAGGCTATGCCTTAATCTTAATCCTAATACCTAAACCTAAATCCTAACCAACTCCCCTTAGCTCCCCTAACCCTAATCCTAAACCTACATCACATTCCTACCCTCATCCTAAAACCTAGCTTACACTCTAGTAACACTAGCTCACACCTAGTCCTTATCCTATCCTATCCTATTCTATCCTATAAAATCCTACACCTTATCCACATGTGCCACATAATTTTTCTATAGTAAATTGCCAAAAAAAGTTCTTTGGAATTAATTGATAAAATATGGCAATCAATTTAATTAGGCTTCAATTACATCCCATGATTTTATCCGGTCAAGATCCAAATCCCAATCCTATTCCTGAAATTCATGACTGCTTGACACACCTCTAGTCTTTTGGCCATAAGTTTCTCATTTTAAATCTAAATTGAGTGGCTCAAGTTGCATTTGAAAGATAATGTCAAGGACTACAACTGTTGTTTTATGTATAATTTGAAATTTGGAATGTACATGGGTACAAAATTGAATACAATTAGGATTCTTACCTTCCTATTTAGATAAATCCTAAACCTATTTCTTGGCCACCAAGGCCCCTTAGATGTCCCCCTTCCCTCTATGTATACCTCTTGGCTAGTCATTGAGATCCCTTCCAAACCTCTTTAGTTCCCTTAGGGTCCTTAGTTCTAACTACATCCATTAGCCTTCTTCCTTCTTCTTCCTTAGGTAGAAAGCTTCCTTCCACCTTCTTCCTCTCTCCTACACACCCACCTTCATCCACCACCTTCTCCACTTCCTCTAGCTTCTAGTTAGGTCCCTAGTCTCCTTAGGATCCCTATTTTCCCTTAGGATCCCTTTGGAAGCATTTCTCTATGCGTATTTCTTCTTCTTCAATGACTTCTTCATGTTCTTCTTCGCATCCTCTAGTCTTCTTAGACTACTCCTGCTTTCTCTTTGCACTTCGAGGATTGAGGTGGACTTCTCCACCACTGTCACGAGCTCTCTGAGGTGCACCCACACTATCTTGGCTTGCTCTCTACTTTTAGTTTTCTCTTTCAAATTATGTACAATCTAGTTAAATCTCAATATATACAACCTAAGGTGTTGGGTTGCCTCCCAATAAGCACTAATTTTTATGCCTTTAGTCGAGCCTAAACCCTAAGAAGATGAATCAATCAATACTAATGAGAGGGTCAAAAGTAAGATTAAGATATGATCATGAAAGTCCCAAATCAGACATCTGCAAACGTGGACCAGTTGGTGATGCAACCCCATACCTAAGTGTCGAATGTGTAGGATCTTAAAGTTACTATTCTACACGCACAAACACACTAGATGCAAGATATTAGCAATAAAAGAGATTTGCACAAAAATTCAAACCACAAAGATGAACAAAAGTTGTATAATGGCTCTCCACTCACTCGGGTACTCCACTACCTAAGCCTCCTAGCTTAGGATTTTTAACCCGATTCCCTCAACCCTGAGGGAATCAATATACTAACCGAGTTAATTAATGAGTTATCTCAACCTAAGTACAATAAGTCGGGTTATTACAACGCAAATAATCAGCAAAAGCCCAATACAATGTAAGAACTGGTGTATGAAAGATAAAATCTTACAACAAAGATTCCTATGCCTCCCAACAATAATTAAAATGCATATACCGATTAGAGAGTCTAGGAAAGACGTGAATCGCTTTGTAATTGCGTGAGAAGAACATGTCGTTGAGCTTGCAGATGTGTAGAGAGATTATGAACAGCAAACTACTTTTTCTTTCTTGAGAATATGGTGGAAATATGAAACTGTTGTAGGTTCCCTACTAGGAGGGGTGACATAATAAAATGCGGAAATAAATATAAACAATATCACAGAATAGACAACCACACAAAGTACACAAAGATTTTATAAGTGGAAACCCAAACCGGGTGAAAACCACCACCTAACCCTCTCGAGTTAGGATTTTCCGATCAACCTAGTTGATCAAATCCACTAACCGAATCACTTTAAAACGAGGGTGATTCAACCTCAGTACAACCACGCTACAAGTACGAGGGTAGCGTTCCTCAACCCCTTCTCTCCACGAGAAGGATTTTGTCCGACGAAGGAGACGGGAATTCGCAAAGCGAATACCCAACCAAAAGACAAAGATAAAATAAACAACAAACCTATAGAGCCAACAAAGTAATAAACCTAAGCTTCTATAGGAATTAGGAAACTCCCCTTTGCAAGGAGTGCGTCGATGATGACCTGGGTGCGTGAGCCACGCAACGGCGCAATGTCGCTCTCGTGAACAACGGCGGGAGAGCAGGTGCGCGAAGGTTTGATGCTCTCAAGGGAATGGAGCTTAAGCTTGGAGAGCAAGATCTTTTCTGGACACAAAAGAGTGTGAAAGTGTGTAGCTAAGTGTATCCAAGTGTGTGTTGGTGTGTCAAAGGCTCCCCTCTATTTATAGAGGCCTTAGGAAGGCTTTGGAAGGCTTAGGAAATGTTATATAGCCGTTGGGAACAAAGCCCAAGAGAATCAGGCCGAAATCAGGACAATGATTACATTTGACAGGGTGATCAGACGTCTAACTCTGGCATCAGACGTCTGGAAGGCCACTTTAAGACGTCTGATTTAAAGGTCAGACGTCTGATTCTATGCGGGTTTCCTCCTGACTTGAATCAGATCTAAACAGGGTTTTTGCGCAAGTCCATCAGACGACATACAGGACGTCTGGAACTATGTCTGGACGTCTGGAAACCTACTTTTACTGTGGGAATTGATTTCCAAACGTTGCAACGGCTAGAAAATCTCTGAGAAGAGATTTTGGGTCAGCCGAGGCAAAACGGTCAATTATCAGATGTCTGGAAATGCCTAAGGACGTCTGATAAGGCTCTAACGGTCATATTCTGCAGTGTCTGCTAAGCTAGCCAACGGTCCACTATCTGGACGTCTGGCAAGTCCATCAGACGTCTTCTAAGACGTCTGGAATAAGGTCTGGACGTCTGATTTCATCAGACAGAACCAACTATGTCCAGCCTAACAGTTATCAGACGTCTGAAGTAACAGTCAGACGTCTTAAATTACTTTATCAGACGTCTGATTTTGGAATTAGACGTCTGGAAACTCTGTTTGAACCCTATATTGGTTTTCTAAGTGTTATACAGAAAACCTAAGTATCCTAGGGTTGTGCAGGTGTTCCTAGGACTACTGTTAGGGTATTTTGAGGCTCTTTAACAAAATATTCTAAGGAAATAAAAAGAGCAAGAAAATAAAGACAAGAGATACAAGAAAGGATTAAAAAGAATCTATCCTATTCTTCTTGTCTTCTATCTTCAATCTGTCGCTCCACGCGAACCTCCTCTGTTCTTCATTTAGCTCCTCCAATCCATCCTGGATGCGAGCTCGAGTTCCGTCTAAACACGTCCACATTTGCAATTGACCTGAAATCTAGGACTCAAATTGCAAATGTTAAATAACACATGTTTTGTTATCATCAAAACAAATGATCGTGGTGCTTTAGCACCAACAATCTCCTCCTTTTTGATGATGACAAAACCATAGATAATAATGCAAAAAATCCTCCCCCTTTTTGACATTATCAAAAAGGTTTAATTGATTTTACATTTCCTATAACTCCCCCTTAAAACATGCTCTTCTATGAATTTATTTTAACAAAGGTGATATTCCCCCCCTTTTTGTAACAACAAGATAGCTATTATTTTTCTCCCCCTTACTAAAGGAAAATTAGCTACCTTATATCTCCCCCTTAAAAATTGACAATTAGCTCATCATTTTTTAACTCCCCCTATCTAAATGATTATGATAAAAAGATAGGGTAAATGGTTTTACCTCACCTACCATGGCCAATAAAATGGCCCGAATGGTGGTGGTGGATGCCACATCGGATGGGGCTCCCATCCGTAGCTTGGAGGCCCGGGCATCGGCGTCGGTCTCCAATCTGGTGGTCGACGTGCGGCGGGTCCGTCGTTTGTTCGCCGTCTCGTCGGTCTTCTTGTTCTCCTCCTTGGTCTACTCCTTGGTTCTCCCAACTTGAGTTGACCAGCCTTGAGTTTGTAGGTCCAGTCCTTTGTGTTGTAATTATCCCTGAATCCTACAAAACAAGATTTTAATTCTTTCTTCGGTATCCAAGTGGGCTTGGATCCGGATCTGTTAGCGGGTCTCCTTGATGGAGATCCTTTCTCAACCTTAGGGCTATAAAAATTATCTACTTTATTGATTAATTTGTTGGAGTTTTCCCTAAGACATGCAATTTCTTTTTCTATAATACTCATCTTAGTCTTTAAATTAGAGATTTTTAACTTTAGACTATTATTTTCCTCAATCAATTTATTATTTTCATTGACGAGGTCTTGATTTTCTAATAATAGGTTATCAATTCTAGGACTAGCTTTTATGTCCTTAAGTTATTTTTCTAACCTATTATTTTCATTTTTAAGAAAACTAAGGTTCTTTTTAATACTTTTGTTTTCTATTTTAAGTGATTTACTAATCTCAAATAGTTCATTAAAAGCTTCTTGTAAATCAAAATTTACCTCATTGTCGCTGTCGTCGCTTCCGCTTTCGCTGCCGCTGTTGCTTCCTCTGGCCATGAAACCAAAGCAAGCGGTTTCTTCCTTTTCTTCTTCTTCTTCCTCCGAGCTGGAATCGTCCCAAGTGGCTTGGAATGCCTTCTTCTTAGATTTCTTTTCCTTTTCCTTTTTCTTCTCCTTTTTGAGAAGAGGGCACTCTGGTCGTAGGTGCCCTTTCTCGTTGCAGTGGTGGCAACATCCCGGGCTTTCCTTCTTCTCCTTTTTCTCTTTCTTTAATTCCCTACAAAACTTGGAAAATTTTTTAAGTAAAATTCTAAAGTCTTCGTCGTGGGAACTTACCTCGCTATCCGACGCAGCTCTGAAGGCAAGAGTCTTCTTCAGTTTGGGCTCCGGTGTATCCTTCTTCTTCTGCTTCAACTTTGTCTCGTAGGCCATTAGATTGCTTAGGAGATCTTCCATGTTGAGCTCCTCTACTTCGTTCGCCTCCTCGATGGCGGTGACTTTCTGTTCCCACTCCGGTCCAAGGGAACGAAGAAGCTTCCCTTGAAGCTCCCCCTTGATGAAGATCTTCCCTAAAGCTTTTAAATTGTTTACTATGAGAGTGAACATAGTGTTCATCTCACTTAAAGTTTCGTTAGATTTCATAGAGAAAGCCTCAAATTCTTGTGAAAGTAAATTGAGTTTAGAAGTTTTTACCTTAGAGGTACCTTCGTGAGTTACCTCAAGTGTGTGCCAGATCTCGTATGCGGTGGCGCATTGCGAGATTCTGTTGAACTCCTCCGAGCTGAGCGCGCAATACAACGCGTTCATTGTTTTTGCGTTGAGAGAGAGCTCCCGGATCTGCTGCTGCGAGTATCCTCCGGCGGGTTTCTCTGGGATGTCGAAGGGGGTCTCGCACCTGGCCCAGACTGTGAAATCGGTGGCTTGAAGCCAGGTCTTCATCCGCAACTTCCAGTAGGGGTAGTTGCTCCCGTCGAAGAACGGCGGACGGGTTGTGGACTACCCCTCGAAAATCCTGCTTGTGGAACAGCTTCCCTCCATGATCTTCTTGCCGGGTGTTACTCCGATCTTGCAAGAACCTGCTCTGATACCAATTGTAGGTTCCCTACTAGGAGGGGTGACGTAATAAAATGCGGAAATAAATATAAACAATATCACAGAATAGACAACCACACAAAGTACACAAAGATTTTATAGGTGGAAACCCAAACCGGGTGAAAACCACCACCTAACCCTCTCGAGTTAGGATTTTCCGATCAACCTAGTTGATCAAATCCACTAACCGAATCACTTTAAAACGAGGGTGATTCAACCTCAGTACAACCACGCTACAAGTACGAGGGTAGCGTTCCTCAACCCCTTCTCTCCACGAGAGGATTTTGTCCCACGAAGGAGACGGGAATTCGCAAAGCGAATACCCAACCAAAAGACAAAGATAAAATAAACAACAAACCTATAGAGCCAACAAAGTAATAAACCTAAGCTTCTATAGGAATTAGGAAACTCCCCTTTGCAAGGAGTGCGTCGATGATGACGCGGGTGCGTGAGCCACGCAACGGCGCAATGTCGCTCTCGTGAACAACGGCGGGAGAGCGGGTGCGCGAAGGTTTGATGCTCTCAAGGGAATGGAGCTTAAGCTTGGAGAGCAAGATCTTTTCTGGACACAAAAGAGTGTGAAAGTGTGTAGCTAAGTGTATCCAAGTGTGTGTTGGTGTGTCAAAGGCTCCCCTCTATTTATAGAGGCCTTAGGAAGGCTTTGGAAGGCTTAGGAAATGTTATATAGCCGTTGGGAACAAAGCCCAAGAGAATCAGGCCGAAATCAGGACAATGATTACATTTGACAGGGTGATCAGACGTCTAACTCTGGCATCAGACGTCTGGAAGGCCACTTTAAGACGTCTGATTTAAAGGTCAGACGTCTGATTCTATGCGGGTTTCCTCCTGACTTGAATCAGATCTAAACAGGGTTTTTGCGCAAGTCCATCAGACGACATACAGGACGTCTGGAACTATGTCTGGACGTCTGGAAACCTACTTTTACTGTGGGAATTGATTTCCAAACGTTGCAACGGCTAGAAAATCTCTGAGAAGAGATTTTGGGTCAGCCGAGGCAAAACGGTCAATTATCAGATGTCTGGAAATGCCTAAGGATGTCTGATAAGGCTCTAACGGTCATATTCTGCAGTGTCTGCTAAGCTAGCCAACGGTCCACTATCTGGACGTCTGGCAAGTCCATCAGACGTCTTCTAAGACGTCTGGAATAAGGTCTGGACGTCTGATTTCATCAGACAGAACCAACTATGTCCAGCCTAACAGTTATCAGACGTCTGAAGTAACAGTCAGACGTCTTAAATTACTTTATCAGACGTCTGATTTTGGAATTAGACGTCTGGAAATTCTGTCTGAACCCTATATTGGTTTTCTAAGTGTTATACAGAAAACCTAAGTATCCTAGGGTTGTGCAGGTGTTCCTAGGACTACTGTTAGGGTATTTTGAGGCTCTTTAACAAAATATTCTAAGGAAATAAAAAGAGCAAGAAAATAAAGACAAGAGATACAAGAAAGGATTAAAAAGAATCTATCCTATTCTTCTTGTCTTCTATCTTCAATCTGTCGCTCCACGCGAACCTCCTCTGTTCTTCATTTAGCTCCTCCAATCCATCTTGGATGCGAGCTCGAGTTCCGTCTAAACACGTCCACATTTGCAATTGACCTAAAATATAGGACTCAAATTGCAAATGTTAAATAACACGTGTTTTGTTATCATCAAAACAAATGATCGTGGTGCTTTAGCACCAACAACTGTAGCTTTAGAATTTTCTCTTGTATTTTTCTATATTTTAATATGTGCAAACTAAGAGTCCAAGGGTGTATATATAGAGTTAGGACCTTATGAATTTGTCAACTAGACATTGGAGTTTAAATCTCAACGTTCATATTTGCAAAATCAGTTTTTTAGCCATTCAAATTTGGCCCAATGGTTAGCTGGTACTGGCACTAAAGTATGGGTACCGGTACTAATGACATACTGTTTTGTGTTTTAAGTTAATTTGTCACCGACAGTACCTATTGGGTACCGATACTAATCGTGTACTGGTACTCGTTGCTTCTAGATTTGGGTTTTAAATACTTAACACAAATCTATAACCCACTTGTACCGGTACTGATCATGGGTACCGGTACTCATTGCCTCCAATACTGATACTGATCATGAGTACCGGTACTCGCGGGGTACAGGTTTGTTTCTTTGAAAACAACTAAACCTGTAACTCACATGTACCGGTACTAAACTTTAGTATTGGTACTTGTGGGTTAACAAGTACCTTTTTAAACATGAATACAACTTGATTACTAGCCTATTTTTACAAATACTTTAAACATTAAAAAAACTAATTTTTAAATAATATGTACTTTGAAATAAATCGAATGATCATAATATTTTATCTTAATTTATCTCTATATGATTTTTACGATCTGTAACGAGCGCGTGCCCCAGACGTCTTTTAAGACGTCTGGGAGGTGGCCCAGACGTCTGCAAAGACGTCTGGGATCACATCCAGACGTCTGACCAGACGTCCGGGATAGTTTACAGACGTCTGGCGAACAGTTATGCTCGCACGGGATATTCGTCTGCGCGCCTGTGCGCGCAGACCTGCGATCCTGCCTCTTTCTCTGCGGCGGCAGGCGACTGCGACCGCCTTCTCTCTCCTCTCCGCGCGGCGTTAAAAGGGGGGGCGCGCCTCCCCTCCCGTCTCCACCATCTTCCTCCTTCTCCTCCTGCCTGTGCGCGAGAGCGAGCGGACGCGAGGGCGCAGCGGCAGCGGCAGCCGCAGTAGGCGCGGAGGAGCTGCAGCGTGCGAGGGCGGGGCTCTGCCGTGAGGGCGAGCTCGCCGGGAGCGGCTTGGCCGGCCGACGGAGGGCGCAGGGGGGCGCAGAGCGTCGCGGAGAGGGACCTGCTGCGGGCGGAGCAGCGGACGCGCGAGGTGCGACGCGGGCGGCGTCGCGAGCGGAGGCCGAGCAAGGTTCTGATTCTGGAAAAATTTCCAGAATCAGACGTCTGGATTGATATCCAGACGGCAAGGTCGACGTCTGTGAGATCATACAGACGTCTGAAAGGTGAGTTTCCGCTTTCTTCTTCTTTTTGTCGACTGACCGTACTGAGGGAGGAGGGTTGGCTGTGCGCAGGTCCTCTGATTCGTCATCTTTGCGAATCAGACGTCTGGAATTTGTACCAGACGGCGGGAGTGGCCTCCAGACGTCCGGAGTGACCATCGGACGTCTGGGATCTAGACAGACGTCCCCACAGACTTCTGGACGTCCGGGGAACCAAGCCGAACAGGTAATTCTCTGATCCACCGTTTAAGACGTCTGGAAGGAGTTCCAGACGTCTGATTTTGCACAGTATTGTCTTTCTCGACCCGTTTAGGGTTCGTTTGGGCTCCGTTTTCCGCGATTCGAGTTGCGTTCGTTTCAGAATTTATTCCTCTACCCGCCTACAGTAGCTATACACTGTTTTGAGACACTCCTTGTGTTTGATCCTTGTGATAGGACCTCGTTCGGTTGCAGTCTTGAGAGTCGCGGAGGCGCGCGGGGTTCCCGATCACGCCCCCATTACTCCCGTTGTACCTGGTAGAGTGGCTTTAAGTATTAATAAAATCTGTTAAAGTATGGAACCATAACTAGAACCTAGGGCATTGCATGAATCCTAGGAATGAGAAATATATGGAATGATAGCTCCTAGGTGTTGCATGAATCCTAGGGCCGGAAAACTAGATTGTATGATAGATCCTAGGATATGGCATGAATCCTAGGATGGAAAAACTAGTGGAATGTATATTACTGCAGTCTTGGAAAAATGGAAAGGAATATATATAAAGCTGCCTGTAAATTTAATTAACAGCTGCCTGTTATGCATAAAGAATCATGTTTGAGATCATGGAATGTGAGAACGTGAATCTGGAAAGTGAAACATATGATGTTCTGAGATAAAGAGCTGGAACCCTACGGGGAATTAGGAGTGGAACTCCTGGAAAGAAAAGGAATGGAACTGAGATGTAGTTTGTACTGTCTCTTGGGTACGCAGTACCAAGGGAAGTACCTGTACCTGTTTTAGTGCAGAGTGGGGCCAGCCGCCCCAGGGACCCGGGGTTAGGCTTGGCCGCTCTGTACCGACTTGTTGGCCCTCGTGTACGTAGTACCGAGGAGAGCTAGTAGTGTTAGGAGAGTACTAGCTACCCCACGGGCCCCGGGGTTCTGCTAGCCTCCTTCACCGACTTGTTAGGCCCACTAGGGCAAACCAGGGTAGTCAGACGAGGGTGCGCGGACTGTGGAGGGGCAAGACCCCGGTTTGGTTACTGTGGAGGGGTTGGACCCCTGTTACTGAGAGGGCTCTGCCCTGGTTCCGTGCTGTGCTTTGGGCGCACCCGTTAACGGAAACGACTGACCGCGTGCCAGTACGGGCTAGCTACCTGTGCGTTTATCGCGCGTGCCGTAGTCACCGTTACGTCTGTCAGTGACCTTGGGGTGGTTGACTGAGGGTAGGATCACCACGGGGGACTCTCCCGGCCAGGAGAGCACCACGTGCTACTTCTACTTTTGGAAAAGACTGCAATCAAGATCGTCCCACGAGGACATCCGAGATCAAGTAAAGGATCTGAGAAGTAAATGAAATAGTGAGAAAAATTGAAAGATGTAAATAAAGGAAGTAATAGAACATAACAGCTACTGTACACTCTACTGTTGCCTTTAGTTAGTTTGCCACTCTACTCAGCGTTTTGCTGACGTGTTACACTCGTTACCTTTTTCAGGACCAGGTGTTGAGCAGCCAGGGTCGGCGGCTGCAGAGGACGCTGGGCCGAGTAGGGTCCAGTAGAGTTACCACAGCTTTGTACCCCTTTTTGTTTCTGTTCTAGTGAGTAGTTTTTGTTTCCGCTGTACCTTCTTTACCTGCAGTTTTTGTTATATGATAAATGTTGTTTTACTGTTGTGGTGGTGCCTACTGTAGTAGTTTCTTTCCTTACTGCTGTACTTTCTTACTGTTAGTTATATTCATGCTGAATGTGGTTTATTTTACTGTCTTTTGGTTACTTCCTCGTTGGACGACTGGGTCTTGGGATTAGTCGAGTCGGTCCGGTTCGCGTGTCTCGTAGGGACTCGGGAATCGGGTCGTTACAAGATGGTATCAGAGCAAGGTCGTCCCGAGAAGTGAATCAACTGACTGGAAAATAACCAATTCACATGTTTATAGCTAGAGTAGCCACCACAACATATCTCTTGACATGAGCACTTAGAAGTGTTGTTAGGTACCGTCTGTTTTGACGTTTCCGTTTTGTTTCGCGTCTCCTTGCAGGAGATGCCTCGTCGTGGGACTGGCGAGACTGGCCGCGGGCGCGGCCGAGGGCGAGGTCGGCGAGGTGGACGTGCTGTCGTTGACGTCTCGGTGGACCAGCCACCACTCCCTGGCATCCAGGCCCAGGACCTCTCCAGACTGATACGGGATATTGTACGAGAGGAGCTCCACCCACCGCCCCGAGCACCTCCTCCTGGGGTTGCAGAGGGGGAGTCCTCTGTGGGACCACGCGACGGACGCGGCGCTGGACACGAGGGAGGGGATGGGCCCCTGCCGCCCCCACCTTCCTCCGACACTTCTGTACACGAGGCACCTTCGCCTGGAGGTGCACCAGCACCTCCCCTACAGCACCACTTCGAGCTTTTCGGACAGTTCCGGAAGCTGAAGCCCCCCTCCTTCAAGGGGGATGAGGACCCGACCGAGGCAGAGGACTGGCTTGAGCAGCTGGAGAAGATCTTCGACACCCTTCGCCCCCCGGTGGAGTGCCGCGTGGCCTTTGCCACGTACCAGCTGGAGAGTGCGGCACACCGGTGGTGGAGGGCGGTCCGGGGACAGGAGAGGGACGAGCCGACGTGGGACCAGTTCGTCACCCTCTTCTGCGAGCAGTACTTTCCCCAGACGTGGCAGGACCAGAGGAGGCGGGAGTTCCACACTCTCCGCCAAGGGACGATGACCGTGAGCGCGTACTGCATGCGTTTCTTGGAGCTGTCCCGCTTTGCAGCGACAGCGGTAGCCACTGAGGAGGAGCGCCTTTGGAGGTTCACCGAGGGGCTCCGGCCTGTGATCCGGGGGTATGTCAAACCCCTGAAGCTGCCGACGTTTTCGAGGGTGGTAGAGGCAGCTATGACTTACGAGGAGACCAACCCGTCCGCGCGAGAGACCGACGGCGGGCGGAAGAGGCCCTTTAAGCCAGACTTCTCACAGGGCCGGCGAGAACGGAGACACGTGGCGTCCGCAGGAGAGCCGTCACGTTGTGCAGGGCCATCAGTGGCCTTTGGGGGCCCTCGACAGGGGCCAGTCGCCAGCACCGGACCCTCGCCTAGCCGACAGCAGGGACTCACTGAGGGCGGGAGTCGGGTTCCCCTCTGCTACCAATGTGGCCAGCTGGGCCACGTCAGGAGGGACTGCCCATCTAGGGCAGGAGGTCAGCAGATACTTCCCGCGCAGGGCACTGGAGGGCGCGCAGGAGGCCGCGGTTTCCAGGCGCGAGGAGGAGGACCGCAGTCGCGAGGAGGGTACCGGCCAGCACCTACCCGTTCGACGCAGAGTGTGGCTGCTTCGTCCGCACCTAGAGCTGAGGGGCGTATCAACGCCCTAACACACAGGGACGCCAGAGCTTCGGGATCCGTGGTAGCAGGTATGGTTTCAGTTTCTGGCAGACTCGTTTACACGCTTTTCGATTCCGGCGCTACGCACTCGTTTGTCGCAGACAGTTTCGCAGTTAGTTTGGACTAGGATTATACATTGTTAGAGAACCCGTTCGTAATCAGAGGTCCGAGTGGTCAGCTGTTTGTAGCTGAGGAGGTGTACACGGGTTGCGGGGTCAGCATCGGGGGACACAGCCTGCCAGCTGACCTGATTATGATACAGATGGAGGACTTTGGAGTGATTCTGGGGATGGATTGGCTGTCCGCTTACCACACCTTGGTAGACTGTTTTGAGAGGAAGATTGTCTTCTCCATTCCGGAGTTGCCTTCCTTCGAGTTTCACGGGCAGCCAGTGGATGGAGGTTTTAGGTGCATTTCGGCACTTCGGGCGGCGAGACTTTTGAGCCAGGGGTGTGAGGGCTTCTTAGCTTGTGTGGTGGCAGAGCACAGCCCCGTGGCAGACTTCCAGAGCATCCCGGTGGTCAGAGAGTACCCCGACGTGTTTCCAGACGAGTTACCAGGACTACCGCCCGAGCGTGAGATCGAGTTTGAGATCTCACTAGTACCAGGGACCAGCCCCATCTCCACCGCGCCATACAGGATGGCACCGCTTGAGCTGCGAGAGCTCAAGTCTCAGTTGCAGGACCTTTTGGAGAAGGGTTTCGTGAGGCCCAGTGCGTCTCCCTGGGGAGCCCCGGTACTGTTTGTGAAGAAGAAGGATGGGACCCTACGCCTTTGTGTGGACTACCGACAGCTGAATAGGGTCACCATCAAGAACAGATATCCGCTGCCGAGGATTGACGATTTGTTTGACCAGTTGCGGGGTGCCACGGTGTTTTCCAAGATCGACTTGAGGTCTGGATACCACCAGTTGAGGATCAGGGAGACCGACGTCTCCAAGACAGCTTTCCGCACCCGGTACGGACACTACGAGTTTTTGGTCATGCCGTTTGGGCTGACCAATGCCCCCGCTGCTTTCATGGACCTGATGAACCGGGTGTTCAGACCGTACTTGGACCAGTTTGTGGTGGTTTTCATAGATGATGTACTCATCTATTCTAGAGATCGGACGCAGCACGGACAGCACTTGCGGATGGTTCTGGACACTCTGAGACGACGCAGGCTGTACGCCAAATACAGCAAGTGCGAGTTTTGGTTGAGGGAGGTGACCTTTTTGGGTCATGTGATCTCTGGAGACGGCCTGGCGGTGGATCCCACCAAGGTCGAGGCAGTGCTCAGGTGGGAGAGACCGCGTTCAGTCACTGAGATTCGCAGTTTCCTGGGACTGGCAGGTTACTACAGACGGTTCATCAGAGGGTTTTCGCAGATTGCACGTCCTATGACACAGTTGACTCGGAAGGATGTGCCTTTCGCTTGGACAGACGCCTGTGAGGCGTGTTTTCTGGAGCTGAAGGAGAGGTTGACCTCGGCTCCCGTGCTCACCATCCCTGACAGTAGTGGCGGGTTCGTCGTGTACACGGACGCTTCCTTGCAGGGGTTAGGAGGTGTGCTCATGCAGAGGGGTCACGTGGTCGCTTACGCTTCGCGGCAACTGAAGCCCCATGAGCATACCTACCCTACCCACGACCTAGAGTTGGCAGCTGTTGTCTTCGCGCTGAAGACATGGAGGCACTACTTGTACGGTGAGACCTTCGAGATTTTTACAGATCACAAGAGCCTCAGATATCTTTTTGACCAGAAGGAGCTCAACATGAGACAGAGACGTTGGTTGGAGCTCCTGAAGGACTACGACTGCAGCATCTCCTACCACTCGGGAAAGGCCAATGTGGTGGCTGACGCCTTGAGCCGTAAGGCGCCCGCACGCTTGGCCAGTCTACAGTTACAGAGTTGGAGCCTTTTGGAGGAGGTGGGCAGTTGGCGACCTCTAGAGTTACGAGGGTACTGTGGGGCAGTGACGGTGACACGGCAGACCAGACCAGAGTTGATAGACTGCATCATCACGGGACAGATGGCCGATCCGTACTTGCAGTCTTTGTGCGACAGAGTACTGTCAGGGGACCCAGGGGACTTCTCTTTCACAGACCAGGTGTTACGCTTGAGGGGACGGCTGTGCGTCCCCAGAGACGAGGAGCTGTTGAGAGAGCTCTTGACCGAGGCACACGGTTCCAGATTCACCATACATCCCGGAAACACGAAAATGTACCATGACTTGAGACGCGAGTTCTGGTGGAGAGGGATGAAGCGGGATGTGGGTGAGTTCGTGCAGCAGTGCTTAGTGTGCCAGCAGGTGAAAGCCGAGCATCAGAGGCCTGCAGGGCCGCTTCAGCCGCTTCCAGTGCCAGAGTGGAAGTGGGAGAGCATCACCATGGACTTGGTGGTGGGCTTACCTGTTACCCAGCGAGGGCACGACGCAGTCTGGGTAATAGTGGATAGATTGACGAAGACGGCACGATTCTTGCCGATCCGAGTCACTTTGGGACCAGCACAGTTGGCAGAGAGGTATATCCGTGATGTGGTGCGACTACACGGAGTTCCGCGGGAGATCGTATCCGACCGGGATACCCGCTTTACGTCCCAGTTTTGGGCCGAGTTTCAGCAGGCTTTGGGGACGAGGTTGAGGTTTAGCACGGCTTACCACCCCCAGACGGACGGACAGTCGGAACGCACGATACAGACACTTGAGGACCTTTTGCGTGCCTGTGTACTAGACTGGAGGGGCTCTTGGGAGGAGCACCTGCCCCTGGCGGAGTTTGCATACAACAACAGTTATCACTCGAGCATCGGCATGGCTCCCTACGAGGCTCTGTACGGACGGAAATGCACGGCACCCTTGAGTTGGGTTGAGGTGGGGACCAAGTGGGAGGTTGGCCCCAGGTTGATCCGGCAGAGTCAGGAGGTAGTTGAGCAGATCCATAGACGACTCCGCACTGTCAGGAGCAGACAGAAGAGCTACGCAGATCGCAGACGCAGAGAGGTGCAGTTCGAGGTTGGGGACCACGTCTTTCTTCGTGTTTCGCCCATGAAGGGCTTACAGCGGTTTGGGGTGAGAGGGAAGCTCGCGCCGAGGTTTGTGGGGCCCTTCGAGGTCCTGGAGCGGGTTGGACCCGTTGCTTACAGACTTGCCCATCCCCCGCAGCTTTCTGGTGTGCACGACGTGTTCCACGTGTCCAACCTCAGGAAGTACGTAGCCGATCCCAGCCACGTACTGAGTCACGAGAGCGTCGAGGTGAGCGACGACCTGACCTACCCCGAGCGGCCAGTGCAGATCCTAGACCGAGCCGTCCGCAGGTTGAGACGAAAGCAAGTACCCCTGGTAAAGGTTTTGTGGAGGAGCCAGCGGTACGAGGAGGCTACCTGGGAGCCTGAGGCGGCAATGCGGGAGCGGTACCCAGAGCTTTTCGCGGGTACGTCTTTTCGGACCGGCTTCGGTCCTCTTTGAGTTTGTTATGGTTATTTGGACATCTTTTTCCCGCACCCTAGTTGGCGCAAGTTTCGGGGACGAAACTTCCTTTGAGTTTGTTATATTGTAACGAGCGCGTGCCCCAGACGTCTTTTAAGACGTCTGGGAGGTGGCCCAGACGTCTGTAAAGACGTCTGGGATCACATCCAGACGTCTGACCAGACATCCGGGATAGTTTACAGACGTCTGGCGAACAGTTATGCTCGCACGGGATATTCGTCTGCGCGCCTGTGCGCGCAGACCTGCGATCCTGCCTCTTTCTCTGCGGCGGCAGGCGACTGCGACCGCCTTCTCTCTCCTCTCCGCGCGGCGTTAAAAGGGGGGGCGCGCCTCCCCTCCCGTCTCCACCATCTTCCTCCTTCTCCTCCTGCCTGTGCGCGAGAGCGAGCGGACGCGAGGGCGCAGCGGCAGCGGCAGCCGCAGTAGGCGCGGAGGAGCTGCGGCGTGCGAGGGCGGGGCTCTGCCGTGAGGGCGAGCTCGCCGGGAGCGGCTTGGCCGGCCGACGGAGGGCGCAGGGGGGCACAGAGCGTCGCGGAGAGGGACCTGCTGCGGGCGGAGCAGCGGACGCGCGACGTGCGACGCGGGCGGCGTCGCGAGCGGAGGCCGAGCAAGGTTCTGATTCTGGAAAAATTTCCAGAATCAGACGTCTGGATTGATATCCAGACGGCAAGGTCGACGTCTGTGAGATCATACAGACGTCTGAAAGGTGAGTTTCCGCTTTCTTCTTCTTTTTGTCGACTGACCGTACTGAGGGAGGAGGGTTGGCTGTGCGCAGGTCCTCTGATTCGTCATCTTTGCGAATCAGACGTCTGGAATTTGTACCAGACGGCAGGAGTGGCCTCCAGACGTCCGGAGTGACCATCGGACGTCTGGGATCTAGACAGACGTCCCCACAGACTTCTGGACGTCCGGGGAACCAAGCCGAACAGGTAATTCTCTGATCCACCGTTTAAGACGTCTGGAAGGAGTTCCAGACGTCTGATTTTGCACAGTATTGTCTTTCTCGACCCGTTTAGGGCCCGTTTGGGCTCCGTTTTCCGCGATTCGAGTTGCGTTCGTTTCAGAATTTATTCCTCTACCCGCCTACAGTAGCTATACACTGTTTTGAGACACTCCTTGTGTTTGATCCTTGTGATAGGACCTCGTTCGGTTGCAGTCTTGAGAGTCGCGGTGGCGCGCGGGGTTCCCGATCACGCCCCCATTACTCCCGTTGTACCTGGTAGAGTGGCTTTAAGTATTAATAAAATCTGTTAAAGTATGGAACCATAACTAGAACCTAGGGCATTGCATGAATCCTAGGAATGAGAAATATATGGAATGATAGCTCCTAGGTGTTGCATGAATCCTAGGGCCGGAAAACTAGATTGTATGATAGATCCTAGGATATGGCATGAATCCTAGGATGGAAAAACTAGTGGAATGTATATTACTGCAGTCTTGGAAAAATGGAAAGGAATATATATAAAGCTGCCTGTAAATTTAATTAACAGCTGCCTGTTATGCATAAAGAATCATGTTTGAGATCATGGAATGTGAGAACGTGAATCTGGAAAGTGAAACATATGATGTTCTGAGATAAAGAGCTGGAACCCTACGGGGAATTAGGAGTGGAACTCCTGGAAAGAAAAGGAATGGAACTGAGATGTAGTTTGTACTGTCTCTTGGGTACGCAGTACCAAGGGAAGTACCTGTACCTGTTTTAGTGCAGAGTGGGGCCAGCCGCCCCAGGGACCCGGGGTTAGGCTTGGCCGCTCTGTACCGACTTGTTGGCCCTCGTGTACGTAGTACCGAGGAGAGCTAGTAGTGTTAGGAGAGTACTAGCTACCCCACGGGCCCCGGGGTTCTGCTAGCCTCCTTCACCGACTTGTTAGGCCCACTAGGGCAAACCAGGGTAGTCAGACGAGGGTGCGCGGACTGTGGAGGAGCAAGGTCCCGGTTTGGTTACTGTGGAGGGGTTGGACCCCTGTTACTGAGAGGGCTCTGCCCTGGTTCCGTGCTGTGCTTTGGGCGCACCCGTTAACGGAAACGACTGACCGCGTGCCAGTACGGGCTAGCTACCTGTGCGTTTATCGCGCGTGCCGTAGTCACCGTTACGTCTGTCAGTGACCTTGGGGTGGTTGACTGAGGGTAGGATCACCACGGGGGACTCTCCCGGCCAGGAGAGCACCACGTGCTACTTCTACTTTTGGAAAAGACTGCAATCAAGATCGTCCCACGAGGACATCCGAGATCAAGTAAAGGATCTGAGAAGTAAATGAAATAGTGAGAAAAATTGAAAGATGTAAATAAAGGAAGTAATAGAACATAACAGCTACTGTACACTCTACTATTGCCTTTAGTTAGTTTGCCACTCTACTCAGCGTTTTGCTGACGTGTTACACTCGTTACCTTTTTCAGGACCAGGTGTTGAGCAGCCAGGGTCGGCGGCTGCAGAGGACGCTGGGCCGAGTAGGGTCCAGTAGAGTTACCACAGCTTTGTACCCCTTTTTGTTTCTGTTCTAGTGAGTAGTTTTTGTTTCCGCTGTACCTTCTTTACCTGCAGTTTTTGTTATATGATAAATGTTGTTTTACTGTTGTGGTGGTGCCTACTGTAGTAGTTTCTTTCCTTACTGCTGTACTTTCTTTCTGTTAGTTATATTCATGCTGAATGTGGTTTATTTTACTGTCTTTTGGTTACTTCCTCGTTGGACGACTGGGTCTTGGGATTAGTCGAGTTGGTCCGGTTCTCGTGTCTCGTAGGGACTCGGGAATCGGGTCGTTACACGATCTAATTCTTATTTCATTGTTAAAAGGCATACATTCTAAGAATAAAATAAAAACCTAATCTAATTAACAATATAAACATTTGTCCTCGTCATCAATGGTCTTCTATCATCGTCATCATGGCCTCCTCGTCAACTTGCTCTGTTTGCCTTAATCTCCAACATAATATGAAATATCACTTAATTACAAACATTAATCTAAAATAATTTTGTTAACACTAAAATAAGATGTGGAACGTGGTTCCAACAATCTCCCCCTTTTTAGTGTTAACAAAACTATCTTACAAATAGATATATTTAAGACAAATTATTTTTAACAATTTTATATGAAAGATAATTGTTGACAATTCTCCCTCTCAATATGTGCTCCCCTTAAAAATATAACTATTTGCCTCTTTTTATTTCTCCCCCTTTTTGTCAATCATCAAAAAATTAAGGGGTGCCAATAAATGCATACCATAGTGGATGAAGTACCAATAAAATGGTCCTTGTTGATACCAAGCTCCATGAGTCCATCTTTCTTGATCTTCATGCAATTTGTAGAAAGGTTGGAGTGTTCCATTGTGCGCCTTGAACACCCACTGATCATTTTGATCCCATCAATCTGTCCTTGCAAAATAATGTAAAATATCTTTTCTAGGTACCCATTTTTTTGTGGGTCCTTTTGGGTTAGTACCTTTCAATTTCGAAACTTTATATAAATATAGAGATTTACAGACCTCATTTGTGTTAGATCTATAATTCTTGGAATTTTTGGCCTTTTTGACAAATCCATGCATGCCTAGGTGCATGTGATTTATTTTGTGTGTTCTTTTTACTTTTAAATTTGGCTTTTAAAGCTGCACAAAATTCAGTATTCAACCTAGTAGTTGTTTTAAGATTATATAAAGTTCCCTTAAAATGCTCATAGATATCTTTTAACTCTATTATTTTTGCATACAATTGAGAGTTAGTATCTTTTTCCCTATCTAACTCTATTTCTAAACATGATTTATCTATCTCCAATGTTTGATAATTACTCTTCAAAACCTTATTTTCCTTTTTAAATAACTTAGCCTTATGATATAATTCTTCATAGGCTTCTAACAATTCATCAAGAGTAAAATTAGAATTTATCTCATTATTTGTGTCTTCAGTAGTGGCTACCAAACAAAGATGAGCAACCTCATTGTCATCTGATTCATTAGAATTGGTGTCCATATTGGAGTCGCTATCATCCCATGTTGCTTTCAAAGCTTTCTTCTTCCACTTATTGACTTCTTTGGTGTCTTTCCTTTTATATTCCTTCTTGTTCATGGGGTAATCTTTATGTAAGTGGCCCTTTTTCTTACATTCATAACAAACAACATTAGTTGAAATTTTATTGACTTGCTTAGCTTGCTTCCAGAGAAATTTTTGAAATTTCCTTGTGAGCATCTCCATCTCTTCATCGTCTTCGAATTTCGAGGTGTTCGAATTCGAGTCCTCCTTAAGTCCTCTAAAGGCAAGATTCTTCTTTTTGCTTGATGTCTTTTTCTCCTCATTCTTATTCATGTTTTCTAGTTGGACTTCATAGGCCATAAGACTACCAACTAGATCATCCAAAGGGAGAGTAGAGAGGTCCTTTGCCTCTTGGATGGCTGTGATCTTTGGAGCCCAATCACTTGTAAGAGATCTTAGGATCTTCCTTACAAGCTGGTCCTTTGTCAGCTTCACTTCAAGATTTTTCATGGGATTTATGATTTCTCAAAACCTCATGTACATATCTTTGGTTGTTTCTCCTTTTATCATCCTAAAACACTCATAATTTTCAGTTAGAATTGAAATACGAGTTTCTTTTACCTTGCTCGTTCCTTCATAGGTGACCTCGAGAGTATTCCAAATTTCGTATGCAGACTCACATGCCGAAATTTGATTGAACTCTTCTTTTGATAACGCACAATAAAGTGTTGACAATCTTCTTTTGATCCATAGTCAACACTACCTCCTCTAGATCAGTGTATTTTTGTTGAATAAGCTCCACAATTCTTCATCCATCGCCTTGAGAAATACTTGCATCATTTTCTTCCAATACCCATAGTCCGTCCCATCAAAATAGGGAGGATGAGTCAATAATTGTCCTTTGGTGCACTTTGAGGTTGATGCCATTGCAAGAAAGAGGTGTTACGTCTTCTCGCAACCTCACTATGATACCACCTGTAGGATCTTAAGGCTACTATGCTACACGCACAAATACACTGGATACAAGATATTAGCAATCAAAGAGATTTGCACAAAAATTTAAACCACAAAGATGAACAAAAGATGTATAGTGGTTCCCCACTCACTTGGGTACTCCATTACCTAAGCCTCCCAGCTTAGGATTTTTAACCCGATTCCCTCAACTCTGAGGGAATCAATATATTAACCGAGGTAATTAACGGGTTACCTCAACCCAAGTACTATAAGCTGGGTTATTACAACCCAAACAATGAGAAAAAACTCAATACAATGTAAGAACTGGTGTAAGAAAGATAAAATCTTACAACAAAGATTCCTACGCCTCTCAACAATAATTAAAATGAGTATACCGATTAGAGAGCCTAGGAAAGACGTGAATTGCTTTGTAATTGCATGAGAACACATCATTGAGCTTGCAGATGTGTAGAGAGATTGTGAATAGAAAACTACTTTTTCTTTCTTGAGAATATGGTGGAAATATGAAACTATAGCTCTAGAATGTTCTCTTGTATTTTTCTATATTTCAATATGTGCAAACTAAGAGTCCAAGGACGTATATATAGGGTTAGGACCTTATGAATTCATCAACTAGACGCTAGGGCTTAAATCCCAACATTCATATTTCCAAAATTAATTTTTTAGCCATTCAGATTTAGCCCAATGGTTACCTGGTACTGGTGCTAAAGTATAGTTACCGGTAGTGGTGACATATTGTTTTGTGTTTTAAGTTAACTTGTCACAGACAATACCTATTGGGTACCGATACCAATCATGAGTACCGGTACTCGTTGCTTCCAGATTTAGGTTTTAAATACTTAACACAAATTTGTAACCCACTTGTATCAGTATTGATCATGGGTATTGGTACTCGTTGCCTCCAGTACTGGTACTGATCATGAGTATCGGTATTAGTGGGGTACATGTTTGTTTCTTTGAAAAAAACTAAACCTGTAACTCACATGTATTGGTAATAAACTTTAGTACCGGTACTTGTGGGTTAACAAGTACCTTTTGAAACATGAAGACAACTTGATTACTTGCTTATTTTTGCAAATACTTTAAATATTAAAAAAACTATCTTTTAAACAATACACACTTTGAAATAAATCGACTGATTGTAATGTTTTATCCTAATTTATCTCTATCATTTTTATGATCTAATTTTTGTTTCTTTGTTAAGAGGCATACATTCTAGGAATAAAATAAAAACCTAATATAATTGACAACATAAACATTTGTCCGAAGATGGTCTTCTATCATCATCGTCATGGCCTCCTTATCAACTTGCTCTATTTGATCTCCATCATAATATGAAATATCACTTAATTGTAAACATTAATCTAAAATAATTTTGTTAATACCAAAACAAAATGTGGAACATGGTTCCAATCTAAAATGATTCTCGATAGATGTGAAATTAGAAACGATCGCATCCATCTATTTTCAAGCAGTAGGTAATGGGATGAAATCTTCAATTTAGGCCAATGCAACCCAAGTTTAAAAATTCAAACACACAAGAGATAGTCAAAATAAGAAGTTTGTGTCCCTTGGCAATTCAGCTTGAAAAGGTGGTTCTTGGAATAGGTGCACTTGAGTTCATGTACCTTGAATAAATCAGAGTGACTTAGAGGATCCTTGTAGTAGGTCGAGGATTGAAATCATCAGGTGCCTCTAAGTTCTAGTCTAAGTATCTCTCTAAATAATCTTCCAAAATAATGACCTCTTTATTCATATCCTCCAATTCATTACGATCTTTACTCGGGTGATTGCGCAGCAATTATAGGACCTAATCTACCTAAATTAAGTTGGATCCTAACTTAACTTAGGAATAATGCATGCATGAGCAGCATATTTTGAATCGTAGTTAATTTGTTTAGCTATGTAAATAATGATGCTATTTTTATGTTCTAATTGATATGTAATAATAATTGCAAATGATTTGGGGCTGCGGATGATAAATCCGACCGTACGGATAGACTTAGAGCGACAATCGCAGTCCAACAATGAGAGAATTGCCTCAATCGGAGCCCTGTAGCACCATCTATAGAGTTGAGAAGATGGATGGTCAGGATGATGCCACGTGGTGCCATCCCAACGACCCTCCTCAGCGCCCCCAGCCACTAAGTACAATGCAGGAGCTCCGTGGATCATTAGATCATCATCTAATGGCCACAATCACTCCAAGTCATCTGACCCCCCCTCCATGCGTCATCAAGCTGAGAGTTCATCTCAATCGTTGGATCTTCAACCAATGGTTGAGGGCTTGCATGCGTTAAAACATTGCCACGACCATCCGCGACCAAAGCACAACGAAGAGCGCCTTCAAATGAGAGCTAAGTATGCGTGATCGAGTCGTGAGGCACAGGCTAAATTGAGGCAGTGGCACATGGCTGAAATTCGCTCGGCAGATCTCGATTGGGCAGCATTGGAGCTAACATGTGGTGCGTAGAGGTATGTCGGATACGCACATGCATGATGACATGCGGTTGAATGCGTGCACAATGAGGCGGTCGGGAGCGCGCGACATGGGTTGATCTCAGCCATCAATCGTAGCGATTAGACGACCGAGATTGAAAGCGCGCACGTGATGGGAGATCAAGCGATGGATCGGGCAGCTCCAAGTGGCATGATCTGGTGCAAGTGTGTTTTGGGTGCACAATGGAGGCATGTGAGCATGCAATTTAGATGCGATTTGAGCCGTAGATCTCCAGATCGATGGCTCTTGTTGATCCAACTCATTTACACGGATTGAGGCTCTAAAAAGGCCGTTTCACCCCTCACTTTGGCTATAAAAAGGACCCCAGTCCCCCATTTGAGAGGCAATTCCACATCCGCGCATCTCCCTCTCCCTTCTGCTCTGAAGAGCCCTCTTCCTTTGAGACTTCCACCAAGGCCACCCTTGGTGCACTGCTGCTGCTCCACGCCTCTACAAAGGTCATCAAGGACCACTCCTCAGTGCCCTTATTCTAGTAGAATAGATAGTCATCTTTTTAATTCTAGTAGTTCTAGTTCTAGTAGTTTTTGTTCTAGTTGTTCTAATTTAGTTCTAGTTATTTTTCTTGTCACGCATTCAACTAGATGGAAAACTTGCCCAGTGACTATTTGAATAGAGTGGATTTGCTTCATATCTATCTTACTTACTGTTAGATTAGATCATTATTAAATCAAGTCACATTTCCACCTCCCCGAGTTCGACCGAGACTTACCAAGTTTTGTAAAATTATTTGTTGACGTGTTTTTGCATTATACTACGACAAAAACATTTTCAAAAACATGATTTCACGGATACGACAAAATGGCGTCGTAGAGAAGGCAAGGCTATCTTGATTTGATATTTGATTTATTGTGTTATCTTTGGTGTGCATGTATGAAACGTGGATTTTGCACACACATCGAGCGTAGTTGAAGAAATTTAGGTACACACTATCACTTAGGTTAGGATTTTCTTTTGAAAAAAAAATCACAAAATTAAAAAAAAAAATTTTGTGAAAAGGCATAGTTGGGATTGAAAACACTTTAAAAAGCCTTATTTCTATTTTTAGAAATTCAGCTAGAGTTTTGATACGGATTTAAAAAACCATTTGCCGTGTGTCTGGTGATACAAAATTTTTGAAATTTAGGCAGATACTAGATTTTCAAATTATCCTTGTAACGCCACCATTCCCTTGAAAGAATTCAATTTGTGGAATTTTTAAAAAATTTACGGAGTGTATAGGGGTCAAATAGACTGAGATCCAGATTTTTCTGATCTTCAAAAATCAATTCCGAACATCACACGAATTTGATTAACCCAAAAATAGTGGGGTTTGAAAGATAATCAAGTTAGCTTTCATTTTCATATTTTTCCTGAATTTTTAGATCACGTTTAATACTGTTTCAAAAAGAAAAACCAATACGTGGTCAAAATCCCAAACCTGACCCCTGTTAGTTAAAAATTAGTATTTATTTATTTGGAATAGAAAAATTTTTGAAAAAATATTCTTTGGAAGGCTTATTGAAAAAGGAATCTTCTTACCAATTTTTATATCATTTGGATTCTAATTGCATCTTAGAGAGTATTCTAAATTCGATTTATGGTCTGATGCTTGATTTGTAGTCAAATTGCATGAACCTTAGGTTTAACTTTTAGGATCACATTTAGAGACCACATTAGATTAGTGATCGACGATAAATTGTGTTGCATAAAAATGATATTTTAATAGTGTCGTTATTGTAGTATAGCTGTTACAATGCAAACAGATGTTGCGTCATTTTATTTATTTACATAATTTTTACTGGTTTATTCCAGGTCATTCATTGGAAGGTAGTTATTGATATACATCATTCTCTATGTTTCAAAAATATTCTTTTATTACAAAAATGTCAATATTTACAAAATGAATTAATGAATCAAAGAATGAATAAATGAGTTAATTATGTATAAAAGAATCAATTAATTCTAATTACAATGCCTTCAACATATTTACAACCAAACAAGCATCAAAACTAAGTATGACTACTTTATGTTAGTTATGATAACTATCCTAAATAATACCTAAGCATAGATACAAAAATAACTATTAATATATACTAGACTAAATATACTAACATATAATATTAACTTTAATAACATACATTATATATACAGTAACATATAAAAGTGTTACTATAGACTTAGTAAAAATATGTACAAAACATAAGGCAAAAGAACCACATTTACTAACATAAATATGTACCTACAGTGACGAATATATATGTTGCTAAAGAAACCTTACAAAAATATATATACATAATAAGGTAAACATGTATATTTTATACGTATATTATTTTATATTATTCTATACTCTACTTATTCATACATACTATACATATGTACATATATATTATATATTATATATTTATTTATTTATTATACATATACATATATTCTATAATACATACATATACATATACTTAGCACTTAGAACACACTCACTCATAGGCACAGCTCTCACACTTAGCCGGTCTGGCACTTCAACTCTTTCAACACTTAGTTTTCAACACTTAGTCGATTCACACACACATAGCTCTCCTCTTTTACTGTTCACTTAACCAAAATTTTGGTTTATTAGTGGGCGAACTAGCATTTTTGTAGGATACACAGCACCCCAAGGGGGTGGGACCAGACCACTACTGACTTGGTTCTTGTTTATTTAGTGTGCATTTTTATCCATTTTCAATTTAGGCCTAAATCAGGCCAACTACAGGCCCAATAGGCCCACACTATAAATGGGCTCCCAGCCCACATTCAATATGCTCATATATATGCTCGAGAGGAGAGCAGAGGATATGGTGATGGTGCACTTGACGCTCGTGACAACTATAGAGGTGGGCCCCGATTATCCTCGGAAGACCATATTTAGCAACTACAGAGGTCCTGATTGATTGTAAACATGGGAATATACAAATAATCTTGGCTGAATAAACCGGGCTTCTGTCAGATGGTCAGCTCTTGGTGGAGAGCTAAAAGGGTGGAGGGGTCTGCTACTGCCAGATTGGCAACCAAGCTGGCTGATTTGCGCATTGTCTTAAAAGAGTATGGATCTACTGTTAGCTTGATAAGGGAGCAGAGGAGAAGGGAAGCTCTGAGTAAAATTCAGGAGCTGGACTCTAAGGAAGTAGCTGGCCCTTTATCTAAGGAAGAATTGGCTGAAAGGAAAATGTGGCAGGGTGCGGTACTGGATGAAGACCTTAAACAAGAAATCGATTGGAGGGAGAGATCCAGGCAGCTATGGCTTAAGGAGGGAGATGCCAATACGAAGTTTTTCCATCTTGCGGCTAGTTCTCGGAGGCGTGTTAACTTTATTTCCTCTATTCTCTGTGATGGACATAGGGTCTTTTCTAATCAGGAGATTAAATCTAAAGCCATCAAATATTTTAGAGAGGCATCTCGGGCAGCTAAGAGGGGGAAATGGAGAATGGCAGGAAGTGATGGTCCTAGGGTGACAAGTAAATAGGCCGGGCAGCTACTGCACTCATTACTGAACAGGAGACCCTGCAAGTAATCAGAGAATTAAATATGGAAGGTTCCCCGTGCCCTGATGGAATACAAGTGTTCTTTTACAGAGAGATGTGGAGTGTGGTGGGCAAGGAAGTGATGAATGTTATCAGAGAATTTGAGGTGGGAAATGCTGGGTTTGAGAGGATTAACAAGTCCTATCTTTTTCTCTTGCCTAAATCAATGGGAGCAGAACATTTTTCAGACTTCAGGTCGATTTCCCTTTCAAACTCCATCTACCTTATCATCAACAAGATTTTGGCTAATAGGCTGAGAATTGTTCTACAGGACCTGATTCATCTGATACAAGCTGCATTCTTGCCCAACAGATCACTTCAAGAATCCTTTATTTTGTCTTAGGAAATGGTTAATGGATGGAATCGAAGGAAATGCAAGGCATTCATGTGGAAAGTTGATTTCCAGAAAGCCTATGACTCGATCTCTTGGCCGTACCTATGGGAGGTTTTTAGAAGAAAAGGCTTCCCCCCCCTTTGGGTCCAATGGATGAAACGTTGTATCACTACTGCTTCATTTTCTCCTTTGGTCAATGGGAGGCCTTGTGGAGCCTGGATCCAGCCTCAGCGTGGGGTTAGACAAGGGTGTCCTCTAGCCCATTGGTCTTCAACCTTGCGGTGGATGGGCTTGCAAGGTATGCTTGCAAATTGGCAGAGGTGGGTATAATTAAAGGGTACTCACTATCTAACAGGAGAAATTTGGCCCCCATTTTGCAATATGCATATGATACGGTGTTCTTTGTGGAAGGGTCCAAGTCTGAGGCACATGCTTTGGGGTTATTGGTAAAGATATTTGGCGATATTTCAGGCTTATGTTTGAACAAGGATAAGTCTGTTTTGATTTGTTTTGGCATGAATGAGCAGGAGCAGATGGTTTTGGAGGGTACATTGGGATCACCTCGTACTAAATTGCCATTGAGGTATCTAGGACTACCACTGAGGGCTACAAAATTGAAAAAATTAGATTGGAATGTCTTGTTTGAGAAGGTTTCTGGAAAGCTAAAAGGTTGGAGTAGTAAATTCTTATCTAAGGGTGGAAGACTAATCCTGCTCAATTCGGTCATTACAGCCATACTGGTCTTCTATTTTAGCACATTTAGGGCCCCTAAATGTATTTGGAAGAGATTTGATGTTATGAGGAGGAGATTCTTCCGGAAAGGAGCAGGTCATGAGGGCGGTTTCATGCAGCCCATTAGATGGAGCAATATCTGCATACCAAAGGAGATTGGTGGTATGCGAATTAAAGCACTCAAAGAATTCAATGAGGCCCTATTGATGAAATGGGCATCAGGATTTTGGACTCCAAGGAGGGGTTGATGGATGATCTGATCAGGGACAGCTATGGGGGATCAAACAGCAGTTTGCAAAGGCTTCAACCGAAGAAACCTTCCCCTTTTTGGCGATCAGTGATCTCTGCAATCAACAGCTATTGGCACTTGCTGCAGCCTAAGCTCGGAGATGGCAGAAGTTTCAGCTTATGGAATGAGTGGTGGTCTGACTTGGGCCTACTGAAAGAGATCTACCCGAGGGTGTATGATGCTGTTGCAGACAAGGATGCCATAGTTAGCAGTTTGTGGTCTGATGCAGAGGGCTGCTGCCGGCTGGAAGGGTTGCAGCAGTGCAGATCAGGCACTCGACTGTTACGACCCGATTCCCGAATCCCTACGAGACACGAGAATCGGACCGACTCGACTGATCCCAAGACCCAGTCATCCAACGAGAAAGTAACCAAAAGAGCAGTAAAATAAACCACATTCACCATGTATATAACTAGCAGTAACAAAATACAGCAGTAAAGAAAAGAAATACTACAGTATACACCACCACAACAGTAAAGAAATAAACATATACATAAACATGAAGCTTACAATGAAAAGAGTACAGGGGTAACAGAAACTACTCACAACAACAGAGAGAAAAGTACAGTGGGTACTACATAGAAACACTATTGGGCTCTACTAAGCCCATCTCCCTCTGCAGCAGCTGACTCTGGCTGCTCAACACCTAATCCTGAAAAGGTAACAAAGGTGACACGTCAGCGAAACGCTGAGTAGAGTGGTAACTAAAAGCTAAGAAACAATAAGGTGGACAGTAGCTGTTATATTTTTAATTTCTTTCTTTATATTTTTCCATTTATTCACTCTTGAATTATTTCTCAGATCTTCTCTTGATCTTGAATGTTCCTCGTGGGAATGATCTTGATTGCAGTCTTTTCCGAAAAGTAGAAGTAGCACATGGTGCTCTCCTGGCCGGGAGAGTCCCCTGTGGTGGTCCTACCCTTAATCAACCACCCCAAGGTCGCTGACAGACGTAACAGTGACTGCGGCACGCGCGATAAACGTACGGTTAGGTACCCCGCACAGGCACGCGGTCAGTCGTTTCCGTTAACGGGTGCACTAAAAGCACAGCAAGGAACCAGTATAGGGCAGAGCCCTCTCAGTAACAGGGGTCTAGCCCCTCCACAGTAACCAAACAGGGGTCTTGCCCCTCCACAGTCCGCGCACCCTCGCCTGACTACCTTGGTTTGCCCAGTGGGCCTAACAAGTCGGTGTAGGAGGGCTAGCAGAACCCTGGGGCCCGTAGGGTAGCTAGTGCTCTCCCTACACTAGTAGCTCTCCTCGGTACTGTGTACACGAGGGCCAAAAGTCGGTACAAAGTGGCCAGACCTAACCTCGGGTCCCTGGGGCAGGCTAGCTCCGCTCTGCACTAAACAGGAGGACAGTCGCTCTCCTTGGTACTCCATACTCAAGGGCCAGCTCACTTCCCCAATTCTATTCCATTTACTTTCCAGGAGTTCTATTCCTAATTCCCCGTAGGGTTCATGCTCTTTTAACTTAGCCAATTTAGGTTTCACCGTTCCAGCTTTATATCCATATAACCCATGTTCTCAACCGTAATTATTCATTCATAAACAGGCAGCTGTTAACCAATTTACAGGCAGTTATCGTTTCCTTTCTACTTTTCCAAGACTGCAATGTATAGATATTCAATCTAGTTTTCCAGTCCTAGGATTCATGTCATACCCTAGAATCTATCATTCAATCTAGTTTTCCAGTCCTAGGATTCATGTAATACCCTAGGATCTATCATTCAATCTAGTTTTTCAGTCCTAGGGTTCATGCAATGCCCTAGACTCTATTAATTATTTCACAAGTGTATAATCTTTGATAAATAAATTAAAGAGACACTCTACTCGCAAAATTGGGAGTACTGGGGGCGTAATTGGCAAGCCCGCGCGCCTCTGCAACCCTAGAGCCGCAACGGAACGGGGTCCTAACACAAGGATCAAAGACAAGGAGCTACTCAGAACAGCATACCATTATTGTAAATAGGTAGAGGAACTAAATCTAAGAAGAATGAAACTTGAAACGCGGAAAATGGACTCCGAAACGATGAGTCTGCCCAAAATCAAACGTTTGGAACTTCTTCCAGACGTCTTAAATGATAGCTCAGGCCATACCTCGATCTACGCGGTCCTTCAGACGTCCAGAAGCCCGCTGAACCATCTGGACTTAGTTTCCAGACGTCTGCTGTCACTCCGGACGTCTGGAGACCCTCTTCGTCGTCTGGTGTCGTGCCCAGACGTCTGATCTATGTGGGATGGCGTGCCCTTGTGCCTTCCCGAACAAGTCCTGCACACACACATGCCCGCTCTCATCACGAAAGGATGTAGGAGACTTCGGCGGAACGGCTGCATGGCCGTACATGCGAAAGAAGGAGATCAAAATAACGTACCTATCAGATGTCTGGACCTTCCTCCAGACGTCTCCTTCGTCGTCTGGACGTAAGTCCAGACGTCTAATTCTGGGAAATTTTCCCATAATCAGAACCTTCTCGCTCTCCGCCCGCAGCGCACGGTAGTGTCGCACTACGTCCGCCTGCCGCCTGGGCTGCAACAGCTCTTCCCCAGCACCACACGCTTGTTGCGCACCTGCCAGTTGGCTCTGGCTGCTCCGGCGAGCTCGCAACCTCGCGGTCAAGCTTCCTCTTCCTCTCGCAACAGCTCCTCCCCACACACTCGCAGCAGTCGCTGTTGCCGCTCTCGCCCGCTCGCTCTCTCGCTGACAGGGAGAAGAAAAAGAAGAAGAAGGCGGTGGAGTGAGGGTGAGGGAGAGGTGTATTTGAAGGTAGTCGCGGGGAGAGAGAAAGAGAAAAGCTGCGTCTGTAGGGAGGGAGAGGAAAGAGAAGAAGAAGGGCGGCGGGTTCAGTCTGCGCGTGCATGCACGCAGACGCGAACCCGTACGCCGAAAAAATTTAATTCCAGACGTCTGGGAAGGCTTCCAGACGTCTGACCAGACGTCTGGACCGCTTCCCAGATGTCTTAAACGATGCTTGATGCTTGGTTATAACAATATAACAAACTCAAAGGAAGTTTCGTCCCCGAAACTTGCTCTAACTAGGGTGCGGGAAAGAACGATATATGCATAATAAACTCAAAGAGGACCGAAGTTGGTCCGAAAGGACGTACCCGCGAAAAGCTCCAGGTACCTCTCCCGCATCGCCGCCTCAGGCTCCCAGGTAGCCTCCTTGTACCGCTGGCTCCTCCACAAAACCTTCACCAGGGGTACTTGCTTTCATCTCAGACTGCAGATGGCTCTGTCGAGAATCTGCACTGGCCACTTGGGGTAGGTCATGTCGTCGCCCACCTCGACGCTCTCGTGACTCAGGACGTGACTGGAATCGGCGACGTACTTCCTAAAGTTGGACACGTGGAACACGTCGTACACAACCAGAAAGCTGAGGAAGGAGGGCAAGCCTGTAAGCAACGGATCCAACCCACTTCAGGACCTCAAAGGGCCCCACGAACCTCGACGCGAACTTCCCTCTCACCCCAAACCGCTGCAGGCCCTTCATGGGCGAAACACAAAGGAAGACGTGGTCCCCAACCTCAAACTGCACCTCTCTGCGTTTCCGATCTGCATAGCTCTTCTGCCTGCTCCTGACAATGCGGAGTCGCCTGTGAATCTGCTCGACTACCTCCTGACTTTGCCGGATCAGCCTGGGGCCAACCTCCCACTTGGTCCCCACCTCAACCCAACTCAAGGGTGCCGTACACCTTCGTCCGTATAGAGCTTCGTAGGGTGCCATGCCAATGCTCGAGTGATAACTGTTATTGTATGCAAACTCTGCCGAGGGAAAGTGCTCCTCCCAAGAGCCCCTCCAGTCCAGTACACAGGCATGCAAAAGGTCCTCAAGTGTCTGTATCGTGCGCTCAGACTGTCCGTCCGTCTGGGGGTGGTAAGCTGTATTGAACCTCAACTGCGTCCCCAAGGCCTACTGAAACTCAACCCAAAATTAGGACATAAAGCGGGTATGCCGGTCGGATACGATCTGCCACGGAACTCCGTGTAGACATACCACGTCGCGGATATACCTCTCTGCCAACTATGCTGGTCCCAAGGTGACTCGGATCGGTAAGAAACGCGCCGTCTTCGTCAATCTGTCAACGATTACCCAGACTGCGTCGTGTCCTCGCTGGGTAACAGGTAAGCCCACCACCAAGTCCATGGTGATGCTCTCCCACTTCCACTCTGGCACTGGAAGTGGCTGCAGCGGTCCTGCAGGCTTCTGATGCTCGGCTTTCACCTGCTGGTACACTAAACACTGCTGCATGAATTCACCCACATCTCGCTTCATCCCTCTCCACCAAAAGTCGCGTCTCAAGTCATGGTACATCTTCGTGTTTCTGGGATGTATGGTGAATATGGAACCGTGTGCCTCAGTCAGGAGCTCTCTCAACAGCTCCTCGTCTCTGGGAACGCACAGCCGTCCCCTCATGCGTAGCACCTGGTCTGTAAAAGAGAAGTCTCCAGGGTCTCCTGACAGTACTCTGTTATGCAAGGACTGCAAGTACGGGTCGGCCATCTGTCCTGTGATGATGCGATCTATCAGCTCTGGCCTCGTCTGTCACGTCACAGTCACTGCCCTACAGTGCCCCCGTAGCTCTAGGGTTTGCCAACTGCCCATCTCCTCCAAAAGGCTCCAAATCTATACCTGTAAACTGGCCAAGTGTGCGAGCGCCTTCCGGCTCAAGGCGTCAGCCACCACGTTGGCCTTTCCCGGGTGGTAGAAAATGCTATAGTCATAGTCCTTCAGGAGCTCCAACCAACGTCTCTGTCTCATGTTGAGCTCCTTCTGATCAAACAGGTATCTGAGGCTCTTGTGATCTGTGAAAATCTTGAAGGTCTCACCATACAAGTAGTGCCTCCAGGTCTTCAGCGCGAAGACGACAGCTGCCAACTCCAGGTCGTGGGTAGGGTAGTTATGCTCATGGGACTTCAGTTGCCGCGAAGCGTAAGCGACAACGTGACCCCTCTGCATGAGCACACCCCCTAACCCCTGCAAAGAGGCATCCGTGTACACAACAAACCCGCCACTACTGTCTGGGATGGTGAGCACGGGAGTCGAAGTCAGCTTCTCCTTCAGCTCCTGAAAACACGCCTCACAGGCGTCTGTCCAAGTGAAGGGCACGTCCTTCCAGGTCAACTGTGTCATAGGACATGCAATCTGTGAAAAGCCCCTGCTAAACCGACTGTAGTAGCCTGCCAGTCCCAAGAAATTGCGAATCTCAGTAACCGTACGCGGTCTCTCCCACCTGAGCACTGCCTCGACCTTGGCTGGGTCCACAGCAAAGCCATCCCCAGAGATCATATGACCTAAGAAGGTCACCTCCCTCAACCAGAACTCGCACTTGCTGTATTTGGTGTACAACCTACGTCATCTAAGTGTGTCCAGAACCATCCGCAAGTGCTGTCCGTGCTGCATTTGATCTCGAGAATAGATGAGCACATCATCAATGAATACCACCACAAACTGGTCCAAGTACGGTTGAAACACTCGGTTCATCAAGTCCATGAAGGCAGCGGGGGCATTGGTTAGCCCAAACGGCATGACCAGAAACTCATAGTGTCCGTACCGGGTGCGGAAAGCTGTCTTGGAGACGTTTGCCTCCTTGATCCTCAACTGGTGGTATCCAGACCTCAAGTCGATCTTGGAGAATACCGTGGCACCTCGCAGCTGGTCAAACAAGTCATCGATCCTCGGCAGCGGATATCTGTTCTTGATGGTGACCCTATTCAGCTATCGGTAGTCCACACAAAGGCATAGGGTACCATCCTTCTTCTTTACAAACAGTACCGGGACTCCCCAGGGAGACGCGCTGGGCCTCACAAAGCCCTTCTCCAAAAGATCCTGCAATTGAGACTTGAGCTCTTGCAGCTCAAGTGGTGCCATCCTGTATGGTGCTGTGGAGATGGGGCTGGTCCCTGGTACTAACGAGATCTCAAACTCAATCTCACGCTCGGGCGGTAGTCCTGGAAACTCGTCTGGGAACACGTCGGGGTACTCTCTGATCACCGGGATACTCTGGAAGTTTGCCACAGGGCTGGGCTCTGCCACCACACAAGCTAGGAAGCCCTCACACCCCTAGCTCAAAAGTCTCGCCGCCCGAAGTGCAGAAATGCATTTGAAACCTCCGTCCACTAGCTGACCGTGGAACTCGAAAGAAGGCAACTCCGGTATGGAGAAGACGATCTTTCTCTCAAAACAGTCCACCAAGGCGTGGTAAGCGGACAGCCAGTCCATTCCCAGAATTACGCCAAAGTCCTCCATCTATATCATAATCAGGTCAGCGGGATGGCTGTGTCCCCCAACACTGACCTCGCAACCCGTGTATACCTCCTCAGCTACAAACAACTGACCACACGGACCTCTGATCATTAACGGATCCTCTAACAGCACACAATCCTGCCCCAGACTAACCGCGAAACTGGCGGCGACAAATGAGTGCGTAGCGTCGGAATCGAAAAGCGTGTAAACAAGTCTGCCGGAAACTGAAACCATACCTGCCACCATTGATCCCGAAGCTCTGGCATCCCTGTGTGTCAGGGCGGTGATACGCCCCTCAGCCCTGGGTGCGGACGAAGCAGCCACACTCTCCGTCGAACGGGTAGCTACTGGCCGGTACCCTCCTCATGACTGCTGTCCTCCTCCTCGTGCCTAGAAACCACGACCTCTTGCTCGGCCTCTAGTGCTCGGCACGGGAAGCATCTGCTGACCTCCTGTCCTAGACGGGCAGTCCCTTCTGATGTGGCCCGGCTGGCCACACTGGTAGCAGAGGGGAACCCGACTCCCACCCTTAGTGGGTCCCTTCTGTCGGCTGGGCGGGGGTCCGGTGCTAGCAACTGGCCCTGTCGAGGGCCCCCAAAGGCCACTGATGGCCCTGCAAAACGTGAAGGCTCTCCTGCGGGCGCCACGTGTCTCCTCTCTCGTCGGCCCTGTGAAAAGTTTAGCTGATAGGGCATCTTTCGCTCGCTGTCAGTATCTCGCGCGGACGGGTTGGACTCCTCGTATGTCATAGCTGCCTCCACCACCCTCGAGAACGTAGGCAGCTTCAGGGGTTTGACATACCCCCGAATCGCAGGTCGGAGCCCCTCGGTGAACCTCCAAAGGCGCTCCTCCTCAGTGGCTACTGCTGTCGCTGCGAAGCGGGACAGCTCCAGAAAACGCGTGCGGTACGCGCTTACGGTCATCGTCCCCAGGCGGAGAGTGTGGAACTCCCGCCTCCTCTGGTCCTGCTATGTCTGGGGAAAGTAATGCTCGCAGAAGAGGGTGACGAACCGATCCTAGGTCGGCTCGTCCCTCTCCTATCTCCTAACCGCCCTCCACCACCTGTGTGCCGCACTCTCCAGCTGGTACGTGGCAAAGGCCACGCGGCACTACACCGGGGGGCGAAGGGTGTCAAAAACCTTCTCGATCTGTTCGAGCCAGTCCTCCGCCTCGGTCAGGTCCTCATCCCCCTTGAAGGAGGGGGGCCTCAGCTTCCGGAACTGCCCGAAAAGCTCGAAGTGGCGCTGCAGTGGAGATGCTGGTGCACCTCCAGGTAAAGAAGCCTCGTGCATAGAAGTGTCGGAGGAAGGTGGGGGTGGTGGCGGCCCATCCCCTCCCCCGCGTCCAGCGCCACGTCCGTCGTGTGGTCCCACAGAGGACTCCCCCTCCGCAGCCCCAGGGAGAGACGCTTGTGGCGGCGGGTGGAGCTCCTCTTGCACTATGTCCCGTATCAGCTGGGCGGGGTCCTGGGCCTGAATGCCTGGGAGTAGTGGCTGGTCCACTGAGACGTCGACCGCAACACGCCTACCCCGCCGACCTCGTCCTCGGCCGTGCCCGCGGCCCGCCTCGCTAGTCCCTCGTCGAGGCATCTCCTGCAAGGAGACGCGAAAACAGAATGGAATCACGTCAATGTAAATGATATCTAACGAAGAAGTCTAAGAGCTGATGTTAAGAGAAACGTTGTGGTGGCTACTCTAGTTACAGACACGTGAATTGGTTATTTTCCAGTCAGTTGGTTCACTTCTCGGGACGACCTTGCTCTGATACCATCTTGTTATGACCCGATTCCCGAATCCCTACGAGTCACGAGAATCGGATCGACTTGACTGATCCCAAGACCCAGTCGTCCAACGAGAAAGTAACCAAAAGAGCAGTAAAATAAACCACATTCACCATGTATATAACTAGCAGTAACAAAATATAACAGTAAAGAAAAAAAATACTACAGTATACACCACAACAACAGTAAAGAAATAAACATGTACATAAACATGAAGCTTACAATGAAAAGAGTACAGGGGTAACAGAAACTACTCACAACAACAGAAAGAAAAGTACAGTGGGTACTATACAGTAACACTATTGGGCTCTACTAGGCCCAGTGCCCTCTGCAGCCGCCAACTTTGGCTGCTCAAACCTGGTCCTGAAAAGGTAACAAAGGTGACACGTCAGCGAAATGCTGAGTAGAGTGGCAACTAAAAGCTAAGAAACAGTAAGGTGGACAGTAGCTATTATATTTTTAATTTCTTTCTTTATATTTTTCCATTTATTCACTCTTGAATTATTTCTCAGATCCTTCTCTTGATCTTGAATGTTCCTCGTGGGAATGATCTTGATTGCAGTCTTTTTCCGAAAAGTAGAAGTAACACGTGGTGCTCCCCTAGCCGGGAGAGTCCCCTGTGGTAGTCATACCCTTAGTCAACCACCCCAAGGTCGCTAACAGACGTAACGGTGACTACGGCACGTGCGATAAACGCACGGGTAGCTACCCCGTACTGGCATGCGGTCAGTCGTTTCCGTTAACAGGTGCGCTAAAAGCACAGCACGGAACCAGTATAGGGCAGAGTCCTCTCAGTAACAGGGGTCCAGCCCCTCCACAGTAACCAAACAGGGGTCTTGCCCCTCCACAGTCCGCGCACCCTCGCCTGACTACCCTGGTTTGCCAAGTGGGCCTAACAAGTCGGTGTAGGAGGGCTAGCAGAACCCTGAGACCCGTGGGGTAGCTAGTGCTCTCCCTACACTAGTAGCTCTCCTCGGTACTGTGTACACAAGGGCCAAAAGTCGATACAAAGTGGCCAGACCTAACCTCGGGTCCCTAGGGCGGCTAGCTCCGCTCTGCACTAAACAAGGGGACAGTCGCTGTCCTTGGTACTCCGTACTCAAGGGCCAGCTCACTTCCCCAATTCTATTCCATTCACTTTCCATGAGTTCTACTCCTAATTCCCCATAGGGTTCATGCTCTTTTAACTCAGCCAATTTAGGTTTCACCGTTCCAGCTTTATATCCATATAACCCATGTTCTCAACCGTAATTATTCATTCATAAACAGGTAGCTGTTAACCAATTTACAGGCAGTTATCGTTTCCTTTCTACTTTTCCAAGACTGCAATGTATAGATATTCAATCTAGTTTTCCAGTCCTAGGATTCATGTCATACCCTAGAATCTATCATTCAATCTAGCTTTCCAGTCCTAGGATTCATGCAATACCCTAGGATTTATCATTCAATCTAGTTTTTCAGTCCTAGGGTTCATGCAATGCCTAGACTCTATTAATTATTTCACAAGTGTATAATCTTTGATAAATAAATTAAAGAACCACTCTACCCGCAAAATCGAGAGTACCGGGGGCGTAATTGGCAAGCCCGCGTGCCTCCGCAACCCCTAGAGCCGCAACGGAATGGGGTCCTAACATAAGGATCAAAGACAAGGAGCTACTCAGAACAGCATACGATTACTGTAAATAGGTAGAGGAACTAAATCTAAGAAGAACGAAACTTGAAAGGCGGAAAACGGACTCCGAACGGATCCTAAACGGGTCAAAAACGACGAGTCTGCCCAAAATCAAACGTTTGGAACTTCTTCCAGACGTCTTAAATGATAGCTCAGGTCATACTTCGATCTGCGCGGTCCTTCAGACGTCCAGAAGCCCGCTGAACCGTCTGGACTTAGTTTCCAGATGTCCGACTGTCACTCCAGACGTCTGGAGACCCTCTTCGTCGTCTGGTGCCATTCCTAGACGTCTGATCTATGTGGGATGGCGTGCCCTTGCGCCTTCTCGAACTAGTCTTGCACACACACATGCCCACTCTCATCACGAAAGGATGCAGGAGACTTCGGCGAAACAGCTGCATGGCCGTACACGCGATAGAAGAAGGAGATCAAAATAACGTACCTGTCAGACGTCTGGACCTTCCTCCAGACGTTTCCTTCGTCATTTGGACGTAAGTCCAGACGTGTGATTCTCAAAAATTTTCCCAGAATCAGAACCTTCTCGCTCTCCACCCGCAGCGCACGGCCGTGTCGCGCTGCGTCCGCCTGTCGTTTGGGCTGCAGCAGCTCTTCCCCAGCACCACACGCTTGCTACGCACTCGTCGGTCGGCTCTGGCTGCTCCGGCGAGCTCGCAACCTCATGGTCAAGCTCCCTCTTCCTCTCGCAACAGCTCCTCCTCCCCACACACTCGTAGCAGTCGCTGCTGCCGCTCTTGCACGCTCGCTCTCTCGCTAACAGGGAGAAGAAGAAGGTGGTGGAGTGAGGGTGAGGGAGAGGCGTATTTGAAGGTAGCCGCGGGGAGAGAGAAAGAGAAACGCTGCGTCTGCAGGGAGGGAGAGGAAAGAGAAGAAGGAGGGCGGCGGGTTCAGTTTGCGCGCGCATGCGCGCAGACGTGAACCTGTACGCCGAAAAAATTTAATTCTAGACGTCTGGGAAGGCTTCCAGATGTCTGACCAGACATCTGGACCGCTTCCCAGACGTCTTAAACGATGCTTGATGCCCAGTCATAACATCGACTATGGGAGGAGAGGCAGAACCTGATGGCTAAGCTACAACAGATGCATCTTATGAGAAATGTGACGGATACATATGGCTGGCAGGGTATCTTCTCTGTGCAGCAGGCATATTAGAAAGTTATTAGATCCAATAGTGAGGTGGAATGGGTTCCTGTTGACAGAAAGATTTGGCTCTTGAGAGTTCCTTTGAAGGTTCAGATATTCCTGTGGCTTTGTAGACGGGAAGGTTTGATCACTAGTGATCTGAGGCACAGAAGGATGGGGACTGTTCTAAATGCCTGCCCTCTTTGTGGGTTACAATTTGATAGTGCAACACACATCTTCTCCTCTTGCTTGGTTACCGACAAGATTTGGAGGATGGTTTGCTTAGAGCCCCTCCCCTCCTGGGATTCTTTGTGGCAGAGGTTCATCAATCCAGGTCGGCCCTTGGGGGCTATGGCAGCCGTTTTGTGGTGTGTGTGGAGGGCGCGTAATGATAAGCTTTTTCAGGAGAGACCGATGAGATGTGAGAACATTGTAATGGAGTGTTGGTCTCTCATACATAGTTGGGCATCTCTTTTGTAATACTTTTTTGATAAGAAATATACTACCCTCCGGATTGCTATCTGTTCATGATAGCAATCCTCATTGTTTCAAAAAAAAAACTTTTTAAGGCTATCGAGAACTCTAATGAAAGTTGCGGGCTTATTGAAGAACTTAAGTTGGTTGAGGGTTTGATTCAAAATGTTTCCGAGAAAGACTTAGAATCTGAGGAGTATACAGATGAATTTGAATATGAGACATTTTTCTTTGAGGATCAAATTTTCGATACACCTGATATCGAAAGCTTTGTATTCGATTTTGAGATAGAATATGAAGAATATCTAAATGCTAACTAGGCTGCATTTGCGAACATTTGATTGTGAGCGTCCTTGATTTATTTGTTATTCTACTCTTGACCCTCTCTTCTTTATTAATTGATTCATCTTTGTAAGGCTTTAGGTTTAGTTGTAGACGTAAAATTCAACGCTTGTTGGGAGGCAACCCAACATTTGTAGATAATCTTGTTATTTTCTTTGAAATTTTATTTAGGTTTGGAGATGATTGAGTTTTGATTTTTTAGAATTCTTCGATTTCCAGGTAACATCTATTCTTCTTTTATGTTAATTACAGGCATTGAGGACATTACATGAAACTGGCATGGGAGGGGGTAGATAATATTTTTAGAGTCATTTTTATTTATCTCCGAAATTATAAGTTTTTAGTGGTTTTTCTTGAATTAGTTGTGTCATCAAAAAGTAGTATCTGTTTTTGAAATAACAAATTATTTATACATAGCACTTATACATATTGTATTCATGCATTTGTTCAAAAAGATTTTTATCATTAAGGTTTTATTGAAAATTTTCTTCTTGAATTGTCTCTTAGTTTAGAATTCAGTATAATTATTTTACTTGCACGTAGACTTTATAATGGATCCTTTATGAAAATCAATAGAAATTTTTAGTTTATCGAGGAGAAGCATTACTCCTTTTACTGAATCCTTGGACAATTAATTAGGGAGTCAGACAAACTATCTTTCATTAGATCCACCAAACATTTGTGAGGTGAGAGTAGAGCGTCTACTGGTGCTCTAAGTCTAGTGCGAAGACTCTTAAGTTCTAGATAATTGGATGATGATACCTAAAAGTTAGGTAAAATTTTCGCTCTAAGTTCCTACGTGCGAACATTATGCGTGAATTCCTGAGAGCGACCAAATTAGACAGATACACAAAGATCGTGTTTTAATAAAACTATTATTAAGGTGGATGGTTATGATCGTCCTTTATGGAATCTTTAGCTGAAGGAGGATATTAGCATTAAAGGTTAGAAGTATGCTTATCCTATCCATTTTTTCCCGATGCCGAGAGTAGACACTTCCACCAAATAAGTCACACATTATCCTCTTGAACATCATCATTCTCCAATAATGCCTCGTCAATAAAAATTTATGCTATGTGTTATGTTGCTAGAAATAAAAAAAAAAGAAAAAAAATAAATATGAAAAAAAGAAAAAAGAAGAAATAGAGAAGAAAAAAAAATTTATCAAAAAAAAGGAAAAGAAAAAAAAAGAGAAGTCAGAAAAAAAAGTGTTGAGTTCATAGTTGTGTTTATTTCATTACATCGAGGTAACAACACCGACTCTCATTGCAATTTATCAAATATGACCCATACCTACTTGTTTAGTAGTTCTGACTCCCTGAATATTGACTGAGAAATTTTGACTTAATTATAAGGTTATCAGAACTTTAATTGACGTGTTAATGCCATGTGAGGCTACCAAATGGTTAGTATATTTACAAAATATGGTGAGATTGTGAGCTCAAAAGAAAAAGAAAAAAAAAGGAAAGAGAAAAGAAGAGAGTACAAAGGAACCAAAGAGAGTACAGTTGTTTTTTAGCCTCTCTTTAGGTTGACTTGTTTGATAGTCTAGAGAATTAAAGTCTGTAGTACTAGTGTACATGTAGTATCAGATGAGTATGAGCCACCAAATATAAAACCATTTGACTCAGACATCTTCTACCTAAGCTAGAAAGTCGGGGTAGAAATATCAGATTATTTGTATCCCGGAGGGAAGAAGTTTGCCTATCTTGATAGAATTTTTACCGAGAGTCAAGTACGATCTTTAAATGTAGGTTGACTTTTCACTTAAATCCGTTACTTAGGCTACCCTTACATCATTTTCATATTTGTTTGGATCTCTAAATTTTTGGAAGAAGACAAGAAATCTTTTGTCAATCCCTTGATAAAAAGAAGGAATCAGTCCTTTGGGGGTCTAGTTGTAATTAGCATGGATCATATATTTTGCATTCATTTTTTTTCATTCATATATTTGGTCAAGGACTAGCAAAAGATAGGCATGGGGGTGTGATATATCCATATTTATTTACATAATTTATGCCTAATTATTGTTAGTTTAAGGGTAAATTAGTTCACATTACATATTAAGTTAGAATAGCCACTTGGCATCATTTTATAAATATTGCATTTTTAGGGGTTTAGTTGTAATCTTATTACTAGCTATATTTGGTGCCTTGATGAAATTTGTTTATATGTTTGCAGGTACTAGGTTTAGATTGGATCTCTATTGAGAATCAATGTGAGCTTAGATGGTGCAAAAAAAGAGGTTGAACCAACTCCCAACCTAAAACTTAACCCATTTAACCTTTGAACTTAGCTTATTTAAGAACCTAACTCTCCCAACCTACCCACGTTAAACCCAATCCCAAATACTCTACATTTCCTATCCCATTAAATCCTATGTTACCATCTATATAAATCCACTACATACCATGCCAACAATTTTATCCCAACATAAACTCATGCAATATAACCCCACATCAATTCCTATCTATCGAAACCCCCACCAAATCTCACCCTATGTACACCCCCTCCTCTCATCTCCACCAAACAAACTATGCAATGCCCATGCACAACACCAACCATGACCTACGCACTCCCCATGCAACTCCACGTCAACCCTCCCTTATCCACCCAACACAAGTGACTCTACAATGCAAAACAAACATCCATTGAAATCCCCTTAACCAAACCCACGAAACCTCTTTATCCCATCCATAGCAACAATCTGCACCTACATCGACGGTCAATAACCGTTATTATAGGTCAAAATTACTATCGCTGTAGGTCCAAAGAGCTATTTCGATGGTCATTTGAGTTTTCTTAGAAGGCGTTGCTGTAGGGTATAATGACGGTTAAAACTGTCAGTGTTGTACCTGAAGCTACAACGACAGTTGTGTTTCTAAGAGCCTTTGATCATGCCAGTAGTGATGCTTATGACTGTCGGTATAGACCTATAGTGCTAACGAAAGCCTTTGCAAATGTAATGCAGAAGTCTTTACCAACAAAAAAATCGTTGGTAAAACCGTCACTATAGATAAACAAGTTATCCCCCTTGATAATACATACATTAACACTTATATCCATTAATTCTACCGTCAATGTAAGTCTTTGATGAATACAAAACAAGTATATCCTTAGTGCATCATCATTGAGATACCCCTAAATTTAATATTTAATTTTTTATTATATATCATGCATAAATGAAACTTCCTCCTCTTATGAGATCAACTAAGCATGCAAGCAAATAATTAAAGTTATAAATCATTCAATCCAAATAAGGCATATTTTAGAAACATCAAGCATTAATAACAAAGAAAAATGATTTTAATCATCAACAAATATTTCCTTTAACTTGAAGTGCATAAGTTTTATGAGTACTATCTATACAAAATTTTTTCAAACACAAACTATCGTCTAAAATGATATATACAACAAAATATGAAAAGATAATTCTTCACTTGAAGCAATCCTCAAATCCCTAGCTTCCATGAATGTCACTAATCATTGCATTTCCTAGGAAAAAAATCAAAATTATCATTATTAAAAGTACACAGAAAAAGAATAAAGAAAAAAATAATTACCAAATAAAATAAAAGTTAAGTAAGAAACAAACATTAGTATATACATAGACCAAAATCATAGAGCATCTAGATTTATATTCATAAACCAAATTTATATCAGCAAATGTATATATCAATAGACCAAATTTATAGGTATACTCAAAATCATTAGTTGTTATATACATAAGCCAAATTTATCGACTCTTCTATATTTATACTTCTATACTGAAAAAGAGTTATTTCTACCACATATCATTTTCAAAGTATTTGCATGCTCAATAATCATCTAGAAAAGCATAAAATCGAATTTACGTTGCCAAAAAGAAAATAACTTCATATCATTGCAATGGAAGCTAATGCTAACTTCATAAAAAAAATTTATATTAGAAAATTACATGGCCAACTACCTGCTGTAGTTCATTAAAAGAAAGTATAACCAACAAGATGATTTGGAGAACCTTTACCAAAAAGGAAGCAACTAAAGTATCTACACTCTTGTTGAAATTTAGTATAAAAGCACTTGTTCCTAAAAGTCACAATCGAAATTAGGTATGACTCAACATTATGAACATAATATTCCATTGGAAGTGTCACGCCCCGCTAACCCTCCAACGGTTTAGGAGTAGATTAACGGGTGCGACGGCGTAAGGGTCCCAGTTTCTAGGTTAGTTAGGGTTATAATAATCTATTATAAAGGTACAAGTAGGGACTACTTATTTAATTAGGGGGTTAAAATTTGCTAAAAATTTGGCAGAATTTCCCTTATTTTACTGTGTTTTTCCTTAAGTTCTGTATCTGAAAAGGGACCTATGCATGCATACCAAGAAATAATATGGTGGGTACACCCCACAATCAACTACAACCAACATAAAAAGATAAGTAATCATTATTATTTTGGCTTGATTGTTGGTTCTCAATTAAGCATTATCTAGACAAGCAGCTTGGAAAGCTAGCTTTATGTGAGAGCACCTCCAAAGTATTATAAAGAAAATATTTTTTTAACTGCCAACCGTACAATTTTAGTCATCAGAACATGCAAGTCCCGCTAAGGTTTCATAATACTATATTATGCTTCTTTCTCTAACATGAATATGAGTAGTTGTCATCCCTTTTTCAGTCCCTGTTTATTGATCTCCTTGTAACTTTATGTTCCTTAAATATGGAGTTGGAACCCTTTCAGAATTGTCAAACAAAAAAATGTCATAATATACTCTTTGTTTCTACGAACTTATTTACATTGGCATAAACCTCAACAACCCTTAGAAAGATTAAGTTAAGGTTAGTATGTCATAAATTGTTGTTGGCTGATTCATTAATCATTAATCAGCTCTAGTAGTCAATCACAAGGTACAAATGGAATCCATCAAATTATAAGCATGGACAACTACTATCGAAATATATCTTACCTTGTTATTCCTACTAGATTAGTAGTTATTTCCGCATGCAAGTCAAAGCCAAGTAGAAGTCGGTGCATAAAAAATGTTGAGATAATTATTAAATGATGAAGTTGCAGAATGGGCATGGATGAAGAGTTGTGGCAGAAGCATGCAGGTTTACAACGTCCAACATAGTTGGCAATAATGAGCAAGCAATATAGTGCCAGCGAGGAGACTAAAAAAGTCAACAAAAGTCAGTCACAACACCATTCATTTAGTTAGGTCATCAAAAGTCAGTCGCAACACTAGCAAAAAATGGACATGTGTTGCAGTTTGTCTAAAACAAAAACTGTAAGTGGGGTTGGCAATCATATTACAGAGAGCTGTGAGATAGGGAGAGGCTCCTATTTCAATTCTAGACATCAATTTTGATACTAAACTAGGGTTTGATGTATAAGTAAACCGAACCTCATGTATCAGTTCAGCTTGGATCATAAAGAGAAAATAAATTCTTAAATTTTTATAATTAGTTGGCTCATGTTGACCTAGAGTTTAAGCTTATAATGCCCGAGTATCAAATTTATTGGACACCCTTCTATGTGCCTTTATCTTGTTGATATTATCTCAATTCCCCTCGTTCTAACAGGTTATGGTTGGCAACTGGTATTCAAAATCAATGAAGATAAATGTTGTTTCAGGATTTATTTGCCTTTTGAAGCAAGGTCCTATATAAATAGTCGAGATCTTATGCAATGGTTTGTGATTTTGAAATTTAAGGGAAATCACAAAGCATCTTTCACTGAAACATGCTTTGGATATCCATGATATTACACAAAGGAGGTGCTATTTGCCATAGCTTCATATATAACCTCGTATAGATTCAGATACAACCTCGTATCTGAGGGATGTTACATCATGTACCTTTTAGTACCTTAGACCTTTCTAGCTATATATTAACTTTGCTTTGGGAACTTACTATTTAGATAGAATAGTAAAAAAAGAAATGAAGTGGGGATGAAAACGTTGTGCAAGATTGGATGGTTTATCCCTATGAATCTTGGTAAACCCCCTTCCAGCTTTTTCTTAAAAAGGTAAGATTGGACCCTCATCTTCTGGATAGAAGTCCATCTATTCAAACACCAAACCATTCAAGTTGGCTCTTATGCCTGATTTTTTATGCATGAAGTACTGATAAGGAAACCTTTGGCAAGAATGAAATAATGAAGTACCTTCAACTCAAACATGTTGCCAACATTGTCAACCTTCTGAAGATCACCACCAAGACCTTGTTCTGATTCAAGTTCTTGAGTGGGAACTGCAATTCTGATTCAAAAAAATCACTGTCTTCAAGAGAACACCTGCAAAGTGGAAACTTATGGATTGAAACCAACTCAAACAAGAAGTGCTTGAAGGATTTTCAAGCCAAGGTTGTAACTTATGTATGCAAATGACCCTCACAACATTGACATCACCTCAGATTATTCTTGATGCTACAACATCTAAACGCATCCATATCATCCAATTAAACCTATTCTGATTGTTCATGACTGAAGAATTGTGGTTCCAGCTTTAAACTCAGTTGTGTAGGATATATATTTCACCATAAAATTTCATAGTGAAAATGGGTTGGAAATCATGAATAAACACAATGGATTGTTGAAAACAATCTGTTAGCACATTTCCCATTTAACTGGATATGAGAATATCAGTACCTTAATGATTCCTCTTGAAGGTCTAGATTCAAATATCAGAAGCTTAAGATCCAAATTCAGCATGTAAACCAACTCCAAAACAAAATTTCAAGTTATTCAATGCTTTGATGCTTATCTGATGTAAACTTTAGATTTCACAAATAATAGCTAATCGACAACAAAACTAGAATCAATGATTGGATAAAAAGAATCTATTACTCCAAGAGGATAATCCACCTCCCTTAGGCATGATACTGATTTCATTGTAAAGGTGGTACTGTACAAGTATTGTTCATTGCTTTTTTAATTGCACAGGATATATCCCAGTAAAACATATCTAGACCAGCACAAACTTTAAAAATATCATGATTACATTGGTCCAAAAAATGCAGAAATATTAAAACTTACATGGGAAACTTTCATCCTCAAAGTGAGAACCATAGATGCTCCTCCCACCAGTACCCTGTGAACTCATGAAAGAATAACAAGTTTTATATTAAAAGAAAGTTATGCTATAATTTGGTCTTTGCTTTAGAGGGAAAAGATTCTGGTTCTCTGAAAAACAAAACCAGTGTCCAAAAGAATTCAAAATCAAACAGCACCCAAACACCATGTCAAGAGCAGCCAACATCAAGCACTTTGAAGAGAGGTGAAAAAAACAAGAAAGAAAATCAGAACTTCTACGGTAGCAGAGAAAAATTCTCCATTTAAACGTCACCAAGAACATTGTTTTTCATCAGTTTCTAGTTTATTTTTCCAAAAAAAAAATTTAAAGCAAGATCAGACTTTGGGTTTTACAAAGCTAAGCATTAACTTGATTCATACATATGATGCCCATTAATTTAGGTTGCAGATTTCTACTTATAGTTCTTACAGAAGCTTATTCATGTTTTTGTGGCTTTTGAAACATGTTAGAAGTTCCTGAAGGCTATCACTTGTGGGAACCTTTGATTTAAACTTGTGCCGCACAAAATAACGTGATTGGAAGTTTTGTAGTTACCTTTAGAAAAGCTTATCAAAGGATGCCTAAGCAATTATTAAGAGTGTATAAGGCAACCCAGCTGAAATAAAACTGAAGGCTTTGCTCTTCCTGTCAATTCCATCAACAAGTTGTTCTCTATCAAATCCTTCAGTATGTTTATTTAATTCAGAAATGGGGTTCTTATATGTTGGAATCCTTTTCTACGGTTTTTCCACAGTTTAAGTTAGAAGAATAAGAGATGCACATGAGAAGAGGCTTATATCACAGACAGAAGTCAACACATCTTAATTTCAAGTAGTGTACATTTCAGTAGCATTCTGTTGTAGAAGATTCCTGCACTTGAAAATAACATATTTGTCCTGGGATACGTGAGGAAGGGGTGAAGTAACATAGTTAAGACTAAATCCTGTCAAAACATTCCCTGGTGAACTCTTGAGGCACCTGGAATGCAAAGAAAATAATCAGGCGCCATTGTTATGGATGATCATGAAAACCAATTTAAGGAGCACATTGTAGGCCCAGTAGTCTAGTCGGTGAACTGATTTAACTTTTCAACCACCTCAAAAATTCATGGAGGGAGGGGGAAGGTGGGCCTGACACCTTTTTCTTTTTCTTTTTTCGTTGATGTCATCCAATATCACTGATAGGGGCATGCCATGCCCCTTCACAGTATCCATTAGCAATGCATTTCCATTTTCTACCAGTAGTGGTAGTAGTAGAATTCCACTCACTACAACACTTGAGGGTTGTGGCCCACCAAGTCATTAGATTCTCAGCAAACCGATGTGTTATTGCATGCCCCACTCCTGTATGTGTAATGTGTGTAGCAAGCAATACTACTGCTGGAAATTCAGCATACCATTGTCCCTTTATTTTTCCATCTACAGGTAACAAGTCCAAATAGAGCCCAAAAATTTAGCATAGGTCTGAAATTAAAAACTAACCTGACAAATATTGAGTAAAGAAACATCAGAAATGCCTAGAGATAATGTCATTTGAGATGTTTGAATCAGTTTTTTGGTTCTATAAGAGAGATATACTTCCATTTCAGAGGGAGTAAAGGCAATTAAAGTTCATTGGTCTTTGATAAATCTCAGGAGAACTTCAATTCCCTCCCTAGAATTATTTTTTCTTTTTTTTTGCATAGCTGGACAATACAAGTAGTACTATCCTTTTCTTTTCCTAGAGCAGTCTTAACTGTCTCCTACATATTCAAACAAGCGAAGATGTACCAACGTACAATGCGACGATAAAATTGTGAAAAAACTCTAAAAATTATATGGCTGGCAGGGAGAAGAAGATATTCAGTGAATCTTTGGAAAATCGCATCAAAGTGTCATTTTTCCTTTTTCTTTCTCATTTTTCACTTTTCAACACTGCACTCGCTATGTAAGCCCTGAAATACCTAGTGTCAATCACAAAAGATTCTCTCTATTTTCTCCCCTTTTTCTTACTAAGAAAGTATCAAAGGCCCTTGAGATTAATGACTGATCCTCAGCGGACAAACACATGGACATTAAACCCTTTGATGAAAGGAAAGTTCTTTCAATTAACGAATTGACTAGCTTCAACTTCATGAATGTAAACAATCCATGTATGGTACAAGGGTCTTGAGTACATTTCCTAATACAACCAATCCATCTCATATTGGAACCCATCCACTTCATCATATGTATGGTATACGAAGTTCAGTACACATCGGTTGCTCCTCAAGGGCCACATCACTTATAGAGGGTGTTCTCAATCAACAATACTTCACCTCATTATGCTCACAATTCCACCTAAGATCACTTTACTCCCATCCTTTCCCATCTAACCAATCAAAATCAAATAAATTCCAAGCCCTTTCCCCCTGTTTATACCACAAACCGCTTATCAATCTTAGGAATAAAGGATAACCCTATGCCTAATGACTGTATCGTAGGCTCATGTACCACATTGAGACCCATCCTCTTGGTTGTTGTCACTCTCATCTATAGCCAAGAAAGCATAGCTACTGATTGCCTAGCAAAGATTCCTGCATCATCCAGGAGAGCATGTTTTCTACACACAACTCAAAAGACTATCCCCATTTCACAAAGGTGCTACTTTACAACAAATCTTTAACGGAATATTTTATCTTTAACAAGATAATTTGGATAAATGAGGTGCTCCTGATATTAGAAAACGAAAAGAGTATAAAACAGCAAAGAGCATGCTTATTTTCTTCCCTTTTGTATGCGTAAACTCCAGATTTCCATCCATGACTGAAAAGTGCCGGCAAGAGAAGACTAAAAAATGAAATAAGCTCCAGGATTTGCATTGGGAACATTGTGGACAAAATGAATATTGGGTCCTTAGCTGTTTAGCCTTTATGTATTGAATGATATTGCATATGCCTTGCATTTTTTTTCATACTTAATAGAATGATCATTTACCTGCTCAGAAAAGAATGCAGGATCCCTGCTCGATTCTGGCTATTTATGGAGAATGGGCACTGATACTTGCAGTCTTAACATTCACCTGAGTCTTCTCACGTCAGCTTTTGACATCCTCCAGTTTAGGAGCACACCAACAATATCTGTGAGCTCTTCAATCCACATTCAAATTAACGAGAAAAAGAATTTAACAAAAATCATTCAACCCCTCATAGAACAAGAAAACATCTAGTGGTGGATTTGAAGTAGCACTCTATACTTTACAAATGCTTCCCTCATCAGAAAAGACGCCTACAACCAATGCAAATAGCATTCAAATTGAGATTATGACAATAGCCAAATAATTAACTAAAGAAAAAACAATTAATTAAAGGTTGGAGTAACTGACACTACATTTGTAAAATTACAAGAAAAAATAAATCAGAATAGTGGTTCCTGATATCTGATATTTTGATATAGGTGCATCAGAATGGTGGCTCCTGCACAATAGAAGACAATAGCTTCAAACTCCACAGAAGCATCTATACCAAATAGGGCCCTGTACACATCCAGTTTGAAGCCCTGCTCATTGAAATACTTCAAAGCTTTTCATCAAATAGCTGAAAGGTATTTCATCAAACACTTATCCATATCAAAGGGAACAAACACTTTGAAGCAACCTCAAGATCAACGAGCGATCAATGAACAGCGAGAGATCTGATCCTTAATTAAGATGTGATCCTTGTATAGAGTGAGAGAGAGATCGAGTGGGAGAGATCTGATCGATGGAACAACGAGAGATCATAAACCTTAAGATCGATTTGATGAAGTTGGAGCTTAGATCAATGAACAGTGAGAGATCGATGAAGTTGAAGAGATCAAGAAAGAGAGGGATCGATTTGAATGCCTATTTCAAAAGCCTTAGAATGAAAAATTCAAGCGAGAGATCGATCCAACACAAAAACATTGATGAGATTCAAGTGGGAGATCAGACCCAAAAACCTTAAAGAGATCTTTCTATCTTCAATAATCATCGGCGAGAGTAAGAATAGAGAGTGAGTCGACGAGAATGTGACGCTCGATCAGGGGCGGTGACTCTAAGGGAGAGATTGTTAGGGCTTCAATTAGATTGAGTCGACTCGACAGAGGTTAGGGCGTCGATGTATGCTCGAGCGATGTAGGGGTGGCGGAGTGGCGGTGGGCGGGTCGACGAGGGAGGGGGAGGGAAGGTGGAGAAGGAAGATGAGGAGTTACCGAAGGGCAGGCGATGTCGGGGACCGTATGATAGCACCTACAGCAACATATATTTGATGTCGGTGTAGGAACACTGTTGCTGTAGGTCAATTCTTTTGTAGTGATCCCATGCAACACTACACCACCGAGAACCTATTCACCGACATGTCCCTCCAACTACACCCACGTTAGCGCCACAAAAAAAACCATATCCCATTCCACCGAAAAAAAATCTCCACGGAATTCTCAACTCTCACTTGGTCTTTCTCTTCTCCATTATATATACACGTCAAGAGAAGGCTTAGAAAGGGGATAAAAAAGGAGATAGATACATAGATAGTCTCTCCCTCTCTAGACTTCAAGAAGTCATCCCGGGTGCACCTTCTCATCCGATTCTGACCACATCTTCGTCGCCGATGCTTCATCTTCGAGGCCGCTATATAGTTTTAAATTTATTCTTGTTTTAGATAAACATTATAGTTCTAGTTCTAGTTATAACTTTAGTATAGTTATTTCTAGTTGTTCTCTACGTGTTCTAGTCGACATTGTTCTTTTAATAAAATTTTTATTTTGCTCTTTTACAACTTGCCTTCAAGTTATTTGCTTTCTTTTAGTACCTACATTAGCCGCATGCTATTAGTTCTACTTGCATTCTAATAATAGTAATCCCTCATCCAAATATGTTTTCCTGTTTCTTAGTATTTAAGAAAGTGAAATTAGTCTAGTAGCCTCCCTTGCGAACAACTCGGACTCCATTTTGAAAACATTAACTTCGTATTTTTCGAGTTCGATTGAAATAAATTTAAGACTTTTTAATGAGATTATACTACGACAAAAGCATATTTACGCAATTACATTCGTGTTCAGAACACTTCACCTCTGTGACAAGTGTGGCCGAGTGAATGGGAAGGAGCACTGGAGAAGAAGGGATCAGCCCAAGAGAGTAGAAAGGGGACTGATAGATGCGTGCGAGCTCAGGGATGCTTCCTATATAGGTGCGCGAGTGGTCTGAGCATCATTAGGTGCGATTAATCTCAATCAGGGTGGATGAGAGGAAGATGGGAAGACGGGAAGCTCCATGTCAAAAGCCCACCGTCAGATCAGATCTGGGTCTGCTACGATCCTTCGTGCAAAGGTGTGGGATCAAAGGATCACAATCAGCCATTGGATGGATGAGGAAGAGGATCGACGGCTGTTACTACAGCTGTTCTTCGTGTGAACAGTGTCAGGTGCATAGCAGGTGTGTTGGTGAATTTTCAAGAAGGGTCCTCAAAGACAAAATGGTAAAGAAATTGCACAGAAATCCATAAGTGAGGAAATTATTAACTAAGTGATCCCTGACGGCTTGCAAAGAGGCCCTTACCTCTTTTCAAATAAGTCCCTGGATGTTTTTGATGTGAATAAAATGTTAATGCATGGGGACCCGTATGTAATCTAATGAATTCGGGGTCCTATTGATGTCCAAATGCCATGAGATTTTTATTGGATCTCAATTGAACATTTAAGAAGTCAAACCTTAATTTGTACTTTTGAACTCAAACATGTGTTCAATTTACAATTAAATCATCATTTTGCATTTATGAATAGAATATCTCATTAATTGACCTAATTATTCATTTTAAAGACCAAGTTGATGTTTTAGGCCTTTTTCCTTAATTTCCACACTTAAACCCTTTTATCATGTTAATAATGTAATGTTTAACTTAGTTTTTAGCTTAACTTGGGTATTTTAGCTATGATGAGCCACACCTCATCAATTAGCCTGGACTCAATCGAGTCTAATGACTAGTCGATGAGTCAATCACCTTGTGGACCACTCACCAAACACTCAAATTGAAGAAAAGGTTAAGAAACAATTTGTAAAAATATATCAATTAACCTGCATTTGTCTTTTAACTGCTGGGAGGGTCTCAACCTCTTTGGCAAAACTGAGTGTCTAGCCAACAGGGTACTGTCAAATGACCACGGTTAAGGGGTATTAAGGATCTTGAGGCGAAAGCCAATGGAAGAACCTTCCTCTTAGTCCCCCCATAACAAACTGGCTCAGTTAGCTTAAGAGACAGAAATCATCTTCAGTCGGTCTCTTGACGAATTTTCTTCAACAAATTAAACCTTAACGAAATATCTGGTCATCTGATTCTAAAGGACCAACTTGATTAACAAGGCCTTATCCTTGTTTGGCTTGGCTACACCAACCCTTGTTGTTGGTATATGTAAGGAAGGAGGTCATTAAGACTTGAATTAGTTGGCCCTTGGGAACCAAACCCAAGGCGGCGAAGGCAACTTTTCACATTGCTTGTTTCTTCTTCTCAACCCTTTTCTTCTCGATTAGCTGAGATGGCTAATCCTGGTCCTAGACCTGGTAGGACCCTGAAAATCTAGACCTGATGGCTCATTTGGAAGCCTGGGTCATGGAATCGGAACAGAGATAGTAGAACATTGACAAGATTCTCACCACACTGGATAGAATGCAACATTCACCATGCGGAGAACAACTGCGGGACTTCTATGATTCGGCAGCTATGATTTTGGCAACTCAAGTCCGGATTCCCACAGGTGGAGATGCATTCTAGCTGAAGAAAATATAATAAGTCCGATTCAGACTTATTTTCAAGGAAACTCAATGAGGATCCCTTCCAGCACATCGAGGATCTGGGTCAAATTGCGAAAATAGTTTGACCCAGAAACGTTGATTTAGGGATCATTCTCATGAAGCTTTTTCCATTCTCACTTAAGAATAAAGCTTCTTATTGGTTCATGACCATCAGGAGGTCAATAGGAACCTACGCGAAATTACATCATGAATTCCTTCAAAAGTTCTTCCCGATTGGTCGGACAAATGCAATGAGGTGTGCAATTATGACTTTCTCCCAGGGACAAGGGAAGAAATTGCATGACGCTTGGGATAGATTTCATGATCTTCTCAGGAAATGCCCACACCATGGTGTACCCAAATGACACTTAGCTCAAATCTTCTACCATGGGCTAGTTGACTCACATCGGTACCTAGCTATGCATCTAGCGGTGGGAATTTCCTCGTGAAGGATAAAAATAGCCCATTCAAGTTGTTTAAGTCCTTAGTAGAGAACTCAATGAATGCCACATCTATGAACTAGTTCCAGTGACCTGGACAGCAACAAGTTAATGTACATGAAGCTCACGCTGAATCTACCGAAGCTAATATGGACATTATCACCAAGAAGCTGGATAAGGTGGATCTGCTTGACAAGAAGCTTGATGAATTGATTCAAGCTCGACCTGGATTTTTTGGCAATTTAGCTGCATCTCACTCTTCTTTTGCATCCTGAGTCCCTCCTGCTCGAGTACATTTACTCACTCGGGATGTATCTTCTCCATCTTCATGGGATCCTGCGCATCAGGAAGCCGTGAATAATCTGGATTTGGCACCATACAATCTGGGTTATGCACCCTATGACGATTCTAGTGCATATTCCTTTAATGAATATGCATCTCAGGCTTCTTCGGCCTATGAAGATGTCAACACTATCTAAGGTTACAGGCGTAATAACCTGTATTCGGAGTCGTATAATCCTGGTTGGCACCAGCATCCTAACTTTTCCTGGCTTAGTAACTCACAAAGACCAAATTAAGATCAACACTACCAGACCAGACAATATGGGAATGTGAAAAACACATACCTGAGGCAGCAGCCATTCTTGTATCAATAGCAATCCCGCTCTATTGTTTAGCTGATACACCAAGCTGACAATCACCCTCCAAAGCAGGCTGACCCTTTGGAGGCATTAAAAGAGGAATTGCAAGAGTCAATGTGGAAATCGACTCACGACAGTTTACAGATTATGAAGGGTATGGCTGATCAGATTCAGAGCATACAAAACACGCAGAATTAGTTGTTGTAGGAGCATAAATTGTAGGGAGCCTTAACCTCCCAACTTGTCCCTTACTTAAGATATGTAAAGAACTAGGCGTCCTACTTAGGTTCCAACCACCTTAGGGACAGGCACATGTTATATTACAAGCACCTCCTACACCACTTGGTTATAGACAAAGTCAGCCACCTTTATTGCAAAATCCCACCTATTCTGCCCCTTCCGCTCCTCGGCCACCTCATGGACAGTATGTTGATACAAAGACTGTCATATTGAGGATTGGGAAGACTACACAGGACCCACCACTTAGGCAGGCGGGTAATGATTTTTCATGCCCTCTACCGCAGCATGTCTCGTCTCCTTCCTCTCAGGAGCCACCTACTATAGACAAGGGCAAAAAACTAGTTGATTACTGCAACTTATATTCATTTTCCTAGAATGAGAATTGATATTAGCTATTGTAGTAAGCAGAAAGGGTCTTCCAAGGATGGCATTAATGAGAGCCTTAGGTACCTCTATGTTAAAGACTAGAAAATTCACCGAAAATAGATAATTCCGGACCTTGACAATACTATCCTAAAAAATTCCCCACGGTTGAATGGTAGATCGATCTTTCAATTGAAATTGATCCTTAGGAGGTTTAAAATCACTGAATTGAGATTCCTCGAATAAGACCAAGGGAATGATATTAATAGATGTACCTAAGTCAAGAGCGGCAAGAAAAAAAGTGGTGTCATTTATGACAACCAAGATGGGTGATGCGCTCGGGTCCTTTTTTGTGAAAGACAGCTTGCTCTGAAGAACTGAGCATGCTGTCTTAGAAAGGACCACCCTTCCTCGATCCTGGGCCTGCCATTTTGGAGTATATCTTTCTTTCAAAAATTTATCATATGCAGGAATGGCATCTAGGAGGGGGATATTAGTCTCGACTTGCCTAAATAAATCCAAAAGATCTTGGTGAGAGGGCTCTGATTTCTTATTAGAAGGATTGGATTGCAGTGCTTGAGAGTAAGAGATAGGATTTGAATCTCATGTTTTTGGTGTTTCTTTTTCTTCTTCCTGAGTGGGGTTAGGAGAGTCAATTTGCAAAGGTTGAGAGTGGGTTTCATCAATTTGATTTGAAGGCCCTAAATCAGTGGTGGTGTTCCCACTCCTCAATGTATCTGCATATGTAGTTTGGTTGTCACTGGGAGGAGATGGGGGGGCCTGATGTTGATGGAAACCGAGTTGGTGCTGAGGTATTGGGTTAATAGGAGGCTAATTAGTGTGGTTTTGATGTTGGTGTCCACTCGGGTGTTGGTTCCTTTGATTGACAAAGTTTGGTGTGGGCTGGGATGCTGAACATTCTGCAGGTCTTTAAGTCGGAATAACCCTAATTTGATCATTGAGATTGTTAATAACACAGGTGATTTCCGTAGTTTTTCTTTGCATCTCCTGTAAGGTTTTCATCATCTGGGCATTGATGTCTTCTTGAAATGGCCCAGATTGATAAGTTTGATTTGAACCATACCCTCCAAACGGGGTTTGTTGTTGGTGAGGAACCGGATTGGTCCAGGAGTGAGTCGGATAATTCCTCCAATTAGAGGAATTTTGCAATTGCTCCTGGAAGGTGGAGACATTTTGAGTGGGGTAATGATTTGGATAAGTATAATTCCCCGTTGAATCATAGAAAGCCTCAGAATAATGATTATACTCAGCACGGGTCATATGCAAATTTCGTCTCTTTGGGATGTGAGAAGGGATGAGATGTGGAATGTGTGGAGATTGGGTAGGTGTGGCAGGACTCCCTAGATTGGCTAGGTTTGTTAAATCTCTATTCAACTGTTGTTGCTTAGTTTGTAGCTGAGCCATTATGGAGTAGAAATTAGGTGGGGGGGCTTGATTAAGAAGTTCCTAGATGGATAGATTGGGGAAAGAAAAGTTAGCATGCAAGTTAGAGGACCAATTTTGATTTTCCATTTTTTTAAGAAGAGGAAGAATGTAGGAAAAGTCTTTTTGGGGAGGCAAAATCAAGTGGTCCCTCCAAGTGTAGAGTTTTGGACCGCCACTTGTGCAAAATGGAAGAAACGGTAGGGGAGGAGAAGAGATCGAGATAAGAGAAAGTGTGCAATCAATCAATCAAAATTTTAGACCTAATTTAAATGTGACTCCCTAAAAATTTAACCTAAGACTTGATCTACTTAGGAAATAAGAAATCAATAGTGAATACACGTTCTACCAACAAATCTGGCTAAGTTGCATAAAGGGAGGTTGGGCCCAAGCATTTCCCAGGAAAATCCCTAGGGGCTTGTGCAAACCTACGTCTGATCATTTGACACAGCCCCTTAACCTGACACCAGATATAGATGACAGAATTGGTACCAACTAGAAAAAACTTAAGACCTAAATAGTGAGCCTAAGTTAATGAAACCTTAGGGATCAAATTGCTACAATTTTTACTTAGGTCTGGGAGACAAAAGTGCATATAGAATGTGGAGGGCATTGATTTGGGTAATGCCTTGTCATTTCAATTTTTATGCTGTGCGTAGGAATTGGAAGGTGATTCCAATGCAATTCAAGTTGTCACACAAATTTTTGTTTAATTTTCTGTATTTTAAGATTTGATTTAGGTTAATGTGTTTTAGGGTTTCCCTTTTAAGGCTTCAAACAAGTTTGAGATTCAACAAAGGAAAAATAGGTTGTGTTGGTGAAGATTAATTTCATTTAAGTTGTTGCTATCTAGAAATGAAAAGAAAACCCTAATCACTTGAATCCTAATACAGAAATTTTACTACCAATGAGTTTATTTTTAGGCTTTTAGTTTAAGTAGTAGTCCAAACAATGTAAAAATCACCACTAATGTATGGAAAATCAAACAAGGATTCCAAAAAATATTTTTTTGTAATTTTAGCAATTTGTTTGATATTTTTTTAGAATTTTTCTTTGTGCTGATGTCAAAGTCCAAAAATGATATCCAAGAGTATTTTGGACTTTTCAGTACCACCACTGGCCTGAGAAATTTTTTTTGATTTTAAATGATGTGTATAATTTCACAAGGATTCCAGAAAGATAAATTTTAGAAAAATTGGATGAGTATAAAAATTCCTAAAATTCACAGACAGTAGATAAATAGGAAGATTAGAGAAGATGACCCCTCTGTAGTCCATGAATTTTTAAAAATTAAATACAAATATAATTAATCTGAAATTTGGAAAAGGTGTTTATTACTTTTTTTGAAATCATTGGGTGAAATTTTAAGATTTTTAGCGGCTTGTGGTGTTGGGAATTGATTTTTGAAGTCTGGATAGAAGTCTGGATCTGAAAATCAGAACACCTGCACTTAGGGTAAAGTGGTGTTTAATGGAGCAATCAAGCAAATGATGAATTTCAAATGGCACCACTCTACCTAAATTTAATGTTTAAGATCCTCAAAGCCAAGTTTAATGTATTTTTGATAGTTTTTTAAAGGTTTATGTGACAAGGAAAGAGAAACTAACTTGAAATCGTTGGAAGAAAAGGATCTTTGAGCTCTTGCTTCCAAATTCCTGCTTTCTTCCTGTAGTTCCTGCACACACAAGAGAGAAGAGAGACAAGGGGATGAGATCCACTTTAAGCAAGAGAAAGATGAAGGTTTCTGGCAATGGCACCAAAAAATGATAGCGAAAATACATGGTTTGTTAATTAAACAATTTAGTGTCGTTGTAACGCGTAAATCCACTTTTGCTTTGAAATTTGTAAACCTAACTAGTGAGGTAACTAGGGTCGTCTAAAGAAGTAATTTGTTTGTAAAATTATGTCTCTCACTTGAAGTCGGAAATCAACTTTCTTTTTGGTTTTTTTTTCAATATATAATTTTTAGGATTTTTAAATAACAAGGCGATGCGGTTTTGATGGCAGGAAAAGACTAACACCTAATAACTAAAATCTACGTGGCAAAAAAAGATTTCTTTCTAAGCTCACCCTAGGCACGTGGAGGCCTAGGGTAATTAGGAAGAAAGAGTATAAAGAACTAAAGAAAAAGTAAAAAGAATTGCAATAAAGATTAATTGAGAAAGGCAACTTTGATTGATAGAAAAAGTGTTTTACAAAAAAAACCTAGTAGAGGAATGCTTCTACTATTAGCAAATAAAAAGAAATAAAGAGAATGCAAAACACTAATCCTCTGAATGGTGAAGAAGAGATGCTCTAGCTCCAACTGTGGTTGCTCTTGCAGTCAAAAAGAGCTCCTTCTCCTTCTCCTTGCAAAGCTCCTCCAATGGTGTGGTCTCCTGGCAAACCCAAGGGGGGCGTGCTTGATCTCCTCCAAGTGGATGGAATTTCACCTTCAAAAGCTCCTCCAAAGGTGTCATGGACCACCTTTAATTCCTCCTCCAAGGGTGGTTGTGTACCACCCTTAAATCCTCCTCTTAGGGTAGGCGTGTACTCTAGGTCTCCTTCCAATGCCTGGCTTCTTCCCTTGGCTAGAGTAGGCTCAAGAAAGAAGAGAAGAGGGGAAGGCACCAAGGGGGCAGAGTGTCTACTTAATCTTCTTCTTCTTCTTCTTCTTCTTCTCTTGGACTTCTATGTAGGTGGAAGTATAGGTAAAAAAAATATGTAGCCCAAGGTGGATGTTAATGGTGGTGGATATGGGTATATATAGGAGTGGTAGGGGGTAAGGGTAGTTAACTAGGGTTAAAGGAAAGGTGGTGTGATGGAAGGCTAGGATGTGGAAGTTGGTTGATGGATGGTGGATGAAGGTTGGCGTGGAGGTAGAGAGGTGTATGAGGTGGTTGTTATGGTAGGTGGAAGAGTTGGCGCCAACTCTATGTAGGGTAGGGTTAAGGGATAGGTTAGTGTGTTGTAGGGCTAGGATTAGATCATAGGGTGGTAGCTAGGAGATGGATGGCTAGGGTTAGTTGGCGCCAACTTAAGGGGTATGTGGGGGTGTGGTTAGGTGTTTTGGCGCCAACTATAGGAGGGTTTAGGTGGGTTATGTGGTGTGGGTTTTACAAAGGGTTAGGATGGCTCAATGTGGTGGTGGTTATGGGATTAAGGGTAGACATAGGTTGCACCAAAATGAGAGGGTGTGGGTGGTGTATTTTGGCGCCAACTAAGGTGTAGTTTAGGGTAGTTAAAGGGGCTTAAGGTTGGCGCCAAAGGAGGGTTTCTAGAAGGGGTTAGGTGGGTGGTAGGGATGGCTTTAGGTGGTGATGTATAGGGATAGGATTTAGGCATATGTTGGTTCCAAAATGAAGGGATGCATGTGGTGTTTTTGGCGCCAACATGAAGGGGTGTGATTGGTGGTAGTTGGTGTGGGTTGGCACCAAAAGGGGATGGGTTAGGTTAGGGTTAGTTGTGGTTAAGGGGGAAAAGGTGGATGGCCATGGAGGTGGAGCTAGTTTGGAGCTTAGCTAGTAGAGTAAAGGTGGTGGAGATAGGGTTTCATGAAGGAGGAGCTAGAGAAAGTAAATCTGGAGCTGGTGGTTGCTGCATCTGGAGCTGGATTTGATGAGGCAGCTTCATGGGGAGCTCAACTACTTAGCTAAGCTACCTAGTTCTTAGGCTAGTAGCTAAGCTTGGGTAGTTGAGACAAGTTGAGCTAGCCTCAACCTAGCTGGAGCTAGGTTGAGTTGGAATTACCTCAAATGAGAACTCTAGAGCTGGCTAAGCTACTAGTTGACAAGTAGTAGCTTAGCTAGCATGGGGTCCAGCTACCATGAGCTGGGTGGAGCTGGAATGAGCTGGTGTTGAGCTGAGATGGACTCCTGTCAACTTAGTTGAGCTAGCTAGAGCTCCCAGTGAACTGATGGGAGCTGAGATGAGGTAGACTCAACTAAGTTGAGCTGGATCTGAGCTGAGTTGACCTGAGATGAGCTGCTCAGAGCTGGGTTGAGCTGAGATGAGCTACCTTGAGTTGCCATTCAGCTAAAATGAGTTGAATGGAGCTAACTCTAATCCAAAGGAATTGGTATCCAACCATGATGAGTTGGAATTAGCTGAGTCCTAGCCTGATTAAGCTTCCTCTTCACTAGTTTCCTTCAGGAGTGCTAGGGTTTTAGGGATCTGTCAATCTGTTTATCCCTAACACTCCAAGAAACACATTAAAAACACAATAAAAAATGCAATGCATGCCTAACCTAATTGATACCTAAATGCAACCCAAAAACCCATTTGCGGAGCAAAATTCTAAGAGATAAGTTTGTTTTAATGTATAAGAATGATGATAAATTGGCGTTTATCAAAGACTTATACTGGACATATTCAGGGCATCATGGAACTTCAACTGTGATCTGATAGAGGAGGATGGTGAAGATGAAGACTTAGCTTTTTGTGGGAACATTGGGCTCCTCTGCAATGACCCAATGTCACATTCATCTTCATTGTCAGGGTTTTTGGATCTTGATCCACACGGGATTGAGGCTAATGCCATGCACATTTCATCCTGTGAATCTGATTGTCTGGGGTGTTCATCTGATCACAACACACCAGATTCTGATTATCCTGTCCCACCAAGTACTGATTTTCCCCTGCTGATGTTGGATGGTGTGAGTGCAACAAGCTGATTTCCCATTAATGAAGTCACAACCAACCTCCTCACAAGTGGGGAATCAGTGAGAATTCTTGAAAATCAGGATTATTAGATTTTTGTTATCGATTCATCTCCTCCCATTCACAAATATGATTCCCACCCACCCATAGTTGAATTGAAGCCCTTACCTGATTCACTCAAGTATGTGTTTTTAGGTGATAGTGAGACATACCCAATGATTATTAGTGCTCACTTGACCCAGGAACAAGAGCATCAATTGATCTTTGTCTTACAAGCACATAGGGCTACTATCGGGTGGAGCATTGCTGATCTCTGTGGGATTCGTCCCTCATATTTCACTCATCATATTTACACGGATGAGTGGGTGAAACCTTTTAGACAACCTCAGAGATGGTTGAACCTAAATATGCTGAAGGTTGTCAAGAAGGAGATCATTAAATGGCTGGATGCAAGCATTGTATATCTCATTTCCGATAGCCAGTGGGTGAGTCCTATTCAAGTTGCACCCAAGAAGGCAGGACTCATCATAGTCAAGAATAATAAGGGTGAATCCATCCCGACCCGCACCATGACTTCTTGGCAGGTTTGCATCGATTAAAGGAAACTAAACACGACTACCAAAAAGGATCGTTTTCCTTTACCTTTTATTGATCAAAATTTAGAAAGGTTAGCTGGGTGCAGTTTCTTTTGTTTCCTGGATGGATACTTCGGGTATAATCAGGTTGTGATTAACCCGGAAGATCAGGACAAGAATACTTTTACATGTCCCTTTGGACCATTCGCTTTTAAGAGAATGCCCTTCGACCTCTGTAACGCACCAGCAACATTTCAATGTTGTATGATGGCCATTTTCTCTGATATGATTGAGGACTATGTAGAAGTATTTATGGACAACTTCTCCATCTTCGGAGATGATTTCTTGTCTTGTCTTGATAACCTCACAAAGATCCTAAGGAGGTGCATAGAAGTAAACCTAGTACTTTCATGAGAGAAAAGCCATTTTATGGTGAGGGATGGCATTGTACTAGGTCACAGGATCTCATCGAACGGACTTGAGGTCGACCGAGCTAAATCTAAAGTCATTTCTCGACTACCTCCACCTAGCTCAATTAAGTAGATCAGATCCTTCTTAGGGAACGTCGAATTTTACCGAAGATTCATTAGTGATTTCTCCAAAATCACCCGTCCTTTAATGAATTTCTAGTAGCCGATGCCCCATTTGACTTTGATTCCTCGTGTCTTAGTGCTTTCGAGACCTTACGAAGCGCAGTATCTAATTCACCGATTCTCTAACCGTTGGACTGGTCTCTCGATTTCGAGATGATGTGTGATGCCTCTGATTTTGCTGTCAGAGTCATTCTAGGCCAACGTCAGGAGCGCCATCCATTTGTAATCTACTATGCTAGCAAGATGCTGAATGAGGCTCAGCGTAATTATATGATTACTGAGAAAGAACTTCCATCAGTAGTATTTGGGTTGGAGAAGTTTAGATCTTATTTACCTTGGTCAAAGTGATTGTTTTCACAGAGCATTCTACCCTTCAGCATTTGTTGGCAAAGAAGGATGTCAAGCCCCGTCTTATCAGATGGATCCTTTTATTGCATGAATTTAATGTCGAGATTCGCGACAAAGCTAGAGCTCATAATGTGGTGGCAGATCACCTATCTCGGCTAGACCTAGAACACATCCCTTATTCCCTACCTATCTCAAATCAATTCCTGGATGAGTCTCTTTTGGCTATTAATTCTGTTGAATTTCCTTGGTACGCAGATATTGCGAATTATCTTATCGTAGGCAAGATTCCTGCGGGCTTATCAGAAACTCAAATTCATTTCAAAACCCAAATTTTATTTCTGGGATGACCCCTTGCTCTTTTGCATCAGGGCTAATCAGATCATCAGATGGTGCATCCTTGACTCAAAAATTTCTAGTGTGCTATCTTTTTGCCACAGCGTTACTTGTGGTGGTCATTTTTCGGGTTGAAAAATCACTGTGAAGATTTTACAATAGGGTTTTTTCTGGTCGACTATTTTCAAAGATACACACGAGCTTGACAAATACTGCAAGCGATGCTAGTTGGTCGATTCTATGACTCGAAGAGACATGATACCTCTTCACCCATTCTGGTCGTAGAAGTGTTTGACGTTTGGGGCATCATTTTTATGGACCATTTTCCGAACTTGCACGGCTTTGAGTACATACTTCTTGCAGTTGACTATGCTTTGAAGTGGGTTGAAGTCATCCTGAAAAGATGAGCTAATCATAAGATCGTTATTTCCTTTGTTTGAGAATTTATTTTTGTGAGATTTGGAGTTCCCTACACTCTGATTTGCAACAGGGGCAATCACTTCATCCATGCTCATTTTAGGTCTCTAGTGAAAAAATACGGGGTACATCACCTCATTCCCACCTCGTATCATCCATAGACCAATGGGCATGCTGAAGTTTCTAACCGTCAAATCAAGCTTATTCTCTAGAGGACAGTTAGACCAGATAGGAAGGATTGGTCCGATAGATTGATCTATGCACTTTGGGCATATTGGACCGCTTACAAGGCCTCGCTCAGAATGTCACCATACCGCATGGTTATGGAAAGGCCTGTCACCTTCCTGTTGAGTTGGAGCACCGCGCCTTTTGGGAGGTGCAGAAGTGTAATTTTAACCTCATTGGAGGAGGTTATGAGAGGAAGCTCCAATGTAAGGAATTAGAAGAAATTTGGTGGGAAGCCTATGAGGAAGAAAAAATATACAAAGATAAGACTAAGGCTTTTCATGACTGCTACATCCAGAGGAAGGAATTCACACCTAACCAGCAGGTCTGGTTATTTGATTCTCAACTCAAATTCTTTGTAGGTAAGCTCAAGTCCAAGTGGACTAGCTTGTATCTTGTGTTTCACCCATATTCTAATGGGGCAGTCCAAATTATGGATCCAAAATCTGGGATGTTTCTATGGTAAATGACTAGCACCTCAAGCCATTTATGGCTTAGGAATCTCCTCCTGCTAATGAAATTATTAACTTTATCGCGGATGTGTAATTGAATTTTTGCCCAGCTAGAGGTGTTAAACTTAGCACTTATACATATGTAGTTACCTTTTATACATAGCATATTGCAGTTTTGCATATTGTTCTGCATATTGTGTTTTCTGTCATTTGGTTGGCATATGCTGAATGAAGAATCATGAGCAATTCCAGGTGATTTCTATCCACTTATCCCTTATTTTACTTTATTTTCCTCTTATTCATGCATGAGGACATGCAAGAACTTAGGCATGGGGGGGGGTAGTACACATAAACTGGAAAATTTTCCTGTCAACACCTTAGAAAAGAGATTTTATCAAGAGGTTTTGTTAGGGATTTTATTCTTTAATTAATTCCTGAATTTAGAATCCAGTACAATTTCACACTTGTACGTAGAATTTGCAATGGATCCATTGTGAAACCGATAGACATCCTTAGTTTGTCGGGAAGAAGCATTGCTTCTTTTCTTGAACCCTTGGACAATAATTAGGGAGTCAGGAAAATCATCTTCTATTAGATCCACCAAACAATTGTGAGGTGAAATTAGAGTGTCTACTGGTGCTTTAAGTCTAGTACAAGGAATCTTGGTTCCTGGATAATTGGATAATAATACTTGGAGATTACGCATAGTTTTCACTCTCAGTTCCTGTGTATAAATTCTATGTGTGAATTTTTGAGAGCCACCAAATAAGGCAAATATGCAGAGAGCAGGTTCTAATAAAACTAGGACAAAGTTGGATGGTTATGACTGTCCTTTACGAAATCCTTAACTGAAGGAGGATATTAGTGTTAATGGTCAGAAAATACATTGTCCCATCCATTCCTTTCCCGATGCTGAGAGTAGGCACTTCCATCAAATAAGCCATTCGATATCCTCTTAAACATCACCAATCCCCAATAATACCTTGTGAATAAAAATTTGCGTGTATGTGTGTATTGCGTTGTGTTGGTAGATATGAAAAGAAAAAAAAGAGAGAAAAAATTGGAAAAAAAATAGAAAAAGAGGAAAAGACTGAAAAAAAAGTGTTGAGTTATGTTTATTTTGTGGCAAGTACATTGAGGCAACAGTACCTACTACCATTGCGATCCACCAAATATAGCCTTGACTTACTTTTATGTATATCTGACTGCCCAAATACTAGTTGAGGATTTTTGACTTAGTTATAGGGTTATTAGAACTTAATTAAAGTGTTAATGAAACATGAGACCGCTAAATATTGAGTATATTTACAAATTTGGTGAGATTGTGAGCATGAAAAGAAAAGAGAAAAAAGAGAAGGAAAAAAGAGAGAGAGTGAAAGGAACTAAAAGAAGCACAATTTCTTTGCCTCTTTCTATGTTTATTTATTTGGTAGTCTGGAAATCTAGATTCTGTAGTACTAGTCTATATGTAGCTCCAAAGAAGTATGAGCCACCAAATGCAAACCTACTTGGTTCTGACATCTTCTACATAACCAAAAGCTGGGGTGAAATTATAGATTATTTTGTTGTACCCTCGAGGGAAGAAGTTTGTTTATCCCGATAGAGTTTTACTAGGGGTCGAGTACGAGCATTAGATGTGGATTGACTTTTCACTTGGATCCGTTGCATAGGCTATAGCACTACACTTTCACAATTATCTAGATTTCTAAATTTTTGGATGAAAATAAAAGAAATAGATCTCTAGTCAAACTCTTGATAGAAATCAGTCATTTAGGAGCCAATTTGCATTTAGTCTTGCATTTGCTAGGGCTAGCAAGATTTAGGCATGGGGTATGATTCTACAGCAATCATAGGACCTAATGCACTAGCTTAACTTAGGAATAATGCTTGCATGAGCAGCATATTTTGCATCATAGTTGATTTGTATAGCTATGTAAACAATGATGCTATTTTTATGTTCTAATTGATATGCAATAATAATTGCAGATGATTCGGGATCGCATATGATAAATCCAACCATACAAATGTACTAAGAGCGATGATCGCAATCCAACGATGCAAGAATCGCCTCAATCAAAGCCCTGTAGCACCATCTACAAAGGCGAGAAGATGCATGGTCAGGATGGCACCACGTGGCACCATCTGAATGGCCCTCCTCAGCACCTCCAACCACTAAAGCACAACGCAGGAGCTTCGTGGGCCATTGGATCGTCATCCAAGGGCCACGATCATTCCATGTCATCATACCCCCTCGCACTTCATCAAGTTCAGACTTTATCTCAGTTGTTGGATCTTCATCCAACGGCTGAGGGCTTATGCACATTAAAACATCACCGCAACCATCCGCGGCCGCAATGCAATGGAGAGCACCTTCAAACGAGAGCCAAGCACTCACGATCGAGTCGCGAGGTGCAGGAAAAATTAAGGAGGTGGCGTGTGGCTGAAATTCGCCCGTCAGATCTTAATCGAGTGGCATTGGAGCTGAGCTTGGCACGTGGAGGTGTGTCGGATGAGCATGCACATGATGTGAGGGTGCCTATGGATCTTACTTGGCCACAAACACAAGATCAAGTGTGATATCGATTCTAATAAAAATATGGCACAAAAAAAAAAATCCCACAATATATACAAAGATTTATAGTGGAAACCCCTACGGGTAAAACCCACTACCTAAGCCTCCCAGCTTAGGATTTTCCCAACTGGGCAACACTATTCAATCCATTAACGTATCACTTGAATAAGGGTGACACAACCTCTTACAATGATCCCTTCTCTTACTAATATGAAGAGAAGCACAACAACAACAACAACGGATTTCTCCCAACAGCTTGGGATCCGTAATCAAAGTAACAAGTAAAATAAAATAATATAATCCTATGGAACCTCAATGAATTAAAATATGTAAACTGAGTTTTCCTTTCAAAAGTGCAGAGGGATGTTCTTTTGAAAAGCATAGTAGAATGAGCACAAAAGCACGAGGAAGAAGTAGAAGCACTTTTTCCCTTTGAAATCTTTTTTAATGTGTTTTGAAATAAGGGATGTGAAGCCCTATTTATAGGTGAAAACGTAGCATTTTTGAAATATTTAGAAAAATAATTCAAATCAAATTGGTCGATCAATTTTCATTTTGATCGATCAATTTACTTAATTGGTCTATCAATTGCTGATCGATCAAATATTTAATTGGTCAATCAATTGCGAGAAAATCAGATTTGGCCGTTATGCTAATTTGGTCGATCAATATTCTTATTTTGATCGATCAACATTATCTAAATGTTTATTTTACGATTTGAAAGGTATGTCTTTAATCCTAAGGTTCCTTACAGTAACTCTAGACTTAAGACATATAAAAGAATTACATTGGCTAAAGATAATCTTCACTTTGATTCACACAGAGGATAATTGATTTGATTTGTGCAGCGTGATCCTGAAAGATTAGTTCACAACAAAAAATACTTTTGTTTCATCAAAATAGAGGCATTAACACGATGGTGTGCGGTTGAACACGTACGTGGTGAGGCGGTAGCGAGCGTGCAATGTGGGTTTATCTAAGCCGTCGATCCTTGCGCGTGCGCATGCAATGGGCGATCAGGTGGCGTGATCTGATGTAAACGCGCATTGGGCGCGTGATGGAGGCATGTGAGCATGCGATTTGGATGCGATCTGAGCCGTAGATCTCCAGATGTACATCTCTTGTCGATCCAACTCGTTTGCACGGATTAGGGTTCTAAAAAATTTGTTTCGGCCCTCACTTTGGCTATAAAAAGGACCCTAGACCCCCCATTTGAGAGGCAATTCCACCTTCGCACATCTCCCACTCCCTTCTCCTCTGAAGAGCCCTCTTCCTCCGAGACGTCCACCAAGGTCACCAAGGACCACTCCTTGGTGCCCTTGTTCTAGTGGAATAGATAGTCATCTTTTTAATTCTTTTAGTAGTTCTAGTAGTTTTTGTTCTAGTTGTTCTAATTTAGTTCTAGTTGTTTTTCCTGTCAGGCATTCAACTAGATGGAAACTTGCCTGATTACTATTTGAATTGAGTGGATTTGCTTCATCTATATCTTGCTTATTGTTAGATTAGATGGTTATTAAAGTAAGTCGCATTTCCGCCTCCCTGAGTTCGACCAGGACTTACCAAGTTTCGTAAAATTATTTGTAGACGTGTTTTTTCGCTATACTACGACGAAAACATTTTCAAAAATACGATTTCATGGATACGACATCGGGATATTCTGACTTTCTTGTTCAACCCCTTCTCTAAAATCTATATGTTTAAAGTCATCAATAATCAAATCAAACTTGGGTTCATCATGTTTAAGTTTAATTGATTCAATTCTAAGATCTTTAGGGGTTGATTGCGAGGTAAGGCTTGTGATTGAGTCAAGATCAAAATTGTCAAATAAGAAATCAATTCATTATCTTCCACCTCACCTAAGTCAAGACAAGGGCCTTTATCAACTTCAAAATTAGAATTTTCAAAATCAATTGGCCCATTCTTAGAGTAAGATGTCTCATTTTCAAATTCAGGTTCAATCATCAAATTTTCATTAAAATCCAAATTATCTGTTAAGACATCATTTTCATCATTCTATATGTATCAAGATGAAGGACCTCAAATGCCATTTTCGAATCCTTAAAATTAGCATCATCATCTAAGGTCTCATCAATTACACTTCCAAGTTCAATTGAGTCTTTCCTTAATTGGTTCAATGGAAGAGTCATGAGTCAGATTTGTGGGAGGCTGGTCTTCATTGGGTTCCTCGACATTTGTTTCAGGTAGTTCATCTTTTATCCAAGCAACAAAGCTAGGTGTTTGTAATATTAAGTTCAAAAGTTGAGAACTCATTTTTATTATCTCTTGACATAACATCTCATATTGATTCTTTTGTGCCCGATTATCCATTTGTTCCATTTGTTTTAATAGTGTGAGTGTGTAGAGCTTGAAGGATCTAATGTTTACACTAGAGGGGGGTTTAATAGTGTACTCATAAAAAAAATTACAATTACAGTATTTGAAAGAACATTCACCACATATCAGAATAAATAACATAACAAATTAGAAAGATCACACTTAAATTTTAGAGAGGAAACCCTTCTAGGTAAAAATCACTACCTAAGCCTCCTAGCTTAGGATTTTATCACTAGTCGACGTTAGTCAAATCCACTAATGCACCACTTCAACGAGGGTGTCACAACCTCTTTACAAACTTTCTTCTCTTTTACACCTGACCAAGAGAAGAACAATGGGACTCCCAAACAACTTGGGTCCCAAATCAAAAATAGGAATAAAAAAATATAACAATAATTCCTTTGAAACCTTAAGAAAATATGCAAATTGAGTTTTTGAGATTGTAGAAGAACATGCTTTAGAAAGCGATGATTGCAAGCGTAGAGGCACGGAAGCACTAGAGAGAAAGAGAGCGTTTTGCTTTTTGGAAGCTCTTTAAGGTGTGTTTTGAGGTGGTGGTCGAGGGGTCCCATATCTAGGTGTTTGCAGGCTTGATTTACAAAGTTTATGATTACGGCGTTGGTCAATCAACATTAGGCATTGGTCGATCAAAATGAACTTTAATCGATTAAAATAGAGTTCTGATCGATTCCATATTGATTGATTAAACTATGAAATTGATTGACTTGGAGCGGAATTTCAGGATTTGACCGTCGGTGGAATTTGATCGATTAAACATTTAGGTTTAGTCAATCAAATGGGTTTGGTTGTTAAGGTAAGAAAACTAGTCGATCAACAATATTAAAAACTTAGAGTTTAACCTACGTTTGTAATCTATTGAGGTTCAAAACAAGTCGGTTGATATTATTGAGGTTCCTTACAAAGTTCTAGCCTCAATAAAAGTAAAAAGAGATAACTCTAAGTTATAGAATCTTCTCCTTGAGATCAAACATCCTTGGATCATAATCATTTCTCGATAATCTGACTTTAAGTAACCTGAAATGATTAGTCCACAATAAAATATAATTTTGTTACATCAAAATAAGGGTATCAACATTCTCCCCCTTTTTGATGATAACAAAATTATAATTATATATGCATAAGCATTTAAAGTGCATGACATGCTGCTCTTGTTAATTGAGTGCATATAGAATTTTTCTACCCCTTTGTTATTAACAAAAAGATTATGAGAAAATCTAAGTTCCAAAGCAAGTAACTGATATCATAAGCTCCCCCTTTTTACATGTCTAATGCAATTCATGACATGCTACTTTACAAAAGATAAATATATAATTTGAATAGAAATGGCATCAAACTATATAAAGATAATGGAAATTCATCATTATGGATAACTATAGACATAAACAGGAATGATAAAGTAGCAATCACGCCAAAAATATATGGTGTACTATAGGCCAAGTGCTGGAAAAGAAAAACAAACTAGAAGAAACTAAGAAAAGCCTCTATATCAAAGGGAAACTCCACATCCATATCAAAATCATCAAGAGAATGGCTGGTAGTGCTGAAGATGACGTAGTCGACGTCCCAAAATAGGTGATATCTAAATCACCTCTGGTGTTGTGCGAGACAGAGTGACAAGAGTGCATGTTTGCTACTGTCGAGGAGGTGCCGAAGCTGTAGCCTGGTCACGAGGAGGTGCTGTTTTTGCTGGTGCTGGTGGTCGTATGGCTTTGAGAGGCCGCTAGTCGCAAAACTGTAAGGTGTGGATCTGCTCTCCTAGCTGATCTAGAAATTGTCCCTGCCCACTCAGGTAATCAGATACCTGAGTCCCATGCTCCATCATCATCATGGTTGTCTCTCGCTGTCTATGCATCATGAGAGAGATGTCGTTGGTGACGTCCTGTATGCCTAGAGACTCATGCCTGGTAAACTACTTGTCAAGGTAGGCCCACTTGTGGTTGAAGAATGACGGAGTGGGTCTCACTGGAGGAGGGCAGTAGGCCTGAAAGTGCTGGTAGGGGGTGTATAAGGGTGGAGCAGTAGAGGGTCCAACCTAAGAAGGTGGAGGTTGGGAAGAAGTAGAAGTAGCAGTTGCCTGAGGAGGAGGGAGATCATGTCATCCTAGATGTTCCTATTTCATCTTGGAGTAGGTCAGTTCTCCAAAAATACTGACCCTAGTGATGAATTGCTTATGATTAATATCCATTGGCACACTGAAGTGATGGAAAATATGAGAGAGAAGGGTGCCAAAGGGGAAGATGCTAGTAGATTTCCTCTCCATAAAGGTGAGGATGAAGTGGTTTTAATTAAATGGCTTGTTGGTCATGAAGGCATACAGAGCCACAAGCATGGGATAGAAATAGTTTTCAAAACATGTGGACTTGGACATGAAATTCCATAAAAATATGCGGCCGAGAAATTGTGGGAGAGGACGAAAATAAGGAGACTTGGTTGGGTTACCCAACTTGTAAAATTCAGGAGTCAATAAGGTCTCTTGAATAGTCTCAGAAGAGATGTCATGATGGAGCTCAAGATAAGTGGGACTGGAGGAAGGACAACCAAGAACCTGTGTAAGGACGTCGGCATTGACCAAGACTTCAATGTTGTAGACATTCGAAGTAAGCTAAATATCAAAACCCTCACCAATATTGCAAATGTTTGCATAAAAGATATGACAAGCCATGGGGTCAACGCCCTTAATTCTACTACCTTTAGCGCCCGCATAAAAATTCTGATCGAAGGGATGCCCAATTCTGTGAAATACGAGTCTATCTCTAAGTCCAGGGAATACGTGCTCGAAGTAGTTGAGGTCGATAGCGCAACCCACGTGAGGGGAGAATTTGGAGTAGATGGAAAAGTTATGCCTCACATCGTCATTGATGAAATAATGGTCAAAAGTGTCGTCGCAAGGGGTGGAGGAAGAAGCATGTCGAGGGTGTTCTGGAGCCATAAGTTAGGTACTATCCTATTTTGGTCGATCAAAAAGGTTAGGTTGATCGATCAAAATAGGAAGTTGGTTGATCAGAAAAGAGAGTTGGTCGATCAAAAATATGACAGAACAAGTTGTAAACTCGTGATTTTTGGTCAATCAAAACCATTTTGTTGGTTGATCAAAAATGGACAGTAGTGAAAAAAATAAGGTTGAATAGATTAAATGGAAGTGGAATTGAGGAACGGATAGGAACACACGAGTGGGTTCATCAAAAAATAAATCCACAAGATATGATGAAACATCAAAACAAGATAAGAAACATGAAATAGAGATTAAAGCAAGAGAAACATAATGGAGAGGAAGTATACTGGGATTGACAAGATCGATTAAAGAGTGGCAGCTCGAGGGGAAGGAGAGGGTGGCTGGACGGGAGGAGAGGTCAGTGGTGGTTGTAGCAGGGAGAGGTTGTTGGGGAGGGGAGGGAGGTCGGCCTTGGTGGATTGGACCTTGGTCGACTGCAGTGGGTGGGGTGGCTTGGTTGGTGGTGGTGTTTGGGAGAGGGAGGGTGGTTGGTGGGAGTGGGGACAAGGGTGTGGGGTAGGTGGTGAGGGGTGGGGATGGTGGTGTTGTTTGTGGTGGTGGTGACTTGAGAGATGTGTAGAGAGTGGTAAAGAATTTGTTTTAGTTGGTGAATGATGGTAAAAAAAACTTATTTTTATAGAGAATAGGTTGATCAAATAAGGTATGAATTAACAAGGGATGAGAATCAAAGATTGGAACAAGATGGGCAATCAAATCCAAGTGATTTGATTGGAAAAACATAAATCACGGCGAGGTGATTTCATCTAGTTTTAGTCAATCAAATAAACTATTTGGTCGACCAAAGTTAAACTTCATCGATCAGAATGGAAGTTTGATCGATAAATTTGAAATTCCAATGGAGGGAACTTTCCCGCCCAGTCATTGATTGATCAACATTATGGGTTGGTTGATCAACTTTGAAAGCTTTGGAGAAAATTTTCCTGCTCAGAACTTAATTGAGCAAAATAATGATTTGGTCGATCAATGTGTTGATCAATCAAATAAATAATTTGATTGACCAACAGTTAACAAGACAAGGAATATAGGGAATTTCAAAAAAAAAATTAAGCCTTATTAGACCTATTTCTCTTCTAATGGTTATAAATCTTTATTTTGCTAGGGGTTTAGTGAAGATATCAGCTAATTATTTTTTAGTTTGTATAGACTCTAAGGTTATTTCCTTTTTTAGTGCATACTCTCTTAGGAAGTGATGTCTAATACCTATATGTTTTGTTCTAAAGTGTTAAATAGGATTTTTGGATAGATTAATGGCACTTGTGTTATCACAAAGAATCCTAGTGTTTTCAAAGGTAAGTCCAAAATCTTTAAGTGTTTGCTTCATCCACAAAATTTGCAAACATGCTAGGAAAGCTGTAATGTATTTAACTTCAGTTGTGGATAGCGTTACACAGTTTTGTTTCTTGTTGACCCAAGAGACTAATGAATTCTGAGAAACTGACAAGTTCTGCTGGTACTCTTGCAATTGGTCTAGCTACCTACATAGTCAACATCACAATAGGACAATAAGTCAAGTGTGGTTAACTTAGGATAGAAAAGACCAAGATCTACAGTGTTTTGAAGGTACCTAAGTATACATTTTACGGCATTATGGTGTGAGTCCTTAGGGTTTACTTGAAACTTAGCACATAGGTAGGTGCTAAACAGTATATCTGATCTAGTAACAGTTAAGTAGAGTAAAGATCCTATTATACTTTTATACAACTTCTGATGTACACACTTACCTCATTCATCTTCTTTAAGTTGTGTAGTTGTCACCATCGGTGTTTCCTTTCCTTTGGTATTATCCATGACGAATTTCTTCAAGATTTCCTTTGTGTACTTGGTTTGTGAAATGCAGATATCATTCCTCAGCTGATCAATTTGCAAGCCTATGAAGAACAATTCTCCCATTAGGCTCTTCTCGAATTGAACCTACATAACCTTCGTAAACTCTTGGCATAGAAGATCATTAATAGCACTAAAGATTATGTCATCAACATAAAATTGAATTAGAATTAGTTCATTATCTTTTCTTTTGGTGAATAGGGTTGGATTTACTTGACCAATTTTAAATCCATTATCCAACAGGTAATTTCTTAATCTTTCATACCAAGCTCTAGAAGCTTATTTTAATTCATATAAAGCTTTGTTCAATTTAAAGAAATGACCAAGTTTGTCTAAGTTTTCAAAGCTAGGAGGTTGTTTCACATAAACTTCCTTTTCAATGAATCCATTTAGAAATGCACTCTTGACGTCCATTTAGAATAACTTAAATCCCATATGGGCAGAAAAAGCTAGTAACATTCGAATGGATTCTAATCTAGCCACAGGTGCATAGGTCTCATCAAAATCAATTCCTTCTTCTTGATTGCAACCTTGGGCCACAAGTCTAGCTTTGTTTCTTACAACCTTACCTGATTCATCAAACTTATTTCTAAGAACCTACTTTGTTTTGATCAAGGATTGTGATTATGATCTAGGAACTAATTCCCAAGCATTGTTTCTTTTAAATTGATTCAACTCTTCTTGCATTGTTGCAATCCAACAGTCATCAGTGAATTCTTCCCTCATAGTTTTAAGCTCTAATTGGGGTACAAACACACTAAGTGCAAGATTGTTTAAAGAAGAGCGGCTTTGAACTCCTTTAGTAACTTCACTAATCACGAGACCATTGGGGTGTTCTTTTGAGTAGGTTAGATCTTTAGGTAAGTCACTAGCAATGATTTCCTCAAGGATATTTGAGGGATCTTTTAAAATCTGATCATCATCTCTAGTTGATGCTTTTTTTTATCTAATTCATCAAAGGAGACATGCAAAGTTTCTTCAACCGTCAAATTCTTATTTCTGTAAACTCTGTAGGCTTTACTTCTCGAAGAGTATCCTAAGAATATTCCTTCATCACTCTTTTCAACAAACTTATCCAAGTTTTCTTTTGTGTTCAAGATAAAGCATTTACATCCAAATACTTTGAAGTAGGAAATTTTAGGTGCCCTATCATATTAAAGCTCAAAGCAGGTTATCTTACGGATTAGTCTGATAGAGGCTCTATTCTGTATGTAGAGAGTAGTGTTTATAGCCTCAGCCCAAAAATATCGAGGTAGCTTTGACTTGCACAACATTGTGCAGGTACACTCTTGCAAGGTTATGTTCTTTCTTTCTACTACACAAGTTTGAGAAGTTGCTCTAAGAAAAGAAAATACTTGTTTTATCTCGTAAGTTGGGCTAAAATCTTGGAAGTTTTGGTTCTCAAATTCTCCTCCATAATCACTTCTTATTCTTGTGATGGAATAACCTTTCTCAGTCTGAATTTTTTTGGCTAATTTTCTAAATTCTTCAAAAGTAAAATCTTTAGATCTTAACAACAATACCTGTAAGGGCTTGGATTTTTTTATATGTTTAATTAGTTAATTAAAGATCTAATTAGATGTTTAATGGTGGATTAAGGGCATTGGGAAACCATTCCTCCTATCTTAGCTTGCGAAGGAAGCCTCATCCTTGTCTTAACTTGCGAAGGAAGCCTCATCCTTGTCTTAGCTTGCGAAGGAAGCTTCATCTCTATCTTAGCTTGTAAAGGAAGCCTCATCCTTGTCTTAACTTGCGAGGGAAGCTTCATCCCTATCTTAGCTTGCAAAGGAAGTCTCCTCCTCTTTCTTCCCTTCCAAGCTACTCCTCCTCTTCCTTCTTACGCAAGCCACTCCTCTTCTTCCTTCTCATGCAAGCCACTCCTCCTCTTTATATACCAACATGTGAAGAGAGAGTGAGACACTCCCTTCCTCCTCTCCCTTGGTCCATCGACCAACCACTCTCCTTGTCGCCCACTGTCGCCACTGCCATACTAGAAGGGTTGCTGCCAAGGTTGTTACTGTGGTTGTTGTGATTGTTGTTGTTGCAGGAGAAGAAGAGCTATTGTTGAAGTTGTTTCTGCTATTATTGTTCTTGTGCTTGGAAAGAAAGTGAATAGAAGAAACAGGTTGAATCTCTTGAGGTAGGGATTTCCTCTCTTGAATACCTCTTTTTATTTCCAATGGTTAGGAGTTTCAAGGGGACTAAATTGGATGCTAGATCTATGTTTGCATGTGGTTTATGTCGTGTTATGTTTTCATGCTTTGGTGGGTAGATATGTGGTAATGTGATTTTTTTGCTCTAATGTCTGGTGAGGGGTTTCTTAGGTTTAATATGATCCTTATGTGTGTGAGAACTTGGAATCAAGGTTTCATAATTTTTGGATGCTAATATTGTTGCTTGCTACACCAAATGTTGTTGATTGTTACTACACCGTGCACTATTGGTTGTTGCTCTTTAATCTATGTATAGCTATTTCTTGAAACATGGTTTAAGCACACCGGTATTGTGTTGTGAGGAAAACTAGGTTACTTCCTATTGGAATGTTTATCATTGATTCATAGAGGACAGACGATGAAGTTACGGGCATACACACACAGAAATAATTAGATGTGAAAGACAAATAACAACATAAAAATTAGCCTACCAATCATCAAAGATATGAAATTTAGTCTATCCAGATTAGCCATAATGCCCACCCAATAAGACACAAGTGGTCCCGTTTCGTGTAGAAACTTCCTCATGGGGATCGTGAATTTAATCTAATTAGTTCAATCCGTGTCTAATACCTAGGATTTGAAGCTATTGATCCCTATTGGTATTTAATGTTGGGAACCTACATTTTAGGCATAATTGGGTCCTATGATGGTTAGTCCCTCATGAGAAATAGAGTAAGCCCTCTATGACCATAGATCCTAATTTGAGAAAAAGGGGAAAGACCTAAATGTGATGCATGTGGCTAGGCTGCTAGAATACCTGCATGGCCTAATGCATGGTTTAAACCAAGCTTTAAGGGTCCTAGTAAGAGTGCATGGATCTTTATTTGATAAGTTAAGCAAAACTATGGAATGGTAGGGTGAAAGTCCTATCAAGAACTCTAGTGGTGGTAAAGGTGTGGTATGAGGGTTCTAGGCTTGATGCCTTGGGTTGCTAATATGAGTTTTATATGGATCATTACCCTTACACTGGTGCTGTTATAGTGTGTTATGTGGGATGTATACACGTCTCCATTAATTGTGTGATTGGGTGATGATGGTGGGTAAACAAATGAAAGGATATTTCCCTTAATCTGTCTAATTACTTGTGTTCTTTCCATGCTATAAATGCTTAGATTGGTGTTCTAAATGTGTGGGGTTAGGTGGTAAACATCATAAATCAAATGGAAGGCTTAAAGTTCAAAATTGGGTGCTGAAGACTCCTAGTACTGGTACTGGTAACCAGTATTGGTACTAGTTGGCTCAGTACGAGGTGAATTGGGACTTAAAGATTGGTACTGAGGGCATCTCGTACCAGTACTGGTGACCCACACTGGTACAGGATAATTTCAGTAGCCATGGCAGTGGGTGCCTAGTACTGGTACTGGTGCCTAGTATCAGTATTGGCTGGTGTGGTGATATTGTATTGGGGGTGTTTTATACCGGTACTAAAGTTTAGTACCAATATTGACTACCATGATTGAGGTTGTGTTGTAGATGTCCAGTACCAATACTAGGGCCCAGTATCTATACTGGCACACTATGGTCTAGTTGGGACAATGGGTGCCCAACATCGGTACCTAAGACTAGGACTGATACTGTTGTACTGATTCCATATTGCTTGAACTCTAAGAAGAGAATTAAAAGTTGATTAAAGTGGGCTAAGTAAAGGATTGAACCCAAAATATTTGGATCAAGGGTCTCTTGGGTTCAAAATTTTCTTGTATGTGTGTGTAATAGTGGTCAAGTTTGCAAGTGGTTTGGAGGAGCAAAACCCAGGTTTCGGGCACGAAAGGTGAGTTTTGCAGTCCTGAATTTGGCTTGTAGCCCAACCTAATGTTACGTCAGGATTACCAGTTGGGAAGGTTCCCTAATGTTAGATAACAGGTCCCTAAAGTTTAGTTTGTTGCAATTATTAATTAGCCTGAAATTGTGGGATTTTGACACTAGGAATCCTAAGGAACGATGGAACCTAATTGGGAGTCCAGTAGGTACCACAATAAGCAAGGAGAAATGGTGAAATTGCAGTTAAACCCTAGATGGGTAATGTGCGTGTACATGTGCCTTTAATTTGAAGAACCCTAAGTGCATTAAAAGCAAGTCTAAATTGGCGAAGTAATGGCTTGAACCTCATAAGATGATATCTGTGACTCGACCAGAGTCTAATAAGAGGAAATGCTTGGATCCTAAGGTCTTGAGTAAGACCCTAGGTGATCCACTACGTCTCTAGGGCTTCGTTCCGAACATGGAGCCCAATGAAATTAAATGATGGTAGGTCGACTAGGTGATCTCGTATGGTTGCACCCTTGGACTTGGTGAACCATGGGTTCACTGCTCGGGTGGAGGACCTGAGTTGTTGCGGTAGCCAGAGGCTACCAAGGAATCTACCTTGGAACTTGAAGGGTTCCTAGGTTTGGTGACAGGCCTTGGGATGTCATCAGTGTTTGGTACTTGGATGTACTCAAATCTTACTCGATGCAGAGGTACTCGTGCCTTTAGGCTCTATCGGCACCTGCATGCGCAGCGACGGATGCCGAGGTACGTAGTACTCGTAGCTAGAGGATCACTAGGCACCCAAATGTACGGAAGTGCCAGCGTACTATGATGGATTGCTTGAGACCTCGTCCGACGGTGGATTGAGAGGGCACACCCATAGACTATGCTCCTATGGGGAGTCACTCCTAGCAGGAGCATTGGTGTGGCTTGAAAATTCTAGCCAATCCTACGATGATGATCTGGTTTTATTAGTGATTGGTCCTTGTTGCTTGCACTTCATGGTCGCAAGGTATAGGCCTGGGTAGTTCCCAAGAGGCCCAACTCTTCTGGCTGAGGTTAGCAATGTACTCGATACGTTGAGAATAGGCATACCTTTCTCAAGGATCAACAGACTTGTTAGCCTCTCCCCTGGCCAGGGCGAGACTATTAGGATGGAATCCAAAGGAAAGGATGTATCTCAATATCCTTTGGTAGAGAGGGATGATTCCTAAAATTTGATCATTTAGGTGAGTGATAGAATAAATATTAATAATCAAATCATGAGGTATCGGGGCAAGATGATTAGTGGGTTTGGACCACAGAGGTTTATTGGGTTAAACCGAGTTTGGGAGTCAAAACCTGGGGTGTTGTGTTGGGCTAGGGATCTAGCTGGTTAGTAAAATTATACACTACCCTGAGTTTTGTTGTGATACATTAGTTTTTTGTTTCCTACTGAGTCGATTGGCTCATCCCTATCTTGTGACCTAATTTCAAGTTGTTGCCATTGTGTATCATTGACAGACAAGGTTTGTCGTTGGGCAGGTCTGGATGAGACATTTGGAAGGTAATTTTTATGCTTTGATTTTAAAGTAAATTCATGTTTATAGTATGTTTAATTATGTTTAATTATTGCTTTACCTTATCAATTACGTGCCATCCTTCTTGTACTTTCTTCCATTTTATGTAATAAATGGAATTCTTTAATAGCTCAACTTAGTTAGGTACAACTTGAATTAAATAAATCAACACCTCTTCTGTTGCCATTCACCGAAACTCTGACCCTCATTTAAGGGCTTGGGTTTTTGGGGTGTGATAATACCCAAGTAAATCGGGAAAATTATCAATAATGACAAGACAATATCTACACCCACTTAGGCATTCAGACTTGATTGGTCCAAAGAGGTCTAGGTGAATCAACTCAAGTGCTTTTGAGGTGCTGACCATATTTTTAGGTTTAAAAGATGCTTTATGAAGTTTACCTAGTTCACAAGCATCACAAAGATTTTTCTTCTTAAAGGATATCTTAGGAAATCCTCGTACTACTTCATGTTTTACGAGCTTGTTTATATTTTGCATGTGAACATGGCCCAGTCGACGGTGCCACAATATTGACTCATCATCCAATGCAACCAAATGTTTAGATTGTTGCAATTATCAAAGTCAATGGTGTAAATATCTTTTGATCTATTTCCAGTCAGAAGGATCTTCTTAGTCTTTTATCCTTAATTTTAAAGCCTTTTGAGGTGAAATATACTTTATAACCATTATCACATATTTGACTTACACTACGCAAATTGTGTTTTAAACCTTTGACAAGATGAACATTACCGAAAGAGGTTTTAGAGTTACCAATTTGGCCAGTATCAATAATATGACCCTTGTGGTTGTTGCCAAACATGATTGAACCACCTTCCTTGAGGTCTAGCTTGAGGAATAGGTCTTCTTCTCCTATCATGTGCTTCGAGCATCCATTGTTCATAACCCATCTTCTGTTGTTTTGGACCTATCATTTGTTAGGCTTGTGAGGTCCAGAGTTCCTTCTAACAGCTACAAGATGTCCATCTTTTTCTTTATACATCCAATTTGTATACTTTATGATACCTTCATTTGGGTGTCCTCAAAACAAGATTGCAAGTTTTTCTTTGGTACTCATTGTCTTTTATGTCCACATTTGTTAGTTGGTGCCCGTTTTGGCATGAACCTATTCTTAACCTTAGGGTTAGAATTGGTGTGTGTGTTGGTTTGTGAACTTGAGGCTTCATGATCATTTTTGGGAATATACCCTAACCCAAATTTACTTGTAGTTTGAGTGCATGTGCCTAGCAATTTTTCTAGATTTGCTCTACCTTTAATAAATTTAGATAGATCATTTACAAGAGTGATGGACTTTTGTTTGAGCTTTCTAGTTCTATTTGAAGTGAATCTACGTGTCTTCAATGAAGTCATCTGTTGTGAGAGTTGATGATTTTGTGAAGCAAATCTATGTGTCAACTCAGTTTCTTCATCTAGATCTTTAGTCAACTTATTGTTAGATACTTTTCGTGCCTTAACCAAATCATGTAATTCATAAAAAAACATTTAATAATTCTTCAAAAGAAAATGAAGATACCTCATCTTTTATTGCCATGACTCCACATAGAGCTTCCTCACTTGACGTGTCTTCTTCTTCTTTTGATAAGCTTGACTCACTGTCCCAGGTGACTTGCAGGGCTTTCTTCTTCCCTTCACATCTGGGTTGTTTTCTGACCTTCTTGTTTTCGACTCCTTTCTTCAGTTGACATTCTTTTCTCATGTGACCCTTCTTCTTGCAGTTATAGCAAATAAGTTGATAATCCTTGGGTTCTTCTTTCTTTTTTGTCCAACTCTTCATGTTCTTCAGGAATCTTCTAAACTTCCTTGAGAGAAAACCTATATCATCATCTTCTTCATCATCTGATTCTTTTGAATCAGTGTTGGCTTTCAAGTTGATGTCTGTTGAATGTACGGGTTGCTATGCTAACGTGTTTGGTTTTGAAAACCTGTCGTCGTAGTATGAAAGCGAAGAACTCGTGTTCAAAAAATAAAATTTATACCAGAATGGTAATCCTGGGTTAAACACAGGGAGACGGAAGTTTGATTTAAAAAATACGCGTTTGTTTTATTTATCATGAAGTAAATTAATTGATTAGAACTATTTAACTATTTACAATAAATAGAAGAGAGAGAGAGTAAGAGAGAGAGAGAGAATATTACAAACAAAAATAAAAATGAGATGTAGAATGAACATGGAATTCATCATTGAAAAGATTGTTTGTTTCACTAAACATTATGACTAGAAAGCAGTAAATCTACTCTAGAAAGCATTAAAAAGAATGGAGAGAGAAATATCCTCCTCGACGGTCGCTTGGAGGACGAGCCAGACGGGACGACGCTTAGATGAAGGAGGATGGAGCAAGATGAAGGAGGACGAAGCAGAAGAACGGGAACGGGGCAGCACGTTGTCGTCGTCGCGGGATTCGCTTCCGAAAGGGGGACGAAAAATTGACTTTATCTCGCGAGAAGCATCCCGGGTGTGGGACAAGCTTCTCTTGAGCTTTGGAGAGGTAGAGGAGAGAATGAAGGGATGAGAATTTCATGTGGAGGGGGTCTCCTTTTATAGTTGCAAGGAGTGAGGGCAATTTGGTCATTTTAATTTGAAAATCATTAATCAGGGGTCTTTAGTGACGGATAAAACTGTGCTAAAGCCCCATCGTGGGCGTAGTGGGGCGCTGCCCGCGCGCGGTCGCTCACCTTCTCGCGTGTAACGTGCGCTCCACGTCCAGCTAATCTCAACCGTCTGATCGTGAGATTGGACGGCTTAAGTCGCACCTTCGCTCACTCCTCAGCGTGCCCGCCCACGTGCGATCCAGCGTGAGGCGCGGCGTGCAATAGCGCATGAGTGCTATCAAGAGTCTACAACTACTGGATCACGATCGTGCGGTCGATCGAGCATGTGCCTCCACTCCAATTGCAGCGCGGTGAGGATTGAACGTGTGCCTACGCTTCTCGATAAGGCGTTCACCCGCTGCGCTGTGGAGGAGAGGTCGCGCAGATGTTTTGAGGTGCGGCAACCCACAACTGTTGGATCACGATCGTGCGGTCCAGATCTAACGTGAGGTGGTCTTCAAGATCAGCTGGGTTGGTTTGGGCGGCTGAGATGGCGCCACGTGGTGACATCTTGGCCATCCATCTTCTGGATGATGTAGATGGTGCCATGGTTGTTGGATTGAGTCGATTTTTGCGTCATTAGGCTGCGATCGTCAATCCGAATCCATCCGTGCGGTTGGATTTGTCGTTTGACATGCGGATTCACACCATCTTAGCCCTTGCTCTTCTAGGATTCCCCAGTCTCTATCTGATGCTACAGATGTCTGATTAGGGCAATCTTGGAGTCGTTGAACTCCAATCGTCGCCCTGATCACATCTATTTGGTTGGATCTTTGATCCGAGGCCCCGATAAAAAGCTTGCCCTGTCCATGAACATAAAAGGGGATAATTAACCTCTATTTTATTTAAACTAATCTAAATGCAAGATGATGCATGCTATGTAATATTTATAGTATGCAATGCAATCCTATGCTTAAGAACATGCATAAATAGACATCTTAAGTAGTGTAAACATGTTTACATCATACCCCCATGCCAATCACTAATGCCCAAATAATCCAACCTAATTCTTTTATAAATAGCATATAGTTTTTGCTAGTCCCTAGCAAAAACTATATGCTATTTATAAAAGAATTAGGTTGGATTATTTGGGCATGAGTTATTTTCAATCACTAAGAAAATGTCTACTTAGGATCTGAACTTTCAAAGACACAACAGTGCCCGAGTATCTGCCAAAATGTAGACCGCCTCAAGCCCTCGCCTTATTCAAAGAAAAATTTCTTTTTCTCTTTTTCCTCTTTTTTAATTTTTTTTGGATTTTCAAGTTTTAGGGTTTAAGGGTGGCTTTCTACAGCCATTCAACTCACCCAAGATTTAATGAGAACCCTAAGTTTTAAGCATCTTATTGTGAATGTGATAGACTCGTTGACCGGCAGTTAAAACGGACTTTAGATTTCTGCGCCTTTAGGTGACCTAAAAAAAAAAATTCTGCCTAAAGGTGTATCCTTATAATCGATAGCTTTCTCCTTACTTTTATTTTTACAGGGTCGACACAAGGGTGAATCTAGTGTATATCTCCCTGGTTTATTCTACTTCTCTGCTTCTTCCTAAGTGTTTTGGGATTTTTCAGTACATTTATTGAGTTGGGTTCTGGACAACCGGTCGATAAGCTGTTACCACCGACAACTTGCTAGCCATACTTGTGCCGCGAAGTGTAGCTTATTTCTTTTCTTTATTTTCTCTTTTTTTTTTAAGTAAGTGGCTTCCCTGGTCTAAGATTTACCTAAAGGCAGCAAAAAGAGAAAGGTCCAATGACTGAACTCTGGACAACTTACTTATGGGCTGTTACTCACGATAACTTGCCAGCCATATCACCCTAAAGGGTTCATTAGCTACCCAATTTCCGTTAAAATCGCCGAACAACGAGTCAGTGCAAAGAAAGTGTGTAGATGCTAAAAACTCAAAGTTCCCTCAAATCAGAGGGCAGGTTGATAAGTTGTGTACTTATCACCCAAACTTATTTACTCCAATTAAAATAGAATTCAAATGGCGAGGACTCGAAAGACAAATCCACATTTTAATGGATACACAGGCTGATTAAGTCTGAAGACCTGAAGGGTCTTTATGTTCAAATCATAATGTAGTATTTCCTAAGATTGAAAATTTTCTTAAACCCAAGTTCTCTTTCCTAATTCCATTTTTTTTTAATAGAATAAAACAAATCTACGGAGCTGACGAATAAATTCAGAGATGAATATCCACCCCCCCATGGCTATCTAATGCAATGTCCTCATTGTATTAAAAAGACATAAAATAGAGTGGAATAGGGTAGAAAGCACCTGAATTGCGTGAATGTCAGGTCCGCTCCGAGATAAAAACTAAAAAGAACTGTATATGTGCTGAATTTAGTGCCTTCAGCTAGGCACACTATACAAAGAAGAGAAATAAAGAATTCATAGGTGTAGGTCAGAATTAGAATAAACATAAGAAACTGCTGACCTGTCAGCAGATGTCCACAAATGTGGACCAGATTGTGGTGCAGACCCATACCCCACAGTCGAGAGTGTCTCAGGTTCTGGATAAAAATTACCCAAAACCTAAAATCAGTATGCAAGCAGGGTCGGGCCTGCAATTTATGAGGATGCAACCCAAGACCAAAGAGTCGTGTTACAGAGATATCAAAAGGATAATCAATGAATGTGTGCTTGGGTTGAACATCCTCAGAACAGATGTCGTAAGGGTCCTGGTTTGATGGTTTCAGATGAATAGCAACCCGTTGACTCAGTCTTCTACTTCCTTCGGATTTAGCTTCCTAAATTAGAACTTCCTAGCTTCTATCCTCCTCATTCAAAATGTTAAATTTCGGGACCTCTTGCATATTAATCACCCCATCTGAAATTTTCAAGTCTAAAAGATGTCGCTGAATCAGAATTGACTTGGGTCTAATTATCTCAGAAACAGAATCATCGATAAGTTCAATGGGGTGTAACTGAAAATCAGGGCATTTGATTTAATCCTCCAGAAAATGTGATTCTGGATCCATAATGTGAGCCCTAATAAAATCAGTTTCCTCAGTTATTGGGCTATTAAATGATCTATCAGATTCCTCAGGCCCAATCGTCTCACAGAAATCATGTTCTGTAAACTTGCGTGAGACTTTGAAACGTGAATCTTCAGCATCAGAATCAAAGAAATAGAAATCCGTATTAATATATGTCTCAAAATCATCCATCACTTTCTGGTCCATGGAGACATACGTTTCCTCATACCCCAGCTCAGGGATCTCAGGTGAAGAAATCGGATCTTCCTTAATTGGTTACTCTAATTCAATCTGGTCTGCCTCGTAACTTGTGTCCCCCCCAACAGGTGCCTGAGCAGGTTCTGACATTGGCTCTCCTGAAGGGAGTTCATCCTGGGAATCATCCCACGACTGAACTAAAGCAACCACAAATCTCATCCTCAATTTCGCTAACTTCCCAAGTAGAAACTCACCTGGGTTCTTATCCTTAACATCCTGGAGCCAATCCAACAAATACTTATTCAAATCATCAATCATTTCAATCAGAGGCTCCAATCCCTCAATGCAAGGTATTGGCTGAACTTCTAAAGATTGTATGATATTCCTTAAGTTAGCTAGAACCTTATCTTGAACCTGGTTACCCTAAACCAAATGAGTTGGTTCAGGGTTGGGCGGGTTTGGGGTCAATGTAGGGGAATTAACGAATTGAGATTCGTTATACCCTTCCTGATAATAGGTCATTTCAGATTGTTCAAAAGGTGGTGATGACCTAAAGGCAGTGTAATCAGAGGATGGGTAAGGATCAGTGTATCCTTCTTGATTGTAGATCGTATTAGGTTGTTCATGAAAGGTTGACGATCTATAATCGATGTGGCTCTAAGAAGGATAGAAATCTCAATCATAGTGTTCAGGGTTAGACCCTAAATACGAAGGTCCAGAACTGTATCTCTAATCCGACTTATCCCAACTAACTGATGGTTGATTACAGTACGAGTTGGGATAATCGTCATGTTGAGGATAATTCAAAATAGGAGGGAAAGAGTAGGAATGCATGTAATATGTGGAAGGATTCATGAGAGAAGGGAGGAAGAAAGGTGCCCTAAATACAAACAATCAAACTTGTCCTTAAGTGGGCTAGCCTAAAAACCTACAGACTCCCAAAACCCGTCTTGAGATAAAGGAACGATTTGATCTACTTCTGTTCTCTTGTCACCATAAATTTCATTAAAAAGATAAAAAAATACAAAAGATAAAAAAAACCTAAAAAGAAAGAGACTTCTTCTTGGGATTTCTTAGGGCTAGTGGATTAAATTAGGCTTAGATTTGTATTTCATGTTATAAATATTGCATAACATGCATCATTTTGCATTTAGAGTAGTTGTATACATTTTAGGTTAATTAGGTCCTTTTTATGGTCAGGAGAGAAGAAGACTTATTTCAGGGCCTCAGATGGATGATCGGACCGTAAAGATATGATTAGGACGACAATCGGTGTCTAATGCCTCTGAAATCGTCTAGATTGGAGAACCGTAGCATCATAAGAAGTCCGAGGAAGATCAATAGCCAGGGGACAATGCGACATCCATACAGGTTTTGGATGGAAAATCTGAGTGCACTAATGGATCCGGAGTGATGATCGCAGTCCAGTAGCGCAGGAATCATCTCGATCTGAGCACCGTGGCACCCTTTACAAAAGAAAGAAGAATGGATGGCACAGATGGTGCCACGTGGCACCATCCAGGCCACCCAACATCAGCCAGTAGCAGTGCATGCGCATAGACGCAGCTGCACGCAGTGCACCATGCACAGCCGCAGCCACGCGCAGCAGCAGCGCAGTGCATGCTAGCGCGCGCGCATGGCACGGGGAGCACGAGCGTGTGAAGCACGTAGCGTGCGATGCGTGCACCAGCGGAGAGGATCTTCAGTAATGCACGCCTTTAGTGACGCTTGCAACTGTCACTAATGGTCTGCATGCACTTGCAAGAGGAATTGAAGGGCGAATCTTCAGCGACAGCTACAGCAACATTTATGGACGTCAGTAATGACCCAGATGCAAATTTGTTCTTCCTCCTCCACTATAAAAGGACCTACCCACCACCATTCCAAATCATCTCTTCCTTTCTTCCTCTCACCACCACCAAGGCTCTAGAGAGAGTTTGTCCCAAGCCCGGGATGCTCCTTTAGAGTAGAAAATCAAATAGTTTTCCCTCCCCTCATCCCCATTCGTGGAGCATCCCGTGACCGTCCTCTCGCCACCCTTCAGGAAGAAGATCCTCGCCGCGACGCCGTCCCACCCCATCCTCCATCTTTCGGCTCCGTTCTCCTTCATCCCACTCCTCACCACCTACCTTCCTCCGGGTGACATCAGAGCGAGTCATCCTTCGAACAACCGTCGAGGGGGATTACTCTCACCTCTTTCTATCTTTTTACATTTTCGTAGTATAGTTTTCCTACTTTCGTAGTTGTAACAAACAGTTGTTCATGAATAGATGATTGTTTCTCTCTCTCTTTCTCTCTCTCTCTTACATTTTTGCAAGTAGATAAAGTTTTCGTCGACCTAATCTCTTGCCTATTAAAAATACCAAAAAAATTAGAAAAGACAAAAATGAAATAAACAAATAAAAAGGGAAACACGGATTTTCAAAATCAAACGTTCGCCTCCCCGTGTTCAATCCGGGACTCACTTTTCAAGTTTTGGTTACAAATTTTATTTGACCACGAATTTTGCAACTACGATGACAGGTTACTTGTAACCCTGATTCCAAACTTGCGAAACCCGTGCGATCACCCTTCTAATTCACTTTTGAGCTACATTCCTATTACACTTTAGGGTTTAAACTTTAGAACAGCTAACTCCACCTTTGATGCTTGTATCAAAGCTTGAAATTGTCAGCAACAGTCATCCCAACCCGTTCACTCATCCTTTGACCCTATTTTAAACTATGAACTAAGCTGAATTCGAACCCCCTGGCTTACAATGAAGACATTGCAAAACTTAAGCATAGGGGGTATTAAAGTGCAAAACAAATGGGAAATTCAATTCTTCGAGGGGTTCTCACAAAAAAAATATATATGGAGAAACAGGTGGAAAATTTTGCAAGCTAAAGGAAAAATCTTTCTTGAGGAAAAAGAGGAGGAAATACAAAAGAATGTCAAAGGAGAAAAATCTAAAAAATTGATAGTCCTAGCAATTGATTATCAATCCTACTTAAGTTCTATACTAAATCAAAACAAGTATTAAGTCCTGAAGTACTAGCGACAAGGAAATAAGTAAAGATTACTGACCTTAGGCCTCTTGGGCCTATTCTAGGGCTTAGACACTCACGTATTTGTTAAGATCTAGACTATTCCTAAAGAGGTTGAGGAAGTTGCGAGATTGATGTATTAAGTTTAAGGCTTAAGGATTATGTGACCCCGTTGCCTGCCCTTTAGTTTGTAGGACTTGGTAACCTAGGCACCCAAAAATCACACACTAGTCCGGTTCAGTGCGCTTAATGAATAATAATGCCAAAAGTATTCTGTTCTGAAAATGTTTTCCCGAAGATTTGACTAAGGGGTGGCTCGAAGACACAAGTTGATTGGACAAGTTCCCAATGCGGAGAGGAGGAATGAAAAATACTCCCCTCGAAGATGCGTTATAACATATCGTCTCCTCAGTACTTGTCTCTTAGGATATCTAAATATCCTATCAAGGGCATGTAAGCGCTTTATGCTGGTTCAGGTGCCATGGGTGGGATTATCTCAAAATGTCGATTGCCAAGGCCTAAATTTAGCTACAGAATGCCCTGGGTGACACTATCGTGAAGTGTTCAAAGCCAAGGTTCTAGGGGTTGTCATGGACGATGCTATCCCGAAGCATCGAAAGCCAGGGACGCTGCGAGGATTGATGGTGGGACAAGGAATCTGATACAAACTGTGTTTAGAACTAATCCGATGTTGGATTTAGGGGAATGTAAAAAGAAAAGAGAGAAAGCTCTCAAAATAAATATCCCTCTCTATCTCTCTTATAAAAAATGCACTGGCAAACTGAACCTAGACTTACTACGAATACACATGGGATCTTTAACCATTGGGGTCAACGAACCTCTAGGCAATTTTCGCGAGCCTTAGAAACCTTCGCGGTAGACCCAAGGCTGAGGTTGGTCAGGTCTGGATCTTGGCTGGTACTTGAGCACCTCTAGGCCTATTGTTGGTATTCTAATCTAATTTCTATAGAAGTGTTAAAAACAGGCATTTGAACATCAAAACTCAGGTCTAGAACTTTACTTCTTTCCATAGGATTTTGCTAGGGACTAGCAAAAGTTAGGCATGGGGGTATGATGGTAACACCATTATACGTCACAACTAACTTAAATTAATCAGAATCCAGTGTTAAATGCTCCTAAATGATCGTTTGAGGATTATTATTCCGTACTGAACTAATTTGAGAAGAAGAAAAGAAAACATGGGTAATTCCATTATTCTACCATCTCATCATTAATGCAATTAACCAATGCGTCGATCAGGAGTTAATTCAAGGTCAAATGAACTTAATTAAAGGACCAAGAAGTGGGCTCAGAATAACTGAATCAGGGTATTCACACATTTCGAGGAAGAAAATAGTACTAAAAATTCTAATTATCAACCTCACCTAAATTGAAGAGGTTCTGGTAGAGATAAATTCAATATAAGCCTCTTAAAATTTATTGTAAAATATTCTAAGAGGTTTGGTACCTTCACTTTGACCATTGGAACCCATTTTGACCAAGAATAGAGATTCAAATGAGAATTTGCCCTGATTTGAGCTTTTGTGCAAGTTAACTTGTTAAACGTGGTCAAAACTCAAATCTAAGTTCACCACTAGATTCTTTGGATCCAAATTAGGTTAACACCAAAATTTGTGTCCAATAAGAGTCCATCTTGACCTACTTTGCATTTCTTCTCTTAAAATCTCTATTTTTCACATCTATAACCCTAAGTTTGAAGTTTCCTTACATCTATGCCCCTAAATTTATCGTCTTCTTCTCAATCTGGTCCCCGCCGCCTACAACTCCTAACAGCAGGTCAACCCAACAAAATCGACCTTTGATCGTGAATATCTTCTTCAAATCCTAACCAAATCCCTCCAAATTTGGAGGGATTGCTCATTAAGGGATCCTTTTTCATTTGGACTTGATTTCCTGCCCAAATTGGAGCTTGAGAAGCTCCACTGAGCTTAGGATTCAAAAATAGGAAACATGCCTGATTCCTACTTCAAATTCACAAATTCTTCCTGATTGAGGCCCAAATCATCCTCCATATATGCTCTACTATGCTCTCATGTCAAAATTAGCTAGGTTCTAGCCACGAATACCTCTTCTCCAGCCACCTCCAACCTCGATTCTGACGACTCTCACACCCTCACTCTCCAGCCACCCAACGACCAAATTGGGTGGCCCAATATCTTCACCATCTTCTTCCACTCCTCACTGGACAAAGTTGGAGTTCTAACCCCCTTCATTGTCACCGCTTCTCCTCATCGGAGGATTCATCTCCCTCTCATCCGGTGAGGCAAGCTGACGCGAGTCTCTCCCCTTTTCATTCAATACATTAGATCATCCTCCTTCCCTTAGATTTAGGACCGTAGACATAGCTCTCGACTTCTCTCTCATCCATTCTCTCCCTCATCTTCTATGCCTCCAACGTAGCCTCGGTGAGCTTGCCACACCATCACACTCCACCAAACTCAACACTACAACTCCCAAAACCATCCTCACACTTGGGAAGCAAAAGCCCTAAGGAAATTAAGGCTTTTGCTCACCAAACACCTTCGGCGAAGGAACCCACCATTACCATCGCCAACCTCCTTCGTACCACCTCCACGACGCTCTAAACACCCTCACACCACCGCCATCACCTTCCTCGCCTCACGATGAGTCTTCTGAGCTACCTAATTGGGACAATTAGCCCATACTTGTGATTCTCAGGTACCATCGGAGCACTTGCCATCCTCGTCATTGTTCGCCCATCTTTGGTCACCATACACCTTGCCACCAGCACCTAGAGATGTGGTTTCACCCCACGAACCTAGCTACAGTGCCAATTAAAGAAAGAAACACGATAGCAACAGCAACCGAAGAAGGCTCCATTTGCAACAACGTGAGAAGAAGCCCTGGACATTAGTCCCACATCATTACATTTTAAAAAAGAAATGCGTACTTATTAGGTTTTGCCCATAGCCTCTTCCCCCAAGACACGGGGTCAGGTCCCATTACATGCCCATACACACGCCCTCACCTGTAGTCACACCTCGCAGGTCTGGGCCTCTGATTTGATTACCTGATTAGACAGAAAAGGAAGAGAGAGAGTGGAAGGTTTGGGTTGAGGAAAGGACGGGGGTTTTGCTCTTGGGATTCATGCCTAGGGACTTAGGCAAATTCAAGCAGGTTTGAGCTGAGATAGTTAAGGCATCTGAGACTTGTCACAGGCATCTGATTGTGTCTTTGTTGAAACATCTGATGCCCTTTAAGAACTTGACCTGAAATTGAATTGAGAATTGAGCTTAAGTGTTAAATGATTAATTGGTGCTCTCAACCACCACTTTTTTGGGCTTTCATGATATTTTTGTTTATGGAACTAGAGATACAATTTGGATACTTATTGAATATATTTTTAGTTGATTGATTATTCATTGCATATATTCTTCTTGTGGTTGTAGATTATTGTGCTCATATTTACATCTTTCGATTAGTGGTTGAATTCCAATTTTGCTTCCTGCGAATGACCTCGAAACTCATGTTTTTTCGAGCACTATAAGTTTAAATGTTGATTTGATTTTCGCCGCTATATAATGACACGATTCTCTCCTAAAATGACAGAAAATACACATCAAAACATCCATCACCCTAGATTTCCTACGCTCGCACATGTAAAATCCAAGAATCTCAATTCTTTAATTCTTCGCAACATGTGATTTCATTGAGGCGAATTACAATCAAGTGTTTTTTGCATCTTTTCGCCTCATTATTCACCTTCGGATCACATTATTTTGGTTGGGGAGCTTTGGAATCAAGTGGACTCCAAGCCCACCACGACCTTACATTTTGCGTCTGATTTGATCCCGAATCTCTACCACAAAAATTTTTTCATCTTCCTATCTTGGTGGTTGAGCCTTTGTGTGGATATTCATCTTGGTGATTGGGAGCGATTGAATTGCATTCTTTGGCTCCCATTCATATTGAATCAAATGAGACACGTGCAGACACACAGAAATATCCATTTAGGGGCCTACTGCATTGTAGCATGCATTAACCAATCAATTTGAAGGAGGGTTGTTTGGGCACAAAAACTTATTTTTCAGAAAACCCGATGATTGGTTGAAGTGGTAACTCATTTGAATCTTAAAATCCATACTACTAAAGAGTCGAATTCTGAAAGCCATTCACCAATCTAAACTTCAATTCGGGGAGATTTCCTCGTTGCATGCTTAATTACACACTCTTCAATCAACGCACCTGGGCATTACCCCCTAAAAAATGCCCTTCACATTCCAAAGCATTTCTATCCTAAGCCTCTTAATTAAAACTAGTAGTAACTTGACAACCATTAAGGTTTGGAGGTCTAACTATCTACATGTAGTGCTTATGTGCTGATATGGGTTCCTGTGTGTTATTAGGTGTCTAAGACTTGGGCAAACAACCTTTTAATCTGTCCCGATGGTTCCGTGGTACTCGTATACGATTCCATGGGTGACGATAGTAGGTAAATTGGATCTTTAGGTCTAGGGTCACCTTTAGAGGTTAGGTGTTTGGACGAAATTGTCGTTGTTTAAGAAATGCATTGTAATATAGGACAAAATCGCTCAAATCATCTAAATTTATAAACTCAGATTTAGAAAATAGAGTTCGGGGTCATTCATAGGGAGAAAAGATGCAATTTAAATTCACCAATCTCAAGAAATATATGCAATTGAAGTCAATGATATTTCAATAAGAATTAGAATGATAATGCAAAAAGATCGGGTTAAAATGGTGATTTAAATCACCAAATTAACCCTTAAGTTTAAAGCTCACAACCACTTAAATATTTGAATTGTAAAGCACAACTATTAATCTTCGTCCCACCCCTTAAATCACAACTACTTACTGCTCCAAGGTCTCAGCAGAGCAAAACCCACCCCTCTCTCTCACAAATTTCTCCTCTCAGCCTCTCTCAAACCTGGGTGTAATTGGGTTTAGATTCAGGTTATCAGATCAGAGCAGGGGACCAGACCCGCCTGTGAGGTGTAGTGGGTGAGGTGTACGTATGCGTGCGTGGAGGGACTCGACCCCTCGTGTACTGGGCGAGGGGTCGTCTTCACAAAAAACCTTTATCCGCTACAAAGGGCTTCAAAACTGATGATGTGGGACTATCTTTGTCCCTCTTCTTTGCATAGCAACTGCAGGAGGAAATGCCTCCAATTGAAGGTGAAGGTGAAGGTGTGGTTGTGGTCTTCAATTGAGGTCCTGGAGAACCTAGGATTCAGCAGCGCAACCTGGGGATGTTATTGCTGAAGAACACGGCTGGAGGAGGGCATACAGGACCAGAGATGACGAGGGCGACGCGGGGGTCTGACGAACCTGAAGAACACGAATACGGGCTTATAGCCCCAATTAAACAAGTTCATAAGTATCACCGTGTTCTAAGGAACACGATGGTGGCCATGGCGTGCTGTGAAGGTGTGTGTGGTGTGCTGGTGAGGTCGGGGAGGTGGTGCGGTGAAGGTGGTGTTGGGTGGAGTGTGTGAGAGGCCAATCCCCTCAATTACTTGAGGGGTTTTGGTCGTGAGGACACGGAAAAGGTTTTGAGACTGGTGGTGAGTGGTTTGGTGTGGTGTGTCAGTTGCATGAGGTCATCGGAGGTACGTCGGAGACGTGGAAGACGACGGTGGGTGCAAGCAGAATGGCAGTCAACAGTGCGATTTAAGTGAGTAGAAATGAAGTGCAAAAGTAGGAGAGGAGTTTAGAGGACTTAGGGAGAGGAAGATCAATCGAGGGCATCCGGCTATGATGGGCCGGAGTCGGAGACGAAGGAGTGCTCCGGGTGGAAGAGCAGCGACGGTTGAAGGGGGAAGAGGCTTCTCGTGGGTATGGCGAGATGCGGACGAAACTGAGGAAGGCAGACCTACTGCCTATATTATGTGGCAGTAGGAGAGGAGACCGGAGGGAGAAGGTAGCCGGAGTGGTTCTGGAAGCAGGCCGAAGGTAGAGAAGAGGGATGATTTCTGGGCCTAAAACTTGCTAAAGAGCTAGGCAATGCGATGGATGTCCTTTTAAAGGCTTCAAACAGGCTTCTCAGCTTGGAAACAAGCCTGAAGAGCTCAAAATTCCAGGGAAAAATACCATTGAACTTGAGGAGTTCGTACGATCTCTTTGACAAGAATTGGAGCCCAAGACAAGGTTTAGGTGAATGGGGATTCTCTCAAGATCATTCCTTCCAATTTTGGAAGGAATTGATTGAGAAATTAGGGAGAAATCCTAGATTGAAGGTCGGTGCTGATGGGTTCACACTGTTAATGGAGGTAGGGATCTTTTTGAATAAAATGATGAGAAATTAGGGGGATAAATGCAAAGATTTCGAAAGTTATGGACTTAAGTATGAAAAATAGTGTTTAAATAGACTAAAATGCAAACTAGGTCATGATGAACTCTGATTGGGCTTAGATTTTGGTACAAGCCTAATTTTGACCCAAGGAGTCTAGTGGTGAAGTTAGATTTCAGTTTCAACCAAGTTTGACTAGGCAATTTACACAGAAATCCAAATTAGGGTAGAACTCTTTTTGTGACTCTATTTAAGGTTAAAATAAGTTCTAATGGTCAAATCAAGGTACCAAACCTCAAGGAATATTTTTCTATGAATTTTAGGAAATTTAGATGAATTTTATCCTGACCAGAACCTCTGTAATTTAAGCAAGTCTGAGATTAGGATTTTGGGTGTTGTATTGGTTCTAGAAATGCGCGAAACCCCATTTCTCTTGCATGGACCAACTTATTGATCTTTAATGCTCATTTGACATTAAATTTACCCATATAAAACCCCTTGGTTATTTTGTGTTCATGATATGTTGTTAAAATTACAAAATTAACCCTAGTTTCTTGTTCTCTTCTTAAAGCAGCCTGAAGTGGAGTTATAACCCTCAGATGGTTATGTAGGACCATTTTATCTCTTAAACTTGACTAAAAGTGACCATTTAGGGTGGATGATGGTGTTCCCATCATTAAGGCCTTGATTGTTTGATTTGTCATCAAGTGCACCTATTTGGCGTCTTTTCTCTCACCCCCTTCTCGTCTCATCTCCCCACTTCTTTCGATAGTGCATGTTTGGGAGGAGGTTACGAAACCTTGAACATTTTGAATTGTCTGATAATTCTAGGAGGGTAGAAACTAGCGAATCACCCTCCTCCTCTGTAAAAATGGCTACTTGCCCACCCGCAAATCCCAAGGGGGGGAATCCTCCCCCTCCCCCTCCACCAAGTGCTGGAGTCAACTCGTTAACCCGCTTTCAAGCTCAAATGGCATTATACATACACCAGATTCAAGCCATCAGGGAAATCTTGGAGGAAATGCAAAATCCTCCCCATCAAGAGGAGCTTAGGTCTCTGAGCACATATCAGACCCCTGTTGCAACAAAGACCCATAGGCAAGTTCATGTCCCTGCGAGCAGGTATGATTTTGAATTAAAACCAAATGTCATTGGCCTAATCAATTTCCATTACAATGGACATGCTAGTGAAGACCCTTTTCTTCACTTGGAGGTTCTAACCTGATTGGCTAAAACAATTAAACCAAGAAATGTTGGGTTAAATGTGGTCCTCATGAAAATGTTCCTGTTTTTGTTGCGAGACAAAGCCGCACAATGGTTGCGCACGAATGGATGACCCATCACTTTTTGGGGAGAAATGCGCACATCTTTTCACAAGAAATTCTTTCCGATCGGGCGCACCAATGTGCTTTGCGATGGCATCACTTCATGCAGCAAAACAACAAATAATTTCATGAGGCCTGGGAGAGGTATAATGACCTCAAGAAATGCTCGCACCACAATTTTCCTTAGTAGCATGTGATCGTGAGATTTCGCTTTTCAGAAAAATACGTCAATGTAGTAATGTAAATCGTGGTGGAAAAATCCTAGATCAAAAATATGTAACAGTCAAAATTGACCACGGAAGTTAAGTCGTATATACAGGGAGGCACAGACTAATAAATCGACCAATGTTTTTTAGTACATTATTAGAGTATGTTGTACGAGACAAAAATGATGAAAAATCAATTTGTCAATTAGTTGTAGCATTAAATAAGCATGAGAATGACTTGAATGAGCATTAATCTGAAAATGTAGAGAATCAGAAGGGTCTGAGAAGCAATTACCCAATAACAAAATCAATATCTCAAAAATCCCTTTCCTTCAACCATTATCATTTAACTTAATGCCCCCTCCTGTAGCAAAACAAGGGAGGGGGTTCTCCGTCTCGCACACGCACACGTGAGAACGGCTAGAGGCGTGGCTTGTCAGAGGAGTAGGGTCGGAGGAGAGGACCACTTCGATGGTGGTTGTTTAGTGATGCGAGACGCGTTTGGAAAGATAGATATTATCGTTGTAGTGCGAATCGCGATGGAACAAATAAATTTATAAAATCCAGTGAGTATCGAATCATTTGTAGGGAGGCAATCTTAATTCATATCGAAGCTCTTCAGAAAACTAGTTCTAATAGGTATTTATATATGTATATATATATAAAGAGTAGATATCAAGCATTCAGAAGATCAGAATTTTATTACATTGATAAACATTTTTTTTCAAAGTAGAAAGTGCTATGCTAAATAGAAAAAGAGAGATAGCAGATATATATATATATACAGAGAGAGAGAGAGATAGAAGGAGGCAGAGAAATGACGCTGCTTGTAGGATGCTTGTGCGAGATGCGGCAGCACCTTAGATCTAGAGCGTCGGGACAATGGTCGGTGCGGAGTTGTAGAGGGAGAGTTTTGGCCTGGAGGAAGGTGGAAGAGTTGTATGGAAGAGATGGAAGAGATATGATCCAAGGGGGGGCTTTGTCCTTTTATAGTTTTTTATGGAGGGCAAAAAGGTATTTTAGTCCTTAAATCCGTGCAACAACCTTTGGATTAATCAGATCCGTCGATCGGGAGATCAACGAACCTGATTAGGCCTCAAAACACCTTCAAACTCGCCTCCATCGCGCGGATTCAACCCCAGATCGACACATGGTAGCCGTTAGTGCGTTGGATGATGATCGCACAGCTTCACTGCTTCCTCACGCATGCTCGCCCGCTTCTACTTTCTTCACGCGCAGCCGCATGCCTCATTTTAGTGCCCAACCTTATGATCGGACGACTTAAAGATCATGCCTGCTCGCCTTCGCTTTGTAAAATGTGAGGGTTTGTTTGGCGTAGACGTGGAGCGATCTAATCACACCACGTGGTCATGTCTACATGCATCGATGCAGATCCAACTGGCAATAGCGCTCGCTCACGACGCCTTCCTGATTTGAGCATTGCATGGATCAAATAGGCAACACCTGAGCCAACTCGCTACGTGTGTATTCTGTTAAGGTTTCCTCTTTGTGTCCAGTTATCCTTAGTCGTTGGATGGACGGCGTGGATGCAACGTAGACCGTTGGATGGCCATCCAATGGTTGAGAGCCGGCGATGGATGGTCTTCAAAGATGGGTCGGCGGTGAGGGGCAGTTGTGATGGCACCACGTGGCGCCATCATGGTCGTCCATATTCTTTTCTTTGTATTTAGTGATGTAGACCTCTGATCGGGTTGATTTTTACATCGTTGGACTGCGATCGTTGATCCAGATCCATCTGTGCAGTTGCATCCTTCATATGAGGGTCGGATCTTTGTCCTTTGGCTCCGTGATCTTCGTTCTTTTATGGACTGCACACAATGCTCTAATTGTCTGATCGAGATGATTTTGAAAGCGTTAGACTCCTGTCATCGTTCTGATCAGATCTGTCTGGTTGGAGCTGTCATCTGTGACTTCAAATCATTTACGATTAAAATCATCTCTCATTAGTACATAAAATGACGAATTTATCTATGCAGCTAATCAAACTAACCATTATGCAAATTACGATGCCTATGAATGCATTATTCCTAAGTTATGCTAGAATCTAGCTTAATTCAGGTGATTTAAGTTGTATGATTGCTGTGCAATCACACCCTAGTGCCTAAATCTTGCTAGTCCCTAGAAAATACAAAACTAAATGCAAAGTGGTCCTACATGACAGATTTCTATTAAGAGTTTAACTAAAGATTTATTTCTTTTATTTTCATCCAAAACTTTAGAAATCCAGACAATAGTGAAAATGTTTTCTTGTAGCCTATGCAACGGATCCAAGTGAAAAGTCAATCCACAAATAAAGCACATACTTGACCCTTAGTAAAAATCTATTGGGATAGGCAGACTTCTTCCCTTGGGGTTATAAAGTAACTTGTATATTCAGCCTTGGCTTTTGGCTTAGGTAGAAGATTTTTGAGTCAAGTAGATTTGTATTTGGTGGCTCACACTCATCTGGTGCTGCATCTAAACTAGTACTTTAGAACCTAGATTTCCAGACTATTAAATAATTTAACTCAAAGAGAGGTGAGAAACTGTACTCTCTTTAGTTTCTTTGTACTCATTCTCTTCTCTAAATCCTATCTTTTCCTTCGTTTGGTTTATCACAAATAGAATTCAGTGTCCGATGTGGATGTAAGAAATCCTTTTTTTTATATGTATATGGGAATATTTTTTTCTATTATATCGATATGGATATACATAAATAGTTTCCTCCCCAAAAAGAATTGGGAGTCTGATTCTGTAGATATCTGTACTATTCCTATTCCTATGGAAGTTCGTTATTGGGGTGAACCTGAGAAGGAAAGAAAAATCTGTATCAAATGAAGTCTATGCCCATATCTATTAGATTCTGTATTAGGATTCTTCGATTTTTGTAAGAATGAATGATCTTTTGGTTAGGTAGAAAAGATCCATATATAAATCTCGAATTCCTAGCTGTGCTAATTATTCGTTGTATATGATGAAGATCCTACTCCCCGAATTCTTATTTCATCCTTTTGTTTGATTCTCAATCCAAGATCTGATAAGGGCCTTCTTTCATCTTACCTTACACAGGGGATTCTTGAAAGTTCATGACGGATTTCTTAAGAATCTTTGATACTCGAAGAAATGTAACAAATCCATTGGATCGGGAAAAGAAAGCTCTGGCCCTTCCGTGTCATTTTTGGGTTTTTCCATCTTTGAATGATTCTCTAGATAAAAAAGATGAACTATTACCAATGGAACCAATGACTATTCATAATTCCATGAGGATATGGAATCCATTCTGTACGGATTCCAAATTGGAGGAGTGTGATGGTAAAACTTCGTTTAAAACGATGTGGTAGAAAGCAACGTGCGACTTGAAGGACATCACCATATGTGGATTCTTTCTGATATCCATCATTTTCTATAGGAATGAAAATGCCCTTGGCTCGACATAGTTTGTTCTGTCTCGCAGTACCTGAATTGGTTTTGGATTGTCAGTCAATGGTACATGATGGAGCTCGAGCAAAAAGTCCTTATTTTTTGGATCCAGAGGGAGGATCTAGGGTTAGTGAAAATCAATAAGTTGGAACCACTCTCTCTTTCTTTCTCTTTCTTTTCTTTTTTTCTTTTTCTTATCTTATCTTATCTTTTCTTTCTTTTTAAGCTCATAATCTCACCATATTTATCAGTATATTTGTTGGTCTCTCCTGGCATTTAACACTTTGATTAGGTTCTGATAACTCTACGACTAAGTCAAAATTTCTCAGCCCGCATTTAGGTGGCCAGAAATACAGAAAAGTAGGTAAAGGTTGTATTTGGTGGATCGTGAGGGTGGTAGGTGTTGTTGCCTCAATACACTTGAAATAAACTCTAAAAACACTTATAAACTCTTTTTTTCTTTCCTGCCTTTTCTTTTTTTCTTTTCTACTCTTTTTTTTTGTGTATATATATATATATATATTTGCTTTTTTTTATACACAAAGACATATATATCTCTTTTTTTTCTTTTTCTTTTGCATCCAAACATCTAACACGATGCAATATTGCATACGACTTTTATTCATGAAGCATTATTTGGGATTAGGGGATGTTCAAGACGATATTGGGTAGCTTATTTGGTAGAAGTGCCTATTCTCAGCACCGGAGAAGGAATGGATAGGATAGCATATTTTTGACTTTGATATTAATACTCTCTTTCAGCCGAGGATTCCGTAAAGGATGGTCATGACCATCCACCTCAGTCCTAGTTTTATCAGAATCCACCCTCTGCATATTTGCCTTATTTGGTGTCTCTCAAGATATTCACACTAAGAATTTGTACGCAGAAATCGAGAGCGAAAACTATGCCTAACTTCGAGTATTATTATCTAATTATCTAGAAGTTAAGATTCCTCATACTAGCCTCAGAGCACCAGTAGACTTTCTACTCTCACCTCATACTTGTTTGGTGGATCTATTAGAAGATAGTTTGCCTGTCTCCCTAATTACTGTCTAAGGGCTTAGGAGAAGAAGCATTACTTCTTCTCAACGAACTAAAGATGTTTATCGATCTTCACAGAGGGTCCATTGCAAATTCTACATGTAAGTGTGAAATTGTACTGGATTCTAAGCTTAAAAATCAACTTAAGAATAAATCCCTAATAAAACCTTAATAAAAATTCTTTATGCCAAAATGCATTTTTTTTTTGACATAAAAATTAGACATGCAATGTCCACCCCCCCATGCCTATTCATTATAATGTCCTCATTGAAATGTATGCATGAAAATCAAAATATAATAAGCAAGAGGAGGGGATATCACCTGATTATGCTTGTTGATCCAAGTCAGCATGGATGTAGAGGATGACAAACTACTTGTAAGGAGTACTGGGTTGACTCCTAGCCAACGCTAAGTTTAACGTCATTTACCGGACCCAATTCAATTTTACGAAGATTCCAGAAGGTTGATGTGACCATCAAGAATGGGATCACAGTTCTGCATGATATAAGGCTTCAACCTCTAACCATTCACCTTTGTCTCATGGCCGGTCTTGGGATCCAGGATAAGCGTAGCTCCATAAGGGTAGACTTTTCTTACAATGAAGGGACCTACCCACTTTGATCTTAATTTCCCCGGAAAGAGCTTCAAGCATACATCAAATAACCAAACCTTTTGATTAGGGACAAAGCTTTTTCTAGAGATGTACTTATCATGTAAAACTTTTATCGTATTCTTATATATTCTCTCACTCTCATAAGCATCATTCCAGATTTCATCCAATTCAGTCAATTGGAGTTTTTTTTATTGTCTAGATCGATCAGGATCCAAGTTAAATGTTCTTATTGCCCAATAAGCTTCATGTTCAAGCTCAACGGGAAAATGACAAGATTTTTTGTAGACCAGATGAAATGGAGACATTCCAATCGGAGTTTTATACGCAGTCCGGTAGGCTCAGAGAGCGTCATCCAATTTAATAGACCAATCCTTCCAATCTGGGCGAACAGCCTTTTAAAGGATTTTCTTAATTTCTCGATTGGAGATTTTAGCTTGTCCGTTGGTCTGTAGATGGTATGGAGTAGAGATTCTATGAGTGACTCCATACTTGGTTAGTAAGGTCCTAAATTGATTGTGAGTGAAATGGGACCCGCCATCACTGATCAGGGCTTTGGGTACACCGAATCGACTAAAGATATTTTTCTAAACAAAGTCCATGACCACTTTATGGTCATAGGTTCAGGTTGGGATAGCCTCAATCCATTTGGATACATAGTCGACAGCAACCAGAGTGTACAGGTACCCAAATGAATTGGTAAAAGGTCCCATAAAATCAATGCCCCAAACATCAAAGATTTCGACTTCAAGGACTGGATTTAGGGGCATCATATTCTTCCTGGTCATGTTTCCTAGAGTTTGGCAATTGATACATGACTTATAGAAGTTGTACGAGTCACGGAATAAAGACGGCCAATACAATCCACTCTGCAGTACCTTGGCTGCCGTCTTCTTTCCTGAGAAGTGACCTCCACAAGCAAAAGTGTGGCAAAATTCTAGTACACTTGTGATTTCCTCGTCTGGAATACAACGGTGGATAACCTGATCCGCACAAACTTTGAATAGCTGTGGGTCTTCCCAAAAGTAGTATTTGGCATCGGAAATCAACTTATCCCACTTATGCTTAGGCCAATCCATGGGTAGTTTTCCGATGGCCAAATAGTTGACAATATCTACAAACCAAGGGAGTTCGCAAATAGTCAAGAGAGTCTCATTAGGAAAAGAATCACAGAGTTGAGGAGTTGTAGAGTCTACAAGATTCTGGAGAGATGATCTGCTACTACATTTTGGGCACCAGATTTGTCTTTGATTTCTAAATCAAATTCTTGCAGCAGAAGGATCCATCTGATTAATCTAGATTTTGCATCCTTTTTAGACATCAAGTGCCTTAATGCAGTGTGATCTGTGAAGATTGTGACATGAGATCCTAGTAGGTAAGGTTTAAACTTCTCCAGAGCAAACACTACGATTAGTAACTCTTTTTCTGTAATGGTGTAGTTTCTTTGAGTCTCATCTAGAGTTTTACTAGCATAATAAATCACAGATGGTTTCTTGTCTACCTTTTGTCCCAAGACTGCCCCGATGGCATAATCAGAGGCATCGGTCATGATTTCGAAAGGATGATCCCAATTAGGAGATTGTAAGATGGGTTATTGTATAATAGCCTCCTTCAGCTAATTGAAAGCCTTTAAGCAATTTGAATCAAAATCAAAGGATTGATCTTTTACCAGCAAGTTTCTTAAGGGCCTCGCCACCTTAGAAAAGTCCATAATAAATCGACAGTAAAATCCCACATGTCCGAGAAACGATCTTACTTGCATAACCGTCGAAGGTGGTGGGAGTTTGATTATAATGTCCACCTTGGCTTTATCCACTTTGATTCCTTTTTCAGACACAACATGGCCAAGGACTATGCCCTCCTTGACCATGAAGTGACTATTTTCCCAAGATAGAACAAGATTCACCTCAATGCATTTTTGTAAATTCTTTTCAAGATTGATCAGACATGATTCAAAAGAGCACCCGAACATAGAAAAATCGTCCATGAAGATTTCCATGAAATCACCCACCATGTCTGAAAAGATTGCAAGCATGCACCTTTGAAAGGTCGCTGGTGCATTGCATAATCCAAAAGGCATTCTATGGAAGGCAAATGTTCCGTAGAGACATGTGAAGGTGGTTCTCTCTTGATCCTCAGGGTGGATACCGACTTGATTGTAGCCAGAATAGCCATCCAAGAAACAGAAGAATTGTTGGTCGACTAGTCTTTCCAGGATTTGATCAATGAAGGGAAGTGGAAAGCGGTCTTTCTTGATTGCACTATTCAGCTTCCTGTAGTCGATACAGACTCTCCAAGAGGAAGCTGTGAGGGTTGGAATCAATTCCCCATTATCATTAGTAATCACAGTCAACCTGGCTTTCTTAGGAACCACTTGTACAGAACTGATCCACGTGCGGTCAGAGATTGGGTAGATTATTCCCGCGTCTAACCACGTGATTATTTCCTTTTTCACTATCTCCTGCATGTTAGGATTCAATCATCTCTGCATTTCTCGGGAGGGTCTTAATTTGTCCTCAGTATAGATTCTGTGGGTGCAGTAAGTGGGACTGATTCCCTTGAAATCATCTAATGTCCAACCAATTGCTCTACTGTTTCTTCCCAACACTTGAATCACTTGCTTTTCTTGAGTTTCGGTTGGATGAGTGCTAATGATTAATGGGTAAGTCTGATCAGATCCCACGAAAACATATTTTAGATGATCTGGAAGAGGTTTAAGTTAAGGTTTGGGTCCTTGGGATAAAGGGTCCAGTGGTGGATCACAGCTACCCACAAGAGGTCTTGGAATCAAGTCAGTGATTGGTGGGCTGACCTTTTGATTGGTTTGGGTGTCAAGGCCTGTAGGATCAGATTGGGTTATTCCTAATTCCATACAATATTCAACGGTATAGTCCTTATAATCTTCTATCATTTCATAATCCTCAAATTGTTTGATGGCCTTAAAGACATAAATTTTTGTCTTCTTATCCCCGAATTTGATTTCCATACTGCCAGATTCACAGTCAATATTTGCCTTGGCAGTAGCTAAAAATGGTCTTTCTAGAATTATCGGGGTCTTCTTCAAGTTCTCTAGTACCTCCATGTCAAGGACCAAGAAATCCATAGGAAAATAAAAATCATGGACCTTGACAATTATATCCTAAACAATCCCCCGTGGTGTGGTCACAGATCGATCAGCCAGTTGTAATGTGACCTCAGTAGGTTTTAGCTCCCCAAAGTTAAATTTTTTGTATAACATAGTGGGGATTAAATTTATGGAGGCACCTAAATCTAACAAAGCCCTATCAAAAGTAGTATCTCCAATGACACAAGATCAGATGGGCTCCTAGATCTTTTTGTTTTCGGGGTAGGTTTCTAAGGATAACTGCACTAGCTTGTTCAGATAACACTACCCTTTTAGTTGGTTTGGTCTGGCATTTAGGTGTGCATATTTCCTTTAAACATTTCGCATAGGCTGGGATATTCTCAATAGCCTCAAGGAGTGGTATGTTCACCTGGACTTGTTTAAAAATATCAAGCCACTCTTTAAATGGATTGATTTTCTTTTTCCTAGGTTTGTTCAAGGCTTTAGGAAAGGGAGCTTGAGAGAAATCATGAGTGTTTGGGTCCTGATCCTTGTCTTCTTGATCTCCTAGGTCAGATTCGGCCTCCTCAAGATCTTGTCTAGGTTTAGATTTAGAGGGGTAAGGATCTTGGATCTGTCTCCCACTTCTCAAGGTTACCACACTAGCAAAAGCATTAGGGTTAAAAGGCTGAGGTGTGATTAGCCCATATTTGTGGGCTATTTAAGTATTTAAGTACCTCGACATTAAGTTAATTTTAACATTTAGATAGCATACATTAGGATGTAATTAAATTAATTCATATTTTTAGCTTAAGTGCATAATTCATGTGTGGCATCCATATCTAAATACATTTAGAATTAACCTAGGATTGCATACATTTGATTAGTTAATTAATTAGGTGCATTACATACATTGTTTTAATTAACATAGAAGTTAAGGAGTTATGTATAAATAATCCTAATTATTTTATTATTCTTTTTCTTCTCCTTTTTGCAGGTAACTGCTCCGTCTCCGCCTCCTCCTCCAACGCATTCACTCGTCCAGCATTCACTCGACGGTGGCTTGTTTGAATTTCAAAATCCTTGTAGCCATAGCTACAAAGGAGGAGGAATGGTTGCCATTCAGAGTAGGCCACCACCCCAATTCATCACTGTGCATAAAGTTGACCTCTCGTCCACTCCACCACCACCAACCTCAACTGTGGCGACGAGCCTCCACCACTGTGGGTGTGTGGCATGGCAGGCCACACTGCCATCTGGAGTTGCATTACTGTGAGCACCTCAGGGTGCACCACCCTCACCACCATCACCAGCAACCACCACCGCACTCATGTGCCAACAGCCATTCACGCAAGTTAAGACGTTCGGGAAGTTTCCTGGACGTTCGAACTCCCAACTCAACGCATTATTCATCTTCTTCCCCCCGTCTTCTCTTCTTCCTCTGTTTTTCATCACCAAAAACAAACCCAACACCAACGATCATCAGCAGCCACCTCCAACAACATGCCATCTCCACACGCTCCATGTGCGGCCGTCCGTGCGCACAAGCACCAGCAGCGTGACACTGCCCTCCTTGTCGCCTATGCGCACCCCCCCGTACTCGGCCAAATCTCGTGCACCTCTCAGCCCATGCAACTGATGCACGCCACCGTCACTTCCAACATTGGCATTCCCAGCGCGCAGCATCACTCTCTTCGCCTGCGCATGCCACCAGCTCCTCGAGCGTGTCCTCGTGCGCACCCTCGCAGCACAACCAGTGCATGCATCCTCATCACCCGCAGCAGCAGCCTCTGCGTCTTCCTCACAGCAACCCCGCCTGCATGCAGAGCACGCTGCACCTCCACCTGTGCCTCCCTTGTTGCACCTCTGCCCGCAGCACCTCCAAGCACTACCCCAGCAACAACAGCACGTCCACCAGCCACCGACCCTCACCTCCAGCTGCGCGCACAGAGCACGCGCTACTCCAGCCACTCCGCCCGCACGCAACACACGTCCTCCAACACCCTTCAGCAGCTCCATTCCCACGCATAAGAGCAGCAGCGACAGCCACCGCCATCGCTTCTCTCCTCCATCCAGCTGGCCTAGGCCATCTCACGACGCGCCGCCGCCACCGCCGCGAAGGCCTCACTCCAATTGACCTTTTCCCAGTGTAGCTCCTCGAACAAGCCTCTCTCTCGTGCGCGACGAGGAGAGAGGTAGAATCCCCTGTTTTTGTGTGTATATCTATTTACGGAAATTGCCATTGTCAACAATCATTTTATTGATTTCTTAGATTAATTAAATTGTGGTGAATTTACGACTTTATGCTTATTCTTCTAGGTAATTGTTAAGCCTTATTGATTCATCTCTATATGCATTACATTTAATTTTGAATTACATTTTAGTATGCATGCAAGTGAAAAGTACATGGCATACCCTTGCACATGGATAATTTTCTTACGTGAAAATTACGTCAACAACCCTTGACTTCTCCATAAATTTAAGGTTTACATTTAGAGCAACAAAGGCATTGTTTGATTTGACGAATATTTCAGCGAACTCGATTTCTACCTAATTGTGAGTTTACATAGGTCATTGCCTCCTTATGGACACGACCTGCTCTCCTATGAGTGATTTAATTTTAATTCTAATTATTTTAATTAGTCATTTTTCCACCACTTAGAAATACAATGATAAACCTTCTTAATCATAATTTTCAAAAGCGAAAAATCAACTCGTCAAGGTGGGTTCTGCAAAATAGGTGGAGCTTGATTAGGGTTAGCAAAACCAGGTGGGTGCTGGGGACCAAGTTGAACTATATGTGCCTGTTGCTCCCGTGTGTTGTGCTGGTTAACCCTATTGAAGTTTCTTGGGTTTGGGATGGGTTGGGATGGCAGCATCCCATGTTGTCTAGCATCTACTAGCTGGTCCAGTCATCTAGTCAATTCTGTCCTCAATTGATTCATTTCTTCCTTATGTCTCCGATTCATTTCTCTCATTTCTTTGAGGACTAGACTCAAATCAGAGGGCTGGTTTTCCTATGTAGGTTGTGGTTGGTATGTGCACGGTTGTGTGTACCTATTAGGTTGCCCATAAGTGTTTGGCTTAGTCAAGTTAGGACCCTGGGTCGGTTTCTGACTTGACCAAGCAAAATTAGGATGGTTGCACCATCCAGGGTTGTAAGTGTTTGAATAAGGCTCATTTTTAGTGTAACCCTGGAGTGCATTCACATCCTTAGGATAACTAGGCATTGGGCTGCCTAGTTCAGAATTTAAGGGCATTAAGGTCCCTCCTTGGTACCTAGAAAGAGATGGGTCCAAGTACAGTTGGCTCATAGGTTGAGCCATGATTAGGTCATTGATGTTGTGCATTAATTCCTGACCTAGGGAGTTGGGGAATTAGTTGTGGATTAACATAGGCACTCCTTGGGTAGGTATAAGATTTAATATGGATTGTGTACCTAAGGAATTCCCGCCCTTTAGAAGATTATCCAGCTTCTTATCCAAATTCTCTACATTCTTTCCCACAAGTTCCACCTTATCTAATCGTTGTACAATTAATTCTAAATCAACCAAGTTTGAATTATCTTTCACTTCATAAACTCCACTCCTTGGTTGATTAGCTCTGTTAAAGGTGGACATTGAGGCAATGTTGAGGGAACTTTCACTCATATTCTCGAACAATTGAAAGGCTCCCTCAGTATCTCTACTAAGGAAATTGCCCCCATATGCCGCATCAACAAAATTCCTCGGATTGTCACTTAACCCATAATAGAAAATATGAGCCAAGTGCCACTTTGGAATCCCATGATGGGGGCATTTCCTAGCTAAATCATTGAACCTCTCCCAAGCCTCATGTAGTTGTTCCCCAGGGTTCTATTTAAAGGTTGTTATGGCAATCTAAGGGCATTAATTTTTCCTACCGGAAAGAATTTCTTTAGGAATGTACTTCTTAGGACTTCCCAAGTTAGGATTGGTCTACCAATTGTTCTCAACCAATGTGCAGCTCTATCTTTCAAGGAGAATGAGAACATCTTCATCATCAAGGTACCTTCATTCATGTTCCTATGGCCAAAGTTCTTCCTATGTGTAGGAGCTCTTCAAGGTAGTGGAAGGGGTCATCTAACTCACAGCCATGGAAGTGGGGAATCAAGTTAATGATCTGAGGTTTGAGTTCAAAATCATCCCCATCCTGAGGTACCTTGACAAAGGGTTTAGGCTGGGTATTAGGAGGGTTGTAAAAGTCACGGAGAGGCCAGTTTGCCCTTCCGCTTTGGGGTCGAGTGATGACCTGCATTATGACTTCCGTTTGATGGTCATGATGTTGACCCTGCTTAGTGATTTGCCTTTGTAAGAGGGTCATAGGATCCAGATTTTGTTCATCAATCTCTTCTTCCTTGTGGTGACAAGTCATTGCAGAGGGTTTAGATTCAGATCCTGGATAAATAGGTCTTTTCCTAGGATTTCTTTCTAATGGTGGTAGCAAATCAAGATTTTGAGATCTTCTACCTTTAATGCACCAAAAGAATGTCTGTAGATGAGGAGAAGACAGATGAGAGAAAATCCCACCCGCTCAATGAAAGTAATCAAACTGGTCCTTAGAGTGTTATCCCTAAATAGACCTAATCTTGGCTCCCCAAAACATGACTGGGTTAAATCAATCCTTGAATTACTTGGCTGGCCAGAAGGGTGGGACCCATTAGGACACCCCACACGGCAAGATACCACTAAGGGTTAATGTGGTTACCGCACCGACCTTTCTTTCCACCAGTAGGTCCAAGTAGACAAGACCTTAACCTTAGCTCAATCTAATTTCAAGTCCCTAAGTCTATTAGTCCTGCCTAGGGTATGTCTACTCAGTTTTAGGCTTGGGTTTGATGTGCTTTTGGAAGATGATGGGCGTTAGGGGGGGTGTTTACCTTTCAAATTAATTTCAGATGTAAAGTGTGCAAGCAAAGGGTTCACAAGCAATTTTTTTTTATGATGAAGTGAATTTTAAGATTCAATTGCTTGTGTTAATACGTTTTAGGGTTCACTTGAGTTAATATTTTCAATCAAGCTTTTGATAAGGAACACAAGATTCTGCAAATCCCATTTATTTGATAGATTTCCTTTAAATAGGGAAATGCAGGTGTGTTCTATCCTTAATGTGAAACCCTAAGCACAGATAGTTCTAAGATGCTTCTTTTAAGTCCAAATTCAAGGAAGTGGTGCGACCCAAGAAATGCAATCAATTGATTCTATTGTACCACTAACTAGGCACTCAGAAAATATCTTTCAAGAATTTTTAATGCACGTTTTCTATTTCTTTCTGATTTAAAGTATACTAGGGGTTTTGTAGTCAGTTTTGATCTCCAGTTCGTGATTGAATAATCCATGCAATCAAAAGTGCAAGAAATATTTTTTTTCAGATTTTTCTTAAATTCTTGATTATCTCAGAAATTTAGTGCCATATATTTTAAGTTAATCGGATTGTAGAAAAATTCCTATGATATTTTAAACTTTGAAAAATCGGGAGCTATAACTGAATTGATAATATATCAGTACACAAATTTTTAAAAATTTTATGTAACTCTGATTTGTGTGAAATTTGGATATGTTCTTCTTGACTTTAAAACCCACATCTGGTAAAAATTTGACAATTTTTGGACATGAGAAACTTTGAGAGTTGAATTTATAAGTTAAGATTTTCTTTCACCCCAAAAATCACTAACAAGAGATTTTTTTTTTTCAATAAGTAAGCAAATTCTAACTAATCCTAAGGTTCAAACAAATCCTAAATCTAATTAATCTAACTACGGGTACTTACTTGAGGTTCGAACCAACAATTCCCATTGTTCGTTTTGATTTCCCCGCTTTCCTGCACATACGAAATCAACGAAAATAACAAGTTAGAAATCTCAAATTCTCACCAAAAAGCTTTAAAAATTTCTGTTGCCTCTCCGGCAATGGCGCCAACTTGTTCGATGATGCAAGGCGTGTTTGGAAAGATAGATATTATTGTCGTAGTGCGAATCACGATGGATCAAATAAATTTATAAAATTCGATGAGTGCCGGGTCGTTCGTAGGGAGGCAGTCTCAATTTATACAGAAGCTCTTCAGAAAACTAGTTCTAACAGGTATTTATATATGTATATATATATAAAGAGCAGATATCAGGCATTCAGAAGATCAGCATTTTATTGTATTTATAAATAGCTTTTTTCAAGGTAGAAAGCACTATGCTAAATAGAAAAAGAGAGATAGCAAATAGATAGATAGAGAGAGAGAGAGATAGTGAGAGAGATAGGAGGTAGAGAGACGACGCTGCTTGTAGGATGCTTGTGCAAGATGCGGCAGCACCTTAGATCCAGAGTGTCAGGACGAAGGACGGAGCGGAGTTGCAGAGGGAGAGCTTTGGCTTGGAGGAAGATGGAAGAGTTGTATGGAAGAGATGGAAGAGATATGATCTAAGGGGGGGCTTTGGCCTTATTTGTATAGTTTTTTATGGAGGGAAAAAAGGTATTTTAGCCCTTAAATCCGTGCAACAACCTTTAGATTAATCAGATCCATCGATCAGGAGATCAACAAACCTGATTAGGCCTCAAAACACCTTCAAACTGGCCTTCATTGCACAGATTCAACCTCTGATCGACACGTGGCAGCCACTGGTGCGTTGGATGATGATTGCATGCTCCGCTGCTTCCTCACGCACGCTTGCCTGCTTCTACTTTCTTCACTTGCAGCCACATGCCTCATTTTAGCACCCAATCCTCAGCTGTCCGATCATAATCGTGCCTGCTCGCCTTCGCTTGGCAAAACAAGCGAGTTTATTTGCATGCAGACGCAGAGCGATCTGATCGCACCACGTGGTCGCATCTGTGTGCGCCAATGTAGATCTAATGGGCAATAGCGCCTACTCGTGACGCCTTCTTGATTTGAGCGTTGCGTGGATCGAACAGGCGCTACTTGATTCAGCGCAAGCGCGTGAGCCAACGTGCTACGCGTGTGTTCTATTAAGGTTTTCTCTTTGTGTCTAGTTATCCTTAGCCGTTGGATGGATGGCTTGGATGCATGGTAGACCATTGGATGGCCATCCAATGGTTGAGAGCAGGCAAGGGATGGTCTTCATAGATGGGCCAATGGTGAGGGGTGACTGTGATGGCACCACGTGGTGCCATCATGGGCATCCATCTTCTTTTCTTTGTATCTGGTGATGTAAACCTCCGATCGGGTTGATTTTTGAGCTGTTGGACTGCGATCATTGATCTGGATCCATCATTGTGGTTGGATCTTTCATCTGAGGGTCGAATCTTTGTCCTTTGGCTCCATGATCTCCATTCTTTTTTGGACTGCACACGATGCTTTGGTTGTCTGATCAAGATGATTTCAGAAGCATTGGACTCCTGTCGTCGTTCTAATCAGATCTGTCCGATCTGATCTGTCATCTGCAGCTTCGAATCATCTACGATTAAAATCATCTCTCATTTGTACATAAAATGACGAATTTATTTATGCAGCTGATCAAACTAACCATTATGCAAATTACAATGCCTATGAATGCATTATTCCTAAGTTATTAACCATTAGCTTAATAATTTAGGTTGATTATTGTTGTGCAAGCAGTGGTGTGGCGGTGCACGGTGGCCGGAGTTGCCACCGGCGACGAGGAGGAGTGACAGCGGTGGTGTTCTGTTGCCGCTGATGGAGCACGTAGTTGGCGCAGCTAAAGGTGTAGACGTGTACGTGGTGTCGAGGCAAGGTCAACGGCATCAACGGAGCAAAGAGTGGTGGCCCAACGAGGTGGCCGCATGGAGAGACATGAGATTAGCGATGGGTTCTTCTTGGAGAAGAAGAACAGTGCATGGGTGCTTGGGCATGCACGCGCACTCGAGGTGACGGGCAGGATTTGCGCGCACGGCTAGTGCATGCGCAGCCAAGGGGGGAGGGCGCCTGTGGTGGCATTGCTCACAGTGGTTGAGCATCGAGGAGGTTGGTCACGTGGAGGGGGTGTTGGGTTCTTCGGGTGCAGCAGTGGAAGAACGAAGAAGAAGAAGAAGACTGAAGTCAGGCGTCTGATGGTGTGGGTGCGTTTTTCTGTCATGTAGAGGTGGTCGCGGTGGCTGGTTGCTCTCGTGGGAGAGCACACAGTTGAGGATGAAGCACGATGGTGGTTGTTGGCAGAGGTTGCATTCGAGGTGTCGAGGTGGAGGCTCGTGGTCTGGTTGTTATGGTCGACATGCAGTCATTCGTGGGACAAAGGCCAAGGAGGAGCAAGCATGGATGGAGGCCTGCGGTCGTGAGTGAGGGCCTTGGTTGGACGTTTGATGGAGGGGTTGGATGGCTTAAGTCCTTCCTCTCCATCGGGGGTTGAGGGAGAGAGAGGTGAAGGTGGTGGGTTTCTCTCAACATGAAGGAGAGGGAAGGTGAGGGTGTGGTGGTACACGATGGTGGAGTTGTTCTCCCCTCTGTTGGAAGAAAGAGATGCTGGATGGAAGGATGGCTTGTAGGGGAGGAGATGATGGCAAAGAGCAAGTTCTCCTTCCATGGGGAGGATGAAGATGCTCCTCACCGTTGAGTGGGAGATGAAGATGGTCATCCTCCATGCCCTATTTATATAAAGAAAACAAAATCAGAGAGAATGATGGAGAGAGATTATTAGGGGGAGAGAGAAAATGGAAGGGAACATGCATGCATGTGACCAAAAGAGGAAAGAGAGAGAGATTAAAGGGAATGCCAATAATTTGAGAGACTTATAGGGATGCAAAAGATGATTCCCTTGCTATTTTTTTCTAAACAAAATCCCAACATTATGGTATCTCAAATTTAGATTTGATGTGATGCCCTTTGCCTCTGAAGTGAATAATTAATCCCTACATATAAATATTAATGCATGAAATGATAAATCTAAAGCTCACATAATTTTGTCAATAACATGCGTGCTTTAAATTAATCTCTTCTTCCAATAACAAAATTCTTAGGCTCTAATTTAGTCCACTAAAGTGGACCTATCAAATACCCACATGCCTAAGTTTTACTAGTCTAGAGCAAAATCATACGAAACAAACCAGGTCTCTAGGCCAGATTTTACCGTTTGGTTTCTAAGGCCCGTAAAAACTGCCCAGAGTTCGTTGACCCCTGCGGTTAAGGCACCTGTGCGTATGTTTAGCAAGTCTAGGTTCAATTTGCCAGCATTTTTAATAAAGAGAGAGGTTATTTCGAGAGTTTTTTTCTCTTTTTTTAAATTCCCCTAAACCCAACATTAGATTGGCCCTAAACACGATTTGTATTGGATTCCTTGTCCCCATCATCAATCCTCGCAGAGTCCCTGGCAATTGATGCTTCGAGATAGCACCACCCATGGCAACCCCCAGAACCCTTGCTTTCAACACTCTGGGATAGTGTCATCCAAGGTGTTCTGTAGCTAAATTCAGACCCTGGCAATTGACATTTCGAGATAATGCCGTCTATGACACTTGAACTAGTACAATGTGCTTCCATGCCCCCAGTAGGATATTTAGATATCCTAGGAGATAAGCACTGAGGAGATGGTATGTTATAACGCATCTTTGAGGGGAGTATTTTTCATTTGTCCTCTCCGCGTTGGTAACTCGTCCAATAAACTTATGTCTTCGAGCTGCTCTTTAGTCAACTTTTCGGGAAAACATTTTCAGGATAGACACTTTTTGACATTATTCTTTATTATGCGCACTGAACCAGACCGGTGTGTGATTTTTGGGTGCCTATGTTACCAACTCCCACAAACCAAAGGGCAGGCAAAGGGACTGAATACTCCCTAAGCTTTAGAATTAATACATCAGCCTCGCAACTCCCTCAACCTCTTGAGGAATAGTTCAGATCTTAAAAAATATGTGAGTGTTTAATCCCTAAAATAGACCCGGAGGCCTAAAGTAGGTATCCCTCTCTTATGTCCTTTTCTCGAGCACTTCAGGACTTAATCATTCATTATAGCGTAGAACTTAGGTAACTCTTCCATAATCAAATGCTTGGACCAGCACAATTTTGCACCTTTCCTTTCTGTGTCTCTCTCTTCTCTTTCTTTCTCCTTCTCAACATATTTGCAATTCAGCTTACAAAGATTCCATCTCCTTCTTTCACTCTCTTCTTTTTTTTTATGCAAGATGGATGCCCTAGCTACATGTAAAATATGTATACATGCTATGAACAACCTCAGGTTATACCCCCCATGCCTAAATCTGACAATGTCCTCATTGGAAAGCAAAAGCAAGGAAAGATACTACTACCTGAGGTGGAGTTGGGATGTCTCACAAATCGAGCTCTAGAAGGGAAGCAGAAGGAGACCAAAAAAAGATATGTAACAAACCTGGCCTTGCGAGTAAGTAACCCAAGATGTTGGCAAGCTGGTGATGGAGAGTGATGCCCAAAGCTCACTAAATGCAAGAGAAAATAGGGTACTTTGAGCTATTGTTGGAGGTTTCACATAACACACATGAGTAGTGACCTCCGGGAGTGTGCGGTGAGGAGGCAAAGGCTCCTCAAGCAGATATGTGTGGGAAAAAGCAGGTGCTAAGAAGGACACCCTAAGGATGATGGGCTAACATGGATAAGTGTCGATCCATACCCGCCACTCTACCACAAGATGTATTGGTTTGGTTATCCCCTTGTAAAGCAGGAATGTGAGCAAAGACTTTAAGAAATTAGTTCTGCAGGAGTGTAAGTTGCTCAGTTGCAGGGTAGGGACGAGGGTTAAAGGGGTCTTGAGAGGTTCAGCGTTCATGTATGACAACCATTCTAGTTCTTGAATGTTATCAAAAGCAGGCTTAGTTATTGATTGACTTTCATGCTGCCTATTATTGGTGTGCGCATCCTGGAATGAGCCCAAATGTTCATCTCCCAAATTGAGCCGATCAAGGGTGTCGCCCATTTCATTATCATGTAAAGGTGGGTTGGAAGCCATAGGAGTGTGAGTGCCCTCAACAACGATATCCCCAGGTTCTTCTTTGATTCTATAATCCTGCCCCTGGGGTGTATAGATTTCTTCATTAAAAGTATCAATTGCTTTCCTTTCTTCCCAATGGTTGAGAGGATGATCTTTGTAGTCAAAAGTAGGTAGGAATCTGAATTTGGCAAAATTAGTAAGATCCTCAGGGGGTAAGTCATCGAACAAAACATATTCTTCCCTAGAGTCACTCCATATTCTGAGTCTGAGCCCCTCAATGTCATCATCATCCTCTTCTATGTGTCTTCCTTGGGACTCAAGAAAATCTTCAAAGCCATGATCAAGTGTTTTTGATTCCTCCTCAAAAATCCAATCTTCATGTCCCTGAGACCAATATTGATCCAAGTCTTCCAATTTAGTATCAATTCCCTCAGGGTCACCTGTGTTGGGTACCTGTAAATCCTCAGAATGTTCAATGGCAGGTGTTGGTCCCCAAAGTAGAGGATCGTGGTTATTATCACTTCTTTCCACTATGATTTCGTCTGACATCCAAGACTCTTGGAATTTGTTAACTTCAGAATCACAATCCTCAGGGAGATCTAACTGAGGTACAAGGTCCCTAGAAGTGTAAGATATATGTTCAGCATCCCTAGGATAGGGTACAAATTCCACCTAAAAATTCAGAATGGGAGTTGGGTTGACTATTTAACTGCGACCCGTTTCATCAAATGTAACAATGATACTATCATTCGGGTCGAGTTCATCTAATGAGACCCTTTTCCCCTTCCAATTAAGATCAGGTGGATAATCACCAAGATTGCCTTTTGGTGGGCATATCTCATGGGGGACGTCTAAGTGATAGCTACTCCTTAAAACAAGATCCCTGTTGCCATTATTTTCCTTGAAATTGTCTTGGTAATCGAGGGTATAGAGGCAGGGATCAGAATTGACTATAGAAGGGTTGCTAAGCTGATTAATCTCTTCAGTTAATATTTGACTATTCCTCAAAATATCTCCCATAAAATTTATCATTTCTTTCTATTATTTTTGCACTTCTATCATTAAAGAGGAGAGACTACTATTAGATTAGGGAAGATAGTCAATCTCAGGTTCAAGTTGCCTAGGAGTATTGGTCCAACCTTGATAAGTGAAATCGTTAAGGGTGGGTGGGTTGGGTATAGTCATGGGAGAGCTAGGTCTGGGGCACCCTTCTCCTAGGTTCTGCTCATCATCACTGGGTTGGGGATTAATCAAACCAATGCTCTTATAGTAGGAGTAGAAAGGATCCCATTGTTCATCAGATGACGAATAACTGCAAGCCATTAGATTGGGATTCGGTGTTTTGGGGTGAAAGTAAGAAGTGTAGTAGCTATTGTAATCCATGACTTGAAAAACACACCCCAATCAAACGCAATGCAATGGGACTCTCCTTTTTCTTAGAGCAGATTTGAGTCAACCTCCAATCTACCCCTCACAATTATCAAACAGGGTCAAGTTTGCACTTGTCCATTCCCACTTTAGTGGTATAAGAGGGGGCTATGACTTGAGATCCCTGACAAGCTCTTTAAAGAAGAACAGATGTTGGTTATGTTCTTTCTTGGTGGCCAAAGAAGTTGTACAATCAGTTAAGGATCCTAAGTCAACCTTCGCGTGCCATAGGACCTACACCTTGCTTCAATGATACTCTCAAGTATCCTAGTAAGAAGTTACTCCAAGGACGGAACTAAGGGATGCAAGTAGGGCGAACCCTTCCTTTGAGGCGATGCGAATGCGGTGCCTCTTAACCACCCTTTTGTTCCTTTAAGGGGTGTCCCCCTCCTCGAAGTATCAAAACACTTGGTCAAAAGATAGTACCACCACCATAAAGTGAAATAGGAGGGTTTGCACTAATAAAGAGATTGGTGCCGATAGCCTTAAGGGATCAAGACCTAGTACGGTGTCTAGTGTGTGTGCTTAGTGTTAGAAGTGTGCATCACACAATAAATCAGTTTATTTTTTAGAAGAATCACACAAGTCCATTTTGATCAGATCAAATGTGATTTTGATTTTAAGGTCGAATCTGATTAGCAGTCCCAATTTTCAATTCAGTGACCATTGAATTAGGTTAATTCAATCAATTTAGTGATCTTGAGATTCAATCCACATGCAATGCATGAACAGGAGCTGGATGCAAAGATAAAACGATATACCTAACTCCAGCAATCTCCGTGCAGATATATACGCAATACAAAAATGAGATCTATCATGCTACTCAATCACCCCTAAAGGCGCGCACTTAAGGGCATGCAACTCCTAACAAGCAGCTTGATTTTTTTTTCCCTTTTTTTTTAGAGGCAAGCAAGCAGATCACCATAGATAAATAGCCCTAGTCGCTAAAAAATGTGGGGACAAACCCCTGAAATCATCCATAATGCTACAAGGGCGAGAAGGCAAAAATGAAATAAAATTCTCAATGGAGATTCCCTTGTGAAAGCGGGATCTAGGTCTCCTTCTCTTCACGTCCTCTCCACGTGTGTGGCGTCACTCAAGGTCAACGTCGTTGCTTTGCTGCGGCTGTCGTCTCGTCAGAAAAATAGAGAATGGTCAAATAAATGTGCACCTCAGAATAATCAGAAATAAAACCAGGTGAACCTATTGCGTCTGTTGCCTCCCTGGAAACGATGTCATTTGATCGGGAGATTTTGCCTTTCAGAAAAATAAGTCACCGTAGTAATGTAAATCGTAGTGGAAAAATCCCAGATAAAAAGTATGTAACTGTCAAAATTGACCACGAAAGTTAAGTTGTATCCATAAGGAGGCACAGACCAATAAATCCACCAATGTTTTTCAGTACATTATTCGAGTATGTTGTACGAGGCAAAAATGATCCAAAATCAATTTATCGATTAGTTGTAGCATCAAATAAGCGCGAGAATGACTTGAATGAGCATTAATCTGAAAATGTAAAGAATCACAAGGGTCTAATAAGCAATTACCCCCAATAAAAAAATTAATATCGCAAAAATCCCTTCCTTTAACCATTATCACTTAACTTGATCCCCCCTCCTATAGAAAAAAAGGGGAGGGGATTCTCTGACTCGCACGCACACGTGAGGGAATAGCTAGAGGCGTGGCTTGTCGGAGGAGTAGGGCTGGAGGAGAGGAACACTTCGGTGATGGTATGGCGGTGCACGGTGGCTGGGGCTACCACCAGCGACGAGGAGGAGCAGCAGCGGTGGTGTTCTGTTGCCGCTTATGGAGCACATGGTTTGTGCTGTTGAAGGTGTAGACGTGCACGTGGTGTTAAGGCGAGGTCAACGACGTCGACGAAGTGGAGGGTGGTAGCTTGATGAGGTGGTCGCGTGGAGAGACGTAAGATCGGCGATGGGTTCTTCTTGGAGAAGAAGAATAGTGTGTGGGTGCTTGGGCACGCACGCATGGTCGAGGTGACGGGCAGGATTTGCGTGCACGGCTAGTTCGTGCGCAGCCGAGGGGGGAGGGCACCTGTGGTGGTGTTGCTCACGGTGGTTGAGCGTCAAGTAGGTTGGTCACGTGGTGGGGGTGTTGGGTTCTTCAGGTGCAGTAGTGGAAGAACGAAGAAGATGGAAGCCAAGCATCTGATGGTGTGGGTGCATGTGTCTGTCACATAGAGGAGGTCACGATAGCTAGTTGCTCTCATGGGAGAGCACACAGTCAGGGATGAAGCACGGTGGTGGCTATTGGCAAAGGTTGCATTCAAGGTGTTGAGGGAGAGGCTCTCAGTCTTGTTCTTGTGGTTGACGCACGGTCATTCGTGGGACAAAGGCCGAGGAGGAGCAGGCGTGGATGGAGGCTCGCGGTCATGAGTGAGGGCCTTGGTTGGACGTCTGATGGAGGGGTTGGAATGCTTTAAGTCCTTCCCCTCCGTCAGGTGTTGAGGGAGAGAGAGGTGAAGGCGGTGGGTTTCTATCTACATGAAGGAGAGGGAAGATAAGGGGGTGGTGGTACACAGTGGTGGAGTTGTTCTCCCCTTTGTTGGAAGAAGGAGATGCTGGATGGAATGATGGCTTGCGGGGGAGGAGATGATGGCAGAGGGGAAGTTCTCCCTCCGTGGGGAGGAAGAAGATGCTCCTCTCCGTGGAGATGGAGATGAAGATGGTCATCCTCCATGCCCTATTTATATAAAGAAAACAAAATCAGAGAGAATGATGGAGAGAGATTATCGGGGAGAGAGAGAAAATAAGGGAATGTGCATGCATGTGACCAAAAGAGGAAAGAGAGAGAGAGATTGAAGGGAATGCCAATAATTTGAGAGACTTATAGGGATGCAAAAAATGATTCCCTTTTTTTTTTCTAGACAAAATCCCAACATTATGGTATCTCAAATTGAGATTTGATGTGATGCCATCTGCCTTTAAAGTGAATAATTAATCCTTCCATATAAAGATTAATGCATGAAATGATAAATCTAAAGCTCACATAATTTTGTCAATAACATGCATGCTTTAAATTAATATCTTCTTTCGATAACAATATTCTTAGGCTCCAATTTATGTGATTTCCCTTACGAGAGGGGGTGAGATTTGCGTGATATGAAAAATAAAGAGGAAATAATGTAGACAATATCACAAAATGCAATCACACAGATACACAACAAATTTTTAGTTGGAAACCCAAACCCGGGAAAAAACCACCACCTAAGTCTCTTGACTTAGGATTTCTCGATTGACCGAGTCGATCAAATCCACTAACGAACTACTTCAAATGAGGGTAGTTCAACCACTTACAACCACACTACTTTATACAAGGGTAGTGTATGTCAAACCCCTTCTCTTCACAAGAAGGTTTTTGTTTCGTGAAAGAGACGGGAATTCGCAAAGTAAATACTCGAACAAAAATAAATACAAATATCCTATAGAGCCACAAAGTAAAGTGAATAAAACTAGCTTTTATAGGCAAGAAAGAACTTCCCTTAGATGGAAGTGCGTAGGAGTGATCTACGTGATGGCGCGACGGTGCTTTCGTAGCAACAGCGAGAGAGCGGGTGCACAACTAGGATGATGCTCTCAAGATGAGTGAGATGATCTTTGGAGAGCAACAACACTTCTAGGTGATTCCTTTCTTCTCTTGGACACAATATGAGTAAAAGTGCTAATGCTTGGTGTGTCTAAGTGTATCTTGGTATTTCTAACAAAGGAGGGCTCCCCCTCCATTTACAGATGGCTTCGGAAGGCTTTAGAAGGCCTTGTAAGGCTTCTATAGCCGTTGAGAACAAACCCAAGGCAGATTAGGCTAGAATCAGGGTCATTATTGATTCTGATAGGGTTATCAGACGTTTGGATCTAATATCAGACATCTGGAAAACAAGTATAAGATGTCTAGGAACTAAATCAGATGTCTAATACTAAACAGTTTCCCTTCCTGATTTTAGTCAGACCTAAACAGGGTTCTACTGTAAGTCGGTTAGATAATAGGTTGAACGTTTGGCACAATGTCTGGATGTTTGGAAACCTAAATTACTGAGGGAATGGATTTTCCAAGGTTTAAATGGCTATATCTCTGATGATAAGTGATTTTGGCTTAATCGAGGGCTAACGTTTATTTATCAAACGTCTGAGGTCCTCTACGGATGTCTAATAGAAGATTAAAGGTCAATCCTCAACGATTATATTTCTAAGCCAACGTTCCACTAATTGGACATCTGGCAAAGTTATCAGATGCCTGGACTAAGGGCTGGACATCTAAATCTGGAAGATAGTAAGTGGTTCTCCAGCCTAAGTATTTTGGACGTCTGATCAAATAACTAGACGTCTTAAAAGTCAAGATTAGACGTCTGAAGTCCAGATTGGACGTCTGATCAGGTTGTCTGAAGCCTACTTTGGTTTTCTAAATTCTCTATGAAATATCTAAGTATCTTAAGGTTTAGTAGGTGATTCTAGGACTTAAGGTAGGCTACTTTGAGGCTCTTTAACATATTATCTAGACAAATAAAAGAGCAAAGAACAAAAATAACAAATATAGAGTACAAGACAAAAGAACATCTATCCTATTCTTCTATCTTCTAACTCTTGCTCCACGCGAAGCTCCTCCTCCAATGAGCTCCTCCAATCCACCATGGACGTGAGCTCTTCACACTTCACCTTCAAGGTTGTATCCATTTGTAAATATCCTGAAATCTTAGACTTCAAATGCAAATGTTAAATACAAGTGTTTTGTTATCATCAAAATTACTGATCGTGGTGCCCTTGCACCAACAATTTAGTCTACTAAAGTAGACCTATCAGCATGTAGCCCAGATCTTCTATTGTTGGCTAAATGAAACCATGAGACAGATTGCAGACGCTTCCTGCGAAGGTAATTTCATGAACAAAGATGAGGGTGGAGCATTTGAACTATTTGAGAACATGAGTGAAAATTCAATGAGCAACGCCTCCATTGTCACCTTTAACCAAACCAGCACACCTCGTAGTGGAGTACACGAGGTTGACATGAGACCCTCCCATTCGTCCATTGATATGAATTTAATCACACAAAAATTGAATGAAGTCTCCCTCATTCACAAGAAGCTGGACGAACTTTTGGCCAACCCCGCTCATTTTATGGCCAACAGTTCGACTCCTCCATCGTGTGCAAACCTAATCCTTCCCAAGTCAGGCTTATTTCCAAGAAACCTCCATGGCCTGCACCATCTTTGCCGAGTATCACACCGAACAACTCGGTAAGCAGTGTGTGATGGGAACACCATCATGAGCCATAACTAGCTCATTTTGATATAATTAAGTCAATAAAATGCTCCTACATAACTACCAGAGAGCCATATTTCACTACAAATTCATTCTAAGGGAAAGACAAGAAAATAGGGTTAAAACTACAGTTTTACCATCATAGCATGAATGCAATATAATCATGGATTGTCCCATAAGGTAATTAAGGGTCAAATGGTCCTAAAAGGCTAACAAGTGGGTTAGAACAGACAAAAGGATTTGCACGTGTTTTGAGAATTAAATGACTTTTGAAACCCTAAAAACAGACCCGCCTAATTAAATAAGGCTCTAATAAAGATAAAATTCACCTAAATCCTCTAAAATTCATAGAAAAATATTCTCTAAAGTTTGGAACCTTCAATTTAACCATCAAAACCCATCTTGACCCAAACAAAATCTCGGACAGACATTTACCTTAATTTAGATTTTTACAGAAATTACCCAATCAAACATGGTCAAAAACTAAATCTAACTTCACCATTGAATTCCTTGAGTCCAAATTAGGTTTTTACCAAAATTTGGGCCCAATCTAAGATCATCTTGACTAAGTTTGCATTTTAATCCAGTCAAACTCTTTCTATTTCATTCAGATACTTGACTTTTGAATTCTCTTACAAATAGCCCCCCCAACTTCTTTGTCTTCTTCACAAGCAGGTCCACATGCCATTTTTGGAATGTTAAACCTTCACCGTCGAGTTTCGAGCGAGGATTTCTCACTCGATTCTCAATCAATCAATCCCAGATTTGAAACACAGATTCTTTAGGAAATTTCCTTCTAAATGAGCTCATCGAGGGATCCCAACTCCTTCCCAAAAGCTCATGTAAACCTTTAGAAGGAATGGATATCATTCGTTTGCGTAAGCTCCAAGGTCTCCAAGCATGTTTCCAAGCTTGGAACCTCCTCTTAAGCCCTATATAAGCACCTCCGAGGCCTTGCGAATTTTTCAGCTAGTTTTTGGGTGCCAAATCACCTTAATCCCTCTCCTCCGACCACCGAAAAACCCTACCAAGGTGACCCCCCTAGATCCCCTCCCTCTAGTTGTCCAACCATCAAATTGGACGGCCTAAGCTCTTCCTCTCTTCGTTGCGACCCTCCCTAGCCAAAGGGAGGGCGTTCCTTCGTCTGAGTCATCATCGCCGCCTCGCTGCTTCTTCCTCCTCTGACTCCGGTCGACCAACACCGGAGCCCTCCGCCTCTCAACCACCTCTCTAAGTCCCTCTCTTACTCTCTCTCTCTTTTTCTATTTCATTTTTTTCCCCTTGCAAACATGCACAACTGCCAACCGTCGCCCCTAGCACTTCATCTTCTCTACCTCCGGCGAAGCTCTGGCGACACCTACACAACACCACACTGCTCGAAACTTGCCACTGTCACCTCCATCAGCTCCACCGTGCTCCACAGACCAAAACCCCTTAAGAAATTGAGGGATTTGGTCCCTCACTCGCTACGCCGAACACCGCACCTACGCACTTCATTTTCCGACACTGATAGGCCACTTCATACACATTCACCCCTCACGGACATCGCCGTTGCATTCGCCTCATCAAGGCGAAACTCCTGAGCGTACTGATTGGTGCGTTTATCCCATGTTCATCTCTTTCAGGTCTCGAGCCATAGCACCATTGGCTGAGCTTCTTCGAAGACCTCCAAGTGATGTTCTTGCATCTTCAGCTCCAAGCGCTGCGCCTAGGTCAAGAGGAACACTTTCAAGAAGGATTTTAGGGCAACAATTGAATTCGCCAGCACCTGCTACTGCCTCAATCCGAGCCTTCTTCACTACAGTTGCAGATGCACGAAGAAAGGTGGGACTTTAGTCCCACCTTTGTAGCTGACGAAGCACCACACGTGCTTAAATTGAATTTGTGGTAGAGGCTTATCACCTCGAATCACTTGGGAGGGTGAGGTCCCCCGCACCCTCACTCGGCCTCGTCTGCGACTCTGACCCCACGGATCTGGCCATGACCTGATAACCCGCTTACGCCTTACACTCCTCGGCTGTGACCCACGCCTGCAGCCCTGGACCCAGGCACGCTCTAGGTCTGAAAACCCAATAACCCGGTACTATTGGAGGCTCTAGGAGAGCGTAACCTAAGGAGAGAAAGAGAGGATTGTGCGCGGGGGTTGGGGGGTTTTGCTCTGAGTAGGATTAGCTGACACTTAGCCAAAATTGAGGATCCTTCCCCTTCTACGTAAAGAAGAAGAGTAGAAGAACAGAAGAGAAGAGAAAGAAAGAAGAAGAAGAAGAAGAAGAGCAGAGAAGAAGAAAGAAGGAAGAAAAAGGAAAGCAAGAAGCAGAAGAAGAAATGAGATCATCAGACGATTACGACATCTAATTGAATACTCAGACGACTGAGATCATTTCGTATATAACTATTGAGTTCTATTTGCCATTATTGTAGGGAGTAATTGGTGATTCAAATCACTATTTTACTCTATTCTTTTTACAGTTCGATACTTGATCTTATGGCTACATTACTCTGAATCAATTTCTAATTACAATTTCGTATCTCTATTGTTTTAAATTGTAATTTTGAGAACTGAATTCCTATTTGCTCCCAGCGAACGACCTTGGACTTTTTTTAGTATAAATTTTATCTGTTTTTCACGAGATTTCAACTATGCTACAACGCAACGATTTAAAACCTAATTTCGAGCGAGCAACATTTTGGCACCGTTGCCGGGGAGCAACGCGCAATTCAGATCTCTTGATTGAAATATCAGGTTGGATTCTAACTTGCTACATCTCTTTTGATTGTGATTTGTTTAAGGGACTCATTAAAGGAAGATCAACTACACATCAACCACTCCAGGGGTAGGTAAACTTCATCTACCTTCTTCTAAGCCCATGATTCTGAAAAAAATCTAAAAAAAGGAAAAATCAATTAGCGCTACTTGCATTATATTCTTAGATTAACCATCAAGTTGCCTGATTTGATACATTCTATTTAGACAACATCCAAACCCTGATTTGTGCACCTACTTATGATCTTAAGGTATCTAGGGCTATCACATTCTTGTTTGAGCCCTAGGTACCACATTTTGACAAATTAAATTGGACCAAATCAAAGCCAATTAAGAATACCAGTTTAGGGTTTTACAGACACACTTGCTTAATCAAGAATTGATCTTTCCAAACAATGTGTGCCTAAACCTTGATTAAATTGATCTATTCAAGCAAAACCCTAAAATCAGGCTCTTAAATTCGTTTGAACACTAAAAGAGGAACCTAAATTTATCAAAAGGACAATATAGGTGAAGTTGACCCACTTTGTGGGTTAACCAATCTTCAAATTAGGTCACTTTTCACAAAAACATCTTAAAAGTTCAAGTGAAAATATTAGCACCCTTGTTATTAATTAAAACTGGTAGACTTAAGACGTCAAATCCCCATTCTGGTCTACCTGGATCATCAGTGACAGGAGAGGTCGAGTGGGGGAAACCCTGTAACTCATGGGGGGTGCTCTACCATGTAGGGGTCTTTGCGGGACTCTCCCTCTCTAGCTGCCCAAGAAACTCTCAGGTGGATGACTTTCTGACTAAGGGGTATCATCCGCCCCGAACCTCTATAGTCATCCAAAAATTTTTTGGGTATCTTGATTGGGTCCATCACATTCTACCTCTCATCTACTCCATCTGTGCATGTTCGAGAGGAGGTCTCTAAGACCATCCCTGAGGCCTCCATTAGCTACTCATCCCCGTCAAGGCCAAGCCTCGACCTCCTTATTTGTGCAACAACCCAATCCAATCGATATCTCTTCTAATTCATTTGAACCTAATTCTCCTTCATCCATCATCATGGCACAACCAGCAGAAAAAAATAATCTTGAAAATCAGCTTCAGTGACTCAATGATCTATTCCAAGCCTTTGTGAACCCACTGCAGCATCCTATGATGCGAGATCACTACAATCCCACTGCAGTGGCAATCGAACCTCGAGTACAAATCCCTGCTGGAGGTCCTGATACTGAACTCAAGCCCAGCATGATTCATGCCATTCCCAAATTCCATGGGTATAATTCCGAAGATCCATTCCAGCATATCAAGCAACTCAAGCATCTGGCCCAGACCTTCGCGTCAAAAGCTCAAAATCGGGATGTTTTACTTATGAAAATGTTCTCCTTCTCTCTCATGGATAAGGTCGCCCACTGGTACCAAATTCAAACGCATCCAATCATCATCTAGGCCAAACTTCAATCCGAGTTTTTGAGAAAGTTCTTCCCTGTTGGTCGGACAAATGCTTTATGGCACCAGATCACACATTTTGACGCAGCAAGCAAGAGAACCACTTCATGAGGCATGGGATAGTTTTCTGGATCTCATGCGATAGTGCCCCTACCACGGAGTTCCTAAATGAGAACAAGTTCAGTCTTTTTACCAGGGACTCCGTGAGGATATTAGATTATTCGTCAATGCGACCTGTGGAGAAAACATCATGGGTCAACACGAAGAATATGTGTGAGAACTCCATTAATAATGAATCCATGGGCATGTTCAACCAGACGAATGCCCATGCATTGACAAATCCAAAGGGAGCACATGAGACGTAGGGCTTGTCCTCTTCCGTCGACTTGGAACTAATGGCTAGTCATCTGAACAAGGTCTCTATTATTGAGAAGAAGGTGGATGAGCTAACTCGACACTTGTAGTGAGCCACCTCTGTGCAAAACCCGTTCCCACAACCGCCCTCTGGTAGGGAGGCTGTGCATAACATCTATCATCGATCTTCTTAGGGGATGGACCCGTATCCACCCTCGTCTGATTCTGGTTTTGGAGGAAACTCTGGACCTACCTACTCTAGTTGGGGGAACTCTGAACCCTCGTATTCTGGCTTTTCTGAGGTTCCTCATACCTGCGAGGACCTCAACACCATTCAGAATGATCCATTCTGAAGTACCTACAACCCTGGATGACGTAATCATCCTAATCTCACGTGGTCAGGAAATAATCAAAATCATAGACCTCCATATCGACCTTGACCACAAGCTCCTCGTCTATATCAACCGCCTCAGCCTCGGCCTAACCCAACTTATCAATCTAGGCCGACTCATGCAGATCAAATGACTCTTATCCTTTAGACTATGGCAGACATTCAGAAGACGAATGCGGCTATGCAAAAATAGCACAGAGACGAGATCACAAAAGTTCGCAATCAACTCGTCCAGATGGCAAATTCTTACCAACCTGGCGCACTTCCTTCACAACCTTTACCTAATCTGAATAGCATGCTGAACCAGAGGTGCGTTATGAACCCAAATCAGGGCCAAGCTTACTTTGTTTATCAGGCCCCTTCTACTCCATCACCCGACAGGATGGAGGCTTCGGCATCATATGCGGGTTACCAGCAGCAAGCACCTTTTTTGCCCACACCAAAGCAGAACCAGGCGGGATTGAATTCTGTTACTACCCATAGTGGCAAAACAACATGGGACCCACCTTATCCAAGCCAATCCCAGCCTGGTAATACAAACCCTAACCCTAGATTGGTTATCTAGGACACACTCATCTCAGAACAAGAGCCTGAGCCAATTCTAGAGGAACCGTCTAAGGTTCCATTCCCCAAGGCCTTGACCAAGGGAAAAAGGACAACCAAACCCGTGGCACCAGAGGACCTGGTTAAGCTCTTTGAGAAGGTCCATATAAACATCCCCTTGATGGATGCGATACGCCATGTACCGACTTATGCACGATTTTTGAAAGACATGTGTACACCTAAACGTAAGCTGCAAACCAAAAATGGGAACCCGATCATACTGTTGGAGCAAGCCAGCTCCATCATTTTGAACAGACTCCCGCCTAAGGCAAAAGGCCCAGGCACCCCTCTGATCTCCTGTGCAATCGGTGATATACAATTCGACCGAGCTTTATTGGACTTAGGAACCTCCATAAATTTGATACCTACATCTTTACTAGACTACTTCGAGGAATCTGAGCTTAAACCGACAGAAATGACTTTGCAGCTAGCCAACCGATCCATTAAGTCACCAAAAGGAATGCTCGAGGGTGTCACAGTGAGGGTACACAACTTCTATTTTCCAGTGGATTTCATTGTCTTAGACATGGACGCTCCTGAGAATGTGAAGGATACACCAATCATACTAGGGAGATCCTTTTTGGCCACTGCTAGAGCCAATATCAATTGTGAGGAGGGCCAAATTAAATTAAAATTTGGGAGCAAGACACTAAAGATCAACATCTTGAAGGTCCAACAAGGAATTAATTGCAAAGTTATAGAATAGATTTGCGATATCGAGATTGTGGTTGACGACTTATGTATCGAGGAAAACCTAATTATTTTTTATCAACCACAAGAGGATCAAAACCCGCAATTAGAGGAGTCTGAACTTGACCAAACACACCCAGAGCTCCTTCCTTTGCTCCCGACACCCACCCTGAACCACCTGCTGCTGCTGACAACCCAATAATGGAATTAAACCCTCTTCCCACTCATCTCAAATACGTCTTTTTGGGTTCGAATCAGACATTTCCTGTGATTATCAACAACCGAATCACACCTGATCAGGAAACATGCCTGATTTCTATTCTCCAACAGCATCGGAGAGCCATTGGATGGACTCTCAATGATCTGACTGGTATCAGCCCTTCATACTGCACACATCACATATACACTGAAGAGGGCTCACGACCATCCCGTGAAACGCAGAGATGCCTAAATCTAAATCTACAGGATGTCGTGAAAAAGGAGATCATCAAATGGTTAGATGTAGGGATCATCTACCCAATCTCCAACAATCGGTGAGTGAGCCCAATCCAAGTTGTGCCTAAGAAGGCAACGCTCACCATCATCACGATTAAAATCGGAGAAACCAAACCAACCCGTATAGCAAACTCATGGAGAGTCTGCATTGATTATAGAAGACTCAATTCCTCTATAAAGAAGGATCATTTTCCACTACCGTTCATTGATCAGATTCTCGAAAAACTAGTGGGAAATCAATTCTTCTACTTTTTGGACAGGAACTCCAGTTATAATCAGGTCGCAATCCTTCCCAAGGACCAAGAGAAGACCACTTTCACCTACCTCTTTGGAATATACGCATTCCAAAGGATGCCATTCGGTCTCTGCAATGCACCCGCCACTTTTCAGCGATTCATGCTTGCCATATTCTCAGATATGGTAGGTGACTACCTTGAAGTCTTCATGGATGACTTCTCGGTATTTGGTGAATCATTTGATGATTGCCTCCTACACTTGGTCCAAATCCTCAGGCGATGCATCAACGTGAACTTGGTTCTTTCCAGGGAAAATAGCCACTTCATGGTAACTAAGGGAATTGTCCTGGGACATCTCATCTCTGAAAAAGGAATCCAAGTTGATTGAGCGAAGGTGAATCTAATTTCCAAACTCCCTATGCCTAGCTCAGTCAAAGACATCCGATCCTTTCTGGGGCATGTCGATTTTTACCATCGATTCATTCTCGATTTTTCAAAAATTGTGCGCCCCCTGACTAATCATATATCTAAGGATGTTTCCTTTGAAATCTCCAAGGAGTGCGCTCAGGCATTTGAGATCCTACGTGATCAAGTTACCCAAGCACCCATCCTACAGTCCCCTGATTGGTCTCAACCCTTTGAGATCATGTGCAATGCATCTAATTATGCTGTAGGGGCAGTACTTGGGCAGAAAATAGACGGGAAACCTGTGGTCATCTACTACGCTAGCAAACACCTGACGAGGCTTAAAGTAACTATACAGTTACTGAGAAAGAGCTACTAGCCATAGTATTTTCCCTAGAAAAATTCAGATCATAACTTTAGGACTCCCGTATTATCATATACTCAGATCACACTGCAGTAAGGCACCTCCTTGCGAAGGACACAAAACCTCGACTAATCCACTGGATCTTGCCATTGTTGCAAGAATTCGATCTTGAGATTCGCGATAAAGCGGGAAAATAGAACGTGGTAGCTGACCACTTGTCCCGTCTTCCTTCTTCCATCATCAACTCGTCTGATCCAATTATCGAGCATTTTCCGGACGAGCACTTGCTAGCCATTCACAATCTCCCATGATTTGCTGATATTGTAAACTACTTGGTTACGAGGAAAGTTCCGTTAGATTGGCCGACTTCTAGGTGAGACAAATTGATTGCCAAGGCCAAGTACTATATTTAGGAGGAACCATACCTTTTCCACATTGGCAATGATCAGGTGATCTAGAGATGCATTCCTAATAATGAGGTCAATGATGTTATATCATTCTGTCACCACCAGGCCTGTGGTGGCCATTTTTCTGGGTGTAAAACTACAACGAAAATTCTCTAGTGTGGGTTCTTTTGGCCCACTTTGTTCAAAGATGCACAGACGTATTGTAGGGCATGCGCTCGTTGTCAAACCCTCGGCAACATGGTCTCGCAGGATATGATGATTTTGAACCCGATTATTGTGTGCGAAATCTTTGACATATGGGGAATTGACTTCATGGGACCCTTTCCCGGATTTAACGGCTTCGAATCATTCTACTTACTATTGATTATGTCTCTAAATGGATCGTAGCCGTCCCCACAAGAAATAGCGATCATAAAGTTATCCTTCAATTTATCCAGGAGAACATCTTTACTAGATTTGGGGTTCCTAAGTCCATCATCAGTGATGGCGGGTCTCATTTTACCAATGTGCACTTCCAGTCCCTGATGAAAAAGTACGGGGTGTCACATCGTATCTCGACTCCTTACCACCCCCAGACTAATGGACTGGTAGAACTGTCAAATCGAGAGATCAAAAAGATCCTTCAGGTCACTGTTCGGCCTGATAGAAAACATTGGTCTACTCGCCTTCCGGAAGCCTTGCGGGCTTATAGGACAACCCACAAGACCCAATTAGGCATGTCTCCCTTCAGATTAGTGTACGGTAAGGCATGTCACCTTCTCGTCGAGATGGAGCACAAGGCTTATTAGGCAGTATGGAAATGCAATTTGGATCTAGTGAAGGCTGGAATACACCGCCGATTGCAATTAAGCGAGATCGAGGAACTACGCAATGATGCGTATGAGAACTCGCATATCTACAAAGAGCAGGTTAAAGCCTTCCATGATAGGCACATTGTACGAAAATCTTTCCACCCTGGTCAGAAAGTTCTATTCTTTTATGCCAAACTCAAACTTTTCCCAGGAAAACTCAGATCAAAATGGATTGGACCATTCTTGGTGAAACAAATCTTTGGAAATAGAGCTATCAAAATCAGCCAACCCAGCCTCGATTCAGAACCCTTTGTTGTGCACGGTCAGTGACTTAAGCCATTCATTGAACTCACCGCTACAAATAGGGCTGAGGTATCTTTTGATCTCCATTCTCCCTAAGCTCATTGCACCCGACCTATGGCATTAAACTCAGTGCTTAACGGGAGGCAACCTGTCATCTTTTTGGAAAACCTAAAACCTTTCTTGACACATCTTATGCAAAACTCATATTGCACTTTAGGGTTCCTCCATTAGAATAGCCGGCTCCACCTCTGGTACCCGTACTCGAGCTTGAAATTTTCCACAACAGTCACCCCGACCCATACACCCACCCAAAACCAGTTCTAATGAATGATCTAAGCTGAACTCGAACCCACCAATTTACAATAAGACATTGCAAAGCGTAGGCATGGGGGGGTATTAAAGTACAAAACATTGTGAGAATCACTTCACAAGAAAGGGTTTCATAAAAAAAAGTACATATTCCAAAAATCAAAAAATTAAAAAATTGAAAAAAGGACAAAAATAGGAGAAGGGAGGAAATTTTGAATAAATTGATTGTAAATCATTTTGTTTTGAGGAGAAAAAGGGGAAGAGATAAAAATGTCAAAAAGGAGCACAATTTGAAAAGAAAGGAAAGAGAGACAGCCATTAGTAAAAGATTAAGGAATTGACTTAGCTCTAGACCAAATCAAAAAGAAAGAAAATGAAAGACAAAAAGTGCTAAGAGACAAAATAGGTTAGCATGAACGCTGATCTTAGGCCTCTTGGGCTGCGATTCTAGGCTTAAAAATTCAAGTATCTGCTAAGATCTGGATAGTCATTAAGAGGTTGGGGAAAATGCAAAGTTTAAGTATTAGGTCTAAGGCATAGGGATCATTCGACCTCGTTAACTGACCTCTAGTTTGCAAGACTCGGTAACCTAACCACCCCAATCCACACACAATCTGATTTAGTACGCTTAATTATCAAAATCACGCAAATGCATTAAATCTATTCTAAAAAAGCTACCCAGATTAGAAGCAGCTGATCAACACAAGTTGATTTGAACAAGTTCCCGACAGGGAGAGGCGGGAAATTCCCCTCGAAGATGCGCAATAACATATCATCTCCTCAGTGCTTGTCTCCTAGGATATCTAAATATCCTATCAGGGCCATGTAAGCACCTTGTGCTGGTTCAGATGCCATCGGCGGCGTTATCACGAAATGTCGATTGCCAGGGTCTGAATTTAGCTACAGAACGTCGTGGGTGGGATTATCTCGAAATCTTGAAATCTAGGGTTTTGGGGGTTGCCATGGACAGTGCTATCTCAAAGCATCGATTGCCAAGGACCCTGCGAGGATTGATGGTGGGAACTAGGAATCCGATGCTGACCGTGTTGTAAAGCTAATCTGAAGCTAGAAATAAAAAGAAAAGAGAGAGAAAATCCTCCAAAAATAAAGAAAAATTCTTCTGTCTCACTCTTACAAAAACTCACTACAAACTAAACCTGGGCTAAAAAATGTTACAAGCACAGGTGCTTTAATCGTGGAGTTCAATGAAGCTTAGGTTAGTTCCTAAGGGCCGTAGAAACCTTTATGGCAAACTGAGGCTAGAATTGGTCAGGTTCGGATCTTGGTTGGTACTTGAGTACCTCTAGGCCTACTATTGGCATTCTAACCTAATCTACAAAAGAAAGCACACATCAGAGTTCTAAGCATAAAAAGGCATATGGTCTAGAATTAAAGTTCATTTCATGAGATTTTGCTAAGGGACTAGCAAAAGCTACACATGGGTGTATGATGGGAACACCATCATGAGCCATAACTAGTTCATTTTGATCTAATTAAGTCAGTAAAATGCTCCTACATAATTACCAGAGAGCCATATTTCACTGCAAATTCATTCTGAGGGAAAGACAAGAAAATAGGGTTAAAACTGCAGTTTTACCATCATAGCATGAATGCAGTAAAATCACGGGTTGTCCCAGGGGGTAATTAAGGGTCAAATGGTCCTAAAAGGTTAACAAGTGGGCTAGAACAGATAGAAAAGGATTTGCACATGTTTTAAGAATTAAATGACTTTTGAAACCCTAAAAACAGACCCGCTTAATTAACTGAGGTTTTGGTTAGGATAAAATTCACCTAAACCCTCTAAAATTCATATAAAAATATTCTCTAGGGTTTGGAACCTTCAATTTAACCATCAAAACCCATCTTGACCCAAAGCAGAGTCTCAGACAGACATTTACCCTAATTTAGGTTTTTACATAAATTACCCAGTCAAACATGGTCAAAAACTAAATCTAACTTCACCATTGGATTCCTTCGGTCTAAATTAGGTTTTTATCAAAATTTGGGCCCAATCTGAGATCATCTTGACCAAGTTTGCATTTTAGTCCAGTCAGACTCTTTTTATTTCATTCAGACCCTTGACTTTTGAATTCTCTTACAAATAGCCCCTCAACTTCTTTGTCTTCTTCACAAGCAGGTCCCAGTGCCATTTTTGGAAGGTTAAACCTTCACCATCGATTTTCGAGCGAGGATTTCTCGCTCGATTCTCAATCAATCAATCCCAGATTTGAAACATAGATTCCTTAGGAAATTTCCTTCCAAATGAGCCCATCCAGGGATCCCAACTCCTTCCCAAAAGCTCATGCAAACCATTAGAAGGAGTGGGTATCAATCATTTGTGTAAGCTCCAAGGTCTCCAAGCTTGTTTCCAAGATTGGAACCTCCTCTTAAGCCCTATATAAGCACCTCTGAAGCCTTACATAATTTTTCAGCTAGTTTTTGGGAGCCAAATCACCTTAATCCCTCTCCTCCGACCACCAAAAAACCCTGCTGTGGCGACCCCCCTGGATCCCCTCCCTCCGGCTGTCCAACCATCAAATTAGACTGCCTAAGCTCTTCTCTCTTCGTCGCAACCCTCCCCAGCCAAAGGGAGGGTGTTCCTCTGTCTGAGTCATCGTCGTCGCCTCGCCGCTTCTTCCTCCTTCTCCAGCTCCAATCGACTAACACCAAAGCCCTCCACCTCTCAACCACCTCGCTAAGTCCCTCTCTTTCTCTCCCTCCCTCCCTTTCTATTTTATTTTCTTTTCCCCTCGCAAACATGCAGAATCACCAATCGCCGCCCCTTGCACTTCATCTTCTCCACCTCCAGCGAAGCTCCGACAATGCCTACACACCACCACACTACTCGAAACTTGCCGCTATCACCTCCATCAACTCCACCATGCTCCACAGACCAAAACCCCTCAAGAAATTGAGGGATTTGGTCCCTCACTCGCTACGCCAAACACCGCACCTACCCACTTCATTTCCTGACACCGACAGGCCACTTCACACACGTTCACCCCTCACAAACACCGCCGTTGCATTCGCCTCATCAAGGCGAAACTCCTGAGCGTACTAACTAAGGCATTTAGCCCATGTTCATCTCTTTCAAGTCTCGAGCCATAGCACCATTGGCGGAGCTTCTTCGAAGACCTCCAGGTGATGTTCTTGCGTCTTCAGCTCCAGGCGCTGTGCCTAGGTTGAGCGGAACACTTCCAGGAAGGATTTTAGGGTGACAATTGAAGTCACCAGCACCTACTATTGCCTCAATTCAAGCCTTCTTCAGTGCAGCTGCGGACGCACGAAGAAAGGTGGGACTTTAGTCCCACCTCAGTAGCTGACGAAGCGCCACACGCGCTTAAATTGAATTTGTGATAGAGGCTTATCACCTCGAATCACTTGGGGGGTGAGGTCCCCCGCACCCTCACTAGACCTTGTTCGCGACTCTGACCCCACGGATGTGGCCGTGACCCGATAACCCGCTTACGCCTTACACTCCTCGGCTGCAACCCACGTCCTTAACCCTGGACCTAGGTGTGCTCTAGGTCTGAAAACCCGATAACCCGGTACTGTTGGAGGCTATGGGAGAGCGTAACCTAAGGAGAGAAGGAGAGGATCGTGCACGGGAGCAGGGGGTTTTGCTCTGAGTAGGATTGGCTGACACTTAGCCAAAATTGAGGATCCTTCCCCTCTGCGTGAAGAAGAAAGAAGGAAAGCAAGAAGCAGAAGAAGAAATCAGATCATCAGACATTTAAGACGTCTGATTGAATATTCAGATGGCTAAAATCATTTCATATATAACTATTGAGTTCTATTTGCCATTATTGTAGGGAGTAATTGGTGATTCAAATCGTCATTTTACTCCATTCTTTTTGCAGTCTGATACTTGATCTTATGGCTACATTACTCTGAATCAATTTCTAATTACAATTTCTATCTCTATTGCTTTAAATTGCAATTTTGAGAACTGAATTCCTATTTGCTCCTAGTGAACGACCTCGGACTTTTTTGAGTATAAATTTTATCTGTTTTTCGTGAGATTTCAACTATACTACAATGCAATGATTTAAAACCTGATTTCGAGCGAGCAACAGTGTGGACCTGGCTTCTGCTGGCCAATATTTTGACATGGAGGAACAAGCCTCCATGTACTTGGACGCATTATCTTATACGAACACATCTTCAGAATTTGAAGACGTGTGCGCCCTAGAAAATAACTTGTATTTTGCTACTTATAACCTATGGTGGCGCAATCATCCGAACTTTGCTTGGTCCAGCAATCCTCAGCGCCAAAACCTCACTGGTGGACCAGTGAGATCGTCTGCCTTGTCATACCAAGGGCCCAGTATTGTCCTTCGACAAATTTGCCGTCAGGCCCTTACACACCTCAAACGGATCACACATCAAATCCTCTTGATAAGTTGATGCGAATGATGATGGATATGTGTAAATTCCATATCCATGAATGATGATGTGAATGATGATGGATATGGCTAATTGGCATAGAAAAATGCTAAGATCAATCAACTACGCATGACGACTCGATCTCAGGGCACTCGTCCCGCCCAACTTGTCCCCAACCTGCGAAATTTTGTACCCTGTGGTCTGTAATCATAAGAAAGACCTTCTCAGGGATAGGTTCACCAGATTCTACATGCACCAAGTACTCCATCAGGATTTCAGGCTAATCCTGCAGCAGCACAGCAACCCTGCATTCCTGTTGTGAACCCTCCTCCTCCTTATGATCTCACTGGACCTACGACGTCTAATGTGATTACTACGAGGAGCGGTAAACAAACTGTTAATTCGCCTTGACCTAATATTGGCCATCTTCTTCATTGTCCTCTCATTCAGATTGCGCTCTGCATTCACATGCAAACAGCATACCCAAATTGGTGCCAAAATCGATCCCATTCCTTGAAGCTCTACTAAGGGAGCCAAAAGGCAAGAAAAAGAACATGCAGACCTTTGATAATCTATGTGATTTATTCAAGAATGTTGAAATCAAGGTTCCCTTGCTGGAGGCGATCGACCACATCCCTACTGTCACCCATTTCTTTAAGGATTACATTGCACCAAGGTGACAGCAAAAGAAAACTAAAAATCTGGTGGTTCTCTTGTCTCATGCGAGTTGTGCTATCCTCTCCAAATTACCACTGAAGTAGAAAGACCCAGGCACCCCTCTCATTTTCTGCAGCATTAAAGGCTACAATTTTAATCATGCCTTGGTTGATTTAGGATCTTCCATTAACCTCGTACCGACCATCATGTTTCAGAAATTTGCATTGGAAAATCTGAAACCCACCCCTATTACATTACAATTGGCAGATTGCTCTATCAAAATCCTATGAGGTGCAGTGGAAGATGCGGTGGTTAGGATCAACAGTCTCAATTTTCCCATTGACTTTCTTGTATTAGACATGAAAGCTCCTGATTAACTTTCTGATTACCCAATCATCCTGGGTAGACCATTCTTGGCCACAGTCACGCCCATATTGATTGTGAATTGGGTTGCATTGAGATAGTCGTGGGCTCAGAAAAGCTCAAACTAAATGAACGGGTAATTTTTGCTTTGCAAAAAAATATGTATCAGAAAAATATGTTATCGTAATGTGTAAATCGTGGTGGAAAAATCCCAAATAAAAATATTTATCAATAAAACTAACCATGAAGAGTTAGGTCGTATCCACAGGTAGGAACAGATTAATAAATTCACAGATATGTAACAGTTATGTTCGCAGAAGCACTCAACAAATCAATCAATGATATGCTGCTCGAAATGTAAATCTCCAATTTGTATAGAAATCAAGGGCTGATTACGTAAATTTCATGTCTGAAATAAAGATCTCAAGATATGTGAATATTGCATGTGCAGTGGCATGTCATGTAATTTTGAATTGCATGCAAATTTGAATCTAATTTCAATGCGAAATAAGGTGCATATGGAAGACTCAGGCAATTTTGTGAGAATGAAAGGGTGCTACCATAATTTTTCTTCAATAAAATAATCCAAAAATCAAAAATCAAAAACTCTACAATGACATTGAATGCAAAAAGTAATGTGACCCAAAACAGAGCAAGTTCTTCTCTTGGTTGTGCGCACACTTGAGGCCACGGCGGGCGGCGAAACTTTCGATGAAGGTTGGCCGGCGCAAGGGGGTTCTATTGGTGGTAGCGGCTCGACAAACAGTGGCTGGCTATGGCCACCGGAGAGGAGGATGCCGTCGACAGTGGAGGCGGGTCACTGGCATGTGTGGGCTATCGATGGGATTCAGAGGGCGTGGCCGTGCATTTAAGGGCACATTGAGTCCAGTGGAGGTGAAGGTGCGTCGAACGGAGGGTGGAGAGGCCGGTTGCATTTTGTAGATGTTGGGTTGTTTTTCCTCTACTGGTGGGCAAGAAGAGGAAGAAGAGGAGGAGGTCGATGGCTCGGGTGTGCACGTGCACTGTGGTGGCGCGAGGGCGAAGGCGTGCACAGCTATAGGTGCACGGGGGGCAGCTGCCGCGCATGAGGGGATGTGCTGCTGTGCACGCGAGTGGCTGGTGCATGCTTGGTTGCTGCGGGCATTTGTGGCATGTGAGGCTGCTGGAAGTTGGCGCACGTGTGGCTGCTACTGCTGAGGTTGAAAGGGAGGAGGCGGTGGACGTAGGCCACTGCGCGCTAAGGAGGTGGAGGTTGGTGTGCTGGCATGCAGTGGCCTGGAGAGGAGGATGAAGGCGGCTTGTTGATGGGTTATTTTTTTTTGAAGGAGAAATAGAGGCAGAGGAAGAGGAAGAAGAAGAGGAGGCCGATCTCCTTGTTTGGGTGTCTGGGGAAGCTCCTGGACATCTTAAGTGAGGGGGACGACGCATAGTGGTGGAGATGGAGCACAGTGGTGATGTCACGGTTGTCGTTGAGGCAGAGCACAGTCATGAAGTCGAAGACTTAGTCACAGACGCGGTATCGAAGAGCGCGCTATCACCACGCTCTTTGAGGATGAAACAGAGCACGGTGGTGGTTCATTGTCATCGACGTGGGTGAGACGCGGTGATGAACATCGGGGGCGAGACGTGGTGATGAACGTCGAGGCACACCGTGTTTGCTGTTCGTGGAGAGATGGCCCTCCTCGTGAGAAGGAAGAAGATGCTAAGAGAGGGAGTTTCCTCCCGTGGAGAGGAAGATGGTTTCTTTCCTTCCATTCCTTTCCTGCACGTATAGAGAAAGAGTGAATCAAAGAAGGAAAGAGTCAGAGAGAGAAAGAGTCGTTATTTTCTGTTACCAAATAGAGAGGAGAGATTTGAGGGAGAGAGAGAGAGAATAAGGAAACATGTGTGTGCATGTGATCAAAGGGAAAAGGAGAGGGAAAATAATAAGGAAAGAGAATGTATCCACGTGATCTAGTTTTGCCACTTTCCTATTTTTCATTTTATGCAAAACATTCCCAAAGAATAATCACAAATAATGCATGTAGGCATTGAAATTCCATAAAATTACATGAATGCCCAACATACGAGCATAATTAATTTTTCCATGTAATATATGCCTAAAGCTTTAATTCTCAGTTCAATGATAATACCCTTAGGCTCTAATTTAGTCCACTAAAGTGGACCTATCACTTAACATTTTTAAGGTCGCCAAGAATTTTGACTGCAATCCGATTGAGGATGACACATCTGATGATGACATAGCCGTAAGTGCGTGCATCGGGTTGGTAGAGACCTATTCTAATTGCTGTGGCATACCCCTAGATAATCACAAAGGCCTAACTGACTTGTATTGTGACATTTCCCCTCCTCTTCCCTTATCTTTATCCCTTCTTGACCAGACCCCTGACGAGGCCCACTCCGCTTATTAAGCCTCATGGTCTAAGTCATTTCCAGGCTGTTCACCTCCGATCTACCCCCTTGAAGACTGGAGTACCCATTCTTTCCTGCTAAATCAAGCGTAAGCAATATTCCACACTGGGACCTTGTTACCAAGCACTGATTTTTGGGGCTTGATTGCATAGCAATCAAAGGTCCTAATTTGACTAAATTAACCTAATAACCTAGTTCACATCCTGTAAATAGAGGATACATTGTATGCATTGCACTCATACTTGCATCTATACATCCTTATTCTAATTTTGTCATATTATGATCCTTTGAGTAATACCATCAATTTATACATGTAGGATCATAATTAGGGAGCAAAATTTGAGCTTAAGGAGATAGGAGAACCATATCAACAGGACGGGAGCAAAGCAGCTGGCAAGAGAAGTAGAGCAGCAAACCCATGCAAGCCTATGCCAACCTATCCACACCCAATTAACCCACCTTCACAAACCCATGAACCCACACACCACCCAACACACTATAAAAACACCCCCCTCCACTCTCCACTCCACTCCACTCTCATGCAAAGAATTCCTCTCCTTAAGAGCTCCATAGCTAAGCTCTCAAACCTTGGCCAAAAAGCTAGCTTGTGCCCACTTGGACTTGGTTTTCTAGGTGAAGAAGAGGTAGGCGAAGTGCCAAGGATCCTCTTCCTCTTCCAATGGGCCTTGTGCCCCCATTGAAAGAACACCTATCTTCTCATCTTACTCTATTTTTACTTTCTTTGTTAGTATAGTTATTTTCCTTACTTGCACTTTGCTTATTTTCATTTCCTTGCTAGTAGAGTAGATTTCATTTTCAAGCTTCTTAATACTTGCCTTTTACTGTGCTTTATTTACTTTTCAAGTTGCACACACTCTCACTCGCTTCCACCATCTGCGCCATCACCATTACCACCATCACCACTTTACACACCAAGCACACACCCACTACCATCCTCCGCACCACCACTTCACAACCCCACTATCACTTAGTTCACTCCATCACTCACACACACACATGTCCATCACCACCACCCCTTAGACCAACTCCTACTCCTATTACCACCACATTAGATCCATGGCCGTCCCATCCCCTTTCCAAAGAGCCCACAACATAGACTCCATAGAGAACACCACCATAGAACAAACCTTCATCACCTCCAAATATAGGATCTTCATCTTCATCTCCCTAACCTCTACCATGGTCATCACCACCAACATTAGAACCAATGAACACCTAACCACCCACATTACTGAGCCACTACGCATCAACCACCTTAGGGAGCTTGAACACTTCATCCTCCACTAGCCATCTCCATTTTCCAAGTGTTGGAGTAAAGAGTGATTGTAATTATCTATCTTTATGAGCTTTGTATAAGTGGATCTTTCCACCTTAGTGTAAAGGAGTTGTTCTACTTCATATGCATGTTTAATGCTGTGATACTTTATAGTATGTTGCAGTGTGTTTCATGAAATACAAAGTGTTAAGTTGTTCACTTGTGTGTTTTGTTATTACTTTCTCAAAATTAAAAAAAAAAAAAGAGCATAGTTGTTAAAGTTCTCTTGTCATTGCTTAGTTGGCAATTGTAAATACGTTGTTCTTGTTTTTACTTCCGTAAAACAAAAAGACCAAAACAATATATATATCAAAAAGAAAAAAAAACTTTATTGCATAGTTATAGTCACTCCTCTTACCCCTGCTAAAAACCTACATAGCCATTTCCCGCATCACACGCGAAACCTCACCCGCACATATTATTTAGTCACCATAATCACCTTCCTCGATAACGTATTGCAAGCATATAGTTAGTTGTCTTTTCATTTTGTTATCAAGTTAAAAACCCAAAAAAATTAGGTTTTCTAATTAGCCTTAGATTTCATTCTCACAAGAAAACCAAAAAAACAAGGAAAAGATAAAAAGCACAAAAATAGAATAAAGGAAATCACTTAAGGCAATACAAGGTCCAAGTTCATTCCAAGCCTCCTCGTTGGATTGACCGGGACTCCATCAAGTTAATCTATTTGGAGTTCCGTTAAAAAAGTTTAAGTGTATTAACGCTAAGGGCAAAACAAGCTACAACGACGTGTTTTCGTAAACGCGTAATTTGCGCTTTTAACTTTGCCTCTTAGCGACTCTTACAAGGCTCTCCTCTCTGGATCCATCAATCCAAGATGGCCCCATTCTTGGCCAACCTGAGGTCCAATTTTCTTCACCCCTGCTTCTTTCTTCTACTGAACCTTTTGGGACACTCTCGTCCCAAATTTTGCCAGATCTTTCCCCATCCACTCTCGAGCTCAAAGCGCTGCCTAACATGCTAAAATATACTTTCTTAGGACCAAATGAGACGCTGCCTGTAATCATTAGTTCGAAATTATCCAGGGAGCAAGAGTGCAAACTAATAAAGGTCCTAACTGAACAAAAGGCAACCATTGGATGGTCTCTCCCTGATCTGACTAGCATTAGCTCCTATTGCACTCATCATATATAAACGAAGGAGGAGGCTTGACCTTCCCGTGAGATGTAGCGACGTCTCAATCCTAATATGCGGGAGGTCGTCAAAACTGAAATCATTAAATGATTTGATGCAAGAATATCTACTTAATCAGCAACAGCCCCTGGGTAATCCTGATTCATGTTGTGCCAAAAAAAGTGGGTCTCACCATCCATGTTAATGATAGGGGCAAATCCATCCCTACATGCACTTCTACATCTTGCAGAGTGTGTGTAGACTATAGGAAACTCAATGCTGCTACTAAGAAAGACCACTTCCTACTACCTTTTATTGACCAAATCCTAGAGCAATTAACGGAAAATCGATTTTTTTGTTTCCTAGATGGGTTATCTGGCTATAATCAGGTGACTATCGACTCCTGTGATCAAGAGAATACCACCTTTACCTACTCCTTTGGCACCTTTGCCTTTCGAAGGATGCCATTTAGACTTTGTAACATGTTAGATACCTTCCGACATTACATGCCGGCGATATTCCATGATATGGTAGGTGATTTTCTTGAGGCCTTTATGGATGGCTTTTCTATCTTCTGACCGACCTTTGATGAGTGCTCAGCCAACCTGACCCGCATCCTTCGGAGATGTATTGATGTAAACCTTGTGCTTTCCTAAGAGAAAAGTCATTTTATGGTACACGAAGATATTGTTCTCGAACATATCATCTTCGGAAAGGGTATTGAGGTGGATAGAGCTAAGCTTAATATGATAGCTGATTTGCCTATACCTAGCTCTATCCGGTAAATCCACTCCTTTATGGGTCATGTCATTTTCTATAGGAGATTTATCAAGGATTTCTCCAAGATTTCCAGACCTTTGACGCACTCCTATCAACTGATGTGCCATTTGACATGGCCCCAACTATATTAGAGCATTCACACAGCTGCGTGATGCTATCACTAAGGCTCCTATTCTCCAGCTGCTTGATTGGTCCCTCGACTTTGATTTGATGTGTGATGCTTGTAACCTAGCTGTTGGAGCCATCTTGGGACAAAGACGCGATAAACACCCCTTCGTGGTGTATTACGCCAGTAAGACACTAGATGAGGCCCAGCATAATTATACGACTACTAAAAAGGAGTTGTTGGCAATTCAAATCGTATCTTCTGGTCTCTCATGTTACCATCTTCACTGACCGTGTGGCCATTCGTCATCTCATGCATAAAGATGCTAAACCCCGATTGATTTGATGGATCCTTCTATTGCAAGAATTTGATCTTGAGATATGTGATAAGGCCAAAGCCCAGAATGTGATCACAGACCATCTCTCTAGACTTGACGCTGACCATATTGGACTTTCCCGGTTGATGAATGAATCTTTCCCTGATGAGCATCTTTTGGCGATAGATGTGGAAAGTGGACCTTGGTATGCCAATGTCCCTAATTACCTTGCTTCTGGCTCTCCTCCCTGAGGATGGCCTAAAAATCAGTGCGAGCATCTCATTGCAAAAGCAAAGTATTACCTCTGGGATAATCCACTTCTTTTTAGATTAGGTGCTAATCAAATTATCCTTCACTGTGCTCCTAATAAAGAGATCCCCAATGTGCTACCCTTTTGCGATGATTAAGTCTGCAGAGGCCATTTTTCAGAAAGGAAGACAACAGCTATGGTGTTGCAATGTGGATTCTTTTGGCCCTCCCCTTATCAAGATATGCACAATTATTCTAAGCACTGCACTAAGTGCCAATCTCTAGGGTCAATGTCACAGGTTGCAAGGGCATCATGTCACACCGTGACATGATGCCCTTGCAACCTATCCTAGCTGCAGAGATCTTTGATATATGGGGAATCGATTTTATGGGTCCCTTTCCTCCATCCAATGGTTTCGAGTACATACTCGTTGCAGTTAATTATGTCGAAATGGATTGAGGCTATTCCCACCTACCGTGCTAACCATGTCGTCACTACCAAATTTGTCAAGGATTATATTTTTGCACGCTTTGGGATCCCTCGAGCCATCATTTCGGATGGAGGAACCCATTTCACGCATTAGTCTTTCCGGGCACATTTGAGGAAGTATGGAGTTGACCACGTATCGCTTCTCCGTACCATCCCCGAACGAACGGCCAAGTTGAAGTGTCGAATTGACAGATCAAGAAAATCCTCCAAAAAATGGTTTAGCCTGGCTGTAAGGATTGGTCCGACAAGTTGATTGAGGCCTTATGGGTGTATCGGACCACCTTCAAGGCTCCCCCAGATATGTCATCGTATAGGATTATTTTTAGGAAGCCTTGTCACTTGCCTGTTGAGTTGGAGCACCGTGCTTGTTAGGTGGTTCGCTAGTGTAACCTCAACCCAGACCTGTGTGGTAAAGAAAGGAAACTCCAACTCCAAGAATCAGAAGAACTAAGACGTGAAGCCTATGCCTCTACTTTAACCTTTAAATAATGAGCCAAGGCATTTCACGATAGCCGCTTTTGGCGAAATGAGTTTGAACCATCACAGCAAGTTTGGCTTTATAATGCCCGACTCAAATTCTTTCCTGGTAAACTGAAGTCCAAATGGACAAGTCCTTTCCTTGTCTCGCAACCTTTTCTCAATGGTGCCATTGAAATTGAAGATCCTAAAACTAAGCATAAATTTACGGAAAGTGGGCAACAGTTGAAACCTTATCTCACTCATGAGCATGCCCCCATTGATGAGACAGTTGTCCTACTGGAGGGTAACTAATTTCTATCTCCAGCTGAGGGCATTAAATTTAGTGCTCGTTGGGAGGCACCCCAACACCCTTTCACCTTCAGCCATCATTTCATCTCTAGAGTTTTCACCACTTACTCCACATTCCATTCCATTTCACTTCACTTTAGACCTCCTATTTCACATGTTTCCACCACCCACCCATCCACCTTGCTGTATACTGATTGCAAAAATCATGTGATTTATAAAATGTGGTTTTTAGTATTGCAACACACGAAATCATAATTGCTTTTAAAATTTATAACACCTAGATAGGATGAGTATCTAGGATAGTCCAAGGAGGCCAATTTGTTAGTCACAAAAATTATTTCTCTCTCTTGCCTCTCAAATCCACACTTTGTATTTTTGTATTTTTGATTTTGTTGTTTTTAGGGTATTCAAAATAATGGGCACTTGAAAAAGCGAATATGAGTACGCCAAAACTACACCTATCAACTACTCCTAAGTGACAAGAATTTTCTCTCTTCCAAGCTCATCCTAGGAAAGTGCGCTTAGGATAATTAGAAGAGAGTTGTGCTGCACTACAAAGATAACAAGAAAGCACACTAACTAGAAAGTATGAAATTGGAAGGCAAAATTGGAACTTGTATTACTAGAAGACTAGATGAAATGTAGCTAAATACTTGTTACATGAAAGATAAGAAAACACTAGCTAATACAAAAAAATATAAAGATAAAGAAGAGAAGGGATCCTCTGGTAACTCTTTGAATGGCCTTGCTCCAAGTGCGGTTGTTCCCGCACTTAAAAAGGCTTCTCCTTGGCTTCTTCTTCAAGTAGTCCTCCAAGCTTTCTCCTCCAAGGTGGGCATTGACCACCTTATTCCTCCTCCATGCCTGGCCGTCTCTCCTTTGTGAAGATCTCCTCCTTGGCGTGGCACAAAGGAGAGGAAGATAGAGGAAGAAGGCACCAAGGGGGCGGGTAAGTTGTCCCCTTGATCTTCTCTTCTTCTCCTTGGTCATAGGTAATGGGTGGCTATGGGTGGAATTAACTAAGGGAGAAGATGATGGTGGTGTGGTGTTTATGTGGGGTAGATATAGGAGTGGAGAAGGGGTGGTTGGCGTGAATGAGATGGAGGGCCAAGATAGGTTGATGGAGGTGGTTGGTTGACCCTAAGGCTAAGATTAGTTGGTGCCAACCTAAAAGGCTCCATGGGGTGGTTATGGTGGTGGTTGGTTCCTTTTGGTGGTTGTTGTTAATGGAAGTCAATTCCTTTAAAATTGATGTAACTAAGAGAGAAAATCAAAAACCCTAAAGTTTGGAAATCTTAGTTATGTAGCTCCTAAAAATGAATCGCTTTTCAAAATATTTTTAGGTGGTGGTCCAAAAAAGATAAAAAACACAACCACCTGATATCAAATCAAATAAGGAATCTAAAAATGATTTTTTTTGTGATTTTAGAAAATTTTTTCATATTTTTTTGAATTTTTTTCTTACTGGTGTCAAGAATTAGAATTAATACATTCAGGTAATTTATTCTGCAGAAACCTCAAATGGCCTCAAAAATTTTTGAAAATTTTATATAATGTAGATAATTTCTCAAGGTTTCCAGTAATATAAAGTTTACACAAATCTGATGAGTATAAAAATTTATAAAATTCACAGACAATAAGAAAATAGTAAGGAAGCAAGGTCTGACCCTGTTCAGTCCGTGAATTTTTTAATTTTTTCTATTTAGTAAAATTTCTTGAAAATTAGACTCAAGGTTTTTGACTCAAAGGAACTTTTCTTGGTTGAAAATTTGTGATTTTATGAAGCTCCTAAGTACCCAAACTTGATTTTTGAAAATCAAGATAGAAGTTTGGATTTTCAAAAATCAAACACCAATAAGATTAAGGTGGTGGAAAAATGAAGCAAACAAGAAACAAAGTGATTTTTAGGATTCCACAACCCTCAATTTTTCTTGTTTTTGATTTTTTTGATAATTAAATATTTTTTAAGAGATTTTTGTTCTTGTAAAAAGAGATAACCAGGGGTACTAACCTGAACTACGCAGGAAGAAAAGAAACTAGAAGCTTCCGCTCCAAGTGCTCCAAATCCCACTCCCGCTCCTGATTCGCACCGAAACAAAATAAAACACAAAATTCATAAAGACCAAGTAAGCAAGAGAGAGATAAAAAATGTGACTAAGCTGTGACTCCTCGACAACGATACTAAAAAGTGACTGCAAAAATTGCATGATTTATAAAATGTGATTTTTAGTCGTTGCAACACACGAAATCACAATTGCTTTTAAAATTTGTAATACCTAGATAGGATGAGTATCTAAGGTCATCCAAGATGGCCAATATGTTAGTCACAAAAATTGGTTCTCTCTCTCGCCTCTCAGATCCGCACTTTGTATTTTTGTATTTTTGATTTTGTTGTTTTTAAGGTTTTCAAAATAACGGGCACTTGAAAAAGTGAATATGAGTATGCTAAAACTACACCTATCAACTACTCCTAAGTGACAAGAATGCCCATTCTTCCAAGCTCACCCTAAGCAAGTGCACCTAGGGTAATTAGAAGAGTTGTGGTGCACTATAAAGATAACAAGAAAGCACACTAACTAGAAAGCATGAAATTGGGAGGCACAATTGGAACTTGTATTACTAGCAAACTAGATGAAATGTAGCTAAATGCTTGTTACATGTAAGATAAGAAAACACTAGCTAGTACAAGAAAATATAAAGATAAAGAAGAGAAGGGATCCTTTGGTAGAACTTTGGATGGCCTTGCTCCAAGTGCGGTTGCTCCTGCACTTAAAAAGGCTTTTCCTTGGCTTCTTCTTCAAGTAGTTCTCCAAGCTTTCTCCTCCAAGATGGGTGTCAACCACCTTTCTCCTCCTCAATGCTTGTCCGCCTCCCCTTTGTGAGGCATGGCACAAGGGAGAGGAAGGTAGAGGAAGAAGGCACCAAGGGGCGGGTAGGTTGCCCTAATGATCTTCCTCTCTTCTTCTCCTTGGCCATAGGTAGTAGGTGGCTATGGGTTGAATTAACTAAGGTAGAAGATGATGGTGTGGTGGTGGTTATGGCGGGTAGATATAGGAGTGGAGAAGGGGTGGTTGGCGTGAATGAGATAGAGGGCCAAGATAGGTTGATGGAGATGGTTGGTTGATCATAAGGCTAAGATTAGTTGGTGCCAACCTAAAAGGGCTCCATGTGGTGGTTATGGTGGTGGTTGGTCCCTTTTGGTGGTGGAGACACCTCAAAAATGGTGCCAACCTGAGGTTTCTAGAAGGGTCTTAGGTGGAACCAAGATTGGAGGGTTGAGATGGCATATGTGGTGAGGTGTAAGGCTAGGATGGGGGGTTATTTTGGTGCCAAAAAAGGGGGGTTGGTTATGGGCATTTTGGCGCCAACTTAAGGTGCCCCTTGATGGTGGCTGAGGGGTGAATGGTTGCTTTGTCTTGGTGCCAAAAGAGAAGTGGGAATGGGTAGCTTAGCTGGGCTAGGTTTAGGGTTATTTGGTGGAGCTTAGGTTAGGTGGGGTTTAGGGTTATGTTTTGGTGTCCAAGGAGGCGACTATAGATGAGTAGTGGAGAGAGGAGCTAGCAGGAGCTAGAAGGAGGAACTGCACTGAACCTGATGGCTGCTGAAGGGACTAAAGTGGAGCTCAGTAGCTAACTTAACTAGCTAGTTCTTTGCTAGTAGCTAAGCCAAGCTAATCTGAGCTAGCTTTCTTCTATTCTGAGCTGAGGTGAGTTGAATTTGGTTTTCCTGGAGATTACATAGTTAGCTAGAGTAGCTAGCTTAGGTTAGGTAGCTAAGCTCAACTAGGTTGAGCTGAGTTGAGTCTCTGGGAGCTGGACTTGAGCAGTCCTGAGCTGGTTGATGACTTCTTCAGCTGACTAGACTTAGCTAGTTGATGGTAGTAGCTATTCCTAGTCAAGTAGAGCTTCCCGTGAACTATTTTGAGTTTGAGGAGCTAGAATGGAGCTGGGATCCAATTGGGATGAGCTGGATCTAGTTGAGATCCAACTGATGTGAGCTTTTCCTTCATCTTCTGCCTTCCTGAGTGCCACGATTTGTGGGATCTAACTCTCTGCCTATCCAAACGCAAGTAAACACAACATAAATACAACAAAATGCAATGCATGTCTATCCTAAGTGAATGCCTAAATGTAGCCCAAAAATCCGTTTGTGGAGTTAAAACCCTAAGAGCTAGATCAATTTTAGGGCATAAGAATGATGATAAGATGGCGTTTATCATATAACCCTTACTCACCCTTGTACTAAGAGCCTTTAATCCTGTCTAACCCCTCTTACATGCATATGAGGACATAGCATAATTTGGCATAGGGGGATGGATAGGCATTCATAAGACCTTGTATATTCTTTGGGTATTATGTAGGACTCCCTTCCATTATACATATCCATCTTTAGTGTATCTATAGCTTTATTGAAAAATCCATAAAAATTGAAAATTCAAAAAAACTCCAAAAAGGTTTTCAAAAGTGTTTATTTATGATCTGAAAGCTTAAGCAAAAACAAAATAAGTATTTATGGACATTCAACCTTTGCTTTTAGACATTCCTTGCCACATAAGCTTGATTCGCTCAGGATTAAGCTTAATACACTTGAGCTTTGGCAAGATAGTACCAAAATCTTTCCTAACTTAGGATATATTCTTGTACCTGAGTCAACCAATACAACATTGATCTGTTTGCCTCTGTTTAAGAGTTGAGTAACTTTGGTTCAAACTACACGAATATAGGAAGAACAGGCAAACTTATGTTCTCAACCCTAATGTTCATTAGGGAAGGTGGAGTCCTTACCTGTGCGTGCAAATAGACTCTTTGTCACAGTTTTTGATCTTATGTCTAGGAGAAACTCTTTCCACCAAATACCTTCCCACCAAATAGGCGTACTCCACCAAATAAAGTTGACGGAGACATGCTGACAACTATTTTTAGAAAGAAAAAAAATTCAAAAATAGAAAAAGTCAAAAGATAAAAGAAAAATAAAAAAATATTCTTTGCAATAAGTCAATATATTCTCTAAATCCAGTTGTAAAAACCTTTGTACATATCCACCAAAAATGGTTGTTTCACGGTACACTACATATACCCTATGTTTTCCACCATGTATTTTTTAATCACTTACGCAATAAGAGTTGGGTTTGAGTATTCATTATTTTTAGAGTTGATCGGAAACATGAGCTAAAACTAAAACCAACCTAGATTTAAGAAGATGTGAAACCCAGTATTTGAGTCTTAAGTTCGTCTGGTTAGTCCTAACTTGCACTAAGCACAATCCAGGAAGCCATACTTAAGGTTTAAATACCAAGAGTCTTTGTTAGTTGAGAGATGGTCTATGACATGTAAGTCTTAAGTACTGGTAGTTTTCTTTGCAATTGGTTCTCATAAGATCCAACAGGTAAACACATTGGTATTGCTTCAGAAAAATCTTCAGCCAAAAATCATTTCTAAACACTTTACCACTAGACTAACTATTGAATAAGTGTTTTGCTAGAGACTAGCAAAAGATAAGCATGGGGGTGAGATTGCGCATTAATTCACACCAACAAATTGTCAATCTTATGATATTTTATGGCTTTAGATTAACCAACAATTTGTTGGCGTGAGTTCACGCCAACAAATTATCAATCTTATGATATTTTCTGGCTTTACACATCTAGGATTAGATAACTATACGTGCATTTAGTAAATACATGTGTTCATGCATTTTGAGAGAGGAAGAAAGAGAGAGAGATAGAGCCCTCACTACCACTTAAACCACCCACCTATTCACCTACAATAAATATCCAAGAACTCAAGTGCCTCAAGGATATTTTCCCAAAAAAAATCCCAACTACCCAAGCTTGTTCCCCACACCTCACCCCTCACCTATAAAGCATACCCTCACCTTCACTCTCAAGAGGTCGGTGCCTACTATTCACCCTCATCCACACCATCATTCCACCTTCACTATAACACACTCCAACAGTCATCCATCACTACCTCTCCTCTCTCCCTCTCTTCGTCTCCCATTCACAGCACCCTCTCACCATTTGAGAGGGCATGCTACTGATATTGGGAAGCCTCTTGTGGTTACAAACCACCACAGAGAGGTCCACCACCGTCTAGCTCTTTGTAATCACCACCGTCTAGCTCCTTTGTAATCAGGTAGATGTGGTGGATTCCCTTTTTATTTCGCTTTATTTGCCTCTATTTTTCATAGCCATTAGAGTATATTAGAGTTGCTACTTTGCTATTTCTTCATTTGCTACTGTTCATATCCTATCGCGATTCATTTTTTGTTGCTCGCTCATCGAAGAGCTTCTCAATTATCCCATGACTGAAGCCCATGCACATGTTCTCTTCACGCCTTAGCTGGTCACACACATGCACGCACACCTCCCTCTCTCCTTATTTGACTGGATAACTAAGAAGTTAGCTGGTCAAATCTTGCGCCAGCCAATCACCCCCTTCTCCCACGCTCTTCCTTTGTCATCAGCTAAGTGAGGAACTTAGTCGGTAGGTTGTCGAGTCAACCAGTTGCCACATACCCCACGTGCACCCTCCTCAACTAGCTGGAGCGATAGATGACCAAAAGGCTTCTCACTTAACCGATCATTTGCCCCTCAGCACATGCCACACTCCCCTATGCGTTCACTCTCAGTGCATGCACACACACTTACCCACAACCCCTTCGTGCCCATCCACTCTTTGTGCACTGTGCGTGACTCACTGCAGCACGCACACACACACCCTGGGCATAAATACACACTCACATACACTCACACATGCACATTCACATACACATACACTTACGCCCACACATTTATATATTCACATCGATAGTTACATATTCCCATACACCATTACACATCCCTATATATATTAGTACACATACACATGTACCCATTCACCCATCACACGTGCATCCTCATTTACTATGCATTTTATCGCGTGTGTGTACGCACCAGTTGCAAACACATACGCGATAACCCGCGCACATCAAACCCTTTACACACACATGCACACATGTCTGATCCACACCTTCCCGAGGCACATAGCTAGGTTTAATCATGTCTCTCTAGACATTAGTTAACCTAGCACAGTGCTACATTCTATTTGAATCACCGATTCAATCCTAACTACTATATTATATATTTATACATATATATATACATAGATATATATACATATATACATAGGCTAAGTATTTCATTTATCTCAATTCCCACGATTCTTTCTTGTATTCTCTCTTATATGTTAAGAAAATACCAAAAAGTATAAAAGAGAAAAGATAATCCTTGACTTGCAGGTACCTGATCTCACGTATAGTGAGATTGTTTCTGATTGAATTTGGCATATCACCAAGGACATAGTTTGAGGGTGTATCTCAAGAACGAGATTATCACAAAAAAATCTAAACCAAGAAAAATCCAAAAACAAAATAAACAAATGGAAATCACACATCTTTAGGATTCACATAGAAATCAACCTTAAACCTACCTCCCTAAGTTCGACCCAGGGCCTAAAATTGACAATCTCAAAACATACTTCAGGTTAAAATTCATTTGAAAAATTTGTGTAGGATCACTTGTAATTAACCAATTCCACTATACTCATTTTCACTCTAATATCACCTAGTTAAATAACACTACTCTCATTTCGCCACTAGACAACAAGGACCCCTCCCTTCCCAACCTGTATCAAACCCTAAAAATCTACAAAATCGGACTTACTATCAGCAAGGGTTCCAAAAATCAGGTGCAAGCTCATATGATTAACCCCGCCCCACAAAACCCACCTGGATTTCCTATTCCTCAATAGGCTCTTATCTTGCCTATCCCATCTCAAGGATCTAACTCTAACTCACATGCCTCTACACACTCTGTTACCTTGAGTAGTGGTACTAAAGCCCAAGACCCAGTTTCGCATTTTAACCTTAATCCTGGTGAGCCTAATTTGATTAATGATATTAAAGAAGAAATTGAGGATAATAAGGCTCAAGACCCATCTTTGCTAGATACCCAAATACCCTTTCCTAAAGCCCTAGAAAAAGTAAAAAGAAAAAAGAATGTGGCTAACAATGAGGAGTTGATTGAGTTGTTTAAACAAGTCCAAATTAATATACCACTCCTTGATACTATTAAACATATTCCTGCCTACGCTAAGTTATTGAAAGATTTATGTACGCCCAAGCATAAGGCTAAAACCCATATGCCACAAAAAGTAGTGCTGTCTGAGCAAGGTAGCAGAGTGCTATTAAGCAACCTACCTCCTAAGAAAAAGGATCCTGAAGCCCCATTGATTTCATGTACAATTGGTGATATAAATTTTGATCGAGCTCTTTTGGATTTAGGTGCTTCTATTAATTTGATACCAACTATTCTTTATAGACAATTTAGATTTGGTGAGCTTAAACCCACACCTGTAACCTTATAATTAGCTGACGGATCTATTAAAACACCTAAGGGAGTGGTTGAGGATGTAATTATAAGAGTCAAGGACTTTTATTTTCCAGTCAATTTTCTTGTCCTTGACATGGAAGTACCTGAAAGATTAAGAGACACACCCATCATGCTAGGTAGACCTTTCTTAGTAACTACTAAAGCTAATATTAATTGTGCCACTGGATGTATGAAAATTGCCTTTAGAGATAAAAGATTATAATTGGATATTTTTAAGGCAACTAAAGGATTTGATTGTGGGTTGATTAATGATATTGATTCCGAGGACAACTTGATTGAGGAAAGTATGGCAATTGGATTAATAGAAAATAATTTAGAAGCCACCTTAACTCAGTCATGTTGGTGCTAGAGCACCGCGATAGTTTGTTTTGATGATAATAAAATATGTGTCATTTAACATTTGCACTTGAAGTCTTAGATTTCAGGTAAATTACAAATGGAGACGTGATTAGACGGAGTTCGAGCTCGCATCCAAGATGGATTGGAGGAGCTTGACGGAAAACAGAGGAGATTCGCGAGGAGCAATAGATTGAAGATAGAAGGACAAGAAGAATAGGATAGAGTTCTATTTATTTCTTTCATGTACTTTTATCTTTATTTCCTTGCTCTTTTTTTATTCCTTAGAACATCATGTTAAAGAGCCTCAAAGTACCCTAACAGTAGTCCTAGGAACACTGACACAACCCTACGATACTTAGGTTTTCTGTAGAGAACTTAAAAAACCAATATAGGGGTCAAACAGCCTTTTCAGATGTCTAATTCCAAAAACAGACGTCTGATAATATGTTTTAAGACGTCTGACTGTTGATTCAGACGTCTGATAACAATTAGGCTGGACTTAGTTAGTTCTGTCTGATGAAATCAGACGTCCAGACCTTAGACCAGACGTCTTAAGAGACGTCTGATGTTTTTGCCAGACGTCCAATTAGTAGACCATTGGCTGGCTTAACAAACCCTGAAGGATATGACCGTTAGAGCCTTATCATACGTCCTTAAGCCTTTCCAGACGTCTAATAAATGACCGTTTTCCCTCGGCTGACCCAAAATCTCTTTTTAGAGATCTCATAGCCGTTGCAATCTCTTGGAAATCCATTCCCACAGAAAAAGTAGGTTTCTAGACGTCCAGACATAGTTCCAGACATCCTATATGTTGTCTGATGGACTTGCAGTAGAACCCTCTTTAGATTTGATTCAGGTCAGGAAGAAACCCGCATAAAATCAGACGTCTGACCTTATTTTCAGACGTCTTAAACTAGTTTCCCAAATGTCTGATGCCAGGATCAGACGTCTGATAACCCTGTCAGTGCAATCATTGTTCCTGATTTCGGCCTGATTCTCTTGGGCTTTGTACCCAACAGCTATGGAAGCTTTCCAAAGCCTTCCAAAGCTTTCCTAAGGCCTCTATAAATAGAGAGGAACCTCTTGCACAAAAATACACACCTAGATACACAAGACACACCTAGTAATACACTTTCACACTCTTTTGTGTCCAAGAAAAGCTCTTGCTCTCCAAGCTCAAGTTCTACATCTTGAGAGCATCAAGCCTTTACGCACCCCGCTCTCCCACCGTAGTCCACGAGAGCGACGTTGCGCCGTCGCGTGGCTCACGCACCCGCGTCATCGATTCAATGCACTCCTTGCAAAGGGGAGTTTCCTAATTCCTATAGAAGCTAGGTTTAAATCTTTGTTGGCTCTATAGGACTATTGTTGTTATTTATCTTTGTTATTTAGTTGGGTATTCGCTTTGCGAATTCCTGTCTCCTTCGTGGGACAAAATCTTTCTCGTGAAGAGAAGGGGTTTGAGGTACGCTACCCACGTATAAAGTAGCGTGGTTGTAATTGAGGTTGAATCACCTTTGTTTAAGTGATTCGATTAGTGGATTTGATCAACTTGGTTGATTGGAAAATCCTAACTCGAGAGGGTTAGGTGGTGGTTTTCACATGGTTTGGGTTTCCACCTAAAAATAATTGTATACATTGTGTGATTGTTTATTTTGTGAGATTGGTATATATTTTATTCCGTATTTTATTATGTCACCCCCTCCTAGTAGGGAATCTACAAGTCCACTTCTCACCGACAAGTTGAGGAGGTCCATGATTTATTCTACACTAACTGTTGAAGTGATTTATCAAGGATTTAAATCAAAGTATTATTGTCTAGTTTGAAATCCACAATAAATCGAACAACAAATAAAATTTATAAGCTCAGAATCAATAAATGAAGTCCGAGGTTGTTCACTAGGAGAAAATATGGAATTCATGCAATAATCTCAATAGATAATATAAATGAGCATAATTAATTACTCAAAAACTAATATGTAATGTATAACATGAGTAAATGAGGAGATAAAAAGAACTCTAGACAAAATAATTGTGATTTAGATCACCAATTATTAGCCTAGCATATATATAGCAATTACCCAAATAGAATTAAATGAACAAATAGTGAATCAGACGTCTAATTGTGAAATCAGATGACTTAAAGTGCGTTGCTACAGTGCTTCTTCTTTGGTTTTCTTCTGCTATTCTTCTTCTTTGGCTTTCTTCTTTATGGCTCCTTCTTTCTCTGGCTTTTCCTTCCTTTCTTTGTCTCTGTCTCTTTTCCTCTTCTCACTACTAAGTGTTGCACAGTTGCCTGCAAACGCAAAAATCCCCTAACCCCACGCTCTCTTTCTCTCTCTCCCTCCTTTTCTCTTTCGCAAAGGTAACCGAGTATTTGGGTATTAGATCAGAGCGTACCCGGGACCAGGGTTGCCGGCAGTGGGTAGCAGTCGAGGTGTGAGATGCTTAAGCAGGTAATCAGGTTCAGACCAGGCCCGCGTGCAAGTGTCACGGGCGAGGTGTGAAGGGGTGCGGGGAAGCTCACCCCCCAAGTGTCGAGGTGATAAGCCGTATGCAGAAATTCAACTTATGCGCTGCAGGGAGCGTTGTGCTCCATGATGTGGGACTAAATCCCAGGGCTCTCTCTTGCATGCGTCTGCGAATGGAGTGCTCTTCCAATCAAGGCAGCTACTGAGGGCATGGCTTCCAATTGAGACCTTGGATCGCAACCTGGGAGGTGTCCGCGTCTCCTGGAGGTGTGACTTGGAACAAGCGAGACCTGGAGCAAGCTCCTAGCAAGCTTGAAGCTTCTGTCAATGGCGACGAAAGAGTGGATACCTGAAACAACAAAGTATAGGCTAAACGCCCCAATCAGATGGCCCAAAAGCTTCGTCGAAGCACGGTGAAGGTGGTGGCGGTGGTTTCGTGGCGAGGCATGTGGTGGCCTGATGAAGGCAGAGATGGCCGAAGGAAGTGGGTTTGTTCGGTGGGAGTTTTGGGTGGATGGGAAGGCGAATAGAGAGAGGGGTTTTGATGGGTGGAGTGCGGCGGAGGTTATGGGCGTGGTGGCGAGGCGTGTGTAGCGATGGAAGCGCCTCGCTGGAGATGTGGCCGGACGCAGAGAAGACGTGGGTGAACGGCGATGTCAAGGACTTGCTTTTAGGTTTTTGATAAGGGAAGTTAATCTAAAGAACTAGAAAGACCTAACTACCTACTCTAAGGGTCGAAAAGGATAAGGAGGACGTCAAGTATGGTGTGGTCGGCACCATTGAAGAGAACTGCTCCGGTGAGGTAGAAGCGACGGCGACGATGGGAAGGAGGCTCCTACTGGTATGACCAAGAGCGAAAGAAGTTGAGGAAGGTAGATCCATCGTTGGTATTGCGAACGGATGAGGAATGGAGTCGGAGGAGGTCGCCGAACATCGAGGAGCTATTCGAATGGAGAGGAGGGAGGAATTGAGGGTGATTCCGATCAAATTCGAGCGTGGCAAGATCGGTGTGCATTGGGGATCCTTTTATAGGCTTTTAGAGGGCGGTTGAAGCTTAAAAACCAAGCTCTTGAACTTGGAAGGTTCGCTGGAGTTGAAAAATCAAGAGATATCCGAATCTCTCATGCGTTCACATGAGAGATTGGAAAGGTTATAGGATTCAAAGTCAGGTGCGTTGGAAAGAGAACTCCATAAGGAATCTCCCTTCCAATTTTCGAAGGGATTCGTTGATCAGAGAAGTTCTCTTCAATCAAAGGTCGTCAGAGAAGGATTCCTCTGCGATAATGGCAAAGGGGCCTATTTGCAAAGAGCGATGACAAAGATAGGGACCTGTTTTAAGGATTTTGAAAGTTAGAGGCATGTGTGTGAGAGAAAAGAATCAGACAGAATCAAATTGCAAACTAGGTCAAGATGATCTCTGATTAGGCCCAAATTTTGGTAAAAACTTAATTTGAACCCAAGGAATCTAATGGTGAAGTTGAATTTGGGTTTTGACACATTTGACTGAATAAATTGCAAATAAACCCATATTAGGGCAACTGTCTGTCTGAGACTCTATTTTAGGTCACAATAGGTTCTGATGGTCAAATCAAGCATACCAAACCCTAGAGAATATTTTTATATGATTTTTAGATGATTTATGTGAATTTTATCCTAATTAAAACCTCAGTTAATTAAGCAGGTCAATTTTTAGATTTCAGATGTCATTTAATTCTCGAAACGTGCGAAAACTCATTTCTGTCTGCACAGACCCACTTGTTAGACATTGAAGATCATTTGACCTTTAATTAACCCCTAAGAAATTCCATGATTGTTCTGTAATTGAGATGTGCTGTTAAAACTACATTTTTACTCCTGTTTTACTGTATTTCTCGTAGAATGATTATGCAATAAATTTTGGTCCTCTGGCGGTTATGTAGGAGCATTTATTCCTTGATTATGACTAATTAAAGCTAGATATGACTGATGATGATGTTATCATCACTAACCTAGAACCCTCCTCGGCTAATATGATTTCAATTGAACCTAATTTCCCTCTGCACCTTCCCCACCTTCTAATCTGGTCCCACCACAGCTTCAACTTAAACCTCTCCATGATAATATGAAATATATCTTTCTTGGACCTAATCAAACTCTCCCTGTGATTACTAATGCACATTTAACTTAAGAGCAAGACTCTAGACTCACTATGGTCCTAAGAGAATACAAACAAGAAATTGGGTGGACCATTTCTGATCTCAAAGGAATTAGCCCCTCTTACTATACTCATATGATCTATGTTGAGGACAGGGCTCGACCTTCTCGCAAGATGAAAAGAAAATTAAACTTTAATATGCGAGAGCTTGTTAAAAAGGAAATAATCAAGTGTCTTAATGGTAAAATCATTCACCCAAGCTCTGATATCCCTTGGGTGAGCCCAATACAAGTAGTTCTTAAGAAAGCTAGGCGACAAGGGTGAATCCATCCCTACCTGCACTTCCACCACATGGCAGGTTTGTATTGATTATAGAAAACTCAACTCTGCAACCAAGAAAGATCATTTTCCCCTACATTTTATTGATCAGATCCTTGAGAGACTAGCAAGGAGGAAGTTTTTCTACTTTTTGGATGGATACTCAAGATAGAATCAAGTTGCCACTAATCCTGAGAATCAAGAGAAAACCACCTTCACTTGTCCCTACAGAACTTTTAATTTCCATAGGATGCCTTTTTGGGCTATTTCATGCACCTGCGACCTCTCAAAGGTGCATGCTAACCATCTTTTCTAACATGGTTGGTGACTATCTTGAGGTCTTCATGAATGATTTTTGATGAGCCCATATTTGTGGGCTAATTAGTTACTTAAATGCTTAGATACTAGATTAATATTGACATATAAATAGCATACAATAAGATGTAAATAGATTAGTCTAATTATTCACTAATTTGCATATTTCATGCATTGCATTCATATCTAAATACATTTAGAATTCACTTAGAATAACATGCATTGAAATAATTAGTCTTAGGTTGCATTACATGCATGTATAGGAATTAATGATGGGAATACCATCATGAGCCCCAACTAGCCTAATTTGATCCGATAAAGTTGATAAAAGCTCCTACATAACCATCGGAGGGTCATATATGCATAATATTCTATTTTGAAAAGAAGATAAGAACACAGAGTCATTTTTGCAATTTTAAGTGCATTTCATAAGTACAGAATACCATGGAAAATTTCAGGGGTAAATTAAAGGTCAAATGGTCATTAATGTAAAGAAAGAAACGGATTTTCGCACATTTTGAGAATTAATGGACATCTGAAACCCTATAAACAAACCTGCTTAATTAACTGAGGTTCTGGTCAAGATAAAATTCACATAAATCTTCTAAAAATCATATAAAAATATTCTATAAGGTTTTATACCTTTGATTTGACCATAGAACCCATTTTGACCTAAAATAGAGTCTCAAACAGATAGTTGCACTAATTTGAGTTTCTGTGCAAATTATCCAGTCAAATTTGGTCAAAACAAAAATCTGAATTCACCATCAAATTCCTAGGATCTAAATTAGGTTTATACTAAAATTTGGACCCAATCAGAGTCTATCTTAACCTAGTTTGCATTTTGGTCCTCTCAGCTTATTCTTTCTTATAGCCCCTCAGGTTTTGAAAACTTTGCAAAATACCCCCTAGGTTTATCTTTGTTCTTTGCATTCAGGTCCCTGCTGCCATAGCCGTGTGAACCCATCAAGAGTCAACCTTCAATCAGGGATTGCTCCTTGATTTCGAGGCCAAACCCTTCAAAAATTGGAAGGGAGACTCCTAAGGAGATCCCCTTCCATCTGAGCTCTTTCATGACATTCCTAATTTGCCCAAGAGTTCATGCAAACTCTTGGAAATCCATTAACCTAAGCCCGAGAATTTCAAGCTCTTCAAGCTTGTTTCTAAGCTTGAAAGGTCGTCCAATAGCCTACAAAAGACCCCCATGGACAACCTCACCACCTTAGCAAGTTTTTGAGCCAAAAACCCTCTTCTTTCCTCTACCTCCAGCTCGCTACGAGCTTGCTCTGGCAACCTCTTACCTATGGCATCTTCGTCGGTCACCACATGCCATAGGCGATCGGTTCCAACTCCCCTCATCTTTTCGCACCTCGTCGTACTAGCAAGGTGCTTCCTAACCCTCATCGTCGCCGTTCCCTCTCACCGGAGCATTCATCTCCTCCAACACCGACCATACTAGACCCGGCACCCCCTCCAGTCCTCTTCGTCCAACAACTAGTTCATTCGACTCTTTAGCATCAGCTCATCATCACCGTGCCACCACAACACCATTTCGACCACTACTACACCCAATCCACCTCCGTCTTCCACCTCGCCGGCATACCTCCAATGAGGCATTCCTACTTCCACAGACCGCCAAACGCCATGCCACCGCATCCGCAAGCATCGCCTCACCTCACTAAGTAAAAGCCCAAAAGAAATTTGGGGTTTAGCTCTCTCTATCACCTCACCCGACACCTCTCACCTCTCACCAACTTCCTGAGGTCGGTAGACCTCCACGCTTGGTCACTCGACACACCACGGCCACCACCACACCCGTTGTGCTCCGGCGAATCTCCTAAATGTATTTGACAGGACTGATAGGTCAAATTTTCTTTTCAGGTACTTGTCGCCTCGTCGCTACCCTCGAGTTCTCCGACCACGCATCAAGTTCTCCAGTCATATCTGCTCCAGGTCTTGGTCCCAAGCAACGCGGAATACCTCCAGGAACACGGCCAAGCTTCCAATTGGGAGCAACAAGTGCTCCTATTGCTTCAATTGAGTGCATCTTCAGCAGCTCCTCGCACGCAAAATAGCCATGGGATATAGTCCCACATTGGAAGTGGGAGGGCTTCAATAGGCGAATAAATTGGATTTGTGAAGAGGGCTTATCACCCAAGTCACCGAGGGTCGAGTCCTCGCTTCACGTGCCTCCTCGCGCCTTCACGCCTCGCCCGCAGTCACACACGCGGGTCTGGCCTCATTCAGGATCCGATTACTCGATTAGAAACCCGATTAGTCAGGTTGAGAAGAGGAAGAGAAGAAAGAGAGAGAGGAAGGGGGGGTTTGCCTCACTCTCTAAATCTTGACACTTAGCCAATTTGGAGGGTTCGTGCCTCTGCCGTGCCGTGCTGTGCCTCTCGAGGCTTGAAGAGAAGGAAGAGGCCCTTGAGCCTCTTAAAGGCACTATAGCTGGGTGTCACTTAAGATGTTTGGGCTTCATCTCTGTCGTCTAGTGCATTGGTTCTGCTGGTTCTTAAATTGAGATATTCTTGACTTATATAATTCTGATATTTGAGTGAGTTGTGAAGCTTAACATTGTAGGGTAATTTGGTGATTTAAATCATCATTTACCCCATTCTTTTTCACATTGATACTGATTCTCTTATAAATATCATTCTTGCATGGAATTCTCATTATAAATTGCTTATATTTGTGATTTTATTGTGATCGTTGATATTAATTGCAATATTTGCTCCCTGCGTTCGAACTCAGACTTCATTCGAGTTATAAATTTTATTTGTTTTCACGATATTTTGGCTATATTACAACGAAGCAATCTTTTAAAACACCGACTTAACTCGTTAACATTTTGGTAACGTTGCCGGGGAGCAACGCGCAATTAGATCTCTTTGATTACAATTCCTGACTTGATACTGACTAGTTCTATCTGTTTGGCTATGATCTGTGCAGGGATTCATTCAAGGAAGATCGGCCGCACCTCAAACACTCCAGGGGCAGGTAAATTTCATCTCCTTTTCCTTAACACCCTTGATTTTGAGAAAAGTTCAAAAAAAAAATTCAATTAAGGTCAATTCTTGTTTCATACTTAGAATTAATCATCTCAAGTTGCCTGATTTGATTTAGAAAAATCCCGATCCTAATTTTCTATACCTATTTAGGGATATTAAGGTATCTAGGGTTACTCGCCTTCTTGATTGAGCCCTAGGTACCAAATTTGAACAAAATCAATTGGACCAATTAGAGCCAAAATTAGGGTTTCTATTTCAGGATTTTAGAGACACATTTGCCTTAAAAAGAATCTGCTTTCCCACATTGTGTGTTTCCTAAACCTTTCTTGAATCTACCTAATCAAGCAAACCCTAAAATCAAGCTCTAAGTAGCCACTTGAATCCTAAAATCGGGACCTATTAAAAGGATAAAACAGGTGAAGTTGACCCACCTTGTGGGTCAATCAATCTTCAAATTAGGTTACCATTCACAAACTCATCTTAAAAGTTCAAGTGGAATCCTAAGCACCTCATCTTAACTTAAAATTGGTAGACTTAAGAGGTCAATTTATCCATTCTGGTCTACCTGGATCCGCGGTGACAAGGAAGGTCGGGTGGGGGAAACCCTGTAACCCGTGGGGATGCTTTACCATGTAGGGGTCTTCATGGGACTCTCCCTTCCTGGCTACCTAGGTATTTCTCAAGTGAACAACTTTTTGATCTAGAGGTATCATCTGCCTCTAACCTCTATAATCATCCAAAGATATTTGGGTGTCTTGATTGGGTCCATCACACTTTCTGTCCCTCATCTACTCCATCGGTGTATGTCCGGAAGGAGGCTTTTTAAGACGACCCTTGAGGCCTCCACTAGCTATCCACCCTCGTCGAGGCCAAGCCTCAACTTCCTTGTTTGTGCTTCCTCCTGACTAGATCGATATCTCTTCTGATTCATCTGAGCCTCGATCTTCTTCATCCATAATCATGGAACAACCAGCAAAAGAAGAAAACAATCTCCAGAATCAACTTCAGTGCCTCAACGATCTATTCCATGCTCTCATAAATCCACCGCAGCATCCTATGATGCGAGATCATTACAATCCCGCTGCGGTAGCAATTGAACCTAAAGTTCAAATCCCAGCTGAAGGACCTGATATTGAACTCAAGCCCAACATGCTTCATGCCATCCCTAAATTTCATGGGCTAAACTCCGAAGATCCCTTCCAGCATATCAAACAACTCAAGCATCTCACCCATACCTTTCGGACAAATGCTCAAGATCGAAACATCTTGCTCATGAAGATGTTTTCCTTCTCCCTCATGGACAAGGCTGCCCACTGTTACCAAACCTTAACTCATCCAATCAACACATGGGTTGAACTTCAATCCGAATTTCTAAAGAAGTTTTTCCCGGTTGATCGGACAAATGCTCTAAGGCACCAAATCACACACTTTACTCAAAATGCGGGAAAATCGCTTCATGAGGCATGGGATCATTTTCTGAATCTCATGCGAAAATGCCCCCATCATGGAGTTCCTAAATGGGAACAAGTCCAGTCTTTTTATTAGGGACTCCATGAAGATATCAGATTATTCGTTAATGCAACCTGTGGTAGCAACATCATGGGTCAACATGAGGACACCATGTGGGAGATCTTGGAGAATATGTGCAAGAACTCCATCAATAATGAATCCATGGGCATGTTCAATAGGACGACTGCCCGTGCATTGACAAACACCCAGGGAGCACATGAGACCCAAGGCCTTTCCACATCCGTCGATCTGGAGTTGATAGCCAGTCACTTGGATAAGGTCTCTACCAATGAGAAGAAGGTGGACGAATTGACTCGACACTGGCAAAGAACCACCTCAGCACCGCAAAACCCGTTTGCACAACCACCCTCTAGTAAAGAGGCTGTGCATAACATCTATCACCACTCTTCTCAGGGGATGGATCCATATTCTCCCCTATCTGATCCCGATTTCAGAAGACACTCTGAAACCTCCTACTCAAGTTAGGGGAACTCTGAACCCTCGTATTCTAACTTCTCTAGGTTCCTCAGACCTACGAAGACCTCAGCACTATCCAAAATGATCCATTCTCTAACACTTATAACCCTAGATGGTGAAATCATCGTAATTGTGTGGTTAGGGAACAATTAAAATCCAAGATCTCAATTTCAACCCTGACTACAAGCTCCACACCCATATCAGCCTGTTTAGCCTAGGCCCAATCTGAATTACCAATCCGGGCCGACACGGGAAGATCAAATGTCTTTAATCCTTCAAACCCTGGCTGACATTCAAAAGACGAATGCAACTATGCAGAAATAGCATAAGAATAAGATCACAGACGTCTGTAATCAGCTCGCACAGATGGTAAATTCTCACCAGCCTAGTACACTTCCTTCTCAACCTCTACCAAATTCGAATAACGTGCTGAACCAGGGCACGTTGATGATAACGTCATCATCAGCCATATCTAGCTTTATTTAGTCATAATCAATTGATACATGCTCCTGCGTAACCGCCACCTTCCTCGTCCACCTTCACGGACAATAGCAAGTGGATTCGCCTTTCGTATCGTCTTCCGCGTCTTATGGTACCAGCAGACGTTGCCTCGCCCGTTCCTCGTCATTCGCCCACAGGAGACCCCTTCATCCCCAGCACCGACCAATCAAAGTCGATGCCCTTTCCTACCATTTGTCCAATTAAATTAGGTCAATTAGGTTTAGTTAGGTCCCCAGATTCTTTTCTCCTCAAAACTCTCAATCAACCCTCAACCTACACGCTCACCGTCATCTCCCTCCGCTTTGGCCACCACTCCGGCGAGGCCCATCTCACACCACAAGCCACCAACTGCTTCGCCACCTACCCCACAATCTCCGCCACATCACCATGACCAAAACCCCTCTCTTATCTCGTTGTTCCATCCATCCAAACACCCCATCGAACAACCCCACATTCTCCGACCTTCTTCGCATCTGCTACTTCCACACACACTCTCTCGCCACATGCCACCAACACCTTCGCCGCACCATTGCGATCTTCCTGAGCATTTTAACCAAGGTTTTTAGCCTATATTCTTCATTTCAGGTCACCACCGGAGCTCCACCGCTGCGGTTTATCTCCAACATTGTTCTTCAAGGTCCAAGTCACGTTCGCCTTAGGTCACACCATCAGGAAATGAGGGCGACCTCCAGGACCCTTCCTAGGTCCTTGATTGGGGACACCAACCTCAGTAGCCAAGCCAATTGAAGGTGTCATCTGCAGACGCATGTGAAGAAGACGTGGGATTTAGTCCCACATTATTAACGAAGGAGTGCGTGATAGCGCATTAAGTGAATTTGTCACTTGGCCTTAGTGCCTCAAGACACATGGGGGTGAGGTCCCCGCTCACCTACACTTAACCCGACCCACCTAAGCCCTATTCACTCAACTGAGACCCACACCCGCAGCCTTGGACCCGGGTGTGCATACCTGATTACCCGGACATCTGAGAAAGAAGAGAAGGAAAGGAAAGAAAGAGAGAGCAGGGTAGGGGAGTTTGCTCCTCTGTGCGTTAGCTGACACTTAGTCGTGAGAGATGACCCTTGTGCTCTCTGAAAGGAGAAGGAGAAAGACTTGAGAAGGAGAGGAAGGGAAGGGATGAAGGAAAGAAGAAAGGGAGCTGAAGAAGAAAGCTCTTTATAGAGCACTGTAGCAACGACATTTAAGTCGTCTGATTTGCCAAAGAGATGTCTAATTACTATAGCATTCAAGCTACTGTTGCTTTATTTGATATAATTGATAGTTGGATGCATGCTTAAACTTAAGACGGATATAAGTGGTGATTCAAATCACCATTGTTTTTTATCCTCTTATCTTTTTGTCCTCATACTCTTGAAATACATTGAGCTCATTTACAGATTAATATTCATTGAAATATCATTATAGTGCCTCATTCATTATGCTCATTTATATATTTATTTTGATTAGCATGTGAATTCCTATTTGCTCCCTATGTTCTAAGTTGGACTTCACTTCTAAATATTCGAGTTATAAATTATATTTGTTGAAGAGCTATTTAGGAGACTTTAATCTCCTGAATAGCCCGTTCAACATGCGTTATGAACCCAAATCAGGGCTAAGCACATTATGTTTATCAGGCCCCTTCTACTCCATCGCCTAACGGGATGGAAGCTTCAACTTCATATTCCAGGTTTCAGTAGCAGACACCTATTTTGCCTAACCCGAACCAAATTCAAGCAGGAAAGAACTCCATCACCACCTGTAGTGGCAAAGCAACACAGGACCCACCATTTCCTAGCCACGACCAGCCTGATACTGCAAATCCCAACCCTAGATTGGTAATCCAGGACACCCCTACCCCAGATAAAGAGCATGAGCCAATCATAGAGGAACAAACTGAGGTTCCATTTCCTGAACCTTGACCAAGGGAAAGAGGAAACCCAAGATCGTGGCACTAAAGGAAGACCTAGTCAAGCTCTTTGAGCAGGTCCAAATAAACATCCCCTTGATAGATGCGATTCGCCACGTACCGGCTTACGTGAGATTTCTGAAAGACGCATGTACACCTAAGCATAAGCCGTGAACCAAGGGTGAGAATCCAATCATACTGTCGGAGCAAGCCAGCTTCATCATTTTGAGTAAACTCCCGCCTAAGGCAAAAGACCCTGGTACCCCTCTGATCTCCTACACAATCGGTGATGTATAGTTTGATAGAGCTTTATTAGATCCAGGAGCTTCCATAAACTTGATACCTACATCCCTACTAGACCACCTTGAGGAATTTGAGATCAAACCGACAGAGGTGACTTTGCAATTAGCAGATCGATCCATCAAGTCACCTAAAGGAATTCTTAAGGATGTTATAGTTCAGATACATGGATTCTATTTTCCCATGGATTTCATCGTATTAGACATGGATGCTCCTGAGAATTTGAAAAACACACCAATCATATTAGGGAGACCATTCCTGGCCACAGCTAGGGCCAATATCAATTGTGAAGAGGGCCAGATCGAGTTGAAATTTGGGGACAAAACTTTGAAGATCGATATCTTTAAGGCCCAAAAAGGAATCAACTGTGGGGCTATTGAGCAGATCTGCGATATCGAGTCTGTGGTTGAGGACCAATTCATAAAGGAAAACCCGATTATTCCTGGCATTCAACCACAAGAAGATCACAACCCACAGTTAAAGAAGCCTAGTCTTGACGTAGATGCACCTACAGCTCCTACCTTTACTCCTGAACCCCACCCTGAACCACCTGTTGTTGCTAACAACCCTGTTATGGAGTTGAAGCCCCTCCCTGATCATTTAAAATATGCCTTTTTGGGTTCAAATCGCACATTTCATGTGATCATCAATTCCCGACTTACCTTGGATCAGGAAACGAAACTGATTTTCATCCTCCAACAGCATCGAAGAGCCATTGGATGGACTCTCGATGACTTGACTGGTATCAGCCCTTCGTATTGCACACACCACATCTACATTGAAGAGGGCTCACGACCATCCCGTGAAATGCAGACATGTCTGAACCCAAATCTGCAGGATGTCGTCAAGAAAGAGATCATTAAGTAGCTAGATGCTGGGATCATCTATTCAATCTCTGATAGTCATTGGGTGAGCCCAATCCAGGTTGTGCCGAAAAAGGTAGGGCTCACTGTAATCACGAATGAAACCGAAGAAACCATCTCGACCCGCATTGTGAACTCGTGGAGAGTTTGCATTGACTATAGAAAATTAAACGCCTCCACGGAGAAGGACCATTTCCCACTGCCTTTTATTGACCAGATTCTCGAAAAACTGGCGGGAAATTTGTTCTTCTGCTTTTTGGATGGGTACTCCAGATATAATCAGGTGGAAATTCATCTAGAGGACCAAGAAAAGACCACCTTCACCTGCCCCTACAGGACGTATGCATTCTGTAGAATGCTTTTTCAGCTTTGCAACGCACTCACCACCTTTCATCGGTGCATGCTAGCCATATTTTCTGATATGGTAGGAGATTACCTTGAAGTCTTCATGGATGACTTCTCGATTTTTGGGGAATCTTTTGATGATTGCCTCCTACATCTGGTCTAAATCCTCAAGCATTGCAATGATGTGAATCTAGTTCTTTCTTGGGAAAAGAGCCACTTCATGGTTCCTGAGGGTATTGTCCTGGGACACCTCATCTCTGAGAACGACATTCAAGTTGACCAAGCTAAGGTTAATTTGATTTCCAAACTACCTGTGCCTAGCTCAGTCAAGGACATCAAATCTTTTCTGGAGCACATCAATTTTTACCATCGATTCATTCCTAATTTTTTGAAAATCGCACGCCCCTTGACTAATCTCTTGTCAAAAGATGTCCCATTTGAGATCACCGATGAGTGCACTTGAACATTTGAGAGCTTACATGACCAAGTCACCCAAGCACCTATCTTGAAATCCCGTAACTGGTCTCAGCCATTTGAGATCATGTGCGATGCATCTGACTATGTAGTAGGTGCAGTGCTTGGGTAGAAAATCAACGGGAAACCTGTGGTCATCTACTACGCTAGCAAGATGCTCAACGAGGCTCGGCATAACTATACAGTTACTGAGAAAGAGCTGCTAACTGTAGTATTTGGCATGGAAAAATTTCGATCATATCTCTTGGGTTCCCACGTTATAATCTACTCAGATCACATTGCAGTGAGACACTTACTCGCGAAGAAGGATGCAAAACCTTGATTAATCCGCTAGATCTTGCTGTTACAAGAAGTTGATCTCGAGATTCACGACAAAGCGAGAAAACAGAATATGGTAGCTGATCACTTGTCTCGCCTTCCTTCTTCTGTTATCGACCCTTCCGGACTAATCACGGAACATTTTCCGAATGAGCACCTCCTGACTATTAGCGCGAAACTTCCCTAGTATGCAGATTTGGTGAATTACTTGGCATCTCATCAGATCCCATCTGATTGGCTAAAGGCCAAGAAAGACTAATTGCTTTCTGATGCCAAGTACTACATCTGGGAAGACCTGTACCTTTTCCGCATTGGTGCTGATCAGATTACGAGACAATGCGTGCCAGAAGCAGAAATACATGACATTTTGTCCTTCTGCCATGACCAGGCCTGCAACGGACACTTCTCTGGACATAAAACCAATAGTTAACTCCTGGAAATCCGTTAACCTAAGCCCAAGAATTTCGAGCTCATCAAGCTTGTTTCCAAGCTTGAAAGCTCTCCCAATGGCCTATAAAAGACCCACATGGACAATCTCACCTCCTTAGCAAGTTTTTGAGCCAAAAACTCTCTTCTTTCCTCTACCTCTGGCTCGCTCTGAGCTTGCTCCAACAATCTCCTACCTCCGGCATCTTCGCCCATCGCCACATACCATAGGTGGTTGATTCCAAGTCCCCTCGTCTTTCCGCACCTCACCGTACCAGCGAGGTGCTTCCTAACCCTCCGTCGTCGTTGTTCCCTCTCACCGGAGCATTCATCTCCTCCGACACTGGCCATACCAGACCCAACGCCCCCTCTACTCATCTTCGTTCAACAACTAGTTCGTTTGACTCCCTAGCATTAGCTCATCATCACCGTGCCACCACAACACCATTTTGATCGCTATTGCACCCGATCCACCTCTATCTTCCACCTCGCCGGTGTACCTTCGGTGAGGCATTCCAACTGCCACAGACTACAAAACGCCACGCCACCGCATCCGCAAGCATCGCCTCGCCTCACTGAGTAAAAGCCCTAAAGAAATTTAGGGTTTAGCTCTCTCTATCACCTCACCCGACACATCTCACCTCGCACCACCTTCCTGAGGTCGGTAGACCTCCATGCTCACTCACTCGACACACCACGGCCACCACCACACCCACCGTGCTCCGACGAATCTTTTGAACATATTTGACAGGGCCAATAGGCCATATTTTCTTTTCAAGTACTCGTTGTCGCTCCGCCGCCACCCTCGAGTTCTCCAACCACGCATTGAGTTCTCCGATCAGATCTGCTCCAAGTCTTCGTCCCAGGCAGCGCAGAATACCTCTAGGAACATGTCCAAGCTTCCAATTGGGAGCAAAAAGTGCTCATATTGCTTCAATTGAGTGAGTCTTCAGTAGCTCCTCGCACGCAAAATAGCCGTGGGATATAGTCCCACCTCAGAAGTGGGAGGGCTTTAGCAAGTGAATAAATTGGATTTGTGAAGAGAGCTTATCGCCCAAGTCACCGAGGGTCGGGTCCCCGCTTCACACGCCTCCTCGCACCTTCACGCCTCACCCGCGATCACGTACGCGGGTCTGGCCCCATTCAAGATCCAACTACCCGATTAGTTGGGTTGAGAAGAGGAAGAGAAGAAAGAGAGAGAGGAAGGGGGGTTTGCCTCGCTCTCTAAATCTCAACACTCAGCCAATTTGGAGGCTTCGTGCCTCAGTTGTGCTGTGCTATGCCTCTCCCTTGAGGCTTGATGAGAAGAAGGAAGAGGCCCTTGAGCCTCTTAAAGGCACTGAGCTAGGTGTCACTTAAGCCGTCTAGGCTTCATCTCTATCGTCTGGTGCATTGGTTCTGCTGGTTCTTAAATTGAGATATTCTTGACTTATATGATTCTGATATTTGAGTGAGTTGTGAAGCTTAACATTGTAGGGTAATTTGGTGATTTAAATCACAATTTTACCCCATTCTTTTTGCACATTGCTACTAATTCTCTTATAAATATCATTCTTGCATGGAATTCTCATTATAAATTGCTTATATTTCTAATTTCATTATGATCTTTGAGATTAATTGCAATACTTGCTCACTGCATTTGACCTTGGCCTTCATTCGAGTTATAAATTTTATTTGTTTTCGCTCTATTTCGGCTATATTACAACGAAGCGATCTTCTAAAACACCGACTTAGCCTGTTAACAATTAACATTGTATGTGAGGGTTTGTAGATAAATAAGCTATCATTTCTTTTCTTATTATATTAATCCATTTTTATTTCCTCTCCTCAACGGCTGCAGTAACAACGTCCTTTACTCACTTCTTCGATGGCAGTGAAATAAGGATCTGGTCGAGGCAGCTACGGTTACAAGAAGAGGAGGAGGCAACCATGCTCGGCAGGCCTTCATCCCTTTCCCTATTGTGCAGAGAACTTAGCTTCTCATCCGCTTCTTCACCACCAACCTCAACCGCAGTGGAGCTTCACCACCGTGGGTGTGCGGGGTGACAACCCGCACCGCCATTGCAGAGCTCTGCATTATAACCTCACCGTGCCACCGCCTGACCACCAACACCACATCCCCCTGTCCACGGTCATCCTCACCACCACCAACATCTCCATCTTCTTCTTCATTCTTCCTCTTCCTCTGTTTCTCCTCTATTGGTGCTAGAGCACCACGATCATTTGTTTTGATGATAACAAAACACGTGTCATTTAACATTTGCACTTGGAGTCTTAGATTTCAGGTCAATTGCAAATGGAGACATGATTAGATGAAGTTCGAGCTCGCATCCAAGATGGATTGGAGGAGCTTGATGGAGAACAGAAGAGATTCGCAAGGAGCGATAGATTGAAGAAGGAAGGAGATGAAGAATAGGATAGATTTCCTTCTCTTGTACTCCTTGTATTTTTCATTTCTTTTGTTGCTCTTTATTTTTGTTACATAGATTCTTGTTAAAGAGCGTCAAAGTACCCTAATAGTAGTCCTAGGAACACCGGCACAACCCTGGGATTCTTAGTTTTCTGTAGAAAACTTAGAAAACCAATATAGGGTTCAAACAGCATTTCCAGACGTCTAATTCCAAAATCAGACGTCTGATAATGTGTTTTAAAACGTCTGACTGTTGATTTAGACGTCTGATAACAATTAGCCTGAACATAGAAGTTCTGTCTGATGAAAATCAAACGTCCAGACCATAGTCCAGGCATCTTAGAAGACGTCTGATGAATTTGCCAGACGTCCAAATAGTGGACAGTTGGCTGGCCTAACAAACAATCAAGGATATGTCCGTTAGAGCCTTATCAAACGTCCTTAGGCCTTTCCAGACGTCTGATAGATGACCGTTTTGCCTCGGCTGACCCAAAATCTCTTCTCAGAGATTTCCCAGCCGTTGCACTCTCTTGGAAATCCATTCCCACGAAAAAGTAGGTTTCCAGGCGTCCAGACATAGTGCCAGACGTCCTGTATGTCGTCTGATGGACTTGCGCTAGAACCCTGTTTAGATCTGATTCAAGTCAAGAAGAGACCCGCCCAAAATCAGACGTCTGACCTTATTTTCAGACATCTTAAAGTGATCTTCCAGACGTCTGATGCCAGGATCAGACGTCTAATAAGCCTGTCAGTGCAATCATTGTTCCTGATTTCGGCCTGATTCTCTTGGGCTTTGCTCCCAACGGCTATGGAACCTTTCCTAAGCCTTCCAAAGCCTTCCTAAGGCCTCTATAAATAGAGAGGAATCTCTTGCACAGAAACACACACCTAGATACACAAGAAACACTTTGTAATACACTTTCAAACTCTTTTGTGTCCTAAAGAAGCTCTTGCTCTCCAAGCTCCAGTTCTACATCTTGAGAGCGTCAAGCCTTTGCGCACCCGCTCTCCCGCCGTAGTTCACGAGAGCGACGTTGCGCCGTTGCGTGGCTCACGCACCCGCATCATCGATTCGACGCACTCCTTGCAAAGGGGAGTTTCCTAATTCCTATAGAAGCTAGGTTTAAATCTTTGTTGCCTCTAGAGAACTAGATTTGTTATTTTACTTTGTTATTTGGTTGGGTATTCGCTTTGCGAATTCCCGTCTCCTTCGTGGGACAAAATCCTTCTCGTGAAGAGAAGGGGTTGAGGAACGCTACCCTCGCACTTGTAGCGTGGTTGTAATTGAGGTTGAATCACCCTCGTTTAAGTGATTCGTTTAGTGAATTTTGATCAACTTGGTTGATCAGAAAATCCTAACTCGAGAGGGTTAGGTGGTGGTTTTCACCCGGTTTGGGTTTCCACCTAAAAATCTTTGTGTACATTGTGTGATTGTATTTTGTGAGATTGTTTATTATCTTTTCCGCATTTTTTACGTCACGCTGATCTCACCCCCTCCGAGTAGGGAAGAATCTACATCCTCCACCTCAACGAAACTCACCACCACCATCACCAATAGCTACCTCCTTCACACGCACACAGCGTGCCACTACCATCCTTCTCGCGCGCACGCACCTCCCATGCACGGCCAGCAGCACGCCCAGGCCCCTCTCGCCACGCCCGCAGCTATTGTGCACCACCATCTCATCAACCACGCACCACCAACTCCTCGCTGCACCTCCAGCCCACACGTGACCAGCGCCCCTCCGCCACGCCATTACACACACCCGCATCTCCCCTTCCACATGCAGCCAACAGTGCACCCGCGTGCACGACCGCACATACCACCAGTAGTAGCAGCCATCTCCAGCGCCTCCCCTCACGTCACTTGCATCTCCTCTTCCTCCTCACTCCACGCACTGCTCGCCACTGTTGCACCATACCATCCACGCACAACATCAAGGAGCAATGCTCCTTCCTGCTCCCACAACCAGCAGGAAGAGCTCCACCACCGCCACCCATCTCCGCTTCGTTCGGCCAACTCCAGCCACGCGCTCCTCGTCACAACCACCATCGAATGCGGCGGAAAGCAGCCCACCTCCAGTGAACTCTTCACGGCCGACCACCACTTGTCGTGTGCGCACAAGTGATTTGAAGGGAATCCTCTGTTTCCCTTTGTATTTCTTTTTACAGGATATGCCATTGCCAAACTCAATTTTTTGGATAAAATTATTTGAGTGAAATTTTAGGTGTTCCCCTTTGTTTTCTCATAATTGCTAAATCAGGTTGTGCTTTCATTTAAACTCAAATCTAACTTGGATTTTGGCATTGTTTCTTGGTGATATTATTTGTAAACAATTGATTTTGACTTTTGCGAGTTTTAATAGGCTATTGCCTCCCTGTAGATACGACCCACTCCTAATTGAGTGGTTATTTTAATTATTTTGATTAGCAGTTTTCCACCACTTTGATACTACTTCGACGCATCATTTTATGTGCAAAACAACAATGAAAGCAAAAATCGTCTTTTTAATTTTTCTGTATTTAGAGACTCATTTGATTTATGCCTAGATAACTTGACCAAGATTATGAGAAGATGTATTGAGGTTAACCTAGTACTAAGATGGGAGAAGAGCCATTTATGGCTCAAGAGGGAATTGTACTAGGTCATATTGTATCAGAAAGAGGAATGGAAGTTGACCGGGCCAAGATTGATTTAATCTCTAATCTTCCACCCCATGGCTCGGTGAAGCAAATTAGATCATTCCTAGGATATATTGGATTTTACAGAAGATTTATACGGAATTTTTCTAGGATCTCCAAGCCTTTCACTAACCTTCTATCTAAAGAGACCCCTTTTGATTTTAATGAGGGATGCATCCAAGCTTACTCAACCTTAAAGGATGTGGTGACCTAAGCTCCAAGCCCCTTATTGGTCCTAATTCTTTGAAATCATGTGTGATGCTTCAGATTTTTCCATAGGGACAGTCATGGTACAAAAGAAAGATAAGAAACCCATGGTGATTTATTATGCTAGCAAAACATTAGATGAGGCACAAAGGAATTATACAACTACTGAGAAGGAATTGCTAGCTGTTGTTTTTTGACTTCAAAAGTTTAGATCTTATCTACTTGGATCCCCCGTGGTGATTTACACTGACCTCTCAGCCCTACAACATTTATTGGCTAAAAATGATGCTACGCCCAAGTTAATTAGATGGATGCTACTCTTACAAGAATTTGACTCAGAAATAAGAGACAAAGCCGAGGTACAGAATGTTGTAGCCGATCACCTTTCCAGACTTGACCCGGAACACATCAGACCTCCACTACCTATGCAAGGTCACTTTCCTGATGAACACTTACCTTTGTATGCTGATTTAGTCAATTACCTTGTTGCTGATAAAATCCCAACTGATTGGACTAGACAACAAAGAGATAAATTCCTATCTAAAGCAAAGTATTATAACTGGGATATTCCTTTGTTATTATACTCTATGCTGATCAGATCATCAAAAGATGTATCCCTGAGTCCAAAATCCAAAGTGTGCTCTCTTTTTGGCATGATTAAGCCTGTGGTGGCCATTTTTCGAAAAAGGAAACAGCTGCAAAGATCCTGTAGGCGGGATTTTATTGAACCACCCTTTTTAGAGACGTGCATGATTTTGATAAAACCTGCATCAAGTGCCAATCATTAGGGAGTATGACTAAAAGAGACATGATGCCCCTTAATCCGATCTTGATTTGTGAAATCGTTGATGGTTGGGGAATAGATTTTATGGGTTCCTTCTGACTGAGAAATTTTTCTCTTGTTGCAAATAATAATAATAATGATAGTGATGTGTCAATAATGTGTCGTCATAACGTAAATCATGGTGGAAAAATCCCAATCAAAGTAAATGTCAAACTTAATATGCATGAGTCAATTGAATCACAGATCGTAAATATCGAATGCAATAATCAGCAAAGTTGTTCATGTCAAAGATGTAATCAACTCAAATATGTAGCATATTAAATAACCACGAATAAAGTAATGCCGTCCCCATAGGGAGGCAAATGCGCATATAGGTTCGGTATATGAATATAAAAATGATAACAATGATTTCAATAGTCAGAGAAAAATCAATGAACTACTAAAAGGAAAGCAAGCATAGTAAATCACGATGGATGTGGAATCGCAGTGAGAATACGTGGTTGCGGACGTAGTGCGATGATGGGGACGAACGTGCTGTCACCATGCTCGCTTGAGCATAGGCGATGAGGATGGAGTCGATGCTGTCACCATCAACCGCAGTGGTGTAAGGTCACGAAAGTGGGCAGTTGTCGCAGTAAAGGAGCTCGCAACCATGGACGCTATCGAGGAACACACGGTCACGATGCAAAATCGTGGTGGTGAGATTGCAAAGGTCAAAGATGCGAAAGTAAACATGGTGTAGACGCAGTAGAGGCTAGTCACGATTGAGAGGAGTGCTCGTGATTGAAGCGTCGAGGGTGTGGTGGAGAAGCGAAGCACAATGGAGCTGCTACTGTGGCCTGAGGTTGAGAAGGTAGAGGGCATTCTCAGCCTCCTGTCGTGGTCTGCCGTGCATGGAGTAGGAAATGGAGGAGTGATAGCGGTCTAATTTATTACCCTAATTTGCTTATTTTAGGGTAGCTCCTTAATAAAACCATGCACTTAGATTGTAAATGCTACATTTATAGCATGCATGCATATTCTATGCATTATGTTTAGTTTAGACCTAATTATCTAATTTTAGTCTTTTGTGAATAATGTAGGTAAAGGACCTAGATTGACTTGGAGCCATGCAGAATAAAAGCGGGATAAAAGATGAAGCTACAAAGCTAGGAGATAGTTGAAGACCAAGATTTGATCAAGGAAGAAATAAAAATCCAAGTAAAGAAGAAGAGAGAGAGGGACTAGGATAACCTAACCCTACCCTTAGAACCTTAGGATACCCTTATCACAACTCCTATCCTTATGATAGCTCAAATTGGATAAGTGAGCTTAAAACCCAAAATCATGGATAGCATTATCCATAATCATAATCCTTTATCCATAAAGTTGTCCTACTATCCAAGAACCTAACCAACTTATCCTAGAACCAATCCCTAATCCCAAACCTGTTTACGTTCCATGAGCTTACTTAATTGACTTAGTATAAGTCAATTGCGTTCAAGGAACCTAATTAGGACCTAAATCCAAACCCATTTGACCAAGCCCTTAACCAATTGGGTGTACTTACACCTAATTGAGTTCACCCCTATCTAGATTAGGATACCATAGATCCAATTAGGTGCACATCTAATACACTTAGTTTAATTAGACCCGATTAGATTAAAGCCTAACCCAACTCAGGTTGAACCCACCTCTACACATGTGCATGCACCCACAACATCCACATAGGTTCACGCACGCACACACACACAAACAGACCCATATCCTCTTTGCTTAGCCCCTAAGCAAAGAGGCCATCCTCTTAGCCACCCAACAAAGCAAAGATTTTATCTCTTGGATCTTTCTTATGAAAGATCTAAAAAGATCTAAATAGATAAGATCCTTTGAGAACCAATCTCCACCTTAGATCCCTCATCCTATGGCTCCCCTTCCACCACCTATGGCTAGCCATGCAACATCCCAAAACCACCACACATGGCTGGTTATGAGTTGTCACCTAGCCACCCTTGGATGGAAATCCAATAATTATCTTACCCTTAGATTAAGTGTCCTTTTTGCAGCCCTTAGATTAAATCCAAGGGCCATAATCCTTTCTAACCTTCTATAAAAGAACCTACCCTAGCCATAGTTTAATTCAGACTACCATGGTACACGCCCCTTCTCTCTCTACATCATCTCTCTCCAGTCGTGGTGCTTGCTGTTGGAGAGGCAGGAGGCAAGGGTCGCGGTCGCGAAGGACGACAGCAGCAGAGGAGGTGTGGTCTGCTACGCAGGAGAACGTGGTGGTCGGTGGGGCCATTGGGTCCCAATTGGCGTAGTCGAGGGAGGAGGTTGAGGCGCGGTGGAGCCGAGGTCGAAGGTCGTCAGTAGACTTCGAGCCCGATCGGTCGCGGTGGCATGGCTCGCGGCCGAGGCGGTGAGGGAGGTTGAGGAGCTTCACGGGGAGGGGTGGAGGTCGGAGAGCATGGTCGCTACTGTGCGTGCAGGCGTCGAAGGTGGAGCACGGTGGTGGTGTGGGTCGCGAGGAGAGTCTGCTGCGAAGGTCGCGATCGTCGAGGGCGCGGTCAACGGAGCCGAGGCGGAGGTCGCAGTGGAACCTCCGATCGTTGCTGGGAGGAGGAGCTGTTCTGGAAGCGGGAGGTCGAGTCCTCTGTTCGGGTTAAGGGAGAGGTGGAAGAAGACGAAAGGGGGTCCCCGCAGCCCTCCCGTGCGTACCCTCCTCCCAAAAAGAGAGCAGGAAAAAAAGAAAATAAGGGGTTCTTGATGAGCGACTGTCGCCAAATATAAGAGAGAGAGATTCCGACGAAAGAATAGAAACAACCAAAGGATTTAAGAAATTTCTTATTAATTTCCTTACATCGAGAAAAATTTCTTTTCAATTTATTTTGGTATCAATTAAAAATATCAAGATGACATTCCCACTTCTGTATCTCAATTAATCCCGCCAAAAATCTACACACTTAAATAATGTATTATGCTCAAGAAGTATAATAGCTGTATAAAAAAAGAAAAATAGAAACAGTAAATCAGGAGTTTATTATTTTTTCAACAAAATGCATGCTCGTAAATCACTAAAATCTGTAAATTAAATATTTTTAGACGTAATTATAGTCCATTAAAGTGAACCTGTCAAATATTCTCATGCCTAAGTTTTGCTAGTCTTAAGTAAAATCATATGAAAAAAACCAAATCTTTAGACCAAAATTTGTCGTCAGGATTCCTCATCGTACCTCACCACTAGAGACTAATTTGAAATACTATCCCTAAGCCTTAAGGTATTTAAGTTTCGATCAAGATACAGACCTAATCGGCTTTAGCTTTGGGTCTTTAACGAAGGTTTCTGAGGCCCCAAAGCCTGCCCAAGGGTTTGTTGACCCTAGAGATTAAAGTACCCATGCGCTTGTGCAAAAGGTCCAAGTTCAACTTGCCAGCGCATTTTTCATAACAGAGATGGAGATAATTTTGAGATTTTTCTATTTTTATATTTTTTGTGAATCCTCTAAATCTAAACTCGAATTAGCTCTCAACACGGTCTATGTCAGATTCCTTGTTGCCATCATCGATCCTCGAAGGGTCTTTGGAATTCGATGCTTCGAGATAACACCGCCCATGACAACCTCTAGAACCCTTGTAATCAACACTTCATGGTAGTGCCACCCGTGACATTCTTTAGCTAATCCAAGCCCTGGCTATTGACATTTCGAAATAATGTCAGCCATGGCACCTAAATAGCATAATGCGCTTACATGTCCCTAGTAGGATATTTAAATATACTAAGAGACAAGCACCGAGGGGATAACATGTTATAACGCATCCTCAAGGGGAGTATTTACTCCTCTCATGCAGCGGGAACTCTTCTAATCAACTTATGTTTTCGAGCCTTTCCTAAGTCAAATTTTCAAGAAAATCATTTTTTTTCAAACAGAGGAATTTTTCACATTACTCTTCATTAAGCTCACTGAACCAGACCAGTGTGTAAGATATGAGTGCTTAAGTTACCAAGACCCACAGACAAAAGGACAGATAAAGAGGTCAGATATTTCTTAAGCATTAGACTACAGCTTCGCAACTTCCTCAACCACTTAAAAAATAATCCATATCTTAATAAATACTCGAATTTTGAGCCAAACAGGCCCTAGAGGCCTAAAGTCAGTATATCTCACTTATCTCATAAGGTTTAGCACTTCAGGTCTTAATTCATTAATCATTCCAGCCCAAACTTAGGTAGACTCTTCCAAAATCAAATGTTGGAACTAACACAATTTTGTTCCTTTTCTCTCTCTGTCTTTCCCTTCTTTCTTTTTTTATAATGGAACTATCTATGAACTCCACAAGTATGCAATTCCTATCCCTAAGTATTATCATTATCCCCCCATGCCTACAATGTACAATGTCCTCATTACATGTAAAAGGGTAGATAGTACCTGAAGAAGAGTTGGGCTTCCTCCCAACAAGCCAGACGGGCAATTCCTGCAAATCGAGGTATAGAAAAGTAGAGAGACTCGAAAAAAATACGTAACAAACCTAACCCAATGAATAGGTAACCCAAGATGTTGGCAAGCTGGTGGTGGAGAGTGATGCCAAATGCTCTCCAGATACAAGTGAAAATAGGGTACTCCTAAGCCACCTGCGGAGGTCTCATATAATACTCATGAGTAATGACTTTCGGGAGTGTAGGGAGAGGAGACAATGGCTCCTTAAGCAAATGTGTGTGGGAAAGAGAGGGTGGTAAGAGGAACACCCTAAGGATGATGGACTGACCAGGACAAGCAACAATCCATACTCGCCACTCTACTATAGGATGTATCGATCTAGTTATCCCCCATAAAGTAGAAATGTGAGTAGAGACTTGAGGAAGTTGGTTTCAATGGACTTTAAGTCTCTAACTTGCAGGGTAGTGAAGAGAGTCAAAAATGGCTTGAGAGATTCAGCATTCATCCCCAACAACCATTCCAATTTCTGAATGTCATCGTAGCAACCTTAGTAAATAATTGAATTTCATCATTCCTATCATTGGGGTGTTCATCCTAGAATAGGGCCAAGTGCTCACCTTCCAAATTAGACGAATCAAGGGTGGCCCCCATTTCATTGTCATGTGAAAGTACGTTGGAAGCAATGGGACTTTCCTCAATAGTGACATCCCTGGGTTCTTGTTTAATGCTAAGATCCTACCCCTAGGGTGTATAGATTCTCTCATCAAGAGTATCAATTGCTTCCATTTCTTTCCAATCTTTAAGAGGTTGATCCTTGTAATCAAAACTAGGTAGGGATCCAGATTCGGCTTAATCAGTAACATCCTCAAGGGGTAAGTTATCAAACAAAACATATTCTCCCCTGGAGTCATTGCATATTATGAGTCCAGGCCCCTCAAACTCATTATCATCCTTTTCTATGTTTCTTCCCTCTTGTCCCTTAGACTCAGGAAAATCATCAATGCCAGGATCCAGTACTTCAAGTGTTTCCTCCTCAAAAATTAAATCTTCATGTCCCTGAGACCAAAAATTGATCCAAGACATCTAATTCAGTATCAATCTCATTGGGGACACCTGTGTTGGGCACATGTAAATTCTCAGAATATTGTATGGTAGGTATTAGTTCCCTAAGTGAAGGGTTCGGGTTTTTATTATTGACTCCCAACATGATTCTTTTTGACACCCAAAACTCATGAGATTTATTCACTTCAGAATCACAATCCTTAAGGAAATCTAACTAAGGTGCAAGGTCCTCAAAAGGGTAACATGTAGGCCCGGAATTCCTAGGATGAGGTGTAGATTCCACCTCAAAATCAAGAATGAGAGTTGAGTTGACTATTTGACTATGACCATTTTCATCAAATGTAATAAAGATACTATCATTCAAGTCAAGTTCATCTAATGAGACCATTTTCCCCTTTGATTGGCTCCAATAAAGCTCAAGTAGAAAGTCTAGGGGATCCTCCTCTTCTGGTTGCCACCATTCTACATCACAATTCCTTGAGTGCCTACTCCTTTCAATTTTCAGTGTATCCATGTAGCTCCCCTCCCCCTTAATGCAAGGACTTCTCAAACAACTATTATCGAGTATGGAAGGGTCTACATAATCCTCAAGAGGGTAGCTATACTCCATGATTGAGTCCCTAATGACCCCTTCCATCTTATGGCATCGCTCTCTCAAGGGACATGCATCTAGAGTGGAGGGGTTAGAATCAACCTCAAGGGAGTAAATCTAATGACTAATTTCTTCCTTTAATTGCTGACTTGTACTCAAAGACTCTCCTAAAGATTTCATCATTTCCATCTATTGTTTTTGTATTTCAAACTTGAATGAGGAGAGGTTGTCATTCCTTTCAGGAAGAAAGTTAAGCTCAGGGTTACAGTATCTAGGAGTTTCTGTCCAACCATTAGAATTAAAATTATCCAGGGAGAATGGGTTGGGTTTGTCTAAGGTGTGTGGCATATCAGAGAAGTTGTACCCCACTCCTAAGTTTTGCTCATAATCACATAATTGGGGATTAATCAGACCAATGCTCCTATAGTTAGAGTAGAAAGGATCCCATTTTTCATCAAGATATCCATCAGAGGATGGACAAGTGCAAGTCATGGGACCAGAATCAGGTGTTCAGGGGTGAGGGTAAGAAGTGACGCAATTGTAATCCATTTGAAAAACACACCCCCAATCAAACACAAACCAACGGGACTCTCCTTTTGTTTAAAAATCGATTAGATCTTTAACCCAACCTCCAACTTACCCCTCAGAGTTGTCAAATAGAGTCAAGTTTAGGCTCGTCCGCTCCCACTTTAGTGGTATAAAAGGGTTAATGTGACTTGAGATTCCTAATAGGCTCTTTGGAAAAGAAAAGAAGTCAGTTACATTATCTCTTGGTGGCTAAACAAGTTACACAATCAATTACGCATCCTAAGCCAACCTTCGTTAGTGCCTTACGACCTACTTGCAAAGAGATTTAGCCTCAAATCAAGATTGCTCACCACGAACTCCCCAGGGTTGCGTGATAAGATAGACTTGTTGATGTTGACTAACTCTCTTTGTCGTGCAAGGGGATGAGATAGAAAGAAGTCTCTAGTGTCCCTTAGTGAAGTGCTCACGTGGTGCTCGTGTGCATCACACCAAAAATCAATTTACTTTGAAAAGAATCACACACAAGTCACTTTTGTCAAATCAAGTGTAAATTTGCTTTTAAGGCCCAATTTGATTAATAGTCACAATTTTTAGAAGGCGACACTTAATTAGATAACTTCAATAAAAAATCAGGTGGTCTTTGAATGTAGCCCAGAATGCAATGCATGATCAGGCACTAGAAGCAAAGATAAGAGAATATACCTAACTCCAGTAATCTTCATGCAGGTAACATATGCAATGCAGGTAAAGTAGATCTAACGTGCTACTTAATCACCCCTAAAATGCACGCACCTAAGGATATGCATCTTCTAAGCAGGCAACTTGAGAGTTTTTTTTTTTTTAGATGTATAAGGCAAACAAGCAAGCAACTATACTAAACTAACCACATGCAATGTCAAACCACACAACGGATGATAAAAATCCTACTCACTAAAGAAGTGGGAACAAGCTCCCAAAATACCCCAGAACAGGGGCCTAGAAAAAACTAGGGACACGCCCCCGAAAATCAGTCCCGATGCTACAAGGTCGAGAAAACTAAAATGTAAGCTAGTAAGCTCAGATATTAGATCTCTGTTCACAATTGAAATCTTTTTCAAAAGGATTCGTTGCAGTATTTTAAATCGAGCAAACCTTTACAGATTTTTTTATCCAACTCATAAGAAAATGTGTTTTAAAATATGAGTCTGAGTCGTCTCAGGGAGTCAACTTGGATCGTCTCGCTTTTTCGAATATATATGTTTTTTTGTGGTTTTTGTTTTTTTTATTTTTTTGGTATTTTTAATAATAAGGATAGTAGAAAAGTAATCTAAACTACGATTAATAAAGCATAAAACTAGACACTTAAAGTAGAGGAAAGAGTTTTCTATTTAAATTGCAATGAGAGTTTTTAATGCTAATGATGAAAGAAAATAACAAAGTGGAAGATGCAGTAAAATAAAGTGGAGCCCCAAGACAAAGCCCTGTCGGAGAAGCACAAGAACAGAAGTGAGGATGAATCCAATGGACCACTGTTTATATGCTTCTACCGTTTTTAGAAAAGTATTGTGTCGTAGTATAGTCGATAAAAGCATAACGACGTTTAAATTTATAAGTACTCGAAAAATCGTGAGTTCCGAGATCATTTGCAGGGAGCAAATATGGAATTCAAACTACTAATCGAAATAATGAATAATAAGCACAATAATTAAGGATAGAGATATGTAATGAATAATCCTCAAAAATATATTCAATAAAAATAATGTATCTCAATAATCAATGGGATAAAAAGATAAATGGAAGCTAAAAATGGTGGTTTGAACCACCAATTAATCTCCTCAATTAAGCACAAATCTCAATCAATTTCTCAAAAATATTCTTCAACCATTTAACCAAGAATATCCACGTCAGCTAAGGATTCAATATCTCCACAATGGCTCAAATCAAACATTAGATACTAAGGTTAGACGTCTTCAGTTACCAATCACAGCAGCCAAAGCACAAACCTCTGAAATGCCTAAGTGTTAAGCCTAGAGGCACATTTCCCGCGGCAAAAACCTCTCTCTTTCCTTCTCAATCCAGAACTGGGCCAATAATCAGGTCTGCTAATCGGGTAATCAGGTCAAGTATAGGGACCAGAACGACAAGCATGTGAGGCAAGTGAGGTGTAAGGCAGAGGTGAGTGTGAGGGGACCTCACCCCCTGTATGAGAGGTAATAAGCCGTTATGGCAAATCCAATTTATGTGGCTGTCCATTTTTGCCGTATACAATGTGGGACTAAACCCCTTCGTTCTCTTCACGCGTAGTTGCAGGGGCAAGGCTCCTTGATTGCTGCTGTTGTTGCTGATATGGCCAATTGAAGGCCTAGAAGCTTCTCCAGATGAGTGCACATCTATTCAAGGTGATGTGAGGTCGAGTGATGGCCAAGGGACGATAGATGGAGGCAGAGTGGTCGATGGCGAAGACATGAAGACAACCATATGGGCTTTAAGCCCCAATTAGATAGCTTATTAGGGTCACCGTGTGTAACGACCCGATTCCCGAGTCCCTACGAGACCCGAGAACCGGACCGACTCGACTAACCCCAAGACCCAGTCGTCCAACGAGGAAGTAACCAAAAGACAGTAAAATAAACCACATTCAGCATGAATATAACTAACAGTAAGAAAGTACAGCAGTAAGGAAAGAAACTACTACAGTAGGCACCACCACAACAGTAAAACAACATTTATCATATAACAAAAACTGCAGGTAAAGAAGGTACAGCGGAAACAGAAACTACTCAATAGAACAGAAACAAAAAGGGGGTACAAAGCTGTGGTAACTCTACTGGACCCTACTCGGCCCAGCGTCCTCTGCAGCCGCCGACCCTGGCTGCTCAACACCTGGTCCTGAAAAAGGTAACGAGTGTAACACGTCAGCAAAACGCTGAGTAGAGTGGCAAACTAACTAAAGGCAACAGTAGAGTGTACAGTAGCTGTTATGTTCTATTACTTCCTTTATTTACATCTTTCAATTTTTCTCACTATTTCATTTACTTCACAGATCCTTTACTTGATCTCGGATGTCCTCGTGGGATGATCTTGATTGCAGTCTTTTCCAAAAGTAGAAGTAGCACGTGGTGCTCTCCTGGCCGGGAGAGTCCCCCGTGGTGATCCTACCCTCAGTCAACCACCCCAAGGTCACTGACAGACGTAACGGTGACTACGGCACGCGCGATAAACGCACAGGTAGCTAACCCGCACTGGCACGCGGTCAGTCGTTTCCGTCAACGGGTGCGCCCAAAGCACAGCACGGAACCAGGGCAGAGCCCTCTCAGTAACAGGGGTCCAACCCCTCCACAGTAACCAAACCGGGGCCTTGCCCCTCCACAGTCCGCGCACCCTCGCTTGACTACCCTGGTTTGCCCTAGTGGGCCTAACAAGTCGGTGAAGGAGGCTAGCAGAACCCCAGGGCCCGTGGGGTAGCTAGTACTCTCCTAACACTACTAGCTCTCCTCGGTACTACGTACACGAGGGCCAACAAGTCGGTACAGAGAGGCCAAGCCTAACCCCGGGTCCCTGGGGCGGCTGGCCCCACTCTGCACTAAAACAGGTACAGGTACTTCCCTTGGTACTGCGTACCCAAGAGACAGTACAAACTACATCTCAGTTCCATTCCTTTTCTTTCCAGGAGTTCCACTCCTAATTCCCCGTAGGGTTCCAGCTCTTTATCTCAGAACATCATATGTTTCACTTTCCAGATTCACGTTCTCACATTCCATGATCTCAAACATGATTCTTTATGCATAACAGGCAGCTGTTAATTAAATTTACAGGCAGCTTTATATATATTCCTTTCCATTTTTCCAAGACTGCAGTAATATACATTCCACTAGTTTTTCCATCCTAGGATTCATGCCATATCCTAGGATCTATCATACAATCTAGTTTTCCGGCCCTAGGATTCATGCAACACCTAGGAGCTATCATTCCATATATTTCTCATTCCTAGGATTCATGCAATGCCCTAGGTTCTAGTTATGGTTCCATACTTTAACAGATTTTATTAATACTTAAAGCCACTCTACCAGGTACAACGGGAGTAATGGGGGCGTGATCGGGAATCCCGCGCGCCTCCGCGACTCTCAAGACTGCAACCGAACGAGGTCCTATCACAAGGATCAAACACAAGGAGAGTCTCAAAACAGGGTATAGCTACTGTAGGCGGGTAGAGGAATTAATTCTGAAACGAACGCAACTCGAATCGCGGAAAACGGAGCCCAAACGGGCCCTAAACGGGTCGAGAAAGACAATACTGTGCAAAATCAGACGTCTGGAACTCCTTCCAGACGTCTTAAACGGTGGATCAGAGAATTACCTGTTCGGCTTGGTTCCCCGGACGTCCAGAAGTCTGTGGGGACGTCTTTCCTAGATCCCAGACGTCCGATGGTCACTCCGGACGTCTGGAGGTCACTCCCGCCGTCTGGTACAAATTCCAGACGTCTGATTCGCAAAGATGACGAATCAGTGAACCTGCGCACAGCCAACCCCCCTCCCTCAGTACGGTCAGTCGACAAAAACGAAGAAGAAAGCGGAAACTCACCTTTCAGACGTCTGTATGATCTCATAGACGTCGACCTTGCCGTCTGGATATCAATCCAGACGTCTGATTCTGGAAAATTTTCCAGAATCAGAGCCCTGCTCGGCCTCAGCTCGCGACGCCGCCCGCGTCGCACCTCGCGCGTACGCTGCTCCGCCCGCAGCAAGTCCCTCTCCGCGACGCTCTACGTCCCCTGCGCCCTCCCCCGGCCGGCCAAGCCGCCCCTGGCGAGCTCGCCCTCACGGCAGAGCCCCGCCCTCGCACACCGCAGCTCCTCCGTGCCTACTGCGGCTGCCGCTGCCGCTGCGCCCTAGCGTCCGCTCGCTCTCGCGCACAGGCAGGAGAAGAATGGAGGAAGATGGTGGAGACGGGAGGGGAGGCGCGCCCCCCTTTTAACGCCGCGCGGAGAGGAGAGAGAAGGCGGTCGCAGTCGCCTGCCGCCGCAGAGAAAGAGGCAGGATCGCAGGTCTGCGCGCACAGGCGCGCAGACGAATATCCCGTGCGAGCATAACTGTTCGCCAGACGTCTGTAAAATATCCCGGACGTCTGGTCAGACGTCTGGATGTGATCCCAGACGTCTTTACAGACGTCTGGGCCACCTCCCAGACGTCTTAAAAGACGTCTGGGGCACGCGCTCGTTACACCGTGAGGTGAGGAGTGCGGCGGTGGCTTTAATTTGATGAACAATAATCTAGGTGGCCGGACGAAGTTGGTTAGGGCAGCGGAGAGTGGGTTTGTCCAGTGGGGTTGTGGAGTGAGCGAAACCCTCAATTAGTTGAGGGGTTTTACTCATTGTGGTGTGTGGAAGGTATTGGTGGTGACGGTTGTGAGTTTCAATGAGTGTAGCAACTAGACGAAGCTCGTCGGAGCTTCGCCGACCACAAAGAAATGGAGAGGGAGGCAGTAATTGGTGGTTGAATTAGGGTCCTAAAGAGCTAACTCTAAGCTAGGGGGAGAGAGAGATGAAGGACCTAGTTATGGACGAAAGGGGTGAGAGTTCCACGCTGGCGTGGCTTGCCAAACATGGAAGGGATGAACTTTTCCGGTGGAAGGAATGGTGAGGATGAAAGGGTGAGGAAGCTTTTGCGTTGGTCGGCGAGAAGCTGAGGAAGATATTGGGCCACTTGCTTTGACTGTCAAGTGGCCAGAGAGAAGGGATCAAGGGAGCTTGCCAGAGTCGCGGCGAAGGCGGCCGGAGAAGTTGAAGAGGTCGTTTGTGGCCTAACCGAACTCAGGAGGACGTTGGGAACACGATTGTCTTAAATAGAGCTCAAATTTGAGCTCAAACTCAGAGGAATTCGTGCATTTAGCTCGCAAATTGGCCAAGTCTAAAGCAGGAAATCTCGAGCTTGTTGGAGGTTTTCCTCTTCGAATCACAATTTGGGATTGTATTCATATGGGAGAAGATCCCATGGCAGTTAGTTCCTCCAATTTTGAAGGAGAAACACACGATCAATGCCTTTGTGTTTTGGGTTGGCCGCAAGGACAACGAGAAAGTTAGGGGCCTTTTTATGAGAAACTTGAAACCTACAGGCTTGAGTGTAAGAAGTAGACTTTCTAAGCGCTAAAATGAAAACTAGGTCAAGATGAACTCTGATTGGGTCCAAATTTTGGTGTTAACCTAATTTGGACCCAAAGAATCTAATGGTGAACTTGGATTTGAATTTTGACCATGTTTAACTATATAAATTGCACAGAATCCCAAATCAAAGCAAATTCCCATCTGAATCTCTGTTATAGGTCACATGGGTTCAAATGGTCAAACCAAATGTATCAAACCTCCTAAAATATTTTTCTATGAATTTTAGGTGATTTAGATTAATTTTATCCTGATCAAAACCTTTCCAATTTAAGTAGGGCTAATAATTATGATTTTTAGTCCTATTGTGGTCCTTGAAATGCATGAAGCCTTGATTCGATCAGTGTAAGTAGGAAGCCTACTTTTTGGTCTTTTATGTTCATTTGACCATTAATTAACCCCTGAGAAATCCATTGGTTAATCTACGTTTGTGATATGCTTTTAAAATTACAGAATTAATCTTATTTTCTTGCCTTCTTCTCAAATCAAATCGAAGTAGAATTACGATCTTCAGGCGATCATTTAGGAGCATTTATCTCTTGATTTTGACTTATTCAAGTTATTTATGATGAATGATGGCATTACCATCAACCACCAGAGGCTGGCAGCTACAGCCCTAGGCAAGGGAGACCCACGCCCATGGTGGAAAGGCTAGGAAGGTGGATGGCTAGGAGGGTAGGGAAATGCTTCATTCACTAAGTTCAAGAGAGGGGGGGCCTCAAATGATGGGGGTTTAGGTGTTTTTATAGAAGTGTAGGAAAAATAAGGGTCGTAAGATCTAAATCTAAGGGTTAGGTGTAAGCTAACAAATCAACGGAATGGATAACCCTTGGATAAAAATCCAAGGGTGTAGAGTAGTCTTGGTGTTAGCAAAAGATCTTATCTCTTTTGATTTTTCCATAAGAAAGATCAAAGAGATAAGATCTTTCTTATAATGGGTGGCCAATAGGATAGACTCTTTGCTTAGGGTCTAAGCAAAGTAGCCGTGGGTGCATGTTGTGGTTGTTTCAAGAGATAAAGCCAAGTTCGGAAGGTTTTGTGCATAGGGGAACGTTTCTGGACGTCTAGACACCTTCCCAGACGTCGTACTGGACGTCTAGGACACTGTCCAGACATCTTAAACTAGAGTCTTGGACGTTCGTGTTGGGTTGTGGCCTATGGATGCAATCTAAAGTTGGTTCTATCAAATTGGACGTACAAAGAGGTGTCTGGACGTCCAGACTGGGTATGATCTAAGTTTGAATGTGTGTGCATGTGTAATTGGGTTGAGGAATCTTCTAAATAGGTTAGGGTAATCCTAATTAAGTTTCTAGGCTAAGGATAGGGTATATGATAGGTGGATAGGGGGTATGGATAAGGGTATCTGATATATCCATATTTATTTACATAAGTTATGCCTAACTAATGCTAGTTTAAGGGTAAATTGAGTTGCATTGCATTAGATTAGGTTAGATTAGTCATGTAGCATCATTTTGAAAATACTGCATTTCTAGGGATTCTTATGTAATATTTCTGCTACTTATATTTGGTACATTGATATTTTTGTTTATACATGTGCACGCATCAGGTTTGAAACTAATGGGAGCTTTATAGAGAGGAAAAATTATTTTAAACTCAAATATATGATAAGATTATACCAATTCCCTACATCAAAACCTAATTTAACCCTTACTCGTAGCCTATTTAGGTACCTAATTACCACCAAACCCACCTATCCCGTACCACTCAAATAACCCATGTCAATCCCATAACCTTCCCTACGTGCATCACCTAATATTTCCTCCTATTATTAAAACAAAAAAGTCCATCCTACAATATTTTCTCCCCCTCGTAATATCCCATCCCCAGCCAATTCCCTTTCCAACTTTTCTATCCCAACAAAAATCCCACGTAACATTTTCCACCAAACAAACCAACCCCTCCTATCTACAAATCCTAGCACAATCCTAAACATCCTCCACCCACGTACACACTCTCCGACAAAATCCCCATTCAATATCTCAACAACCGAATTGCCTCCAACAAAAAAATCTCACGTACTCTCACCCTCTCTGAAAATATTCCCGCTCTTTCCCCTCTGCGATCTGGTCTTTCTCCTAGCGGCTACGCCCGCTGTTATTTTTCCCCCTCTCAACCTCACATCCCTTTGTTGGAACCTGCAGATGTTACGCCACTCTCCTCTCGACCCCTCGTCAACCACGCAAGAGCACAGCACCCCGCATCCAACCTCCGTCTCTACATGCATGCTTCCTCCTCCAGCGCTCAAGCTCTCCCCTCCACGATAGAGACATAAGCATAGCACCCTCGACTCTACTCTCAACCACACCCTAGTTTCCTCCTCCACGTCCTCCTTACACTAGCATACTCCATCTTGCACTCGCCATCGACACCGTGGCTCTACTGCTATCGTCTCTATCCTCCTCGATGCCTTCATCCTCACTATCTCACTGCACGATCGCCTCCACAGCAACCACCAGACCATTAGCTCCGTCCTCAACGGCTCGTCATCAACCACGGAGCCCGGCATTGCACCATCGACGCACATCCACACCGCTATGCACTCAGATGAGCATAGCTAGCATCACCCTCAACCTCTCGCTTCCACACACATGTTCAACCGACAACCGTCGATGGAACTGTCCACTTCCGTCACAACTCCACTAGACTCTTCATGAGCTTCTTTACTCTCTCTCTTCCTTTTCTTATTATTTTCTATTTTCTCAATTTATGTATTATTGCGACTCTTGTAATAAAAAGTTCTATTTTTAGTTCTATGTTTCTCCTGCATTAGTTTGTATACTTGTTTCATTTACCTGATTTTATTATTAAAAATGAAATATATATATAGATATATAATTTAAAAAAATAATTGATTTAATTATGTTAGAAACTATCTAGATATCCCTACTTCCTTACGAGGTGTCTCGTACTCTAGACATTATTCTCCTATTTTTTGGAGATGATTTTATAAATTTAAAACGACGTATTTTCACACCTACGACGACAAATTTATCATTATCGAGCTTTCACGGTCAATATCCTAAGATTTTAAGGATAGAGCAAGGTTATCCTACTCTCTCTCTCTTCTTCTTTACTTGGATCTTCATTTCTTCCTTGATCTTGATCTTCATCCAACTCTGATCCAGCTTCTTTCTCCTGTACAGCTTTTATTCCTCAATGCTTCAAATTATTCTAAGTCGTCTTACATTATTCACAAAAGACTAAAATTAGATAATTAAGTCAAAAGAATAAACACAATGCATAAAATATGCATGCATGCTCTGAATGCAATGCACACATTCTAAATGCATGATTTTAGTAATTAAATCTAGATTAAGCTAATTAGAGTAATAAATCAAGCTGTTATCAATCTCCTAATCCGACCAGTACCAAAGGAGAAGCCCTTTGCTACGAGATCCAGATCTCCTTCCATCTCCTCGTGTCTTCTCCTGGGCACGATTGAAGGTCCACGTCGAGGCTCTAATTTATCTATTGTCTCAACCCGTCGATTCCTCGTACAAAAAAATAGATATGAGTGAAGATATTAAATCTTAGAATAAATCAAAAATATAATAAAGTGAATCTATTACATCTATTGCCTACTTGGCAACACACCACTTGATTGGAAATTTTTTTATTTTTTGCAAATAATAATAATAATGATAGTGATGTGTCAATAATTCATTATCGTAGCGTAAAATTATGGTGAAAAAATTTTAATTAAAATAAATGTCAAATTTAATATGCATGAGTCAATATATGTTCATATCAAAGATGTAACCAACTCAAATACGTAGTATATCAAATAACTATGGGTAAACCACGTGGAAGGTAATGAACATGAACGTTCAGCATATGAATATAAAAATGATAACAGTTGGTTACAATAGTAATAGAAAAATCAATGAACTACTGGAAGGAAAGCAGACGTAGTAAATCAGGGTGAATGCGGAATCGTGATGAGAATACGCGGTTGAGGATGTTATGCGGTGACGGAGACGAACATGCTGTCACCATGCTCGCCTGAGCTGAGGCGATGAGGATGAAGTTGGTGCTATCACTACCGACCACAGTGGTGTAAGGTCACGGAAGCGGGCGGTTGTCGCAGTTGAGGAGCTCACGGTCACGGACGTTGTCGAGGACCACATGGTCACAGTGCGAAATCGTGGTGGCGAGATTGCAAAGTTCAAAGACGCGGTAGTAAACGCTGTGTAGATGGCAGTAGACGCTGGTCGCGGTTGAGAGGAGTGCACGTGGTCAGAGCGTCGAGGGCGCGGTGTAGAAGGGAAACACGGTGGAGCTGCTGCTGCGTCCTGTGGTCGAGAAGGTGGAGGGCGTTCTCAACCTTTTGTCACTGTCTGCTGTGCGTGGAGCAGGAGATGGAGGAGGTGGCCAGCGGTCGCGGTACTTGTCGTCGGAGAAGCAGGAGGCGAGGGTCGCGGTCGCGGAGGACGGCAGCAGCAGAGGAGGCGCGGTCTGCAGTGGAGGAGCACGCGGTGGTGGTGGCGCGGTCGAGGTGTTGAGGGGGAGCACGCGGTGGTCGGCGGGGGCGTTGGGTCCCCGTTGGCACGGTCGAGGGAGGAGGCAGAGGCACGGTGGAGCAGAAGTCGAAGGTCGTCGGCAGACTTCGAGCCCGGGTGGTCGCGGTGGCGTGGCTCGCGGTCGAGGAAGTGAGGGACGCTGAGGATTTCCGCGGGGGAGGGGCGGAGGTCGGAGAGGATGGTCGCCGCTGTACGTGCGGGCGTCGAAGGTGGAGTACGGTGGTGGTGTGGGTCACGAGGAGAGTCTGCTACGGAGGTCACGATCGTCGAAGGCACGATCGGCAGAACCGAGGCGGAGGTCGCGGTGGAGCCTCCGGACGGTGCTGGGAGGAGGAGCTGTTCTGGAAGTGGGTGGTCGAGTCCTCTGTTCGGATTGAGGGAGAGGAGGAAGAAGACGAACGGGAGTCCCCACAACCCTCCCGTCCGTGCCCTCCTCCCCAGAAAGAGAGCAGGAAAAAAAGGAAAATAAGGGGGTCTTTTTTTCTTTTTTGTCATCCCCCGAAATTGATCGGCTGCCATTGCCAAATATAAGAGAAAGAGAGATCCCAACAAAGTAAAGTATCAATGGATTTAAGAACTCTCCTGTTAATTTCCTTCCATTAAAAAAAAATCCTTTTCAATTTACTTTTGTGTCAATTAAAAATACCAAGATAGCATTCTCGATTCTCTCTCAATTAATCCTACTAAAAACCTATACACTGTACCGGTATGCTCACGAAGTATAATGATTACATAAAAGAAAGTGAAACATTAAATCATGTGCTTACTATTTTCTTAATAAAATACATGCTTGTAAATTATTAAAATCTCTCTAAATTGAATATTCTGAGGTGTAATTATAGTTCACTAAAATGGATCAATCACCTTCCCACCATCGAACGGCTTCTAGTATATCTTAGTTGGAGTTAATTATGTCTAAAAATGAATTGAAACTATTCCTACTAGGAAAAATGATCACAAGGCTGTAATTGATTTTGGAAGGAAAAATATCTTTTCAAGGTTTAGAATTCCTAAGGCCTCAATAAGAGATGGTGGTAGTCATTTTACAAATACCCAATTTAGATCCTTATTAAAGAAATATGAGGTAAATTATAAGATTGCTATACTTTACCATCCCCAAACCAATAGGCAAACAGAGGTCTCAAATAGACAAATTAAGCAGATATTACAGAAGACAGTGACTTGATAGAAGGGATTGGTCCGTGAGATTAAAAGATGCACTTTGGACTTATTGAACCGCTTATAAAACTCTTATAAGCTTGTCACCTTATAAATTAATTTATGGGAAACCTTGTCATCTCCAAGTAGAGTAGGAGCATAAGGCTTTTCGGGCAGTCAAGGAATGCAATTATAATCTTAATTTGGCTAGTGATCATAGAAAACCCCAGGTACCTAACATTACTAGAAAAATAAGTTTTGGTCACAGTTATTTCGTCACGATTCCTAAAACTGTGACCAAAAGTCATCTATGCTCCCAACCCCACTCTATGCCGTGACAAAAAAGATTGCAGAGATTTGTTTTATATTTTAGCTTTTTGCCACAATTTTTAAAACCATGACTGAAGGATTTGGTCACGATTCCACTCAAAATCATTACCAAAGATGAAATTTCCTTAACTCCCGCCCACATCATATCCTTGATAGAAGGGGCACGCCATCGACCATCTCCTGCCGCCCACATCAACTGCGATGTGGCACCTCCCCTTGACGAAGGTAATAGCAACGACGGCATCCCTAATCGAGACCACCTCAGTGATGAAGGCAGTAGCGGTGACAGCGCCCACATCATCTATGTTGCATCCTTCATCAACGATGGTAGTACCGATGTGATGACACAAGTCCCACCAACTGACGAGATCCAAGTCGTCGTGTGCTAACACTAACATAAATCACCTACAAGATCGCAATCACCGAACACATAATCACAAAATATAAACATAGCTAATAAATAATTCATATTGCGAAATTTAAGGGAACACAAATTTAATTCTAACCGGAAGTTTTACCGTAGTATATTAGTCCAAGGAGATGTACAATGGAAAACTCTTAGCAAACTACCAAGTACACCTGAGTACGGAACCCAAAAATATATCAGTAAAAATTGTGAAAAATAGAAACAACAACAGTAAAAAGCAACAGTAACCAAGCACAAGAAATAATGGGTACAATATTTTTAATTAATCCATTTATTAAGCATCTCACTATCTGGTTCCGTTTTATATATTGGAAGCCCAATTTATTACAGTTCACAATCTATCAATCAACGTCTCAAAGCACAAGATGATTTCGTGTGACTTCTTGCAGCGCAAGATCAATATAAGCCACCCTCCTAGTCGAGAAGATCACTTATACCCACCAAATCGCTACTCTCTATCACCCTAGGGTCATTGCGAAAAGGGGTGATGACTATATCGTATGGTGTGAACACGTACACGCGTTATGTACATTAAACCACAGATAGCAAATGACCCACCCACCAACCAGAAAAGAAACCACTCCAACCCTCAAGCCCTGCAAATCCGCAATCGTAGTTGGCTACTAAGCATAACCAAAGAGTCGTAGGGAGACTAGCAACTCAATAAACCAACCCAAAATCGATCTAAAAAGACCAAAGTTACAACCAAAATTCGACGAATAGCGAGCTGAAGCCAATTATCTATTCCTATTATTTTCCCGAAATATCCATCGTATTATATATTCTATTTCCAGATAACTGTATCTTTCATTTTCATTTATTCAAACCATCTTTAGCAATTTCACATTTTTAATTCCAGAATTAACCAATGTTCACATTATCCTCTACCATATCCGTTTCCAGGTAATTTTCAATTTCTGATCGTGATTTCAATCAAATCATTATTTAATCATTCTGATGATGTCAGTTTTACTAAAAATAAAGTTCCTTTTATACATGTGAGGATAAAGCCATATCCAACAAAATTTCATTGATATATAATTCATTTAATCTGTTGTTAACTCCTTTTAATCCAGCAGTTAACAATTTTACTTGAGTTATTCGCATTCCAAGTCAACGACTTGATTTTTATCATTTATATTTAATATTTCAATACCCAAACAGTAAGAAATATTCAAACGGATTTGACCTAGCAAGAGATAAGAATGCACACTAAACAATGTAATACATGAAGAAAAATCACTATATAGATAAACTGTACAGAAAAGGGGAGAGACTACACTACCTAATTTCACCGGAAGGTTACAGTGACTCCAAACCATGTGCACCAGGTCTAGGGGCAATATCCACGCCCGCCTCAAATTTCGTGCGTGTACCAAGGGCAAGAACAATATCAAGACACGAAAGGAAATAATTTAAAGCATTACAATCTTTTATTGAAAAATTTCACATAATAATTAATTTCCAAAACCAATTTTAAAATTTACCCATGCATATTTTGTGGAGATACGATTTCAACAAATCCTGGAATGTGAAAAACGGACAGCATGTGACCTCAGAACGAATTTGGAGCAAGACCATGCACATATGTCCTTTCTCCATGCACCTCAAGAATCAAAGCAGAATCCGCCCGATCCAACCATACGGATGTGTCCGGCACCCTCGAGAACCCCAATATCGAGTCTTAGATCACCTAAATCCGCCTCCAAATCTCCTAGATCAGTGCAGAATAATCCTGATCGTCAGATCCCCATAGGATAAGGAATCCCTTCACAGGGACTGAAACGAAATATTAAAAAGTTTTTACTTTTAAAATGAAATTTCCTCACCCCTCCAACCTTTCTTCTCCTCCTCTTCCGCTTCTTCTTCTTCTTCTTCTTCCCTGCGATCTCTCTTCTTCGTCTGCAACGACCCAACGACCTCGTCCACATCCTCCACTCAGCCGGCCACCCACCGGCCGCAGCCGGTCACCGCCGGCACCCCGCCGATCCTCCGAGGGCTCCCCTCGACCCTTCCTCCTCCACTTCTCTCTTCCTCCTTGGGTTCTTCTCTCGTGTTGCACCCATGCACACACGTTGAGAAGGACTTCTCCGACCGTCCCCCGTCGACTCCGATGTCCGGCCTCGTCTCCGATCCCCTCTCTTCCTCTCTCGCTGTCGTCCTCCCTCTGCGCATGCATGGAGGACCCATGCACGCCCCGCGTGTAGGGCGTACGTCGGCGGCTTCCTTCTTCCCCACGTCGGTCTTACCTTCCCAGCCGACTGCCACCGGTGCTCCGACGATCGCCGGCAGTTTCCCCCCTCGCTCGTCGGCCTCTTTCTTTCTCTCCTTCGGTTTCTCTTTTCTTTCCCGACCTCTTTCTTTCTCTGCGTCCCACTCTCCCTTTCTCTTTATTTGTTTCTCTTTATTGCTATCTCTCTCCCTCGCTCTTTTTAACGATGCCCACGACAAACAAACAAAAATATCCCCTCGCAAAAGAACCAGATTGAGAAACAACGTCGGCCCCCCACCTCTCTCTCTCTCTCTCTCTCTCTCTCTCGTTCTCTTTCTTGATCTCTCTTTCTCTCTCGTTCTCTTTTTACTGCTCTCCGTCTCTGTCGCTTTCTCTCTCTCTCTCCGTCTCCTTTTATAACTCTCTGAATCGACTATTGGTTTTAGGATAAAAGTAGTATACCTAATTAACAAACAATATTTACGTGATCCCAATATCCACTGCCAATCTTTAATCTTTATTTTATAATAATTATTATTAATATTATCATTTGCTTCTTATTTTATAACCCTCCATAATGTAATTTAAAGTATATTATTTAGTTATAACTACGAGCAATCTCATATTTAACGCAAACGAACTTCGATTTTAGCAAAACATGTATCCTCGAAATCATTACGAGATCAAAAATTCAACAAAATTTGTAAATTTGCAAACGGAGATCATTTGTAAAATGCGATCCTTAAGGCAGATTGTATGCGAGTTTGTTCGCAGTTTACACGTATTTTACACATCTGAGGTCTAATCGCCACACGAAACATACTGTAGAAATCCTCATGACATCAAAAAATTAACAGTACTTTCGAATCATCGATCCAAGGTCCACATTGCAAAAACAAAAAATGCATAGATTTTCAATCTAATTACGAATTTTAAATTCATGCAGGCTTCGATTTGCATGCAAAAAGTGTCGACAGGTTTGTCTTGACACGCTTAGTTTGAAATGATTCGAAAATCCAAGTTTGGGACATTACAACCGATGCCTCCCTCCCATCCTCGAGACCATCGCTTCCCTTCATTTTCCCTACACCACACGCTGTTCAACGAGTCCCTCCCCTCCCCTAACGTTGCACGGCCTCACCTCCACGAAACCACCACAACGTCACCTCGCCGACATTAAGGAGATTGACTCGTTGACATTGAAAACACTTCACTCTCCAGGTTTGTTCGCTCCATCCTCTTCACCCTCTATCTTAATTTCATTGCTCTAATTTTGACACATTAGAGTCAAAAGAGTGTCCATCCTCTATTGGTTTTCTTGCAAAGGAAATGCCAATAGCACTTAAAATTTGAGCTTTTTGTGCATTAAAAATGTCAATAGGAACTCAACAGGTCCTCTTTTGATTTGTGGTTGTTTGCACGATCGGTCGCCTATCTGTTTTTCAGATTTTTTTTTTTTTTTTTTTGCACATGCATAAGAATTTGTAACCTAAGATGGTTGTTTGCCCTTTGTTGGGTGAAGAGGTATTCGTTTTCCAATTTGGTGTTAGTCACCTGGATTGAAGCTATTGCCTGTAACGTAAGATAGTTCCCCTATTTGATTGATGTTTAGCAAATGGCAACAAGATATACATACAAGAGGAAGCAAAGATAAGCATGTGAAAAGAAGAATAAACATGTAAGAATGACACCCTAAATCTCTATGGCAACACATATATCATTAAGAATAGCTTTTAAATGCAGAATTGTCAAGCATGTGAGATAAAGAGCATGCGAGAAGAGAATCCTGTGGACTGCCAATGCATTGCGAAGAGGAAACCTAACTCTTAATTTGGTATTTCATGCTTTTAACTAAAATCAACTCCTGTCTATCTCTGCGAAATGAGCTAAAATTGATTCATAGGAGGGAGCCTAATTGTTAAGCCCCATCCAACAGTTCATTAACTATGGTCTTCATCTTCAGTGTCTTTCTTTTGGTCATTTGTAGATGCCTTAATTTTTTAAATTGTAGGTTGCATGTAACTATTAGCTATCTTCATGTTTTGGGACAGGCAACATAGAAACTATTACATAATTGTCTGAATTTTTATTTTTATTTTCATGATATGGGTAATCTTTATATATATATTTCAAAATATGTAATATATACATGTGTTTTCTTAAAGAATGTGTATCATGAATGCGATAAATGATAGAATATATATATATGAATGGTAGAATATATATTTACATTTATAATTTATGAATGTGAAAAATAATATTATGAATATATTTTTGCAACTGTGACCAATCTTCTTCATTGTTGAGGTACCTATCTTGTAGGTACCTATCATGTAAGTATCCCGTTGCTCTATCATGATCCACCTTGCCTCTTCCCAAGATTTTGAATTGTGTGAGTTCTTAATGTTGCTTTTGACAAGAAAGCCATATCTCTATTTTTCTTTTTCTTTTATTTTTTTTACCTCTTGTGGTGTTTGACTTTAAGTTAATGACATTGATGACATTCGGTTAATGTCAGTAGATTCTCGTGATTGGAACTGGATGTGACGATGGCTCTTCATTATTCTGTTTTTCTTTTCTTTTTCTTTTTCTTTGTGAAATAAGCATGTTCCTGTCAGTTGGTGAACTCTTATTTCTTTATTTTTGCTGAACGAAGATTGCTTCCAGTTTGTTGCACTTGACATTCTTGTTGTAAAAGAAACATCGTAGAAGTCCTGTGATATGCTATGCATTTGAAGTGGAAATTGTTGTTTAAGGGGGGATTATATATTTTTCTCCCGTTGATGAATTCGACCTACTCGATTTGTGGTTGATTTTCTTTGTATACCTTGAGTAAGGAAATTTTTTATTTTGAACCGTTAACAGAAAAATTTTCGAGCTTTGAGTAACAAAATAACTCTTCCATCAATGGGATTTAATGGATGGCAGATGTAAATATTAGATGATTACAAGATTCTACAAAATTGTTAAAGATATGGTTGACTTAGATTTTGTCATAGGAGTAAAGCTATCCATTTTTCAAAAATCTGCTTTAGACACTAAAACATATCTTACTGTAGTGACACAATGTAACCACCTATGCACCCAATAACAGCAACATTTTGGCTGAACGAAATCTACCACTAAAAGGTGAAAATCATGCTCCAATAAATGAGCAGTTAAAACCCCAGAAGACAAGAGAAGGCATCTTTCTCAGCAAAATTAGAATGTGCTGAAAATAGTTTGCGGACCACCTCGGCACTCCCAAGTTACATGGAGGCCACTGAATCTGCAAAAGCTAAAATAAGTGGTCAGATTAGAACATCTTCCATCTTCTACCACCGTAAAGTTGGGCCAGCGGCCAGGTTAGAACATCATAAAAATGGGAATATCTTTTTCATCCTTTAAAGATGGAAATGTCTTGGCTTCTTGTTCATGAATTTACTTCATGTTTTTGTTTCCCTACCTTCTTTGCTAAAAAGCGTTCTGTAAAATTTGGGAAAACTAGATAACTGTCCTAGTTTCATTCGATAACCAAGATATGATTTGCATTTTTAAGTTATACTTTTCAGTGTTGCCCAAGAACCTGTATCAAAATGTTAGACTATTTCCTGTTAACTATAGAAGGCTTGGAAAGCTTTTTAATTTTTTATTGTTAGTTGTCTATGTCTTGCAAACTCAAAGCTTGATTTTGTTCTATTTTTCGTCATGATTATACACAAAATTTATTTGTTTGCAACCAAGCATGCACATTTTCTTAAGTTCACATCATGGACCTTAATATTTTGATTTAATCTGATTGATATTTCCAGTAGCTTGAAAATGTGAACTTTCTACCTGAATGATAACTTCATTTAAAATATGTCATAAAAATTCTTTGATCATGGATAAACATAAGAAATATTGTATAAAGTTTTTTGAAGTCTTTGTTAATAGCATAAGAAGGGAGGTTAAATTATACAAAAAAAAATTCTGAAAAAAATCACAAATAATCGCAACAAATAACATAGGTATTTAGAGAAAAAATCCTTGCTGTAAAAACCTCTATCTAGATCTCCTAATCTAGAATTTTTCCCCTACTCAAGTAGGAATCACTAAACCGCATCACAAATCTGAGGGTGGTGTTCCTCAAAAACAATTCCCCTCTCCTGGACAATCCCCAAGGAGAGTTTAACCCCTCTACTGAGAGGAAACGAGAAACCTATAGCTCGAGCACCCAAATAAACTACCAAAATGAAATAATGTAAATAACCCTAAGAGCCTTGAAGGATATGAAATAGAAAGTAGGCTAAGATACTCCCTTTGCAAACTTATGTGATGTAGAAAATCAGAGTGGAAGTGATGTTTCTCTCAAGAATCTCTAAGAACAAAAGAGCACAATGGAGCACAATAGCTTTAGCATAATAGCTTTACAAAGCTTAGAATAGGATAATAGAAAATATTTAACACTAGAATATTTCTTTTCTTTATTTATAGGCTTAAAGCAACCCTTGGTGGGTATATATAGGTGTAGGAGGTCAGATTTAAGCCTAAGTAGTTAAGATTTGAATTAGAATGGAATAAATTAAGATAAAACGACTATAATGCATTTACTCAAAATCTATCAGAAAAATCAAGTTAGATGTCTGAAAAGACTATTTCAAATGTTTGAAAATAAATCGGGACGTCTGAAAAAGCTCCAGAGAAAAAGTAGTCATTACTGGATTTCACAAGATCAAATACAGGGACGTCTAAACAAAAACTTAGACATCTGAACATATAGTTTCAAACATCTGAAAATTAAATTGGACATCCGAAAAAGTTTCAGGGACAAAGTGATCGTTACTGGAATGAAATTAGACCCAAACAGGGATCTAAAGATAAATGGTCAAACATCTTATTAGACGTCAAGACAAAAGTTTAGATTTTTAAAAAGAATCACTAGACGTCTGAATAAATGCAAGGAAGTCTGATGGCCTACAACGATCCAAAATCAAAAGAAAAACTGATATAATCAATTATGGTAAATTTGATCGTTTGATAGAAAGTGAACGTTAGTCATTTCCAAACGGCTCAGGATGGCAACAGACATCTGAAAAATAAGAAAAAATTATGACCATTGTTTTATTGACGTTAAAGAGATATCACAAACTCGATAAGGCGTCTGAAAGACACTACAAGATGTCTGAAGTAGAGAACAGACGTCTGAAAAACCTACGTGACAGGGTCCAAGATTCTAGACGTGATCCTAGGTTCTAAACAAGATCCTGGATGTTTGAAGTAGATCAGACATCTGACTGAGCAGACTCAAACGTCTGAAGGAATCATAAGACGTCTGAAAATGCAATCAGAAACAAAGTCTAGTTTGCTAAATTAGGAGTGAAGATAGGAAGGTTCTAAAGGTATCCTAAGAATAATGCAAGACTCATTTACATTCTAAAAATGAAATAAACAAATCTAACTACATCTATCCTCATTTCCTTGATGCTCATCTCCTTCTATCTTCATCTCATTTACTTGAGTTTAAGCTTTCATCAAGCTTCATCCAACCCTAAGCCTAAAATGTTCATCTCCAAATACAATGTTAAATATAACATGTTTTATTATCATCAAAATCAATGATCGTGGTACTTTATCACCAACAATCTCCCCCTTTTTGATGATGACAAACTCATATAAATCAAAAAAATTTCTCCTTTTTTGACATTATCAAAAAGATGTAATTATAATCATTGTAATCTCCCCTCTATACTTCTCCATTTAAAAAGATCAACTACTAAATATTTAACTATGATCATTCTTCTTCTTATAACTTCACCTAACAACAAGCATCTGTTTTCTCCTTTTTTAATCCCTATAAGCTTCCCTATCAAAATCAATGAAATAGACTAAAAATTTACCTCCAAACTTACTAAATGAAGGTGTCACCAAGTGTTTGAATTAGTGCCAATGATATGAATTCCACCCTCCATATCCATTTGGTTCTCCAAGTACCTTGATTCGTCCTTGATGAAGTCCATATAGCTAACGACTTGAATCTACGCAATCATCCACAAAACAAGAATAAACCAAAGATCTAGGTATCCATATTTTCTTGGGTCCTTTAGGATTAGCTTTTCTCATCCAAGAGTATTTATTTCTTGGATTCCATCCTCTTGGCTTTGGTGCACAAAAATCTTTCTTAGTGTGTGCTAAATTATCATTTAATTTTTGCTTACCTTAAGAAATCTTAACAAGATCATTAACTAGCTTATTTGAATTCTCTTTAAGGTTAGCTAAATCATTTTCAATAAAATCTATTTTATCTTTTAACAAGGTAATATCTATTTTCAAAGAGTTATTCTCTTCAAGAAGTTGAGTTTTAGCCATTATAAGACTTGTATTTTCTATTATAAGGTCATGCTTTTCATGCTCAAAAGAACTATAATTATTTGTTAACTTTTTGTCTTCTATTGTTAACAACCTACAAAATTCATAAATTTCTTCTAAAGTATCTTGCAATTATTCTATAGTTTAAGAATAAGAAGGTGATAACTCATTGTTACTTCATTGCTTTCATCATCAAGTGCTATGAATCCAAGACAAGCATATTCTTCTTTATTTGAGTCATTGTCGTCTTGTTCACTTTCGCTCGAATCACCCAAGTTGCTTGCATAGCTTTCTTCTTCTTGTACTTATTAAACAATTTCTTTGTATCTTTCTCCTTTTTTATTTTGGTCTTTTCACCATCCTTCTTAAGATATGGACAATCCATTTTAATGTGTTCCTTCTTTTTACAATCGTAAATGATTGGTTCCCTTTTGATTTCTTCCTTATCTCCTGAAATCCATGTTCTTCAAGAATTTTTGAAACTTATGTGTGAGAAACTTAAGATCTTCATCTTCTTCCTGATCACTTTCTTTTGAATCTAAAAGGGCTTTAAAAGCTAACTGCTTCTTCCCTTCATCTGATCCTTTCTTTTGATTGAGTTTGGTCTCATATGCCATGAGGTTTCCAAGGAGTTGATCCATATCTAGATTTTCTACTTCATTCGCTTCTTCTATAACTGTGACTTTAGACTCAAAAGTGTTAATTAAAGAACGTAAGATCTTACCTTCAAACTCATCTTTGATGAATGTTTTTCCAAGTGCCTTCAAGTTGTTAACAATAAAAGTGAAGCGGGTGTACATGTCCTTTATGCTTTCATTCTCCTACATTTCAAATTTCTCGAAATCTTAGGTTAGCATAACTTTTAAATTCTTTACCTTATTTGTTCCCTCATGAGTAATCTCAAGAATTTTCCAGATCTTGTTTGCGATTGTGCATTAAGAGATCCAATTAAACTCGTCAGGGCTAAGAGCACAATACAAGGCATTTATAGCCTTGAAGTTAAGTGAGAGCTTTTTGTCGTCGTCCATCAAAGTTCCATTTTCAGGTTTCACCAGCCTTTCAAATGGTGTTTCCACCATTTCCTAGAGAGAATAATCCACCGATTGAAGGAAGACTTCCATCCTTTGCTTCCAATACGAATAGTTCGTACCATCGAAGTAAGGAGGTTTTGTCGTTAAGAATCCCTAGTTTTCATTTCTTGCGAACACCATTGATGCCATCGGATCTTGTAAATGCTTTTACACCTATGCACAAGAACAAAGCTCTGATACCAAATATTAGTTGCACAAGAAGGGGGTTGAATTGTACAAAAAATTTCAAAACAAACCACAAACAATCACAACAAATAACACAGGTATTTAGAGAAGAAACCCTTGCGAGAAAAACCTATACCTAGATCTCCCAATCTAGGATTTTGCCCTACTCAAGTAGGAATCATTAAACCGCACCACAAATCCGATGATGGTATTCCTAAAAAATAATTCCCCTCTCCTAGACAACCCTCAAGGAGAGTTTCGCCCCTCTACCGAGAGGAAATGGGAAACCCACAACTTAAGCACCCAAATAAACTACCAAAATGAAATAATATAAACAACCCTACGAGCCTTGAATGATATGAAATAGAAAGTAGGTTAAGATACTCCCTTTGCAAACTTATGTGATGTAGAAAATCAAAGTGAAAGTGATGTTTCTCTCAAGAATCTCTAAGAACAAAAGAGCACAATGGAGCATAATAGCTTTACAAAACTTAGAATAGGATAATAGAAAATATTTAGCACCAGAATATTTCTTTTCTTTATTTATAGGCTTAAAGCAACCCTTAGTGGATATATATAGGTGTAGGAGGTCAGATTAAAACCTAAGTAGTCGTTGGGATTTGAATTAGAATTGAATAAATAAAGGTAAAATGACTATAATGCATTTACTCAAAATCTATCAGACATCTGAAAAACCAAGATAGATGTCTGAAAAGACTATTTCAGATGTCTGAAAATAAATCGGGACGTCTGAAAAAGCTCCAGAGAAAAAGTAGTCGTTATTGAATTTCACAAGATCAAATACAGGGACATTTGAACAAAAACTTAAACATCTGAACATATATTTTCAGACGTCAGAAAAAGTTTCAAGGACAAAGTGATCGTTACTAGAACGAAAGTAGACCCAAACAGGGATCTAAAGACAAATGGTCAAACATCTTATTGGACGTCTTAACAAAAGTTTAGACGTCTTAAAAGAAATCATTAAACATCTGAATAAATGCAAGGAAGTCTAATGGCCTACAACGATCCAAAATCAAAAGAGACTAACATAATCAATTGCGATCAATTTGATAATTGGATAAAAAGTGAAGGTTGGTCATTTCCAGACGACTCAGGATGACAACAGACGTCTGAAAGACAAGAAAAAATTATGATCATTGTTCTATTGAAGTTAAAGAGATATCAAAAGCTCGAGGTGTCTAAAAGACACTACTAAACGTCTAAAGTAGAGAACAGAAATCTAAAAAACCTAGGTGATAGGGTCAAAGATTCTAGATATGATCCTAGGTTCCGGACAAGATTCTAGACATCTGAAGTAGATCAAACGTCTAACTGAGTAGGCTCAGACTTCTGAAGGAATCATAGGACGTCTGAAAATCCAATTAGAAACAAAGTCTAGTATGCTGAATTAGAAGAGTAAGGATAGGAAATTTCTAAAGGTATCCTAAGGGTAATGCAAGGCGCACTTACATTCTAAAAACATAATAAACAAATCTAACATCTCTCCTCATTTCCTTGATGCTCATTTCCTTCTATCTTCATCTCCTCATTTCCTTGATCTCAAGCTTTCATCAAGCTTCATTTAACCCTAAGCCTGAAATATTCATCTCCAAATACAGTGTTAAATATAACATGTTTTGTTATCATCAAAATCAATGATTGTGGTACTTTATCACCAACGATCTTTCCATTCCAAAAAGGGCCAAAACCTTGTATTATGTTGCAAAGCAAATAACAATCCTCTTTTTGAGATCTAACTTGCAGAGTGCACTCATACCCAAAAGTGAACATGTTCAGAAACTATAACTTTTCAACCACAGGAAATGACACTACAACAAAAATGGTCAAAGGCAACAAATATTTTATGAAGACGATGAATAAATTGTCGTTATATGACCTACTAACGAATAATTTATTCATCACCACATTCGATGCTATAAAAAGCCATTGTTAAATCTACATCAAATAATATATTTGTTAGCAAATTCAAACAACGAATAAAATCGTCACTAAAATCGTCACATACTTTAAATTTAACGACGAATATTTTCGTTATCTTTACTTTCTTTTAATAACGATTTTTTTTATCGCCTTGTAAATAACATGCCAACGATTAACTCATCTCAATATAGGAAGGATACAAAAATATATTAATCATCTTTTAAAACACTTATAATATATCATACTTATACTTTATTTTGATTACCTATAAAATGAAAAATTATTTTACAATATGCATCAAAATATTCTTGAAAAATTAAAATTTTCCCATGAAAACTTTATAGGAAATACACCTGAAAAATTATAGATAGATTTCATTGCAACATATATTCGAAAGAACCAAAAAACTTACTTTATTTTCATAATAAAGGAACTAAAAACAATTCAACCTTAAATTTGTCAAAAGTTTACTTTATTTTCATGTAAGAAGTTTTGTTTTTAACATATCTGAACAACTAAAAATTGGATCAAATTTTATCCCTAAAAGATGAGCTACCCTGTCATTTCTATATTAGTATATCCAGAAACTTTGTTGTTTATACATTCAACATGAACTTTCATTGTTTTCCAAAAAGCCAAGACATTAAAAAAATTGAGACAAAAAATTAAACAAGGCTGCAATTTCCTATCATAAACCATACTATTTGCCCCTGTAAACACCACCTATCTCACTAAAGCCAAAGGGACCAAAGACCAGCACATGCCATTATCCAAGAGAGATAAATATCCACCCAAACCCTACTTCTAAAAGTCCTCTAAAGTACCAACCCGTCGAGGGGCCCATTTCAAGCAAGTAACAATGCCAATATGGATATCCCAACATCCAATCTACAAAAAAAGAAATAAACTTAGCACCATTTTCGCTATGGCAAATTTGCACACTTGTGTAACAAGAAGCAAATCTGCAAAAAAAAAAAACTATTATAATTCTTCAGAAGCTCATTTTATTACAGTAACAAGAAGCAAACCTGAATGTTAGGGGCAAACCCACCCACATCACCAACATTGGTAGCATCCTAACCATATTTCTTCTTGATGACCATATTTCTTCTTAATGACACCCTGACATTATGAAAAGAAGGAAAATTGATATAATCCACGAACCAATTGGTAAAATGACAAAACATATTGAGATGGCCATTATTACCTTCAAGTTATTGTAGACCTACGTTCTCTTTTTTCATAACCTCCTTGGATGAGGAGGCTCCAATAGGAAGAATTATGAATTCCTATATGAATTATTCACGGTGAGTTAAGCTTACTCAGAAAATTTACCTTTCATTATAGTCTAGCCTGCCAAAAAAATTACCTGCATAGCCAATTTGTTTCCTGCATGTGATCCTCCATTAATCACATTAAAGGTAGGAGCAGGCAACACAAAATTCTTGTTTCCAACAAGGTTGGCAATGTGTTGCAAACAATAAAAAAAACATGGTTGGAGGTCTTTCACAAACCACAGGTGCAAGACTGAAAAAATGCAGCAAAACCCTCAAGTCCAGCAAACCTTTTAAAGAGGGATCTTGTTCACCACAACCCCCGCAAACCTTTTAAAGGGGGATCTTGTTCACCACAGCCCCCGCCTTGCATATTGCAAGAGACGTAGCAAGGATGGCATTTAGACCATGCTGAAAGTGGAGATCAAGGGAGTTAATGGTTAAAGTGATCGAATGCTTACATTCACGTAAAAAAAACAAAAATCAAAACATGACCATGTAAATAACTTCTGCTTGCACCAACCCCATTCGTTCTTGGTTCCATCGAGCTTTTGAACAACGAAGTTATTCTCAAAACTCACGAACACTCACAGTGGAAATGATCTCACTGAGCCACCGACCTCGCTAGTTTGTTATTCTATTTATAATGGTGAGAGTACAATTTGCATCTATGTCCATATATGTTACAAACGTACGGCTTCAGACGTTTTTAAGACGTCTGGGAGGTGTCCCAGATGTCAGACCAGACGTCTGGAACCCTTTCCAGACGTCTGGGATTCGGTTATTTTCGGCACGCGGTTTCGTCTGCACGCTCAGCGAGCGCATCTCTCTCTCTCTCTTTTTCCCTCTCTCCTGCGGCCGCAGGCGCTGCCCCCTGTCCCGCTCTCTCTCTCCTCCCCGCAAGGCTTTAAAAAGCCTCGCTCTCACCACCTCCGCTTCTCCTTCTTCCAGCGAGTGCGAGCGCGAGCGAGCGGCGGTGGTGGCAGCCGCAGCGAGTGCGAGAGGAGGTGCTGCGCGAGAAGAGGAGGCGCTCGGCCGTGAGGGCGAGCTTGCCGGGTGTGCTAGGGCTGGCTGGCGGGGAGTAGCAGACTCGAAGTGACGCGGGAGGCCTGATGCAGCTCGAGCAGCAGGCGGACGAGGTGCGGCACAGCCAAGCGTCGCGAGCGGAGGCGAGTCGCGCCCTGATTCTGGAATTTTCTCCAGAATCAGACGTCTGGGCTAACAACCAAATGGCGGGGAGGACGTCTGGAGGACTGTCCAGACGTCTGAAAGGTGAGTTATTCCGTCTTTCTTCCTCTTCTTCCACTGACCGTACTAAGAGAGAGGAAATGGTACGCGCAGGTTCTGAGATTCGCATCCAACACGAATCAGACATCTGGCTGCAGTGCCAGACGACTGGAACGACTTCCAGACGTTCAGGGTGACCATCGGACGTCTGGGAACTAGGCCAGACGCCCCCGCAGGCTTCTGGACGTCTGAGAGACCACGCAGAGCAAAGGTAACCTCTGATCCACTTTTTAAGACGTCTGGAAGAGGTTCCAGACGTCTGATTTTACACTGTTTCGTCGTTTTCGACCCGTTTAGGGCCCGTTCGGAGTCCATTTTCCACGTTTCGAGTTGCGTGCTTTTCGGAATTACATCCTCTACCCGTCTACAGTAGTTGTATACTGTTTTGAGAAATTCCTTGTGTTTGATCCTTGTGATAGGACCCCGTTCCGTTGTAGTCTCGGGGGTTGCGGAGGCACGCGGGATTCCCGACCACGCTCCCAGTACTCCTGTTGTAACCGGTAGAGTGGCTTTTAAGTTTATTAATATAATCTGTTAATTATGAAACCATAAATAGAACCTAGGACATTGCATGAATCCTAGGAATGAGAAACTAGAATAAATGGTAGATCCTAAGGTGTTGCATGAATCGTAGGGCTGGAAAACTAGATTGTATGATAGATCCTAGGGTATGGCATGAATCCTAGGATGGGAAAAACTAGTGGAATGTATGAATAACTGCAGTCTTGGAAAATGTGGAAAGGAAATAATAACTACCTATAAATTGGTTTAACCGCTGCCTGTTATAAATAAATAAGCATGTCCGGGAATATGAGATGTATGAATGTGAAACTGGGAAGGTGAAACCTGAATCTGCTGAGTTAAAAGAACTGGAACCCTACGAGGAATTAGGAGTGGAACTCCTGGAAAGAGGAAGGAATGGAACTGAGAAAGAAAGACGTGGTAGTGTGCTGTCTCTTGGGTACGTAGTACCAAGGGAAGTACCTGTACCCGTTTAGTGCAGAGCGAAGCCAGCCGCCCCAGGGACCCGGGGTTAGGACTGGCCACTTTGTACCGACTTGCTGACCCTCGTGTACGTAATACCAAGAGCTACTAGTGTGGGGAGGTACTAGCTACCCCACGGGCCCCGGGATTCTGCTAGCCTCCTACATCGACTTGTTAGGCCCACTGAGCAAACCATGGTAGTCAGGCGAGGGTGCGCGGACTGTGGAGGGGCAAGGCCCCTGTTTGGTTACTGTGGGGGGGTTGGACCCCTGTTACTGAGAGGCCTCTGCCCTGTACTGGTTCCATGCTTTGCTTTGGGCGCACCCGTTAACGGAAACGACTGACCGCTTACCAGTGCGGGTTAGCTACCTATGCGTTTATCGCGCGTGCCGTAGTCACCGTTACGCCTATCCGTGACCTTGGGGTGGTTGACTGAGAATAGGATCACCACGGGGTACTCTCCCGGCTAGGAGAGCACCACGTGCTACTTCTACTGTTCGGAAAATATTGCAATCAAGATCGTTCCACGAGGAACATTCGAGATCAAGTGAAGGATATGAGAAATAGACAAATTGTGAGACAATAGAAAGACGTAATTAAATAAAGTAACAGAATATAACAGCTACTGTACACTCTACTGTTTCTTTTGTTTTAGTTGTCACTCTACTCAGCGTTTTGCTGACGTGTTACACTCGTTACCTTTCAAGACCAGGTGTTGAGCAGCCAAGGTTAGTGGCTGCAGAGGACGCTGGATCGAATAGGATCCAGTAGAGTTACCACTGTTCTCTTGTACCTCTTTTTGGTTCCACTGTAGTGAGTAGTTCTTGTTACCGCTGTGCTTTTCTTTGCCTGCAGTTTCATATTATATTATGAATGTTGTTCTACTGTTGTGGTGGTATATACTGTAGTGGTTTCTTTCCTTACTGCTGTATTTTCTTACTGTTAGTTATATTCATGCTAAATGTGATTTATTTTACTGCTCTTTTGGTTACTTCCTCGTTGGACGACCAGGTCTTGGGATTAGTCGAGTCAGTCCGGTTCTCGTGTCTCATAAGGACTCGAAAATTGGGTCGTTACAAGATGGTATCAGAGCAAGGTCGTCCCGAGAAGTGAATCAACTGACTGGAAAATAACCAATTCACATGTTTATAACTAGAGTAGCCACCACAACATATCTTTTAACATGAAATCTTAGACGTTTTCGTTAGGTACTGTTACGTACTGACATATTTCGTTTGTTTTGCGTCTCCTTGTAGGAGATGCCTCGTAGTGGGACTGGCGAGACTAGCGCGGACGCGACCGAAGACGAGGTCGACGAGGTGGGCATGCCGTTGTCGACGTCTCGGTGAATCAGCCACCACTCCCGAGCATTCAGGCCCAGGACCTCGCCCGGTTGATATGGGACATTGTACGAGAGGAGCTCCACCCACCGCCCCGAGCGCCTCCTCTTGGGGTTGCAGAGGGGGAGTCCTCTGTGGGACCACACGACGGACACGGCGCTGGACACGGGGGTGGGGATGGGTCACTGCCGCCCCCACCTTCCTCCGACACTTCTGTGCACGAGGCACCTTCGCCTGGAGGTGCACCAGCACCTCCACTGCTGCGCCACTTCGAGCTTTTCGGACAGTTCCGGAAGCTGAAGCCCCCCTCCTTTAAGGGGGATGAGGACCCGACCGAGGCAGAGGACTGGCTTGAGAAACTGAAGAAGATCTTCGACACCCTTCGCCCCCCGGTGGAGTGTCGCGTGGCCTTTGCCACGTACCAACTGGGGAGTGCGGCACACAGGTGGTGGAGGGCGATCCGGGGACTGGAGAGGGACAAGCCGACCTGGAACCAGTTCGTCACCCTCTTCTGTGAGCAGTACTTTCCCCAGACGTGGCAGAACCAGAGGAGGCGGGAGTTCCACACCCTCCGCCATGGAACGATGACTGTGAGCGCGTACCGCACGCGTTTCTTGGAGCTATCCCGCTTTGCAGCGAAGCAGTAGCCACAGAGGAGGAGCGCCTTTGGAGGTTCACCGAGGGGCTCCGGCCTGCGATTAGGGGATATGTCAATCCCCTGAAGCTGCCTACGTTTTCGAGGGTGGTAGAGGCAGCTATGACTTATGAGGAGACCAACCCGTCCACGCGAGACACTGACGGCGGGCGGAAGAGGCCCTTCCAGCCAGACTTTTCACAGGGCCGGCGAGAGAGGAGACACGTGGCGTCCGCAGGAGAGCCGTCACGTTTTACAGGGCCATCAGTGGCCTTTGGGGGCCCTCGACAGGGGCTAGTCGCCAGCACCGGACCCCCACCCAGCCGACAGCAGGGACCCACTGAGGGCGGGAGTCGGGTTCCCCTCTGTTACCAGTGTGGCCAACCGGACCACATCAGGAGGGACTGCCCGTCTAGGGCAGGAAGTCAGCAGATACTCCCCACGTAGAGCCCTGGAGGGCACGTAGGAGGCCACGATTCCCAGGCTCGAGGAGGACAGCAGTCGCGAGGAGGGTACCGGCCAGCACCTACCCGTCCGACGCAGAGTGTGGCTACTCCGTCTGACGCAGAGTGTGGATGCTTCGTCCGCACCTAGAGCTGAGGGGCGTATCAACGCCCTGACACACAGGGATGCCAGAGCTTCGGGCTCGGTAGTGGCACGTATGGTTTCAGTTTCCGGCAGACTCGTTTACACACTTTTCGATTCCGACGCTACGCACTCGTTTGTCGCAGCCAGTTTCGCAGTTAGTTTGGACCAGGATTATACACTGTTAGAGAATCCGTTCGTAATCAGAGGCCCGAGTGGTCAGTTGTTTGTAGCTGAAGAGGTGTACACAGATTGCGAGGTCAATGTCGGGGGACATAGCCTGCCAGCTGACCTGATTATGATACAGATGGAGGACTTTGGAGTGATTCTGGGGATGGACTGGCTGTCCGCTTACCACGCCATGGTAGACTATTTTGAGAGGAAGATTGTCTTCTCCATACCGGAGTTGCCTTCTTTCGAGTTTCACGGACAGCCAGTGGACGAAGGCTTCAGGTGCATTTCGGCACTTCGGGCCGCGAGACTTTTGAGCCACGGGTGTGAGGGCTTCCTAGCTTGTGTGGTGGCAGAGCCCAGCCCTGTGGCAGACTTCCAGAGTATCCCGGTGGTCAAAGAGTACCCTGACGTGTTTCCAGACGAGTTACCAGGACTACCGCCCGAGCGTGAGATCGAGTTTGAGATCTCACTTGTACCAGGGACCAACCCCATCTCCACCGCGCCATACAGGATGGCACCACTTGAGCTACGAGAGCTCAAGTCTTAGTTGCAGGACCTTTTGGAGAAAGGTTTCGTGAGGCCCAGTGCGTCTCGCTGGGGAGCCCCAGTACTATTTGTAAAGAAGGATTGTACCCTACGCCTTTGTGTGGACTATCGACAGCTGAATAGGGTCACCATCAAGAACAGATATCCGCTGCCGAGGATCGACGACTTGTTTGACCAATTGCGGGATGCCACGGTGTTCTCCAAGATCGACTTGAGGTCGGGATACCACCAATTGAGGATCAAGGAGACCGACGTCTCCAAGACAGCTTTCCGCACCCGGTATGGACACTACGAGTTTTTGGTCATGCCGTTTGGGCTGACCAATGCCCCCGATGCTTTCATGAATCTGATGAACCGGGTGTTTAGACCGTACTTGAACCAGTTCGTGGTGGTTTTCATAGATGATGTACTCATCTATTCTAGAGATCAGACGCAGCACGGACAGCACTTGCGGATGGTTCTGGACACTCTGAGACGACGTAGGTTGTACGTCAAATACAGCAAGTGCGAGTTCTGGTTGAGGGAGGTGACCTTCTTAGGTCATGTGATCTCTGGAGACGGCTTGGTGGTGGACCCAGCCAAGGTCGAGGCAGTACTCAGGTGGGAGAGACCGCGTTCAGTCACTGAGATTCGCAGTTTCCTGGGACTGGCAGGCTACTACAGACGATTCATCAGAGGTTTTTCACAGATCGCACGTCCTATAACACAGTTGACCCGGAAGGACGTGCCCTTTGCTTGGACAAACGCCTATGAGGCGTGTTTTCTGGAGCAGAAGGAGAGGTTGACCTCGGCTCCCGTGCTCACCATCCCTGACAGTAGTGGCGAGTTCGTTGTGTACACGGATGCCTCCTTGCAGGGGTTAGGAGGTGTGCTCATGCAGAGAGGTCACGTTGTCGCTTACGCTTCGCGGCAACTGAAGCCCCAAGAGCATACCTACCCTACCCACGACCTAGAGTTGGCAGCGGTTGTCTTCGCGCTGAAGACCTGGAAACACTACTTGTACGGTGAGATCTTCGAGATTTTCACAGATCACAAGAGCCTCAGATACCTTTTTGATCAGAAGGAGCTCAACATGAGACAGAGACGTTGGTTGGAACTCCTGAAGGACTACGACTGTAGCATCTCCTACCACCCGGGAAATGCCAATGTGGTGGCTGACGCCTTGAGCCGTAAGGCGCCCGCACACTTGGCCAGTTTACAATTACAGAGTTGGAGCCTTTTGGGGGTGGGCAGTTGACCCCTAGAGTTACGGGGGCACTATGGGGCAGTGACGGTGACACGATAGACTAGGCCAGAGCTAATAGACCACATCATCACAGGACAGATGGCCGATCCGTACTTGCAATCCTTGCGCGACAGAGTACTGTCAGGAGACCCAGGGGACTTCTCTTTCACAGATCAGGTGCTGCGCCTGAGGGGACGGTTGTGCGTTCCCAGAGACGAGGAGTTGTTGAGAGAGCTCCTGACTGAGGCACACGGTTCCAGGTTCACCATACATCCCGGAAACACAAAGATGTACCACGACTTGAGACGCGAGTTTTGGTGGAGGGGGATGAAGCGAGATATGGGTGAATTCGTGCAGCAGTGCTTAGTGTGCCAGCAGGTGAAAGCCGAGCATCAGAGGCCTGCAGGGCCGCTACAGCCGCTTCCAATGCCAGAGTGGAAGTAGGAGAGCATCACCATGGACTTGGTGGCGGGCTTACTTGTTACCCAGCGAGGGCACGACGTTGTCTGGGTAATTGTGGATAGACTGACGAAGACGGCACGATTCCTGCCGATCCGAGTCACTTTGAGACCAGCACAGTTGGCAGAGAGGTACATCCGCGACGTGGTACGACTACACGGAGTTCCGCGAAAGATCGTATCCGACCAGGATACCCGCTTTACGTCCCAGTTTTGGGCTGAGTTTCAGCAGGCCCTAGGGATGCGGTTGAGGTTTAGTACAGCTTACCACCCCCAGACAGACGGACAGTCCGAGCCCACGATACAGACACTTGAGGACCTTTTACGTGCCCGTATGCTGGACTGGAGGGGCTCTTGGGAGGAGCACCTGCCCCTAGCAGAGTTTGCATACAACAGTTATCACTCGAGCATCAGCATGGCTCCCTACGAGGCTCTGTACGGACGGAGGTGTACGGCACCCTTGAGTTGGGTTGAGGTGGGGACCAAGTGGGAGGTTGGCCCCAGATTGATCCGGCAGAGTCAGGAGGTAGTCGAGCAGATCCACAGGCGACTCCGCACTGTCAGATGCAAACAGAAGAGTTACGTGGATCGGAGACACAGAGAGGTGCAGTTTGAGGTTGGGGACCACGTCTTCCTTCGTGTTTCGCCCATGAAGGGCCTATAGCGGTTTGGGGTGAGAGGGAAGCTTACACCGAGGTTCGTGAGGCCCTTTGAGGTCTTGGAGCAGGTTGGACCCGTTGCTTACAGACTTGCCCTCCCCCCGCAGTTTTCTGGTGTGCACGACGTGTTCCACGTGTCCAACCTCAGGAAGTATGTAGCTGATCCCAGTCACGTACTGAGTCACGAGAGCGTCGAGGTGGGCGACGACCTGACCTACCCCGAGCGGCCAGTGCAGATTCTAGACCGAGCCGTCTGCAGTTTGAGACGAAAGCAAGTACCCCTGGTAAAGGTTTTGTGGAGGAGCCAGCAGTACGAGGAGGCTACCTGGAAGCTTGAGGCGGCAATGCGGGAGCGGTACCCGGAACTCTTCGCGGGTACGTCTTTTCGGATCGGCTTCGGTCCTCTTTGAGTTTGTTATGGTTATTTTGACGTCTTTCCCGCACCCTTGTTAGCGCAAGTTTCAGGGATGAAACTACCTTTGAGTTTGTTATATTGTTACGAACGCGCGGCTTCAGATGTTATTAAGACGTCTGGGAGGTGTCCCAGACGTTTGACCAGACGTCTGGAACCCCTTCCAGACATCTGGGATTCGGTTATTTTCGGCACGCGGTTTCGTCTGCGTGCCTGAGCGCGCAGACCTACGAGCGCATCTCTCTCTCTCTCTTTCCCTCTCTCCTGCAGCCGCAGGCGCTGCCCCCCTGTCCCGCTCTCTCTCCTCCCCGCGAAGCTTTAAAAAGCCTCGCCCTCACCCTCACTCTCACCACCTCCGCTTCTTCCAGCGAGTGCGAGCACGAGCGAGCGGCGGCGGTGGCAACCGCGGCGAGTGCGATAAGAGGTGCTGCGCGAGAAGAGGAGGCGCTCAGCCGTGAGGGCGAGCTTGCCGGGTGTGCTAGGGCCAGCCGGCGGGGGGAGTAGCAGACGCAGAGTGACGCGGGAGGCCTGCTGCAGCTCGAGCAACAAGCGGACGAGGTGCGGCGCGGCCGAGCGTCGCGAGCGGAGGGCGAGTCGCGCCCTGGTTCTGGAATTTTCTCCAGAATCAGACGTCTGGGCTAACAACTAGACGGCGGGGAAGACGTCTGGAGGACTGTCCAGACGTCTGAAAGGTGAGTTATTCCGTCTTTCTTCTTCTTCCACTGACCGTACTAAGAGAGAGGAAATGGGTACGCGCAAGTTCTGAGATTTGCATCCAACACGAATCAGACGTCTGGCTGCAGTGCCAGACGACTGGAACAACTTCCAGACGTCCGGGGTGACCATCGAACGTCTGGAAACTAGGTCAGACGCCCTCGCAGGCTTCTGGACGTTTGAGAGACCACGCAGAGCAAAAGTAACCTCTGATCCACCTTTTAAGACGTCTGATTTTGAACTGTTTCGTTGTTTTCTACCTGTTTAGGGCCCGTTCAGAGTCTGTTTTCCCCGTTTCGAGTTGCGTGCTTTTCGGAATTACATCCTCTACCCGTCTACAGTAGTTGCATACTGTTTTGAGAAACTCCTTGTGTTTGATCCTTGTGATAGGACCATGTTCCATTGCAGTCTCGGGGGTTGCGGAGGCACGCAGGATTCTCGACCACGCCCCCAGTACTCCTGTTGTAACCGGTAGAGTGGCTTTCAAGTTTATTACTATAATCTATTAATTATGAAACCAAAAATAGAACCTATGACATTGCATGAATCTTAGGAATGAGAAACTAGAATGAATGATAGATCCTAGGGTGTTGCATGAATCCTAGAGCTGGAAAACTAGATTGTATGATAGCTCATAAGGTATGGCATGAATCCTAGGATGGGAAGAACTAGTGGAATGTATGAATAACTGCAGTCTTGGAAAATGTGGAAAGAAAATAATAGCTACCTGTAAATTAGTTTAACCGCTGCCTATTATGAATAAATGAGCATATCTGGAAATATGGGATGTATGAATGTAAAACTGGGAAGGTGAAACCTGAATGTGCTGAGTTAAAAGAACTGGAACCCTACGGGGAATTAGGAGTGAAACTCCTGGAAAGAGGAAGGAATGGAACTGAGAAAGCAAGACGTGGTAGTGTGCTATCTCTTGGGTACGTAGTACCAAGGGAAGTACCTGTACCTATTTAGTGCAGAGCGGAGCCAGCCGCCCCAGGGACTCGGGGTTAGGACTGACCACTTTGTACCAACTTGCTGGCCCTCGTGTACATAGTACCGAGGAGAGCTACTAGTGTAGGGAGGTACTAGCTACCCCATTGGTCCCAGGGTTCTGCTAGCCTCATACACCGACTTGTTAGGCCCACTGGACAAACCATGGTAGTCAGGTGAGGGTGCGCGGACTGTGGAGGGGCAAAGCCCCTGTTTGATTACTGTGGAGGGGTTGGACCCCTGTTACTGAGAGGGCTCTGCCCTGTACTGGTTCCGTGCTGTGCTTTGGACGCACCTGTTAACGGAAACGACTGACCGCGTGCTAATACGGGTTAGCTACCTGTGTGTTTATCGCGCATGCCGTAGTTACCATTACGCCTGTCCGTGACCTTAGAGTGGTTGACTGAGAGTAGGATCACCACGGGGGACTCTCCCGGCCAAGAGAGCACCACGTGCTACTTCTACTGTTCGGAAAAAACTGCAATCAAGATCGTTCCCACGAGGAACATTCGAGATCAAGTGAAGGATGTGAGAAATAGATAAATTGTGAGACAATAGAAAGACGTAATTAAAGAAAGTAACAGAACATAACAGCTACTGTACACTCTACTATTTCTTTTGTTTTAGTTGCCACTCTACTCAGCGTTTTGCTGACGTGTTACACTCGTTACCTTTTAGGATCAGGTGTTGAGCAGGTAGGGTCAGCAGCTGCAGAGGACGCTGGGCCGAATAGAATCCAATAGAATTACCACTGTTCTCTTGTACCTCTTTTTGGTTCCACTGTAGTAAGTAATTCTTATTACCGCTGTACTTTTCTTTACCTGCAGTTTCATATTATGTTATGAATGTTATTCTACTGTTGTAGTGGTATATACTGTAGTGGTTTCTTTCCTTACTGCTGTATTTTCTTACTGTTAGTTATATTCATACTGAATGTGGTTTATTTTACTGCTCTTTTGGTTACTTCCTCGTTGGACGATCAGGTCTTGGAATTAGTCGACTCGATCCGATTCTCGTATCTCGTAGGGACTCGGGAATCAGGTCGTTACAATATACAACTATTTATAGAGTACATATCAATGACTAACACCTCCCCTCAAGCTAAGTCTTAATAAGAAGATTTAGCTTGTTACGCATATTATAGAAGGATTTTCATGGCAAGGCTTTTGTAAGAACATCAGCCACCTGATCATGACTCCTAAGAAAATGAACAAGGAAATCCTTCTTTGTCACCTTGTCTTGAAGAAAATAAAAATCAATTTCTATATGGTTTGTTCAGGCATGAAAAGGTAAGTAACCCCAAGATTATCACACCATAATGTCGACTGTTGTGAAAGAAAAACATGTAATTCATGTAGCAAGGACTGAAGCCAAGTGATCTCAACTGTTGCATTTGCAATGGCTTGATATTTAGCCTCTGTGCTTGAATGAGCCACAATAGATTGTTTCTTGGTACACCATGAGATTGGACTTGATCCAAGAAAAATAACAAAACTTGTTGAATGCCTGTCTTCTAGGCTACTTGCCCAATCACTATCAAAATATGCACGAAGAGAAATCTGATATGTTTTTGGAAAGAACAATCTTAAATCAATGGAACCCTTGAGATAACATAGAAGGTGCTTGGCAGCTTCATAATGCTTTACCGTTGGCTTGTGCATAAGCTGAGATAAACGATTTACTGCATATAGAATATTGGGTCTAGTAAAAGACAAATATTGTAATCCTCCAACTAGCTGGAGAAACATTTGACGAGTAGCAGAGGTTGAATCATTTACTGAAAGAATTTATGTAGTTAGTGGACTCTTGACAGGTTTTGCTCCATCCAAATTAAATTTCAGTAGTAGATCTGCAATATAATGTCTCTGATGGAGATAGACGCCACTGTTGATATATTCAATCTCAATTCCTAAGATATAAGAGGGGTAGCCAAGATTCCTGACAGGAAATTCTGCTTGCAGTACTGAAATAATATTTCCTAGAGCTAATTCAGAATTACTAAAGACCATAATATCATCGATATATACTAAAAAATATACTTGGGTACTAGAAGCTTGAAAAATGAATGGAGAAGGATCTGTTTGTGATGGCAAAAATCCATGCTCTTGCAAAAATTGACTAAGGTGTGTGAACCATGGATGGGACGCTTGTTTCAAGTCATATAAGGATTTTTTTAAAGCACAAAAAATGAGTTAGGTAGTCAGGATGACGAAACCTTGTGGTTGTTCCATGTAAACAGCCTCATCAAGATGGCTATGTAAAAAAGCATTATGCACATCCAATTGTCTCATATGCCATCCCTGTGAACCAGCTAAAGCAAGAACAATGACTGTAGTTTATTTCACAACTAGACTAAAAGTTTCACAATAATCAATACCCAAGGATTGATTATATCCTTTGACAACCAATCTTGCTTTAAATCGATATGTAGAACCACCGGACTTTCATTTCATTCTATAAAGCTACTTATTTCCCAAAGTATTCATATTTGGCTTACGAGGAATCAAAACCCATGTGTGGTTGTGAAGCAATGCATTTATCTCTTCAGTCATAACATCTTTCCAGCAATTGTGTTTAGAGGCTTCAGTTAAACAAGTAGGCTCCATTTCATTTACATTGACTTGTAAGGCAGTATGTAGAGGATATAGTGTGCTGGAAAAAATTTGTTTCTTCTTGACAATCCCATTAATAGATCTAGTAACCATGGAATGCTGACGTTGAATTGGTACTGAAGATTTTATAGGTGGCTGATCACAAGTGGAAATAGAATCTGATTCTGATGCAGTGACTAAATTTTGAATGGAAGAGATGTTTTTTGGAATGGAGATGCTTTTTTCTGGAATGAAAGCTCCTGTTAATGGCATGAAAGAATTTTGAATAGGAAAGGACAAGGAAGGATTATTTGGTGGTGAAGTCAAAGCTGGTGGAGAGGAAATATTTGCAACATTAGAAGAGGATTTTGATACAATATAATACAGTCCCAAATAGCAACTTATAAGGAGAAGCCTAAATGTAATTTTTTATCGAAGCAAATTTATGAGATAAATAGCTATATGAAAAACAAGAAACCAAAATCTGAAAGGAACTTGTGGTTGAGCAAAAAGTGCTCGAGCAACCTCAGTTGCAAACCCATTTTGTTCAGGGGTGCGTGGGGCTCAAATCCTATAACAAATTCCTTCTTGTTTAAACCATGAGGAGAGCTTTATCCTTGACATCAAAAAAATCCACATGAAGCTCAAAGAAACAATTATTATCCTTAGCAAACTTTCGAACAGATAATAAATTTTTGCACACATGAGGAACATGAAGAATATGTTTCAGAGATAATTGATGATTGTTGATAAAAATATGCTTAGCACCTATATGAGAAATCGGCTCACCATCTCCATTTCCAAAACGAACATCATCGTTTCCAGAATATTCAGCAGCTATATCCACGTTTGCCAATGAATTTGTAACATGGTGAGTAGCTCCAGAATCAGGATGCCATGACTGATAAGTTGTATCAGAAGATTCTATAAAGTAGGCTTGTGGAGCAATGGGGTGATTAAACCGCTGATAACAATTTAATGCAATGTGATTGTATTTTCCACAAATTTGACATTGTATTGAGGATTGAAAGTTTCCCTGTCGACCACCAAAAAAAATTTTTTCCAGTTGGCTGCTGATAGGAAAAATGCCCACCTTGAGCTGAGCGACCACCACGAGGTTGAAAACCTCCCCTTGTTCTGTTGCCACACCTACCACCTCTATCAGAATTTGGCTGAATGTTGTTTTGCACATGTACTTGGTTTATACTTGCATCTATCTTAGGTTAATTTCTAATATGACGTTGTTCATGAGAAAGCAAAAGACCTACAGCCTCTTCATATGACAATTGGCTTGCTACACTCATTAAAGAAGCAACAACTGGATCCTAATCAGATCCTAAGCCATTTAAAATGGCAAGAAGAAGATCATTGTATCAACAACTTTTCCAGAAGAAGCCAAGTTAACAGAAATCAGTTTAGCTTTATTTACATAATCAGTAATCAACATGTCCCCCTTTTCAATGTAGCCAACTCCAACTTGTATTGAAAAATTTTTGCTTTTGTTTGTGTGGCAAAATAATTTTCGAGGAATGTCCAAATTGACTTTGCAGAAGTAAGATCAATGACTTGTGAACAAATATCTTCAAAAATGGAAGAGACTAACCAACTTAATACAAGTTGGTCCTTCCTATACCAAATCAAATACTCCTCATTCGAAACCATAGAATCAGTAGCAGAATCTAAAATCAATCGTGGAGGCAGCGCATCAGTGCCATCAATTAGGCCAATTAGATCATAGGCATCCAGAATTGGGAGTAGCTGAGCATTCCATAAGGCATAATTGGAAGCATTTAATTTGTAGGGTATGCTGTGATGAATATTTGCTCTGATACCATCAAAAAATGGGCTTTTTGAGCCAGTGATCTGGCTAAATGCTCCACCCTACCAGTAGGCATAGAGTTGAATCTTGGTTCAGATGCAAAATTGCATAGACCCAAGCGAAAAAGACAATCAATATTATGTGAACTCGTGAGCTCATAGCTATTTGCAGTTTAATCCATTAACAAGTGGAATTCATTATCTTATGACAAGAAGTGGAATACCAAGATAAGAACAACTGGAAGATCAAACAATAATGGAACATGTATTTCTGATTCTTCCAACCAACTGAACCTTACAGCAAAAATCATCCACCTATTGCCTGCATTATTAACCCACTCGAGCAAAGTAGAAGATAGTGAAAACATAATTGAGTGGAGAAGGAAAAGCAACCTAAAATGAGCCTTAATAATAGTCAATCCCCACCTTTCTCACCACCTCCCTATCCCCAAATTTAAAAAAAGATGAAGATAAACTACAAATATGGCAGAATTTCAAAAAGTTGACTGGTCCAAGTAGATAATGAGACAATGCATGGTTCGTGAAAGTGAAATTAGAATAAAAAATTTTGAAGAAATATATTCTTCAGAAATGAAGCAAAATGTACATCTCCCAGACCAACTCAATCTGACACATATATGCACCAAAATAAATTAAGAAATGCAATTATCACACAAACCCACACTAATTTGTGAAAATCTAACTGTATTTCAAATCATTTTGTAAGGAAAATTCATATGCTGAATTATTCAAATTTATCAAAGATTAATTTTGCTAAGCACAAAAAAGTTTCTCCAGAATCTAGATACGCATTAGACACTATCCCACGATTATACATTAGAATCAGAACCTTGAATGGCATCTTACAAGCAGTACCTAAACATAAGCATAGGTAATTTTTTTTAAATATAAAACCTCAATATAATCATACCCAACTTTTTGCAATGTAAATCTATTTTCGTTTATATCAATTGGATAACATACCATCTGGTCAATGAATCCCATTATTTCTACCAAATAAAGTTAACAGAAATCTGGAGAAATAGTAAAATAAAACTAGATATTAACAACAGCTTCATGAAGCCCCTAAATCCTAAAAACATCCACCATAACATAATGATCATTCAAAACACATTATTTATCAACAGAAACAACAATCACAAATTTTAAGAAATTTTGAAAAATGTCAGAAACCAAAAGTTTGATCATTAAAAGTTATGAGAAATTTTAAGTAAAAATATATCAGAATGAATTTCTTTGAGATTCACTAGGCATATGTTGCCCATCTATACTCACCTAAAAACCATTGGACAATAGTCATTCCATTTAAAGTCTTCAGTAAGTTGGGAGCCTTCCTTTGGAAAAGTCATCCAAAAAATTGCCCGAGGACCAAAGTCTGGTGCACGAACTTCATATGTACTCAATGGGTGTTATCTTCGCAAGAATATATCTATATATTCCATTGAAAATTGAGTGTTTCCTGGATATTTAAGGTACATGAATTTTTGTATTCAGAATTAAAGAAAAGAATCACCTAAAAAACTCATTTAGGCATTTTAGCGAACAGTTGGTCTTCATAATTGGATTCCCCAATCCTAACAAAACAAAACTCACTTAAGCATTTCAGTTGGTGTGCATTTGATCTGCACATATCTTACGATGAATGCACGCAAAAAGGCCGACGTCAGTTACCTCGACCTCAGGATCGCAGCAGAGCCTGTGATCGATCTCCTCTGCGGGGGTCGGAAAGGAGTCCGGGTACGTCATTGAGAGGGGGATGGCGTCCTGGCCATCCTCGAGGTAGCGATCACTGTCGTAGGACCACCACCACGACATGCTCCTCCGCCTCTTCCTACTGCCCTCCTTGGCTTTGGCTCTGATCCCCTGCGCAAGGGGTCCGCGGGTGAAGCCAGTCGAGGAAGGAGGCAGAGGAGGAGGAGAGGAAGAGAGCATCGGCGGTGGTGCAGGAGAGTAAATCGCGTGGGCCGGAGAGGAGTTCGGGTACGTCATTGGGAGGGGGATGGCATCCGAGTCATCCTCGAGGTAGCTATCACCATCGCAGGACCACCACCACCATCTACTCCTCCGCCTCTTCCCACCGTCCTCCTTGGCGTTGTCTCTGATCCCTTGGGCAGGGGGGTCCCGTAAGCAGAGCCAGTCGGGGAAGGAGGTGGAGGAGGAAGAGGAGGGGAAGGGCGCGTCGGCGGAGGCGCGTGAGAGGAAGGGGATGAGTGACGGTGGAGAGTGGCAAAGAAGTGGAAGGGAAGGGGGTAGGGTTTGGGAGGTCCATGGAAGAAGGGATTTAAATGGTAGTGGTAGAGGAGGAGAGATGTGGTGGTGGTGGTGGTGGTGGTGGAGGAGAGATGTGCTGTTCAAGGGTGAGCGGGGGTTTGGAATGGGGTGAGTTTAACATGGAAAAATTATACATGGAGTTTTATATTTTTTTATTAATAAATAATTATTTAACGACGATTATTCGTTACCATCGATAACTAATGGCAACGATTTTTTGCGTTATCATAATTAATGATGAATATATAAATGACGAATATATAAAATTATTATTAATTTTAGATGAAATAACAACGAATAAGTTAAATCATTGTTATGTTTAAGAAATAATGACGAATATTACTAATTATCATTATTTTTTCATCACCTTTGACCTGTTTTGTTGCTGTGTGACAACCATTCTAAAATTTAGAATCATGAGAAGAAACATTATTTCCCCCTAAAAAGTTTTCTCTCACTTGTCACATGCACTTTGCATGAGTATAGGAGTTATGTAACAGGACTACTCATCTTATCCATCATTGAGCCAAGTTAGAAGTCTAGCTCATTTTGAATCACTTATATTTACATCTTATTGAATCCATTCTCCCTAGATTTCTTAGTACTGTAATTTCCTACTGGAGAGGGTGAGACTTACGTAATATATAAAAATGCAAAAATAAAATATGTAATAATCTCACAAAGTGCAATCACACAAATACACAATGATTTTTAGGTGGAAACCCAAGTCTGTGTAAAAACCATCACCTAAGTCTCTCGACTTAAGATTTCCCAATCGACCAAGTCGGTCAAATCCACTAACGAACTACTTCAAATGAGGGTAGTTCAACCTCTTACAACCATGCTACTTCATACGAGAGTAGTGTACCTCAAACCCCTCCTCTTCACGAGGAGTATTTAGTCTCGCGAAGGAGATGAGAATTCGCAAAGCGAATACCCAACCAAAGATTATAAACTACAATAATCCTATAGAACCACAAAGTAAATAATTGAATCTAGCTACTATAGGAAAAGGATCTTCCCTTTGGTGGAAATAGGTTAGCTTAGCAACACCGGTACGTGATCCACGCAAAGCATCACGACACTCTCATATTCGACGGCAGGAGAGCGGGTGCATAGCGAATGTGGTGCTCTCTAGTGTGGACTAGATGAACTTGGAGAGCAACAACACTTCTAGGTGATTCCTTGTTTTTCTTGGACATAATAGATGTGGAAATAGATTCTCAAGGTGTGTCTTGGTGTTTCTTAGATATGTGTAACAAAGGAGGGCTCCCCCCTCTATTTATAGATGGCCTAGGAAGGCTTTGGAAGGCCTTGGAAGGCTTCTATAGCCGTTAAGAACAAACCCAAGGCAGATTAGGCCAGAATCAGGGTCATTAATGATTCTGATAGGGTTATCAGACGTCTGGATCTAATATCAAATGTCTAGAAAACAAGTATAAGACGTCTAATAATCAAATTAGACGTCTAATACTAGATGGGTTCCCTTACTGATTTAGTCAGACCTAAACAGGGTTCTAGTGTAAATCGGTCAGATGATAGGTTGGACGTCTGGAACTAGGTTCGGATGTCTGGAAACCTAGATTACAGCGGGAATGGATTTCCCGAGGTACAAATGGCTATAACTCTAATGATAAGTAATTTTGACTTAATCGAGGGCTAACGTCTATTTATCAGACATCTGAGGTCTTCTACGGACGTTTAATAGAAGATTAAAGGTCAAACCTCAACGATTATATTTCTAAACCACTGTTCCACTAATTTAATGTCTAGCAATGTCATCAGATGTCTGCTAAGACGTCTGGACTAAGGAATGGACGTCTGACAGAGAGTGGTTTCCAACCTAAGTGTTTTTGAACGTCTGATCAAATAGTCAGACATCTTAAAAGTCAATATCAGACATCTGAAGTCCAGATTGGACATCTGATCTAGTTGTTTGATGCCTACTTTGGTTTTCTAAATTCTCTACGAAATGTTTAAGTGTCCTAGGGTTGTGTAAGTATTCCTAGGACTACTGTATTGTTACTTTGAGGTTCTTTAACATATATCTAAACACAAATAAAGAGCAAAGAAAATAAAGACAAAATTACATACAACAAGACAAATGAAATCTATCCTATTCTTCTTGTCTTCAAGCTCTTGCTCCAAGAGAAGCTCCTTCTCCTCTAATGAGCTTCTCTAATCCACCATGGACACGAGCTCTTCACGCTTCACCTTCAAACTTGTATCCATTTGCAAATAGCCTGAAATCTTAGACTTCAAATGCAAAGGTTAAATACAAGTGTTTTGTTATCATCAAAATTACCGATTAAGATACCCTTGCACCAACAATCTCCCCCTTTTTTATGATGACAAAACCAAAAATATAAATCCAATAATTCTCCCCCTTTTCACATTATCAAAAAGGTTTAATAACTTTTAGTCATTTATCCTATACTCCTCCTTAAGACAAGCTCTTCTAATTTCATCTTTTTTATAAAACAAGATAGCATGTTATTATCTCCCCCTTTCTAAAGGCAATATAGCTATGTTATTTTTAAACCTCCCCCTTAAAGATGGACAATTAGCTTATCAATTTTAAACTCTCCCTATCTAGATGCTATAAATGAAAAGATAGGGTACAGGGTGTACCTCACTTACCATGGCCAATAGAATGACCCAAATGGAGGTTGATGCCAAAATGAATGGGGCTCTTATCCATAGCTTAGAGGTCCAAGCATTGGTGCCGGTCTCCAATCAGGCGGTTGACGTGCAGCAGTTCTATCATCCGCTGGTCATCTCGTCGAACTTCTAGTCTTCCTCCTTGGTCTTAATGTTGGTCCACCTAGTTTGAGTAGACCATTCTCCATCTTGTAGGTCCAATCCTTCAAATTGTAATCTTCCTTAAAACCTATAAAACAAGACTCCAATTCTTTCTTCGGTATCCAAGTCAATTTGGATCCGTATTTGTTAGCGGGTCTCCTTGAAGGAGTCCTTTCTCACCTTTTTAGAGAAATTTTCTAATTTATTCATCAAGTTATTAGAATCTTCCCTAGGATATGCAAGTTCTTTTTCTACAACATACATCTTAAGTTTTAGACTAGAAATTTTAGCTTTTAAGCTAGTATTCTCCTTAATCAATCTATTATTTTCATTGATTAGGTTATGATTTTCTAGCAACAAATTATCATTTTCAAAAATGTTACGACTAGAATTAGTTTCTAGATCCTTAAGTTGAATTTCTAACCTTTCATTTTCAGATTTTAAAAAGCTAAGATTCTTTTTAATATTTTTATTTTCTACATTTAATGACTTACTAATTTCATAAAGCTCATCAAAGGCGTCTTGTAGTTCAGAGTTTACCTCATTGTCGTTTTTGCTTTCACTATCACTCGCCATGGCCATGAAGCTCATGCAAGCGATTTCTTCTTCACGATCTTCCTCTTCCTCCAAACTTGAGTCATCCCATGTAGCTTGAAACGCTTTCTTCTTGTACTTCCTTTTGTTCTCCTTCTTCTTCTCTTTCTTGAGAGGAGGTCACTTGGGTTGAAGATGCCATTTTTCGTTGCAATGGTAGCAACGTCTCGAGCTACCTTGCTCCTTCTTTTCCTTCTCTTTCTTTTCTCTCTTAGAATCCCTACAAAACTTGGAAAATTTCTTAAGTAAAATCCTAAGGTCTTCGTCGTCGGAACTTACCTCAGTGTCTGAAGTGGATTTGAAGGCCAAACTCTTTCTTGGCCTTGGCTCTAGTGTGTCCTTCTTCAACTTCGTCTCACAGGCCATGAGGTTGCTTAAGAGGTCTTCCATGTTAAGCTCCTCGACTTCATTTGCCTCCTCGATGGCGGTGACCTGTTCCCATTCTGGTCAAAGGGAACGAAGTAACTTTCCTTGAAGCTCCCCCTTGGTGAAGGTCTTACCTAAGGCTTTCAAACTATTAACAATGAGAGTGAACCTAGTGTTCATCTCACTTAAACACTCATTAGATTTCATAGAATAAGACCAAAATTCTTGAGATAAAATATTAATGTTAGAGGCTCTTACCTTGGACATACCTTTGTGAGTTACCTCTAGAGTGTGCCATACCTCATATGCAGTGGCGCAATGAGATATCTGGTTGAACTCCTCCAGGCTAAGCATCCAGTACAACACGTCCATTGCTTTCGCATTGAGGGAAAGCTCGCGGGTTTGCCACTACGAGTACCCTCTTTCTGGTCTCACCGGAACTTCGTATGGGGGTTCACATCGTCCCCATAGTGCGAAGTCAGTGGCTTGAAGCCACATCCTCACACAATTTCCAATATGCGTAATTGCTCCCATTGAAGTAGGGTGGTCAGACGGTAGATTGCCCCTCCGAATGTCTCGTGGCAAAAATGCTTCCCTCCATTGAATCTCTTGTCGGTGTGTTACGCCGACCTACAAGACCTGCTCTGATACCAATTGTAATTAACCTATTAGAGGGGGTGAGATTTGCGTGATATATAAAAATGCAGAAATAAAATATGCAACAATCTCACAAACGATCAATCACATAAATACACAAGAATTTTTAGGTGGAAACCCAAACCCGCGTAAAAGCCACCACCTAAACCTTTTGGTTTAGGATTTCCCAATCGACCGAGTCGATCAAATCCACTAACGAGTCACTTTAACGAGGGTGATTCAACCTCAATACAACCACACTACTTTATACGAGGGTAGTGTATCTTAAACCCCTCCTCTTCATGAGGAGTATTTTGTCTCGCGAAGGAGACGGGAATTCGCAAAGCAAATACCCAACCAAAGATTATAAACTACAATAATCCTTTAGAGCAACAAAGTAAATAATTGAATCTAGCTACTATAGGTAAAGGATCTTCCCTTTGGTGGAAGTGTGTTAGCTTGCCAACACGAGTGCATGATCCGCGCAAAGCATGACGACGCTCTCGTATTTGACCGCGGGAGAGCCGGTGCACGGTGAATGTGGTGCTCTCTAGTGTGGACTAGATGAACTTGGAGAGCAACAACACTTCTAGGTGATTCCTTGTTTTTCTTGGACACAATAGATGTGAAAATAGATTCTCAAGGTGGTCTTGGTGTTTCTTAGATGTGTGTAACAAAGGAGGGCTCCCCCTCTATTTATAGATGGCTTAAGAAGGCTTTGGAAGGCCTTGGAAAGCTTCTATAGCCGTTAGGAACAAACCCAAGGCAAATTAGGCCTGAATCAGGGTCATTAATGATTCTGATAGGGTTATCAAACATCTTGATCTAATATCAGACATCTGGAAAACAAGTATAAAACGTCTGATAATCAAATTAGACGTCTAATACTAGATGGGTTCCCTTACTGATTTAGTTAGACCTAAGTAGGATTCTAGTCTTAGTCGATTAGACGACAGGTTGGACGTCTGGAACTAGGTTCGGATGTCTCAAAACCTAGATTACAGCGGGAATGGATTTCCCGAGGTATAAATGGCTATAACTCTAATGATAAGTGATTTTGGCTTAATCGAGAGCTAACGTCTATTTATCAGACGTCTGAGGTCCTCTATGAATGTCTGATAGAAGATTAAAAGTCAAACTTCAACGATTATATTTCTAAGCCAACATTCCACTAATTGGACGTCTACAATGTCATTAGACGTCTGCTAAGATGTCTGGACTAAGAGATGGACGACTAAATATGTCAGACAGAGAGTGGTTTCCAGCCTAAGTACTTTTGGACTTCTGATCCAATAGTCAGACATCTTAAAAGTCAATATCAGACGTCTGAAGTCCAGATTGGACGTATGATCAGGCTGTCTGATGCCTACTTTGGTTTTCTAAGTTCTCTACGTAATGTTTAATGTCCTAAGGTTATGTAAGTGTTCCTAGGACTACTGTATTGTTACTTTGAGGCTCTTTAACATATATCCGACACAAATAAAGAGCAAAGAAAATAAAGACAAAAGTACATACAACAAGACAAATAGAAATCTATCCTATTCTTCTTATCTTCAAGCTCTCGCTCCAAGCGAAGCTCCTCCTCCAACGAGCTCCTCCAATCCACCATGGACACAAGCTCTCCACATTTCACCTTCAAACTTGTATTCATTTGCAAATAGCCTGAAATCTTAGACTTCAAATGCAAATATTAAATACAAGTGTTTCATTATTATCAAAATTACTGATCGTGGTGCCCATGCACCAACAAGTACATATAGCTGATGGATGTCAAATTGGTTGTTTATACAGGAATCCCTAAAGTGAAGTCTGTATACATGAGAGACATGGGAACATAAATGACCCCAACTACAAGCTTGAAGCCATCGAGGATGGGGACCCCATTGAAAAACTTTCATAAAGGAAATGCTTTTATTACCTACAATTTGTTATGCTAATCTTTCTAATAGCAATCTCAAAAATATTTCTGCATTGAGTTGATGAACTTATGAATTTGCCCAATGTGCAATCTAAGGAGGAATGTAAATATTTGATTAAACTAGCTAATTCCCACATGGCAAAGTCTATTGTTGTGGATAGTGAGACTGGCAAGAGTAAAGACAATAGGTTTGCATTTCTTGGAGACACAGAAGTTGCCTCTTTGATGCCATGTGTTTTTTTTACTATTGTTAGCATGCTGTGTGTAGGGTTCACATGAGCTCTTACACTATTTGCAGCTGCATTGCAAGCAATATCGTGGTTTCTCGTTGTTCTCCTCCCTCTGCTTTCACTTCAGTGTCCATTGTCTCCATCTGCCTCCTTACATCCAATCTTGGTGCATCCTGATGGCGCAACTGTGCCCCTCGGGTTGTGAGGGCTCCTTAATGGCATTGGTCATGTCGGCCACCCTTTCCATGATCGTCAGCGACTTCTTTGGAGTCACACCTTGGAATATCAGGTGATGACTTCTCCTTCCTGCTGCACACCATCATGATTGGAGTTGTGTGTGCCGCACTTCCCATATTATGGGGCTCTTGGATCTTGCCAGTGTTAAGCAAGACATGGAACATCTACAGAATGGGATTATAAATTTTGATGAGGACAAGTAATTAAAACAACATGGAGAGAATTTGTAGACTTTGTGATTTTCATTCCTTCTCTTGTTCAAAAGCCAGATCAGTTCCTTGAGCTAGTTCACACCAACACAGTGATGGGGAATTCTTGGAGTACTATTGGTTCATCTGCAAGCCTTTTTATGTTGCAGAGAAGGTCAGATTAATGGGTTCCAGCTGTGTATGGGTCTTCTCTATTTGACATGTGAAAATATACTTTCCTATTTCTTTTTTCTATGTCATGCAATTTTTTAGGAGTAATACAGGGTGCCTAAGAGGTTCTCCTACCCAAATTTAAGAACCTTTCGGAAGTAGGTAATGCATTTGTGAGATGATTGCATTGTTAGCTCCTGCTTTGGAAAATACATATATATAAATGGTGAGTGTTTTGGTATTTAAGCGTTTGTCATTTGATCAGAGACCATATTCTGGATTACTTGCATATATATATATATATATATATATATATATAGTGGTGAAACATTTGATTTCCGTGTGATGATACACTTGCTTGATTTTAACTGTCGAGTTACCTCATTCTAGTAGAAATGTTCAGATTCGGTTCAAGTAGAATGTGATCAGAGCTTATATATGCATGTTTCTTAATTCATGGAACTGTGATCATTTCTTATAGACCTTTTGACAGAACAACAGCTTAACTTTGTCTGTAGGCTCCAGAAGTCATGCCACAAGCTGAAGATGCACTCCTTCAAGGCATGGATAGGCTTCAACAAACTCTTTCTGGCACCCTATCCAATTCGTCGGGTTTCGTGGGTGTGGCAAATTATATGGGACAGATGTCAATGGCAATTGGGAAGTTGGAGGCACTTGTGGGCTTTGTCAACCAGGTAGTATGCAGATTTATGGTTCAAACTTATCCATTTGTGTTTCCTATTTCTCGTTACGATTACTTTTTTTTCTTTGAAAAGTTCTTACTACAATTGCTATCACAACATTAGGAGAAAATCAGAATGATTTTTTCTTCAAAATACAAGTATGGGTAGAGCATGTAATCCAGTTCCTAGTTTTACAATTAGATATTGCTTAGTTGTCTCTACATTGGTCTCTTCTATCCATAGTTCTAGCCAGAATTGAACAAAGTGTACCTTATCATTTTCATGTCCAATTACTAAAAATGAGATGCACTTTTGAGCTTCAAATGGTTTGATAGATGAGCTTGGACCATCACTCCTATATGAGTTGAGAGTTCAAATCTCTCCATTTCCCAATATCTAGTATATTGTTAGGTCATTGAGTTGATGTACAACTTGGAGCAATGGCAATATTCCCTATATTTTTACTTGCTTCATTTTGCAATGCGGTGCAAGACCATCACTTTTTTAGAGAAGAAGGGTGGGATGGTTTCAAGAAGGTCTTTGACAAGTACATGTTTAAAGTGGAGAAGGTATACTTTCTATTAAATTTGTTGTATTTGTTTAGAATTTTCTTGTTTGCACTTCATTTTGTAAAGTAAATCTATTTGTTGGTTTTGTTTAGCTATGGCAGAACTATCACTTTTTGCATAGTTGTAATTTTTGGCTTGGCCTACTTCATGATCAAGTCTATAGAATTTGAACTTGCATTGCTTGTTTTTAAGTATAGTTCTTCAAGCACCAGCTAGCATTTAGCTTGAAGCTAGAATTGATTGATATTTAAATCACTCATGTATGGATTGGATGCCCTTAGACAAAGGCCAAGGCACATCTTGTAGAATAGATATAATACTCTTATATACTATGCAAGTGAGTTGCTCTACTCCTCTGATATCGAATAGGAAGTTACTCATCATCTGATAGGTAGATAAAGAGGCATTTTGAATGATAGGAACTATGTAGAAAATTTTACTTAATCTTGGTAGATCAATACTAGTGAGATGGTGTATGAACTGAAAATAGTGTTTTGTTTCCAATGCTAAATAATTGAGATCATTAGGTCCACACCTTTTTCATTTGGTATGATTCTCACATGCCCCTTGCATAACAAACTACACCACTTTCTTAGTTTTTTATCCCTTGCATCTCCTTTTCCAATAGCTAATCTTCATTATTCTTTACTTTATTGCTTTTTATACCTTGAAAACTAGGCAATTAGACCTATCTATGAAAAAAAATTTATTAGTATCCCTTTATCGACATTTTATTTGTTGCGTAAGGTCAAATCACATTTATTTATCATTCTATTTAATCGTGACCAAAGAATCCTATTGTTCACGGTTGGTGAACCATGACAAAACACCTTTGGTAACAGTTCATCAACCGTGACTAAACCCTTTTTGTCTTCCACTCCAAGTTTTCGGTTATGGTTATAAACCGTGAGCAAAGCTCTCTCTTTGGTCATTGTTTCCAAACCGTTATGACAACTATTTGGTCACGGTGTATAACAATGACAAAAACATAACTCTCGTATCCAAATAACAGTCGGGGCATTGGTCACGGTTTCAAAACCGTTTTTGGGTGGAACCATAACCAAAAGCTCTTCCGCCACACAACTTTTGGTGACACTAATTAGTGACAATTCTAAACCCTTTGGTCATCGTTTTTAACTGTGACCAAAAACCTTCTTTGTTGTTGTGTAAGCTCGAAGAAATTAGACGTGAAGCCTATGAAAATTCAAAGATTGACAAAGAAAAATTTAAGGCTTTTCACGGCAAGAATATAATTAGAAAATCCTCTGAGCCTAATCGGAGAGTATGGTTATTTGATTCTAGACTGAAATTATTCCTGGGCAAGCTTAGATCTAAATGGACTAGCTCGTATATAGTGGTCAAACCTTTTTCTAATGGGAGTGTAGAAGTTGTAGATATTAAGACTGGGCAAACATTTACTGTAAATGGACAAAGACTTAAACGTTACTTGAAATAGATACTCTTGAAGGAGACTATAACCCTCTTGGAGGGTTATACTACAATAGTTTTTACCTACACTGACGGTCAAAAATCGTCAATGTAGGTCCAAAATACCATCGTTATAGCTATAGCAACCTATTCCGACGATCAACATTGGTGTCCTCTTAAGGGACATCGCTTTAAGCTATCCCAACGGTAAAAACCATCAGTGTTGCACCTAATTCTACAAAGACAGTTAACTTTCCAAAGGTTGTCCAATTTAACTTTCATGCTAGTAGCGACAATTTTATCCGTCGATGTAGATCAATACTATTAACTCTAACAATCTAAAACGTCTGTTGCTATAGGTAAAGACTATGTTTAAATTAATATTTGGTAATAACAAAAAATATTAATATTAACATCACTATAGAAAGATGAAATTTTAATAAACATATGCAGTGACATTTTTTTCATTATTGTTGCTACAATTTCTTAATATGCTAATATACAAATGTATTGTTAGGTATATACAAATGTATTATTAGTTATCGTCGGGTCTATTTTTTTTCTATGTCATATGAGATATAGAAATGTGACTTTTTCATATACTACAACAAAAATAAGGGAATTGATAGAGTTAATAAAAATTAAATTTATTCTATTTAGCTAAAAGCATATATAGTCTCTTTACAATGGATTCAATACAAAGTGAATAAATATTGAAACAAAATTTCAAATATTTATCTTTACAGAATATTAAAAAATAAGAAATAAAAGGGGAAAAAAAACACAAACATCCTAGAATGAATATAACAATTTCCTAAAAGTCAAATTACAAGTTGCGTCACTATCATGATACATGCAAGAAATTAATGTCATATAATTATTTATAATTCTATATTGTCCTTAAACAACCTCTCATTTATGTGTTTAAAGTAACGAAATTTAAGAAGCATATGCACCAGTCGGGAATCGAACCTGGGTCTGTACCGTGGAAGGATACTATTTTACCACTAAACCCTCGGTGCCATTCACGTTTCATAAACCTAAAATAACACAAACTAAGAGTGGTTAGAAGATGATTAATCTCGAAATAGTCTGGATGGACACCTCACACTACCTTCTTGAGCACCACAAGAAATCAAGGCAAAGAGAACCACAAAATCTCTCTAAAAGCCACATTGAATATTGTCACCTTTGCCAACATTTCAAGCTAGTCATTTTTTCTTACCCACAAGAATATCACCAATATCAAAAGATACCCACCCATCAGATCTATACACTTTAACCATCTTTATCAAAGAATTCAATCCAAGAAAAAAAAGAGTAAACTGAGGCAAAGCACCTACTTTGACATCCATTATCACAATTCTCGATCTTTACATGTACAAAGAGTCCATCTTCGATACCAAGTCCTGTTTTGCAGAAAAGCAAAGACCCTTTCAGCAGTAATTAAACCTGAATTCCAGAAATGTCATAGATTTGGAATGAAAAAATTCCCATCATCCAAGGGCTTGCACATCAATGAAGACGTACTTATTTTTCTCAAATACAAAAGAAGGCAAGTTGACTTTGAATCATAGTACAACTAATTGGTAGCTTGCGCTTTGCTGTGGAAGCACAATTTATATAATGAATCCCTCCCTAAAAAAGTATCAAAGGGTAACTCTGTCCAATTACTAACATGTAGAATTGCTTTTCTCTAAGAAAGAACATGGTTAATATCTGCCGTAACTTCTAATTTCATCAATGTTGTGTAACTCCAAAACTATTAGCATTAACTACAACATAAAAGGTTGTAATCTAACATAAAACTTCAAAGGGGATTTATAGCAGGAAAAGGAAGTTATTTTGTATGGCAAACAAAGGTAAAAAAAATTACTCAATAGATTTCCCTCAATTCTAATGACTCCATCCTTAGTAACTTTCTCCATGGCCTTTGCAATGAGTTCACCAATTTCTCTCTCTCCATTAGATAATATTGTGCCAACCATCAAGGTGAAAGAGAAAACTAAAAATTAAGAACCTCACCTCCTATTGCAACCGATATTTCTTTCTTGGTCGTAAGAAGCACCATGGCCCATTATATCAATCGCTCCTACATAAAAAATAGCAAAGGATCAAATATCCAAAAGAAAACAAAATAAGAAAGTATATATATCAAATTTAGTTCGTGATACATATTACTTTAACAAAAAAGCCTAAGTTACAATTTTAGAGTGCAAAATGATGATAAGCAATGCGTAGTTTAGGAATACGAGAGGAATAGATTATTTACAAAAGTCTAGACTATTCAGAGTAAGTTGTAGGGTAGAATCAGGAAACTAAAATACTCACAAGCTCAGAACAACCCCATATTTGAAGTGTTCATATAGAACTCAATGTTGTTTGTTGTGCCTATTAACAAAGCAACAGAGAGAAGTTCTTACAAAATGATTTGGGAAAAGTCGCAAGAAGGTAAAACCAACAAATAGCATCATAGTACTTACTGAAATATAGTCTAGATCAGTTGTTTCATGATGATTGCATATGATTACATCTCTTACCTTTGCATCCTTTGAGTTTTGTTTTTATATAAATTTACGTAAAGTGACACTTACCAATCACACTTTATCCAAACAAATAGCCAAAGGCTTAGGCATTGATCTCATTTTGGCAATGATTCATGTGAAAAATGTCTCTCAATTCAATAAAAAAGTCATTCTACACTCAATTCCATTAATCACCAACAAGAAATTCCATCCTGGCATGACCCATGACTAAATAGGAACCAAGTAACCAATAGAAAGAGAAGATCATATTTTACATAAATGGATTTGACAACTCTGCAATGTTAATCACAAAGGAATTTTAGAATATTTAGACAGAAAACATGTGCAAGGGAGAAGGTCAATAAAAAAGTCATTCGACACTCAGTTCCATTAATCACCAACAAGAAATTCCATCCTGGCATGACCCATGACTAAATAGGAACCAAGTAACCAATCGAAAGAGAAGATCACATTTTACATAAATGGATTTGACAACTCTGCAATGTTAATCACAAAGCAGTTTCAGAATATTTAGATAGAAAACATGTGCAAGGGAGAAGGGTAAATTTTTGTGTAACGACTAACATGAAAAAACTAAAAGCTACCATACACCTTAGATTAGTCTTAAAATTCCACCATCGATCCTACAAAACAACATGCAAGATATTGTCGGTAATAAAATAAAAACATAAAAAGAAAGCTTACTATGTAAAAAGAAACTACCATGGAAAAAACTCTCCCATAGACATTTGTTGAAACTCGAAGTATTTAACAGCACTTTTAAATGACTTCCATATCTTTATTTGTTGTTCATCTTCATGAAAGCTGGAACTTTTTTCCTGAGTAATGCAAGCTTTAAATTTAGTCTTTTAGATAGGAGATTGCTTGCTCAACCACTAAACTTATTCAAGTTAGCTAAAGGAATGAACTTTTCCTAAAATTTTAAAACTTGATACAAATAAAGTGTCAAAGGAGTAAATCAAATCCCTTGAAGAGTAGATGATGTTTGCATGTAAAGAAAGAGCAAGGTCATTCAAATATGTAAGTCAAACAACCAAATAGTACACTCTCTTCAAGCCAACCTGTAACGAGCGCGTGCCCCAGACGCCTTTTAAGACGTCTGGGAGGTGGCCCAGACGTCTGTCAAGACGTCTGGGTTCACATCCAGACGTCTGACCAGACGTCCGGGATAGTTTACAGACGTCTGGCGAACAGTTATACTCGCACGGGATATTCGTCTGCGCGCACAGGCGCGCAGACCTGCGATTCTGCCCTTTTTCTCTGCGGCTGCAGGCGGCTGCGACCGCCTTCTCTCTCCTCTTCGCGCGGCGTTAAAAGGGGGGAGGGGGCGCGCCTCCCCTCCCGTCTCCACCATCTTCCTCCTTCTTCTCCTGCCTGTGCGCGAGAACGAGCGGACGCGAGGGCGCAGCGGCAGCCGCAGTGAGCGCGGAGGAGCTGCGGCGTGCGAAGGCGGGGCTCTGCCGTGAGGGCGAGCTCGCCAGGAGCGGCTTGGCCGGCCGGCGGAGGGCGCAGGGGGCGCAGAGCGTCGCGGAGAGGGACCTGCTGCGGGCGGAGCAGCAGACGCGCGAGGTGCAACGCGGGCGGCGTCGCGAGCGGAGGCCGAGCAAGGTTCTGATTCTGGAAAAATTTCCAGAATCAGACGTCTGGATTGATATCCAGACGGCAGGGTCGACGTCTGTGAGATCATACAGACGTCTGAAAGGTGAGTTTCCGCTTTCTTCTTCTTTTTGTCGACTGACCGTACTGAGGGAGGGGGGTTGGCTGTGCGCAGGTTCTCTGATTCGTCATCTTTGCGAATCAGACGTCTGGAAGTTGTACCAGACGGCGGGAGTGACCTCCAGACGTCCGGAGTGACCATCGGACGTCTGGGATCAAGGAAAGACGTCCCTGCAGACTTCTGGACGTCCGGGGAACCAAGCCGAACAGGTAATTCTCTGATCCACCATTTAAGACGTCTGGAAGGAGTTCCAGACGTCTGATTTTGCACAGTATTGTCTTTCTCGACCCGTTTAGGGCCCGTTTGGGCTCCGTTTTCCGCGATTCGAGTTGCGTTCATTTCAGAATTTATTCCTCTACCCGCCTACAGTAGCTATACACTGTTTTGAGACACTCCTTGTGTTTGATCCTTGTGATAGGACCTCGTTCGGTTGCAGTCTTGAGAGTCGCGGAGGCGCGCGGGATTCCCGATCACGCCCCCATTACTCCCGTTGTACCTGGTAGAGTGGCTTTAAGTATTAATAAAATCTGTTAAAGTATGGAACCATAACTAGAACCTAGGGCATTGCATGAATCCTAGGAATGAGAAATATATGGAATGATAGCTCCTAGGTGTTGCATGAATCCTAGGGCCGGAAAACTAGATTGTATGATAGATCCTAGGATATGGCATGAATCCTAGGATGGAAAAACTAGTGGAATGTATATTACTGCAGTCTTGGAAAAATGGAAAGGAATATATAAAGCTGCCTGTAAATTTAATTAACAGCTGCCTGTTATGCATAAAGAAACATGTTTGAGATCATGGAATTTGAGAACGTGAATCTGGAAAGTGAAACATATGATGTTCTGAGATAAAGAGCTGGAACCCTACGGGGAATTAGGAGTGGAACTCCTGGAAAGAAAAGGAATGGAACTGAGATGTAGTTTGTACTGTCTCTTGGGTACGCAGTACCAAGGGAAGTACCTGTACCTATTTTAGTGCAGAGTGGGGCCAGCCGCCCCAGGGACCCGGGGTTAGGATTGGCCGCTCTGTACCGACTTGTTGGCCCTCGTGTACGTAGTACCGAGGAGAGCTAGTAGTGTTAGGAGAGTCCTAGCTACCCCACGGGCCCCGGGGTTCTGCTAGCCTCCTTCACCGACTTGTTAGGCCCACTAGGGCAAACCAGGGTAGTCAGGCGAGGGTGCGCGGACTGTGGAGGGGCAAGGCCCCGGTTTGGTTACTGTAGAGGGGTTGGACCCCTGTTTCTGAGAGGGCTCTGCCCTGGTTCCGTGCTGTGCTTTGGGCGCACCCGTTAACGGAAACGACTGACCGCGTGCCAGTGCGGGCTAGCTACCTGTGCGTTTATCGCGCGTGCCGTAGTCACCGTTACGTCTGTCAGTGACCTTGGGGTGGTTGACTGAGGGTAGGATCACCACGGGGGACTCTCCTGGCCAGGAGAGCACCACGTGCTACTCCTACTTTTGGAAAAGACTGCAATCAAGATCGTCCCACGAGGACATCCGAGATCAAGTAAAGGATCTGAGAAGTAAATGAAATAGTGAGAAAAATTGAAAGATGTAAATAAAGGAAGTAATAGAACATAACAGCTACTGTACACTCTACTGTTGCCCTTAGTTAGTTTGCCACTCTACTCAGCGTTTTGCTGACGTGTTACACTCGTTACCTTTTTCAGGACCAGGTGTTGAGCAGCCAGGGTCGGCGGCTGCAGAGGACGCTGGGCCGAGTAGGGTCCAGTAGAGTTACCCCAGCTTTGTACCCCTTTTTGTTTCTGTTCTAGTGAGTAGTTTCTGTTTCCGCTGTACCTTCTTTACCTGCAGTTTTTGTTATATGATAAATGTTGTTTTACTGTTGTGGTGGTGCCTACTGTAGTAGTTTCTTTCCTTACTGCTGTACTTTCTTACTGTTAGTTATATTCATGCTGAATGTGGTTTATTTTACTGTCTTTTGGTAACTTCCTCGTTGGACGACTGGGTCTTGGGATTAGTCGAGTCGGTCCGGTTCTCGTGTCTCGCAGGGACTCGGGAATCGGGTCGTTACACAACCAGAAGAGTTGAAGACAGACTTCAAGGTTAAAAGTTGCCACAAAAGAGTTTAAGATAGACTTCGAGGTTAAAAGTTGCCATTTCAACCAACATCTTTTAGCATCAAAGTAGAAGAAAAAAATTGATATCGTAAATCAAGGCACATGAATTCTAGGATGGTAAGGTCTTGAGTGTAGCTTAATAATGAAAACAGAGTAAGTACAGAAGTTGTTAAGAATGCATCTTGGATTTTTTTTTTTTTGAATAGAGGAATGCATCGTGGATTCTCTCATATTTTTCTTTAAGCATGACCTATCATCTTCAAAATTGCTATGCTAAAGGGCGTTCATTGGTGTCGACCTTCTGCAAGTTATTAGATCCATCTCATGATCATTAAAAAGCCCACATGCAAGAATATTCAAAGATTCACCTTACAGATTTAAAATAGAATCACAAGTCTAATCTTATTGCAGGGAGAAGCAGAGTAAAATTTTTATTTAAATCAATTGGTGCATATATATTCATTCCATTGGTTAGTCAAAAGCAATTAACTAACAAAGTTATGGTGTTCAATGATATCAACAGTATACATATTACCTTTACTACAAAAAATGTAGCTTAGTATAATGATTCGTTTGACAATAAAGATATTGAGACCAAATAGTAACTGCACTTTATTTACAATCAAAATGGAGCACAATTATATGAAGGCAACTAAAAGAGGGCATCCCCGAACTACTAAATTTATAGTGAGATGATTTGAACAAGAATATTATGAAAAAAGTTGGTTCATTCTACAATTAAAGTTTAATTTTCTTCTATCAACGAATGGTGATTTTGCAAAACCCTGACACCCATCCTAAAATTAACTGAAGACACTATAAACTCAATCATAAAAAACATACAAACCATATCAAATAAACAACCTATCAAGTAAAGCATTTACCGCTCTTATATATCACAAAATCTGAAAAAAGCTAAAATAAATAATATGCTAACATTAATAACAACAATCATAAGATCCTGATTCATGTCTAACCAAAATAAAAAAAATTCAACCTTTCAGGTAAAATTGTTTTATAGGCAATGTTTCCTCTGTCATCAATGGTCCATAATGTCACGTAATGCACCTGCCCTAGAGAAAGGAAGGACGATGCAATGGCTGATGATAACATCATCATCAGCCATAACTAGCTTTAATTAGTCAGAATCAATTGGCAACCGCCCTTACATAACCGCCGGAGAGTCATAATTCATTGCATATCCTTTCTAAGAAGAATGCATTAAAATAGGGTTAAATTTGCAATTTTAACAGAAGATCATAAATGTAGAGTAATCATGGGGTTTCCTAGGGCTTAAATGAAGGTCAAATGAGTATTAATGACTAACAAGAGGGTTCATGCAAACAAAATGGGTTTTCACGCATTTCAAGAATTTGCGAACACTCGAAACCTTAATTTCAGACCTGCTTAATAAAAAAAGGTTCTGGTCAAGATAAAATTCATCTAAACCTTCTAAAAATCATATAAAAATATTCTATACGATTTGGTATCCTTGATTTAACCATCTGAACCCATTTGACCTAAAACAGTCTCAGACAGGAAGTTACCCTAATTTGGGTTTTTGCATAAATTACCCAGTCAAACTTGGTAAAAACCAAAATTTGACTTCACCAACAGATTCCTTGAGTCCAAATTAGGTTTGTACTAAAATTTGGCCTCAATCAGAGATCATTTCAACCTAATTTGTATTTTGATCCAGTCTGACTCTTTCTCTCTCACTTAAAACCCTAGCTTTCTAAATATATTGCAAAAACCCCCTAACTTTGTCATCACTTTCACATCTGGGTCCCTACCACCATGGCAGGTGTGAACCCAAAGATCCAAGCTTCAAGAGAGAAGATCTCTCTCGTTTCAACTGCAAATCCTTCCAAAATTGGAAGGATGAATGTTTAGGCAATTAGGAATCCATTCAACCTCTTTTCAGGGATTGGAATTAATCCTACACACCGTGCAAACGCAAGGATTCCAAGAATCCTATTCCCTGAGTTGCAAGCTCATTCAAGCTCCTTCCTGATCTAGAGCTTGTCTAAAGCCCTATAAAAAGACCCTGAATGCAAACCTTCTCAACTTAGCTTGGTTTTGATGTCAGAATCTCCTTCTTCCCTTCTCCCCGACCTCCATCTCCACCAACTCCAGTGATCCTCTTTGACTGCGCTCTTCACTCGCCATCACAGACAATAGCCAGTGGGTTCTCCTTCCTCTCACTCTTCCACGTCTCACAATACCAGCAAGCGCCGCCTACCTCCCCTTGTCATCACCGCTTCGCCCACCGGAGAGTTCACCTTCAACGGCGTCGGCCAATCAAAGCTAATGCCGCCTTACCCCTCTTGTTCAATTAGGTTAGCGTAGTTAGGTTTCCCTCTCCCTCTATTATCTTTTCCTCCCTTCAAACCCTCAATTTAACCCCCGACGCAGTCGTTCGCCCTCCATCTTTTCCATCTCCGGCCACCCTCCGGTGAGGTTACCCCGTCACTCCACCACACCAAACGCCTCGCCAACACCCTCACAAGCATCGCCTCACCTCCACAAACCAAACCCCCATCTTTATTTGCCATTCCATCCACTCAAATGCTCCCTCAACCAACCCACCTTCACACGGTCTCCACCTACCTCTACAGACCACCTCACTCACTCCCATGCCTCGCAAACACCACCATCACATTGGCCAACACTTGGCGAAGCTCTTGAAGTATTTTAACGTGGCAGAGAGGTCGTTCTTGTTATTTCAGGTACTCACCAATGCCCCGCCACTGCCGCCTCTGTCTTCGACCTCATTCACAGTCTCCAGGCCACGAAAGATCCAGGTATCTCGCCCAAGTCTCGCGCAACACCTCCAGGACCCTTCCCAGGTCCTCAATTAGAGGCCTTGCCCGCGATTTCAACTTCAATTGGAGAAGGCATTGTTGCTGGCGCACGAAAGAAGAGAGCAGTGGGATTAGTCCCACATTGGTGGGAGAAGAGCGTGCGCACACCCATAAATTGGATTTGTGTCTTGAGCTTATCGCCTAAGACACTGAGGGGTCGGGTCCCTCCTCAGTTCTACCCACACACCTCGGCTACCTCCACACCCGGTAGCCCTGGTCACCCGGATCCCCTATTACCCGATTAGCTACCCAATTACCTGAGAGAGAAGAACAGGGGAAATTGTGAGAGAGCGAGGGTGGGTTTCGCTCTCTAAAGATTAGTCTCCTGTGCTATGTGCTGAAAGGCTAACACTTAGCCGTGAGAAGAAGGAAGCTGAAGAAGAGTCTCTGAAGAAGAAGACAAGCTCAAGAAGGTAAAGAAGAGAGAGAGAACCTGAAGAAGAAGAGTTGAAGAAGAAAGGCTTTAAGAAGCCTTGTGTCTGATGAACACTTAAGCTATCTGATTTGAGAAACCGACGTTTGATCACTATAGTGTTCAAGCAGCTGTTGGGTTATTTGGTTTAATTGAGATGTCTGATATGCATGCTTAATTAAGACTAATAATTGGTGATCTAAATCACCATTATTTTGTATTAGACTTCTTTTTATCATAGTGAACTCTTAAAATACTCTTGCTTATAATTGAATATCAATTTGAGTAGATATTATTCATTGAATATCTCTTTTATGCTTTAATTATGGTGCTCAGTTATATGCAATTAAAGATTAGCACATGAATTCCATATTTATTCCCAGTGAATGACCTTGGACTTCGATTTATATTTCGAGTAATAAAATTTATCTATTGATTAAGCTATTTAGGAATGTGCTACGATGACGAAACATTTAAACTCCTATCTGGCCCAAATAACAATGGCCTTGACACATAAATTCTTTTTAATATTTGTATTTAGTTATGAAATGGTATTCTTTGGTTGTAAACCAACCTTGCAATTGGTAGTGTTCCCATCAGCTGATGAAGACGTTCGAAAGGTTTTCTAGGGAAAAATATAATCTCCAGATCAGCCAAACCCTTGAGATCAAAAGATATTCAACCTCAATTCTAGAAGAGGGATCCATCTACAAATATCACAACCAGGGTTTCGGTAATCCCACATTCAGTAATTGAACATAGGTATCTTTTGAGAGCATAGAGTAGAAAGAGCAAAAAATTGTGCTGCTTACATCCTCACCATGAGGTTTCCAATACTCTGTGATTGAAGGAGCATGGACATGTGGGTTGGTCAAAGCATTCTATTTGAAGGCAAATAAAATGGAGTGGCAATTAATAGTTGCTTGGAAAGAAAAGGAGAGAAAAAAGAAAAGAAAAGAAAGCATATAGAGAAAAAGTACATCTTTTTGTCTATGTTTAAAAACTGTCAACATAAAATGTGCTTCCAATATATGAAATGCATTATATCATTTTAAATTATTTCAATAATATGCCATACCGCCATTTTTATCCCTGAATTCATCAATAATTAGACTATATATAGTTGCCACATAGTTTGCTTCATGGTCTGAATGTAAGTAGAGAATTGAATTGGGTGCCAATTAAGATTAGATAATCTGAAAATTTTATTAAACCTAATACCATAGGCTTTTACAAGCCTGAGACAAACCAATCCTAATGGGTTCAATTAATCCTACTCCCATAAATGTGACATAATGTTGTTAGCTGTTTGGACTTCTATCCGAAATCTTCTAGCTCTAAGTAAGACAGTTTGCAGTTCCAATTGTAGAATCTTGGGTTGTCAATCTTAACCATTTATCTGATGTCTACATCTGAATCACCATGTAGAAGCCTGACTCATAAATGGGTCGACTATGAAAATTAATTAGAACCTCTACAACAAAATGTGGATGCGTATGGAAGGATTTGGATCACTCCAATTGAAATCTAAATAAGGAATCCTTTTTTTTTTAGCCACAACATTGGAATCTAAACAAATTCTAATGCAAGAACAAATCTGATGTCTGTTTAAAATAATGCTAATTATCAGTTGTTTTGACAACCTTTTTTAGGTTTAAATATGTTCAATATAAATTTTAAACTTTTCTAAATCACTGCCTCTAATTCTAAGAGATCAAAAAAACAACCAGTAAGATTCCAAACAAGTCCTATTTTAAATGAATTTAGTTGAATGTAGAGAGTATGGAGAAGTTTAGATGTTAGATCGAGTGAGAAATAGGCTATGCCCAACAAAAAAGACAAGGCATTAAATAAAGAACCTTCTTTTTGAAAAGAAAATAAAGAACCTTTTGATATAAATCACAGAAAGACTAGCGAATTAAAAGAATGACTTAAATCATAGTTAAGATGCCAAATAGTCAAATAAAGGTATCGAATAAACACAGACTTCCAATAGAACTCAAACTATATGTAAGAATAAATTGCACAACTGAAGACCTTTTTCATTTCTCTTACCTACTGGGACAAGTGTTTAAGACTATAGAAGTGGATGGTAGAGTCAAAGGTTTCAATACCAACCATCATTGTAGGGACCTCCTAGGACAAAACAAGCGTACATGCCATTTCTATAAAAGCCACTATACAGTAGAAAAATGTAAGACCATAAAAGATTTATCCAATTGTACACTATAAGAGAAGTCATGCTAACCAGAAAAAGTGAGATCGTAGAAGCACTTAATTGATTGGATATCTTGGATGAGCAGATATTATCATATATATGTTTTCTGAAAGGAGCTACAAGCAAGCATACAAAACACAAGCATCTCTATGCAAAACTAAAAATGTTCAATGAAGAAGAAAGCTGCAACCTGCTTATCTAGCAGATAACAAAGATGATGTGCTTGCACTAAACCATTAGATTCCTTCAATTTTCCCACTTTCAAATCGAGAAAATAGTTACATGTAAATCTTCTCATAAACCTTATCCATAATATTCCCCATGAATATAAACTTTTCACCTCTCTTTTACACAAGATAAGTGAATATTAAAATTACTAAATCTAAAAAATATTAAGCACACACCGTCCCAAAGTTATGAACAAGAGTCAAAAGATCTTAAATCTCTGAAATTTTCTCATAGCTACCAAATGATTTTAACAAAGATCATACAACTCCTAAAAACATCAATATGTTGCAACCTGATGGTCCAAAATGCTACCAAAGAAACTAATTTCTTAGTGTTTGATCTGTATTACCTAATCATGGAATATTTGCCAAAATCTATCTCAACCAATCCCATCTATCCTTGGAAACCCCACTCTTTCTTGAACCAATATAGGCATCCAATGCTATATTTACCCTTGTTATTTGCAGGAATTCCAATATCATAGAGCACACGATAAGCCTGTGTATGTTAGCTCCGACATTATGGACAAAGCATACACTTTCAAATGCCTTCTGCAGGACCAATATACAATGTCATGTAAGTGAGAAGGCTAATACAACATTTGTTTATTAAAAGGAAAAGAAAGCATTTGGTTTATGAAGTAATATGCTACATGAACCATGTCATCACAATAACATAAAGGCATGCAAACCTGTAACACAAAGGCACAAGTAGCATCAATAGGATGCCTATGCTTCTCTCAACAATCTTATGGATGTTAGAAAGTGCCCCATGAAGGGTCAAAGCCATCAAAGAAATCTACTAAAGTAGTAAAATAACAGAGTAAAAAAAAACATCCAATTACAAGGATGATGATATCAACTAGGTATCCCCAATAGAATGGAAATAATTCTAGGGAGGTTTGAGATTCGATGCCTAAACCTGGCCACTATGCAATGGATAAGTACATGAGTCTTCCATGAACCAGGAGTTGAATGAGTACATAGTGAAAGGGAGCAATCTTCTACTTGCTACACATATAGAATCATAGATCCCATCCCTAATCAATGAACGATTGGATCACAAACAACAAATAGGGAGAGAAGAAAGGGGTTGAACTCAAGGGAAATGATAGGGGCCCTAGGACGAGGTTGACACTATCTTTCAAAACACCACATTCCTCTCTGACATTTTGTCAAACACCTTGAGGGAAACCTTGTTGTCACCCGACCAGACCAACACAATGAAGGCCACATTCCACATGGTCACCCTCTAGTTCAACTCCATCTCCTATAGTTTCCACAACCTCACCTATGAGCTATCCAACCTCCTCAATCTCCATCTCCCTAATGACATTGACAAGCTCTTCTATGCCCAGTGCTGGAGGTCCTACCTCGGTCTTGGTCCCTCTAAGGAGAGGTTTCGATTGGACATCCTTAATGTCATTGGAAGATCAAGTAGGAGAGAATTCCTAACAAAACCCTAATACGAGAACTATCCTCACTAGGATTAGAACATTGATCGAGAAAACCAGATCTGGAGATTGGCTCCATGCGAGATAATGGATGGAGGATGGAAGGGAAGGAGAAACACTAGAGATAAAGAGGGGGTGGTGAACCTGTGCTCTGGATCAATGGTTGTTAGGGCTTTGTGATAAATATACATCAAGTGCGATATATAGCAATGAATGACCAGAGAGTAACAATAATAAAGAGAGGGATAGAAGCAACGAGAGGACCTGATTGATGATTAGGGCATCTGAGAGTCTACGGTGAGACATCGATCTTATAGATCTAGGTCCGATCGAGGTGAGTGTTGATGAGATTGTTGAGGAACTTGCAGTCGAGCTCGATGTGGTTGCCCTCAAGGTCATCGTAGATCTTCTAGAGGATGGTACAATGGGGGGGTTCAGGGGAGTGGAGGAAGGATTGGACGATGAGGCTATAGTTGACGTGGTCGAACTAGATGCCATCAGCGTGCATGCGGGAGAGGAGGGTGAGGGCCTTCTCGATGTCCCCGCTATGGGCACAGGCAAAGACAAGGGCATTGTAGGTGAGCGGGGAGTGGCGAGAGGGGGACTAGGAGGAGAGGAGGAAGGACTCATAGAGTTGGTGGGACTGCCTGAGGGAGTGGATGAGGATGGAGTAGAGGAGGTGAGACTTGATAGGAAAAACAAAGTGAAAAAGGTGAAGAAAAGGAAAGAAAAGAAGTTCAGCCTTGTTAGAAATTTTAAGGAATTAGTGACAATTTAGGGAGATCTACGGTAACATATTATAACATTATTGAAACCTATCCGTTGGTATAGGTTACATTTTTTGTAATGTTAATTAACTGAACTACATCTAGCCGTAGACATAAAATTCAATGGTTGTGGGAGACAACCCAATGAATTAGGTTAGCTTATTTTGATTTAGTTGATTCAGGTCTGGAGATAATCGAGCTATGTTTGTCAAAAATCATGAGTTATCATGTGACATCTGTCTCTTTTCTTATGTGTATTGCACACATTAAGGACATTGCATGAAATAGTCATGAGGGGTAGATAATCTTTTGAGTCACTTATTCTTCTCCATAATTTTATACATAGCATACCAAAGTTTGCTACTTATATTGTATTTTCTAAAAAAAAAGGTTTTTCAAAAGAAAAGGAAAATGTAAACAAAAGAAAAAAATCGATGCTTTTAGAGTTTGAGCTACGAAAAAAAGTTGAATTACTTCGATTTTGAGGATTTACCAATCTTAGGAAAAATACAAACAAAGTCTTTTTACCTTTAGGTCTTTTTAGACTTAATCTTCTCGAGTATTTACCTAAATCTGGATTGATTTTCCTAAGACTTTGAAAGGAATCTAAAAAAGCTAAAAGTATTAAATCAAAGGGGTGATGAGTGAATGACTTATTATTTCACCCCTTAGTTTGGACAGTCTTTGAGTTCCAAGCATCTTCACTTCACTATGCACAAACTCATCTTATGGATGATTTTGTTGAGTCCTTTGTGGTCAATAAGATTTAGTCTTAGAGCTTGCAGATCCAAAGGACCTTGCCGTGTTTCTAGCTCTTAGGGTTGCTCCTGTTTGTAGGGGAATGCATTTAGAACGAATGAAGGAGAGCCACTTGTCTAGAAAAATTATTTGGAGAAAAAATATATATAGATACTCAGCCTTGAAAAAAAATGAAGAAAAAAAAATGAAAAAAAAATATATCCCACCAAATAAAAGCATCTCAGTACATATGGATGCTACCTTTCCATTTCCATCAAATAAAAACACCTCGCTACATATGGGTGTTTATCTTGTAGAAAAGAAAAAATGAAGAAAAGAATTAGAAATAAGAGACCTAGAAGTCCAATCGAGGAGATATACACCTAGTGTGTTGACCTCAAGGTAGAAAAGTGGTGGAGAGAAAGCTGCCAAGTCCTATTATGGTCTAACTGAAACAGGTTGTCTCAAAAAGAGCACAGAAACATTCTAGGTCTTATTGAATACTAGGAATCAACTTGGTTGTTCGTCTGATGAGTCAGATAAAAATCGCACACAAGATTCTTGTTTCTCACATTCAATTTGAATCTTGGGTAGGTCAACTTAATTAGAAAAAGTCACTTTAACGACCCAAGTCTAATGGCTAATAAGATTTATGATATGATTTGAGATTTCTAGATTTGAGTCGGTACTTTAAAACTACTGAACCTTTGTTGTTAAGGCTTTGTGTATAATTATTTTGCTTTGATGAAAAATTGAGATTGGAGATTTCTAATTTGAATTAAGCTCAAAACTTGCAATTCTATTTCTCATGTAAATATTATTTTCTTAGTTTGTCAATCTCTGTTTTGCTTGAGGACTAACAAAAGATAAGCATAGGGGTGCGATATTACTATATATATCTACATTAATTATGCCTAACTAATGCTAATCTAAGGGTTGAATAGGATAGAGTGCATTTAGTTAGGTCAGTTTAGTCATATAGGTGCATTTTGTAAATATTGCATAAGTTTGGATTTTTCTGCAATTTTACCCAAACTTATATCTAGTACCTTTATGTCTTTTGGGTGATTTGTATAGGTATCAAGTTTGGAGCAATTTAAAGCCCCATAGGTAGGAGATTCAAGATTAAGCAATTAAACCCGAACCCAATTAACCCTAGGTTTAACCCAATTTAGGAACCTAATTAACCTTAGCCTAGAGCCTAATTACCTAAACTAATTAACCAACCTAGAGGCTGGCCATGAGCCTTAATTTTTGACCCAATATGGCCAACCAAAAATAGGTCTTATCCCTTAAAAAAATAATACCTAAACCAAATCCTATTCCTAATCTCAAAATTCGTAATAGCCTGACACTTGTCTAGTATTTTGCTCATAACTTTTGCATTTTTAGTCCAAATTGAGTATTTAAGTTTGCATTGGAAAGCTGATTTCTGGGGCTACAACTTTGCTTTATATGTAATTTGAAATTCAGAATAAAACAAAGTTGAAAATTGGAGACAAGTGAGGGCAATCCTATAAGGTTGTTGCAGCAACCTCCATCCAATCCCAACAAAAACCAAACCTTATCTCCTCCCTCCATTTTAGATCCAAAGGTCCTTATCCTACCTATCCTAGACATCCCCTTAGATCTAATTTAGACTGATAAGAGCCTCATCATGAGCCATAACTAGCTCATTTTGACCTAATAAAGAGAGTAAAAGCTCCTACATGACCTAGAAGAGGGCTTAATTGAAGGAATAAGTGTCCTGAGAAGAAAACATGAAATAAAGGTTAAAACTACAATTTTACCATTGCAGTACATAGCAGAATTTCTCAGAGATAGAGCATAGGTCAAATGGTCTAAATGAGATAAAAAGTGGGTTGAATCAATCAGAAATGGGTTCATGTGCAATCTAGGAATTAAATGACATTTGGTAACCCTAAAACAAACCCGCTTAATTCAACAAGGTTCCGGTCAGGATAAAAATTAATTAAACCCTCTAAAATTCATGTAAAAATATCCTCTAGGGTTTAGAACATTCAAATTGGCCTTTGGAACCTAGTTTGACCTAGAATAGGATCCTAGCTCATCAATTGACCTAATTTGGGTTTTTACGCAAAATGTCTAGTCAAATGTGGTCAAACCTAAAATATAACTTCACCATTGGATTCCTTAGGTCCAAATTAGGTTTGTACCAAAATTTTAACCTAATGGGAGGTCATCTTGACCTACTTTGCAATTTAGTACACCCAATCACAGTTTGGTCCCTAACTTTTGAAAATCATCACAGAGAGTCCCCTAACTTCCTCGCCAACCTTGCAATCAAGTCCTTCTGCCATTATTGGGGCAGAATCCTGCTCCGGCAAGGATTAGAGAGGGAATACTCTCTGATTCCTCAGAGATCCCCTCCCAGAAATAGAAGGGAGATTCTCTAAGGAATTTCCTTCCCTCTGAGGCCAGTCATGATCCCTGATTTGATCCCAATCTCTCGTGCGAACGCACGAGGGATTTGGGTATCCACCAACTTTCCTTCTCCAGTGAGCCGTCGGTGACGAATGCTTGCCCTCCACGCTCCAGAACACATGGCCTGTGCCTATAAAAGAACCCCCAAACCCGGCCGCTCAATTTCAGCTCGACCTGGCCGGGATTCTACCTCAGATTCCTCTCTTCCCTCCCTGCCAGGGTGTCCAGCGGGCTCCAAAGAGCTCTCCTTCCTTTCCTCTTCGCTCTGCCACAAAACCAGTGGTAGAGACTTCTTCCTCATTCTCCTCCACGTCGCGCAACACCCGCGCATGCAGCTTCAGCCCCATCGTCACCGCCGTCTTCCCCCACTGGGCATTTTCTTCTCCGGCGACAGCAGGTACAGCCGTCCGCCCTCTCTGCCCCCTTCGTCCCTGCAAGTAAGTTAGAACTACTCCACATCTTTCCCTCTTTCTTTTCCCCACTATATTTCACTTGATTACCCCACAACCACGCATGACTACCGTCATCTTCCATCCCTCCGGCAACCTTCCGGCGAGTCGCCCCCATCGCTCCGCAACTCCACACGACTCGCCGACCGTCGCAAAAGTTCCGCCTCACCACACTGAATACGCTCCGCCCCTCCACAGTCCCTCCATACTCACACAACTCACCCCCGAACACACCCAACTTTCCAGTCACAGGTCGACCTAAGCACGCACGCCTAGGCCGCCCTGCGGCCTGCTGCACATCACACCACCTCCGTGACAAGGAGAAGGTTCCCCGGTGATCTGATTAGGCCACGAGGCCATTTTCGTGTCTGACAAATTCATAGCCCCTGCCGCCATTGACGACTCGAAGAAGCTCCAAGCTCGCTCCAGGCTTCAGGACCGCAAGGCCCTAGGTGCAGCTCACTCGGGCAGGCATTGCAAAGCTATCTGGTCCAGCGAGCGATGCCACAGAGCCTGCAGTTGAAGGAATCGAAGGCGTGGTCTGCTGCGGGCGCACACAAGAGAAGGCCGGGACCAATAGTCCCACATCGGTAACTTACAAAGCACTGGTATGCTTTATATTGTTTTTGTGATATGGCTTGAGTGCCTCCGAACGCACTTGGGGTAAGGTCCCTCACTTATCTCACGCCGCCTCATCCGTGATTTCTCCACGCGGATCTGGCGCGCTCCGACCCGACCCCTGCCCTGAGCACACCTCGCGCATCACCCTCACGCCGGTGCGCCTGGTCACGGGTATGCTATCCGACCCGTTAACCAGACTCTGGGAGAGCTTCCTGTGAGCGGTTTGCAGCGAGAGAAGAGATACATGCGGGTAAAGGGAAAGGATCGATTTTGCTGCCTTGTGTGCAGGCAGACAGAGCGCCAAAGAAAAGCTGACACTTAGCCGCAAAAAGGAGAAGGAAGAAGAAGCCTTCGCAAAAAGTAAAGGCTGCAGAGAAAGAAGAAGAGAGGCCGAGACAGAATCCAGAGACAAAGAAGAAGACAGAAGGAAGACAGAAGAGAAAGAAGCAAGGCAGAAGAGAGGCTGCAGAGAAAGAAGAAGAGAGGTCGAAGCAAAGCCAAGGAAGAAGAGGAAGAACCGTAGAGAGAGTAACTGCAGAAGAAAATAGGAAGAGAAGAAGGCAGAAGAAAAGCAAGGCACTGCAGAGAAAGAAGAAGGGAAAACACACTTTTAAGACGTCTGATCCCATGATCAGACGTCCAATTTCTTCTTTTTACTATAATAGCTTTTCAAACTCATGCATTTACATTTGAATTAAAGTTTTGAGTAATTAAAGTGTTCAATTACTCCCTGTGTTCGACCTCGGATACTCCGATTTTCGAGTAATAAAATCTTTATTTGTTTTGAACGCTTTTTCGGCTATACTACAATGTGACATCCTTTAAAAACCCGATCAAGATGTCCGGAACATAGACCATCCAAATTCTTGATCCTAGGCAACCTAAACCAACCAATAGGAAGCCTATACCTTTCCTATAAAAACACTAGGCATAACCTCCTCTTGGATCCATCTCTTCCTTAATTAGAAATTCCTCCACCTTCTTCCACCACCTCCTAAGTAGAACACCTAGAAGTCCACCATGGCCATCCACCCTCTTCCACCAAGCATTCCTTTACCGGACGTCCTCCACTACATCCTCTTCGGTTATATCGATGAATCTCTCCACCACCATGAGTGTGCTCTAGATCTTCTCTCTTTCTCTCTGTTCTAGTTATTCTAGCATTTAGTTTATTTCTCAAAACTCTAGTTGTAATCATTCTCTAGCATCAATAAAAGTATATTTTTATGATTTCTATCTCTTACTCTCTCTCTATTATCTACTTAGTACTGGTGCATATTTGCTTTCATTTGCATATGCAATTTCCTATTATTTGCCTCCCCGTGTTTGACCCAGACTTCCAATCTAATTACTTTATTAAAATTGATAGAGAAGCATTTTACATTAAGCGTAGTTTCACCGTAAATAACCTAAAATGATTAGTCCACAATAAAACATAATTTTTTTACATCAAAATAAGGGTATCAACAAATAGTTCGCCCTTTGTGTCATCCAACTTACATAACTTTTCCATCAATTGCTCATATTGATTTCTTGTAGGTGATGATTGAGAGGCCACAAGTTGATCTTGGGCTTGATCTTGATTGAACCCAAAACCAGATAAATTTGAGTCAATTTGGTGTGGGTCAATTTGTTGAGCATCAGAATAATCAAAAGGAGAAGGTCCTGAACATAAATTAGTGTTGGAGCTAAAGTTCTTAGGTTGGCCCTCTATGCTATCATGTTTTTTTTGAAGAATCTATGCTATCATGTTTTGGATCTAGTTCTTCCAAAGGCACCATCTTTGTCTTAATTCTACACCAAAATAATTCAGGTTCTAAGTTATCTTGCCAATCAGATTCTTCATCAGGGTTCCAAGGTTGAGGATCACTAGGTTTGGTTAGCCCTCCTAAATTATGGGTCAAGTAATAGTAATCAATTGGTTCGTTTAACCCATATTGGGATTTATCTTGGGTAGGGAAAGAGCTTGGATATCCTCCTAAGTTATAGGTTTGATTAGAATAATCATTAAAGGATATGGACCTACCCATAATCAGAATAGTCTTGAGGAGGATAAGAGTTCTGATATCCAGTTTGACATCCTTGATTAGATGTGGAATTATCCCAATTGAAGGATGGATAAGATTGGCTCAAATTAGGATTAGAGTTGAAATCACTTTGGTGATTGTCTCTTTGGTCCCAGGTCATGTTGGATTAATCATTTTGGGATAATGACTTAGATTGAAAATGAGCTTAAGGAGGATTAGAGTTCACATAATGATATCCATGATTAGAATCATGATAATTCGTTATTTATTGATATAATTTATGCCTAACTATTGCTAGTTTCAGGGTAAATTAGGTTATACTGCATTGGTATAGGTTAGATTAGTCATTTAGCAACATTTTATAAATAATGCATTCTTTTGGGTTTTTATGTAATTTTTCCATTATCTATATCTAGTTCCTTAATGTCCTTGTTTATATGTGTACAGGTGCCAGGCATAAGACTGCTTGGAGCTTGATAGAAAGGAGAAACCAGATTGAGCTCAATTGTGTTGAGAGGTTGAGTCAGTTCTCAACCTAAACCCTAGCCCAATTAGCCCTTAGACCTAGCCTAATTGCCCAAACCAATTTGCCACCCAACCTAACCTAATTTCCCTATATAATGGCCAGCCACCACACCTCAATTTCTAATCTTATTGGTTGGAAATTATTGACTAAAACCAACCTTAATTTTTTGCCAAATCTAGTCCTAAATCCAACCCAACAAACCTTATTTGGCCATCCCTTTTATCCTCCATTAAATATTATTTTGCATGGCCAAAGTACACCATAGTTTATTCACCACTAGATCTAAATCCTAGAGTCCTAATTGCCTACCTAAATTTCTATCTTGAAACCCTAAACCAAATTATATTCCTAATCTTAAGCTTAATCTTGAAATTTATAATAGCCTAATATATCTTTAGTATTTTGATCATAACTTTTTTATTTCAAATCAAAATTTAATGATTTAGGTCACATTGAAAAGTTGATTTTGAGGGCTGCAACTTTGATTTTATGTACAATTTGAAATTCAGAGTAGAAAGAGGCCAAAAATTTGAGACAAGTGAAGAAAATCCTATAACATTATTGTAACACCCTCCATCCTAAACCTAATTAATCTCCACCCTCCATCCCTCCTTTCATCTAATCCCAACGCTCCATCTAACTCCGATAAAAACCAACTCTTTTACCCACATCTAACCTTTTAATCATAGCCCTCCATTATCCTCTCAAAGCCATCCCAGGCCTCCATCAATTCCAACAACACCTAACCTGTCATATCCACGTATCCCTTCATCCTAACCTTTGATTTCCAACTAATCAATCCTAGCCCTTCATTCCAAGACCCACCTTCTCTATATAAACCCTAAGTCGTCCGACTGCTCTCCATCTTTTAGACCTTCCAACCATTGACTCTATTCTCTCTGTGTGCACACCACCTTTGGTGTTCCCTGGGTGTGCCATTGCATCAGCTTCCTTGCCATCACCTATGCCTCGTCTTTAAGGCCTATAAATAGATTTATTTTCCTTGTTGTAGTTCTAGTAGAATTCTAGTTCTATTTCTAGTTAAAGTTCTAGTTGTAATCTCTTGTTCTAGTAGCAATCTTTCTTGTACTACGACTTTGATATTCAATAAAAGTTCTAGTTGTTCTATTTTCTACTTGCCTTCAGCAATTTGCATTTACTTGTTCTAGTTGCTACTTGCCTTTGCATTACTTCTAGTTGCTATTTTATTTCTAGTTCTAAATATTCTATTTCTACTTGCCTTCACATTTGTCACTCCACTTGTCTATTCCTTATAAAACCAAAAAATACCAAAAAAAATAGGACCTAGGAAAGCTTTTTAATCCAATTGCATCTCTGGGAACGACTCGGACTTCGATTTTAAAAACTACGATTTCTATATTCTTCAGTTCAAAACGTATAAATTATAAAGTATCTACACGATTTTACTACAATGAACACGCTTTTGTGCATCCATCTTTGCATTTAGATCAAATCATATCCCCAGTAAGAAAGAGGCCTATCCCAATTTGAAGATGGGCAAATCAAAGTCAAATTGGGATAAGGGTTGAAATCATTTCAGGGGTTAGGAGCATATCCTGGACATTGGTATCCAAGGTTATATCCCCAATTAGAAGCAGAGTTATCCTAATTTGAAGGTGGATAATGTTGGGTCGAATTAGGATAAAAATCAGATTAGGGATAAAATGACTTTGAAGGATAAGAATTGAAATCCATTAAGAGAATCAGAAGAAATCAAGGATAAGAATAGATAGGAGAGAGAAAGTGTGACCGCTAATTAAATCAGTCGAGTAAAAAATTCTACTTTATAAGGTTGCACCTAAGGGATGTAATCCTAGCACATTAAAGATAAATTGAGCCACATCAACCTTTGAATTATTTGGTCAACCAGATAGGTGGGACCCTATAGGAAACTCCACACAATAGTACTCCTCAGAGGTTGATGTAGTTTCTGCATTAACTTGTCTCATCACTGATTGGTCCAAGTAGACAAGGCCTCAATTTAACCCAACCTAACTTTAATGCACTAAGATATTAATTCAACTTAATTGGTGTGTCTACTCAATTTTAGGCTTAGGTAAAATTGTGCATGGGAATGTCGCGGGCATTAGTGACTAAACTAACTTATTCTAATGCAGTTGGACCAGAATTACTTTCAAACTAACATTAGTTAGGCATGAATTAAGTTAATAAATTAGAATATATCAGCAATCACAAAATAGTCCATACTCACTAACAAATGTGACAACATTACAAAATGAAGCAGCATAGTCCAAAACTAGGAGAGTCAGACAAGCCATGTGTCCATGAGATCCTAATGCACCAAGGAATCTAAATAAATGTGGTTCATGCAATGATCTTGGTCATTATAGTGTAACATTGGTATGTCAATGTGCTATTTTTATATTATTTTCCTTTTAAATTCCTTTTACATTTTACACCATCAATAGTTCCCTAAATTTTTTTTGAATTATTGTATATTTGAATGTCATTTGTTTTTTTCCATTTTTTCCGTAGATGGATCTAGGACCTATTGATAGTGACTTGTTGGTTTTCCAAGGTGGACATCGTTCTCATTTTGTGTGGAACAACGATGTAAGAATTCCCATATCACAGCTTACGACTTTGTTTAAAAGCTTTCTAAAAACTTTGTTAATTAAATATTTTGTGATGTGTAGGATTCAGCATGGTGGACATGTAAGCAATGGGAGGCCATTTTGTGTCATGCAACGCCTCACTAGCAGATGGTGCCATATATCCAATCTAATGACCTGACCATATGGGCAGTGGAAGAACATAATAAATTCTCATAGATCAAGGTGTTACTAATACATGTATATCAAGAAGCGATGAAAGGAACTTAATTAATGCCATAAAGCCTTCCCCATTCAAAGAGTAATTATTACAATCATAATGAAAGCAAAGCAAATAAAGTCACTTATTTCTAGCATGTCCTAGTAGACATAATGACATCCGACCATGGCGCTTATGTTATACCCAATGAAAGATCTTCTATGATCTCTTGATATGATGCCCCTACTTCTTTACTCTTCCGTTGCACCGGAGATTTAATTTTTTTTCAAAACACTTAATGAGCTAATAGTAGTATGTGATCAAAAGAAATGGGTCATATATATATATATATATATATATATATGCATACTTAGTTATGCATATCACGTGCATCTTCACATATTATAAAACCTAATTCATACATTGTGGCATGTTACACAATGATAAAAATAAATAAATCTTGACATAATGAAAGCTCCCATGTACTTTAAAAAATTGTCATGTTCATTAACTTGCGTACATGACATGAGGATATATTACCTTTAATATTTTGAGGTACTCAAGTTTAATTATACTGCTAGCACTTGTGATTCATGACTTGAAGTTAACATGATAGAGTAGCTACATCGGTAGAGGACTTGTCTTTTACCTTTTTGGTTTGTAGAAACATACACCCCTTGCAGGCGTTGCCATTATTAATTTGTGCACTTGAAACATTTGGTACACTCAAATTGCTAAGGTCATTCTAGATGCCTACAATCATTATTCCTACAAGTTGTCTCAGAGAAGGAAAAAAATAGTGCTATGTGCTTTAATTAATGAAAGAGAATAATAACCCATTTCACTGGCAAGAAAATAACACTCAAACATTCAAGAAAAGAATTAGGCTTTCCAACAAGAGCTAGGTGACAATTCATTGGTTCCATCTAATTAATGTAGTTCTTTTTTTTCACTTTTGAATTTACTAAGGCTTGTTATTTTGATTCCTTATTTAGTGTAATTTTCGTACAAATAATATTCATTCAATAATAATTATTATAAAGATCCTTTACAATTTCCCATGGCATCTACACTTCACTTCACTATGAAAAAGATATCGATCATGAAGGTATTAAGCTTTAGATGGATCATAAAAAAAACTCTAATTTCGACAATCGAATATAGGAACAAATAATGGTAGACCTTTGTTATATAAATGATGGTTAAATTGGACACGTGGACCATTTTCCCTTCCCTTCCACACATTATATGTAAGGTTTGCAGAACACTCATATTTCATTTTTCCTCTTTTATTTGTCATTGATCATGAATAAAATACTTGCAAGCTTTTTATGCATGTAACGATTGACATAATTGTTGTTATAAAGATGAATTACCCTATGGTTCGTGCATGCAGCTTGATTGTTACAGTGGTTAGTATAAATATCATGCGTAGGCAACTACGTGAACCACCATTTATTTTGATTAACTTACATTTATTATAGAGATAAAAGAAAAAAAATAAATCATATCATTAGGCTCTACCCAAATGTAGCCAATAGCATAACTTTTGATCAGTAATATTACGACCTGATCCCAGATCCCTACAAGACTCACGATCGACCAGCTCGACTAATCCCAAGACCTAGTCTTCAAACGAGAAAAAACCAAAAGTAGGAAATAATTCACAACCACAGATGCAATGTAACTAAGCAGAAAGAAATCAAGAGACAATAAAAGAAACAAAGCGAAATAGTCTATCAATATTACAGGCCATCACAACTACGACAGAGAAAAGTATAGCGGAAAAGTAACTGCAACAGTATTATTGATAACACTGCATATTGGGATGATAAGTCAGTCAATTGGGGTTTATCTTAAAAACAAAATGCACAGATAACACATCATAAATAGGAATGGGAGCATTGCATGCATCACACATAAAGATTTCTTATAGAACAGTATTTATGGCCATTTGTGTGAGTACTTATCAAAACAGGCCTTAGATGAGCAATCAAACCGTACGGATGGATGCATAGCGACAAACGGAGTCCAACGGACTCGAAATCGGCCAAATCCAACATCCGAAGCTCCTGCAATGGGCCCAAGAAGTCTTGGTCGTTGATATGATGATCAACAGCCCACAGCACACCACATGGCACCCCCACAACGCATTTGCACCACCGATGGATTTCACCTTCAACCAGAGGATGAATCTCAGCCGTCGATCTTCGATCGAACGGCTGAGAGCCGCCCGCGCGCCCGCCCTCGCTGCGACAAAGCAGCGGGCGCAGCGCAGTGGTTGAACGTCACACACCCGCGCAGCCAGCACGGGTTCGAATTGCACCTCGCGGAAATCAGAAGGCGAAGGCACGCACCACGTAAATTCAACCGCACGATCAGCAGCGGATGGCGCAGATGGAGTGACGCATCGCGATCTCGCACGTCCAAAGCCAACGCTCACAATGTCGCGAGAGGCATGGGCCTCGATCCGCGCCAACGTCCCGCGCGGAAGCTCAGCCGTCCGATCGAAGATCGGACGGCTTACAACGCGCGCACATGGATCAGGCGCAAAGAAGAACGGATGCGCACGAGCAACCGGTAGGCAGGGGTCTTCACCGACGTTTTGGGAAGGGTTTTAGCAACGTCCCAGACGTCACTAAAACCCCTTCTTCATTTGGAAAGCCCTTCTTCCTATTTAAACCACTTCCAACCACCCATGGAAGGCATTCATTCCACTTGCAAGTGTTCTACCCCCTCTAAGCCACCATTAGCTCCCTTTGTAATTGTCAGAGACGACGAGCCGCCGATGGAACCCCCCTCCACCGCCGTGGCTACCTCACCGTCTTCTCTCTCTCTCTTTCCTTCTTTATCTTAAGCTTTACTTTACTTATGTTCAAGCATTCATCTAGTGTTGTAACTATGAACTAAAGTTGCATGTCAAATGAAGTTGTTTTCTATTCAATTGCTTACTCTCTTTTATGTTTGAGTTACATGCTGTGAATGAAAAGAATCCTAACCCTATTCTCTCTCTCTCTCTCTCACTCGCTTTTCACCCACGACTTTTCGCAAGCAAAAACCTGCTATTTCAGTGATAGTAAGTGATAAGAAAAATCTGATTTTCACGCTTCCCTGAGATCGACATTCGAACTCACGTCCATTCCTTCATTTTAAAACCGACGTTGCAAGCGCAAGCTATAACGACTCTTCTAAAAACACCCGCGTCACGCACACATCGATTTTTGGCGCCATTGCCGAGGAGGCAACGGATTTGTTTTGTCACTTCCATTTTACATCCATGCTCACATCGTCTAATGCCTTGTCTCCTTCTACTTGATGATTGCAGGAATTCGACGCTTGGACGGTGAAGCAGTGCAACTCATGATGGTAACAAGGGAGTAGGCACAACAAGGATCGGCCGTGAGTATTTCTTTACCCATGGTTGTTTGCTTGCTTAAAAATTTAAAAAAAAAATTATAAAACTGAAAAAAAATTGGTGTGGTGCATGTTTGCCTGATCCACATCCTTAACACATCACCCCCAAAAAAAAAGAAAATACACTCTAACATTCTGAATAAATTCTTAGAGTGTTCTTCTTTCTTTTTTTGAGTGGTGTTTGTGAAGCCACCTTGAATTGACTTGGGTCGCACCACTCAACCCTAAAAATGACTCATCTAATAGAAGCTACATGATCATTAGGATGAAGACATTAGGGTTTTAGAGCCACTACAACAAAAGGAAATCTACTTTCACCGAATTGTGTGCAAAACTTGACGTGCCCTTTGAAACTTGTCTGAAAACATTAAGACACGTCAATCCTAAAAGACACAAAAGTAAGGATGAAACATTAAAAGACACCACATCTTAAAAAAATCCTTGCCTGAAAATCATGTTTTGATAGGAGCACACACACTGAAAGTGGAAAACTAAGAAGCACTACCCCAATCAATGCCTCATCACATAACCCTAGCACAAGCACTATCCTAGCTCTTTTAAAACAGAGTAGACGTGCCCTAGGCAGTACTGGGTTAAGTCTTGAGAGGCGGGGTTTTGTTCGCTGGGCACTTGGCTTTCATTCCCTTAGTAGAATCTGGTGACTAGGCTACGGGGCAGTGTCAAATGACCGCGGTTGTGGGGTCTATGGAACCGGCGGCGCAAGCCAAAGGAAGAACCTTCCCTACAATCCCCTCGTAATCAACCTGGCCAGATTAGCTTTGGGAAGGGGAGTCCAGTGCTTACGGACTTAATCACCCTTTTGGAGATTTCTAGGTCCCTTAAGGAATACACCGTAAGGACTAGGTTTGTTTGCGTGGTTGAACACACAACTCTCTCTCATCTGTTCTTCCCGCATCCCTCCATTTCTTCCAAACCAAGGATTTCAATCCCTATCCATCTTACCCAAACTGCCCCCAACATGATTTGTATGCTAACCCAAGTAGACCATATCCACATCCTACTTAGGCTAACCAACCACCAAGTTGGGGGTACGACCTAGAATATCCCTCTTGGCCCAACTGTCCCAGTTATGACCAAACCGCACCAACCTCTTATTGGGATACACCCAACATATCCACTCAAGGGTATGATTCAAATCGTGGGGCTCCATATCTCGATTCTCCTCACGACGCCTCATCATTTAGGTCTCACCCGCTCTCTAACCACTTTGATAGGACTTACACTCTAGGAGAACACCAAGAACCTTACCCTTCTCAGGACAATAACCAAGAAAGGTCATCTGAATTTAACAACCTTTCCTACTTGACCTTCGGATTGGAAGGAATTCTAGACAAATGGAAATCAGAGAATGATCAGAAATCTAGGCAAGCCCAGGATCATCAACCTTTGATTTGGTCCCCTGATGAAGAATCTGACTGGGAGGACTTAGAACCTCAACTATTCTGGAGTAAGAACAAATAGAGAATGGTTCCTCTTGAAGAACTGGACCCTGAACGTGATAGAATTGAGGACCCACCCAAGAACCTAAACCCCAGTATGGATTCTAATCCACAACCTCAACCACACTCTCTTAACCTGGATTTCAAGGAGGAAATCCAAAGGACACCAAATGGCACCCTATCAATTCTTGATAACCTCCAGTTAGAGTTACACAAACAGAATCAAGAATTGGTTAAAGCACAACAGGCCATTTTGGATATGTTCCAACAATTGGGGGAAGAAGGCCAGAGAAAGCTGTTGCACACAACGCCATTCATGGAATTCATAAAGCAAGGACCTACCATGATCAATTGGACTACACCCAGTCACCCTAATTTGGTTTAGTCCACCATTATACCCCCCAGGAGTTGGACAACTCAATGGATAAGGTCATTGAGGATTCCTCGGAACACAATTTGGGGAGCATTGAGGACAAACATCAGGAGGAAATTGAGAATGTGAGGGGAGATGCCTTGGAATCCGAATCTAATCGGCCCGAGAGAAGTGATCCAGTGGGAACAACAGCCAACATAGGAGATGGGGAATGGAGTTACAATTTCAAAGAAATCGATTATGAATCGGTTGGGATCCCCATCACAAATTTGGAGGAGGGTCGAGAGAAAGAATATGAACTAGAGGATGAAATTGGCCCTACCTCTAATGCAACCTCAAACAGTGAATCTGATACAAAGGAGGTTGAAGAAAATATTCTTGAGGTCAAGGGCTTGGAGGGAATGAGCAATGAAATCGTAGTTGCAGAAGAGATGGATTCGTCTTTGGAAAAAGACCTCATGCTTGATTGTAGGGCTCATTATGAAACTCTTGATTTTGTTACCTACCCTACCAGAATAAAGATCCCGCAACCCGAATGCACTAGAATTGATACACCTTTGACGAATTACAATTTTATGGGGACAAAAGCTGAGTATAAAACCTACATCTTTAGTGTCTCGCATGTCATATTCAGGGTGCGCTCATCCACATCAACTTCTTTGCATGCCCGTAGACTAAGAGAGGATCTGACACGAGCATGCATGATGCATCTGCTACAGAATTCTCGCCCCTTAGGAACAAGACTCCACCACAACCTTGTTCGCATCTGTGGACTTCTGATTTTGGATCTGGCTGATTTTGTACATGCCTCCTTGACCCAAACCATTCCTGTTTGTGCACTATGCCTAGCCGAAGGCGTTAAACTCAGCGCTTCCTACGAGGCAACCCAGAAGATTCAGACTAATCAGGTATTCTACTTCACTCAGGTAATATCTTTTCAAACCCCTGTTGCATCCATGTATTTGTCAATGAGGACATTGTCCAACTTAAGCATGGGGGGGTGATAAATTGCATGATCCTGAGCTCATTTAATCAGTCTGAATAGAAAAAAAAAATTTGAATTTAGGAAGACAAACTTAGGCATTAGAAATTTGTCAATAGTGGAAAATAATATGGAAAGAACTTAAACACTTAGACTTTTCAAGCCTTCAGGCTTAATCAGCCCTGGTGTTCGTTAAAATATGGATTTAACTTCAAATCCTTGCAACCTTAAGCTACTCTAATCCACTAACTAAATAAGGTGATAAGTATACGACTTATCAACTCACCCTCTAACTCAGAAAGACTTTTAGTCTAAGCATCTGCACAGGTTTTTGCACAAACTCACTCCTCGGAGATTCTGACATAAATTGGGTAGCTAATGAACTCTCTAGGGTGGTATGGCTGGCAAATTGTCATGGGTAACTGCCCATTGGCAGGTTGTCCAGAGCCCAGCCACGGAACCACCTCTTCTTCATTGCCTCTAGGTAAATTTGAGATCAGGGAAGCCACCTACCAAATAAAAAAAAGGAGAAAAAAAGAGACCAAAATAAACCACACTTCACCGCACAAGTATGGCTGGCAAGTGATCATGGGTAACAGTCCATTAGTCGGTTGTCCAGAGCCCAGCTCAGTAAATGCACAAAAAGAACCAAAGCACTTAAGGAAGAAGCAGGGAAGTAGAGCAAGCTGAGGAGATATACACTGGAAAAATCCTTGTGTTGACCCTAATTAAAACAAACGTAGGGAGAAAGCTGCCGATCAAACAAATACACCTTCAGGCAAAACACTTCCTCTTCCGGTCACCTAGGGGCGTAAAAACCTGAAGTCTGTCTAAATTACTGATGAGTGAGTCTATCACAATCTTCACACCAAGATGCTAAGCACTTAGAGTTTTTTCCGAGTTTTGGGTGGGTTGGGTAGCTGTAAAAAGTTACCAACACACTCTTAATTCCAAAAAAAATTTAAAAATAAGAAATATATATATATATATATTTACATACATTAAAGCAAGGATTCAGGCAATTCATATTTTGGCAGGCACCCGGGTGCTGCTTAGTCTTTGTAGATTAAGATCTTAGTATATTTCCTCCTATTGACAAGTAACGAAGTGTCTAAGTAGTTACTTCTTATGTTCTGACTGGAAATAAAGGCTAGAATGAACCTTGCTAGGGACTAGCAAGGAGTAAGCATGGGGGTATGATAACACTGCATCTTGGGGTTATAAATCCGTCAATTGGGGTTTATCTTAAGAACAAAATGCATAGATAACACATCATAAATAGGAATGGGAGCATTACATGCATCACACATCAAGATTGCTTATAGAATAGTATTAATGGCCATTTGTATGAGTACTTGTCAAAACAGGCCTCAGATGAGCAATCGGATCACACGGATGGATTCAGAGCGACAAATGGAGTCCAACGGACTCGAAATTAGCCAAATCCGACATCCGGAGCTCCGGCAATGAGCCCAAGAAGTCCTAACTGTTGATTTGATGATCAACGACTTACAGCACACCACGTGGCGCCCCCAAAACGCATTCGCGCCACTGACGGATTTTGCCTTCAATCAGAGGATGAATCTCAGCCGTCGATCTTCGATCAAATGGCTGAGAGCCGCCTGCGCTCCTGCCCTTGCTGCGACAAAGCAACGGGCGCAGCGCAGCAGTCGAACGTCGCACACCCGCGCAGCCGGTGCGAGTTCGAATTGTGCCTCGCGGAAATCAGAAGGCAAAGGCGCGCACCGCGTAAATTCAACCGTACGACCAGCAGCGAACGGCGTGGATGGAGCGACGAGGCGCGATCTCGCGTGTCCAAAGCCGACGCCCGCGATGACGTGGGAGGCGTGGACGCGATCCACGCCAGTGCCCCGTGTGGAAGCTCATCCGTCCGATCTTTGATCGAACGGCTTACGACGCGTGCACGCGGATCAAGCGCGAAGAAGAACAGACGCGCGCGAGCGACTGGTGGGCAGGGGCCTTCACCAACATTTTGGGAAGGGTTTTAGCGACGTCCTGGACGTCTCTAAAACCCCTTCTTCATTTGGAAAGCCCTTCTTCCTATTTAAACCCCTTCCAACCATCCATGGGAGGCATTCATTCCACTTGCAAGTGTTCTACCCCCTCCTAGCCACCATTAGCTCCCTTTGTAATTGTCGGAGATGACGAGCCGCCGACGGAACCCCCCTCCACCGTCGTGGCTACCTCGCCATCTTCTCTCTCTCTTTGCTTCTTTATCTTAAGCTTTACTTTACTTATGTTCAAGCATTCATCTAGTGTTGTAACTATGAACTAAAGTTGCATGTCAAATGAAGTTATTTTCTATTCAATTGCTTGCTCTCTTTTATGTTTGAATTGCATGCAGTGAATGAAAAGAATCCTAACCCTATTCTCTCTCTCTCTTTCTCTCTCTCTTTTCACCCATGACTTTTCGCAAGCAAAAAGCCGCTATTTCCATGACAATATGTGATAAGAAAAATACGGTTTTCACGCCTCCCTAAGATCGATACTCGGACTCACGTCCATTCCTTCATTTTAAAACCGATGTTGCGAGCGCAAGCTATAACGAATCTTCTAAACACACGCGCCTCACACACACATCAATTATATAGAACAAAATACTCACTACTACAATAGAAGTTAGGGAAACAGTAAGAAAACGCAGCTAAGGCTGGGCTTGATTGGGCCTAGCTCCCTCTGCAGCCGGTGGTGCTGGCTGCTCAACTCCCTTACTTGGACAAGGTTATAAAATTTTCGGAGTCAGCGAACGCCGAGTAGAGTGGTAATTTAGCCATTTACATGTAATTAAGATAAGTAATTAATTAATGCAATTAAGTAATTATCCATTTTCATTTAGTTCAACCAAGTACTTCTAATTTGCTGTTCCTTTATTCACTTAAATCATTTCTTGATCTGGCTTGGTCCTCACGGGAACGATCTTGATTGTAGTCTTTTCCATGATATAGGAGGTGCACGTGGTGCTCTCTTGGATAGGAGAGTCCCTCGTGGTAGTCCTACACCCAGTCAACCACCTCAAGGTATGGTCGTGACGTAGCGGTGACTACGGCAAGCGTGATAAGCGCGCGGGTAGCTATCCCGCACTAGCACGCGGTCAGTCGTTTCCATTAGTGAGTACACTTAATGGTACAGCACAGAACAATACAGGACCTTGCCCTCTCAGAATAGAACCGGGGTCTCGCCCCTCCACAGTCCACGTACCCTCGTCTGACTATCCCGGTTTGCCCAGTGAGCCTAACAAGAGTCGGTGTAGGACGGCTAGTCCTAATCTCAGGCCCCCGGGGGAAGCTAACTCCCTCCCTACACTAAGTAGCTCACCTTGGTACCACGTACACGAGGGCCAAACAGAGTCGGTGTAGAGTGACTAGGCCTGACCCCGGGACTCAACTCGATAAGCGGCTAGTACCCCTCTATACTAAAGGGATAGTTGCTCTCCTTGGTACCGCGTACACAAGGGCCAGCTCACTTCCCATATAGAGGAGTTCTCCTCCTAATTCCCCGTAGGGTTCATGCTGGTATTCCTTTTGTTTCATATCCCAAACTTTCAAATCTCTCTATTTACATTACCTGTTGCATTCTTAAAACGAGCAGCTCGTGAATTTCTAACTGACAAGGTATCACATTAAAATAACCAATACATTTGCTAGTATTTAATGTTTCACATGCATCTCAAGTAAACAGTGTAGCTCGACCATACCCATTTGTTCCTGCCCTAGGGTTCATTCTTATCCTAGGGTTCGACATGTATCTCAAGTAAACAGTGTAGCTCAATCCATACTCATTTGTTCCTTCCCTAGGGTTCATTCAAGTTATTCTAAACAAGTAGTTCATTTATTAAATCATAATATTAATGTAAACCACTCACCGGAAAACACGGGAGGAATGGGGGCTCAGATCGTAGATCCAGTCGCCTCCGCGGGTCCTGCATACTCAACTGGTTGGAGACCTATACAATTACCACAACATCAAACGAGTCCAAAACCGCATACAACTGACATTAACTCATAGAGAAACTCAAGCGAAAAACAACGATAGTTCGTTTGTAGAAATTCGATTTCGTTTGAGACCTAAACAGGACAAAAATACGCATACTGTCCAAAATCAGATGTCTGGGACTAGCCCCAAACGTCTTAAAAGACGTCAGTACTCACCCTAGGTTTCCTGTGGCTACCTCGGACATTCGAACCCTTCCACGATCGTCTGAGGAGAGTTCCAGACATCAAACTATCCTTCCAGTCATCTGGAGGTACGATCAGATGTCTAGCAATGTGTCCAGACGTCCAAAAGTGCCTCGAAGGGCACACCGTGAGCCTTTCCAATGCTCTGCCCCTGCATACGTACGCGTAGAACTAAAAATGACCAACTAAATCCCCTGCGATAAGGCCTGCATGGCCGTAAACCGCACAGAAGAACGTACCTTGGCACTGAGTGTGCTTTCAGACGTCTGGCTTCAGCTCCGGACGTCCCTCTACTACTACAGACGTCCGATACTGAAAAACTCTCCCGCGAGCTGTCTCCTTCGCGAGCTCACTCGCAGGAGCTGCTGCAATGCATCTAGCAGCTGCAGGAGGCCAAGGCTTCTGCTTGCAAGCTCCTCTTCTCCCGCGCCCTCGACTCCTCCTGCACAAGCTCCTCCGAGCTCCCGCAGCTCCCTCGCGAGCTCCTCCTCTTGAGCTCCTCCCACGCTCTCGCTCCCCTCTCCTCCTCCTCCGCATCTCGTCTCTCTTCTTCCTCTCCACTCGCCACGCTAGTGGCTGGAAGGAAGGTGGCGGCCGGTAGGAGGGAAGGATGAAGGTGGTGGTTGGTGGGGATGGAAGGAGTGGCGTGGGTGTGGGGGTTTAAATAGCAAAAGGGTTAGGGTTTGCGGTGAGGAGAGAGAGGTGTATGCGTGCAGCGCACGCACAGAAAAGAGAGCAAGGTATGGTTCTACTACTTTCTGACGTTCGACCCTCCATCCAGACATCTGGACAGATGTCTGACGGCTCATCCAGACGTCTTAAACAACTCAAAAGGGCAGCGGGTCATTTCAAATAACATTCCGAGTAATAATCTGAAGTTGTCTACTCTTTTGGGATCATGGACTTGGTCACATACCTTAGGCACGTAGATGCTAAAACCGTTTCCCCCACACGTTCAAGAACTATGATTATCCTTTGATATCACCCCCACACCTTTTATGAGCACAAGGAGCAAAACCTCTCATAGACCTCTCTCTACAATTCTTAATGGAAAGCACGAAGGAATAAAATATGCCTAAGGATGGAAGATGTTTTCTTTTTTTTATAAAGTCCAATCAAATGAAATGATTTAATGCCTTCCAAAAACAATGGCATTGATTAACATTAACCATTTCCAATTACATAATTACACTAATAATGGGTGCACAGTTAAAAAGGTGGTCTAGCCTCCCCAAAATGGTTAATTCCATTTTTAGTTTCCAATTAGAAATTTGAATGTTGTAAATCCAACAAGCGAGCTTTGGGTTTATATTCCAGTTACCCTTTGTTTCCCTATAGATTGGCATCTTATCACCACGTTGGTCAAGAGATGGAGGCTAGAGACACATACATTCCATATGCGTGATGGGGAGATGACCATCAAATTGCAAGACATGGCTTTTATCTTAGGCGTACCCATCGATGGTGATGTTGTCATATGTTTGATATTATTTGATACAATTCGCTTCCTTTCATAAAATTTATTAGAATAAGCATGTGTAACTTGTCGTAGGTCCTACATGGGTGTAACATTGGTAGAAGGCATAAAAGCAATTGCTTAGGGTTAGGCCTCCAAAGTTCAAGGGTGCCCGTATAAAGCTCTCATGGCTCAAGCAAACATTTAAGCATTTACTAGATGATGCCACTGAGGTACAAGTTCAACAATATGCCTGAGCCTACATACTACTACAAATTGGAGGCATATTATTTCCATACAAATTTGGGGATTACATCTCTTGGATGTACTTACCATCATACGAACGAACAACGAAGCTATTGGATCCACATATCTAGTGTTTCTCTCGACATCTCTACTTGGCTTCATGGGACTTGACTAGATTGATGGGCAGATCCATTATCCTAATGCAAATTTAAGCATGGGAGCGATTCCCACACATTCCTCTTGTAGTACAATAGTGACCCAACTACCATGTTTGACCTCTTGCCTGTCAGTGGCATGCAACTTTTCATGTGAAGGAGCATCCCACGCATCTTCTTTGACCTTACAACGACACATTCGACTTGCAATCTCCAAATCAGGTATAATTTCATTTTTATAATTCATGCTATAATGTTTCATAAAGAATGTACTTAATGGTAACTCATAATTGAATTTGTAGGTTCTATGGGAGCCATACACACAAGAGGTGTTAGCAACATTTCCAAAAGAATGCCTGTGAGAATGTGATATCTGGCATGCTTATGTTTCATATAGTGAAGCATTGCTTTTTGGATCATGTCAAGAGACAATTTGGAGGCGGACATGATGTGCCACTAGCTTGTGACATGAATATTAGCCAGATGCCATTGTTGGCTATGAAAAGAGGAGTTTTTAAGATGCATTCGTTGTAGTACACTCCTAAATCGCACAAGACATTTAAATTTATAAACTCAGAATCTAAAGGGAGTCCGAGGTCGTTCGCAGGGAGCAAATATGGAACTCACACATTAATCTTCATTTAAAATAGATGAGCACAATAAATTGATCACAATAACAGATATTCAATGAATGAAACTGATCATATTGATATTCAATGTAATCCAATGTATTCTCAGAAGATGAAGAGACAAAAAGAATAAAGAGAATCTAAAAAGTGGTGCTATAGATCACCAATTAGGTCCTCTAATTAAACATGCATCTCATATTCAAATAATCAAACAGTATCTCAATCAACATAACTTAGGTTCTTAAATCATCCAACAGTGCTCAGAATCAAATCAAATTTGACGTCGCCTTATCTGTATCAGACGACTTAAGTGTCAACAAAACACAGTGCCTAACAGAAGGCACACAAGCACAAGCTCTTGCGAGAGCCATCTCCTTCTTCTCTAAAGCATTCCCCTTCCTCAAGGCCTTCACAAGCACAGGGCTCCTTTCACAAGCACACGGCTAATACTTAGCCATCCTTCAGCACAAGGCCAATTCCTCAGAGAGAAAAACCCTCCCCCCTCCCTCTCAGAAGTCTCTCATCCTTTCTTCTCTCTCACAGACCCAGGTGTAATCAGGTCATTTAGTCGGGTTATCAGGTCGTGAACAGGGACCAGGCCTGCGGACGTGCATTGCAAGCGAGGTGTGCATAAGCAGGTGACTGGGGACCCGACCCTCAATGTCTTGGGCGGACAACTGATATCATAAAATTGTCTTATACCCAATCATCTGCTCTTCCACTTACGAGGTGGGACTATGTCCCACCCTCTTTTCCTCACACGTAGCAGTCATGTAAGTTCTTTGATTGAAGGAGTTGCAATTGCTGGGAAGGCCAATTGATGCTCCAGATGGTGTCCTAAGGCAAGTCCGCATCACCTGGAGTTGGAAGTAGCGGTGATAGCGGTCAGAGCACTGCTAGAAAGGGCGGAGACGATGGTGGCGATGACAAAGATCCAGTGAATACCTGGAACAAGAAATAAGGCCTCACAACCGCGTCAAAAGCATTTAGGAGGTTTGCTTAAGGATGGCGAAGGCGATGGTGGTGGTTGCATGGTGTGTGGGTGCGTATCGTGGTCGAGCAAACTCAGGGAAGGTGTTCAGAGGTGGGTAAGTTCGATCAGGAGTTTGAGAAGCCAATCCCCTCAATTTCTTGAGGGGTTTTAGTGGGTGAGGGATGGTGGAGATTTTGGGACTAGTAGTGGAGTGTTTGGTGGTTTGTGGTGTCGGGGAGACCTCGCCGGAGCTTGGCTGGACATGGAGAAGACGGAAAGGGTGAAGGGCGAACAATGAGTCAAATTGAGGATATAAGAGGCAGAATCTAACCTAAAGAAGAAGAGAAAGAGATTGGCCTAGTCTAAGGGAAGAAAGGGAGGAAGTTGGTGCTGTCTATGATTGGCTGGTGCTGGGGATGATGAATTCTCCGGTAGTGGAAGGCGAGGAAGAAGGGGTCCTGGATGATCCTGATTTGGTTGTCGAGGAGCGGAAGGAGATGAAGATGATCCCTCTGCCTATGGTATGTGGCAGAGGGCGATGAAGGAGGTTGGAGGAGACTCATCGGAGCTATGGCAGAGGCGGTCAAAGAGAGCATTATGTGAAGAGTTGTGGCCTGAACCAAGATAAGGAACATGGTTTGAGAATCTGGAACTTTTATAGAGCGTTAGATCGAGCTCTAGATCAAGAAACAAACTCAATTTGGCTTGTGATTGCAGCACAAGATACCCACAAATCTCATGGATTCACTAGGGTATTTAGATGAGATTTCGGATCCAAGACCGGTCCCAATCAATTCTTCATGGTGTGAACATCAACCCTACCAAATTTGGTGGGATTTGATGAAGATTCGAGTAGGATTAGGAGTGGTCAAACACTGCCTGCAGCTCAGTTGACCTCCAATGGCAGAAGGGGCCTCTTTGTGAAGAAGATAGCAAACCTAGGGGGCTATTCATAAAGAAATTCAAAAGCTAGGGTCTTGTATGTGAAGAATAAAGTTTTAAGGGACTAGAATGCAAATTAAGTCAAGATGGACTCTAATTGGACCCAAATTTTGGTACAAACCTAATTTGGACTCAAGGAATCTAATGGTGAAGTTGAATTTTATTTTTTACTAAGTTTGACTGGGAAATTTGCATAGAAATACAAATTAGGGCAGAATTGTGGTTGTGACTCTATTTAAGGTCAAAATAAGTTCCAATGGTCAAATCAAGGGTACCAAACCTCAAGGAATATTTTTATATGATTTTTAGAAGGTTTAGATGAATTTTATCTCAACCAGAACCTTTGTAATTTAAGTAGGTCTGACATTTGGGTTTTAGGTTATGAATCAATCCTCAAAGTGCGTGAAACCTTATTTCTGTTTGCGTCGACCCTCATATTAGATTTTAATGCTCATTTGACCTTAGATTAACCCTTGGCAAATCCCATGGTTATTCTGTGTTCATGATATGCCGTTAAAATTGCATAATTAATCTTGATTTAATGTATTCCTCTCAGAATGGATGTGCAGGGAATTACGGCTCTCAGGCAACTATGTAAGAGCATTTGTCACTTGATTCTAATTAATTAAAGCTAGTTATAGCTCATGATGATGTTATCATCAGCCATTGACCTTAAAGGCAGGAAAAATAAAATTGATTGGAGAGAGCAGCATGAAGAGCCTATAGTGTAGGGGGTCGATGTCACTAAAGCCTAGTCGAGCTCATGCTTGTAGATGCCAAGGGCCCTAAGGTGACACCTGAGTATACAGCATGGTACTGTTACATTACACAAAGATGTATAATCCATCTTGGTGAGTGATAAATTCCAGTTTATCATCATTCTTATGCCCTAAAACAAATCGAGCTCTTAGGATTTTAACTTTGCAAATGGATTTTCAGGTTACATTTAGGCATTCACCTAGGATAGGCATGCATTGCATTTTATTATCTTTTAATTCATTTACTTGAGTGTCAGGATAGGCAAAGAGTCAGATCCCACAAATGTTGGTACTCACGAAGGCAAAAGATGAAGGAGAAGCTCAATCTCAGCTAAATCCAACTCATCTTAGCTAGATCCTAGCTCATTATAGCTGGAACAACCTTCCCTTAATCCATTCAGCTCATCTCAGCTGAATGGTAGCTCAAGCTAGTTCGCCTCAGCTCCATTCAGCTCACCTCAGCTGGATGGCAACTCAAACTAGCTCAAGTCAGTTGATCCTAGCTCCATTCCAGATCCTTGCAGCTCCAAACAATTCACTGGAAGCTTTATCTAACTAAGACTAGCTATTGCTATCAACTAGCTAAGCCTAGTCAGCTGAAGAAGTTCTCAAGTAGCTTGGGTCAACTCAACTCCAGCTCCAAAGACTCAGATCAGCTCAACTTAGTTGAGCTGAGCTACTGGACCTAAGCTATCTACCCTAGCTAGCTTGGTAGTCTTTGGGAAGTCCAACTCCAACTCACCTCAACTCAGAATAGAAGAAAGCCAACTCAGATTAGCTTGGCTTAGCTACTAGCAAAGAACTAGCTAGCTAAGCTAGCTACTAAGCTCTACTTTAGCTATCTTCAGTAGCTACTTACTCCAGTCAGCTCAGATGTAACTCATTGCAGCTCCTCCTCTAAAACCCGAGCTCCTTCCACCTCCTACTCCACTCATCTACTAGCTTAACTATCTTAGGTTAGCTAGTCCACCTCCATGGCTCCCAACCCTAGCCCTAAAACTCCATCTAACTAGCTCCACCAAGTAACCCTACCTAAGTCCACCTAAGCTACCTCCACCTCTACTCCATTTTGGCGCCAACCCTACACACCTCTTTACACCACCACCACCACCAAAAGGCACCAAAAAGTGGCACCAAAAATACTCCTAACTACCCCCCTTTTGGCGCTACCATTTCCCTCCAAAATTCCCTCCATCTCAACCCTACACGTAAGCACTAATCTCATCCTAACCCTTGATTAGTGGCACCACCTAAGACCCCTTCTAGAAGCCTCAAGTTTGCGCCAATTTAGTGGTGTCTCTCCACCACCAAAGGTCACCAACACCACCATAACTACCACCCTACAAACCCTTTAGGATGGCTCTAACTTATCTCGCCCCTTGGATCCTTAACCACCTTCCATAAAGCCATCCTAGTCCTACACATACACTCCACGCCAACCACCACTTTCCCTTCCTATAAAAACACATCTAACCACACCATACCATCATCCTCCCTTAGTGTAATTCCACCCATATCCACCTACATAATTCGGCCAAGGAGAAGAAGAAGAAAAGAAGATCAAGGGGTCAACCTACCCACCCCCTTGGTGCCTTCTTCCTCTTTCTTCCTCTCCCTTGTGCCACGCCAAGGAAGAGGTCTTTATCTAGAGGGGACGACCAGGCAAGGAGGAGTCTTGAGGGTGGTGGATGTCCACCCTTGAAGGAAGCTTGGAGGAGGACTACTTGAAGAAGAAAGCAAAGGAGTACCCTTTTTAAGTGTGGAACAACTGCACTTGGAGCAAGGGCCATCCAAAGCTTCTACTTGAGGATCCCTTCTTTTCTTCATCTTTCTATTTGCTTGTATTAGCTAGTGTGTTATTTTTTTTGTAACAAGCATTCGGCTACTTGTCATCTATTTTGCTAGTAATACAAGTTCCAATTGTTGCCTTCCAATTTCCTATTTCTAATTAGTATGCTTTCTTATTATTTCTTTAGACCACCACAACTCTCTTCTAACTACCTTAGGCACACTTACGTAGGGTAGGCTTAGAAGAGAGGACATTCTTGTCACTTAAGAGTAGTTGATAGGCGTAGTTTTAGCATACTCATTTCACTTTTCCAAGTGTTCGTTATTTCAAAACCCTAAAAATAATAAAATCAAAAATACAAAAAAACAAAATGCGAATTTGAGAGGCGAGAGAGAGAACCAACTTTTGTGATTGGCAAATTAGCCTCCTTGGACGACCCTAGATACTCATCCTATCTTGATATTATAAATTTAAAATTGATTGTAGATTTATGCATTACAACGACACTATTTCGCATATTTAACAAAATGCGTATTTTTGACATTAGTGAGCTTCATGGAGAAAGGTAAAACTACTATAATTTTTTTTAATCTTTAATTCATTTTAATTTTATGCATATAACAATATTCACTCAATTAAATTAAATATAGGTAGCTAGATGGGATCATGTAGGGAAATATTAGAAGGTCCATAGCCTAACCTCGACGAGCTCTAGAAGATTGCCGAGGGTGCATCCAACATGTTGCAAAGTGATATTTCATGATATTTCGTTGAGGAAGAGGTCCCTATGCACCAAGGTGATGATAATGCTGAGGCTTTTGTTGTTCAAGAGGGAGGAAGATGACGAGGCCTAGGACAAGGGCGAGGAATAGTAGACGAAGAACACCGACAATGACGTTGCAGGTGATGGGAATACCATCATGAGCCCTAACTAGCTCATTTTGACCCAATGAAGAGAATAAAAGCTCCTACATAACCAACTGGAGGTCTTAAGTCACTGAATAACCTTTCTGAGAGAAAAGCAAGAAACAAGGGGTAAAAAATGTAATTTTACCATTGCAGTACAACAACGGATTTTCTTAAGGGCTAAACACAGGTCAAAACGTCTTAACAAGATAAAAACTAGGTTGGATTTGACAGAAAAGGGTTTGTGTGTTCCCTGTGAATTAAATGACTTCTTGAAATCCTAAAACAGACCCGCTTGATTAACAGAGGTTCTGATCAGGATAAAATTCACCAAAACCCTCTAAAAATCATAGAAAAATATTCTCTAGAGTTTAGAACTTTCAATTTGGCCATTGGAACCCATTGTGAGCTAGAATGGGGTCTCAAACCGATATTTACCCTAAATTGAGTTTCTGCATAAATTGCCCAGTCAAACGTGGTCAAACCAAAAATCCAAATTCACCATTGGATTCCTTAGGTTCAAATTAGGTTTTTACTAAAATTTGGACCTAAGGGGAACTCATCTTGACCCACTTTGTAAATAGGTCCAACATGATTACATTTCTACCCTTATCTTTCGAAAACCCTTACAATCAGCCCCCTAACTTTCTTATCATCTTCAAAAATAGGTCCCTCCACCATTATAGCGGAGGAATCCTACTCCGGCGAGCTTTAGAAGGATGTTTCTCCTTGATTGCTCAGAGAATCCCTCCCAAAATTGGAAAGGAAATTCTCTGAGTAATCTCCTCCAGTCTGAACCCATTGATGAGCCCTAATTGTTACCCAATCTCTCATGCATTTGCATGAGAGATTTGGGTCTTTTGAAGACTCCCTAGATTCAACCGAGTCTCAGCTTGAAATTGGGCTGGTTCCCCCTCAATTCCTCTCTCTCTCACCTGCCGCAACCCTCCGTAAGCTCCGGCAGCTCCTCCCTTGCTCTCTCGTCGCTCAACCACAATACCAGTGGTTGGGTTGTCTTCCTCTCTATCATCCGCGTCGTGCAACATCGACCGACGTCGCCTCTGCCCTTGTCTTCGTCGCCACCTCATCTACGGAGATCTTCGTCTCCAGCGTCAACCATACCAGCCCCAACGCCTCCCTTGTCCCTTTCGTCCTTTAGAGGTAGGTATTAGACTCTCTCTCTCTTCTACTCCCGTTCCCTCTCTTTATTTCCCTAAAAACATCCCTCAACGCCACTGATCACCATCACCTTCTCCACCTCCGACAATCCCTCCGACGAGGTGCCCCCGTTGCTCCACACCTCCATCCACCTCACCAACCACCCTACAACCTCCGCAACACCTCCCTGATCATTTCCCCCGACTCCATTCACTCCGTCGACCACCAAAAAGCACCCCCAAACACACCCATTCACACGCTCACAGAGAACCCTAGGCATGCCTCCACAGCCGTCCCCATGCCACACCAACCACCACATCACACTCGATGTGCCTCGGCGAAGCTCCCTGAATGATTTGACGTGGCCGCGAGGCCGTTCTCATGTTTTCAGGTTCAGGCACACCAGCCGCCATGGACGAAGGAGCTTGAAGCTCGCTTGCACTGCTCTAGGTGCCGCTGCCCCCTTTCACGGCATAAGTTGAATTCATGCCCTAGCCTTGTCACCTCCAACTGACGAGGTGAGGTCCCTCTCCCCCCTCTCACGACCTCATCCGCGGCACTGACCACGCGGACCTGGCCACGACCCGTTTACCTGACTGACTCACTCCTCACTCACCACCCATGCCAATGAGCCTGGACCCAAGTCTCCATTAGGTCTGATTACCCTAAAAGATTGTGGCTCTAGGAGAGCGAACCTGAAATAGAGAAGAGAGAAAGAGAGGAAAGCTTTGCAGTGGAAGGGGGGTTTTGCCTTGGAAAGCTTAGCTCGTCACTTAGCCAAATCAAAGAGGAAGAAGAGGAGGTCAGGCAAAGAAGGAAGTGTAAAGGCAGAGAAAGAGAAGAAGGAAGAAACTGAAGAAGAAGCCAATGAAGAAAAGGCTTAAGGAAAAGGAAGAAGCTGAAGAAGAAGAGGCAGAAGGTAGAGAAAGTGAAGAAGGAAGAAAGTCAGAGAACAAGCAAAGGAAGAAAGGGGCTAGAGAAGAAGAAGCCAACAACAGAGAAAGCTAAGAAGAGAAAGAAAAAGAGAGCTCGCAAGAGAAATCAGAGAAAGAAATCTAAGGGAAAGAAGGCACTGTAGCACATAACTTTTAAGACGTCTGATTTTGTAATCAGACGTCCAATTCTCATAAGCTCTCCACTGTTTTATTTACAATTATTTTTACCCTTCATATACTCATGCTTTACACTTCTAGTTAGATTTTGAGTAGTATTATGTGTTCAATTTACATTTATTGTTGAGATTAGTGTGTGAATTCCATTTGCCCTGTGTTCAACCTCGGAATATATTCGAGTAATAAATTGTATTTGTTTTGAATGCTTTTTCGGCTATACTACAACGCGACACTCCTAAATACTGAATCAGTGCTCTCAACAGCAGGGGTCGTGGCGCAATTTACATAGAGATGGAAGAGAACCCCTATCTAAGAGCGTCATGCGCAGTTTGATTATCATGACCAACCGAATGTTCATGACCACCGGGAGGTTCACAACTAGTTTGAAGATTAAGGCCTTGTTCACAAGTAGCCTAATCACCAAGAGATCATGGCCTTATTCACCGTCAGCCTAAGAACTAAGACCAACCAAGAGGTCATGGCCATGGCCATGTCCATGACCAACCACAACACCACTAGTTAGAGAAGTAGCAACAGGTAGAGGCAAGCCCATGACTTATTCATGCACTTAAGATTTAAATAAGTGTGGTTCATGAAATACATTAACCATTTACCTTTTGTATAAATAGGTCTTGCCTCTTACACTATCATCATCTAGCACAAGGGGTACTTTATATTTTGTTACACCATCGATTGTCACAGTAGATACATTGCCAAGCACTCCACCAGCACCCCATAAGAGAAATACTTGGGATGAGGACGAGGGGGAGGGTGTAACATAGATCTCACAAGTTGCACTTACTCTACCATGGTCACCTTTGTTCATAAGGGAGGAAGATTCTTTGATGAAGCAAATTGACGAAGCATCTCAAATTATGCTAGGACAACCACATGTAGAGACCTCCAAGACTTATAAAAGAAGAAAGGAAAAGTAGATTGTGTGTGTTTTGAATGTGTATAATCTTCTTATGTCTATAGGACTTTAGATACTCTACTTGACAGGGTTTTTTCTTACTATACTTGTGTGTGGTTTTTGAAGCCTTTTTATAGAGGAAGTGGGTGAACAAATGGTTTACTATGTGTTGTAATTTTGACTTTTGATGTCATTGGAACATGAATGGGCTTGGTTATTAAAAAAGCTTAGATGTATGTATATATTAAGATGTTGTATTGTGGTGAATGATGAGTTGTATTGTAGTATAATCTGGATTGAGTAGATATGCAAGGAATTTAGGAATTTCGGAATGCAATTTGAAGTTTAGATCTCTCCTTTATTTATTCTTTATGTATGCATGAACATGTGTACATTAATTTATTATTGATCTTAGTTTAGTATTATGTACCATATGTGTATGCATTAATATAAAATAGCAGTAGCATCTTCAATAGTAGCAGCAACTTCAACAATAGTAGTAGTAGTAACAACATCATCATCTTCAATAGCAGCACCAGCAACATTAGTAGCAACAGCAACAACATGTTGCTACTAAAAAATTTTATCAAACTAAGTCGTGATTTAAAAACACAACTTTGTGCCAATTAGATAATTAATTTTTTTTAATTGCAATTAAAAAATTAATTTATTTTTAATCCATCTATATTTTTTTTTTTTATTCCATGATCACCCTACCCTGTGCATCTCGTCCGAAGAGGAAACCCTAACTACTACTGTTAGCACCCTTAATCAAGGATCCTAATCAGCCTCAGTGAGTCGGTTGGTGATAATTTCATATTTATTTATGTTAATTAATACCTAACTAATGTTAGTTTGAGGGTAATTGGGGTTAAATTGCATCCATATAGGTTAGATTAGGCATTTTAGGGCATTATGTAAATAATGCATAACTATGGGTATTTATGCCATTTTTCCATTAACCATATCAGGTGCCTTGATATGTCTGTTCATATGTGTGTAGGTGCTAGGTTTCAAACTTAATGGAGCATGGCTAGAGGGAGTTCTGGAACTGAGCTCCTTTAGAAGAAGGCTAAATCAAGTTGGTGGACTTATTTGGAAATCCAAGTAAACCTAACCCTAACGTAATTAGGAACCCAAATTTCCCAACCTAGGACCTAACCTATGGACCCAATTACCTACACCCTAGGGTCATCCATAGACCTCAAATCCTAATCTATTTGGTCGTTCAAATTAGATCCTATCCCTTCCAGAAAAACCTATTCCTAAACTAGTAGACCTTATCCTCTCCAACAACTAACGTGGCGCCACCTATTAACTTAATCCCTAAGCAACCTAGCTGCCACCTTATCCTTCCAAAAACCAAACTAGGTGACCAGCCACCTTAGGTAGAAAAATCCCCAACCACCTAAGCCACATCTTTACCCTTCATTCCTAATCCAATGACCCTCCTAAACCTTCATCCTAGCCATCCCCTTAGGATTAAATCCTATCCCTACACATCATTAGAATCCAACCAATAGGAAGCCTCCCCTAGTCCCATAAATACCCATGCACGCCCCCGTTAGAATTAATTCCTTTTCCTACTACAAAGTATTAGTACAACCAACTAGAACTAGTTCTTCTACTTCTTCTTCCTCCCATTGGAGTTCTTGGATGCACCTCCGCATTTGCTACTATGCCATCACTCCGAACTTCGCCTTTGAAGACATTAATTTCTAGTGCTTTTGTTCTAGTTCTAGTTGTAACCATAGTTGTTTTCAAGCATTCTTCTAGTTGTAATCTTCTTATTCCGGCATTGGATTTGTAATAAAATTCTAGTTATTTTCTTCAACTTGCCTTCAAGTTATTCTGACATTGGATTTGCAATAAAATTCTAGTTATTTGCTTCAACTTGCCTTCAAGTTACTTCTTTCTAGTATTTAATATAGTTGATTAGGTCTAGTTCTTGTTCTAGTGAGTGCATGCTATTAGTCTAGTAGATTTTACTTCAGTTCTAGTTGTTATCATTAGTATAGATTTCACGTCCACTTTATTCCTCAATTTCTTAGATCATAGGAAAGCGAACTAGTCCAATAACCTCCCTACGAATGACTCAGACTCCAACTTTTAAACTTCGATTTTATATTCACAAGTTCAATTTGAAATAAATTTAAGAGTTTTTACACACACTTACTACAACGAACGCATATTTTTCGCGATCATATCCACGCTTAGAATAATGTAGGACCTTCTTTTTAGCACTGTAACAAATGTAACAAACTAACACTCATTCAAACCATCGATCTTATCTAGAGAAGGTCAAAATGAATTTCAAATCCTGGATATCTCTCAGTCTCTGTTGTAATAAATAAGGTTATGATGGTCTACAAAAACATACCATGGTCACACTTTGTTGATTGTGATCGTGAGTCTTTTCCTCACTTATCTTGTCTAACATGGTATCAAAGGTCGATGGGGATGTCTCATCGCCTTTAGATCCTTCCCTCCTCCCTGATCAGCGACCTTTCGCCGTCGACTGCGTCTGAGCTTCTATCCGTGACCTCCCCGCCTTCATTCACCTCACTAGTCACCCTTAGTCTATCTTTGGCTCAGACGTGGTCGATCACCCTCCTTTGATCTCCGCGTGGGCATGGTCGACGAAGCTCTGCGTCGCCTCATCTCGACGATGACGACAAGTGCTCATCCTCATCGAGTCATCCTCGTCGTCGGCATCACCTCCAGCAGGCTCAGCACCACTGCTGCCTCTCTCCCTTCCCAACTCGTCGCTATCGCCTCCTATCTACACCCACCAGCATCCAAACCCTATCTTAACCCATAACACCACTTATATACCTATAGCCGATTACCACACCCACCCAACCTACCCAAGAAACCCACTTACAAAACCGACCCCGAACCAACATTCTCATCCTCTCCTACCTAGGCACAGCCACTCAACGACCCTTCACCATCATCCAACATACATCCACCATCCCTACAGCCACAAGCCACCACCACGACCACCCTCACACATCCAAAGCTCCATACTCACCTTGTCATCCCCCTTCCCCTCTTCCATCCATGCACCCTCATCCCCAACAATCCCACAACCACCAAAGGAATTCAACCTCCCTCACCTCTCACCGACGATACCTACTCCCTCCCATCAGATGCAACCAGTCCTTGGATCCATACTTCACAAATCAAGGTTGCCTAGTCTATGCTGTTTTGCCTTCACTAACACCAAGTCCTGCATCTCCACATTCCCCTCTCGACGACTTCCAGATGCACCCTCAACTACCTCCTTCCTCAAATAGTTCTCGTTTCTTCTACCCTATCGCCATTCCAGATGATATTTACAATCCATCGATCGATTGCCAACAACTCTTAGATGCTCCTCCACTATGAACATTATTTCTTGACACCGCACTTCGACTAACCATGCCATATTCTGCCTCTTGAATTCTTCCCCAACCCCATCCAATTTGCCTAGGTTCTTATCACCCTTGTCTCTAGTGTGCATCAGGTGTTACAGCTCCATACATAAACCATTTGACTGCCTTGATCACCACTGGCTTGTTAGTACTTTGCCACCAACGGCCACCACTCTTCGAAAGACTTCTTACAGAGCAGACCCGTGCATCGCTTCATCACCGCCAAGGATTTTCACTAGCATTATCAGCCTCACTGCACCTCTCCAATTGCCTCTATTGGATCTTCGTCCTTGAGTGTCATGAGCTGGAGGCACGCAGTCTCATATAGAGACTCTTCCACTTCTACTTCTTGCTCTTCACTCGAACTTGAATCATCCCACATAGCCTGAAGAACCTTCTTCTTTGGCCTGACTTTGTGAGACCTCGAGCCACTCTTCTGTCCATCTTCTCATCTTCTTCCTTCGCGAGAAGTGGGCAATCCTTACATATATGACCCCTCTTCTTGCAGTTATAACAGGCCACTAATTCCTCTTCCTTCTTCATTTTTCCATCCTTCATGTTTCTCAAACATTTTCAAAAATGTTTATCTAAAACCACAAAGTCCTTGTCTTTGGAGCTTACCTCAGAGTCTGTTTTCGCTTTGAAGGTGAGTGTTTTCTTCTTTGTATCCGTGGTTGCCTTCTTAGCTTTGCGTTGCTATAACTTTCTCTCATATGTGGTGAGGTTGTCAAGGAGGTCATCCATGTCAAGGTCATCTATTTGTTAGGCTTCCTCTATGGCTATGAACTTTTACTCCCACTCTAGTCCAAGTGATTAGAGGAGCTTAGCTTGGAGTTCTCCCTTGATGAAGGTCTTTTCCAAGGACTTCAAATTGTTCACTATGAGAGTGAACCATGTATACATGTCCTTCAGCTTTTTGTCATCCTTCATCATGAACACCTTGAACTCCTATGTCAAAAGATTGATTTTAGAGGTTTTAAACTTACTCGTACTTTCTTGTGTGATTTGAAGGGTCCTCCATATCTCATGTGCTGACTTGCTTTATGATGCTCTGTTGAACTCATCTTGGCTAAGGGCATAATACAATGCATTCATTGCCTTCACATTAAGAGTCAGCTCCTTCATTTACTCTTCAGTCTATCCTGCAACTAGCCTCTCAGGAATCTTGTATAGAAACTCGCACTTCACTCAAATGGTAAAGTTGTCCACCTACAGCCACATTGTCATCCAAAGCTTCCAATAGTTATAGTTCATCCGGTCAAAGTACGGTGCCCTCGTGGTGGACTGGCCCTCATTGCATCCCGTGGTCGTTAGCCTTCCTTCCAACAAATCCTCGTAGGTTGTTATGCCTAAATCAGGAGAACCTGCTTTGATACTAATTGAGAATGCACTAGAGGCGAGTGATTAGTGCAATCGATTAAAAATATTAAATTTTCAACTAAATAAAATCCACACAAGATGCAAACCACTGGAGACAACAATTTTTTGGTCAAAACTCCTAATGGAGAAAATCCACCACCCAAGTCATACAACTTGGGATTTCCCGATCGCAAAGGCAATCAACCATTCACTAACTGCACCACTTAAACGAGGGTGGTTTTCCTCAACTTACAAAGCCCTCTTTGGTTCCAATCAAAGAGTTTTACCCTTCTACATGGAAGGGATGGAGATTCAACAGGCTAAATACCCAACTACAATAACAAATGAACAAAATGAAATACAACCAGGAACCTAAGGAGTCCAAAGATTAAAGAGTTCATAGGCTACTAAGGTTCTCAAAAAACTACCTAACGTGATAGCTAGAAGGCGAGTTGAGCACAAGGGAGTTAGCTCTCTAGCAAAGTGAAAGTAAGTGTAGAGAGCAAGAGAGCAAAATGAGAGTGTAGGGAGCTCTTAAGAGTATGCACTTGATGTTTGAGTGTATATGGGTGCTAACCTCACTTGATAGTGATGTGATATGTTTATATAGGTCATAGGATGGCCATAGTGTTCTTACAAATGGTCTATTAGCCATTAGGAACAAGTTTGGCTAAGGCAGATCTCAGTCAAAAAAGTCTACTTAACTCGCAGTCGTTAGCAAACTTCTAATTTAACCATCAAAAGTCTGATATGCCTCATCATAAAACATTAGACGTCAAGATTTCAAAGATCAAGAAAAGAGGGAAAAATTTGTGTAGACCATTAGACGGCGTGTATAATCATTATACGACATATAATGCAATAAGCGATGTCTGATTTTTTGAGAAGTCATCAGATTGTGTGGGTTGAGCTCCCTAAAAGTTCTCAGTTGGATCAAATCTTCTACAAGGTTCATGTGTCTAAACACCAGACGTCTTGAGCAACGTCTAATGATATGCTTAGGCATCTAGAGGACATATGTATATCTACAAAAGTGTGAAAGTGTCTTTGCAAGACAGTCAAATCCTAATAGCTCAAATTTCAAAAATAACATCTACTAATGCGACATCTACGAATGGTGTCAAACTTTTAAATAGGCGTATGGGCATCTCATTATTGTGGTAGACGTCATTAAACAAAAAGATAGGTAAACTTATTTTCCTTATATTGGGCATAGGTCATCTGTTCATTGTATAAGACATCGATAGAGGTGATCAGTCATCTGACCTATGGAGTAGACGTCCTATAAGGGTATATTGACTTGAATTGTTTTGTAAAGGTTTCTACCTAGGTTGGGTTTGGTCCATTAGGTTCCTAGGTTAAACTAATGATCTACAGGCTCCTTATAATGAACTTCTAGTTTAAAAAATACATCAAAAATTATTACAAAAAATTACAAAAGGCCATATTGGCCACAATTTTCTTCAACTCCTTCACGCTTGAAGATTTTAGCTTTCATCTCCCTTGCCCATGAAGACGAACTCCTGCAAGCCTATCATACTTTGGTACAGAGAGAGTATATATGATTGTTTAATTTTATTTTTAGTGATTGCTAATGAGGTTTTGTGAAGTCATTAAATCGTGATTTGCACTTACAGCGGCTATCACCAAGATTACATTGACTAACAACTCAATGGATCCACTAACTAAGGCACTTACCTAGAGTGTTCTTAACTGCCATGTGGGTTGTATGGACCTTAGAATAATAGCATGGTAGCTCTCAAGAAAAGTGGGAGATTAGTAGAGTTACATGCTCTTGGCAATCCATCTAATTATCTAATCGATACATGAATTAGATTGTCACCACTATTTATCTGAATAAATAAAAATTAAGTACAAATGTGTGTTCTTTAGGATCGCTCGCACAAAGACTAGATTGGACAAGTGAGGATAATGGCTTAACTATTTGGAATGGCTCTAAATAGTAGATATAAGACTTAGATTTGTATGCCCACTATCATTAACTCATTGTCTTAATCATAGTTCCTAGTCTTGAAAGAGATTGCAATCTCGCAAGTCATTCATAACAAACTGACCCCTAACTAAATTCCTATTAAAAGGAGTTCCATGGAGAATGAAATTTCAGAATTGTCATTTGAGCATGATCAAAGAGTTAATCAATGGAATTGAGATCATGAGAGTTCTCTTCCAAACATGTCCTTAGAGATAAAAGCACATCTCCTTATACATGTGACAAGAGTTTAGGTTTGTATTTAGGTCATTTAGATTTTTCATTCCAATGATTGAAGTTTCACTATGTATGAGGCCAATATATTAGGAAGTTGGTTTACATCATTCAACATATGACTAGGTATCTTCTTAAGGAAGGATTCACACAACTCCACGAGTTGGAGTAGAATTTAAGCTCTATCACTATAGCTTTGGAGGTTCAATTTCATTGCTAAACATTTCGATAAGTAGATCAAAATGGAAATAAAATGGAAATAACATTCCAATATGTCTTCCATCCAAAGCATAATAAAATTTTATACTTACCAATTCTAGAAGGTATTATAGTGGGATAGGATTCTAAACCTTGAATTGCTCACACATGTCTCCTTATGTAGGACATATAGGGTATACAGTATATCGCAAGAGTTAGTTATTGCTTTAACAATATAGTTGACATCACGCTTCACTAGTTTTGTTAATGAACACCTAGTGATGTTGATTAGGTATAGGGTTAATTGATAAATTAGAGATTACTCATAGTTGAAGAATTATGAAGTAATGCTCAAAATAAATTATTAATAGAATTTCCCAATTGAAGAACTAGAAAATGATTAAATAAGAAAAATAATTGATCTTATCCCTTGATCCGAAGTGATCCTAATCATAAATGGACTACAACTTGATGAAAAACACCAATGGCATTCTCGTAATTAGTAAAGTGGTGGAATTTTCTCTTATTGGAAAGAGTTGTAGGCAAGGGCAATTCCTAAAAATGCAATTTCTTTTGGAATCAAGGTTTTGCCTCTCTATAGATAGAAAGAAAATCCAACAATTAAAGGAAAATCAAGTCTCCCTCTCTCCTCTAGAAGAAGAGCCATGCCCCCTCTTCCTCTTCCTTTTCCATGTTCATGCTCCTTGAAGAAGTGAGAAGGAACACTACTACATGAAAATCAGCATACTCAAAGGAGTTGCAACTTGTGCTAAGGACTTGAGTAGATGTGTAAGTCAATACCAAGAACCGGCATAATCTTATGACGACCAATCACAAAGGTACACTTCCTAACTCATGAGATTAGAAAATGGTTTTCCGTGTTTCCATTCGATCCAATTAGCTTTTTTATCATGTTTTTTGTGTCTTGGAAAAGTTTTAAAATGACCCCATACTTCCCTCAAATGCTATTAAAGACATTGTTGTTTTTGGATTTTACCCCAAAAAGGTTGCAATCCATGCATATGTATGAAATAGATTCATGTTCTATCCAACCAGTCAAAAACATGCCTAACAGGTTAACCATATTTTGGCTACTCATATCATCACCATGAATTTTGGGATGATCAAGAATCATCCCAAGATTCAAGGATGTTGTTTGATAAGCCCAAAAAAGTTCATAACTAGTCATACTAGAAGCATATTGAGATATGTGCTGATATGAATTGATCCAAATTTTTTATCTATCAATAAGAAGTTTTGATCTTCATTAAAACCCTATTCAAAAGGCCATTTTGATTTCTTGATTGATTGTGGATGGGTAACATATGTTATATGATATATGCAATATCAATGTAAATGATCAAAAATTTCAAAAGCGAAACAACTAAGGGTTTCTTCAATATCAATTTTCCGTTTGTCATCAATGAATTAATAGGATTAATTATTTAATAAATAACAAGACTGATTTTTTTCAAAACTACAATTTCCACGTACACTCAAATCTCTCATATTTCAAATTAGGATTTTTATTAGTAAAAGTTAGAATCCTCATAGAATAATTAGTCAATAATCATAAGTTTAACCTATCCATGCATCTCTCGTACGTAAAATGATGACAATGATTGCATATGTTTCTTGTCATTTTTTGTGTGATGAGTATAGTGATGATGATATAAACATGTGATGCATGTATGTAATGGATTGGCTATAAGTCATCATGTTTGATGTAATTGGCGAGAGAAATTGATTTATTTTTGAAATAGAGAGAAATTGATTTATTGAAATCATGTATTGTATAATGTGAGATAGAGATTTGTAAAATCTAATTGATGTATAGAAATCATGTATCATATAATGTGAGATAGAGATTTGTAAAATCTTGTAAGGCCATACATCTGCTCTCTCTTATATTATATGAATGCCATGTGGATGTGATGTTTATGGATGCATAGGGTTGCATATGATTAATTAAGAACCATAGTGTTAGAGATTAAAATTCAATTCTAGAATAGGGTGAAATTAGTAATTCCATAGAATTAAATTAGCACTTAAATCTCACCCAATCACCCCAATATGTTTGGTGGTCCATTTTCATAATTCAAGTGTATTAAGTAACTAGGAATTATTTAGGTCTCACATCTATGATAAGGTTCGTGTAACCGTTGGTTGGGTGCATGCTACATGCTCCCCTATGGCACATTATGTATTCTAGTTTCAAGTGGAGCATCAATCTTGCTTTCTTGTAAAGGACAAGCCATGAATAGACAATTCCTTTTGTCACAACTATTCCAAAGGGAGGGATGGCACTAGGGACTATATGTATCATGCAACAAAGTAATTAGTTCAAAGGGTAATTACCTGGATTAGTACCTCTTAAGATCGATGGTTGGTACAAGTATCACTAGAGACTGAATGTGTTCTAGAGATTTAGGAGGTAGAATGGTTCTTGCTTGACTCAATAGTTTTAGTGAGAAATGCCAAAGCTACTCCATGAGTCTATTGGAGATGAAATCTCGATCACACTTGCGACACTTGTATTAGCACGTCTCTTATCTCCTAAGATCAAAGGGACATCTATGAGATAGGCATGGTAAAAAACCACAAACAAAAATTTTTTAAATTCATTTTTCTCCCAAACATAGATACATATGTACTTATACATGTATTTTTATTCAGATGGGACAAGTCAATCAACTTTCTGAGATGCTCGATGAGAACAAATTGATTGGTGCAAATTTTATAGGTTAGATCCAAAACTTGGAGCTTGTACTTACTGTGAATTGCATTGAATATGTGATTGAGAAAGAAAAGTCCGTGGACCGCAAGACTAGACAGGAAAGGAACTTCAATAAGAAGTGGGACAATAACAACGAACTGGCTCTTTGTTATGTCCTTACCTCTATCTGCAATGTGCTTTAGAAGCAATATGAAGAGATGAAAATTGCTCTTGAAATCCTCGATAGCCTTAAACAAATGTTCAAAGATGTGAAGGATGCTCAGAGGCTCTAGATCATCATAAAGCTCATGTCTTGCTAGATGACTAAGGGGGCTTCCATGAGAAAGCACATCGTAAAGATGGTTGGCTACCTAACTAAGTTGAAAATGCTACCATCAGAGATGACTAAGGTTCATAAGAATGACATTACCTTGGCCTCATTGTGTTCATGTTCCTTTCTCCTTCTTGTCCTTTAGTTTAAGAGATTGTAGATGTTGTTCATCCTTAACATCAAAAACTTCCTTACTGAAATAAGATATCATGAAACTCTTATTCATAGTAACAATTAAACCTTCACATTATTCCATCATCAACCATCTCTTCCAAAGGTCCTCCATATTCCTTTGCATCCCCTTTTCACAAGAAGAAGAAAAATCCCTTGCACCAAAAATGCAAATCAAATCCATTAACGTTGATACTTTCACATTTTTTTGTCATTCTGAACTAACTCATAATCGAAATCCATGAAATAAGAGAAAAACATGGAAAAAACAATAAACACAATGTTGATTTCCAAAATGGAAAGTTACCTTAATTGGGAGCCCCAGACTGAATTCTAATAAGATCACACCACACGAGTTGCTTATAAGTATTACACGTGTATGATAACACCCAAGGGGATCTCCAAGATGGCCACATGCTATTAGCTATTAAAAAAGCTCAAACTCTGTAAGCTCAAATCCACAAGGGCTTGTGAGCCCAGTTAGAAACTAACGAGCTAAATTTGAATGAAATTCCAGACTCCATAAAGGCTCCTGACTCAATAAGATACATCATTATATTTGAATACACGAACAAAAAAAAACATTGTATTTACAATTTTCCCAAAAATCCTGCATAATCTCTCCTCCTCCTCCTTCACCCTACCTCCTGTGTCTCCCTAAATCACTCCCATTGGCCGCCATCAACCTATCCAACCCTCCCTGTTACCAATCCACCACTTCTAGCAATAGAGCTTCACAATCGTGTCAGACATCGACCACCCCTTTCCCCTCCCCACCTCACCGCTCAGCCTTCCATGCATGCTGTCACTAAGGCCTCCAATTGTGCAACTGTGCTTGCAAATCCCTACACAACTATTATCACCACCATTGCCTAACATTACCAACACCACCGTCACTTGTGCCCCCCATCGGTTCATCCCATATACTTGTGCGGTCGAATGGCACCGGTCCCGCAACAACACTCCACCTCTAGTCTTCCTGTAGTCAGTTTCATTGTCACCATTGGCCACCTCCTCAATGTACAAGCAGCTGCAAATAAGGTATATTTCTCTGCCTTGGAAATTTGAAATTGAAAATCACTGGGTTCGATGATACGCTTGAGCCCAAATGAACAAAGCCCAAGCAAAACTCGCCGAAGCTTACAGTGGCGAGAAACCCCTCCAACCCTAAGCTGCTAGAAGCAAGGTTCTATCCTCCCCCACTCCCACCTATTACATAGAAAGGAGACTACAGCCATACGACCATAAGCAGCAGCCAATATGGCAGAAGGGAGAGGTGGCACGTTGAGGAATGCAGACAACAGGGATGGGAAGTGCTGAGGGGCTGCTGGAAGGTGGACGGAGGAGCTACCAGTAATCCATGGATGTTGGAGAGTATACTTATCATGACTTCTAAACAAGCGAGAGAGCGTGATTGACAAAGTAAGGAAACAGAAAAAGGCCTTGATAGCAATGGGGCTAGGGTGGGCAATCAAGGCCTAAGAAGGGCTGCCACAGGAAACTTAGGACCACAGCAACAAACATAAGGAATTGAGAACCGTTTTTCAATGAAAACCCTGGGGAACCATTTGCCAAAAATGTACAAAACCAAGAGTCATAATGTCCTCATTTTTGGGAATTGACGACCTCAAGTCTTCTAGGAATACAGAACCAATCATCACATTTATATAAACACATTCAAAATTTACTGTTGCCTGATTGCAGCCTGCTGAAAGGATTGGAATTTAACTAGGAACATCCAAAACAGCTGTCTCGTTTACATCTCATCTAAGGCTCTTTATTTGGTTGTGGAATTAGGGGAAAGATCAGCTGGGGCAATCCTACGAAAAATGTAATTGTAATTCATGATTCAGTGTCGGTAGAGCACAGAATTCAGCAACATCAGCACTCAGCAGTAAGCACAGGGAAAAGCTTCCCTTAACCAAAAATGAAGACAACGTCTTATTCAAGATTGCATCTTGGTCATAGATAAATAGCATCACCGGGGTTGAAAAGGAAGATCGAAACTTCCATTAGTTCCTTTATTTAATTCTCCCATCTCAAAAATGCTGGCATTGCAAGACCAACTGTATGAACCTCATTTGCAGAAGATCCACAAAACTTCTAGGAAATGTCAAGCATCTATGACAAGTTCAGCAATCAAATTTGGTTTCAGCTGACCATCATATGCAGAAAAAAGACAACTCTATGAATGCTATATCACTCAAGTTCTCTCTACAACCCAAAACAATCAGCCATGACCAGGGAAAAAAATCAAATGGAAAAAAAATGCTTATATTCTAAGAGAGAATTATTTGACCAAGCTACAGTATTCCACACTTGCACACCTGCTCAAGGTTCTTGAATGAGAATGCTGACATTTTCTGGGGGAGCACACTGATTTATTGAATTCTGTCCGGTGTAGTCTTAGAAAAATGAAAACCGAGATCCACTTGTTGATGCAAACAGGCTGTATTCCTCAACCACGGTTTCCTTCTTTGCAAACTTCTGCTTAGAGTCATCTACCAGCACTACTTCACTTTGTGGTGGTGATGAATCTAGGCTGTTCCCAGAGGCAAGTGCAACTGGACCATTAAAATGAAACAATGAGAATGACGATGAAACGTCTCCCTGCAATGTATCACAATTCCCCATGCTGTAACTTTCCCTGGTTGATGTTTCTGAAAGACACCTTTTCTCTGAAGACGACCTTTCTGGACCAGGCATGAAATTTAGCCTATCAACAAAACCATTACCATTGCTACTAACCACCCTGAAATTTCTCATTTGCTCATTGGAGTTGAAAGTGTTAATTTTGTTGACATTCTGAGTTATTGTAAACTGGTTTGGTCTGAGCACTTGACTGGTCAATGGCTGTACACCACCATAGCTCACATGGTAATCTGAAGGTTGATGTGCTGGGACACTGTATCCAAGTGGGCTTGGAAGCATGTAAGGATGTGGCTGAGGAAATGGCATCATTCCAGTATCAGCTGCTGCAGACCATGAAGTTGGATGTCCATTGCGATAGCCCACAGTGGGGAAGGGAACATAAGCAGAATGCATGCTGTGATTGTGCAATGGTAAGATATGTTGCTGCTGTGGTGCCACTTCATTTCCCATGTGACTAATATTTGTCTTGCAAATGTAATGGACTTTGACAACATCCCTAGACATTTTTGACCCAGGACAACTGTCAAATTGAACGTCTGTAGATGCATTTCCACAAAAGGGAGCCTCTCTAACACTATTCTTGTCATCTTGGGGTGCCAGGAAATTGTTGCTGCTGGATAGAAGCATCTCCCTCCCTTCGAACTGTTGGCTAACGTCTTCCGAATCTGACATTGATGAGGATTCTGTATTTCTGGCAGTAGAAGAGCTGGTGCTGCTGTCTGACTCACTGATACATGAAGAACAATTGTCCAAACTAGAAGAACTGACAATTGAATTGCAACCATTGTTTAAAGGAGAGGTAGGGCTGGCCGAGGAGTCAACTTCATCATCATCATCAACCTTCGAATAGTAAGGTTTTGTTCCCAAATCAAAAGCATTGGAGCAGAAACTTGGATTTTCTTCCATTATTGTGCCATCGGCTTCCTTTGTGCAATCCTCAGGATTCACAGATTTGCTCGAGTCCACTGAAAGGCTCTGCTTGTTGGGTGCCTGAAGATCATGAGGATTCCCATGGCAATTTCGCACATCACCATTCTCATTCTGCCCAAGAGAATTAATTGTAAAACTTCTTGACACAAGAGTAGTCTCCATGTCATTTCTCAGGCTTTTCTTCCATGAATCTGTAGGCTCCCAAACTTGTTTTTTTATGTTACTTTTGACAGAGCCAGGTTTTTCCTTTGAAGTGGCAGGGACATCAATAGCACATATTCTGTTCTTCTGCCTGTTGTTCTGATGCAACAACCTGATCGCAAACTGGGAGTCTTTCCCTCTGTACCCAGAAACCTGGTTGCAGCTACAGGAATGAAAATCATGCCTACAACGACTCCTGTTAGAACCATGAACAAGCTTGTCGAATCTCAAAGTAGGATTTCTTGCAGCAGTCTTTGCAAAACTTTCTCTAGGGCATCTACCTCCATTGTTGCATCTGGAAGATGCAACACTACATCCATTTGACTTCAACTCTGATCCACCATTTTGGACATTACATTCATCATCTTTAGCATATCGGCCTTTCCGAGACCACTCAAATACATGCTCTGCAAAAGGATCAGGATCAAACCTCAGTCTACGTCTACAAGACCTAGACTGCTCAAGTATAAAAGAACCATTACTTTCCCTGTCATTAACTTCTCCATCAATGGTACAGGAAATTAAATTTCCACTTTTTGAGCAGATAAACCCATCTGAATGCTGATCCAGACGATTTTCAGGTGATGTGGATGTAACTGACATAGGTTCGCCTACCTTATCAATTGCACCATTTTCATCCAAGACCACAGGCGGCGCTTCCTGAGGACAAGTAGACAACTCTTCCAATATGCCACTGCTAGAAAGTGGATCTGATTCCCCATCTTTTCTTTCCTTTTCATGCTCTTTTTCTCTTAGCCTTTCCTTCCGTCTAAGCTTTTTTTCTCTTTCTTTTGCACGCCGTCTCTCCCTGCGTTCTTCTTCTTCACGCTTTTCTCTCTCTTCCTCTTCCAGAAGTTTGACCTGCATGGGGGAAGATGCAATATAAAATGAGAAATATTCAGCATCTTCAACAAAACATTCAAATTGAGGTGGCAAAAATAGCAAACCTGCTTTTCAAACGTGATGATTTCTTTGCAAGCAACATGAAGCCGTTCTTCCAACAATTTCAATGCCAAGCATACAAATAAACTGTGCGCATTTTGTCGAGCTGTGCCTTCTCTGAAAGCCTTTTCAACCTGGAGTTTCCTTAAAAGTTCAGTTTCAATGGAGTGGCACGGACAAAGAGATAAAGACCAGAGAAAGATGGTCCAGAGCTCCAAGATTAGGTGTCCACTACAGGATGCAAACAAAATAAACCACCCTCCAGAGGATGGCGAAGTCATCTAAAATGATTTAATTGTGGAAGACAAGACATTACAGGACGAATGAAAAATGCAGAGTTGCAGAACTACCTCATAAAATACTAATAAAATATAGCAGAAAGAAGGAAGTGTTGGAAGGATTGTGTGTCGCACTCCAATATATAAATAAGTTCTTGATGTGCCCTTCCATGGTTATAAGTTAGAAGAAATAAGTTAATTTACTACGAAACTCTAATCCTTATTATACAAAGGATGTGGGAAAAGTACATAGAGGTCCAAAAATAAAAGAAAAACAAGGAAAAAATAATATAGAAACATAAATCTCAACACTCCCCCTCCAGCTAGAATATAAATGTCAATCGTGCTCAACTTGAAACATCTATCAAAGCCGGTCCTAAGAAGCACCTTGGTGAAATATCTACTATTTAATTCTCAGAACTAACATTAGTAGTGCGGAGAAAGCCTCTCCAAATTAAATCCTTGGTAAAATGACAATCTACCTCGACATATTTGGTCATCACATGGAACATGAGATTGTTTGCAATATATGAGGCAACTTTCCTATCGCATCTCATCTCAATAGGTCGACAAGAACAAAACGAATCCACATCATTTCAATGGCACCTTGTGTCACAACATAGTACTCTAACTTTGCACTAAAACACACAACCATTGCTTATCTCTTGTTGTACCAAGTCACCAAATTCCCAGCAAGATAAGTACATAAGCCTATAGTGGATTTTCTGTCCTTAAGATAGCATAATCTGCATTGGTGTATGCAACAAGATCCAATGAGCCCTTCGTAAACAAGAGTCCTCTCCTAGGAGATGACTTAAGATATTTGAAAACCATCATAGCCGCATCCCAATGTATCTTTGTTGGTCTGTCCATGAACTGACTATGCTTTCTAACAGCAAATGAGATATCTAATCATGTAATGGTCAAGTATAACTTGCCAATAAGTCCCCTGAACTGCCAAGTGTTAATCAATGCTATTGTATCATCATGTAGGTGATACAATAGGGATAGCAGTTGGTTTGACACCCAACATGCTAGTTTCCTGTAGGAGATTCAAAGCATACTTCTTTTGTGACAATACTATACCCCACTTACTTCTAGCAACTTCAATTCCTAGAAATATCTGAGTAGGCCCAAGTCCTTAAAAACAAAATGATTACCAAGACATTCTTTAGATCTAAGATACCTTAAGCATCATCACTGGTCACCATAACATCAACATATACAAGCATCACAAATCCATCCAGGCAATGTATGTTGCACAAATAGAGAATGATTTGCTGAGGACTATTTGAACCCAAGATTCATAACTACCCTGAAAAAGTTTTGAAACCATGCTCAAGGGCTTTGCTTTAATCCGTATATTTCCTTCTACAATTTACAAACCTTGGAACACTCCCCCTAACATTCAAACATGAGAGGTTGCTACATGTACATTACCTCCTACAAATCTCCATACAGGGAAGGCATTTTTGACGTTAAGTTGATGTAGAGGTTAGTCATACTATGTCGCACCAGAGATCAGACTGCAAATAGTCGATAATATAACCACTAGAGAGAGTATCAAAGAAGTTCACCTCATAAGTTTGAGTGAAGCCCTTTACCACCAGTCGCATCTTATATCATTCTACAGAGCCATCTGAGTCGTATTTTCCTGCCAAAACCCATTTGAAGCCAACCACAGTAGCACGTGTAGGCAATTCAGTAAGTCCCTAGGTACCTTGAGACTGGAAGATTAACATCTCCTCCATTACTTGATTCTACTTAAGATTTAGAAGGGCTTACTAATGTGAGATGGGAACAACCACTGCTGACAAAGCCATAGAGAACTATTTGAAAGTAGGCCCAAGACATGCCAAAATGACATGCTTAGATATAATATTAATGGTGTAGGGCCTTCTTTAAGGCAATAAGAAAATCAAGATTCCCTGTAACTACAAGTTGCTCACCATCTAATTGTATATTCACTTGTGTTGAGTCATGTATGGTAGGTGTTTTTATTTTCTTTTATAGTGAAGGGGTATAGTTGTAATTCTTTCTCTGGTGCCTCTCTATATAAAGGCCCAGGGTCTCTCTGAACAAACTCTCATTTCGGTCCTAACATGGCATCAGAGCAATGATCCTAGACCAGGGTTCTAGTATCCCACCAAACCCTAGCCTCCAAACCCTAACACCACCTACCCCTTCTCTCTCCAGCACCATCGGCCACCAATAGGGCCAGCAGCGCCGAGGAGTAGCACCGCCGCCCCTCACTAGCACCGCCAACCTCTACCAAGAGGCCTGCAGCATAGAGCCGACATAATGTCTCCACCCAACGCCGCCACTTCCCTAGGCAACGCAAGTCGCCCCACTAAGCACCGCCACTACCCTAGGCAACGCAAGTCGCCCCACTGAGCACCACCACTGCCCTAAGCAACGTAGATCGTACCTCGCATCGCCACTGCTGCCCTAAGCGCTGTAGCGCCACCCTCCACTGCGCAGCGGCTGCTCTGAGCGCGGTTGCAAGCCCTATGCAACACCGCCTTCCCTGCTATGGGTCCACCAGCCTCTAGATCATCTTCTAGAGGTTGTGCTGGCCAAGAACCAGGGTTACCGGTTCACATCTAGCCTCACAACTCTCTCAAGAAAACTTTTTGCAGTTTGGACAACATCGCTAGGGCCTTTCATATGCGAGTGCAAGCAAGTTCTATTGTGGTACCAACAGGGTACATGATCTGAAAATCATCTTTGTGTGGCTTATATGTGGCTTTTGGAGGTGTTTTCAATCTGAAAATTGCGATTTCAGATCCTATGATCAAGTTTTCATATCTATAAATCAATGTTTGTTGTGGATCTAGACTCTAGGCTCTACGGGGGACAAGGAAGTTGTGGGTGACTTAGTGGGGAAGACTTCTACCACTAGCGCCCCCCCTCATATGCAGGGAACATCAATTAAGTTGGATGGATCCAACTTTTTGCTCCAGTCCACCTCCTCCCGGTTCGTTGGATCCCATAGAAAGAAATATATCTTGACTAATGTTGTGCTTGATGTGAAGTCTGCAGATTGGGAGGCAAACAATGACTGGGTGGCCACTTATCTTCTTAACAATGTGACACAAACCATTGCCAAGCAAGTCACGGCTCATGCCTCAGCCAATAAGACGTAGGAGGTACTGCATGAGATCCATTGCCACAAGAGCAATATCACCAAGCTCTACGGAGTTGAGGATATCCACAACCTTCGAAAAGGCACCATGGCCTTATCTGAGTCTTATGGCACCATGAAAAATCTTTGGGATGAGCAAGACGTATACAGCTTCTCTACAGATGCATCTATGATAGCTAGGCAGAGAGAAGCTATTCGTTCCATTCGGCTTCTATCTGGACTTGGTCCTGAATACAAAGCAGTCAAAGATCAGTTCATAACTCTAGATGAGATTCCTTCACCCGAATAGATCTTGCTCGTCTCTCCAAGCTTACTACCTCAAATTATGTCCTTACTTCTGATGGCACTGTCGTGGCTGCTATTGGCCGTGGTAGAGCAAATTCAAGCGAAATAGGTGGTAGAGCTCGTGGTGGTGGTGGTGCACGTGGACGTGGTTGTGGTCAGAATTCTTTCTTCTGTGAGTATCGTCATAGGAATGGACCACGCTAGGTTAAACATGATAATCCACAGGGTATAGATCCACGTGTCCACCAAATACCTACAGAGGATAACACCTAAGTGCAGGAGGATGATAGCCAGATAATTGTTTCCAGGGTTGATTATAAGCATTTCATAGCTTCTCAGGCATCTACTTCTACTTCAGTTAAGAGATCTGCAGGTATTTCTACCATGTCAGTTAAATCCCAAGCTCCTATCTGGCTTGCGGATTCAGGTGCCTCCTCCCACATTACTGGTGACACTATCCTATTTTCGTCTCTACGAGATCTTGCTACCCCTTTTCAAGTTAAAGTGGCTGATGGGGGTTTATCACTGGACTTAGAAATATATTTATTTTTAGCACTTTACCTCTCTCAAATGTCATGCATGCTCCCAAATTTGCTCTCAATTTAATGTCTATTAGTCAAATTACCAAATATTTAAGATGTCGAGCTGTGTTTCATAACCAATATTTCGTCTTGCAGGACCTCCAAACGATGAGACGGATTAGGGGAATTAAGCAGAATGGTCTCTACCATCTTCATGTCCCACCTTCCAGTGTTGCAGTTGTGTGCCAGTACTGCTCTTCAATGGCATTTAAGACTTAGTCATTCCAGTTTGCATGTTCTGCGACATCAACTTCCTGATTTGTCTTTTTCTGATCTTTGAGGTGTGAAGCTTGTCAGTTGGGCAAGCACCATAGATCTTCGTTTCTACCAAAGAATAAGAGATCTGACTCTATTTTTGCTTTAGTTCATGCTGATGTTTGGGACCCTTGTAGGGTCAAGAGTGTTAGAGGATTTCAGTACTTATTCTTGTGGATGACCATACCAAGACGTCACGGATTTTTATAATGAAAGAAAAGTGCAAAGTCTTTGATGTTGTCAAAAATTTTGTTTTGGAAATAAAGACTCAATTTTCTATTGTCATTAAAGTTTTTCAAAGTGACAATAGTTTGGAATGCTACTTTTTTCGAGTCATTCGGTATTATTCACCAGACTACTTGCGTTCATACATTCCAACAAAATAGGGTGGCTGAACGTAAACTTCGACATTTGCTTGATGTAACTTGCTCTATCATGTTTCAAATGAATGTTCCCTCACATTTTTGGGTTGATGTTATTCTTACTGCTACTTATCTAGTGAATCGTATTTGTTCTTTTGTCTTAGGAGGTAAAACTCTGTATTCTATGTTATTTCCTAGCAAGAACCTTTTTTTCTCACTCCGACTGTCTTTAGTTGTGTATGTTTTGTTCACTTATATAAAGTGGATAAGATTTCTCCTCGCTCTGTGAAGCGTATGTTTCTAGGATACTCCAAGACCCAGAAAGGGTACAGATGCTGTGACCCTGTTTCGTGAAAATTTTATATTTTGTACCGATGTCATGTTTTTTAAGGAGATTCCCTATTATCAAAAACAAGGGGAGCAGCCTACTGAGCCATCACATGAGGTATGAGGTTCCTCTTCCTATGCCTACTAAGCCACCACAACCCACTGAGCCACTTATATTTAGGACCAGTCAGCCTAATCTTGGTCCTTTCCTGTATCGTCCTAAGATCCCTGATATGGATACGTTTCCTATGCATTTTTAGCACAAAACCCGAGACGTTCCTCAGGTGGAAGAACCATTGTCTATTGTTTCTACTTAGTCCCCACCAACCGCTAATAATTTGTCTAAGGACCAGGTACCCACTATCACTGAGGATACTACTCTAGACCTTCCTATTGTACAAAGGAAGGCTCCATGTTCTTGTGCCAAATATTATGTATCTTAGTTTATGTCACTTGATAGCTTATCTACAGTTGGGCACCAATTTTCTCTAGCCATTAACAGTGTGCAGGTACCATAGAATCATTATTAGGCTTTCCAAGATTCAGCTTGGACTTTGGCAGTGGAGGAAGAGATGGCAGCTTTACAGTCCTGTGGCATGTGGGACCTTGTTGATCTACCCCCAAGTGCTACTATTGTGTGGTGTAGATGGGTGTTTACTCTCAAGTGTCATCCTGATGGCACTATGGAACAGTACAAGGCACGCCTGATTGCAAAAGGACATACTCAAGCATTCGAGGTTGACTACTTTGAGACCTTTTCCCCAATCTCTCGTCTTAATTATGTCCGAATACTGCTCTCTTGCTGTCAATAGGCATTGGACTGTCCACCAGCTTGATATCAAAAATACCTTTTTGTATGACAATTTGGAGGAAGTATATATGGAGCAACCACCAGCCTTCCCTACTAAGGGGGAGTGTCAGAAGATGTGTAGACTGAAGAAAGCTATCTATGGACTGAAACAAAGTTCCAGAACCTGGTTTGAGAGTTCAGCAAGGTGATTCAGGATTATGGTTTCACCAAATCTTCTGTTGATCATTCTGTCTTTACATCGCATACAAAGACAGACTCAGCCATACTTGTTTATGTAAATGGCATTCTTCTGACTGCCAGTGACAGGCAAGGCATAGAGGAAACGAAGATGCTACGGTCACAGTTTGTTACCAAGGATTTCGGCCCCATCAACAATTTCCTTAGTATTGAGGTACAACACACTAGAGGGCTTGTGTTATCCCAGTGCAAGTCTGTTCTTGACATGCTAAGAGACATGAGTATGCTAAGGTGTAAACCAACATACGTGCCCATGGATGTGTCCTTGCCTATTGCAGATGGTGATTGCCCTCTACTGCAAGATGTCACTAGATACCATGCAATGATTGGTAAACTTTTGTATCAAACTATTACTCGTCCTGACATTGCCTTTGCAGTTGGAAGGTTTAGCCGGTTCATGCAGTTGCCAAGAGAAGTCCATTGGGATGGTGTTTGTTAAATTCTCAAGTACTCGAAAAGTGCATCTAGAAAAGGACTCCTGTTCAAAGGCAATGGCCACTTGGATGTTTGTGGATATTCTAACTCCGACTATGCAAGCGCTTGTGAGGATCGAAAATCCACCACAGGATACTATACATTTGTTGGAGGTAATCTTGTCACATGAAGAAGCAAGAAACAGGTCGTGGTATCTAGATATAATGTTGAATCAGAATACAAGGTTATGTCTCAAACCACTTGTGAGCTACTCTAGGGTCCGTTCCATTCTAAAATACTTTGGGATATAGGTACCTGATCCTATTCCGATGCATTATGGCAATAAGGTTGCCACCTTTATTGCAAACAATCCGATTTTCCATGAAAGAACCAAGCACATTGAAGTGGATTGTCACTTCATCAGAGAGGCCATCTTAGGTAAAAAGATTTATGCACCCTACATATGCACTAAAAACCAATTGGCAAATATCTTCACTAAAGCACTTCCCAAGAAGAGATTGCAGTTTATCTATTCCAAGCCAAGCATGTTTGATGTTTATGCTCCAACCTGAGGAGTGTTATGTACAATGGGTGTTTTCATTTTCTTTTATAATGGAGTACACTTATAATTCTTTCTCCGGTGCCTCTCTATATAAAGGCCTAGGATCTCTTTGAATAACTATCTCATTTCAATCCTAACAACTTGCAATGGCACATCACCAAGATTTGTATTGTCAGTAGATATATGCTCGTTGTTTTCCTCAAGAGAGACATGGTGTTGGCTCAAAAGGGGGACAATGACCGTAGTTCAACTTGAATTTGTCATTGACAAAAGTATCCTAAACATCGTCAGAAACAAACATGGGAATATCCTCTAGGGCTTTAGGAGGCATAGGCATGGGAGCACTAGTCATTGTTCCCTCAACTATAGACCCAGCGAAAAAAAAAATAAGGAATTGACTCATGGAAGATAACATACATAGTGACGATGATGAATGGAAACATAGCACCAATATCCCTTTTGGTTCCTAGAATATCCCAAAAAAACATACTTTACCACCCTAAGGGCCAACTTATCCATACCCACACTTGGCACATGTACAAATGAGACACAACCAAAGACCTAAGGAGGGGTGGCAAACAGGATATAAAATTTGAATAGAAACTTCATCATTGAGCACAGAAGATGGCATCCTATTAAGATAGCAAATCATCAAGATCGCAACACCCCAATATAAGGATGAGACACTGTGATATATCAGCATAGCCCTGGTAACATCCAAAATATTACGATATTTACATTCAGCAACATCGTTCTGCTCATAAGTGTGAGGGCAAGTCGTCAGAAGTGTGATGGGTAATGCTTTGGGAAAGGTAAAAGTTACATAAGAATTAAGTACAAAACTCCAAGGTATTATCAGAATGACAACCTTCACATTAGCACCAAGCTGAGTTTTATTTTCAAAATGAACTTTTTACTACCAATACCAACATCAAACTTAGACTTCAACAAGAATACCCGTGACAAACGAGATAAATCAACAATAACAAGACAATAACGATACCCTTGTCTATCATTAATACAACTAAAGCCCTAGACATCCATATGAAATAACTCAAATAATGACTTCAACCTAAGACTCTAACTCGACAAATACGAACTTCGATGATGCTTCCCAAACTAACACGCTTCATAATCTACTCTAGCTACTAGCGTAAGTTGAGGAACCACACACCTTAGTTTGGCAGGCAAGAGATTACCCATATGAAGGTGTCACAGATGCCTAAATGAGGTGGTGGATGAGACAACAACACAACCAGCATATGGAGACTGGAGTAGTTGGTACACTCCTTCACGGCCACCACCAATCGTCTTCGCCATCAAAATGTCCTAAGAAACACAGGAAGTAGCATCAAATATAGCTCTACAATTAAATTCCTTTATTATCCTACTAACAAAAAGTATGTTGATAGGAAAATCAGGAACTAAGAAAACATCTATCAATGTCATGTTTGGGGTAATATAAACATCCCCTTGGCTAGTAATCAGCAAATGACAAACATCCGCAACTCGAACTATCCACCCCGATGAAGCTAATCTAATAATGGAAAAATGAGTCTGATTACCACACAAGTGTCGTGATGCACCAGAATCCTAACCAAAGTCACAATTAGAATGCTGAACAGACATTACCACATGTACACCTGATGGGTTGGCCAAAGTAGCAGCATCTAGCTGGGTAGATGAGGTGGCTAACATTTGAGATACGTGTTGCAAAGGTCATCATACTTAGCTTGTGCAGCAGTCATGATCTTTGAAAACGAATCTGCAGTTGTTGCTTTATTAGTAGAAGGTGATTTCCAATGCTTGGTCCAACAAGAATCTTCAATATAACCAATCTTGCCACAGTATGTGCAAGGACAACCTCATCCTTATAAAACACGACCACGGCCGCATCCTTTCATAGAAGGGTTTCCTCGACCTCTACCATAATTTAACACTAACTTAGATGTCTACGAATCAGTCACCTCAAAGGTTAGGGGTACAACCAAGAAACTCAAGCAATTGTACGCCTCCTCAAGAGTGGGCAATTTTGCCATTGTCAACATTTGAGATTGTGTAGAAGCATAGTTGGGCCCTAAGCCCGTAAGAAACTAAAAATCGAGAGACTCCTTCCTGTATGTCTTCTAAGTTTTGCACGTATAGATTAAACAAGCATTGTATTTCTCAAACAATACCTTAAAAGTGGAATAGTACGGAGATAAGACCCTTCCTAATGGAGGCTCATCATCTCACTGTAGATCTGAAAAACTCAACTTGAGTTCTCATAGGAATACATGTCTCACAGGCTATCTTACATCACCTTCCTTATTTTATACTACATAATTTTATCACCAATCCAAGGAATAACGCTATTCACTGTCCATGCCCATACCATAGCATTATCTTTCTTCCATGTAACATATTTCCCTGTCTTTACAGTGGGCTCTGATTCCGTAAGGATGTGCTCTTTATCATGACCCTTCATGATCATGAGAAAAGCCTGTAACCGTCTAGGGTAGTTGGTCTCATCTAGTGTGATCATTGGACCAAAACATAGGTTCTTGTAAATCCCAGTATCTATCACATCTAACGTGACCTTTAAGAAATCAAACGAAGCCATCCTACACGCCAATCAGAAACCCTAATATGCTGAAATAAATATCCCAGACATGATTAGATCATGAAAATGGGTTGAAATCCCAGAATCTTAGACCGAAAACCAACCTAAAACAGCCAAGGGTTGTTTTAGCCAAGTAACGACACTCCACTGATAGGCAAAGGTCCGACGAGGATCACCGAACTAGGGTAGCATCAAGAGACCATCTGCAACCAATCCTAGACCAGTAGTGGCGTTGACAATGGGTTGCTTGAGCCTCTGCTACTACTGCTACTGCTACCGGAGGGTTCTTTCCACCGCTAGTTAGCACCAGTGACCAAAGGGAACCTTACCGGAGGTGGCACGCCAGTGGGGCAACCCCTCCAATGGTCAATGGCGACAAGAAGGCCCAATGAAGGTGCTTCAACGAGGCTTTCTTCTTTAGTGAATGCGTCAAGGTTTTTTTTCTCTGAGTTTTTATTTGGTATAGAGAAAAAAAGGAGGGGAGAACAAGAGGGTACCTGACAGCAACCTAAGACCATCACTCTAATATCAAGTTAGAAGTTAATTCACTACAAAACCATAATCCTCATTACATAGAACATTTGGGAAAAGTACCTAGAGATCAAAAAATAAAAGAAAATTAAGGAAAAATAACATAGAAACATATATCTCAACAATTGACAAGTTCAACACAATTTCGACTATTTAGAAAATGCACATTTCTTTTCTTTTAAAAGGAAAAAGAACTAATGAAAGTCAATAGCCTAGAGAAAATGCATATTTGGAGGCACATCAAAAAAAATCCCCAAATTTCAAATGCCAAATAAGTTTTTTTCCAAAAGAGATTTTAAATGCCAAATTTCATCTGGTTCAATACACTAAAAAAAATGGAATTTCATAGACATATAGTAGGTACATGGAAGAAATCCCGAAATTTCATGCAACAACATGGTTGAAAAAGATAGGGTTTTTACATGTATGCCCCTTTAATCATTTGTAATTATGTAAAAGGCCCGATAAAAGAGGTATTTACATTGAGGTCCCAAAAAGTTGTGCCATTCGGTGTAAACCTTTGTTAGTGTGTCCAACATGCTTAACTCATGAGTTAGAACACAAATTATAATGTGCAATCAAATGGTTTTTCTTTGTGTAACTGAAAAGATGCATGGCCAGATGGTGGATGTAATTTAATCTCCTCGTTAACATTGTCCCCATCAAATCATACAATTTGATGGTACAACCACACCCCCCCTCCGACCATTATATGCCCCCATTCCTACCATGTAATTGTTCCTCCTTACACCAAAGATATCATTAATGTCATTAACATCATGCGGGTTTTGTTGCTGCACAAGAGTTGGTTGACATGCCACCCTCTTCTTGCCACTTCACTTGGAGGAGCTCTGGTGGGCAGCGGTCTCGGATTGACAAGTTCTTGGTCTCGACAGCGATGGCGGAGGTTTTCCCTTTGGCGGAGGTCAAACTTCTGGAGCGACCATTCTCGAACCACACCCCCTTGCTTTGGGCGACGAATGAGAGCTGGAGGCATGGTACTTATTTTAAGTTTGACAGAGCTTCGCTTCTAGAAGAGGGATTTAGGAGGCTGGTGGAAGAGAGATGGAAATCTACTCGCGCGGAAGGCTCGGCGGCTGCTAGGTTGGAAGCCAAGCTACGGGAGATGAGGTCCTTCCTCAAAGTCTATAGGAAGCATATCAAAGAGGAGCGTGGAAAGAGGAGAGATGAAGCTCTCAGGGAGATTGCAAGGCTGGATTTAGTTGAGGATGTTGGTCTCCTCTCCGAAGTGGATAGGGAGAGTAGAGCAAAGTACTTGCAAGTGGTGCAGGAAGAGGACCGGAAGGTGAAGGTGGAGTGGAAGGTGAGATCCAGGCAGAAGTGGCTCAGGGAGGGTGACTCTAACACTCGGTACTTTCATATGACAACATCGAGGAGGAGGAGGAAGAACTGGATCGATAGATTGAAAGTGGACGGGGAGGAGTTCGTAGGCAAGGTACTTCAGGAAGTTCACCGAGAAGAGGTAGGGGGAAGATAGAGGTGGTTGGGATCCAAGATACCACGAATTAGGGATGTGGAAGCGGAGAGCTTGATTAGGTCGTTTGAGGAGGATGAGATCCATAAGGCGGTTTGGGGGTTGAATGCCGATGGTTGTCCAGGTCCGGATGGATTTCCCATCTTCTATAAGGAGTTCTGGCCGGTAGTGAAAGATTATGTGATGCAGGTGCTGCAGGAGTTCAGTGAAGGAAACTTCGGCTTCAACAGATTGAACAAATCTTGTTCTTATTGCCGAAGAGGGATGGAGCGGAGGAGATTCAGGAGTATAAGCCGATAGCTCTCTCGAATGCTATTTACCTAATTATGGCTAAAATCTTGGCGAATAGATTGAGGACCTTGGCGAAGATTGTGGATCGAGTGCAGGCGGTTTGTCCCAGGCAAGAACATCTTGGAGGGGGTATGTGGTGGCTTCAGAGATCTTGTCTTGCTGAAAGAGCAAGAGGAAGGCTTTCATGTGGAAGGTTGATTTCAGCAAGGCATATGATTCGATGCAATGGTCTTTCCTTTAGGCCTCTTTAGTGAAGAGGGGATTTCCACCCCTGTGGATCGAGTGGATGAAGAAATGCTTCACTAAGACGTCTTTTTTGATTCTTATCAATGGAAACCCGGCAGGGGGTTGGATCCATCTGAGAAGAGGGGTTAGGCAGGGATGTCTGTTGGCTCCGATGCTTTTTGTTCTAGCAGCAGATGCGCTAGCAAGGGCAGCGAATAGATCTTGTGAGAGGAATTTGGTGAGAGGTTTCTCTTTGGGAAATGGGACGAGCATTCTGTTGTTGCAGTATACGGATGATACGATATTTTTCATTCAAGGCAAGGAGGTGGAAGCTAAGAGGATGCGAATCTTGCTTCTATTGTTTGGTGAGGCTTCCGGGCTATAGATCAATCTGTCCAAATCGAGTTTTGTTCCTTTCAACTTGACGGAGGCAAAGGCGAGGGAGTACAGTATGTGTCTTAGCATGGAGCAGGAGAGACTACCGATTAAGTACTTGGGCCTTCCGCTAACGGACGGGAGGATCTTGGTGCAGGATTGGGCTTCCTTGATGGGGAGGCTGGAGGGGAAGTTGGCAGGATGGGTGTCCAGATTGCTGTCGAGGGGAGGAAGGCTGGTTCTGCTCAAGGCGGTTATAGCTGTGATGCCTTCATACTTCATCTTTGTCCTAAAGCTGCCCCAACAGGTAGTCAAGAGAATGTTGGGTCTTATGAGGAATTTTTTCTGGTCCAACCATGGGTCGAACGAGCCTGGCGCCAGGTTGGTGGCGTAGGAGGAGGTTTGCAAGCCAGTTGAGGAGGGGGGCTTGGGGTAAGGGAGTTGGGGAGAACCAATGATAGCCTACTGGCGAAATGGATTGAAGGCTTATTGGAGAACAGGGGGGATTTGGTGGGGAGGGTTTTCAGGTCCACTTATGGAGGCTCTTTGCGTTGCGACCTCCTCCTGTCCCCGCCAAAGGATGCTTCTCATTTCCTGAGAGGGCTGTCGACGGTGGCTCCTAAAGTGCAAAACTGTTTTGTACCGATGGTAGGGACGGGGGAGGTTTTCAAGTTCTGGCAGGATGATTGAACAGGTCAAGGCGCACTTTCTAGAAGAATTCCAAAACTTTTCGCTCTTTCCATGAGCAGGGAGGCGTCTGTGGCAAAAGTTTGGGGAGGTGGGTGGTGCCCGTCTTTTGTAAGGAATCTTTCAGATGCGAGAATCCAAGACTTCCAGAGATTGCTTGAAGAGTTGGAAGGTCTCCATCCGGTGTCAGGGAATGATATGTTTAGTTGAGATGGAGATTTCTTAGTAAGGGCTACTTATAGGAGATTGTCCGGCAGGGGACCCACTAGTGACTTGGACCTGGTGAGAGATTGCAGACAGGTTTAGAAGGCGGCTTGCCCTTTGAAGGTCAAAATCTTTATTTGGCTACTTAGGAGGCGGAGGCTCATGACGAGGGTGTGGAGGGTGAGATGGCCTCCTGGGGAGGATAAGGTATGCCCTTTGTGTGGAAGAGGTGATGAGGATGTCGACCACCTTTTCTTCTCTTGCCCGTTTGTATCACAGATTTGGAGCCGTATGAGAGCAAGATGGTGGAATTGTCGTTCTTTTGATGCGTTTTGGAGTGGATATAGAGGCGGAGGCGAAGGCGGCAACGCTGGGCAGAATGTCTTCCGGAAGAAGGAAAGGGCTAGGCCACTGGCGGTCCTCTGGGGTGTCTGGTTAGGAAGGAATGAAGTCATCTTCAGGGGCAGAGGCCTTATGTGGAAAATTTCATGGAGACTATTTTTGCTTTGATTAGGATGTAGAGTCAGTCATTGAGTGAGGGGTCATTGTGGCTGTACTTTGAACCTGATGTAGGCTGAAAGGTCTTTTCTTATAATACATTTGGGGTGGTTATCAGTTTGAATAACTACCCTTTCCTTTTTCAAAAAAAAACATCCTCCATCCTATCATTTAGTTCATCCCCCATTTTCTTCATCCACCATTAACTCCCTTAGCTAAAGTAAAATGTTGGTTGACACATTAAATTGAAGTGGACTGACTGCATCAATCATAAGGGAGGTTGAGTAAGGGATCATCATATCCAAGGTCCCCTAGAGCGTAGCTTCGTAGGAGCACACTACAATATCAAAGCCAAGGTCGTTCTCCACCCTTCACAGGTATGTTCCTAGGGCGTTTATGGTTAGCTAGGGATGGAGGACTTGCATGTTCATTTAAGGTCTTAATTTTGCTTCAAGCATGTTGTAGGATGGTGTGATTTAGTGGCCACAAAGGGATTCTTACAATCAATGACAAGGACAATGGGTACTTCAAGTGGACTCATGGAATGCAATGGAAGAAATATATGTTGGGGAAGCAAAGAACAATAGGGTTCTTTCTGGACGCAACATGATGGCTTGACCTGATCGAAGACAGTGCAGCAGTGTTGCCATGGCAAGTAGAGAAGCACTTGGACTGAAATATAAGGATTCACACGCAAGAGGGTCAAAGTATATTGTAGATCAAAATGAGAAAGAAATGATGGAATTATAGATTAGTCATGTGGATGGTACATATGTTGAATTTGTTCAATTTCTTGATATTGAAGCATTAAGTTATGTTCAAAAGTTAGGTTGTCGAGAGTTACTAAGAAAGAAATTTAGGGGGAAGATAAAGGGAGATGGTGTCATTGTTGAAATAATCGAGAAGGGGATGTAGGTGTGATGGGTGGTGACGGTGGGGATGTTGGGCATGGGTGAAGGACTATAAATAAGGGTATTGATGTTATTTTCAAAAATACTAAGGGGTGTTGATGTTGGATTGACAAGTTTCACCAAAAATGTTGGTGCAGGAGTTGGAAGCATTGGAGGGAATGTCAATAATAATAGGTTCTGTTTGAGAGAATGTGAATATAGTAGGTTCTATTGAGGAGGAGAATGTGGATGTAGTTTTTCTTTTCTGAAAGGGAAAAGGAAGACTACCGGAGATCGGTAGCCATCCGCTATATTACCACAAAAAGAAGGTACAAATCTGAAAGGTAACTTATGGATGTTGAGTCTAGAACTTAGAAAAATAAAACACTTCCCTTGCAACATTTTTTGGGTAGACTCTCTCACCCTTGAAAATTGCTCTATTCCTATGCAACCAAATCGCCCACAAGGCGGTGGCTACCTTAACTTGAACAAGAGGATCAGTAGAGATCTGCTACGTAGTGAACGCCTGAAGTCCTCGATAGAATCGCCATTCACATTCAGTATGTTAGTATAGGCAAATAGGACCTTCACGAAATCACACAGCAGCAAAAGATGACCAACATCTGCACCCTCCAAACCACATAGCATGCAAGAAGCATCATCCATTGGCAAGCATCTCTGCAACCTATCATTCACGGCCAACCTCCCTGTCCTCAAAAGCCAAAGGAAGATCCTAACTTTTGGTGAAATCTTAAGCTTCCAAGAAGAGAACAGTCCACGCCAAGATAAGCACCACCCCCAGTATGTGGCTCCCCATGTATCTTTTACGCCTTCCTCATGCTAAAACTTCCTTGCACCCATTGCAACTTATCTAGTGTATCCCGTACCAACAAATAAGCATCCAACACATAAAATTCTTGTAGCTGTACAGCCTTAGCCTTGGATAAGGCACCCACAAAAGATAGTACCCAAGCACCGCCAGCCACACCCACTTCGTAAACCTCACCCATACTGCAATGCTTTGCTAAAGCCAAAGAAAACATCTGAAATCTGGAGCTAAAGTTACCATTTCCCACCTAGTCATCCTCCCATAACCAAAAAGTTCTCCCATCTCCCAGCACTAGTTCAAGAAAAGGGACTAGAAAGCTGAAGACCTGAGAGAGTCAAAGCTAAAAACTAGATGCTCCCCACAGGATCAAACATCTATCATCCTGATTCAAAGAGTAGCCATAAGAACCACAAAGGACACAACTTCATTCAATAGCAACTTCACCCCCCACTAAGATGAGGAATCTCCAAAATCTGTGAGATGGAACACAACTAAACCACCTTGACTGATCGGTCGAGAAATGTCCTCCCAGCTTCCAAAATGACCTACGTCTAATGGCATCCAACCTCTTGATCACTTTCTTTGGTGGCTTAAAAATCAATAAGTGGAAGATCGGATAGCCGAGAGAACAGACTTTAGGAGTACCAGTCTTCCTCCCCCAGATAACACGCGGCCTCTCCACTCCATTAGTCTCCTTTCTAGCCTTTTGACCAATGGAAGCTAGTCCCCCACCAAAAGCAGCTTCCCCTTTAAAGGAAGCCCCTGGTAAACAATTGGCAAACTTAAAGGCTGGGTATGCAAAGTGGAGCAAGTCATTGTTTCCTCCAATGTCATGTTCAACGACACAAAACCAACTTATCATGGTTTATGGACAAACCAAATATTTCTCGAAGATGTGAACCAAAGGCTCCACATGTTCAACATCCACTCCCACCCCTCAATGAAAAAAAGTGTCATATGCATATTGTAAAATCAACATCACCAATAAGTCATCTTGCACAGTGTGATACCCTCTCAACAAGCAACCTATTGATGCCTTGAAAGCCATCAAGGCCAAAGTATCCACCACAAGTATGTATAGGAGTGATGCCAAGGGGCATCCCTAATGGACCCCTCTCTGTAGTTGAATCCACCTCCTCGTGGACTTCCATTAATCAACACCAAGAAAGTAGTCATAATGCATCTCTTCATCCACATTAGCCACTACTCAAGGAAATGTCTCTGTCTGAGTGTCTGCCACATATATGACCAGGAAACTTAATCATACGTCTTCGAGAACTCCACTTTCCACAAAAAACTTTGCCTTCCTCTTCCACAAAGCCAACACCTCTTATGCCAGTATGAAAGACTCCTATAGAGATCTACGACTTAAGAATACCCTCTGAACTAGGTTGATGAGGATGGGTAGCACCTCCTCTAGAGTCGATTAGCAAACACCTTGGCCATAATCAAGTAGATAGAGTTTGAGAGAGCAATTGGGCGATGGTACTTAACTATCTCTACACTAGGCTTCTTTGGTAACAAGAACATATAAAGATACGTTCAATCTCTCAAAACCATAGTTACCCATCAAATGCTATTGCAGCATTCCCAAAAAAGTCATCTTTAATAACCTTCCAGAATTCTTTAAAGAGCACAGGGAACCCATCAAGACTAGGCTATCCCTTGACCTTCAACCCTCGCATAACAACGAGCACCTCCTCTATTATCTATTGGACCAGATCCCTAGAAGCTTTAGGCCCAAGGGTAGGAGAATACAGATGTAGTAGGTTATATTGTGGAGGAGAATGTAGATGTAGTGAGTTCTATTGGGGAGGAGAATGTGGACGAAAAATACAAAAGGCAAAAGCAATGTCAATGTAGCACCATCAATTGATGTAGAGGAAATACAAAGATTTCCAAACCAAAGGAATGTAACAAATAGTAAAGTGGCTATTAAGGTCAATAAAGATTGATACAGGGAAAAAATGGTAGGTGAAATAGGTAAGAAGGGATATCTTGAGGAAAATAGTGTGTAAAAACACATAAGAAGACAATAGATAGTGGAAGTGTAAACGGAATAAATGGGAGTCAAAGTAGAGGTGGAGGTGGGAAGATACTAGAGATCAAAGGAGAAGCAATAAGCGAAGGTCAACATATGTTGAAGTATGTACCATCTATAATGATCCAAATGCTGGTGATATTGTTAATGAAAGGATGGATTAGACTTTAAGGACTCAAGCTATAACTACCATGAATCTATAGATTATGTCATTAAGGATATATCATGCTATGAAGAAAGGTCATTTCGTACTAATTTGGACTATCCTATAAAAGTTGGGTAAAGTTCGGTAACATTATACCTTTGAGATATGCTTTACCAAAATATTGCATCAACGAGTTTAATACAACGTAGATTAACTACTTTAATGTCCCGAAATGAAAATTCATATCCTTAATTAGGCTGGGCATTTTGAAATAAACCTAACTACACTCATCATTTGCAAATTAGAGTCCATTTGATTATTAACGCACGATCGAGGAAACATGCATAAATTTTTTTTGTGACATGAACCTTGGATTGACCGTCGGGAAGTGATTTTCAATTCCTCGCATCACAAGAATTCTAACGATATACTTCTAAGAGATTCAACCTCAAATCTACAAAACATGTACAAAACTATGTGATATGTGTGTAGGAATCCGCATCATGCAAACAACCTCAGATTCAAGATTTAAGAGTTGTGTTGGATTCGTCATCTTCTAACAAATCCAATGATATCTTGTTTGTGCAAATTGGAATTCATTTGATATGGATACGAGAATTTTACATGCTTAAAAAAATAAATAAAGATTCCTAATCCTAAAACCATTCCCCTTGGTCATATTCTATCTATTATCGATAAAAAATGCATCGCAATCACTCATTTTCCATATAAAAACTTAAAATAATGGAATGCCTAAATGACTGCCACAATAAAAACGGCGGTCATTAAAAACATTCCATATAATAAATACCGTAATATGTAGTATTACAAAAAATAGTAAGAGAAATAGAAGATTTTTGAGAGTTAATTATTAGGATGGACATACTACAAGTATGTACCTCCCATTACAAAATCTTGTAATTACAAAGCTAATATGTTATAACAAATAAAACATGCATTTGTAACAATTAAACATGTATTTTGTAATAAAAACATAACTATTGTAACGAATATAAAAGGGTTTTTTACATAAATGACCCTATAATCTTTTGATATTACATATCTAACCCTAGATTCTTAGATATTACATAAATACCCCTAAAATCTTATCTCCGTTAACAGATATGCCCTTCCGTTAGTTTTAACCTTAAGAGTCGTTAATTGTGAATGAGTTTTTACATACATGCCTCTAAGTTCTTGGATATTACATAAATGCCCTTGACATCTTATTTCCATTTACATGAGATATCCTTGAGTGAACTTTTGTTAGTTTTAACCTTAACAATCATTAATTGTGACTTCTTAGATATTACATAAATATCCCTTAATTCTTATCTCCATTAATAGATATGACCCTCCGCTAGTGTGTCATTAGCATCTTAATTGAAGTTTGTCTGAACTTAATTGTGGTATCATGACCTTTGATTAACTTCAATAGTCGATGTATTATCTAAGAATGCAAGAAAAATTTGAGTCATCCACCTACTCTGCATACATTTCGAGCCACAATACCACCCACACCTCCTGCCAACCCCTCTTAATGCCCCTCTCAAAACCCTAACTGAGCAAAGCAAACCCTAATCATCCATCCTATTAGTCACCACTCACCTTTCACAGTAAACAACTTCTCCATTGCACCACTGCACATCATGCCATCAGCAATCCAAGTAGTCACCACCATTGCTCTTATCACATCGCCACACATTGCACCAACAGAGCTCACTCTCATCACACCGTTGTGCATTGCTCTTTAAGAACAAAAATGTTAATTTGACCCAAAGTTAATGGCCATTAAAGTTAAAACTAATGGAGGTTAACTCAAGGATATCTCATGTAAAAGAGAACCAGATTTCTGAAGCATTTATGTAATATTCAAGAACCTAGGGATATGTATGTAATAACAAAAGATTACAATGGTATTTATGTAAAAACTTTCATCTACAGTTAACGGCTGTTAAAGTTAAAACTAATAGAAGGGCATATCTGTTAACAGAGATAAGATTTCAAAGGTAGTTATGTAATATCCAAGAAATCGAAAATATATATGTAATATCAGAAGATTATAGGGGTATCTATGTAAAAATCCCAATATAAAACATGTAATATTTAAATAAAAATTGCAATACAAAAATTACGTTACATGCATGGTTGTAATAAAAGATTATATTATAAAATTACATTGCATGTATACTTGTAATAGAAAATTTTATTATACACTTCGATTGTAAAATTGTATTACAAAATCGGGTTATATGCACACTTGTAATATAAATTAACCTATATACTTCGATTATGAAAATTGTAATATTAAAATGTGTTGTACACATCAATTACGAAAATTACAATACAAAATCATGTTACATGCACACTTATAATACAAGATTACATTGTACACTTCAGTTACATAATTGTCATAAAAAATTACGTTGCATGTACATTTGTAATACATAGTTATGCTATACACTTCAGTTACAAAAAATTATAATACAAAATTAATTTGCATGCATACTTATAATATAGATTGGTGTGTGTGTGCCTGTTATAAAAATTGTATTAAAAAATTACGTTACATTGACACTTGTAATGCAAAAATATGATGCACTTTGATTATGAAATTTGTAATACAAAAATATGTTACATGTAGATTTGTAATACAAAAAATGAGGTTTCTACTTTGGTTATATAAATTATAATATAAAAATTACGTTACATTTACACTTGTAATACACAAAATGTGAAGAATTTGTTACTACGTAACAAAAATTAGTGAAAAATAAATAAAGTAATAAAAATTGAAAACACTAGAACGAGATGAACAATTTTCATATTTCGAAATGTCATAAATGAATATAATAATATTGATTGATACATTCCATATATATCATAGTAGTTTTGCCAGAAACCACTAAAGAAAAAGGTATGGTGTATCATCAAATGAAAGAACGATCCAACGGATGAAATTACATGCTTTTTAAAGGATTTATGAGCACTGTGCGCACAGGATTTTATACACATATATATATAAACACACACATATCCTATGCATGACTTGTTCCCCATATTAACACTACCATCGGCTCTCTCTTATCCCCTTCAATCCTCGCTTCTTTCCCTCGCAATAAAGAAGACTAATAGAGTTTGAGGGAAAGGAGAGAGCGACAGAGAAAGATAGAGAGAAGGCTTAAGCAGCAAGGGGAGAAAAGAAAGGCCACAACAATCATAGCCATCACAAACGAAAGCAAGTGGCGCTACAAGAAGCGCAAGGATACACGTGTGATAGTAGCAAGGACCGTACAAGGTGACACACAAGGGCAAGGGTGGAGATGCTGCAAGAACAAAAGGCCGCGAAGACTTCAAGTCTATGTAGGAAGTGGCAAGGCACAATAGGAAGGAGCATAGCTAGTTGACACCATCATTGAAGGCTTGGCAGTGAGTGGCTAGGGATCAACAATGCCCTTGGGCATTGATAGGGATGGGTTCTTCCCTCCCCTACATACGAAGAAGAAGAAAAGGATCAAAGGAGGGGAGGAGAATGTCATCGAGAGTTCAGGTAGCCAATGAAGGAGTTGAAGATTGACCAAAGGCTGGAGATGCACTGAGGTTGGCTAGGGGATTGGTGGGTAAAGGGACCACTACCCCTATTCATGTAAAGAAAGGAGTAAAGGAGAAGAGATAAGAGAAGACCTAAGGATGGGTTGCCAAAGGCTTGACGGCAACTAGCAAGGGTCCAACAAGTATAACGGTGGTTAAAGGGAGGAGGTAGGCAAGGCAACGATCGACGAGGAAGGCTACTAGAGTTGAACACTCGTCATGGGAGAGTTGAAGTGGAAATATATATTGAATAAGAAGAATGAAAGGTAGATCAAAAATAAAAGAGGCATATTGATTGGAGAGATGCAAAAATCGTAAAGGAAGAGTTATAACTTTTTATATTTTCATTTTGGTCCCTATGAAGATATTGAAGAAATATAGCCAGGATTTAATTGCATAAATCAAGGCTTTCTAAAGCCCAATTTCGACCATAAGATTCTACTGTGATTTCTAGGTTGCTAATTTGAGGGCTCGTCTTGTGTAATCACGTGAGGGGGTAATCGTTGTGCCTGTGCTCACACATATGTAACATAGAGCATCGCCTCTAGACATTTTTTTTCTCTTTCATGTCTTCTCTTGAATTCCATACTCAATGAGTTATAGAATAACTCGATTGAATTATACTCATTAAGCTACTATTTGATTGATACTTCGATGCCTATGCCTAGTAACCCTCCCATGGAATGCATGATATAAACATTTGATTAAATATATGAGGTTGTTATTGTAAGATGATAGATTAACGAGGACTAATTACTAATTTTAAAGATAATATCTTGATTAATCTGATTGATTAACCAAATTAGAAGAGACCTTATTATTACACGTATCAAATAAACATTATCCTTAATGAAATTGGTATCATTATAATCTTTAATCGAAAACTTGATTCGATAAGGTGAGAATTTGGAAATAAAAATTTTAACAATTATTTTAAGAAATTATATGATTTAAGTCTTTATCAAAAATTTTGAATAATTAAAGATATTGTGAAGTTTGTAATAATTGACTTAATAGTTTTATGAGATGAGTAGAAAGTTGTTCAGCAAAAGTTATTAATAAGTGGTTGGACCACAGAGATTATTGCATGTCTAGCTGAAGTAGCATGCCTCCTTGCAACTTAGGCTTGTAATCAAGTCAGAATCAACCTCAGATTTTCTTTTTAGTACGAGATGTTGAGAATTCCAACCACAGGTGTCACGAAGAGAAGAGTTATACAGGGTAGACGACACCTTACCCTAAGATGAAGTTGCCTTCAAGTTTGTGTTTAAGGTCATATACTGATTGTGTCTTATGTTGTGGGTCCTCATGGCAGCCAAGATACCATTAGCTCCGGTTGCATCCAATTCAAAGAACTTCACAACCAGAAACAAGCCTTTAAAATAACTTGGCATTTAATGATTCAAATAATGATTATATGATGTATTAGTCACCTAAATAATGATCTCAAATATAATGATCGGTGCTTTGATTTTTTGAATACCACCCTATTTTTCTAATTATTTTCCTTTAATTGCAAACAAATTTAGTTACCTAAATTTCAAATATGTTCTATTAGGAACTATTAACTTCAAATGCATTTGAATCATCCCAAGTTCAAACGATGACTGAGGATTGGGAACTATTCTCATTAACCTAACTTCAAATGCAGTTGAATCATCCCAAGTTCAAATGATGACCAAGGATTTCTTTGAGTAAGACACAAACTATGAATCGTAACGTTGTTATTTACTTTTCTATTGGAGATGATCATGTTACTATTTATTATTTCTCATTATAATTTGATTAGTTGTTTCATTTGATTTTGGTTATGCTTCTCATGTTTATGTGTTGGACAATGTGTGATTTCATTTTAGATCCACATCCCAATATCACCAGATATTAGGTCACTAATACTGCTGATAGTAGCAATGATAGTTATACTTGGAGATCCAGATTCTAAGATGGTGTGATTTCCAGAGTGAACTCTTACAAGGGAACACACATGTTCATTAGTTAAAGCAATTGGTAATAAGATGGTCAACCAAGGTCCAATTGCAAAGCACATTGAGAGGTGTTAGGCTGAAATGTAAGTCATCATTTATTAGAGACCCTAGGTGCCTTTATATAGAGAGGGACAAAAGGGTAAAAGTATAAGTATGCCCTCACTCTAAAAAACATAACAAGACAGAGAATAAATAACTCAACACTCCCCCTTAAGCTGGAGTATAAACATCAAATATGCTCAGCTTGATACATAACTCTAAACGTTGAGAGTGCTTTGGTGAAGGCATCTACAATCTAATCTTCAATGACAATATAAGGTGTTGTGATCTTGCCAGAAGTAATGGCATCTCTGATAAAATGACAATCAACCTCTATATCTTTGTTCTCTTCTGAAAGGCAAGATTATTGATAATAAATGTAGCTGTACATGAGAATAAGACCAGAAATAGGCACTCCTAGATCACATAAAATAGATCTCACCCATAGGAGCTCACAATTAGTATGGGCAATAACCATATACTCTGATTCTGCACTGGATCTAAAGACAACATTTTACTTCTTACTTCTTCAGGTGACAAGTTACCACCCACATAGGTACAATAGCCAGTAGTAGATCTTCTATCCTCATATGCCCCTACATAATCTGCATATGAATACCCCAAAACATCCAAATGGCCATGCTTCATAAATGATAGCCCCTTACCAGGAGCTTGCTTGGGGTATCTCAGTACCTGACACACACCTTGTGACAGTCAAATATAATAATTTTCCTACCATAGCACAATATCTGGTGACATCTTCAAGCAGTGAACTCTCAGAATCTGCTAGTGGCAAAGAGGGGTTCATAGGAATGCTAGTAGGCTTACAACCTAGCATCTCTATCTCTTTTAGCATATCAAGAACACATTTTCTCTTTGACAAAATTAGACCTCCATCAACATGCTACACCTCAATGCCTAAAAAATAATTCATCATTCAATTTGCAGATCTTTAGTAACAAACTGAGAATGCAAGAACTTTTTGGTAGCCTCTATTCCTGTTTCATCATTCCCAGTGAGTAGTATATCATCTACGTACACAATAATGATAACAGATCCAGCATCTCTACGCATAGTAAAAATAGAGTGATGTGCAATAGATCTAATAAAGCCAAACTCATGCATAGCTTTACTAAATCTCCCAAACCAAGTCCTGAGGCTCTGCTTAAGGTCATAAATTACCTTATTCAATCTGCAGACTTTCTGACACTCCCACTAAACCATGAAACCAAGGAGTTGTTGTATGTAGACCTCTTCCTCCAAATCACCATAAAGGGAAAGCATTCTTAATATCAAGTTTTGAAACAGACCATCCACTATTGACTTCCACAGAAATAAATATCCTCACTAAGTTAAGTCTGCCTACTAGAGAAAATGCCTCAAAATAGTCAACTCTAAAGATATGTATAACCTTTGGCAACCAAGCATGCTTTATACCTTTCCATTGTACCATATGGGTAGCATTTCAGGGTGAACACTCACCTACACCCAACAACAGTAGCACCCGAGGGTAGTTCAACAAGCTCCCAAGTACCCCTCGACTAAAAAGCAGCCATCTCCTCTTCCATGACCAAGGTTCAGGAAGGGTCTTAAGAAGCCTTAACATGATTCTTGGAAATATTTATGTTGTCAACTGCAAAAGATAAAAGCCTCCATGCTGTGCAGGTAAACAATCAAGTGATATATAATTGGAAACAAAATATTTAGCAAAAATTCATTGTGGCTTCCTCTGAGCAATAGAAGGATCCACATCAGATACCTCAAGTGGCGTAGGACAGCTGAAAGTGCTGGGAAAAAGTATCTACAGTGGGCACCTCAAGATGTCTAGGATAGCAATAGAGAGGACATCATGAGTGGAGGTGGAGGTGGCTCAGAGAGACCTGGAGGTGCATCAGTAGGCATAGGCAATAGAACATCCTACTAGACACTGGAAGACTTTCCTGTAGCAAAATAATAAGACACGTCCTCAAAGAAAGTCACATCCTTACTAACATAAAAATGATGTGACAGAAGATCAAAACATCTATATCCCTTCTGGGTTCTAAAACAACCCACAAAAATACATTTATAACCAATCTAGGAGAAAGCTTGTCCACTTTAAATAAATAAACAAAACAAATACATCCAAACACTTTTGGAGAAAGAGAAAAAAGCTCCTACCCAGGAAACAACAAAGAGTAAGGGACCTTCCCACCAAGAACTAACGATGATACCCAATTAATCAAAAAACCAGCAGTAAGGACAACATCTACCTAGAAAATGGCAGGAACATGCATATGAAATATGATTGTGCGAGCAACATCAAGGAGGTGTCTCAGCTTGTGTTCAGCCACCCCATTCTGTTGGGATATATGAATAGAAAATCTCTAATGTATAATACCAAGAGACTGAAAAAACTGAGCAAGAGTAAAATTCAAAAATTCAAGCCCATTGTCTGTCCGAAATATGCAAATAGTAGTAGAAAATTGAATCTTTATTTCATTCACAAAAGTTTTAATCAGTACAGGAGTTTCGGATTTTTCTTTCATCATAGAAACCCAACAGACACAGGTATAATCATCCACAAGAACAAGAAAATACCTAAAGCCCCTAAAACTCTTGACCCGAAATAGGCCCCATAAATCAGTATGAATAAGACAGAAAACAGACTAAGCTCTTTTATTACTACTAGGAAAGGAAACTCTATGATGCTTGCCAAGTTGACAAGCATTGCAAGTAAAGGAATCTGGAAACTACATAACAAGAAATTGACAACGAAGAACGGAAACGCTAGGATGTCCCAATCTCAAATGCCATTGTAAAGTAGAAGTGGCTGAAGCAGCAACTATGGAATGATTTTCTAGTGGGAGGTCAAGATAATAGAGGTCATTCTGCTCAATCAAGGTTCAAAATGCCGATATCGACGTCATGCCGATGAAATTCTAAGTGTGCATTTTGTGGGCATGTCGAGGGCACACCGTGGAAATGCCCATTTTTCAATAGCCTATTTCGATGATTTCGATGGCCCAAAAATATGCCATTTCGGAGGCACATCAAGGGCATGCCAATGCATGTCGACAAAAATGACAGTAGTCAAAATGATACCAATTTTAAGAAAATCAAATGATTATATAACAATAAGAGTGTTACATGATAATATTCATATACAACATAACCATACCATGTTAAAGTTCAATAATGAAATATCAAATATTCTTACCATATTAAGAGTACGGAGAATTTAAGAATGAAAGAATGCAAAGAATTGAAAAGTGAAAGAATCAAAATATATAGTTTCAAAGTAAAAGCTAAAACTGTAACGTCTTGATGCATCTAAAGTTAGAACTCAAAAGTTAGATTTCACCAGAACTAAGAGTGTCTTGTTGGATCCATATCTTTATCATGGGTACTATCACCACTTGATTGATACGATCGTTGACTCTTGTGCCGATCAATACTTTGAAATTTGAATGTATTCACAGTAACTCTCCTAAGACATATATGAATACATTGTATGATAATCCATTATGTGTTGTCTATACTCATGTTCATTCATACCAACCAAAATCCCAAAGCTAGTAGCGTCGAGCAGTGGCGACTGGAGTAGCAGTGCAGTGACAACAGCTTGAGCAGCAAAGTAGCAGCGCGACAAAGTGGCACCGGCAGTGGCAAAGCAGCAACGTGCAGCAAGGGCATTGCAGCAGGGGCAAACCAGCAGAGCAGCAGCCATCTGCCTCGACATCTACATGCCGCCGTGCCGACCATATCGGCGACATGCCATCAATATGGTTGGCATGCCAGTGATTCCTACTTTTCAACAACTAAATCATGTCAACATGGTGATTCCCAAAAAAATGCCATTTCAACAGCGTGTCGCCAGCATGCCATCGGAATTTAAAACCCTAGCTCAAGTCCTCCACCAATCTGCTTCATCGTCAGGAGGTCTTGCAAGAAGAAAAAGTGATCATGAAACATTGCTTTGCAATTTAATACCTTAGTTATCTGATAGACATTAAATTCAAAACAAAATTAGGTGCATTACAACATTAAAAAATAGTGGTCAGAGAAATGTCACCCAAACCTGTCACAGGGGACAAGGCACCATCAGCTACTCTGACATACACTAGAGTAGTCAATGGTCTAAGAGATAAAAAAAGGATAACCTCTCATGTGATGTGAGAGGATGCACCTGAGTCTGCAAGCCAAGATGTCTTACGAACACCTCTGGAACTAACAATACATGTCTTCTAAGTCACAAAAGCACCCGCAGTGAAAATAGCCTAGATAAACACAAGTTTGTCATATTCTTCCTTGGAAATAATAATCTGTAGATTGACATGCTCTTCCTCCTGATAGTGCTGACTCTCATCGCCACCATAAGTAACCTGATTGGCCTAATGGCCTTGAAGAAACCCGTGCTTTATCTAACACCTATTAACTATGTGATTTGTCTTGTGACAATGGTCACAGAACAAACCACATCCTCTGTCACGACCTCCTGCTCCCGCTTCACGTCCTCTCCCCTACCTCTTGAGATTCCTTTACCACGATCAGCCGGAGCCATGGTAGAGGAATCAAAGACTGCGATAGGGTCAGATATCTCAAGTCTAGACATGCAAGCATATATCTATGTAGGTGTAGGGATCTCCTCTAGAGTCAAAAGCTGATCCTTAATAGACTTGAACTCAGGACCAAGACCTGCAAGCAATTGAACTGAACGAAAGACCTCATGTTGCTTTGCAATAACAGTGATATCTATGGGGATCGACTGATAAGTGTCCTACTCCCAGAGGTTCTTCATCGAGCCATAATATTCAGTAAGGGACATAACTCCCTTCCGAAAAGAATGTAACTCCTCAATCACCATATAAAGGCAACTGATGTTGCTCTTATGAGAATGTATCTCATAAAGAACCTCCCACATCTTCTTCGCAAACGCATATGACATAACCTGCTTGGTGATAGGCTCCTTCATACTGTTCAACATGCAAGTCGCCACTCAATCATTGTCTGCTTCCCAGTCAACAAACTTGACAACCAGTTCATCTTGCGTCAAAATATATTTCTTCCAATGTGATCCCACAAATCGAGAGAATGAGGTAGACCGAAGGAAAAAGTTGGTTCCATTCAACTTGATAGAGGCTCCTTACATGAAAGAGAATGCGCTCGGGGTAGATATCTTCCCACCCGAGTTGCTCGAGGAACTCTTCCTGTTTTCCATGTCACCCGACATGTGGGAAGCACCACAAAGGAGTTACTGTAGCAAAAAATCAGACATGTTAGTCTGAAATCGTCAAAAAATCTTAGAACGAAGACGCTTTCAGACCATAACAACCACCTTTGGGGCTAAATAAGACCCCAAAGGGATTGTTTCTTCTCCCGAACCTCTGCTCAATTGAAGAAGAGGAAGAGGTGGTGACGACGCTGCTCCGGCCATTAGCAGACACGAGGGGGTGGCCCTGCTCCTCTTACGCCACCTTAGAGATGAGGGGACGGCTGCGCAAGACCCTCAAGTGGTCAGATCGCCACTAGGAGGGGGCAACAGCACGGCCAAAGGGGCCGATGCAGCGCCCAGCTGCAACAAGCAACCCTCCTGATCAATGACGCTAGGCCTTGCTGCTTGTCAGAGGGGCTGGTGGTGGCAGGAAGGGGGCCAACAACAATGAAGGACTAATTTTTCGGTGAGATACTAAAATCACGATCTATGATCGCTACTCTGATACCATGTTAGGTTGAAATGATAGTCATTGTTTATTAGAGACCTAGGTGCCTTTATACGGAGAGGCACAAAGGAGTAAAAGTACAAGTATGCCTTCACTCTAAAAAACATAACAAATCAGAGAATAAATAAGCCAACAAGAGGTGGATGAGGAAGAGGTCAACCACGAATGTTAAAGACCAGGATTAATGATGAGTTGGGCATTCATTTAACCCTACGGGGGTTTATATATATGCAAGATTTGGGATCAAAGAGAAATCCTATCAGAAATTACCTTCATTGGTGCATGAATTGAGTATCAAATTCAGAACTGAGCCTGATGGTTTATTTCTGCAAGTTTTTGTTTGCTTCAAGGCATCCATTGATGCATTTGTACAAAGATGTAGACCCTTCATTGGCCTAGGAGGATTCCATTTGAAGGGGAAGTATCTTGGGACTTTGATGGCCGCAACGAAGTCCAATAGCTTTTGTTGTAGTTGAAGATGAATCTTCAGTATCTTGGCAGTGGTTTCTACAATGCTTAAAGGAACCAATTGGTTTTCTTTAGGAACTAGGTCTAACTATCATTTCAAATGCACAGAAGGGGTTGAATTCAGCACTCTGAATTGAGTACCCACCGGTGGAACATAGAGCCAGAATGGGATATTAATACAAAAATTTCAAGAAGTCATCTCCTCTGGAGGAGCTAACGGAGATTATTTTACTGTGCAGCAAGATCCTTTTTATTCAGTCAATATGTCCACCACATGAATAAGATATTGAAGACTTGCAAAGAGGCTCTTGAGTACTTCAGCAGTGTCAAAGAGAAATGGAGTAAGTTTTCTGGGGCAGTTGAATTAAAATACATTATCTCACTAATAATGCAAATGAATCACCAAACTCTTGAGCTCAGAGCTTCCCAAAAAATTAAAAAATAATAATAACTCTTGAGCTCAGAAGAATGATGTGGTGTTTGATGCCTCTGTGGCTTTGGGTTTTGTGGGATACCTTTGTGTAAGGAGGATGTCTTGTAATTGATTAACTCTTGAACATATGTTACATCTTCCAAAAATAACAATGATTTTTTTTTAAAGTAAAAAAGATGGCTACTAGAGGCCAGCAGTCATCCACTTCATTTCGTTTCATGAAAAAAAGAACATACTTACAGATTTCACAGCCAAACATCAGACAGAAAATTAAACTCCCTTACAACATTTTCCACCTACGGCCTTTCACCCCTAAAACCTGTCGACTTATGCTGGAGCCATAAAGACCACAAGGCTGCCACTACGTTTGTCCAGGTGAGGATGTTTTATTGGATTGCATTCCTGAATGAAGTCCAAAAGCCCTCCAAGGAAGTACGCATTCCATCCAAACGCAAGGCTGTCCACATTCTAGCCGAAAGACTACGTGAGCATATGAGATGATTAAGATCCTCATCAGCCAAGGGGTGTACACGGGTTGAGTAGGGTCAGGTTGAGACTCAACTGAAATCCAACCCATGATTTTCAGGTCAGGATTTTTTCAATCCAACCCAACCCGTTGCACTACCGAACCCAACTCAACTCATAAAAATCGGGTCGGGTTGGATCGGGTTGAGTGGGTTGTTGACTAGTCAAAGGACTCAAAACTTATGTTTATCACGTGCATATTTTCTTTGTCTTTCATACTTAACAACAAAACACTTTAAACTCATAAATAACTTCTATCTTCTAAAAAAGAAGAATAAAATAGGTAAAAACAAAAAAAAAACTCAATAGTTGTATAACAATAATTGCCTCTTTCCCGTAAAAAAGTAAACACATATTACAAGATGATTAACTTATCCATGTAATTTTTTTCAAAGATGTAGGCATTTAAAACAAAGAATTAGATAAGAACCTAAATAATTTTTTACTAGTGAGGAAAAAAATTCAAGATGTACAAATGGATGTCTTTTAATTTTGTTTAAACAAAGAATTAGATAAGAAGCTAAATAATGATGTCTAATTCAAGCGTCGAAGTTTAAATGCCTTCATCGAAGTTTCAAATAATTTAAGCTAAATTAAGGTAAGGGAGAGGGGGAGGAGGATGACCAAGAGAAGAGGTGGTGGCTATTGATTATAATGAAGGAGGATGGCCAGTGAGAGGATGGTAGATTGTGTGGTGGTGGTGGTCGTGGTAGCAGCTCTTGTGATAGGTTGGGCGGAGGGGAAGGTAAAGAGGATGATGAATGGCCGGTGGTGGGCTATGTGATGGTGGTGGACCGGTGGTAGCAAGCCATGGCTCTGGTGGTACGCTCAAGTTGGGCAGAAGGGAAGGTAGAGACGACGATGGATTGCCAATGAAGGGGAGTGGGTTGTGTGGTGATGGTGGCGGTGGTGGTGGCTCTGGTGAAGGTGATGACTGTCACTAATGTAGAGGAGGAAGAGAGGCGAGAGGAAGATGCTAACTTTGAGTGACAACGACGAGAACAATGGCAACAAGAAGGGAGCTGCGAGAGAGGCCGGTGGCAATGACGAGAGAGGAAGATCGGTTTAAGGCATGCGAGCAGGAGAGGGAAATTGAAAAGAAGCGCATGACGAAGAACGCATAGGGAGAGGAAAAAGTGAAATTGAGAGAGTGGCGTCTGTTATTTGCACGGGTTTTTTTTCTCCTTTCAAGTGTAAACAGGGTGATTTTTTTTTCTTTGAAAGTTGAATGGATACTCTCGTGTGTGTGTGTGTGTGTGTGTATTGGGTTGCGGGTTGGGTTGGATTTATTAGACCTCAACCCAACCCAACCCATTTTTTTATCGGGTTGGGAAAATCTCAACCCAACCCAACCCAAAGGGTTCGGGTTGAACCTAATATGTGTACACCCCTAAGCCAAGCTGCATAGAGAGCAAGCTATATTCGAATTTCCTGCCCACTGCTTTCTATACACCTTTGTGACGACTCTTTCCATTCTTAACATCCAAAGAAACAGTTTAACCTTCAAAAGAATTTCCATCTTCCAGAGTAGGCAACAAAATGTCCACATTGTTTTCAATAATTCCTCCCAGCAATTTATACGCCTTCGACACCATGAACCAGCCCTTCCATCCACATCATCTGTTCTGGAGATTGAGTGATTGGACGTAAGTCCCTAACAAGGGACAAGATAAACTGAAAATCCTCGAAGAGCTTCAGAGAGACCTCTTCCCAATGTTGGAGACCCAAGACATAGATCCTCCATCCCACACATCACATGCACATCCAAGCTTGACGTCAGCAAGGCTACAGAGATGAGGAACAACATCAGCCAACCGCCATTTTCCAATTTTTATTTTCCAGAAAATCATTTGTGGGGCAAATTAATCATCCCATCTTAGGCATCCTGTCTGAATTAACAGAATTTCACACACAAACAATGTCCAATTGAGACATTGTTTGCGTGTGAAATTCTTCAAGTCATTTCAAAGAAGTTTTGACATTTTACTGCTTTTCAATGAGATTTCATCTCACTATTTTAGTGATTTTCCATCAGTATTTTGCAATTTCGGTGCAATCTCTTCTGCTATTCCATGTTCTTCTGGCTAGAATCAAAATGTCATACATCTTGATGTAAGTCTCACATAGTAGACCTAGATCCTACATAGCAATTTTTAGCTCCATATATTTCAGTGTAATTTGCCAGATGCCTAGATCTACCGTCACCCTACAAAGACCTTTCAAAAAGGTGGATGTGTTAGAAGGTATCATGAGTCTACTCATCCAATTCAACAAGGAATCATAGGTGTCATGTAAGATTCTGCACAACATACTATCTCCATTTTGCATTAGCTTCATCACCCACTATGTCAATATGGCAACAACCTTCATGGTCTGGAAAATCAGAAAGATGGACCCAAGACCCCCTGGCATGTAAGAAACAACTGTCATGCTATGTTCTTTCCAACAAAATCTCTTGATGATTTCGATTGTTCAAAAGATCTTCAACCACTTAAAATTGATAAGTAAAAAGAAGGAATGGCCAACCAAACAGACTTCAAGAGGAATAGCTGACCCCCTCTAGAATGCAGCCTTTCCCTCCATCCAACCACCCTACTCTAAAGCTTCTCAATCAACAATAGCCAATCACGCACAGCATCTACTTTTCCTTTAAGGCGAACCCAAATATGTGAACAGTAAACTTTCTAGGGTCTTGCAAAGAGATTCTGAACACACCTTGACCTCTTCCTCACTCATGCTAAAGGCACAAAAGCATAATTCATATGGTTCACACACAAGCAAGACATACCCTAAAAACTTCTGATGAAGACAGTAAAATTTCGCACCTTCTACCCCCCTCTCTCAACAAAAATGGCATCATCAGCAATAGTGTGAGATCATATCAAAGAAGTGCCACCATCCCTAAAAAGAAGCCAGAAAGGAGATCAGCCTCAAAGGAACAAAAGGCCATCACAGCCAAGGTACCTGCTAAAATGAACAAGGGGCCCAACGAGCATCCCCACCTCACCCACCTCTATGAGTGCATCCATCCTTATACCCAATCTACCATTCACCAACACTGAAAAAGACATCATGGTAATTCAATGGTTCATCCAAGTACCACATGTCATGGAAGCGCCTTTACCTCAAGGCTTGCCACAGGTAAGACCATCTCATGAAGTCATAGACCTTCGGAAAATCAACTTTCCACAAAAAATAAAAATAAGACCAAGTCAGACTTAGTGGCTATTGAATATTTTTGCATCAGAATAAGAAAAACAGAGCGACAAGAGGCAGATTTTCATCCTGTACCTGTCCTTTAAAAATTATTGTAGCAGCATCCAGAAGGAATTCTCGAGCAAGTTCAGGACTCTTGGCGTGTTTTTGTGGTCGGGAGCCCTCATTATCCAAATCATTTCCATCCTTGTCAATCACATCATCTTCCTGCAATTGCAATTAATAGTGACTTGTGTTAATTAACTTGTAGTTCAATATAACCAAAATTACATCCTGAAATAACTAAAACATTGAGCTTTTGAGCAATTATTTAAACCTCCTCTTCCTCAGCCTCTTCAGCATGATCAAAAAAGTTTCTGATACTTTCACCCTTTGTAATTGTAACAAAGCCATCTCCCACCACCAGTCGCCGATGCACACATGACTTCCCCTTCAATGCATGTGCTTTTACACAAAGCTCAGTACAGCGTCCATCTAACCTACAAGCACGCAGTGTGATATAACATGCATCTATACCACCAAGCTCAAGTCCATCTGCAAGAACCTCTGTAGTCATGCCAACATCTTCAAAGGCTAATATGTCTGATTTTCCTTCCCCAGAACCAATAGCCCATTCATAATGATGATATGTACCAGCTGAATCTGCAATTGATTGGTGCCAGTCAGCCTGAACTTTATCCCTTGACACCTGAAATCAGCAAATCTCATGGTTACAACGTGCCATTTTTAGTTGGACCTTATTATATAAAATGCTGCTTTATGAAATCTGAGTGAAATAAGCAATTAAGATGTCTAAAATTTCCAGAAACTTGAATCGAAACGAGAAAACAGATGACAGAACAAGGGTACTTTCAATAAATTCCAGACAGCTTTGTGCAACATTCTTCTGAGTGAAGTTCGCAATTTCCAGAATGTTAAATAGCAAAAAGAACGGTTCTCAAGAGTAATTTCTAATACTCAGTAAAGGTTAGCAAATGAACAATCAAAATTTTACAGAGACAATTCATGATTAAAGTAAACATGCCTCATACTGAAATGCCGAATCTGCAGCACAAAACCAAGTTGTGCAATGGGTTTCCCTCCGCATACGCTTTAATTCCTTCAATTCCTTAAACTCCCGAATAACGTTCTTTCTACAGTCTCTGCAAAATCTTTTGCTATCAAACCTGTAAAAAAAAGGTCATGCTTGACACATTTAGAAAAAATTTTAACTGTATTGATATAGTCAATAGAAAATATACATTAGTCAGACTTCAACTTAGCCCTTAACTTTATTATCTTATGTCAGTGAAAATCTTTCCCCTTGATGGTATGCAAAAATAAAGGAATTGCCTCTCAGTGGAAAAATAATGGGATTATATCAATTACAATAGCCAACAACCCCATCCTCCTCTGGCTACTTCTGTGCACATTTACAACTTAGCTTTCTTGTTGAATACACAAATGGAATATGTGCGGCTTTAAGAGCAAGAAATCGAAACCATGCTATCATTAAAAGTATCCATGATCTCAAGGCAAGATCATGATTAGACTAAACACCAGCCCACTTCACTATGTCATCCCCAGAATCCCAGAGAATGAGCTTGAGTGTGTAGCCTTCAGATCAGTTCAAAAATGTCTAGTTAGCCTGGCTCAAAGCTAAAAAGCTGAATCTGCACTAGGTCAGTAAGTTTATTAAGCCAAGCTCTATTAGCACACGCATGCATGCAATGCACACACGCTTGCCCAACTCATGCATATAACTTTAAATGGATTTTTTCATTTAGGAAAATCTAGCATTTAATAAATACAATGTTGCAAATGTTCTTTTTTTTTTAAAGAAATGTTCCATTATTTATATTTAATCTTATCAGGCATGCCTATTAACTCCTGAAGATTTGTTCTGTAGTTTGGGTTTTTTTTTTGGCAATTCACAAAATGGCTTGTGAAAGAAGCTCATGAACTAGCCCAAGGCCCTGAGCCAAGCGCCAGCTCAATCACAAGCCAGAATGTGTTTATTGAGTCAAGCTAAATCAGATAACCTCATCCAGCTCGACATTACCTTCTATTGTGTACATGTAAACAGATGAAATACAGAACCTCTGCAATGTCGCTTTTGGAAGGAAAAAAAAAAATCATCAAGCAAACAACTGTCACCACTCATATAACCTTGATTTTCCCATGCTACAACCATTATCCATCTTTAAATACTGTGCTTCGCAATAGAACATCAACTTTGGGACCTCCCCCATTTATTTCAGAATCGCTTATCCCAACTCTCTTTCCCTTCTTCATCAATACCAGCTTCTCACCACCATTGAAACACGAGCTCCATTAAGAAAGAGAAGAAACAACAAAAAACCTACTGCAACAAGTTCTCTGCCAGCAACATATTCTCCCTGGAGAACCTGGATGTATTTCTTTTGCCACCATTCCCAAGAACCTTGAGAAGATTAAGCTCATGTTCAATCAGATCGTGAGAATGATTTTAATACAACATTGGAGACACTCCTGACCATAAAAAAGGTCAAATCACCATCAAGAAGCTTCTTCATCATCAACATTCATGCAGATCTACTGCATAAATAAGGAGCTATAGGTAGGCAATAAAAGTGTGACGTTGAGAACAAGCAATTCCAATGGAGATCCATGAGGCATTATTATGATTATTGACTGCCATGCTTGTTGGAAGAGTCTTAATACAAACAATATGTTCAATCATAATATTGATTATGACTCAACTTCATGGACTTTATGCAACAGATTGTATCTTCTGTTTTGAATGACTCCAACTTCTCAGTCACAGCTTTGAGCTTGGTTGATTTCTTGAAATCACATATTTTGGTGAATGTGTTGAAGGTTAGCATTCTTTGGATGGGAAAGAGGGCAGATCCCTTCAAATGGAAGAGCTTCATGGGCTCTTAGAGTAGTAACCATGAGTTTCGATTGAGACCAAAGGAATAAATGGGTTGTTGAGAAAAAAGGGTATAGAACGTCCACAATTGGGTAAGAGGTGTTTAGAAGTAAGAATTGACCAGATATAATGACATCAGATATAAGAAAATTGGTACCCGGCTCAAGGGTGACGAAGTAGTCAAAAGAGAAGAACACTTCCATAAGGAGACTTCCATAACTTTCATGCCCTAAACTTCCATGAAAAATCTGTTAACTACCTATTTCATCATGCTGGAAGGGTCTGTGCAATTGCTGTAATAACTAGAAATGCAACTAAAACAGAAAAATTGGGAGGTACAACAATACCTAGATCATTGGCCAAGGTAAAACAGAATAACTGGGAGATACAATGTGTACTCTAGGAGGCAGGAGGCTGGCAAAGCCTTCGCAGATTTTTATCACCGAAAAAATGGCCTTTTTCTTATGTAAAGCCAAATCGACATACATGTAATGTCAAACTGTTGGTGATATTTTGCTAAATTTCAATGGTATGTCGACAACATTGGCAAAATGGATTCCATTAGGTACAATTTTAGAGTTCCAACATTTTAAGGTCGACGTGGGCAGCTCAGTAACCCTTTTCTATTGTTACAGGTTGGAGCAATAAACGTTTGTTAAATCTTGGTATTTTAGCTTCTCCGAAGTCAAATAGTATTTAGTTCTTATTCACTAAGCTAAATTTAAGCTACAATCTCTTGATTGATTGGTCCTATTATGATTTTAGGTCTATGAGCTTATGATAGGTTAACTAGTTCCATAATTGTTTAATCTATATCTTTTATAGTGTTAGATTGTTAGGTCTTAGGATTTAATGCTTGAAACTTTTTTTATAGGATTAATGTTTAAATGTTAATCAAGTATTGGCAACACGGCTATATGAACTCAATACAATTATAAACATTCTGACAAAAATTTTGAGATTTCCTCAGCATGCCTCCGGTGGGCCTCCAAAAATGCCTATTTTTGTTTGGGGTGTTTTAAGTCATGAAAATTACATTATTGCATATGATATTCTCTCCACTCAAAAGAGACAAAATCGATGCATTTTGCTGGAAGGTGAACTATTTAAAGGCTTACGCTAGCCTGGAGTAGAAGTTCTCAGTCTTTGCTAAGAGTGAGAGGATTCCCACCGCTGTGGATTTGTTCAATGAAGATATGTCTCACATCTGCCTCTTGCTCAATTTTGCTGAATGGGAGACCAAAGGGGAGTTGAATTTAGCCTAGAAGAGGAGTTAAATAGGGGTATCTATCAACACCGGTGCTCTTTGTCATTGCCGCTAATTTCTTAGCCGATGCTAGCCATGCTTTATTTTATGCACTGGGCGTAAAGGGTCTCGGTTCCAAGGCACTAAGACCCTCTGCAGATGACATGATTATCCTTCTTGAAGGCTCTTTGGATGAGACGCATAAGATCATATTGTTGTTGGGCTTGGGGAAGGTTCTGGCTTGAAAATGAATCTACAAAAGTCAGGGTTCCTTCCTTTTGGCACGTCTCAGAAGATGGCTACACAAGTTAGACAAAACATTGGGGGCTCAACCTTTGGGTTTTCTGCTTTTTGAAAGTCACATTACAGCCAAAGATCGGATCCCATTATGGATAAAATGGAAAAGCAATTTTACAGATGGGCTTCATGCCTTTTAAACAAGGGTGGTCAACTGGCTCTCTTATCCTCTATGCTCTTGGCATTACCATTGTATTACATATCGCTCTTGAAGATTCTGACCTCAGTGTTGAAGCATGTTGACTCCATCAGATGACAATTCCCATGGGCTATTGGTACAAGAGATAGCTTTCTTTAGTTTCTTGGGAGGAGGTGTACAACTTAAAGGAAGATGTCAGCTTGGAGGTTCTTAATTTGAAGATGCCTATCTTTAATGTATCAGAGCTCTTTTGTTATTATAGTAATCCCTATGTAGCTAGTACTTTTGCAGATCAGGACATCAACCAACTATCATTCCAAGCTCTGACCACTTCAACTTGAGGTATAATAGAGGACATTCAAGATGTACACAAAGTTGCTCCCTGACAGGGAATATCCAGGCATTTTTTAGTACGATGGACAGGATGTGACATCAATGAAAGTATGCAGATCGATGAAGGCAAAGGTAGCACTGGACCTCCTCAAAAATTACATACGCGTCATCTTATTGGAGCAAGATTCTTCTCAGCCACAATTGCAAATGGGCAGGGGAATTGATGCAGCCTAATTTACAAATAGTTCAAGTCCACAATTGCAATTTATTCATTTCTTTATTTTATTTTATTTTATCTTGAGCCTTTATTATCATGTCTAATGTTACATATCCGAAAGTCACCATGGGATCTCTTTGTTTTCTTCCTTTGTTGGGTTGTAACTCATTATAAAAGGGGAAGGGCTTTGTACAAAAGACAAATATGAAAAAATAGTGGAACTTCTTTCTTTGTGTGGTTGCATCATTACCTCTCCCTCTCTCATCTTTAGTTCTCGCTCGATCCTCTCTCCCTCTCAACTTTTATCCTCATCTCACCCCACTCCCTCTCACTTGCACCTCCCTCATTCTCTCAAAAAAAAAAAAAAAAACCTCCACCTCCCTCACACCCCTCACTGAAACCACCGACCACCATGACCTTCCTCCCCTCCCTTTCCACCCAAAGCACCCCACAACCACCATTGCCCTCACTGTTCCATCCACTGCTCAACCACTCATAGACACCACTCTATTCTCGCCAACACCACTACCTCTACTTGCTACATCCACTCCATGTTGGGCAAACCCAACGACCCTACGACTACCCGAGGCTCTTACGCATCTGCATCCCTCATCGCGGCCTCTCCAACCGTAAAGCATCCCAACCAAATCCTTCAACGTATGGCACCACCTTCACCAATTTCCTATCAACTGTGCCGTCCCACATTAGCACCACCCCCACCACTCCACCCCAACACTGTAGTAACCCGGCATCCCCGCTTCACCTACCCTACGTCACCCACTGCTGCCAGCAGTCCCGATGCTATTGCATGGTTCCCTTCCTGGGTAAACTCATTCGGTGTATGTACTCTTCGCCTTTCATAGAGAGTTTCTGTTGTACAGTTTGGTTTGGAATCCTCTGTTGCTACTGTTATTATTCTATGGGTGTAACCTGTTGATGATTTTTTTTCCTCTTAATAACCTCTGGATCAGCCATTCATGTAGGCAGTAGTTTTTTTGAAAAACTTAATTTAGGCAGTAGTGGGTTGGGGTTCTCCTACACCAATTTGATTTAATCCGTTTACCGCAAGTGCAAATGCCGACATGATTGTCATTGCTCTATTTCCCCTTGAGAACTTAAATCAGATGTAGGCATTTGTTCCAGATCAAGCCTATTCTGTTGCAATAAAACTGAAGTTCTGATCAGGTTGCTTTCACTCGTGGTCAAAGCTGCATCCCATTTAGTGTTTGTGATATTTTATTTTAAAATTGTCTGGTGCTTATTCAGGACCATCTCTGGTAACATTCGGGACTATCTTTCAGCACTTGATTGTGACCACAATCATTTAATTCCAGGACTGCAGGACAAGAATTTGGTTATATCCCTGCCGATGGAAAGTTAATATTTAGTAGGAATAATATTTTTGCAACTTTGGTTGCATCAAGGATAATTTTTTTTGCAATTTTGTTTGCATCACTCTTCCCAGAAACATTCAGGATAGACTAGAGTACTTGAATCATATGGAAATTTTCTTATTCATCCATATCTCTGCTACTTCAGCAGGATAGTCCAAAGGCCCAACACCTACAACTTCAACATGGTGATTTCTTATTATCTAACCATCAACTTCATTACATTCACTGGTCTCAAAGCGATGTACTGAAACCATACCACTAGTAGAGTTGTTCTAGATCCATCCAGAATAAGGCCTAAAGGAGAACCGCCCCTCAAGCTTAAAAAAATAGGGAAAAAGAGAATTGGAGGAGGATCCCTCCACCCTGAAGAAAGAAGTGGTTGCCCCAACCACTACATTGAAGCCTGCATCACCAACAACGCAACAATGCAAATGCAACTATTCTTTAATGATCCATCCAAAAAGATCTTAGCTCCTAGTTGAACAAACAAGAGGTATCTAACCTTATCCCTTTGATCCAATCTAAATTAGATGTTTTTTCCTAGAATACCTCTGAAATAGAGGGGGTAGATCATAGAGTATCAACTGACTATTGATCCTTCTTTCAAACCCATTGAGCAAGCTTGGTGCTACAAGTCCCTAAAGTAGTGGGTGATGAGGAAGTAAAGGAACTCCTTCAAGACAAGTTTATTTAGGCATCCCTTTAACTGGAGTAGATTGTGGACATCGTAATGGTCAATAAAGCCCATGGCAAATACACATATGATGGACTTTACCAAGCTCAATGACGCCTATTGTAGAAACACCTTCTTGCTCCAAAAGACAGATGCCCTCATTGATTCAGAGCTAGGAAAAAGTAGATATCCTTCTTGGATGCATTCTCTTGATACCATCTATTAGGAATAAAGGCCACATGAACAGTGCCACGTGGCAACCAGCAAGCCACATGTCACTACCACGTGGCAGCATCTGAAGGGCCCATCAGGGTCAGCGGCTAGAGGTCCAAAGGGATCAATTTTGATTCTTTGTTTAGACGTTAAGTTTGCTATTTTTAGTTGAATTGATTTAGGAAAATAGTTTGGGATTTGATTTATTTTCTACAGAAGATCTTTCTTATTTTAGAGATAAGATTTGTTTCCTACTCTTGGAATATATTCTCTCTATAAAAGAGAGCATTCCCTCTTTGTAATTCTTTAAGTCCATAATAATATTTCCCAATTATTCCAAGACCCCTCTCCTCTCTCTCTCTCTCTTCTTCCACATTGCTGGCCACCATTACTACCAAGGCTAACCACCCTCGTCACCCAAAAGGGGCAGCCGGTGCTTGCTCTCCTCCCTGATATCCACACATGGACAGTCCACACGTGGATTGTTTTCCCACGCACAAGGGAGCCTCCACGCTCTACCTTGCACAATCCTTGGCATAGTATCAAAGCCTTCGGTCTAGGCTCCTTGTGCGTGTGGGTTATTTGACCACACGTTGGTAGTCCACGCATCTAAAAAGTCCTCAACAAATCCGTCGCCTTACACAGAGAAAAAAGACAAGAAAAGATGGCGGAATCAACCACGACGGTCAAAGACGCCACACTTGGTCTGGGAGAAAGCAAGGCAGCTGTCTCCAGGACAACCATCAAGCTTGATGGCACGTCCAACTATGTCCTGTGGGTGCCTTCAAGATATTTGTTGGATGCTAAGAGAAACTTGGCACTCTTCTTGAGAAGCTACTAGAGTTGAAGAACAAGAAGAAGTTCGATAAGAAGAATTATATTGTCATGAACTGGCTCATGAACTCGATGGATCTGTCTATCGCCTCAAACATATTCTACAAAAAGAACGCATATGATATTTGAACGGCCCTCAAGAAAATGTATGCCCAAAGCTCAAATAACACACATATTATTGATCTCTACACTCACATATGGATAGCTAGTCAAAGAGATCTCTTCTTGACTAAATATTAAAAAAAAGATGGAGACGTTGTTCGAGGAGTTGGATATCTATGAGCCATTATGTTGCGACAAGTAGAGGGAGACACAGGCGGTTTGGCAATCCATCAAGTTTTTATCGGGATTGCATTCTCGTTATCACGCTACCCACAATCAAATCCTAGCTTCCGACGGGAAGATGGACCTTGAGACAATCTTCTACCGTCTCAAGATGGAGATCCCCGAGTATGAAGACACATCAAAAGGCAAGAACTCCGCGCTTGCTATTCTAGAAGCAAGTATAGGGTGTAGACAAGGATGTGGACCTAGCTACATCTACCCGAAATGCCAACACTGTGGATGCAACAATCATTCACAAGAAGTGTTGGGCGAAGTTCGAGAGGCCACCACGTGGAGCTACTAGCACCTCGCGTGTGGACTTCCTAACTAATGAAAATCTTGAGAAGCTGAGGGCTTTACTTCGAGAAGATAAGTCACCTACAACCGTCGCAACGACTACTCAGGTTGCCACAGAGGCAACGACTACGGAGGTCGCGAGGGGGTTCACCATCGACTCTTCAAAGGAGAAGACCGAGAGTTTGGCTCTCGAAGAAGATGAATGGTGGGGCATCTAGCCTCACAAGTGGAAGGCCAAGTCATCAGCCACCCGTCCTTCGACTTGAGGGGGAGTGTTAGGAATAAAGGCCACATGGCAGCATCTGAAAGGCACATTAGGGCCGACGGCTAAAGGTCCAAAGGGACCAATTTTGGTTCTCTGTTTAAATGTTAAGTTTGTTATTTTTAGTAGAATTGTTTTAGGAAAATAGTTTGGGATTTAATTTAGTTTCTAGAGATAAGATCTTTCTTTTTTTTTTTGAAACTATAAGGAAAACTATCGAGGATGATAGCAATCCAGAAAAAATTTTATTAAAAATTTAAGTCAGGCCTTACATCATATTCTCCCACAAATGTATGACGGCCCGATACCCATTTACAATTTGCATCACGCACACAAACCTCTCCTGAAAAAGATGCTCATTTCGAGCTCTCCAAACACACCACAAAATCACCGCAATAGACACAAGCGGCTTACCACGTGATAGAAATTTATCCCACATAACTTCCCACACAGGAACTGATTCTCCAAGCACCTCCCTCCATACACGATCAATCACCACACATGATGAAAAGATATGTCTGATGCAGTCTGTCTCTAACCCACACAACTGCCAGAGCTGAGCCGGAGTCCCCATCCTTCTATGCCGTAAATCTCCCGTAATCAAGCCATCCTTCATACAAAGCCATAAAAAGATTTGCACCTTAAGAGGAACTTTAAGCAACCATAGCTTCGAGCACACCATATCCGCAACACCCCTTCTATTATTGAAGATCATTTTTTCATACACATTAGTTGGTGAGAAACGCCCCTGCCATACATAACGGTCTGCACCTCCAACCGGTCTGAAAGCTTGGAGCTCCTGTTGTAGCCTTAACTTCTCTTCCCACATTCTGGAGCCATCCCTGCAGTTTTCCAGACCATCAATTAGCCACAACTGATCTTCCTCTACCCAACAATCGACCACACAAGCCACTTTGTCAGATGCACCCCCAAAAGCCCTCGGGTATGTCTCTGAAAAGACCCTCTGCAGTCCAATTTTCATGCCAAAAGCTGAAGGAGTTTCCATCACCAACAATCGATTTCAGTATGCCCCAGTTGTCTGAGAGAGCTCTGACCACTGAACTCCAGAAAGGCGAGGGCTTCTGTGGCTTCAGCCGATTTGCTACTGCAAGCGACGCCCCGTATTCAGACTTAATCAACTCTGTCCACGGTTTATCCTCCCCTTCAAACAGTTTGATGGCTCATTTTAAAAGCTACGCGCCATTGAATTCTTTGAGAGATCTAATGCCTAGACCCCCGTACTTCTTGGGTACACATGGCACTCCCACTTCACCGGCTGCAAAAAACGTCCTTTGTGCGAAACCCCCTTCCAGAAGAAACGCTTTCGCATCACATCCAACCTCTTCCAAATGGCCTTAGGGGCCCTGAAAATAGAAAAATAGAAAACCGAAATGACAGTGATTACCGAATTTAGCAAGATCAGTATACCTCCTTTTGACAAGTATTGGCTACTCCAGCTCTCAAGCCTCGCCACAGATTTCTCGAACAGCACAGTCCAGAAGCTCTTCTTCAATTTAGTACTTTTCAGAGGCAGCCCCAAGTACTTAATTGGTAACGAGACAATTGGAGTATGCAACATCGCCGAAATGGATTCCTGCTCTTCTCCACGCATGCCAAAGCAGACCAGAGATGATTTGTCCCCATTCAGCTTCAACACCAAGATCTCCCCAAAAATCTGGATCAAATGAAGGAGCACCTGAGCCTCTCTGTTACCCCCTTCCACGAGGAACACCGTATCATCCGCATATTGTAATATTGGAGCCATCGTCAACCTATTTGAAATAGAGTATCCTCTAATCATTTCCGTTTCAAACAAATTTGCACGCAAATCGGGCCAATGTATCCACTGCAAGATTGAAAATCAGTGGGGCGAGGAGACAGCCTTGCCAAACCCCACACTAGGGTTGTATCCAAGAGCCACATGGTCTACCATTTATCAAAGGGGAAAAGGCTGACGTCGTGATGCATCTCTTCATCCACTGAAGCCAAAGCAGTGGAAACCCTCTTCTCCTGAACACCTCCCACAAGTAAGGCCAAGACACCGAGTCATAGGCCTTACTGAAATTGACTTACAATAAAAAAAGCTTTGCATTTCCTCCACCAACCCACCACTATCTCCTCGGCGACCACAAACGACTCCTGCAAAGACCTATTGGGGAGAAAAGCAGACTGAACAAGAGAAATCAAACTCTGCAAAACTACACGCAATCTATTTGCCTAACACCTTACTCACAATTAAATCAATGGAGTTTGAAAGGGCAATAGGCCAGAAATCCGAGAAAGATTCAGCCCCGTGCTTCTTAGGCAAAAGAAACAAAAGTGATCTATTCAGTCTATCAAATCCAGAATTACCCCTCAGAAACTCAGCCAAAACTTCTATCACCTCCCTTCCAACCACCCTCCACATTTCTTTGTAACAAAACACTTGGAACCCATCTGGACCCGGTGATCCTTCCTCATTCAGATCCTTGATGGCACCAAGGACCTCCTTTTCCCCAATTGGTACTATCAGCCTATCAAATTGCTCTTCACTGACGCGTGAGAAAGCTGAGTTAGACATCCTCCACTGACCCCTATCAGGTGCCCTATAAGACTCCTTAAAGTGTTGAATAGCTGCAGCTCGTATTTCTTGCCTGGAAGCCAACCGCCGATCTCCCAACTTGATCGCAGTTATGAGGTTGAGCCACCTTCTCGAATTAGCAGTCATATGGAAGTATTTCATGTTTGCATCGTCTTCTTTTAACCACAGCTATCGAGATCTCTCACGCCAATCCATGTCTCACTTCAGGTCTTCCTCTACTACCACCTCCTACCAGCTTCTGCGCTGAGCTATTTCCACATCAGTTAGCAACCGCATTCCTTCCATATTGTCCAACTCAAGTAGCGTATACAGTGCCTCCCTTCTCTTCTGATCTCTCAAAGATATCACCACCTTCCCATATTCTTTCAGCAAGTCACGCAGGACCTTAAGTGTGGAAGCCAATCTGAGTGTAGCTGACCCCTCCACTTGTTTATGCACCTACCAAGACTCAATCATTTCCCAACAACTAAGTTCCCTCAACCAAGATCTCTTAAATTTAAAATAAGAACCAGTGGTTACCCCTTCACTACCATCCCACACCAACGGCATGTGATCAGAAAAATGATGCTTCAATCCAGCAACAGAAGACAGCTGAAACATCTCTAGCAGATTGTTGTTCCCAAAAAATCGATCCAACCTAGAGGCCTGTCCACTACCATTCCTCCACGTAAATTCGATCCCTGAGGTAGGATACTCGTTCAACCCCAAGTTTTGCACTGCCAGCCGAAAGCCCAGAGATGCCCTATCAGCCACTCCAGTCCCCCCTATCCTGTCCAGTCAGCACACAATTGAAGTCGCCTCCAACAAGCCAAGGGATATTCTGCGCATGCTCAACCATTGCATCCAAGTCCTCCCACATCTCCACCCGCCGACTATCTGCCCAAGGGTTGTAAACACAGGAAATCAGCCATTCCCCCCTCCCATTATTTGCACAGCAATTTTCCTTCCACCATATCACCATTCCGCCTGCCCTACCCTGCGCTCCCAGCACAACAACATCTGCATGCCCTCCTTGCACCAAGGAGTTCCACATCTGACCCCCCTCTTCCTCAATGTGTGTCTCCTGCATAAGTGCACAATCAATCTCCCACTCTCTTAAATATCTGGCAAGTGACGCCCTTCACACCCCATCGTGCAACCCACGCACGTTCTAGGAGAGAATCTTCATCGCCCCATCTGTGCATTCCCCTTCATTGCACTGTCAACATGCTCCACTCCAATCACTGCTGCAACCGAATGTTCGTCAACTAACACCTTGTTATCTTTTCTTCTCCTTCAAAGCTTATAGGAGGATTGAGAATACCCCCTCTTCCTGCACACCCTACTCCACAGTGCAACTGTTCTGGCGCATGAAAAGAGGATTCCCTGCAGTTGGCATCAACAGTATCATCCATAGGAGTCTCTTCCACCACCCCCTCCTGTTCTGCATCCAGCATCTCCACCTGTTCCTCCCCCACGTTCTCCCCCACTCCTTCCATCACCGTAAGATGACGGTCCTTTCTCTTCTTTGTCTCAGGCATTTCATCAGGCATCGCGCGACCCCCTTGCACCAGGGCGGAAACATCTCTTACAACTTCAGCAAAACTCTTCTCCCTGACTTGCACCTGCCCCGCAGAGTCGCATGGGCTAAATTGCAATCTAATAAGCCATGAGCTGCCTCCACATCGAAGAATGATCCTCTCTGGAATTGAGCCACCACGAAAAACATCGACGTCCACCCCCAAAACTCTCCCGTCACCTTCCCAGAGACCAACCTCCGCATCATCATCTAACTTTGCAAACCCAGCTATCATGGCTGCAACAGCCTCTCTCAACCTCAGATGAAGCGGCAGCCCAGTGATATCCAACCATCCAAGCCTAGACCCAACACTCTGCGGAGGCCAACCGAGGCATCATCAAAAGGGGAAACTAACCTCCAAAGAACACGTAGATTTCCCAGCACACTCGATCGAAACCGGAGTTGTACCACATCCAACATCCCTAAATCAAAAACCAGAAACTGCGAGGGGGATAAAGTAGCAATCTTCCACCTGTTTGAAGACAGGGGTAAGGAACTCACCAATTGATGGAGGCGATTGAAAGTCGGATTACCAGTCATCACCTCACCAATCAGCACCCCTCTGAGCACGAGCTCTGCCAGTCGAACATCCTCTGACAAAGGGACTTCCACGTCCACGGTGTGACCAAAGCTCGGTGGCGAGGACAATGGTGACGGTGTCTGAATCTCAGGTCTCTCCTTCCTAGGGCCCAGACAATAACCTCCATAACATCACCCTCTGGATTTGCCACAGGTGTCCCGTTTATGGCCTTCACCTCCACACGCCAAGCAAATAATTGGATATCGGCAAGTCGCTGCCATATACCCTCTCCGCCTACATCGGAAGCATAGGATCTCCCCATTTGCCCTCCTCTACTCACATCGCACAACCCCCCCATCATCCCCAGGAAATCTCCCTTGAGGGGTGGCCCTCCTCCGGTCCCACCTCCTCCCAGATCTTCATCGCCATGTAGTCCAGCCCTCCCCCTCCTTCCGACCCCCTATCTCCCCTCGCCAATCACCAAAGCGCCTTCCACCAAGAGTACCCATCTTCCTAAAATCTTTCTTATTTTAAAGATAGGATTTGTTTCCTATTCTTGGGATATGTTCTCTCTATAAAAGAGAGCCTTCCCCTTGTAATTTATTTTGAGCATCAATAATATTTCATATTCTAAGGTTCCTCTCCTCTCTCCTCTTCCAACATCACCACCATCGACCACCACCAAGAACAACCGACCCCACTGCCGACCACCCAAGGCTGCCGGCTGTACTCCTCTCTCCCTATCCACACGCATGGACAGCCCACTGTTAGGGCTGTTTTCCCACACACACAGGAGCCTCCACACTCCAGATTGCGCCAATCTTTTTTTTTTTTTCAGAAGTCAGATTGCGCCAATCTTGACACCATCAAATCAACATGACCTTAAAGGATAACCCACATACTTCATTTGTAACTAATAGGCATTATACAAATTTAAAATGATGCCATTTGTTTTAAAGAATGTAAGCATAACCTATAAGTGCCTTGTAACTTTTTATCTTTGCAAATAACATTAAGTAACTTGTGCAGGGTACATTGACAATATGCTCAAAGGAGAAAGCTTCCTTGGGCATCTTCAAAATCACAAAGTCTTCTCCCTTATGAGAAAATATAAGTAAAATTTAAATCCATAGAAGTGTGACTTTAGCATTGCCTGCCAAATCTCTTGCCTTACTCAAATCTCATAAAGACATAGAAACCAATTCTTAGAAGTCAAAGTGATAAGGTTGTTCTGGCCTGAAATTTCTCTAAAGGCCATCCAATCTTCGGTTGACAAAATAGCCTCCCTTGGGCACCTCCTATCCCTTGCCAATATGAACATTTCAAGATGAACTTTTCATCAAGCAAAAACTATTTGGCTAACATAAGGTCACTCTCATCTCCATCAATGTAGTCTCCTTTGAAGAGTGGACATGGCACTATTGGGATCATGCTTCTTTTCTTTCCCAGCTCACCTCCATCAGTACAGACCTGTACACATGTTGGACAATTAAGATCATTTTTCTTTCTTTCCTAAACAACTGCTATGTCCTATAAACATTTCCCATTTTTTTTATTTCACTAAGAAGGGAAAGAGCTATAACATAGGATATTGGATGCCGAAATGGTAAAGAGATTTAAAGGAATTGAAGTCACATATTCAATCATGTCTGGATCTATCCACTTCAATCCTAAAGAGCATTCATATATTTGTTTGGCCACCTTAAATTAGGAGTTGGCAGCACCTAGTTTGCATGACAATGCAGTCAGCATCCTGTCCATTTTGTTAGAGAAACATTCAACAGACTTACGTAATACTCAACTTTGGAAAATCAAGTCCTTAGTATCCACAGCAAGAAAGCATCATCCAACTTTCCAAGTGGCAAGTGAACACAATAATTGTGTTAGTTGACCAAAAGAATATTATTCAGATCAACAGCACGTACAAGATCCATTAGATAGTCCTTAGAACTTGGGGAGTTCAACATTAAATAATAAATACAGATAGAGAGTTTTTGTTAAGGGCCAAATACCAACAGAATTTTATCATCCGACTCCTTCAAAGAATTTCTTAAATAAAATTCAATGGATCCTCTATGTGTAGATCTTCATCATCCATATGATAAACAGATGGTTTGTTCCTTGAAGGACCAAGGGGATATATTGGAAAACTATGCCATTCAACTTTGTGTCCCAACAACCAATAATGCTGCTAAATATGAAGCACTGATCTAGGCCCTCAGATTAGAGAAGATAACAAGAGCTTAAAGCCTCGCAAAGCATTCTCAATTAATAGCCAACCAAATTAATGGTGATTTCCAAGCTAAGCATGTTTCCATGGCGCTCTATGCACAAGTGAAAAAGCTCATAAAATGAACTTGAGGTTGCTATGTCAAGAGTACCTTGGCTCAGGGGATGCTTTGACTGATGCCTTAACTTCCCTAGCATCATCCATCCAAAACACTAATAAGGGACATTTGTTCTTAGAAGAATTAAAAAGGCCAAGGATACAACTGTATGCTCGCTAGCCATTTCATCAAAGCAGACTTGGATGGATCCAATTATAGATTATATCTGAAATAGAGAAGTCCCAAAGGACCACAAAGATACCCATTCATTTAGAACTATGCCAAATCACTACATAGGAGATGGGTTCTTATACAACAAAGGATATTCAACTCCTTTATTACATGCCTAGGGCAAGATAAGGCAGCTTAAATTTTGAAGGAAGTTCACGTACGACAACCATGATGGTGCCCACTCTTTGATGTAATTGGTCAATATTACAAAGAATGCCAAAGAGTCTGCTAAAAAATGTGATACATGTCAAAAATCTGCATCTCACATCCTCCGCCAGCAAATATCACTATCATCTCAAGTACAAATTCCTTTTACCTAATGGGGACTTGATTCCATGAGAGAATTCCCTATAGATCCCAGGAAAAAGAATATACATCTCATGGCAATAGATTACTTCTCTAGGTAGGTTGGGTCAGAAACTATGACTAATCCTAGCACTGAGAGAGTAATCTCTCTAATTAGATCGCTAGCAAATAGTGGGACTCAAGACAGTGGAAAGAGGTTTCGAGAATTTTCGATCTACAAAGCATTGAATTAAAATCCATGTTAATTGCTCATCCTCAGGCCAATTTATCAAGTAGAGATGACAAGCAAGACAATGATTCACGTCACGACAAAACTTGATGATGCAAAAGGGAAATGGGATGAGGAATTGCCCTATGTTCTTTAGGGATTTAGAACAATTACAACAACGGCTATCGAAAAAATTCAAACTAGCCTGTGGATGCGAGGCTAGAATTCCTTTAGAATTAGATATCTCCTTTTATAAAAGCATATATGGGCCCCTAAGTGAGTCAAAAGAACCTAAAATAGAGATATCTCACAAGTCAATTGGAGGACCAAATATCAGAAAAGCTTTTAATACCATCTTGGTTCTCAACCCAATTGTGGAAATAAGATATAAACTCAAAACATGCAGCATCAACATTAACATAGCAAAGATCGTGAATCAGGTCAGGATATGGACATCCCTTTTGTGTCCTAGAGTATCCAAGAGAAACATAGTTAACAACCTTTCTACCAATTCATCCCCATCAGGACCAGTAAGATCAAAGCAATACAGCCAAATATGGTTCTCAACCCAATTGTGGAAATAAGATATAAACTCAAAACATGCAGCATCATCATTAACATAGCAAAGATCGTGAATCAGATCAAGATATGGATATCCCTTTTGTGTCCTAGAGTACCCAAGAGAAACATAGTTAACAACCTTTCTACCAATTCATCCCCACCAGGACCAGTAAGATCAAAGCAATACAGCCAAATACCCAAAGATGAACAGCAAACAACTTAGCAATAGGGTATAGAAATCTAACTAGGGATATGCTCATGAAGCACTAAAGATTGTATCCGACTAATAAGACAAAAGAATATTAAAATTACTTCTCTCAAAATACAAAGAAGAACAACTATTCCTTTCCCAAAAAAATAAATTATTGTGGACCAATAATATCCCAGAAACATCAAGAACATGATGGTACTTGCTTGCTTGCTTTCAATAATATCATTCTATTGGATGGCATACGCACAACTAGTTTAATAAAATATTTACTAAGATCTTTCAACTATACATTAAAGTAGAGTACAAACTTCAAATCATTAGTGGTTTTAACAATTTTTGGTTTAGTCATTTAACAACAAATTGAGAGTTTACATCTGTCAACATTCAGCACAAATCGGAGCGTGTAGGCTCCTTATGTGTGAGAAAAATAGTCCCACATGGGGGCTATGCGCACATGGAGCAGGAAGAGCAACCATATGGTCAGCAGCCCTCTTGGTGGTTGGCGCAAGTGGTCAACTACCCTTGATGGTGGCCAGCTATGGTGGTGGAAGAAGAGAGAGGGAGAAGAGTTTCTTAGAATAGAAAATATTATTATGACTCAAGAAATTACAAAGAGAAAAGACTCTCTTTTATAGAGATTAAATATCCATATTCTTGGAAACCAAAGATCTTATCCTATAAGGAAAGTTCTTATCTCTCTAATTAAATCAAATCACAAACACTTTTCCAAAAACACATTTATTAAAAATAGAAAACTTGACTCCTAAGCAAAAAACTCCAAATTTAAGTTCTAGAACCCATGACCGCCAACCTTGTTGGGCTTTCCAGAGGCTACCACATGGACTGTCCATGTAGTAGGCCACGTGGCTTTATTCCAATGTTCCAACACTACCCCTCAAGTCGAAGGCCGGGAGGCCAATGACTTGGCCTTCAACTTGTGAGGCTAGATGCCCCACTACTGTTCTTCTTCAAGAGCCACACTCTCGGTCTTCTCCTTCAACATGTCGACAATGAAGCATCTTGCAACATCCGAAATTGTTGCCTCTGTGGCAACCTGAGTAATCACTATGGCGGCCGTCGTCTTATCTTCTCAAAGTAGAGCTCGTCACTTCTCGAGGTCTTCTTGAGTCAGGAAGTCCACGCGTAAGGTGCTAGTAACCCCACATGGTAATCTCCCAAACTTCCCCAATACTTGTCTTGCAGATAATTGTTGCGTCCGCAATGCTAGCACTTTGGATAGACGTAGTAAGACCCACATCCTCATCCTCATCCACGCCCTACACTTGCCTCAAGGATAGCAAGTGCGGAGTTCTCTCTTTTCACCAAGTCTTCATCCTCGATGATCGCCATCTTGATAAGACGACAAAAGATGGTCTCAAGATCCATCCTCCCACCAAAAGCCAGGATTTGATCTCAAGCAGCTTGATTACAGGAATGCAACTCCAATAAAAACTTGACGGATTGCTAAAACGCCCAAGTCTACCCCTGCTTGTCGCAACATAGTGGCTCGCTAGACCTGGCCATGGGCTAGGGGCCCCATCGACTCGACCCGCCCAACCTGCAAAATGGGTAGGCTTGGGCTACGATTTTTTTATCATGATCCAACCCGACCCAACCCTCTAACTGGCTCGATTTTAAATGAGCAGGCTTGGGTCACCAATTTACAACCCGACCCGACCTGACCCAGCCCGCAAATCAATAATATTTAAAATCAAAAACTCTAAAAGTCTTAACTTGGAACTCCAACAATTCCAATCCCATCCGTTGGATGTCAAATTTTTCATCTATTTAACCATTTTCTCACTTCTCCAAAATCTCCACCCATCTCCAAGTACCATACGAGACATCCAATAACCACCATCTAAAATTATGAATCATCTATTCAACCTGAGGTACGAGAATCATCTATTGGACCAACAACCATCATCCAACTCTTCCACCGTCTATTCCTTTAAAATTTTTTTTTTAAATTATGAATCAAAGACTTTTAGTGTACCCATATAAGCACATTCAATCATAGGGAAACATGGGGCAGTATACATAATAGTTAACATAGTACGAAGTAATAGATTGGAAGCTATTAATGAAGATTGGGGATTGAATTGCTAGCACAATAACATAGGATTACCTATATCCTTCCTAAATTCCATGTGATTTATAAATTTTCTAGAATGTTTTTTCATGGAGGATTAATAGTTTAGAAACTTCAGTAGTTTAATTTTTATATGAATGATAAACCTTCGTAACTTTTATGACATTTTAACTACAGTAGATTTGGTTCTTACCATTCCTTTCACTTATGACATTTTTTTAGAATGCCTATATTTATGTTTTCGATCATTCATATTATATCATTATCCATGTTTGTGTTTAAAACTTTAAAGTATTTTATATTTGATTCATAAGTCAGCCCAGGCCCAATCCTCAGAAACAGGGCTTGGGCCAAGCGTATATGCCCATGGGTCGACCCAACTAGGGCTTAGACCAAGGCTTTTGAAAGTTCAACCCAATTGACCCGGCCCATGGCCCACCTAACCCGACGCATGGCCAGGTCTATGGCTCGTAGATCTCCAACTCCTTAAATAGTGCATCCATCTTCACATAATATTTTGTCAAGGTGAGATCGCCTTGACTAGCTATCCAAATGCACGTATAGAGGTCACTAATACGTGCATTGTTAGAGATTCAAGCATACCTTTTCTCAAGGGTTGTCCAGGTCTCATATGCGCTCCTTTTGTAGAGCATGTTTGAGATAATGGACAGGTTCATCGAGTTCATGAGCCAATTCATGACCATATAGTTCTCCTTCTCGTATTTCTTCTTCTTGCTATCGTCCTTCATCTCCTGTAGCTCCTACAAGAGAATGCTAAGTTTCTCTTAGCCCCCAACAAATATTTTGAAGGCGCGAGCCTACAAAATATACTTGGACAACCCAAAGAGCTTAATGGTTGTCCCGAAGACAACCACCTTGCTCTCTCCCAATCCAATCGTACCTTCGTTGACCATTGTCAATACTTCCATCATCTTCACTAGTTCTCCACGTAAGGCATCGGATCTTTTGAAGAAGACTTTCTCCAAAGACGAGAATCACCAACACGTGGTCTTAAAAACCACATGCACAACAAGCCTAGAACGGTGGCTCTAATACAAACTTAAGATTCGACGGAAACTGAAGCGGGAGACTCCTTGTGCGTGGGAAAAATAGTCCCACGTGGGGGCTATGCGCACGTGGAGCAAGGAGAGCAGCCTTGTGGTCAGCAACCCTTGGTGGTTGGCACAAGTGGCCGGCTGCCCTTGATGGTGGCCAACTATGGTGGTGGAAGAAGAGAGAGGGAGAGGAGTTTCTTAGAATATGAAATATTATTATGACTCAAGAGATTTCAAAGAGGGAAGGCTCACTTTTCCTAAAACACATTTACTTACAATAGAAAACTTGACTCCTAAGCAAAATACTCCAAACTTGGAATCTAGAACCCATGACCACCGACATTGTTGGGCTTTCCAGAGGCTGCTACATGGACTGTCCACATGGCCTACTGACTACCACGTGGTCAGTCCACATGGCTTATTCCAACGTTCCAACAATATCTAATAGAAAACTTTTTATTTTTTTAAAAGGTAATAGAAAACTTTAATAATCATACCAAAATCATACTTCAAAAGGAAAAGCCAAGATGATTCACCAAGAATCAAAGGTATAAAGGGACCCATATCACTAAGGATGGTAGGGGAGGTCAAATAATGACCAAAAAAATTGAGATCGCTACTACGCCTTCTTTTTCCATCAGGTTCATATCCTTCATGTGAATATCAGACTAAAAACAATCCATTACAATCCCACTCAACAACACATGGGTGTTCAAGTGAAGGACCCACCTAATCTCTCAGAGATTTGAAACAACCTCAAGTGATGGTGATGTTGGTGGTATACAATTGTTCAAGAATCCATTTAGCCACTACATTAAGGAAATTCAAGTTTCCTTTTCAAGAATGGGCACCAAAACATGCTTCCTACCAGCATCAACAACCACCAGCGAAGAAGATGGATGTCATCCTCCCTTAATGATTATTGATACAAAGGATGGATGAGCCCCCACTTCCACACTTAGCTTTTTCCCTCTACGAGAGCAAGCGTCCCAACATTTTTTGTGCAATAAACCCCTCTCAATCGAAGGCTAGTGGTAAGTGGTCCCGTAGAGCTTTTAAAGAAGGATAGGCAAGGGTGTCGACATAGCAATGAACCACAACGAACCCATGCCGAGACCCTACCCACTAGAACCAAAATAAAGTTGACAATAAGGGGGGAGATCCTTAGTAGTGGTGGCCCTTTGCCTCTTCTACAAACTTATACACGTACCAAATGCTCACGATAAGTGAACTCCAAGGGGTTAGAGGAATCCTTTCTTTCTCGTCCACTTTAGAGGGTGCGGACACACCTTTGCAGATTACAAGTTTATCACAAAAAAGGAGCCATCCCTTTACAAGATGTCACTTGAGGAACTCATTTACCAACAAGATCTCAAGCCAAGCTACAACTTCGTCAAGATTCTCAAACATGAAACCAACCTTACCATAGCTCCAAAGTTTCTTGAATGTAAGACAATTGCATCAAGCACCTCGAAATAATGGAGTCTCAAAGGAATATCTATTTATTCCACTTGCACCACTAGCTTCAGAAGTGGCCTCTTATTGAAAGACCCATCGAAATCTGACCATTAATGCCATTGAACATTCCCTATGGCAGTCCAATGTGGAAAAAAAAATGACCCCTTTCACTATGCATTGCACCCATGCAATATCCAAAAGTGGCAACAAAGGATTAATGTAATAGGAGAAGAAAGGGGTATGGGAACCAAAAAAGTATCAAATACCAACCTAAGACCACCAGAGCAAATGAAGTTTCTTATTCCAAGAGAAAACCTTAGCCTCTATCGTACATAGAGATGAGGGAATACAAAAAATGAAAATTGCATACATATCCACAAAGAAATAGAAAATATCAAAGAATCATAAGTATCACTATACTAACAACACGTATGCAAACTGCAAACTTGCCTCACACCATGCTAAGGTTACACACAACCAACTTCAAGCTTCCCGTTAACCAATACAAGGAAAGAGTTGGTAGTGATGCACCTCTTTGTCCAAGATATCCACATGTTTAAGCAACAATACTTGACCACTTAGAAGAGAGGAATGAAACGTCTTATATCTTAATAAAAACCCTAGGCCTCTTTTATAGAGAGAGGCTTTGGGAAAAATACATCATAGGTCCAGGTCATTTTAACACTTAACAAACGTACCCTTACAAATAATACCATCACTAACTCTAACAATCCCCCTCAAGCTAGAACATATATACCTAACATGCCCAGCTTAGAGCATAGAAATTCATGACGATTTCGAGGTAGAGCCTTGATGAAAATATTAGCTAGCTGCTATTCGAATGTTATCGTAGGAGTGCAGATCTATCCTGAAGTGACCATATCACGTACAAAATGACAGTCTACTTCTATATGTTTAGAACGCTCATGGAAACTAGGATTAGAAGCAATAAATGTTGCTGAGTGATTGTCACAAAACATTGACAATGGAGTAGTAGTGAAGCCAAGATCTCTCATAAAATTCACCAACCACATAAGCTCACAACTAGTATGAGCCATCGCTCTATATTTAGCTTCTACACTAAACTACAGTATGTTTCTTACTTTTCCATGTGACGAGATTGCCACCCAAGAAAGTAGCATACCCCATTGTAGATTTCTTGTCCTCTAGGCTACCTGCACAATCAACATCAGCGTATGCATGAATATTTAGATGGCTATTGTTCTTCATAAACAATCATCTGCCTAGGGTTCCCTTTCAGTACCTAAGAATAAGGCACACAGCATTCCAATGACTATATCAAAGATTCTCCATATGTGACTCTCTGTTACCAGCAAAGATGATGTATGGACGAGTAAGTAATATAAAGAAGTTTGCCAACAACACTTTTGTATCTCCCTTTATCCTCAAATAAAGAATCTTCCTCTTCAAATAATCTCTAAATAGGTTCCACAAGCACCATAAAGGGCTTAACACCTAACATCCCCGTCTCTGCAAGTAAATCAAGTACATATTTTCTCTAAAATAGTGACATTCTTTTGAAATTTCTAGCACATTCTATCCCCAGAAAATAACACAATCTGCCAAGATCCTTAGTAACAAAGGTATACTGGAGAAAGATCTTTGTTTCATGGATCCCCTTAGTATCATTTCCAGTAAGCACCATATCATCAACATACACAGCTAGGATTACCATACCAGAATCTATTTTCCGGATAAAAACAAAGTGGTCCAAAGTGGATCTACGAAAACTGATTCGCTGAACTATACTCAGTCGCTCGAACCAGGTTGTGGACTTTGCTTAAGTCCATATATAGCCTTCTTCAATCTGCATACCTTCCCCCCTTCAACGACAAATCCTGGTTGTTAGGCCATATAAACTTCTTCCTGTAATTTTCCATAAAGGAAAGTGTTAGGTTGTAAATGCCATTAGTTTCTTAGAATAACCCTAGGGTCCTTTATATAGAGAGGCACCCAAGGGTAAAAATACAAGAATGTCCCTAACACAAATATGTCAGACATAAATCAGACATACAACTTGACACTCCCCCTTAAGGTGGAGCATAGACATCAAGCATGCTCAACTTAGAACACAAAAACATAAGACGTTTTTTGGGAAGTGCTTTGATGAAGGCATCTGCAACCTAATCTTCAGTAGCAATATGTGGCATGACAATTTTACCAGTGGTGATAGCATTTCTAATAAAGCATCAGTCCACCTTTATGTGTTTTATCCTCTCATGGAAGGCAAGATTATTAGCATTAAACGTAGCTGCCTTGTTGTAACAATATATGGGAGTTGGTCTAGACACTGACACTCCAAAGTAACCTAAGATGGTTCTTACCCACAGAAGCTCACAAGGAGTATGAACCATAACCCTATACTTTCATTCTACACTGGATTTAAATTCAACATTTTGGTTTTTACTTCTCCATGTAACAAGATTACCACCCACATAGGTGTAGTAACCAGTAATGGATCTACTGTCTTCATGTGGCCCAGCATAGTCTACATCAGAGTACCTCCAGACATTAAGATGACCATACTTCATAAAAGATGGCCCTTTTCCTAGAGCTTGCTTGAGAAATCTAAGTACCTGACAAACATCATCCCAATGAACTTCTCTAAGAGACTACATAAACTGACTTAGTCTCCCCAAAGCAAAGCAAATATCAGGTCTTGTGACAGTCAAATACATCAGCTTTCCTACCATAGCCCGGTATCTGGTGACATCTTTAAATAAAGGACTCTCTGAATCTCAAAGAGGCAAGGAGGGATCCATAGGAATGCTGGCAGGTTTGCAACCCAGTAAATCCTATCTCTTTTGGTATGTCAAACACATACTTTCTCTGTGACAACACTAACCCCCCATCAACATGTTGCACTTCAATGCCCAGAAAATAGTTTATCATTCCCACGTCTTTAGTGATTAACTGAGGGTATAGGAATCTTTTGGTAGCTTCTATTCCTGTTCCGTCACTCCCAGTGAGCAGTATATCATCCACATAAACAATAATAATGACCAATCATGTGGTCATATGCATAGTGAAGATAGAATGATTTGCAGTAGATCCAGTAAAGCCAAATTCTTGCACAGCTTTTCTAAATCTCTCAAACCAGGCCCTGATACTCTGCTTATGGCCATAAATTGCCTTCTTCAACATACAGACCTTCGAACACTCCACCTCAACAACAAAACTAGGTGGTTGGGGCATGTATACCTCTTCTTCTAAATCACCATAAAGGAAGGCATTTTTAATATCAAGTTGAGAAACGAACTATCTCAAGTCAACTGCCACAGATAGAAGTATCCTCACAGAATATAGTCTGGTCACTAGAGAGAAAGTCTCAAAGTAATTAACCCCAAAGGTTTGTGTAACCTTTGGCAACTAACCTTACTTTGTACCTGTCTACTGTGCCATCTGGTCTACACTTCAGGGTGAACACCCACCTACACCCCACAACAGTAGGCCAACCAGCTCCCAGGTACCTCTAGATTGAAGAGCAAACATCTCTTCATCCATCCCAAAGGTGCAAAAAGGATCCTAAGACGCCTCAATATGATTTCTAGGAACTTGTTGACTGTCAACTGTAAGAGATAATAAACAATCAACTGGCATATAGAAAAATAATATTTTACACAAGATCGTTGTGACTTCCTCTGAACAATAAGATCCACATCAAAGACCTCTGGGGGTGTAGGGTCTGGACCTCCATATGAATCAGTAGAATCAGCAGATGATTGAGCAGGGATAGTAGATAATGGTTCCTCCTCCTGAATTGTGGTCAAGGGATGTCTCCGCTCAAAATTCTTAGGGAAGGTCTCTGTCATTGGCACCTCAGGATGTGTGGGATAGGATATGGGAGGGCCGTCATAAGGTGGAGGTGGCTCAGAGGAGCCTGGAGGCACAGCAGTAGCCATGGGTAATGGAACATCTTGAGCAACAGTAGGATTCTTTCCCATGGTAGAATAGTAGGGCATATCCTCAAAGAAAGTCACATCTTTGCTAACATAAAAACGATGTGCAACATGATCAAAGTATCTGTAGTCCTTCTGAGTTCTAGAATAACCCACAAAGACACACTTGACAGATCTAGGAGCAAGTTCGTCCACTTTGAATAAATGAACAAAGCACACACAACCAAATACTTTAGGAGGCACAGAGAACAGCTCTTGATTAGGACAGAGCAAAGTAGGGAACTTTCCCACCAAGAATAAATGATGACACCCGATTAATTAAAGAGGCAACAGTAAGAACAGCATCAGCCGAGAAAGTAGTCAGAACATTCATCTGAAATATAATCATCCAGGCAATATCAAGAAAATGCCTCAACTTGTGTTCAGCCACCCCAATTTGTTGAGATGTATGAACACAAGAGGTCTAATGTATAATATCATGAGACTGAAAAAATTAAGTTAACATGGAGTTAACAAATTCAAGCCCATTATCAGTAAGAAACATACGAACGATAGTAGAAAATTGAGTCTTTATTTCATTCACAAAATTTTTAATCAAAACAAGAGTTTTGAATTTTTCTTTTATCATAAACACCTAACAGACACGGGTACAAGTATCAACCAAAACGAGAAAATACTGAAAACCCCTACAACTTTTTGACTTGACATGGGCCCCACAAATCTGCATAGATAAGAGAGAAAGCAGACTCAGTTCTTTTATTACTACTAGGAAAAGAAACTTTATGGTGTTTGCCAAGTTAACAAGTATCGTAGGTAAAGGAATCTGGAAACTCTATATCAGGAAACTGATGACAGAGAACAGAGATACTAGGATGTCCCAATCTACGATGCCACTGTCAAGCAGAAGTGGCAAAAGCAGCAACCATGAAGTATTATTGTGGTGGGAGGTCAAGATAGTAGAGAACATCATGCTCAAGTCCTCCACCAATCTACTTCATCGTCTGGAAGCCCTGCAAGAAGAAATAATCGTGAAACATAGCTCTACAATTTAATGCCTTAGAAAACTGATAGACATTAGATTTAAGGCAAATTTAGGTACATGCATAACATCAGAGAGGGGAAAAGTAGAAGACAAAGAAATGTCACCTAAGCCTGTCACAAGAGATAGGGCATCATCTGCTACTCCGATATGCACTAAGTAGTCAATGGTTTAAGAGTTACAAAAAGGGTAACATCTCCTGTGATATGGGATGATGAACCCGAGTCTGCAAGCCAAGATGGCTTACGAGCACCTCTAACACTAGTAGTAATACCTGTCTTCTAGGAAATAGACACACTAGCAGTGGAAGTCGGCTGAGATGACACAAGTTGATCATATTCTTCCTTAGAAATAGTGACCTGATGATTGACATGCTCTTCCTCCTAATAGTGTTGGCTTTCATCTCCACCATAAGCAACCTAATTGACCTGATGGCCCTAAGGAGACATATGCTTTATCCAGCATCTGTCAACAGTGAGATTTGTCTTATAACAATGGTCAAAAAACAAGCTACGTCCTCTGCCACGGCCACCAACTATTGCACCACATCCTCTCCCCCTACCCCCAGAGATTCCCTTGCCTCAATCAGTAGCTGCCAAGGCAGAGGAACCAAAAATAGGAATAGGGTTAAATATTTCAATTCTGGAGAGCCGAGCACAAATCTGTGCTGGTGTAGGAATCTCCTCCAGTGTCATAAGCTAATCCTTCACAGATTTATACTCAGGGCCAAGTCCAGCAAACAACTGAACAGATCAGAATGCTTCGCGTTACTTGGTAATCACAGTGACATCCGTAGAAATAGGCTGGTAGGTATCCTTCTCATCCCAAAGGTTCTTCATGAAACCATAATACTCAGCTAGGGACATAGTTCCCTTCTGAAAAGAGTGCAACTCCTCAATCACCCTGTAGAGGCAACTGATGTTACTCTTATGAGAATGTATCTCTTGAAGAAGCTCCCACATTTTCTTTGTCGATGCATAAGACATAAGTTGCTTAGCAATCGACTCTTTCATACTATTCAGCATGCAGGTAGCCACCCAATCATTGTCACCCTCCTAGTCAACAGATTTGACAGTGGGTTCCTCTTAAGTTAAAATGTACTTCTTCCTATACGATCTCACAAATCAGGAAAAAGAAGTCAACCATAATAAGTTGGTGCCATCCAACTTGATAGAAGTGCCCTGCATAAAAGATGATGCATCCAAGGTAGAGATTCTCCCCACCGAGTCACTAAAGGGCCCCTTGTTCTCCATATCTTCCGACATGTGGGAAACGCAACAAAATCAAGCTTCTACAATAAAACTCAGATCATATGTTGAACTGAAACCATACTCGCAGATTTGAAAATAGAGGCATCTAGATCATGACAACCACCTTCGGGGTTGGATAGAGCCGTAAAGGGGTTGTCCTCGCTTGAGAGCCTCTACCCGACGAAGATAGAAAAGAGAGGTGGTCCTCCTAGCCTCTCAAAAGATCTAGCGGCGATGGGAGCTGCTGAGAGAAGGTGGCAGAGTGACAGCAGTGGCGGCGGAGCCCTTCAGCCAAGACGGTGGCTGTGATGGTCAGGGGCGACGCCCTTAAATGGCTAGACCCCTCAGGGGGTCTGATATGTGGAGGCCACACAAGAAGGTGACGGGCTGCCACTTAAGGATCGGGCCCCTCAATGGCGATGGTGACTATTACACAAGGGAGCGGCGAAGGCCGTGCAAGATAGCAACGGCGACCGCTTAAGGGGCGGCGGCGACGTGTGAGGAGGCCGTCAGAGGAGGTACAGCATCCTCCTAATGGCGGCAGCAGCCTTGTGGCCACCTATCAGTGGGAGGCGATAGCCGAGAGATAGGAGTTGAGGGTTAGGGTTCGATGGAGGGGGAACGGAGGCTGATTTCTGGTGGGATACCAGAACCCCGATCTAAAATCGTTGCTCTAATACCATGTTAGGTTGTAAATGCCATTAGTTTATTAGAAGAACCCTAGGGCCCTTTATAAAGAGAGGCACCCAGGGGTGAAAATACAAGCATGTCCGTAACACAAATACGCCAAACATAAACCAAGCATACTACTTAACAGAAAGCATTTTTGACATCCAACAAATACAGTGGCCATCTCATGTTAACAGCAATAGGCAAAATTACTCAAACTAAATTCAACCTTGCAACTAGAGAAAAGGTGTCAAAATAGTCTACTCCATAAGTTTGAATGTATCCTTTTGCTACCAACCTTTTAAGTCTTCCAATTGACCCATTAGGCTAATATTTCACAGTGAAGACCCATCTACAGTCCACAACCTTCTTCCCTGGTGGAAAAACAGTTAACTCCCATGTACCACAGGTGAGAAGAGCATCCATCTCCACCTGCATAGCTTGTCTCCAACCATTATCTTGCATGGCCCCTAAGCATAATGCTTAGGAACTACCAAGGTTGATAGAGCTATAGAAAATTTCTGTAGTGCTGGACTGAGATGGTCAATAGCCATTGGATGTAAAGTGCAGGATCTCACCGTTTTCCTATGAGCAATCAGTCTGTCATTGATCTGTCTCTGAGGATCACCCAGTACTAATGAAGGCGACAATGCTAGTGGCGTTGATCTAAAGAGCTCCATGAAAAGGCCCAATCTAAAGAGTCATAGGCCTTTGCGAAGTCGACCTTTCCAACAAAACCCTTTGAAACCCATTAATTGTCATTTTTTAATTTGTCATAATTTTCTATTTTTACAAAGTGGTTCCATTTTTTTTTCTTAGAGAAGTGGTTCCAACTTATTGATTGGCACTAACCCCTAAATCCTTCTCTTGATCAAAGAAATCAATACATTTTGCTCGAGCTCCATCATATACTATTTACTTGCAACCCAAAACAAATTCAAATACCGTAAGATGGATCAAACTATGTTAAGCCAAGAGCATTTTCATTCCTATAGAAAATGATGGATGCCAGAATCTACATATGGTGATGTCCTTCAACTTGCACTTTCCTTTCTTACAAAGATGACCTACTTCATCTCATTAGTTCTGGATTCAAGTCCCGAGCAACCAATATAGAAAATGTTAAAATGGAAAGATTTCTATCTTTATGGACTTCATTGATTTTGTTCTGTTGGACTATTACCCCTTACTATTGATATTGATATATGGGTCATGTTAATAGTTAATATGTGTGCTTAGGAGTCTTTCAAAGTGTAATTCACCAAGATTGGCCATGACTGACTATCTTAGTAACCACTACCCAAGAGCTGGTTACCCTTAATGAAGGCAGTCAAACCCAGGTTCATTAACTCATAAATAAATCATGCCATCTATCAGAACCTTCACTATAATGAGGTAGAAGGACTTAGATAAAGAAATAGGGTGGTGGTCTATGATTCATTCTGTTGACTCCTTTGACAATAGAAAAAACAATAACTCCTATTCAATCGCTTAAATCTATGTTTTCCTTCATGGAACTCCTTGAACACCTATAAAATGTCTAGTCCAACAATCAACTAGAAACCTCTAAAGAAAAGCACAGAAACCCATTCAACACAGACGATTGACTAGAACTTGGTAAAGAAAATCACAAGAAAGAGAATCCTCTGCATTGAAGCCAAATGAGACCTCTTTGGCCCAATTCTGAAAAACATTTGCACTAGGAAATCTGCCTACTTCGTAGAAATGGAAGAAGCCCCCCCTGCCTCCATCTCCACCAATCCTTAGGTCCTAGGAATGTAACTAACCCGAAAAGAATGGAGAAAACCCAACTCATCTGAATTCGGATTCAAGTTAAGTCCATACCCGTTAACCCAACCTGATAACCTGACCTATATACCTGATTTACATTATATATATATATATATATATATATATATATATATATATATATATATATATATATATATATATATATATATATATATGTGCTTGACTTTTTATGTTGTGTATCATATGTTGTTACTTTTTTATTGGTGAAAAAATCTTATATGTTGTTTGTATGTTATGAATGGTGTAGAGATTTTAGGTGGGATAAAATAATTGTTGTTATTAATAAAAGAGAAACCCTAGCCCTCTTTATATATAGAGGCAAAGGGACATACCTGGAAACTCAACAAATACTAATCAAATAACTAATTTTGATTTATTTCCTAACACTCCCCCGTAAATTGAGACGCGGGAGACGACGAAGACTTAGATCTTTAAGGTAGTGAAGACCACTCTCGTCGACATGGTAATCCGCTCTTCGTGTCTTCAACCCTGGGTACCCCTTCTTGTACGCCCTCACAAAGTCAGTCAAAGCTTAGTTTCTCTTGAGGTGCGTAAGAGTGCTACCTGAACTTTGACATCTTAAAGCAGCTCCCGTCTTCAATTTTTGTGTCTTCCACTCAACATATAAGGACTCAAATAAAAAACTTAGAACTTGAGGGGTTACACACAAAAGCCCCAAAGACAAGACGCTAAAAACATAAACTTGAAAAGACACATGGACATAATAAGCAAATAACCCCCTCCCCCCAGCTTTCGTTTCATCTTCTTTTGACCACAATCAGAGAGAGAGGTACCCCCTCTGCTAATACGCTTGGCCCCTTCTCGTGGAAGAGGGGGGCCTGAGGCATTCCCAATTGCCCTTGTCGCCGTTGATGAGAAGGCGGGCGACGCAGTTGAGCCCGACCTTGAGAACACCCTCGAATGTGGTGGCGTAGGCATTAGGATCGAGTAGCACCTCCACCTGTGCCTCCTCTCGTTATGCCGAAAGGGCGCATCGTAGAATGGGTTATCGTATGCCTCCGTGATGCGGTCCCGCATCTGCCTATGGTGCTCGCACGTCACAAGGATGGCGTCCGCCACGCACACCTGTGCCTCCACGAACTCCTTCGTCTCCTGCGCATCCAAGTCCTCCAACCAATGGTAGAGGTCGAGGACAAGGACGCTGTGGTAGAGGTTGAAGCCGACGATGAGGGTGGAGAGGCCAAAGGGCCTGACGCCACTGCTTTGGGTGTACCTCTACTGGAGCTCGACGATGTACCTCATGATGCAAGCACTAGAGACGAGGAGGAGCCACAACAACACTCCGATGGGAATGCCCTACGGTCACAGCCTAGTTTCGCCATGGCAAGTGGCGTTGCATTTGAGAGAGGCATGCGTGCAAGAAGGGAAGGAGAGGTAGTGAGAGGAGAGAGCCTCTCTGATGGATTGCTGAAGGCCAACGACATCGCCGGAGGGGCCCCTCTAGGGTTTCTTCTTTTTTCTTCTTTCCCACGGGATTAAACCCACTTTGATACCATGTAGAGATTTAAGGTGGGATAAAATGATTGTTGTTATTAATAAAAGAGAAGCCCTAGCCCTCTTTATATAGAGAAGTAAAGGGGTATACATGAAACTCAATAAATACCTAAAATAGTAAATACTAATCAAATAACTAATGTTAATTTATTTCCTAACAAATGTTATGATCATTATATCATTTGAATTTCATTGTAAACTAACAATGAATCTTTTTTTTTTTTGTTGACTTTATTGTGGGCATTATTTGATCGTAGAGTTCATTTATAAAAGGGTACCTTATGAGCAAATGGATACGCATTGAATAGATGGGTATGGATATGGGTTTGAGTTTTCTTACCTAATGAGTAAATGGATAGGATATGAGTATAGATTTTGTAAATAGGTATAGATATGGGTTTAGACAAACTTGACCCAAACTTGGCCCGTTTGCATCCTTACTAGGTCCCGTCATTGTAAAAGTTCTAAAATGTTCTATGGTGGACCTCCCAATGCCCTCTCTTATTGTAAACTCCATCCCATTAATTTGAACTCTGTTGATGCAGTTTCTTTGTCTTTGTTCATTAGCATGTTGCTGTCCCTCTCTTTCAACCAAAGCTAGCATGACCTTTATCTCCATTCTATATTTTCCATTCTGTTTTCAAGAGCTAAAACTTCTTGTTCCTGCCTTCTCTCATGTACCTCTAAACCTACCAACAACCTCAAGTGTTCCACTATATCTACCTCCTACATCCCCTCCAAAGCCGTGGACTTCTTGCTTCTGTTTACATTCTTTCAACCCTCTTTTATGAGATTTTGGGAACGTTCTGAGACTCTTTGCTTCTTAGCTAACAAGACAATTGTCAAACCAATGGAAGCAGCAGAAAGCCACCAGTCTTCCACCACTGAAATCCTGATCCAAAAACTAAGAATGCTCAAATGTGAAGCAAGAGGACCAAACAAGGGGTGTATGCGCCCAAAATGCTCTATAAATCCCTTCCACCAAAAAGTCTCCAAAAGATGGTAACTTTTAGACCTAAAAGTAGGAAAGGCTACTTCTCCATGTGAATTGACAGCTCGCTAGGCTCAAATCCTGCAAATGAAGCTCCACCAAAAGGTCCCAAAGATTTGTCATCCCCACATCACAACCACCCCAATCATTAGACTTATCATTTGAGAACATCACATTAAAGTCTTCTCCAATTAAAAAGGAGTCCTCGAAATTTGGGCTATTGCAGGTCTGATTTCTTCCCAAAGTTGTCACAACTCAAGAATAGAAGGCTTGTACACTTTCATCGCACTAAATTTGAGATTGCCTAATCTCTTTATGACCATTGCCCCAACATGCCTCCCAGTCCAATTCACATCATCATCTAAGAGATCATTCCACCAAATTTTCCAACTGAGCTAATCACACCATCTAAATCCAACAGACCTTCAACTTTGTCTCCTGAAAAAGTACCATAATGACCACACACTCTATCAAATAGTGGCCAAAGCCTCCCTACGTTTCAGGTCCTTAGGCTTCAGGCATTCCAAGTTAGAACCTTCATTAAGTATCTATAATACTCCCACTCAAGAAAGAATCCTAGCAGCACGACATGCCCACCGCACATGCTAATCAAACCATCTTATTTATATATTTTATGAATTTACCAACCAAGAACTTTAAATCATGACCATCATGTCAAAAACATCCTTTTTACACGTGAGTGGGAATGGATTAAACATCCTTATTTTATAATTCAAGTTTACGCACATTGTTGAATGGATTAATCTCCAAATATTTCTCTTTCTATAACCATAACAGGAGTGTCAAGAATTTTTTATGCTTAAAACTTACCAAAGAACCATAATGCATGTGCCATCACGCATCCAACTCCTACCCGTATGTAAAAAGTGTAGCAATTATGACAAACTATTACTAAGGGAAGCCACAATAGTTACCAAACCTCAAGCAAAAGCAACATCTTGTCATTAATAGATACAAATGATACAATTTCTAAATCCTGAACAAATGTAGGATGTCAAGATAAAGAAGAAGTGAATATCATTATGTACTGCAAGTGATCAAAAAAAACATCTTTTCCAAGGAGATAGCAGACCACATACCATATATGATTCCAAATACTTACACCTATCACAAAAACCCTAGTAATTATGCTCTCTTGCAATGAACAAGCAAAAGGTATAAGCCCCTCTCACTTCTTCTAGACCATTGGAGAATAGTTATGCATTTACCAATTAGACAACACTCCTTAAAAAGAGAGGATATATAGGCAAAATCTAATCTCGTCAGCAATTTAAGCTCAAGGAAGCACCTCATTCAGTGCTCACACCACTGAAGGTAGATGTGAGCTCTTTCAAGCTTAAGGTGACATAAAGAAACCTATCTACTTGAGAATGAAACCCACAAGTTTTAAATTTTGATAGTATAGCTGACCTGTAGATGAGTCTCTCAATAAAGTCCTCCTCTTTCATGCGGAAAAGGGATAACCGAGTTTCATCGCCAAGAGCTGACCAGAAATCTACCAGTGTGTCACAGGAAAGCCTTGCTGTGTGCAAGGCACATGTTTCCCTGCCTCCATGTAGTCTACCATAGGTAGCTATCCCATGGCTTATCCATCCCCTGCCTCCGCCGCCACAAGCATCGGGATAGAGCAGCTCACGCTCACGTTCCCTTGCCCGTGCACTATCAAAAACCTGGGAGAAAGAACGGCAAGATCTTAAGCATTTACGTGAGATGGTAACTGTAAGAATCAGTGATCCAGTCATCAAAACAGCCACCAGTTTTCAACTTCTGGGTGACCAGAACTAACATAAGCTTTCAAATAAGAATCCCCTGCTGCTCTCACAAGCAATTAAGAAAGACTGAGAAAAGAGAAACGAAATTAAAACCAAAATGATAACAACAATTTGCAAAATGGATTAATCAACTTACATTCTGCAGTACCCACAATGATCTCCCACGTAAATAGCAATCCTTCAAAGTAAGAATCCCATCTCTTGAAGCTATCAACCCTCCCCATGGATGTACGGAGGGATCCATCGCCTGGCCGGATTCACCTTCCACTGTGTCACCGACGTTGGCCAAAGCAGAAGCGCCCCCACCTTCCTGTTGCAAGGATTTCCTGTACATAACAATTTGCGAAAACCCTTCCAGAAGCAACCCATTGCATCTCGAGCAGTAGAGGTTCTTCCGTGCCTGCTCAAAGAGTGTATGCTTATCTATCCTCAGGATCTCCCGTCGAGCATGAGGCAGCAGCCCATTCCAAAACTGTTCCAATCACAAAAACACATGCATCACCAAATCGGATGATGCTGCTACAACAGGGAGGGGATGTAGAAGTAAAGAGAAGACAGAAAAAAAAGAAAAGAAAAAATAAATAAATCAAAGGAACGCATATCAATAACTCATAGATTCTGACGACGTTTTATCAGAAACAAAAGCTAACAAAGCCATTCCACACTTTAATTCGCAGCGCGAAAGTGAAACAGAACCATAGATAGAGATATACATATCTACAGAAGCATCTCTTTTCCTCTTTCCAGGAGTTGCTGACAAACGAGAAAAACTCTTACTTGCCTTGCAACCTCACATCTCTTCATCCCTTCGCATACGATTACGAAAAACCCTTCTTTTGCATAGTGCAAAACACGCCCGCAGAGATGGACGAAACAGCGGACAAGCGAATCCAAAACCTCAAGAAACAGATCGTAATAGGAGTGCATAAAACACAACAGATACAAATCGACCTCGGAATTCAGAGTTACAAAGAAAAAACAGAGAGCGAGATCGACACCGCCGAGGCCGCGCCTCTCTCTCTCTCTCTCTCTCTCTCTCTCTCTCTCTCTCTCTCTCTCTCTCTCTCTCTCTATATATATATATATATATATATATATATATATATGTGAGTATATATAATGTATGTGTACATCATCTATGTATGGAGTGAAATTTGTTATAGATATAAGTGGAGGTACCTTCTGGAGCTGATCGAAGTCGACATCCTGGCGCTGCTTCGACCACACACCACTAACCGATCCGACGGCGGCGGATGAGCACGAGGAGGAGGGGGCTGCCGCCGCATTTCCAAGGGGACTCTGTGCGAGGCCCGGCATCTCTATCCGTCTGTCTCTCTCTCTCTCTCTCTCTCTCTCTCTCTCTCTCTCTCTCTCCGCTTCAGTGCCACGCAGATCCGCTCCCTCTCGATCTGTTGTCCATCGGGAGAGATCGGAGTCGTGGGAAGGAATCCGATCTAATCCGGCGAGGCAATAGGGATTCGATCGATCGATCGATGGATGGATAATCAACCAAATCGATGGCGGAAGGAGTGGATGTTGGGGAGAGGGGGAGGGGAAGGGGTTCGACGAAGGAGAGGAGATTTGGTTCCGCTTCAGGTATTTAGAGAGAGAGAGAGAGAGAGAGAGAAATGGTATTCGTGTAATATGTCTTGACGATGGTGTCATATATCTGCGATGCGGAAAGGAACGAACCATGCGAATTGCGTCTCGCATGTGGGGTGTGGGGTGTAAAACGTTTAAAAAAAACAAGAGAGAGAGAGCGATAGAGAGAAGAAAGACGAGGAAGTCACGCACCCTCTCCTTTCGCTTTTTAACCGCCGTTGTTGCAATGGCAAGGGGCGTAATTATGGTAGGAAGTTGAGGCCTTCCCCCGGCCTTCTCGCGGGTAAGTTTCAGCGAATCTAACCCGCTTCGGATGCGAATTTTATTAATAAAAAAAAACATCTAGTTCCTATGGATCAATTCAAGTGATCGACAGGATTATCAGGATGAAATCATCATTTATCTAAAATATATAAATTTATTTTTTTTTTTTTAAATTCCTTCAACTTGTAGGAGAAGAATCTGATTCAATAATCACATAAAAAAATAAGTACAAGAAAAATAAGGAGATTGATGACTCAATTCCACCACAAGAGTGTACCTCTAGAAGAAGGGTAAAGCTCCTAGAAAATCTATTAGAAATAACGATATTACAATCTCTCGGAGTCCCTCTATCTTGGATTGCATGAAGAGGCCCTTGTAAGGGTCTCCTTCTCTATTTATAGTTATAAAAAGTATTGTTATAGTCAAGAATTCCTACGAGATTTTCCCCACGATCTTATCATGTTCATTGGTAAGCCTGTTGTCTGGACTCGTCTATTGTCAAAACATTAATTGCATCGGTGATCCCATGATTACTGCTGACATGAGCATTATGGGCGTTGTTACCGTACATTGTTGACTTTGGATGCACCAGGCTTTCAGGAGAGGCTGGGCTTGCCCAGATCCGGACTTGCTAAAATGGAGGTAGGTCGGGTTAGGCTGGGTCCATCTTTTTACTCTAAGTCTGAGCGTCTTGATCCTTCTACAAGCTACGTGCGAAATTTTAAGTCCGAGAGCGCTTGTAGCCCCTCATCATATGCCCTCACTCTCTAGCAGGCGAATGCTGCTAAGAGAGTAGTAAGAATACTTAAAACTTCGTAGTATAGTATGTCCCCAAATGTTGTTCCAGCTGTATAAAAAATGGGGGGAACATTTGTGATAAGGTGGAAAGTTTTAAGGCATTTTCTTGCCGACCTTAGGTGGCGGCAATGTTAAGGAACCTGGGCGCAAGGGCCTAATTTCCCATCAACCTTAAGAGGCGGCTTGGCAGCCTTAAGAGGCGATATGCCAGCCTTAAGAAGCAACAATGTTAAGGGAACATGGGCATAGGGGCTCGATTTCCCATCAGCCTTAAGAGACGGCTTGCCAACCTTAAGAAGTGGTATGTCAACCTTAGGAGGTGGCAATGTTAAGGGAACGTGGGCATAGGGGCCCAATTTCCCATCAGCCTTAATAGGCGGCCATGCCAAAGGAATGTGATGCGCCTTCGTCTGTGTACTTACCAGCCTTAAGAGGTAGCCTCTAGAGAGAGCGAAGGCATATGACACCTGATCCCCGCCAGCCTTAAGAGGTAACTACCCAAGAAATGGTGTGACATAAGTGCCACCTTCTGCAAGTGATGGTCAGTCACTGCGGGAATTGGTTTTATCTTGGGTGTGACAAGACCAACATTAATTGCCGTTATGATAAGGCAAAGATCTCAAGTATCACAACTGTCATTGATGGAACTGCCTTCTCTGCGGTAGTGGATACGCGTGTAGGTGGCATTTAATGCCCATAATGATGGTCAAAGTATTTTTCGCTCTTGACGGTATATTTGGAATCTGTACCAGATATGGCAGAATTGATTTTTTCTAAACGTGTGCCCTGCAAGGGGGAACCGCCAGTGGGGGGGTATATATAGGGGTGGTGGGTCATAGTTAATGTCTCACCTACCCTCAACTATTATAGAGAGCACTGTGTGTGATACTCGTCTTCACCGGCATGCTGTGAGATAATGCCCTTCGTCGGAGCATCTTCATCTCAAGCTTTTTTAGATGAAGCATCATCATGTCCGGACTTGCAGGCAAGGATAAGTTCATTACTTCCTCATCCAGGGTCTCTAATGAGACGAGGGATTTATATAGTTTTTCATTAGACTTTCGTAACCAATCTGCAATTCAGTCTTTTTTTGAAGAGTACGGACTCGGTCGAGTGTTGTTTCATGCTTGTGGGTCCTAAACCCATCTATGTTCAAATGGGTTGAAGGACATGTTTATAATTTGTAGATACACCATAGAGCACGGTCTACAGGTACCCTTAAACCCCTTTTTGTCCTCCTTCCTTTCCTTTTACCGCCTCGCCCCTTCACAAGTCAGCCCTAATTGCTGGCTGGTTTTAAATGCCTTTACCACCATTTGCTTCCACTTGGAGATTAGTCCCTGTCTCTTTTGTTTCGCCTACTTTTTAGGCTAATGCCGCTGAAGGTGAAGAGAGGTAGGCCTCCATTTGGCACTTACACAGTATATTCGGCAGAGCGGACATCGAATAGTGGACCTCCCGATAGTTTGAAGGGGCAAGACCACCATTTCTTTTTTCTTTCAAATATCGACGACCTTGAAGTCCCCTATACCTGGCAAGTCCCACCTAAGAGGGACCGACCACCCCGATCCGAGGAGCTTGACCCATCAGTGCGGGCAGACGTAGACAAAATAATTAAGTTTGGTCCGATTGCTTGGTCGAAACTCGCGCGGAGGGACATCTGGGAGGCTTTGACATGGGTGGCAGATTCGTTGCCCATACCATGTAAGTAGCAGAGAGGCAATAGCTTTTGTATCGCGTATTGCATCTGCCAGCTACTTATTAATCTAGTCTTTTGGTTCTTTTGATTGCAGCTTTCGGGTGGTTCGCTCGGCCGAACACGCCCAGGCATCGAGGTAGTGGCTCAGCTCGCCATAGGTCATGCATGGTGAGGAATGACTAGTGGAGCAAGGGGAGAGGAGGCTGGTGGAGCGAGGCGAGGAGAGTCAGCTCTCTTACTAGAAGGGGTTGAAGTAGGAGGAGGAGGAGGCCCTTAAAGAGGCCACAGAGGAGTCAGAAGTCCCCTTGAAGCGTCCTAAGAGGGGTCGTCGCTTGGTGCTTCCATGGGAGGAGTCGGAGACGTCCTCTTTGCAAAGTGCTGAGCAGGTTGAGGGGAAAGGATGTGCCCTCTACCCTCTTGGAGCCATCTGGGCCACCCAAGGCCATCACCCTGAGCGATTCCCCATTGGAGGCACCTTTAGAGGTGACTCTTACGGGGGGTACTACTAGCCTCCCAGCCTTGTCGACTTCCCCCGATGCGTTCTCCCTACTAGTGCAAGAGGTGGGCACCACCGATAACATCTTCAATTAGCTGCATTATAAGCATAGCTCCACGAGGATGAGACTTGGTGGATCCCCTTAGCCGGGGGGGCTCAAGGATGATTGGCCATACAGTCGGGTCCCTCGTTGGATCCGTGCTAAAGGGGGCTCTCACGGCCCCATACCTGGTCGGGTGGTGTTGATTTGGCTGGGGGCATCAAGTAGTGCCCCCACCTTAGAGCGGCAGGTGCTAAGGCACCTGAATGATGCCCTGTCCTGAACTACCTCCAAGCCGTTGGGCATGAATTTCAACCATGTCTTTTTCTACTGCATGTGCTCAGTAAGCTTTTGGTCTTTCCTTCATCAATTGTTCTCCCCCTTTTCCTCTTTTTGTTTTTTTTTTTCTTTTTTTTAACCCGACACGTGTATGGATTGCAAGCAAAAACGCTTGGGACCACTTTGGTTCCACATGGTAACGATCCTTTGAACCTCCATGCATCGGCCAGCAACGTTGATGCAGCGAACATGACCGCCAAAAGGGCCATGACAGCCAAGGCGGAGCAAAGAAGTTTGCTCCACCAGGTAGCGGAGGCCGTTGCCACCTGGGAGAAGGCAGAGAGACGGTGAAGGAGGTCGTGCGCTATTTGGGTTTGCGAAACGCGTATTTGATTGAGAAAACGTCACAGTATAGAGCGAATCACGATTCCAACAAAAACAAAGTAACAAGACGGTGAGTCCCGATCGATCTCAGGGAGGCGTATGGAAATGAAGAATTTTGATTTTACGTTCTTTTCTTGCTTAAAATCGGACTTCGGTTTCTATGGTGCGAGTTAGAGATGCGCCAGTCGCATTATTAATGCAGAAAACATGTGCCTACATCAAATATATCACAAATGTGAATGTGTGTGTTTGAGTACACATGACCTCTACTACACGATGGCAACTAGTAAAAAATAAATCGATCGCTAATTCATTCACATCCTCTGGAACCGACATTTTATTGCAATATAGATAAACAAATCAAATATCAGGCAACTGGTGATTTCATTTTCTCAAAAATATTGTCATTGCAATCAAGTTTAGAGGAAAGCTTGTACATGAAATTGAAAATACTAAGGACTATGCTAACAAAATAGAAATGCACGCATGGAACCCATGAAAAGTTTATACATACACTCTGGATGGCAGGAATACTATGCTACTAAGCAGAAAATTAATGCACAAATTAAAACTATGAAGAACTTTAAACTAGCTAAAGAAATCAGAACATTGGAGATGGTCTCCAATGGCTGTGTGGTCTAAGGTGGTGGGAGGGGAAAGAGGGACAACCAAGGTGGTTGGCCAGCCTCTTGAGAAGGTGTTGGAGGTGCTCTATCTCTTGGACATGAAGATGATGACGATGGTTGATGGTGGAGCTCGTGGATGAATGGAGGAATGGAGTCCAAGACCTTGATTTTTTAGGTGCATGTCCGTCCAAGAGGGTCTTTAAATAGACTCTTGGACGGCTTTCAAGTGGTCTCTCTAGAGAACTATAGAAGACTCTAGAGATACCCTTAGGTGGTTGTCCACTTAGTAAGAGTAGGTCTTCTTAGATCCATAATTTGTGGATCTAAGAATGGATTAAATGATTTGCTACTTTTGGGTTCAAGAGGTGGCACCACTTAGTGAAGTTTCTAGAGGGCTCTGGAGTGGGCGGACAAGGTGTGTGCATGTGCGTGTGTATGCGTGAATAGGTGGTGGCTAGGTGGTTTAGGTTGAGTCCTATAGGTCTAGGTAATTGGGTTTGGGTAGGTTTATAAAAATAGATTCCTAAGACCTAATACTAATGTGATAAGTGCAATTAAACTTACCTTAAGTTTAATTGAGTGGATGTGTGTGTAATTGAGAGAGAAAGTACCCAATTAGGTCGAACTTGAGTCAATTGGACTCTCACTGAGTCTAATTGAACTTGTGCTGGTTGAGATTTGAGCTCAATTGGACTTTATGAGTCCAATTGACTAGGTGAAGTGTAGATGATTTAGATCCAAGTCAATTGGGTTTAGTGAGAACCTAATTAGGTTCTTAGGAGGGTCTTAGGGTAGTGTGCTAGGCTTAGGGTACCTTAATTTAGGTTCCCTAGGTTGTAGGATTGGGTTTAGGGGCTTAAGAAATCAAGATCTAGGCTTGATTTCAAAAACAACATCTTGAGAGGGATTCCAGACGTCTAATTTAGTGATCAGACGACTTATACTTCAAAATTAGAAATCTAAGTCCTTAGCCTGAACGTCCAATGTTGAGTTAGGGTGAATTTGAGGTTCTGTCTTAGAATTCTGCAGAAATTGGATGTCTGACAATTTGTCTGGATGTCCAATATTCTAGCAGAATGGGTTCTAGGTCTGCGGGTGGTGTCTAAGGGTTCTGGATGTCCAACAACCTACCTGGACATCCAGATATGGGCTAGAAGATGAGTTTTAAGGTATTCTAGGCTAAGGTAGCCTAATCTAAGGGTGGCTATGATTTGGGAAGGTATCTAAGGTTATCCTAAGTCTAGGAAAGGACTTATGTTCTTCATAATTTAATTCCTACATTAAAATTCTACTAGTAAGGCAGTATACCTCTTCCCTACATTATGTCTTCATCTTTATTTCAGGGCTTCTACTCCAGCTCTGCTGCAGCTCTGGCTTCTTCTCTTCTTCAGATCTAGCTTCAGGCCATCTCCTGAGCCTTTTATTGCCTACAATCCAAGTAGTACACTAATTAGTATTATTTCATGATTATTTAAGTAAAGCAAAAAAGATGCAATGTATGCTATTTATGCATGAATTACATTACAATTATGCCAAGTTCTAACTTAATTCAGGTCATTTAAGTCCGATTGCTGCACAATCATGCGCAAACTCCGCTCACAGCAGCAGGAGGCCAGCGATGTGCCTCGGCTGGAGGATAAGCTGAAGAAGGCCCATCTTAGTCTGAGGGCTCTACACGTTGGCGGGGAACTGGAAGAGTCTCATCAGAGCACACAAGACTGAAGTCGTGGCTCTGAAGGTTTATCCAAGCACCTTACATTCGCTTACACCTGCGTCCTTTCTTTGAAGGAGGAGTTGCAAGTGCTCAGGGATGAACACTCCTCGTCTGTGGAGGGGTACGAGAGGGCTCTTGAGGAAGAGTGTCTCTACCTAAGCATCATGATTGATAGGCTTGCTTCTATGAGAGCAAGTCTCGAAATGGTGGAGGCAACTGCAGGGGATTTGAGGGCCGACCTCGGCAAGGCCCAATAGCTCGCTGAGGGAGGGGCCAATAGGTGGTGGAGTTGGAGGATGCTGCATAGCTAGAGCTGGATGCAGAGGTGGTGATGGCATTTTTTGCCAATGGTCCGTCCATGGAGGCATGCCAAGAGGATCTCTCGAAGGAGATCGGGAAACATATCTTGGTTGTCATGTAGTCCCTCCTCGCGAGGAAGCATACTCCCATGGAGGAGTTATCTAACTGGTCTATGGACCAGTTTTTATCGGAGTACGACTGTCATAAGGTTGCCAGTCTTATTTTCGACAAAGAACCCGTGGAGACACTCGCAGACCAGTTGGCTCCTAAAGAGGAGACAAACCAGCCAGGTATGTCAGGGGCCGCCGAGCCACCTTTAGGGGTAATCAGCCTGCTCCACTTCTCACCAGTGGCCAAGGAAATATTTTGGGGCTTGGGAGGGGAGTTCGTGAGCCTATTGTTGGTGTTGTTGTTTCTTCTCTCTCTCTCTCTCTTTTTGGAATGCAACAGGCAACACTCTTTTAGAATGAAAAAGAAAATTTCTATCTTTATTATTTGTCTATATACATACATGGTACAAACGTAAATTGCTTGCATACCAAGTGTGGGGGATAGTTTTGCAGCCTAGCATCTGTAACTCGTAAAAGTCCCCTGGACTGTCTTTGCGAACCTTGTAAGGCCCTTCCCAATGGCCGTATAGTTTTTCGCCTGACTTGTTTAGCATGGAGACTTTACACTTACGCAGGACTACGTCTCCTTGGGAGAATGTCTGCTTGCAGATTCACCTGTTATAGGCAATAGCAATTGCTTCTTTATGCTTAAGCGATGCTTCTGAAGCCTTATCCCTTAGCTCGTATATGAGGTCTAAGGATAAGCGAACTTGATCATCGTTAGTGGCGAGGTCATAGAGTTGTGTTTTGTGGGTGGGGAGGACTATTTCGATAAGCAACTGGGCTTCAATTCCCATACCAAGCTAAATGGTGTGTGGCTCGTGGAGGTCCTCTGGCAAGTCCTACAGCCCCACAGTACATCCAGCAGGTCATCCGCCCATCTCCCTTTGGCTGAATCTAGCCGACATTTTAGTGCTGAGATAATGGTGTGATTGGTTACCTCCACCTGTCTATTTGCCTGGGGATGTCCCACGGACGTGAAGTGTAGGCAGATACCCCAGTTGTTGCAAAATTCCTCGAATTTTTTGCAGGTGAACTAGGTACCATTGTCTATGACAATGCATTGGGGTCTCCCATAACGAGCTATAATGCCCTTGCGGACGAAGGAGATAAATCTATCAGTTGTTGGGCTAGACATAGCTTCAGTTTCGACCCATTTGGAGAAGTAATCAACTGCCACCAATATCAATCGCTTTTGAACCGGGGCTAGCAGGAAAGGGCCAATGAAGCCCATGCCCCACCTTGTAAAGGGGATGGGTGACATCATACGCACTAACTTTCCAGGCAACAAGTGGTGCAGGGTAGCGAACCTCTAGAACTTGTTACATTTGCACAAGAAATCCTTGCAGTGTTGCTTCATTTGGGGACAGAAGTAGCCTGCCTAGAATAGCCAGGCCAGAAGTGCTTTGTACCCTTCGTGATTCTCGCACACACCTCTGTTGTCTTCTTGAAGGGCCTACTCTGCTTCCTCTTTTGCCAAGCAATGCAACATGGGGGTGGAATACCCCCGTTTGTACGGTTGCCCCTCTATCAAGGTGTACGTTGAGGCTTTTAAGCGGAAGGCCTTGGACTGTGATTCTCCTGGGGGTAGCTCACCAGAGTTTAGGTAAGTGATGATAGGCATCATCCAAGAGATGGACTACTCTATCATGAGCATCTTGGGAGCGAGTACAGTTGGCTCTTTCAGGGTCTAGAGGCAGATATCTTCCTCTTGCCCTAGTGGGATGGCAGCAACGAGTCTAACCAATGCGTCCGCTAAGGGGTTATCGGCTTTGAGAACCTGCCTGATCAAGATGGTCTTAAAATCCGCCAACTCTTCCCTAACCCCATGGGCATACAAAATCATGTTTGGATCTTGAGCTTGGTATTCACCATTTATATGGTTGGCAACCAGTTGGGAGCCTGTGTAGATTTCCAACGAGGTGATGCCTCTGGATTTGGCTACCCGGATGCCGGCCAGCATGGCCTCGTACTCTGCCTGGTTATTGGATGTAGGGAAATCCAATTTGATAGCGTACTTATAAGTAGTGTCTCCTAGGGCAATTAAGGCTATCCTGAACCCAGACTCAGCTGTCATAGATGAGCAGTCAACATATAGCTGCCAGGGGAGTGTGAGGGAGGCATCTGGGTCCACGAAATCCGCCAGGACTTGTTCTTTGATGGCTCTTCTCAGTTGGTACCTGACGTCGAACTCTACCAATTCCATAACCCATTTGATCTGTCATGCTGATCTCGTGGGCTTGTGCAGCATTCGCTGCAGTGAGTAGTCTGACAGGACCATTATAGTATGGGCTTGGAAGTATGGACGTAGCTACCTAGCTGCAATGACCAAAGCTAGCCCTAGTTTCTCGACAACCGTATTTCTGTACCTTGATAGGTTTTGCTAATAAAGTATACGAGCCATTATGCTCCTTCCCGATCGCTGACTAGGACGGCATTGACGGCAGACACGAAGGCTATCAGGTATAAGGAAAGGACATCCCCAGGCTTAGGGGCTATTAGGACAGGGGGACTTTGGAGTGTGACTTTGACTTCCTCTAAAGCTTTTTGGCAGTGAGGCATCTAGTGAGCGGTAGTATAGCCTTTGCCCTTTTTTATGAACTCAAAGAAGGGGAAGCATTTATTGAAAGATCGAGACAAGAAACAACCTAACGAGGCGATCTTGCCGACAATCGACTGCATCCCTTTGAAGGTGCTTGGCAGTTGCAGGTCCATGATTGTTCTCAACGTTTTTGTGCGGGTTTAAAGTATATCACGTTGTAGTATAACCGACAAAACGTTTAAACAAATATAAGGAATTTTATTACTCGAAAAACTAAAGTATCCGAGGTCGAACACAGGGAGCAAGCTCAGTACTTTTTAAAACCAAAGAATACAACCGTCAAAAAGGATTTATGAAATAAAAATAGAATTGGACGTCTGATTTCTGTATCAGACGTCTTAAATGTAATCTCCTTTCTCTCTTCTTCTTCGTTGCTCCTCTCTTTCTGCTTTTGCTTCTTGTCTTGTGCAGGCTTCTTCCTGCCTTTGTTTCTTTTCTCTTATTTCTTCTTCTTCCTTGCCTTTCTTCTTCTTCACTTGGCCTCTCTCCGTTCTTCTTTCTCTTCTGCCTTGTCTTCCTTCTTCTTCACTTGTCCTCTCTCCGTTCTTCTCTCTCTTCTGCCTTGTCTTCCTTCTTCTTCTCTGCGAAAACTTCTCTTTTCACTGCTACACAGCCTCTTCTTTCTTCTCTTCCTGTTCTGCAGCTGCTTCCTTTGCTTCTTCTTTCCTGCACACACCACAGCCGCGAAGCAAAACCTACCCCCGTCCCTCTACCCAAGCGTCTCTCTCTCTCACAAGCAATTCGCTCAAGGATGCTCTCCCAGAGCCACACGGGTAGTCGGGTCGGATTTGCACCCGGGACCAGGCGCACCGGCAAGTGGTGATGCTCGAGGAGTGCGTAGGTTTAGGTCGGGTCGGATCCCGCCAGATCCGCGAGGTCAAGCCACGGACGAGGCGGGTGTGGGGGCAGGTGAGGGACCTCACCCCTGTGCTTACGGAGGCAATGGGATTAAAACACAAAAACAATTTATATGATACATGTGTTTTGCAATCCCACGATGTGGGACTATCTGGTCGGTCCTGCTTTCGCGCCCGCAGAGCTTTCGTCGCGCGATTGCTCCAGCTGCTGGCCTCTCTGTGCGACTTTCTAGCCTCACTCACTTCGCGACACTCACGCGAGTTTGCTGCACCTGTAGCCTGGGAGTCCTAGTCCTGAAGCTGCTGCAAGCTCCTTGCTGCTTCAGCTGATAATGGCGGCCGGAGCTTAAACCTGTCACACACAACAACGGCCTATTGGCCCAATTAGATTGGCTAGAAACCTTCGTCGTGGCACGGCGAAGGCGGTGCTGCAGGCTGTAGGTCGGCCTAGGCGTGCGTGCCTAGGTCAACCTGTAGCCGGAGATGTTGGGTTGTTCGGGGGGTGATTGTGGAGGTCTGGAGTGGCAGTGGTGGGGTGAAGTGAGTTCCTGGTGGTGAGGCGGAGCTCATGAGGGGGTTGGCGAGCCATGTGGAGGGGCGGAGTGGTGTGGGCAGCTCGCCGGAGGGCGGTCGGAGGCGAGGACGATGGAGATGGTTAGGCACTGTCGAGGGGTAATCAGATAAAATAGCAGGGGGAAAAGAGAGAGGAGAGGAGGGAGAAGGTATCTGGAGTGGTCTGGAAGGAAGGGAGGCGGCGGAGAGGACGGCGCGTAACTGCCATCGTCGGGGAAGAAGGACCTTGAGGAAGGAAGCGGCGACGAAGATGAGGTCAGGGGCACGCGCACGTGGTACAGCGCGACGCGAGAGGAAGTGGCGAAGTTGACTCTGCTACTGGTATGGCAGCAGAGCGACAAGAAGGAGGGGAGGAGGTCGCCGGAGCTTGCGGTTCGTTTGGCCGGAGATGGGAGAGAGGGAATTTGGAGGGGATCTCCGTCAAAATCAAGCTTAGGTTTTGGGGCAGGAGGTGTAGTCTCTTTTATAGACGCTGGGCCGGGTGTGCAGAGCGTGGAGGGCACGCCAGCGTCTGAGGTTGGTCGCCGGAGATGGAAAGAAGTTAAGATACCCAAATCTCTCGTGTGTTTGCACGAGAGATTGGGTTCACACCAGCGGTTGTAATCGGCCTTAAATGGAAGGGAATTCCTCAGAGAATCTCTCTTCCATTTCTGGGAGAGAATCTCTGAGGAATCAGAGATGAATCCCTCTCTAAAATTTGCCGGAGCTCGGTTCTGCCCTAACAATGGCAGCAGGACCGGATTGCAAAGGGGGCGAAGAACTTAGGGGGCTCTCTGCAAAAATATTCAAAAGATAGGGACCAAATTGTGATATGGGTGTACTGAATTGCAAAGTAGGTCAAGATGACCTCCCCTTAGGTTCAAATTTTGGTACAAACCTTATTTTGACCTAAGGAATCCAATGGTGAAGTTGGATTTTAGGTTTGACCACGTTTGACAGGACGTTTTGCGTAAAAACCCAGATTAGGTTAATTGAAGAGCTGGGACCCTATTTTAGGTCAAACTGGGTTCCAAAGGCCAACTTAGGTGTTCTCAACCCTAGAGGATGTTTTTCCATGATTCTTAGAGGGTTTACTTGATTTTTATCCTGACCGAAACCTTGTTAATTTAAGCGGGCCTATTTTAGGGTTACCAAATGTCATTTAATTCTTAGATTGCACATAAATCCATTTCTAATTGACTCAACCCACTTTTTATCTTATTTAGATCATTTAACCTATGTTTTGCCTCTGAGAAATCCCGTTTATGTACTGCAATGGTAAAATTACAGTTTTAACCTTTATTTCATGTTTTCTTCTCAGAGCACTTGTTCCTTCAGTTAAGCCTTCTTCTAGGTTATGTAGGAGCTTTTATCTTCTTTATTGGGTCAAAATGAGCTAGTTATGGCTCATGATGAGGCTCTCATAAATGATCGTTCAAATCTTGTTGGGGTTGGCTTCGATCCCTCGATTGGAGACCAAGAACCCCAAAAATTTACCGACTGATACCCAAAAGGTACACTTTTTGGGGTTTAAGAGGAGACAGGTGTCCTTTAGAATCAAGAACACCTCGGCCAAATATTGTAAGTGTTGATGGAAACTAGATCCTTTACAAGCATATCGTCTATGTACACTTCAAATTATTTTCCTATTATTTTTGAAAAAATCATATTTTCAAGGCGCTGGTAAGTTGTTCTAGCATTTTTCAAGCCGAAGGACATACTTTATATTGGAACAGACCCCTATCGATGATGAAGGGGGTGTGGGGTTTGTTTGCTAGAGCAAGGCTGATCCAGTGGTACCCGTTGTAGGTGCCCAGGAAGGACATGTGAGATTGTCCGCTACAGGAGTTCACCAGAGTGTCCATGCTTGGTAGGGGGAACTCATCCTTTGGGTAGGCTTTATTGAGGTTGGTGAAATCTACGCACATGCATCATTTTCCGTTGGCTTTTTTGACCATCATGATGTTCGAGAGCTATACGGAGTATAGGGATTCTTTGATGAATTCGACTTCAAGGAGCTTTTGAACTTCAGCCTCAGCCGCTTGCCATTGTTCAACTGACTTATACTGGTTCGCTTATTCGACCGTGTGGGTGCCCACCTAGATATTCAAGTGGTGCTGAATAAAGGGCAAGTCGACTCCCGGTAAGTCGTTTGCAGACCAAGCAAAAACATCTACGTTGGCCCTGAGCAGGAGGAGTTGGATGACTAAGGCTGTTTCGAGACGGATGATACCTCTGAATAAAAAATCCACACACCTGAGAATTACTTAGGCAGCCAGGAAGGGAGAGCCCTGTAAAGACCCCTACATGGTAGAGAGTCCCTACGGGTTACAGGGTTTCCCCCACCTGACCTTCCTTATCACTGCGGTTCCAAGTAGACTGGAATGTGTGAATTAAGACCTTAACTCTACCAATTTTTGTCTTAATTAGTACCTTGATTTTCACTTTATTAAAAGTTGATTCAATTTGTGACCTAATTTGGAGGTTGATTAGCCTATAAGGTGGACCAACTTCACCTGACCTGCCCTAAAGATGGAGGATGAAATTTGGGTCAAGACCCAAAATCACCCTGAATTGACTCTTAGGTTATTAAGTCACAAATTTTAGGGTTCAAGTGAATTTAGAGCATGATTTTAGGATTTACTTAAATAGATCTTTTCAAACAAGGGCTTGGGTAGCACACCAATGTGGGAAGATTAGTTTCCTTGAATGCATGCAAGTGTATACTAACACTTCAAAACCCTAAAGTGGAAACCCTAATTGGCTCTACTTCCAAGTCTAATTTAATCTCAAATATGGCACCTTGGACTCAAACAAGAATGTGAGTAGTCCAAGATATCGAGAATTTAAGCATAAATCCCTAATAGGTACAGGAAATCAGGATAGGGATCTCTAAACAAATCGTCTCAATCTTCAATCAGATATTAAGCAAGTTCGCAAATCAAGAATTTTTTGCCTTTGAATGATAATTACTATAAAAATTAGGCAAGTGGATCCTAATTCATTTGTTTTCTTTTTCTCTTCCCAAGATTAAGAGGTTGATTAGGGAAGAAAAGAAATTTTACCTACCCCTGGAGTGGTTGATTGCGCGGAAGATCTTCTCGTGATGTACCTCGCAAAATCACAGGCAAAGCAGATAGGGCAAGTTAGTGCTCAAATCAGTCAAGAAAGATATGATTAGTAGTGAATTGCGCATTCTCTCCGGCAACGGCGCCAAAATGTTCGCACGTGAAATCGTCGATGTTAAGATATGTATGCATCGTAGTATAGTCAATGAAAACGTGATAAACACTTAAATTTATAAAGCTCGAAAATAATGTGAGTCCAAGATCATTCGTAGGGAGCAAATATGGAATTCACGCACTAATCGTATTCTAAAATAATGAGTACAAGATAAATATTTGCAATGAATAATCTACTCAAGAATATATTCAATAATATCTCAAGAAATCACTATGATAAAAATAAAGAGAGAATCAAAACAATGGTGATTTAAATCACCACTTAATTCTCTAAGTAAGCATATATCCCTAGCATATTAATTAATCAAATATCTCAACGGTGATCTTGAACTACTAATCTCAAATTCCACGTCAGATCAGATACCAAGTATCAGCTCAAATAATGCCACAATACCACATCAAAGGCCAAGTCAGACGTCAGCCACAACCATCAGATGCCTTAAACTACCAAGGCACAAAGAACAAGCATAGAGCCAACGCCTTAACCCAAGCAAAGAATGGTTAAGTGTTGAGTGAGGAGAGGAGAGGCATAGATCCCAAGGTCAACAGTGCAAAACCCATCCCTCTCCTCATAATTTCTCCACCTCTTTATTCCAGAACCAAGCATTAATCGGGTCGGGTATATGGGTTGTGAGTCCAAGCTCACCGGGTGTCAGGGTGAGCGAGGAGTGGAGAGGTGAGCAGGGACCTCACCCCCGAGTGTCTGAGGTGAATAGCTACTAGCAGATTTTCCTTTTATGCGTTGTCAGGATTTTGTCCGATACGATGTGGGACTAAAGAAAGGTGTCTTCTTCTCGCGCAACCGTGAGGATGAGCTCATTCAATTGAGCTCCTTGTGTGGTCCTTCTTTGAATTGGTTCTGCAGCTAGATACGTGGATGTAATCCGCAGTGCCTGGAAGTGATAATGAGGTCAGAGGTGGACAGTTGGCAGCACTTATTGACGAAGAAGATGACCAGCGGCGACGATACCTGAAATGCAAATATGGACTTATCGCCCCAATTAAAGCACTCAGAAGGATCGTCGAAGCCCGACGAACATGATGGTGGTGGTATTAAGGCGTGATATGGTTGGAGGAGGTTTGTCGTCGTCGGTGATGATGGTGCGACAGTGGGTTGATCGATGGGGTGTTTTAGTGGAATTAAGTAAGGGCTTTTGTGTGGAAAGGTGAAGCGGAGCTTTTGGTGGCGGTATGGGGTGATTTGGTTGCGTGTGTTGGCCGGGCGTGCTTACTGGAGCTTCGCCGACCATGGAGAAGATAAGAGGGGAGAGCGGTGAGCGTTGGTCGAAATAGGGAGATAAGGGGTTAGGGAGACACTAGATATAGTGAGGAAGAGATTCAACCTATTTATGGATGAAGAGAGGGACGATTGGGTCATCTTTGATTGGTCGGTTGCGGAGAGGGTGAATTCCTTTGGTGAGGGAAATGATGAGGAAGACGAGGTTTAGGGAGCTCCTACTGGTATTTCGAGGAGTGGATGAAGTTGGGGAGGCGAGTCCCTCTGCCTATGGTATGTAGCAGAGGGCAAGGAAGCTGGAGAAGAAGGTTCGTTGCAGCTGCGATGGAGGTGGCCGGAGAGAGAAGAAATTGAAGAGATGAGGCCAAAACTGAGCTAAGAAGATCAGCGAGGAATCCAGGGTTTAAATAGAGCTTCAGAACAAGCTCTAAACGTAGGAGCCCGGATTGAACCTCTTTTTTAGGAATCAAGAAAACCCATAGATTTTGTGCATTTACACGATCTCCATGCTACGAATCCGGGTCCAAGATCTTGATGGAATTGATCCTCATCGTCTGAACACCAATCCCACCAAATTTGGTGGGATTTGGTGGCGATTTGATCGAGTTTTAACTCAATCAAAGGTTGGTGCTGAGGCTGGTTGTCCTCTAATGGTGGCAGGGACCAATCTATGAAGAATATAGGAAACCTATGGGCCTATTTGCAAGGGATTTCAAAAACTGAGGATCTGAGTGAGAGTAGAGATTTTAGGAACTGAAATGCAAACTACGTCAAGATGAACTCTAATTGGACCCAAATTTTATCACAAACCTAAATAGGATCCAAGGAATCTAATGGTGAAGTTGGATGAGTTTTGACCACGTTTGACTGGTCAATTTGCACAGAAGCCCAAATTAGGGCAAAATCCCATCTACGACTCTGTTTAAGGTCAAAATGGGTTCAAATAGTCAAACCAAGAATACCAAGCCTCTTAGAATATTTTTCTATGATATTTATGGGCTTTAGATGAATTTTATCTTGATCAGAACCTCTTTAATTTAAGCAGGTCTGAAATTACGATTTTCTATTCTGAATCAGTTCTCGAAATGCTTGAAACCCCGTCTCTACATGTGTGAACCCACTCATTGAACTTTAAAGCTCATTTGACCTTCAATTAACCCTTAGGAAACCCCATGGTTACTCTATATTTATGATGTGATGTTAAAACTGCAAAATTAATCGTGATTTAATGTTTTCTTCTCAAAATGGATTTGTATGGAATTATGGTCTTCAGGTGATTATGTAAGAGCATTTGTCTCTTGATTCTGACTGATTAGAGCTAGTTATGGCTAATCATGGTGTTATCATCACTTATATTTAGGGTCTATAGGTTTTTGTACTTCATTTTTGTTGGGTATTCGCATTGCGAATTCCCGTATCTTTGTAAGACAAAATTCTCTTCATGAAGAAGAGGGATTTAAGGTACACCACCCTCAATCTAAAATAGTGTGCTTGTATTGAGGTTTTGGCACCCTTGTTTTAAGTGGTATGTATATTGGATTTGATCAATTAGGTCGATCGGGAAATCCTAAGTTGGGGTGACTTAGGTGGTGGTTGTTACCCTTGGGGTTTCCACCTAAAAATACTTGTCTTATTGTGGTGAATGTTTGTTTGATTGTTTCATTTGAATTAATTTTTTTTTTATACCGCAATATTCACCCTCTTCTAGTGCAAACTTCCATTTTTATGTGTAGGAAATATTACGTGTCAAGTGGATAAGGTAGAGGCTTCTAGAAGATAGGATTAGGACTAGGATTGAGCTAGTAACACTGGTGTGTAAGCTACGTTTTTAGAACTAGGTTTAGGATTAATCTTAGGGTTAAGGAAAAGGTTTTGGGAGCTAAGTGGAGCTAGTTTAGGGTTGGAATTACGTACTAAGATTAGGGTTTGGGTGAGGCCTAAAATAGGCTGGTTTGGTTAGGGTTAGGGCTTTAGGTTTAGAGGCCAAAATTGATTCTCTTGCTTTTGCTTGTAACTCTGGAGCTCGATTTTCCTACTTCTTCTCCTCTTGAGCTTGCGTACCTGATTTCTACATATAGCAAAGTACAAAATTAGGTTCATAAGGACCATTTTACCCCTAGCATCCAATTATGCAATTATGTGCAATATGACCTAAGTGTACTGCAACTAATACCCAAAACTAACAAAACTAAGCATGTTACTAGGTAAATTTGCTTACTCATCAAGTAGCTCCCCCTACTTGTTGCACTGTCCCAAAGTCTACTGCTGTACGAGTATTCTACATCCTACTTTAGGCCCCATACTTGGTCGGATGGTCCCTCTTGATATGCCCTGGCTACCTACCCTTGTAACAAGTGCTCTACCTCTGACTAGAATTGACTGACATTGTCTGTCTTGCAATCTTCTAAGTTTGTGATCGTGTATCCAGATGGAATTGAGTAGGTCTTGAGGCCATGGACTGTGTCTACTATTGAGAAACTTGAGATGCAGGGGATGGTGCTCTAAATGGATTGTACCTTTGATCTTGCCTCTTATGAAGCCTATTTTGGTATTCAGATCTTTGTCTCAATCCACCATCGAAGTTCTTGCGAGTCTCAGTGTCACCCTATTCATACTTCAGTACTGTGTCAACCACTTGGGTGAAAGTGTTCAATGGAAGTGGATTCTCATACTTCCGTATCATTTTTTTGAAACTGAAAGGAAAGCAATCGAATCACCGATAGCAATCTCGGAGAGCATTTATTTGCTATAATCAAAATAAAAGTTACAGGAATGATCCCCACATATGTATGAGAGACCAACAATTACTTACAGTATGTTCCACACAAATAGGCCTCTCCTGAAATAAATGCTCATTTTTTGCTCCTCACACAAACCATAGCAAAACCACTATAGACACATGTGGCTTATTACGTAATAAAAAAAATCCCATAAGTCTTCCCAGGTGGGGATTGATTCCCTACAAACAGCCCTTCAGGGGAACCTTCAAATTCAGTAATTTCCTTCCGATCGCATCGGTTTCAGCCGATCTAGGTAATATTATAAGCTTCTCATATGCTACTGCCGAAGTAAAAATCCCCTTCCAATTATATGTATCTTGTTCCTCTGATATGGGCCTAAAGGCCCTCAACTGTTGTAATAGTATTTCCTTGTCCTCCCACGTTCTTGTGCCAGATTTGCAAACTTTGGAGCAACTAAAATGGCATTAGCCAGCTTCTTCATCCGAATAATCATTCTCCACGGCTTGCTTATCAGCAGCAGCAGAAAAAGCCATTGGGTGTTTGTCTTTTAGCACCCAACAGGAGACCACTTCTTATGCCAAAAACGGAAGCATTTCCCATCTCCACCACCGATATTAACAGGTTCCAATTCTTAGCAAGAGTACGCACCATATTAAAAATCTTTCCCATATTGGGCAACCTCGATCATTTTCTCTTTCATGCTTATTTGGGATTCAGGTTTATTGAAAATCTTTCCCATATTGTCAGGTTGCATTTTTAAATCAGGTGGTGGATCAAAATGTAGAATCAAATTCAGGTCCAGATTGAATTGATCAGATCAGGTCAGATTTTCCCCAAAAGGTCAACTCTAATGGAAGCCTCTAGGTCAAACCTAGGGACCTTTCTTGTGTATGTTCACTATAGAATAGATGAGGGATTGGGTGCGAATTGGACTCAATCAAGGCACCCAAAAATTTTTGGATGACTAAGGCTGTTTCGAGGTGAATGATACCTCTGAATCAGAAATCCATGCAGTCGAGAATTACTTGGGCAGCCATGAAGGGAGAGTCCCACAAAGATCCCTAAATGGTAGAGCATCTCCATGGGTTACAAGGTTTCCCCCACCTGACCTTGTCATCGCTGATCTAAGTAGACCGAAATGTATGAATTGAGACCTTGAGTCTACCAATTTTAGCCCTAATTTGTGTCTTGAATTTCACTTGATTTAGAAGTTGATTCAATTTGTGACCCAATTTGGAGGTTGGTTGATCCACAAAGTGGACCAACTTCACCTGAACTACCCTAAAGATTTGAGGATGAAATTTAGATTAAGACCTAAAATCATACTGAATTGACTCTTAGGTTATTAGGTCCAAAATTTTAGGGTTCAAGTGAATTTAGAGCCTGATTTTTAGGATTTTCTTAAATAGATCTTTTCAACGAAGGGCTTGGGTAGCACATAAATGCAGGAAGATCAATTTAATGTAGGCAAATGTGTATTAATACTTCAAAACTCTAATGTGGAAATCCTAATTGGCTCTATTCTCAATACCAATTTCATCTCAAATCTTGCACCTTGGACTCAAACAAGAAAGTGAGTAGTCCAAGATGTTTAGAAATTTAAGTGTAAATCCTTAATAGGTACAGGAAATCAAGATGGAGATCTCTAATCAAATTGTCTCACTGCAATCAGATATCAAATCAATTTTTCGCTAACCAGGAGTCTTTTTGCCTTTAAATGATAGTTACTATAAAAATAAGGCAAGTGAATCCTAATTCATTTGTTTCATTTTTCTCTTTCCGAAGATTAAGAGGTGATTAGGGAAGAAGGGAAATTTTACCTACCCTTGGAGTGGTTGATTGCGTGGAAGATTTTCTCGTGATGTACCTCGTAAAAACATAGCAAAACAGATAGGGCAAGTTAGTAATAAGCTTAATCAAGAAAGATAAGACTATTGGTGAATTGTGCATTGCTCCTCAGTAACGACGCCAAAATGTTGAATGCGTTTTCGTCGAATGTTAAGAAATGTGAGTTGTAGTGCAATCAACCAAAATGTTATAGCATTTAAAATTTGTAGAGTGCTCGAAAATAAGGAATTTGAATCCAAGGTCGTTTGTAGGAAGCAAATATAGAATTTATACACTAATCTCAGTTTAAATCAATGAGCACAATGATATGAGAATCAATAAACAGAATAGATGGAACCATAACCCAAATTGAATCTCAAGAAATAATGGGATAAAAAGGATAGAAGAGATCAAAACAATGGTGATTTAAATCACCAATTTTTCCTTCAATCAAACATATATCCCAAAGCATTCATAATCAAATCAATTTTGCTACAATGGTCTTGAATCACTTAATTCTCAAATAGCCATGTTAGAATATATACCAAATAACTCCACAGTACTAAAACAGACGTCGGCCACAAGGATCAAACGCCTTAAGTCTCAAGCCGCAATAGGCACAAAGGTGCTAAGCACAGAGTAGAAGCCTCTTGGAGATGTCAAGTGTTGAGCATCTTGGCATGAATATTGAGGCATAAAACCTACCCTTACCCTCCTCAGAAATTCCTCATTCTTTTATCAAAATCGGATAATCGGGCTAGGAACAGTAACGGGTAAACGAATTAACCCAGACCCATGTACGAGTGAATTGCGAGTGAGGGAGCGTGCAAAGGGCGTGCATGGGCATGTATGGGACCTCACCCTATGCTCTCGGAGGCAACCAGCTGTATGCACTCTTGCGTATTATACGCTATAGCAGCTTTGTGAATGCCCGATGTGGGACTAAACCCGGGGCTTCTTCCTTGCGAGCAGTTGCAGCAGATGGTTCGTCAAATTGAGGCTATCGCTGCTCATGGTTTCTTTGTTTAAAGGCCTGGGAAGCTTCAGCACCTGGAACCGCTCCGGTTGTGCACTATAGCTGGGTGATTGAAGGTCAGATGATGGCGATCAATGTCGAAGAAGACACCTGCAGTGGAGAAGCTTTGGCATACACCTAAAAAGGAGAATACGACCTTACGGCCTCATAAAAAATGCTTATAAGTGTCACCGTGATGAGGCGAGTTCAACGGTGGTGGTTTTAGGGCGTCTTGTGCTCGGACGTAGGTGGTCGGTGACGAGGAAGGTGATCGGAGGAGGGCGTGTTTGGAGCGCTTGGGTGGTCGTAGGGTGAAATTGGGTGAGGGCTTTAGATGGTGGAGTCGCGGCGGAGCTTCTGGAGGTGATATCGAGAAGTTTAGTGGTTTGTGGTCTTATGGGAACACCATCCTAAGCTATAACTAGCTCAATTTGGTTTGAAAATGTTGATAAAACTCCTACATATCCATCAGAAGGTCCTAAGGACAGATTATCCTATTTTGAAAAGAAGAGAATACATGGTTATTTCTATAAAATTAACAGCATTCCACAAAAATAGAATAACCACAGGGTATTTCAGGGTTTACTAAAGGTCAAATGATCAATAATGTCTAATAAGTGGGTTCATGCAGAACAAAGCAGGTTTTTATGCTGTTCGAGAATTAATGGACATCTTAAATCCTAAAAATAGAACTGCTTAATTAACTAAGGTTCTGGTCAGGATAAAATTTACCTAAACCTTTTAAAAATCATAGAAAAATATTCTCTAAGGTTTGATACCTTTGATTTGACCATTGGAATCTAATTTGACCTAAAACAGAGTCTTAGACAAATAATTACCCTAATTTTGATTTTTGCATAAATTACCTAGCCAAGCTTGGTCAAAAAGAAAATCTGACTTTACCATTAGATTTCTTGGGTACAAATTAGCTTTTTATCAAAATTTGGGCCCAATCTGAGATCATCTTGACCTAGTTTGTATTTTGGTTCATGTTTGACTCTTGTTCTCTCAAATAGCCCCTTAGCTTTTGAAATATTCACAAAAGGCCCCTGAACTTCTCCATCTTCTTCGCAAAATAGTCCTTGCTGCCATTGGAGGTCAATCGACCTCCAGGAAAGCTTTGACTAACCTAAATCCTACTTAAATCTCAATCAAATCCCACCAAATTTTGTGGGATTGATGTTCACACCTAGGGAAACTATTGGAATTGATTCTAACTCCTAAATCCCTCTGACTCATGTGTGCGAACCCACGAAATCAGTGGGGTTCTTCTTGAATCCCAAGCAAGCTAATGGAGCTTGTTTCCTGTTTTAAGAGCTCTCCTATGCCCTATAAAGGACCTCCTTCGCCTGCCTTACCTCCTTAGTGAGAAATAGAGCCAAAATCTACCCTTCTTCCTATAATCTCCGGCTTACTCCTCACTTCGGCAACTCTCCTCCTCCGGCTTCTTCACCGGCCGCCACATACGATAGGCGGTCGGTTCCTACTCCTCGTTCTCTTTCGCACCTTGTAATACCAGCGAGGTGCTCTCTACCCCTCCGTCGTCGCCGTTATCCACCACTGGAGCACCCTTCGTCTCCGGCGCTGGCCACACCAGAACCAGCGCCACCTTTGCTCCCCTTCGTTCGTAATCTAGCTTCATCAACTCCTTAGCACATACTCATCATCACCGTGCCACTACCGCTTCAATTCGACCACTCCTGTGCCCTCCATGCCTTCATCTTCCACCTTGTCTGTGTACCTCCGGTAAGGCATTCCTACTGCTACAGTCCATCTCTCCAACCACCACCAAGTCAGCGAGCATCGCCTCACTCCACTGATCAAAAGCCCCAAAGAAAATTGGGGTTTTGATCACTCGTTTGCCCCACCGAACAACTCCGTCTCCGTGCCACAGTTCTGTGGTCGACAGGCCTCTCCACTCACCCTCTCGCCACTCCATGTACACCACCACGTTCGCCGTTCCACGGCAGAGCTTCTGAACTTATTTGACACAACCAAAAGGCTTTATTCTTGCTTTTAGGCCACAGGATGAAGATGCCATTGCTGAAGCTCCTTCGAAGAGCTTAACCGCATGTTTTTGCGGTTTCATGTTCAGGTCTTCATCCCAGGTGAAGTAGACTCGTCTCAGGAACGATCCCAGGTGGTCAACTGGGAGCTTTGACCGCTCTAAGAGCTTCAATTGAACACCACCTACTGCTGATGTTCGGGAGAAGAACAAGGCTCAGATTAGTCCCACATTGGAGAACGAAGAGGCATTTCAGTGCAATAAAATGGATTCATGCCCTTGACCCCTCGCCCAAGACACGGGGGTCGGGTCCCCATGCACATCCCAGCGCACGCCTCACCTGCGGTCACGCCACGTGGGTCTAGTCAGGATCCGATTACTCGCCTGTTTACTCAATTAGAGGTCCGATTGAGCGGGTTTCTGAGAGAGAGGAAAGAGAAAGGGGGGTTTTTGCCTCGGTGAACCTCTCTCAGCACTTAGTCTCTACGAGGCAATCGTGACTCTATGCTGAGCTTGTCTTGTGCCTTGTGCATGAGAGGAGAAAAAGAAGAAGAAGCCAAAGAGGAAGAAGAGAACAATGCCTTTGCACTGTGGCAAAAAGGAGTTTAAGCCGTCTGATTGGAAGCTCCATCGTCTGATCCCTCTAATAGTGCATTGTGCACTTGGCTTGTGTGGATTAAACTTGCCTGATATTATTCATTTATTTGAGTTTAATTGTATAAGGGTAATTGGTGATTCAAATCACCATTTTATCCTAATCTTTTTGCACCATTGACATTTGCTCTTATTTACATATCATTATTGATTGGAGTATTCATTATAACTTGCTATCTTTGTGATTAAATTATGATCTTGAGATTAATTGCTATACTTGCTCCCTACGTTCGACCTTGCACTTCAAATTCGAGTTATAAATTTTATTTTTTTTCGAGCGATTTCAACCTATACTACAATGCATCTTTTATAACATCGATTTCGCGCGTTAACAGGGAGATGGTGAATAAGCGGTCTAATTGGGAAGGAAAGGAGTGGAACCTACGCTACGGTGATAGAGGGAGAGAAGAGACCTAATTTAAGAATGAAAGGAGGAGGATTTGGTGTCGACTTTGATTGGCCAGCGTTGGGAATGAAGAGAACTCTGTTGAGGGGAAGCGACGACGACGAAGGGGTAGATGGCCTTCTCTTTGGTCGGTGACAGGCGGAGGAAGGAGAGGATGGTTGTGGCCTAGCTAATTTGGCCATTGGTCGGCCTAAAGAAGATGTTGAGGAGGGTCACCGGAGTCGAGCCGGAGGGCGGCTAGGAAGGGAAGAACAATGGTTTCTGAGCCTAAACTCGGCTAAGGAGGACGATCTAGGGTCGCCGAGCTTATATAAAGCCCATAACCGAGCTCTAAATGAAGAAAGATGTGAGATTTGTTCATGGTTTCAGGGAAAAAGATCCCCAAAATCCTCCAGCTCACTTGAGCTCTAGGATTTGATTTAGGGTTCTAGAGATGGCTCAAATAAATGGGTATCTCGTTAAGATCATTCACTCTAATTTTGGAGGGATTTAGATTTGATTTGAGAGATATTTCCTCTCTCAAATCTCGGCTGAAGATGCTTTCACACCTTCAATGGCGGCAGGGGCATTCTTGCAAGAATGAAAACAAACTTAGGGCCCTAATTGCAAGAAATTTGAAAGTTAGGGGTTTAAGTTAGAGAAATAGAGATCTAAGGGATTGAAATGCAAACTAAGCCAAGATGAACTTTGATTGGGCCCAAATTTTGGTATTGGGCCCTAATTTTGGTACTAACCTAATTTGGACCCAAGAAATCTGGTAATGAGCTTGGATTTGAGTTTTTACTATGTTTGATTAAGAAATTTGCATAGAAGCCCAAATTAGGGTAAAATCCTGTTAGAAACTCTATTCTAGGTTAAAATAGGTTCAGATGGTCAAATCAAGGGTATCAAACCTCTCAGAATATTTTTCTATGAATTTTATAAGATTTAGATAAATTTTATCCTAACCATAACCTCTTCAATTTAAGCGGGTCTAAAATTAGGGTTTTATGTGCTGTTTAAACTCTCGAAACGTGTGAAACCTCGTTTCTGTCTGTGTGGACCCACTCTTTGGACTTTAATGCTCAGTTGACCTTATATTAACTCCTGGGTGAACTAGTGGTTACTTTGCATTTGTGATGTGATGTTAAAATTGCATAATTAACCTTATTTTAATGTTTTCTTCTTAAAATCGATCTGCATGGAATTACAATCCTCAGGAAATTGTTCAGTAGCATTTGTCTCTTGATTCTGATTAATTTAAGTTAGTTATGGCTATTGATGGTGTTACTACCAAGTAAGTCCTATTTGACAAGTCGAAAAAAATGGCCTTGGTGAGTGGCTCCTTTCCAAAAAAACGTCTTGCGCATTATATAAGTCTTTTCCAAACCAACTTTGGCACCTTGAAAATAGAAAAGAAGACCAGGATTGATGTTATCACCGAATTTAGTAAAATAAGACACCCCCCTTTTGACAAATAGCGGCTACTCCAGCTTTCTAATTTGACTGATATTTTCTCAAAAAGTATATTCCAGTCTGCTTTCTTCAATTTAGAGCATTTCAAAGGGAGTCCCAAATATTTGATTGGATGAGAGACCAACAGGGTACCTAGAAGAGATGAGATAGCACTTTGTTCGTTCCCATTCATACCAAAGCTCACCAAGGATGATTTCGCTCCATTTAGCTTTAGATTAGAAATTTCTCCAAAAATGTTGACCATATGAAAGAGAGCTTGGGATTCCCTTATGCTTCCTTCCACAAAAAATATTGTATCATCTGCATATTGAAGAATAGGTGCCATAGCCCTTTGTTGGAAATCGAGAACCCCTGATCAAACCATCCTCTGCAAGTTTACATGCATATCTGGCTAACGTGTCAACTGTAAGGTTAAAGATCGAAGGAGCTAAGGGGCATCCTTATCGTACCCCACACTGTGGCTGTACCCAAGCTCTGCATGGTTTTCCATTAATCAGGGGGGAGTAGGAGGCTGTTGTGATGCATCTCTTCATCCACTGGACCCATACAGGAGGAAATCCTCTCCTTGGAAATATTTCCCATAAATAAGACACCGAAACAGAGTCATATGCTTTACTGAAGTCTACCTTCCAAAGAAAAGCTTTGCATCTTCTTTTATGCCATCCCATCACCATCTCTTGAGCCACAATAAAAGTCTCTTGCAAAAATCTCCCTAGTAGGAAAGCAGATTGGACTGGCATAATCAGGATTTGTAGCACATCATGTAATCTGTTGGTAAGGATTTTACTTACAATCAGATATATAGAATTCAACAAGGCGATCGACCTAAAATCTGAGAAACAATCAGCCCTTGGCTTCTTTGGCAGAAGAAATAGATATGATTTATTTATCCTTGCAAAACCAAAGTTCCCCTTTTCAAACTCATGTACAACTTCCATTACCTCCTCCGTTAGGACACTCCACATTTCTTTATAAAAAAAAACTTGAATCCCATCTGGGCCCGGAGATCCTTCATTGTTCAAGTCTTTCATCGCCTCCACAACCACCTACTCAGAATGGAAGCCACTAGCACTTTTGATTGCTCCTCATTCACACAAGGAAAATTTATTGCAGCTATCCTCCATGTTCCCCGTAGAGCAGCTCTTGAAACATCTTTGAAATAACGTGAGGCCTCTACTCTTATCTCATGAGCAGACGAAATTCTTCTATCTCCAATTTTAATTGAAGAGATTAAGTTACTCCGTCTTCTAGCACTAGCAGCATGATGGAAAATTTTCATGTTGGCATCACCTTCCTTAAGCCAAAGCTGCTTGGAGCGCTCACGCCAACCCATTTCTTTTTTCAAAAGCTCCTCAGCAACTTCTTGCCAACATTTCCTCATTTCTTGTTCTTGAACATTTAAAGCTACAGTGCTTCTTTTTTGTCAAGTTGCTTCACAACTGCCAAAGCCTCAAGTCTTTTTTGTTCACGAATAGCCTTCACTGCCTGTCCATATTCTTTTAGCAACACACGCATAGCTAAATGCTTGGAAGCCAGCCTTTGTGCTTCTGACCCAACAACTAATTTGGCCGTCCACCAATTTGCTAGCATATCTTTGAATCTTGCCTCCTTGAACCAAGATCTCCTAAATTTAAAATAGGATCCCACATAGACATTTTCACCACTATCCCATAAGATTGGCGTATGATTTGAGAATGATCTTTCCAATCCCATGACGGGTGACAATTGAAATCTCTTCAGTAGAGCAATGTTACCAAAAAATCTGTCAAGCTTGGATAGCAACCCACTGCCATTTCGCCAAGTAAACTCCACCCCAGAGGAAGGGAACTTGCTTAAACCCAGATTCTGTATAGCCAGCTGAGAACCAATAGTAGCCCTGTCAACATTGCCATTCGGTCTGTCCCCACTTGCCAAGGTGCAATTAAAATTGCCTCCTATGAGCCAAGGCCTCTCTTGCACCATCCCTTGAGCTGCAATCAGATCTTCCTAGAGTTTTGCTCGAGCATTTGCTACAGAAGGTCCATATACACAGGTAATGAACCAATCTAGTTCCCCTTGAGTAGTCTGACATCTACACGTGAGCACATGTCTTGCCTTAAGTACATCAACCACCTTAAGGCAAGATTTTCTCCACCAAAAATCCATCCCACCGAATCTCCCATTCGCAGCCAAAATAATGTGTTCAGCTCTCCCAAACTGCAGTAACATATTCCACGCATCATCAATACCTTCCTTTAAATGTGTCTCTTGAATAAGGGCACAATCGATCTCCCATTCCAACAAGTATCCTACAAGAGAGACTCTTTGCACACTGTTGAGCATCCCACGCACATTCCAAGATAGGATTCTCATCCCTCAAAGTTGCATCCCCCCCTGTGCCACCTTCTTGACACGTTCAACCATGAGAGTTTTAGCAATGCCATTTTCATCAATTGGGTTCTGATTTTCCTTTCTCCTTCTAAGCATATAAGGGAATCTCCCAATCCCTTTCTTTAAACATAAACCTTTCCCAAAATTCAGATCTTCAGGAGCACGGAACGGTTCGTGGTTATTGGTGGTCGTTGCTGCGTTTCTTGCTCTTGGCGGTGTTATAATGATTAATTCGTTATAGCATATTACAAAAAACGGTCACCAGTTTACAATTTATTACTCGGAATTAAAAGTTCCCCGAGGTCGAACTTAGGGAGCACACATCATTCTAGCAACATAAAGGTTCACAATTCTGTTACAAAAATAATAAGAGAGAGAGAGAGGGAGCAAAAGTTCTCTTTTTTGGCTTCTTCTTCTTCTCTCTTCTTCTTCTTCTCTTTTCTTCTCTTTCAGTCGGTTCTTCTCTTCTTCAGTCTGCCTTCTTCTTTCTTTTTTTCTTTGCTGCGGCTGCCTCTTCTTCTTTCTTTCTTCAGCTGCTGCCTCTTTCTTCTTTTCTTCTACGTCCTCTTCTTTTCTTCAGCAGCTCCATCCTTCTTCTTCTTCCTTCTTCTCTTTTCTTCTCTTCTTCTCTGATTTTCTTCATTCTCTTTTCTTCCTTGATCCGGACGTCTGATTCTTCGCGTCGGACGCCTTATCGGCACTGTTGCTACAGTGCCTCCTTCTTCTCTTGTGTTCTTTTCTTCTTCAGCTTCTTCCTCTTCTTCTCTTTGCTGCGGCTTCTCCTTCACCTTCTTCTGCTGCGGGAGTTCTGCGACTAAGTCCTCGCCACCCACTCTTCCTCTTCTTCCTCACCTGTTCCCTGCACACACGCGACGCAAAACCTGCCCCTACCCTTTCCCACGTCTCTCTCTCTCTGAATCTCTCTTGTGTACACTCTCCTAGAGCCGGGCAATCGGGTCGGGTCGCGTGCCCGGGTCCAGGCACACCGGCATGGGTGTGGTGCGCGAGGAGTGCTCAAGAGTGGGGTAATCGGGTCGCGGGTCAGATCCGCGTTGGCAGTGCCGCGGACGAGACCCGGTGAATAGGTGAGGGAGCTCACCCCAGTGTTATCGGAGGCAACCGGCCTATAGCACTTTTTCCTCTTATTTGTGGGCGCACGCCCACACACTTCCGAGGTGGGACTAAAGTCCCACCTTCGTTCTCGGGTGCCTGCGGGAGGGAAAGTCATCCAATTGGGGCAGCAGTAGAGGCTTGCAACCCCAATTGGAGTCCTGAGTGCGTGCGCAAACAGATCCCGTGCGACTTGGGACCTGCTGCCTGGGACGAGGGGGCCTGGGTGAAGCTCCCAAGCAAGCTTCACTTGCTCGTCAATGGCGGCGATCACCTGGGCCCTGAAATCACCAAAACAGCCTCGTGGCCACGTTAAAAAGCTCAAGGAGGTTCGCAGAGGTGTAGCGAGTGTGCCGCGGTGGTCGCCGAGACGCGAGAGTGCCTGTGGCCGTGCGCCTAGGGCACACTGCGTGCGTGAGAGTGGATGTGTTCAGGGGGTGTTCTGGAGGTGCGGTGTGGTGAATGGAGGGTGGATTTGGTGTCAGCAAGGTGTCGCGATGGTTAAGGGGTAGCTGGAGAGGCGGATGGAGGCATGGAGTGGCGAAAACGCCTCGCTGGAGGGCGACTGGAGATGGAGAAAGTAGTAATGGACAGTGGTGGTCGGTGGGTTGAAATAGCAAATTAAGAAAGGGGAAATAACAAAGAGAGTAAGGGGAAGACTTTCACCTACTTTAACTGACGAAGGGAGGGAGGAGGCACTCGGCGTGTGCCTGCCGACGACGAAGACCAAGGTTCCCAGATGGGGGTAGTGGCGACGAGGAGGGGTCTGGAAGGCGCCAGCTGGTGTGGCCTGGCGTGAGAGGACGAGGCAAAGTGAACTCTGCTGCAGGTATGGAAACAGAGCGACGAAAGGAGGGGGAAGGGCCATCGAAGCCTGCGGGCGTTTGACCGTAGGATGAGGAGACGAAGTTGGGGGGAAATCCTCGACCAAATCAGGCTTGAAGGAAACGGCTGCCCCTGCCGTTCCTTATAAAGGTGCTGGCGAGGAGAGGATTTCGAGGGGGCGACGTGGGGTCCTTGCCGGAGAATGAATGGAGAGCAGACCCATTCCTCTCGTGCATTCGCACGAGAGGCATGGGCAGCTGCAGGGCAAGGGGGAGGGTCCCTGCGAAAGAGGACGACGTAGGGAACCCCCTTTCGTTCCTGAGAGCGGCCTCGCATACCCTGTGCAGCTCCATCCTCCGCGCAAGGTCGTCGAAGGTATGGGCGGCTGCGTGGGGTGGCAGAGGGACCATTCTGCAAAGAATGAAAGAGAAACTGGGGGGAAAAATGCAAGGGTTTAGAAAGATAAGGGTCGAAAAGTAATTCAAGAGGACCAATTTGTAAAGTCGGTCAAGACGGCCTTCCCTTAGGTCCAAATTTTGGCATAAACCTAATTTGGACCTAAGGAATCTAATGGTGAGGTTTGATTTTAGGTTTGACCATATTTGACCGGTCAATTTGCACAAAAAATCAAATTAGTTCAAAAATTGGGCGTGGTTCTTAATTTAGGTCACGATAGGTTCTAAAGGTCAAATTGAAAGTTCTAAACCCTAGAGCATATTTTTCCATGAATTTTAGGTGATTTAGTTGATTTTTATTTTGCCTGGAACCTTGTGAATTAAAGCGGGTTTGTTTTTAGGGTTACAGAATGTCATTTAATTCCTAAAAATTATTATAACCCTTTTTGGATCAGGTTATCCCACTTTCTTATTAAGCCCATTTGACTTGTATTCAAACCCTTAGACACCCTGTTTGTATACTGCATTGGTAAAATTATAGTTTTACCCCTTATGAATTATTTTATTCTTAAATTTGGAATTTTCTGAGTTAGACTTTTCCTTAGGTTTTGTAGGAGCTTTTGCACACTTATTTAGATCAAATTGTGCTAGTTAGGGTTCATGATGAGACTCTCATCAGTTATGTTCCCCCAGAACACGCCTTTCCCTACCATTGTCAGTCAGCACAATCTCATTATTAGAGGCTTTGTCAAGCACCTTCCTCATTTGTTGATCATGCAATCCAAAGGTTTCCCCCTCTAGGTTCTCCATTAGACACCCCTCTATTTCAACATGATGATGATCTTTTCTTTTTTTTGAGTCCGGTGCCTCATTAGAGGAGATGCGACCCTCCTGCCCCACATAGTCTGCTCATCTACAACCACTTCCATAAAAGTCTTATCCTTGACTTGTTCTTGATGTATTATCTCATAATCACCAGGAAAAAGCCGAATAAGCCATGACCTCCCTCCACATCTAAGTATAATTTTCTTCGGCACAGACCCACTTCGGAAAACTTTAACACCAACCTTCAAAACATGAGCATCCCCTTCCCAAATACCCACTTCTACATCAATAGATAATTTAGCGAACCCGGTGATCATTATGTCTACCACATCTCTCGATCTTAGGTGAATAGGTAGACCTTTAATCTCAAGTTTAACATGCCTAGTTTCTACCCTCTGAGGAGGTCGATCTGGCAATGCACCATCAAATGGGGAGACCAATGTCCACAACACCATCATTGGTGAAAAGGTAGAACTTTAATCTCAAGTTTAACATGCCTAGTTTCTACCCTCTGAGGAGGTTGATCCGGCAAAGCACCATCAAATGGGGAGACCAATGTCCACAACACCGTCATATTCTCAAGGTTGCTTGATTGAAATCAAAGCCTTTCCACATCAATCATCCCCAGATCGAACACAAGAAAACATGATGGAGATAAGGTAATAATCTTCCAACCCAACGAAATAAGGGAGATGGAACTCACCAGTTGATGGAAGCATTCAAAGGTCAGGTTCCCTATCATCACCTCTCCTATTAAAGCACCATGTAACATGTAACATCTCCGCCAAATGAATGTCTTCTGACATTGGAACCTCCACATCCATCGTATGGCCAAGGTTTGTAGGCGGCGGAGGCGACAACGACGCATTAAAACCCTTCGGCTTAGGGCACGATTGATTCTCCTTCCTTGGATTTATACCAGCTTTAGCACACGAATCACGTTTATGGCTATGCCTTCCACATGACAGACACATAAGGGGAAAGCAGCAGATCGCAACCATGTGCCCTCTTCTTCTACATTGGTAGCAAAGGATGTCGCCGTTAGTTCTCCTGCCCTCTCTCATCCCACCCCTTATAGCCCTTCTATGTTGTAATAGCCATCCACCTTCCCTTCTCCTCCAAGATTTAGCTCTCTAAGTCCTCCATCCATCCTCCTCCCGTTGCTGCTCAACCCTAGTTGCACAGTCGCCATAGCCCCTTCCCTCCATCCCTCCTCTCCTTCTGTATCTTAGGCCATAATTTTTGGACAAACTTCCAATGCTTGTTTGACTCAGATGCAATCGCTAACGACATGAAACGAGAGAGCTCTATGAATCGGGTACGATACTCATTGACTGTCATCGAGACTTGCTACAAATTGTGGAACTCGAGCCTCTTCTAATCTTGCCAGGAGATGGGGTAATACTGATCAATAAACATATTATGGAACTTGAGTCTCCTTTAATCTTACTAGGTCATGGGGTGATACCGATCACTAAACAACTCAAGAAAGCGTCCCTAGGATACAATTCAAGTCCCCTCCTATTCACGCACGGACAACCACCGCCAATGTGCTGCACTGGTCAGCTGATAAGTTGCAAAGGGAAGTTTACAATCCTCAGGTGGGAGGGTTGTGTCAAAGGCCTTCTGAATCTGTTGAATCTAGTCCTCCACCTTCGTTAGATCCTCATCCCCCTCAAAAGTTGGGGGTTTCAGCTTCTTGAACTCGGTAAAGGGTTGACGATGTCGATGTAGTGGGTTAATCTGTTCTTCCATTGGTAGGGGGGGCTTAGGGTTCTGATGCACAAAACCCACTTAAGGGTAAATCATCGTTGTAGTGCGAGAATACCGATTGCTCAAAATCGTATTTCTAAATTAGTAACTAATTGAAAATGTAATATATGGGAGTCTAGGTTGTATCTCAGGGAGGCTCTTGGCTAGGTTACTTTCTAACTAGTCCTAAGTAAGAGTACTAACAAAATTAGGCTATTTTGGAAGTGCGAAAAAGTTGTAATGAATTTTGAAAGATGGAATTGCAATGTAGTGTGAAAATGAGGGAAATGTGAAGTCGTGAAAACACAACACACACACTTTTTTTTTTGGATTTTTCGGAATAATAAAGCAAATAATTAACTAGTTAACAACCAAATAGATAGATAGAGTTATGCAAAATCAATAATATATTACTACGAATCAAAAGTTCATAATTGCAACTACGAAGAAGAAGAAGTAGAGAAAGAAGAAGAGAGTGAGTAGACATGAATCTTGAGATGAAAACAGAGGCTCATGATGATGGTGAAGAAGAAGCCGCCACGACCTTCAGGAAGTAGAGGGTTGCTTGGAAAAGACTGAAGGGAAGTCAAAGAAGTAGTCGGAGTAGACGTCGAAGTAGAACCCAGAGATGGAGATGTTGAAGTAGAAGGTGGAGGCAAGGGAGAACATAAGTAGCTAAGAGATTACCTAATAATCTAAGGGACCTAAGGAGGTTATGTTGGTGCAAAGGCACCTCGATCATTAATTTTGTTTAACATTTGCATTGAGTTTAAGATTGTAGGTTAAAATGCAAATGGAAGCAAGTGTAAGGAGCTCTTGATCATGCCCATGGCAAGATGAAGGAGCTTGTTGGAGGAGATGGAGCTTTGGTTAGAGCTAAAGCTTAAAGAAGAAGGAGAATGAAGAATAGCATAGATGGTTATTTTAAATGTACTTGTATTTGCTTTTTCTTTTTATTTTCTTAGAATTATTGTAAAGAGCCTAAAATAAAACACCTTAAGTCCTAGGAACACCTAGTCTACCCTAGAACACTTAGGCAAAATCTAGAGTTGAATTATAAAGCCAAAATAGGAATTAGATAGCCTAATCAGACTTCCAACATTAATATCAAACATCTAATTCTAACGCTTAAGTCGACTGATCTTTTTAATAGTCGTCCAATTACCTAAGCTGGAAAACAATGGCTAGGACCTTTCCATTTAAACATCCTAACTTAGATCCAAACATCCTATAAGATGTCCGATAGACTTGACAGACGTCCAATAATCTTGACAAACGTCTAATAATAGGACCATTATCTTGTCAGACAATATCTTTGAGAACCCTCTTAGAAATAATTTAATGTTATTTATAGACATCCATAGAACCCTTCAGACATCTAAAAAAGAGACGGTGGACCTTGTTAGACCAAATCCAACCATTGGGTCCTTGGGAATTAATTCTTGCAGAACACCTTTATCCTCAGACGTCCAATAGACTGTTCAGACAACTAGTAAGATGTCTGACCTTGATACACATAACTCTGTTTAGATTTGGCCCAAAATAGAAAAAACCTGATGTAGACACATCTATGTTACATAAACTGTCTATTTATGCGTGTTCTTAGTCATATAATTGCATCATGCATTATAAATATTGCATAACATGCATGATCATGCATTTAGTTAGTTTGTACAAATTATAGGTTAATTTATCCTTTTTGTGGCTAGAGGATAGGGGAATGTCATTTCAGGGCCTCAGATTGAAGATCCAACCATATGGATTTGATTAGGGCGACGATCGAAGTTCATCGACTCTGAGATCGCCCTGATCGGACTTCTGTAGCATCAGATGTAGTCCGAGGAAGATCAGAGGTCAAGAGTCAAGGTGGTGTAAATTTGCACCTTTGATGAAGAATCCAACCGCACGGATGGGTTCGGATCGACGATTGTAGCCCAACAATGCAAGAATCAGTTCAATCCGACAACCATGGCACCACTTACAAAACAAAGATGGATGGGCATCATGGCGCCACGTGAAGCCATCACAATCGCCCAACACCACCTGCAGTGCCTCCTCTTCTATCATACGATCAATCTCAGTCGTTGGATCTCCATCGAATGGTTGAGATGTGTCCCAGCCACGCCCCCTCACTTCTAAAGAGCGCGGCCAAGAGAAGATCTCGACAGTTGGATTGAGATCCAACAATCGAGAGATAGCGTAAAGAAAATCAAACTCGCCTCAAATGGCTGGGTAGGGCAGTGGCGAAGCACCTCTCGGGAAGAGCACAACGCGCACTCGAATCCACATGAGCGGATCAAATCTTCGAAGAGGCGAGCACAGCAAAATTTCGCCGCATGATTGAGATTGAGCATCAGTAGAAGCTACGTGGCAGCGCGGATGAATGTGGATCTATACGCGTGCAATAATGCACAAGCTGACGCTCCCTACGTGAGTTGTGAAGAGCAGGCGAGCGTTGATCACGACCGTTCGATCTCCATCGGATGGCCTTGATACGGCCACGTGTCTCGACGATTGGGTGAGCGCGTGAACGGCTGAAGTCGGATGGGCACGTGACGTGGTCGTGTGTGGAGCATCGGATTAGCAATGAATGACCCTCCTTCCAAGTGAGCTTCAGTGACGTGGGCCTTTAGCGACGTGCGTATCTGTCACTGAAGGCTCTACATTTATGTTTAAGGCCTTAAATGACCCTTTTTCCCTGAATTTGTACACCTATAAAAAGGGCACCCCTACCACTCATTTCATCTTCCTTTCTCTTTTTCTCTGTAACGACCCGATTCCCGAATCCCTACGAGACACGAGAATCGGACCGACTCGACCGATCCTAAAACCCAGTCGTCCAACGAGAAAGTAACCAAAAGAGCAGTAAAATAAACCACATTCACCATGTATATAACTAGCAGTAAAGAAAGGAAAAACTACAGTATACACCACCACAACAGAAGAGAAATAAACATGTACATAACATGCAGCTTACAATAAAGAGAGTACAAGGAGTAACAGAAAACTACTCACTACAGCGGAAAGAAAAGTATAGAAGGTACTACAGGTAACACTACTGGGCTCTACTAGGCCCAGCGCCCTCTGCAGCCGCTAACACTGGCTGCTCAACACCTAGTCCTGAAAAGGTGACAAGGGTGACACGTTAGCGAAACGCTGAGTAGAATGGCAACTAAAAGCTAAAAGAAGCAGTAGAGTGTACAGTAGCTGTTATATTTTTACTTTCTTTATTTATATTTTTCCATTTATTCACTGTTGATTTATTTCTCAGATCCTTCTCTTGATCTTGAATGTTCCTCGCGGGAACGATCTTGATTGTAGTCTTTTCCGAAAAGTAGAAGTAACACGTGGTGCTCTCCTGGCTGGGAGAGTCCCCCGTGGTGGTCCTACCCTCAGTCAACCACCCCATGGTCGCTAACAGACGTAACGGTGACTACGGCACACGTGATAAGAGTACGGGTAGCTACCCCACACTGACACGCGGTCAGTCGTTTCCGTTAACAGGTGCACCCAAAGCACAGCACGGAACCAGTATAGGGCAGAGCCCTCTCAGTAACAGGGGTCCAACCCCTCCACAATAACCAAACAGGGATCTTGCCCCTCCACAGTCCGCGTACCCTCGCCTACCTACCCTGGTTTACCCTGTGGGCCTAACAAGTTGGTGTAGGAGGGCTAGCAGAACCCCGGGGCCCGTGGGGTAGCTAGTGCTCTCCCTACACTAGTAGCTCTCCTCGGTACTGTGTACACGAGGGCCAAAAGTCGGTACAAAGTGGCCAGTCCTAACCCCGGGTCCCTGGGGCGGCTAGCTCCGCTCTACACTAAATAGGACGACAGTTGCTCTCCTTGGTACTCCGTACTCAAGGGCCATCACACTTCCCGTAATTATATTCCATTCCCTTTCCAGGAGTTCTACTTTCAATTTCCCGTGGGGTTCATGCTCTTTTAACTCAGCCAATTTAGGTTTCGCCGTTCCAGATTTATATTCATATAACCCATGTTCTCAACCGTATTCATTCATAACAGGCAACTGTTAACCAGTTTACAGGTAGTTATCATTTCCTTTCCACTTTTCCAAGACTGCAATGTTTATATATTCAACTAGTTTTCCAGTCCTAGGATTCATGCTGTACCCTAGGATCTAGCATTCAGTCTAGTTTTCCAGTCATAGGATTTATGCAATACCCTAGGATCTATCATTCAATCTAATTTCTCAGTCCTAGGGTTCATGCAATGCCCTAAACTCTATTAATTGTTTCATCACTGTACAATTTTTGTTAAATAAATTGAAGGGCCACTCTACCCATGAAATCGGGAGTACTGGGGCCGTGGTCGGCAATCCCACGCGCCTACGCAACCCCCAGAGCCGCAATGAAATGGGGTCCTAACACAAGGATCATCACAAGGAGTTTCTCAGAACAGTATACAATTATTGTAAATAGGTAGACGAATTAAATCTGGAAAGAACGCAACTTGAAACACGGAAAACGGACTCCGAACGGACCCTAAACGGGTCAAAAACGACGAATCTGCTCAAAATCTGACATTTGGAACTTCTTCCAGACGTCTTAAAAGGTTGATCAGGTCATGCCTTGGTCTGTGCAGTCCTTCAGATGTCCAGAAGCCCGCTGGATCGTCTGGCCCTAGTTCCCAGACGTCCGATTGTCACACCGGACGTCTGGAGGTCCTCTCCGTCGTCTGGTACTGTGGCCAGACGTCTGATCCGTGTGGGATGGCGAGCCCTCGTGCCCTCCCGAGCAGAACCTGCATACACACACACCTGCTCTCATCATGAAGTGGCGCAGAAGAATGGGGTGGACGGCTGCATGGCCGTACACACGTAAAAAGGAGAAGGTAGGAAAATATTGAACCTGTCAGACGTTTGGACCTTCCTTTAGACGTCTTATGCGTCGTTTGGATGTAAGTGCAGATATCTGATTCTGGGAAATTTTCCCAGAATCAGGACCCTGTTCGCTCTCCGCCCGCGACGCACAGCCGTGCCGTGCCTCGTCCGCCTTCTGCCCGAGCTGCAGCAGCTCCTCCGCACCACCCCACGCTCGCTGCTCTCCCGCCGGCCGGCTCTAGCTGCCCCAGCAAGCTCGCACCTTCGCGGTCGTGCTTTCTTCTTCCTCTCGCAACACTCCTTCCCGCACGCTGCAGCAGCCGTTGTTGCCGCACTCGCTCACTTGCTCGCTTGCGCTCTCGTTGACAGGGAGAAGGAGAAGAGAAGACGGTGGAGTGAGGGTGAGGGAGAGGGGGAGCGTTCTTATAAGGCAGCCGCGGGGAGAGAGAAGAAGGAAAGTGGCACCTGCAGGGAGAGAAAGGGAAAAACAAAGGCGGCGGGTTCAGTCTGCGCGCGCAGGCGCGCAGACGCGAACCCGTACGCCGAAAGAATTTAATACCAGACGTCTGGGAAGGGTTCCAGACGTCTAGGACGCTTCCCAGACATCTTAAACTACGTCTAATGCCCATGTTCGTAACATTCTCTCACCCCCTCTAAAGCTCTACAAGTTGGTCCCATACCCGGGATGCTCCACTAGAGTCTTAAACATAATTTTTCCATCTTCTCACCCCCATTCCTGGAGCGCCCATGGTTGTCCTCTTACCACCATTCAGGAAGTAGATCACGCTGCGACGTCGCCCTATTTCGTCCTCCATTCTCCAGTTTTGTTCTCCCTCGTCTAGCATCTCAACGCCATCGTCTGGGCACTCCATCAATGCAACCCGTCCTCCAAGCAGCCATCGAGAAGGATTTTCTCATCCTTCTCTTTTTATCGCTTTCTAATGTAGATTTCCAACTTTCTAGTTATAGAAATTAGTTGTAATGAACATATGATTATCAAATATTGGTTCTCTTTCTATCTCTTTTCTCTGTATTATTCTCTCTCTCTTTGTGGTATTCTTTATCTTTCTTCTATTGTTTATTCTTTAAGTAGAATAGTAAGTATAGATTTAATTCAACCAGCTAATTTAGTTCATGACAATAATTCCAAACACGATTTTTAATTAAACGTTCTCCTCCTCGTGTTTGACTCGGGACTCACCAGAGTTTCGGTTATAAATTTTATTTGATAACAGATCGATTTTTACGCAACTACAACAATGGGTTTTCAAACTCAATTTTTTAGCGTAGAAATCTCGCTAATCAAAACCCGCACAAAACTAAACGTCCAATTTTTTCACCTGGACATTTTAAATTGACATCCTAGACATTTGACCTAGAACCCTGTTTCCATTCAACTAAATTAGGAACTCTGACCCCTTACATCAGACGACCAAAACTTGTATTAGTCGTCTGATCCATTGTTCGACCTAAAGGTCAGATGTCTAATTCTGCTATCAGAGTCATGATGAGGCTGATTTGATTGGGATTTCATCCTTATCTTATGAGATTTGCTCCCAACGGCTACAAGGCCTCTCTCAGGCTTTCTTGAACCTTCTTAACACCTCTATAAATAGTAGGGGACCTCCCCTTGGCAGGAAATAACCTAGAGATAATACTTTCCCCCATTGTTAGTGTTTAAAAGAGATCTAAGAAGAAGAGACTCTACCACTCTACTCTCCAAAGCTTACACTTTGCATCTGAGAGCTTTGAATATGCTGTGTGATTATGCCTAATCTCTTTTGTATAAGCGAAGTGGCTTAACCTATAGAAGCTTAGATTTTTTTTTTGAATAGGTGAGAAGTGCTATATAGAAGCTTAGATTAGATCTTCATTTTGGGCTCCCTAGGTTCTTTGTTTTATATTTTCTTTGGTTGGGTATTTACATGGTGAATTCCGGTCTTCTTCGTGAGACAAAATACTCTTTGTGAAGAAAAGGAGTTTTTTTAGGTACACTATCCTTGGGTTAAAGTAGTGTGGTTGTATTGAGATTGTATCACCCTCGGTTTAAGTGGTACGGTTAGTGGATTTGATTTACTTGGTAGATCAGAGAATCTTAAGTCGACGGACTTAGGTAGTGATTCTTACTCAGGTTTGGTTTCCACCTAAAAATACTTGTATATTGTGATGATTGAATTTTTTGATTGTTTTTATTTGCATCTATTTTTGTTTACTGCACTATTCACCCCCCATCTAGTGCACCTACAGGTTATTGGAAGCTAGAAGAAGGTGGAGGAAGGTGGAGGACTTAGGAAGAAGAAGAGGGGGGTGGAGGTGGGAAGAATCTATGGAGGAAGAAGAGGCTAACGAGGTAGAAGAAGACCTACGGAGGAAGGAGCGAGGAAGAGAGTTGTATCTCTACAACGAAGGCCATACGGTGTTTATATAGACTTAAGGGGCGAAAGACTTAAGGGGAGAGGGTGGACGTCTATAGGATTCTTAGACGACAAGGCTAGCGTTTAGGGTTTGGAAATTAGGTTTAGATTTAGGATTTATCTAAATAGGAAAGTAGAAATCCTAATTTTCTTCAATTTTCAGCCTCTATAGGTTTCGAATTTTAAGTTTTACATAAAAGAAAAGTTATAGCCCTTAAAAGCAGCTTTCAAAAGCAACTTGAATCATTTAATTTGAATGTAAAATGAGAAATTTATGACCAAAATATTAAAGATGTGTCAGGCTATCACGAATTTTAGGATTTGGATTAGGATTATGATCTTGATTGGCTAAAATCATGGGATGTAATTGGAGCCTAATTAATATGATTGTCACATTTTATCAATTAATTCTAGCGAATATTTTTTGCAATTTAGTATAAAAAAATTATGTGGCACATGTGGATAAGGTAGAGGCTTCTAGAAGATAGGATTAGGATTAGGATTGAGCTAGTGTCACTGGAGTGTGAGTTAGGTTTTTAAGACTAGTTTTAGGATGAAGGCTAGGGTTAGGGCGAGGCTTTAGGGAGCTAAATGGAGCTGGTTTAGGGTTAGGATTAGGTATTAGGATTAGGGTTTTAGGTGAGGCTAAAATAGGTAGGTTCTTACTAGAGTTAGGGCTAAGGTTTTTATGACTTGAAATGGTTCTTCTCTCAATTGATACTCTGGTGACCTAGATTCCTGATTCTTCTCCTCATGAGTATGAGTAAAGGAACATGCAAATATGCAATTATATACATAATGACCTAAATCTAATGCAACTAATACCCAAAACAAAAAAGATTAACTAAGCATGTTAACATATAATTATGCTCAATTATCACACCCTCGTGCCTAGGTTTTGCTAGTGCCAAGAAAAACTATGAAGAAAACCAAAACTTGAGTTAAGATTTTTGCAAAGGAGGTAATAGTCATCACTAACTACAGAAACATGTAGGAAAGGTCGTACATAAAGACTCAAAAGCTTTATACTACCGCCTTAAAAATGAATTGCCAAATCCTGTCAAATTCCTATATCCCTCGGTCATTAGCCTTTGGAGTCAATTCTTTGGCTCTAAGGTCCACCTAAGGTTTGTGAGAAATTAAAAATTTGAGTTCTTGTGCTCATGAAACTATCTCGACAAGTGGCAATTGTATTTAGAAGTTCCATTCATTATGTATTGATTTCACTTGTTATCCTACTCACTCTACTTCAAATCAGCCTTACTACAAAAATGGAATCATTGCCCTTTTTTTATTTATTACTATATATAACTATAGGGGAGGCCTTACACTGTGAAGTCTTGGGATGACATTGTAAGAGGCCCCATCCTTATTCTGCAATGCATATTTGAATATGCACTAATATATATATATATTTTTTCCTTGCTTTTTCTTGCTTCTTTTTTCTTATGTTTTTCTTTTTTGTATATTTATAATATATATACAATATATACTATATATGTGGGACTCATTCAAAAGCTTGTTTTAGAACATCACTTCAGCAGAGTTACACGGGAATTTAGATGGCAGGCTGGGCTCTGAATATCCTGCATCTAGGCTAGGATTTGAATACCCTACGTCTGGGGAGAATAACTAGTGTAACGTAACAACCATGCCTATGACATTAAGTTCTTAATACGTAGTTACCACAAGTGAAATAAGGGTGTAAATGTAAATGTAAGATACTCAAACATTAATGACTTTCAAACCAGAGGGTAGACGAAAAAGCCATAGACTATTATCTCTATCAGCTTCTAACCTAAATCAATAGGCCTCATCAAGGACTCAGAAACAAGTTCATATTTAAGGAGGTACCCTAGCTGATTAAGTTGATTATAATTTGGGGAGTCTAAGCGACAAACTCTCAATATATACTCGTAAAGTTGGTGACTTCTATATACCTGAAATTTATCTGTAATCCTAACTCAATTTGCAATTTTTTTTATATCAATATATATATATATCCATTGAACACTGTGCTTTGGATTACACAAGCATTTGATGAAACCACCTCACTATACCGTAAATGGTTTTAACCAACCCACACAAACCATCAATTAATTTTGGAAATAACCAATCATAATTATCTTATTATATATAGAATACAACAGTGAATCCCACAAATTTCGTATTGATTATCTTCTATAACAATGCCAATTGCTTATATTATAATCAATTATGTGTTGCTGGCTTGTACTACAGCTTGACTATTTATTATTTTATGTGTTGATGCCTTGTATTACAACTCAACTATTCATTATTTTGTGTTGTTCACTTGTATTACAACTAACTTTCTATTAGTTTATGCGTTGCTGGCTTCAATTGCAACTCAACTCTCAACATCCTTGTTACGTACTCAATGTCTCTTTGTAACATAAAACTTATATTGAATGAAAGCGATGTATTACAAGTAGCCACAACGTATTACAATATCATGTATTGAACGTTACAACTATTCTCCACTAGGAGATGTCTGAACACAACACATTATAATAATATGTTACATGTGTGTCTCCATTTTTATTGTCTATTAGAAACAAATCATGCATGCATTACAAAAGATATATATTTAATTCAATAAAATCTTATGCAGATGTAATTTGATCATATATGATATACATATTAGATGCAATATATTATATATTACAAAGTATCTATGACACATTACATGTAATATTCAAAGAGTTTCATAAATCAGTTGTTACAATATTTTATTTAGTTTGTTACAAGAACCCATTTATTTGTTACAACTTACCTATAAAGCTGTTACAACTGTACACACTTTTCCTTACAAATATCGTTCTATTTTGTTACAATAATTTTACAGATAGTAACATAACTTCTCTAATTTTAGGCACCGAACAGTTGGATTTACTTGGTTGGTCTTACTTTTTCGGATTCTTACATACTTAATATGGATATTTATGGTTTTGAATATTTTGCTATTGTATTACAATCAATCTACACATCTATTTCTAGAATATGCAGATATGATCAGTTATTTCACGTCCTACATTTTAGGTAACTTAATAAGTATAAATGCACATGGATTACATTTTTGTTAAGCATCTTCAATTTCGGAGCTGTTGCAATACCACTTTCGTTGGTATGAGTGGTGTTTTCCATGTTCATGTGATCTTAATCTAATGGACTATATTATGTGCTCATCACCCATTTGGTAAGCACTGTGCTCTCTGGATCCACCCCCTATATGTGTGTGTGTGTATATAAGGAGTGTCTGAAACTAAATAAAATAAACTTAGCAAAATACTACTCACCCCCTCATGCCTATTTCATGCAATGTCCTCATTGTATGACAAAAATTATATGAAAAGGTAAGAAAAGGAGGATATCACCTGTAAAACTCTGAGTGGAATTAATGGAGTTTGACTAGCCAGACCTATAATCAAAGAGCCTATATATAGATAATCAAGATGTAATCACGGAGTCCAAAAATCAGGTGTCCACCAATGTGAACTAGTTGGTGGTTCAACTCCATTCCAAAAGGGCAGATGCTCTTGAGATGGTGAATCAGACATGTTGTCACCTAATCGTCTTTAAGCTCATGGACATGGGGCTCAATTTTTGTTTAGGCCCATCTAACCCAAGTCGAAAAGGTTGGACACACAAAAGATAGTCAGAGTAAGAAGCTTGTGTTTCTTTGCAACTTAACTCAAATTGATAGTCTAGTGATAGCACATACTTAGGTTCCATGTCAGTTTCCAAGTCAAGATTAAAAAGATCGTAAGGGTCCTTATAAAAAGTAGTGAGTTTAAAATCCAAAAAAATCCTTAAATTCCACAAATCATGTCTCACAAAATTTTCTTTTAGAATGATTATTTTTTTACAGTTGTCCTCCATTTCATTTAGATTTTCACTCAAGATAATCTAGATTTCCGTAACCCCTTCTCTAAAATTCAAGTCTATAGAGTCATCAACAATTAAATCAAACTTGGGTTCATCCGTTTCCAATTTAATTGGTTGAAGTTTAGGCTTTTCAAGGTTTGATTAAGAGGTAAGGCTATTAATTAATTCATCATCAAATTTAGAAATTGATTCATCATCTTCCACCTCACCTAAGTCAAGATAGCACACAAAAAATATCTAAGAGGTTTGGTATCCTTAGTTTGACCATCTGAACCTATTTTGACCTTAAACAGAGTCTCAGACGGGATTTTGCATCAATTTAGGCTTTGGTACAAATTGCGTAGTAAAATGTGATCAAAACTGAAATCCTACTTTACCATTAGATTCCTTGAGTCTAAATTAGGTTAAGGCCAAAATTTGGGCCCAATCAAAGTCCATCTTGACCTAGTTTGCAATTTAGTCCCTACAATCTCTATTTCTACCATCAAACCCCTAACTTTTGATTTTATTGCAAATGGGTCCCTAGCTTCTTCATCTTCTTCACCGTTAGGTCCTTGTCGCCATTGTTGGGTCAAACCCTCAACAGCTGACTTTGACTTGATGAGAACAACATCATACCTACACCAAATCCCACCAAATTTGGTGGGATTGATGTTCACACGATAGGGAATCACATAAACGTGATTTGGCACCTTGATTCACTACAACAAGACTAGGCAAAGCTCACGAAATCCGTGGGTTTCTTATTTCCCAATCTCTGTCCAATTAAGCTCCTTTCCTTAATTAGATCTTGATTTTCAGCTCTATAAAAGGCCCCTGAACTTCCACCATCCTCTTTAGTTGGGTTCAGGCTAAAATCAAGTCTTCTCCAACTCCGACCGCCTCCGACCTCGGCTCTGGCGACCCTCTCCCTTGTCTTCCTCTGGCCTCTTAACCATTAAATTGGGAGTGCCAAACTCTTCCCCACGCTCGTTCGCGCCTGGTGGCCAAAGCTAGGGCTTCTAAACCCTTTCGTCGCGCTGTCTACCCCTGCTGGAGGAGTTCGTCTCCCTCGTGCCCGACAAGGCACGCCGGCATGAGTTTCTCCCTATTTTGTTCAATAGATTGGTCATCTACCTTCCTCTCTCTCAGCTTCGATTAACTCCTTTCTCACTACAAATTGATCGCCGTTCACCCCTCTCCCTCTCCATCTTCTTTAATGCCGGCGAAGCTCCAGCAACATTGTGTGACTGCCACAGACACCCAATTCACCCGCTACCACCACCAAAAGCTCCACCACTACTCCATCAAAAGCCCTCACCTAATTTCATCTACCACGCCCTCCAAGCCCTCACCGGATGACCCATCCTTCCTTCACCTCCTCCGACATCGTCCGGCCACGGCCAGCCCCAATCCACCAAACAAACACCACCACCAAACTACTCACACATCGACGCCTCTTCTGGACCATCTAATTGGGGCGTGTCCGTCGCGAAATGCATTAAATATTATTTCTATGGTTATAGTGCGAATCACATCAAAACAAATAAATTTATAAATATTTTGGTGAGCACTGAGTCATTTGCAAGGAGGCAAAACACGATTTTCAAAGTCTTTTGTACTAACTAATCTATCCTAATGCAATATATAAACATAGACTGGATATTCAGAGAACCAAATTTCTATTATTATTTGCAAATAGTTCTAAACTAGGAATCTAAACAAATATGCTAAAAAATAGAAAGAGAAAAGTAGATGAAGGATGGCGTCACTTGTGGGATGCTTGTGCGAAGTGCGGTAGCACTTCGGATCTAGAGCGTCGGGAGGAAGACCGGAGAGAAGTTGCAGAGAGAGAGAGGTTGGAGATGTGTTTGGTGGGAGTTGCCTTTCAACTGGGGGCCCTAGGGCTCTTTTTATAGCTTTAATGAGGGGCAAAACAAAAATTTAAGCCCCCAAAATTGAGCAACAACCTTGGAGCCATCAGATCCGTCGACCGGGAGATCAATGACTCTAATTGTGCCTAAAAATAACCTCAGATGCGCCTTCAATGTGCGGATTAATCCTACTACTGACACGTGGCATGCTTCTGCTCGTCTGATCCTGATTGCATCGCTCCTCGCGTGCGCGATCGTGCGCTTTCAATCTCAACTGTCTAATTTGATGATTGGATGACTCTCGTCACACACCGCACCGCCTTGAGGACTCGCATGTAGCAGGGCGTTAGCTTCGGGCATTAGAGCGCGGGTGATCCACACCGCCTCATCCAGCAACCACCATCGCACCACGCGGGCGCATCCACGCCGCCGGTTCTAATCCAAAGGTCGAATCACGTTAGAGTGCCACCACCTTTCCCAATTTCGTGTTGAGCGCGAATCGATCCCACGCCTCACACTTGCGTGTGATGGAGCAAACCACCGTGTTGTGCCACCTTTTGTGTCGCGGTTAGGATTTAGGCACGACCGTTCTCAACTGTTGGATGAAGATCCAACGGTTGAGATGTTCTCCTAGTGATAAAGGCGCGATGGAGGGGCAATGTGGTCTCTTCGTGGCCGTTGGATGACGATCCATCGGCCCTCGATTTTCCTTCAGAGATTGGGGGCGCGGCGAGGGGTTGCTGGGATGGTGACACGTGGCACTATCCTGGCTGTTCAGCTTCCCACCTTTTTAGTTGGTGCTACAGAGCTCTGATCGGGTTGATCTTTGCATCGATCGTTGATCTGAATCCATCCATGCGATCAGATTTGACATCTGAGGCTTGGATTTGTGCTATCTGGCTCCTTGGCCTCTGATCTACTACAGGTTGTATGTGCTACTATGGTCGATTGATCAAGATGATTTCAAAAGAGCTGGGCTCCATTCGTCGTCCTGATCAGATCTGTACTGTCTGATCTATCATCTCTGGCCCCAAATCATTTGCAGTTAATATCACCTCTCTTTTAGAGCATAAAATGGCAGTATTATCTATAAAGCTACCAAACTAACTACTATCCAAATTATGATGCTTATGCATGCATCGTTCCTAAGTTGAGCTAGAATCTAACTTAATTAATGTACATTAGGTCCTATGATTGCTGTACAATCACAACCCATGCCTGAATCTTGTTAGTCCCTAGCAAATGCATGACTAAATGCTAAGTGGTCTTAAATGACTGATTTCTATCAAGAGTTTGACTAGAGATTTATTTTTTTTGTTTTCATTCAAAACTTTAGAAATCTAGACAATCGTGAAAGTGTAGTGTTGTAGCCAATGCAACAGATCCAAGTGAAAAGCTAATTCACATCTAAAGCTTGTACTTGACCCTTAGTAAAATTCTATTGGGATAGGCAAACTTCTTCCCTCTGGATTATAAAATAATTTGTAATTTTAGCCATAACTTTTGACTTAGGGTGAAGATGTCTGAGTCAAGTGGGTTTATCTTTGATAGCTCACACTCCTCTGGTGCTACACATAGGCTAGTACTACAGAACCTAGATTTTCAGACTTATTAAATAATTTAACTCAAAGAGTCGGAGAAATTGTGTTCTCTTTACTTCCTTTGTACTCATTCTCTCTCTTTCTTTTTTTCTCTCTTTTTTTCTTTTTTTCTTTTCGAGCTCGCAATCTCACTAGATTTGTGAATATATTTGGTGGGCTCTCTTGGCATTAACACTTTGATTAAGTTCTGATAACCCTCTGACTAAGTTAGCAATTCTCGACCTGTATTTGGGTGGTCAGAAATACAGAAAAGTAGGTCAAGGCTGCATTTGGTGGATTGTAAAGGGAATGACTGTTGTTGTCTCAATGTGCTTAACATGAAGTAAACACAACGCAATTAACACTTTTTTTTCTATATATATTTTTCTACTTTTCTCTTTCTTTCTTTTTTTCGTTTCTTTCTCTTTTTTTTTCTTTTCTTTATCCTTTTTTTTCATATATATTTATTTCTACCAACATAATGTACTGTAGCAACCATTCACATTTTTATTCATGAGGTATTATTCGGGATTGGGGTGTTCAAGAAGATAACGGGTCGCTTATTTGGTAGAAGTGCCTACTCTCAGCACCGAGAAAGGAATGGATGGGACAGTGTATTTCTGACCTTGATCTTAATACCCTCCTTCAGCCAAGGATTCCATAAAGGACAATTGCAACCATCCACCTTAGTCTAGTTTTATTAGAACCCACTCTCTGCGTATTTGCCTTATATGGTGGCTCTCCAAAAATTCATACAAAGAATTTGTACGCAGGAATCGAGAGCGAAAATATGCCTAACTCTTAGTGTCATTATCCAATTATCCAAAAACTAAGATTCCTTATACTAGCCTTAGAGTACCAGTAGACTCTCTACTCTCACCTCACAGTTGTTTGGTGGATCTACTAGAAGATGTTTACCAGACTTCTAATTACTGTCTAAGAGTTTAAGAGAAGAAGCAGTGCTTCTTCTCGACAAACTAAAGATGTCTATTAGTCTTCACAGAGGATCCATTGCATATTCTATGTGTAAGTGTAAAATTGTACTGGATTGTAAATTCAGGAATAAGTCTAAGAATAAATCCCCAATAAAACCTTCTTGATAAAAATTCTTTATGCATAAATGCAATTTTTTTTTCTGACATAAAAATAAGACATGCAATGTCCACCCCCCATGCCTATTTATTACAATGTCCTTATTGAAATGTATGCAGGGAAATTAAAATGTAATAAGCGAGAGGAGGGAATATCACCTGACTGAGCTTGTTAATCTAAGTCTGCTTGATCAGTCACAAATGAAAAATACCTGTATAGAATACTGGGTTGCCTCCCAGCCAAAGCTAAGTTCAACATCATTTGCTGGACTTAAACCCGAAAGAAATATGTATTTCAGTATTGTGGGTCAAGAGGAGTAGTAATTGTTGCTGAAAGATTCAGGATTAATATAAAGATATGACCATGTGGTCCCAGAATCAGTGATCCACAAATGCGGACCAACTGATCACGTAGCCCTACTTAGAAGAGTTTTTCTGATTTGAAATGTAGAATAGGGTCAAATAGATGAGGTTCATGATGCAGAGCTTGTTCATTAAGCCAATTCCATAATTCAAGAAGAGGTGGTGGATGGTTTGGATTGAAATCATGATTGAAATTTAAATCTGATTTTGAATTAGAATCATAAGGATCCTCATAATAGTAATTGATGTCAAAAATCATGAATTCTTCAGGCGCCGGGTCATACGAGGATAACGGTAGAGTTGTGTTGAATTCCTCGAAATCCTCATTAGAAATTACCTCTTTCTTATAAGAAGCCATTTCCACCTCAGAATCAAGCCATCTATTTGAACCAGTTGGATTATAAGTTCTTCCCCAGTCCATAATACCTTGAACTTCTTTTTCTGGGGTTGTTTCTTCATTTTCCTAGGTCATGAACTTTGGTTGTCCAATGTCTCGAACCCCCTCAAAATCTAATAATTCTTGAATTTCAGGGTGGATATACTGAGGATTCTTTTTGTCGTTGTCGAATTCATCATAAGATACTCCAAATAGTTCCTCGATCTTACGAATGTCTTTTTCAATTTGATTATCTATGGGAGGAGGTAAATCAGAAACATCCTCAAGCACATCACTTCCTTGCTTCTCTTGTTGATCTTGAGATTTGGCAGAATTCGAATTATCCTTAGTGTGCATTGCTAAAACCTCTTCAATTGTTCCCGCGACCTTAATTGAGTCACAATTCACTTTATTCATTTGGGAAGCTTTAAAGATATTGAGTTGATAATTTTTCCTCCCAGAAGTGATTTGCATACTCCCTGTCTTACAGTTGGTTAGAGCCCTGCCTGCGACCCAGAAAGGTCTTCCTAAGATTATCGAGGTGTGGTTCAAGTTCTCTGATGCCTCCATATCTAAAACTAAAAAGTTCATAGGGTACTCAAAATTCCTTACTTTTATAATCACATTTTGTAAGAGCCCCTTTGGAATCTTGGTTGACCTATTAGCAAGCTGAAGGGTAACATCAGTGTGTTGCAAGGGACCTAAATCCAAATCTTCATATAATTCCAAGGGATTAGATTGATGGAGGCACCAAGGTCCAGTAAGGCTCGTTCCAAGATAAAACCATCTATCTCACATGAAATTAAGGGGGTCCCAGGATCTTTCTTTTTAGGAAGAAGCTTATTTAAGATGATGGCATTGGCTTGTTCAGAAACTATAACCCTTTTTGATGATTTTGCCTGGCATTTCAATGTGCATAATTCCTTAAGAAATTTTGAAAAGGCTAGGATGTTCTTAATGGCTTCAAGGAGTGGTATATTCACCTGGACTTGCTTTAAAATCTCAAGCCACTCCTTAGATTGATTGGTTTTCTTTTCCCTGGATTTGTTCAAGGCTTCAGGAAAAGGTGCTTGAGAGAAATCATGAGTCTTTAAATCTTGAGCCTTGTTTTCTAGATTAGCTTGGTCTCCCAGGTCAGATTCGGGATCCTCAAGATCTTGGTAAGATTTGGATGTAGAAGGATAATGATATTGGATTTGTTTCCCGCTTCTCAAGGTGACAGCACAAGCATAGGCATTAGGGTTAGAAGGGTAAGGTGGGTTTTGCAAAATAAGCTAAGTCTGGTTAGGGTTAGGGTTAACAAAGCCAGGTGGATGCTGAGGAGCAGGTTGAATTATGTGTGCTTGTTTCTCCCATGTGTTGTTTTGGTTAACCCTATTGAAGTTCCTTGAGATGGGGATGGGTTGGGATGGCAGCATCCCGTGTTTTCTAGCATCTACCAATTGGTCTAGTTGTCCTGTGAAATCTGTCCTTAATTGATCCATTTCTTCTTTATGTCTCAGACTCATTTCCCGCATTTCTTTGAGGACCAGACTCAGATTAGAAGGCTGGGTTTCCTGAATAGGTTGTGGTTAATATGTGCATGGTTGTGTGTACCTACTGGGTTGCCCATAAGTGTTAGGTTTAGTCAAGTTAGGACCTTGGGCGGATTTCTGACTTGACCAAGCAAAGTTAGGATTGTTATGCCATCCAGGGTTGTAGGTGTTTAAATAGGGATCATTTCTAGTGTATCCCTGGCGTGCATTAACATCCTCAGGAAAATTAGGCATTGGGATGCCTAATTCAAAATTTGAGGGCATCAAGGTCCCTCCTTGGTACCCAGAAAGAGATGGGTCCAAGTAAAGTTGGCTTATGGGTGGAGCCATGGTTAGGTCATTAATATTATGCATTACTTCCTGACCTAAAGATTGGGGAGTTGCGTGAGGGTTAGCGTAGAAGTTCCTTGGGTAGGCATAGGGTTTATCCTGGAATGTGTACCTAAGGAATTCCCGCCCTTCAGAAGGTTGTCCAATTTCTTATCCAAACTCTCTACATTCTTCCCAATTTGTTCCACCTTATCCAATCGTTGTGCAATTAGTTCTAAATCAACCGAGTTTGAATTATCCTTAACTTCATAGACTCCACTCCTTGGTTGATTTGATCTGTTGAAGGCAAACATTGAGGTATTGTTGAAGGAATTCTCACTCATATTCTCAAATAATTGAAAGGCTCCCTCAGCATCTCTGCTTAGTAAATTACCCCTACATGTTGCATCAACAAAATTCTTCAAATTGTTACTTAACCCATAATAGAAAATATGGGCCAAGTGCTACTTTAGAATCCCATGATGAGGGCATTTCCTAGCTAAGTTATTAAATCTCTCCCAAGTCTCATGCAATTGTTTCCTAGGGTTCTACTTGAAGGTTATAATGGCACATCTAAGGGCATTGGTTTTTCCTACGGGAAATAATTTTTTCATAAATGTGCTTCTCAAATCTTCCCAAGTTAGGATTGGACTACTAATAGTCCTCAACCAATAAGCAACTTTATTTTTTAAGGAAAATGGGAACATTTTCATCATTAAGGTACCTTCATTCATGTTCCTAGGGCCAAAGGTCCTTCCTATGTGTAGAAGTTCTTCAAGGTGGTGGAAGGGGTCATTGGAATCGTGGCCATGGAAGTAGGGAATCAGATTGATGATTTGTGGTTTGAGTTAAAAATCATCCCCATCCTGAGGTACCCTAACAAAAGGTTCTATTTGGGCATCAGGAGAATTGTAGAAGTCTCTGAGAAGTCGATCTGCTCTCCCATTTTGGAGTCGAGTAATGGCTTGCACTATGACCTCCATCTATCTGTCATGATGCCGGCCCTGTTTAGTAATCTGCCTTTGTAAGAGAGCCATTGGATCCAGATTTTGTTCCTCCTCTTCGATCTTATCTTCCTCGTGGTGACTAGCCGTTGAATAGGGTTTAGAGTCAGATCTTCAATAATCAATTCTTCTCTTAGGATTTCTTTCTAAGGGTAGTAGCAAATCAGGATGTAGAGATCTTCTACCTTACATGCACTAGAAGAATGTCTGTAGATGAGAAGGAGAAGACAGATGCGAGAATACCCCACCTTCTCAGTACAAGCAATCAATCTAGTCTTTAGAGTGTAAACCCTAAATAGACCTAATCCTGGCTCTCCAAAACACGATTAGGTTAGATCAACCCTTGAATTACTTGGCTAGTCAGAAGGGTGGGACCCCTTAGGATTCCCCGAACGGTGGGACACCACTACGGGTTGACGCGATTACTACACCGACCTTTCTTGTCACCAATGGGTCTAAGTGGACAAGGCCTTGACTTAGCCCAATCTAATTTCAAGTGACCAAGAAGATTAATCCTGCCTAGGACATGTCTACTCAGTTTTAGGCTTAGGCTTGAGGTGCTTTTGGAATATGATGGGCGTTAGGAGGGTGTTTCCCTTAAAATTGATTTCAAAAGTGTGAAGTGCACAGGCAAGGGATTCACAAGTAATTTTTTTATGATGAAGTAAATTTTAAGGTTCAATTGCATGTATTAGTGAGTTTTAAGGTTTACTTAAGTAAATATATTCAAGCAATGGTTCTGATGAGGCACACAAGGGGTTTTACAAGTCCCAATTGTTTGATAAATTTCCTTTAAGTATGGAAATGCATGTGTGTTCTACCTTAGTGTGAAACCCTAAGAGCAGATAGCTGCTAGATGATCTTTTTAAGTTCAAAATCAGAGTAGTGGTGCGACCAAGTAATGCAATCAGTTGATCTTATTGCACTACTAACTAGGCACTCAAAAAATATTTTTTCAATAATTTTAATGCATATTTTCTATTTTTTTCAGATTTAAAGTATACTAGGGGTTCTGTAGTCTATTTTGACCCTCAGTTGGTGATTGAATAGTATGTGCAATCAAATGTACAAAAAATATTTTTTCCAGATTTTTTCTAAATTCTTGATTTTCACAAAAATTTAGTGTCATAAATTTCAAGTCAATCGAAGTTGTATAAAAATTTCTATGATATTTTGAACTTTGAGAAATCAGGAACAATAACAAATTTGATAATAATTTAGTTTGTGAATTTTGAAAATTTTTATATAACTCAAAATGGCGTGAAATTTGAATATGTTGTTCTTGGCTTCAAAATTCATGTCTAGTAAAAATTTTAGAAGTTTTTCACATGTAAATTTTGAGAAATTGAATTTTTAAAATGAGAGTTTGTTTCAGCCTGAAAATATAGGAGGTGGTTTTGTTGATTCCCACCAACAAGAGAGTTTTTTTTTTTTAAAGCAAGCAAATGCTAACCTAAGGATCAAGCAAGCACCTATTTTTGTTTTTAATTTTTTTTGAAAGGAAATCTAACATAATCTAATATACGAGTACTTACCTGATATTTGAAACCTACAATTTTTCTGTTGTGTTTCTTCTCAGATTTTCGTGCTTCCTGCACACACGAAATCTACGAAAATACAGTAAATTAGAAACCTCAAATAAGCACTAGGAAGAAAAGCTTCAAAGATTTCCGTTGCCTCCTCAGCAACGATGTCAACTTGTCCATCGCAAAATGTGTTAAAAATTATTTCTATCGTTCTAGTGTGAATCACATCAAAACAAATAAATTTATAAATATTTCGGCGAGTACTGAGTCATTCGTAGGGAGACAAAACACAATTTTCAAAGCCTTTTGCACTAACTAATCTATACTAATGCAACATATAAACATAGACCATATATTCAGAGAATCGGATTTCTATTATTATTTGCAAATAGTTCTAAACTAGGAATCTAAACAAATACGCTAAAGAATAGAGAGAGAGAAAAGTAGATGAAGGACGACGTTGCTTGTGGGATGCTTGTGTGGAGTGCAGCAGCACTTCAGATCCAGAGCATCAGGGGGAAGATTGGAGAGAAGTTACAGAGAGAGAGGCTGGGGATGTGTCTGGTGGGAGTTGCCTCTCAACTGGGGGCCCTAGGGCTCTTTTTATAGCTTTAATGAGTGGCAAAACAGGTATTTAGGGCCCCAAAATCATGCAACAACCTTGGACCCATCAGATCCGTCGATTGGAAGATCCATGGTTTTGATCGTGCATGAAAATAAGCTCAAATGTGACTTCAACGCGTGGATTAATTCTGCTGCAACATGTGGCACGCTCTTGCTCGTCCGATCCTGACCGCCCCGCTCCTCCCAATGCTCCTCGTGCTCGCGATCGCGTGCTTTCAAACTCAACCGTCCAATCTGATGATTGGATGACTTTCATCGTGCGCCACACCACCGTAGGGACTCGCATGTAGCGGGGCGTTAGCTTTGAGTGTTAGAGCGCGAGTGATCCACACCACCTCATCCAGCGATCACTATCACTCCACACAACCGCATCCACACCGCTGGTTCTGGTCCAACGGTCGAATCACATTCGAGCGCCACCGCATTTCTAGATTTTGCTCTAAGCGTAAATCGATCTCGCGCCTAGCGCTTGTGTGTGAGGGCGCGAACCACTGTGCTGTGCCACCTCTTGTGTCGCGGTTAGGATTTAGGCATGACCGTTCTCAGCCGTTGGATGAAGATCCAACAGTTGAGATGCTCTCCTAATGATGAAGGCGCGATGGAGGGGCATCGTGGTCTCTTCGTGGCCGTTGGATGACGATCCAACGACCCTCATTTTTCCTTCAGAGATTGGGGGCATGGTGAGGGGCTGCTGGGATGGTGCCACGTGGCACGATCCTGGTCGTTCATCATCCCGCCTTTGTAGTTGGTGCCGTAGAGCTCCGATCAGGCTGATCTTTGCGCCGTTGGACCACGATCGTTGATCCAAATCCATCCATGTGGTTGGATTTGACATCTGAGGCTTGGATTTGTGCTTTCTAGCTCCTTGGCCTCTAATCTTCTATGTGCTGTATGTGCTGCTACGATCATCTGATTTAGATGATTTCAGAAGCGTTGGGCTCCCGTCATCGTTCTGATTAGATCTGTACGGTCTGATCTATTATCATTGGCCTCGAATCATTTGCAGTTAATATCATCTCTTTTTTAGAGCATAAAATGGGAGTATTATCTATAAAGCTACTAAACTAACTACTATGGAAATTATGTTGTTTATGCATGCATCGTTCCTAAGTTGAGCAAGAATCTAACTTAATTAAGGTAAATTGGGTCCTATGATTGTTGTGCAATCAAGGCATTAAGCCTATGTTTTGTGTTTTAGGTCTTCGCCGTCGACGACGAATCCACCCCCACCGTCAGTCTTCGTGCGCCGTCGACAACCCTTGCCACGACCTCCATCAGGTGCAGATTGACACCACGAAGGTGTTTGGGCCTTCAATTGGCCAAGATAGCAGCAGCAGATTCCTTGATTTCTCAAGCTTCATCTGTAGTTGCACGTGAAGGAGGAAGAAGGGGACATAGTCCCACATCATCCATAACAAAATGACTAGAGTGCAAAAAGGAAAAACTCTCATGCCGACGAGTTTGGTCCCCTATGCTCGCAACCTGATTACCCGATTAATGCCCGGTTCTGGAATAAAGAAGAGGAGAAATTATGAGGAGGAGAGGGGAGGGTTTTGTACTGTTGACCTTGGGATTCGTGTCCCTCCTCTCCTCACTCAACACTTATCCATTCTCTGCTTGGGTTGAGGTGTTGGCTTTGTGCTTGTTCTGAGGCCATGATACTTAAGGCGTCTGAGCCTTACTTGCGACGTCTGACTGGGGTTGACTTGAGTTACTGTTGTTACATTTGAGACATATGCTGAAGTTAAATGATTGATTCAAAACACTGTTGGAACATCTGGCAAAACTTAGAACTTGAATTGGCTGATTTCATGTGCTTAAATGTGCGATAACCTTGGTGATTTAAATCACCATTTTTTAGTTATCCTATTCTTTTTATCCCACGATTTCTTGAGATACTCTTTCTTATTAATGAATATATTTGTGAGTATACTATTCATTGCATATCTTTGTGACAATTAATCATTGTGCTCATTTGTTCTAAATTGCGATTAGTGTGTGAATTCCATATTTGCTCCTTGTGAACGACCTCAGAATCAATTTCCTGATTTCGGCTTTTATAAATTTAAATGTTGTAAAAGCATTTTTGTCGACTATACTACGACACAAGCATCCCCTTGAAACATCGACTCAAAATGCTTCCAACAGCTGGTGATTGGATTCCCAACTAGAGTTATCCCAATTTGAGCATTGGAAAATTTGATTCGAATTGGGTGGATAAGAGCTTTGATGTCTAGGTTGATATCCCCAATTAGATGTGGAGTTATCTAAATTTGAGGATAAGCCTGATTGAGTTGAATTGGGATTTAGGTTATAAGCATTTTGGGGATAAGGAGTTTAATCAAGATATTCAACCCTAGGTTGTATTCCCAATTAGAGTTATCCCATTGAGAAGATGGATATTGTTGGGTCGAATTAGGATATGTAGTATAATCATGTTGGGGATAGAAGAAGCTTGAAGGATAAGAGTTAAAAGCTATTGTGTGTGTTAGAAGAATTTAGAGGGTAAGAGTAGAATAGGAGAGAGAATATGTGTGCCCCTAAGTAAGCAAATCAAGCAAACAATTTCAAGCCTTAAGGTGTAACCCTTTGGGACCTAATTCAGGTACAATTGGGGTTTGACTAAATCTCCTCGACCCTTAAATTACTTGGCTGGCTAGATGGAAGGGACCCCCTAGGACACCCCGCACGATGGAGCACCATTAGAGGTTAACGCATTTATTGTGCCATTCTGTCTAGTCAATGGTTAGTCCAAGTAGACAAGGCCTCAATATCAGGTAGCCCTACCTTATTGCACTAAGATAGTAAATCCTTCCTAGGGCAAATTTACTCTCTTTTAATTAGGGCTGGGATAATTTTGCTCAGGAATGTGATGGGCATTAGGGACTATTTGTCCTTAAAGATTAATTCAGAGTGTGTAGTGCAGTGGTAAACAAACAAACTAAGGCTTTATTGAGAATGTACATCTTTTAGCATTTTGCCTTATTATTACGTGTTTTAGGGTTTCGCTTGTTGTTTTAAATCACTCCTAAGAACTCAAATTTAAATCCAAAAGGGGACTTAATAACTTGCTTGAAACCTTTTGTGATATTTTCATTGCATATTTGTTGATTGTTTATTGTGTACACACTACACGATCACATAAGGTACACATACATATTTCTATCTCATCTTCTTGTGCACCCATAGGGGTATGGATTCGCACATCGGTCTTATCCATTTTTTGGATGGATAATAGAGGTCAACACTTGCTAGGTTTCCTTAGGAAGTGTACAATTGTATTGAAAAATCTATTTGCGCAATCTATTTGTCGTAGCAAACTTAGGCAAAAATCTGTGATTTCTATCACTTGTTTGATTGATTGGTCTTGTGAGATTGATTGAGTTTGATTGGGATTTTTGGATTTTTGATTGAGATTGAGATTGAGATTGCCATACTTTAGTTTGTGACTACTTCGTAAAGTCTTTTAAAAAATCAAACTCATGGATGGTACGAGATCCCAAAACCCATCACTTGTACCTCCCTTGGGTGCTAAAGCCCAAGCCACTACATGTTCTATGCCTTCCACTTCCAATCCTTTACCTCCCGAGCCTTAGACACCTATCCACCACTCCGTTCATCCTGAGGATGACAATGATTCTACACAGTTTGAGGATTTTGAAGATCATCCTCATTACTTTGTACATCACCCACCACCTCCACCCCCACAACACTTTCCACCTCCTCCGTACCCTAATTTTCCAAACCAACCTCTACCGAAGAGAGGTGCACCACCAAACCTGCAACACCTGTATAATGCACAACTGCAAATGAATACCTTTACACAACAGGTGCAACAGCTTACTCAAGATGTTAATCTTCTTGCAAACCCCTGACCTTAGGCTCGTAGACCTCAACTACGGGATTACTATAATCCTGCAATTGCACCCGTTATGCCTACTGTTCGATTTCCTTCTGGGGGTCATGCTGCTGAATTGAAGCCAAACATTATAGCCCTTATCCCTCATTTTCATGGTCTTGCTTCTGAAGACCCTTTTCAACATTTCAGACCCTAGGTCTGCAGGGCCATGATCAGCACACACTTTTAATGAATATGTTCTCCTTTTCCCTTAAGGATAAGGCAGTCTTTTGCTATCACACACTTTCAAGGACTACACCGATAGAAACATGGCCTTCTTTGTAACATGAGTTCCTAAATAAGTGCTTCCCCATAGGCCGCACTAATTCCTTGAGGCGTGCCATCACCACGTTTACACAAAACATAGGAGAACAGATGCATGAGGCTTGGGAGAGATTCCACGAGCTAATTAGGAAATGCCCCCACCATGGTGTCCCATGCTGGCAATAGGTCTAGATCTTCTACCATGGGCTCCATGATGACACTAGGAATTTTGTAGATGGTGCCTGTAAAGGCAATTTCCTATGTCAAGATGAAGATTCCTCCTTCAAGCTCTTCGAAGGTATGATTGAAAATTTGATCAATAACGCTTCGATGAGCATTTTTAATAGAAAATCCTCGCATTCCCATTCACACACCAGGGTACATGAAGCCCAATCTAGCATAGGTGACATAGAGTTAGTGGCCAGTCAGCTGGATAAAGTGAGCTTAATCGAGAAGAAGGTAGATGAGGTGTGGAAATTCCTCCCTAAACCATCTTCTTCTTGTCAGTCAATAGCACATCACACTTCTCAGTTTCCTACAGGGAGGGAAATTGTGAACAACCTTTCTGTGACCCACCACCACTTTTTGAATATTCAATGCACTATCCTTCACAATCAATTGGAGGAACCTTTGTTCCTCCATATCCTGATTTCCTTGCACTTCACGAAGCTTCGAAGGAGCCCCACGCCATTCACAATGACTCTTATTCACAAACCTACAACCCTGGATGGAAAAATCATCCAAATTTCTCGTGGTTAAGAAATTCACAGATACCTGATTTCCAACAACCTTATGCACCACTACTTCAAAACCTAACTTGAGCACCACCTGCACCACAACACGGATATCCTCCACGTGCTTTCCAACAACTGCAACCAAGGCCCACCTAATACTCTCAATCCTTGCATACACGAGATGAGCAGTTAAGTTCAATCATGAAAGCATTTGCTGACATGCAATAACATAATATTACTATGTAGCAATGACAGGATACGGCATTAGCTGAGATGAGAGCCTAGCTAGCACACTTGACTGCACTCCATTAGTCACATTCTTTACCATCTCAAACTGAACCTAATCATAGGAATGTACCTGCCCAGAGGTACGTTCATCCTAATCCTCGCCAATCCAAGCACATGTCATATCATAAGTGTTGCACAGTTCTGATTCCACTACACCATATTTAGATCAGCAACCACCTCTGCTTCCTAATCCTAATTCATTTTCCACATCTTGACTTGTACTTATTGATTGGAAGAGGTAGAAGCTGTAGATTCTTCTAGTTATATCCTTTGAACTTGGACCTTGAGCCAAGTTTTCTGATTTTATCCACATCCTGTGAACGTGGACCTTGTACCAAGTATTTCTGATTCTGATTTTGATTGATTATAAAGCTATCCTTATCTTTGAGATTGTCAGTTCTCTATCATTTTTGCTTCTACATTTTGATTACACCTTGACTGGGTTTATGCCTAGCTAAAGGCATAAAACTTAGCAATAGTGTTATACATAGCTATTTTATCTTTCTTTGTTCTCCTTTCTTTCATAGGTGTCTATCCTTGAATTTTTAGTTAGCATGCATTGTCACATTTATCTTGCATTTCACTACTTTGCCTGACTTCTCACTTTGATTTATATCAGACTTGAAATCATCTGCACACAGATTTTATCTCCTCATTCTAACTTTCTTCCGTCATCCTAGCCTAAGTTAGTGAAAAGCATAGCATGCATTTGCATCCACCATATTCATTCAATAAGGACATTGCATCATTTAAGCATGGGGGTGTTAATGGTGAAATCATTTACTAGAGTGCAATTATAGACATGCCTTTAGTGTATATAGATAGTGTCATTGAGAATCCAAAAAATTGAAAAATTTTGAAAGATTTGAAAAAAATTACAAAACAAAAACACAAAAAAAAGTGAAAAAAAAACTCCAAAAATACAATAAGGGAACTATATTTACTGTTAAGGGAAAACATCAGAAAATTCTGAGAGGGAAAATTGAACAAAAAGTTCTATAAGTGTTTAATTATGGACTTAAAGTTGAACAAAAAATATAATAAATGTTTATGGACGTTCAACCTTTGTTATTAGACTTTCCGGGCCACATAAGCTTGATTTGCTCAGGCTTAGGCTTAATACACTAAGGATTTGATAAGATAGTCCAAGATCTCCCCTAACCTAGGATATATTCTTGTACTTGAGTCATTAATACATGATTCGTTGGTTTGCTTTTGCTTAAGAGTTTAAGTGACTTTGGTTCACACTGCATAGAGCCGAGAAAGACCAGGTGGACTTAAGTCTTAACCCTAGGATTCATTACGGAAGGTGGAGTCCTTACCTGTGCGTGCAGGTAGACTTTTTGTCTCAGTCTTTAGTCTTATGTTTAGGAGAAGCTCTTTTCACCAAAGTACCCACCCACCAAATAAGTGTGCTCCACCAAATAAAGTTGAAGGAGATATACTGGCATTTGCTTTCAGAAAAAGAAGAAAAATCAAGAAATAAATGAGAAAAATAGAAAAAGTAAAAAAGAATAGAAAAAAGACATTCTTTTGAATAAATCAGTATGTTCTCCAATTCCTGTTATAAATATTTCCACCAAAAAGATTTTTCGGGGTGCATTACAAATACCCTGTGTTTCCACCAAATATTCTTTGAGCCACAAACACAATAAGAGTTGGGTTTGAGTCTTCAGTTATTTTGAGAGTCGATCCAAAAACATGAGTTGAAGCTGAGATCAACCTAAACCTAAAAAGAAGTGTAACCCTGGATTTGAGTCTTAGTGTTCTTCTAGTTAGTCTTGATTATACACTGAGCACAACCATAACCTCTTGGTTCTTGAGCTTGGTAAAACCCTCTGAGTCCTGGAAATTGCACTTAAAGTTTAAATATCAAGAGTCCTTGTTGGTCGAGAGATGGTCTATGTTATGTAAGTCTTGAGTTCTGGTAGTCTTCCTAAGCAGCTGGTTCTCACAATGTCCAATCATAAATCCAGTTGGTTTGCTACAAAAAAATTCAGCTCAAAGATCATCTCTAAACACTTAACATTTGAAAATGAGTAAATAGAAATCTCTTCATACTTGCCTGGCTGATGCTACATTGGCTTGCACTAATGAGTTGTTTGCTAAGGGAATAACAAAACCTAAGCATGGGGGTATGATGAAGTGTGGCTCACATAGCTAAAATACCAAAGTTAGGCTAGAAACTAGCTTAACACTAACTAATTAACATGATAAATGGGTTAAGTGTGGGGATTAATGAAAATGACCTAAAACACCCAATTTGTGCTAAAAAAGCATATTTTGGCCATATTTAAGAGATTATCTATTAATTATGCAAATGGATGATTTGAATGCTAAATTGAACACCAAATGAGCACAAATTCACAAATTAACTCTGGGATTATTTTCTAAAAAGTTCAATTATCGCGCCGTTGCATCTGGATATCACTAGGACCTTGCATTTAGAGTTTTTCATTTAGGTCCTTCATTTATCATCATTTCTTCACTTTATTCTCATTCAAAAAGTCTCAGGGGCTTATCTGTAAACTTCAGGGACTGCTCTGTATTGAATTTCTACCACTTATGGATTTCTATGCAAAGTTCTATCATTTCACTATAAGGGCATTGGTGCAATTGCACCAATACACCTAATGCAGCTCACCTCTTCCATTGTTCATCCACGACGAACATGGTGCACTAGAGCCATTCATCATCTTCCACATTAGATCTACGGTGGATCCTTCGCCCATTGGTTAGCGTCGGTGACAAAAGCTTTACGCCCATTTCCAGTTCTCATCCAATAGTCCTTTTTCAATCTTTCCCCTTGCATGCCCCCTAGATCCCTCTCCAGCCGTGGATCTTAAATGGCCATCACCTACATTACCCAGTCACTCCCAGCTCCCAGAGCCTATAGAAGGACCCTTACACCTGAGCTGCGATCCCTATTGACCCCCCTCCTACTTCTTTGGGTTGATTCTTTCTTCCTTCTCCAGTTTGCTTTGCCCTCTTCACTCCACGGCTGGTGACAGCAGCCATCATCACTCCCTTACTTCATCAACATCAAGCTGGACCAGGGGACATCCCAGAAGCTCCACTGGCGACCTTTTCGATCAATTGAGACCTTCTTCCTCAAATTCGTCACCACTGACCACCGGTCATGGTCCTGGAGATTCCATTTGTCTGACAGTTAGATTTAATGCATTCTAGAGTATATTTAAATGCTTTTTAGATAGATTTAGAGTAGATTAGATAGTTTAGATCATAATTTTACTAGTTGATTGCTTAGATTAGGAGTAGATTAGAATAGAGTAGAATTTCACTCATCCACCTCCTCTAATTAATTCAGATCAGAGGAGATGAATTCACTTGTTCATTTCGATTCATTAAGCTCCCTCTTCATCTCATGATTCATGTTCACTCGATTTCTCGATGATTTAATCACAAATCACCCCATCCATCAAAGTTGATTTGGATCTAAAGCTCTCTAGCTTCCAGATCCAAATCACACTAAAAATCACTTGAGGGCTATCCCATTTATTTCACTTAATACAATAGCCCTCTGCCTGAGCTGAATTGGAACTGATTGGTCTTTCAAACCTGATATGATTTTCTAGACTAATCACGAAATCTTTATAGCAATTTGGTGTTAATCGATTTTAATTGATCGAATTTAGTTTTTACCTATTTTATTGGACTAATGGAAATATGTTGTTTTAATTGAATTTTTATTAAGAGTAGTGCTTAGGCCCAATTTCTTGTTTGGTTACTGTTTTTATCCATCACCCAAGTAGCAATGGCTGAGGAAAATCAGTTGGACTGATTTGAAGCTATTGTGATGACCTGATTGATTTTAAAGGATTGTAAGGGTGTCCTGACCACCAATCAATGGTGTGCGGGTTACCTAATTGACCAAGTCATTGTGGTGATCTCAGACTAATCGCCCAGGTGGGTGACATCTGATTTTAAGCCAAAATGGTTTTAATCTACTAATTGGAGATTGTGTGATGTTTAGAGGATGCTAAGGAAGGTCTGAGACTTGTTTTTAAGTTGTTTCAAGGCCTGAATTGATTCTCCTCACTTGGTTGTTTATAGCAATGTAGGGAGGATTGATTAGGGTTTTGAAGTGTTTTTTAGCCTCATTCTGATTTTGAATGATTTTCATATCTTCAAATGAATGTTTGCAACAATGTATCATGGAAATTTGATGAGTTGAACTAGCATTAGAGATTTTGTTGATCTCAAAGTATCAAATCCCAGTCTGACGTAGTGACCTGATAATTCAATGAAGTCTCTGATGCTGGAAATAAGAATCTTAAAGAATGTTTGATGAATATGTAATCTGTGTGAGTGATTGGGTAATGTTTAAAGCTTTCACTTAGAACTGATCAGTGTTTGTCAGTATGGCAGAGATTACTGCTAAATGAGCTTTGAATGGTTTTAATCAGGGATTTATGATGAGTTTCGATAATGTTAGCTCACATGAATTTTTCTGGAGGAGATTTTCCCTAGTTTTATATCTTGGATTCATTGAGATGGATTTTTTAGCACAATAGCATATGAAAGGAGGACTGATCTTCCTTTTGACAACAATAGCTACTTCTGTTATTGTCTGGTCTGCTGGAGGCTACATTTGACTTGTTTTTAAGTTTTATCGAGTGGTCTGATAGATTGTAATGTTAGAATGAGATATAAAAAGCATCATGTACAATCTTTTGCTTAAGTTTGACATCAAGAGCTTGTAATTGTTGATGTCAGACCTTTGTCAGCAATTACATTTGTTGAATTCTGTCCAAGCTGATTTCTATGCTAATTGCAAGGTTTAATTCACGTTTATGAGTTCAAATCTAATTTTGAATGTTGTTTGGAGGTTCATAGTGTTTTACCTCTCAATTCTAACATTTGTATATGATTTTCTTGGCTGTGAGCTCTTGTCTTAACATCCATAAAGCCATATTTTGCCCAAATTGTAAATAGTATGAAGAACACAAAAATATTGTAAAATTAAATAAAATAAAGGTATCTTGCATTAGAGTAGGTTTATTTTTAGGTGTGTGCCATGTTAAGTTAGGTTTCGAGTCCTGTAAATAGTAGAATATATAGTAAACACTTAGGTCGCTTTTGGTATGAAATAAAGCAAAACATACAAAAACAACAAAAAAAGTCATTCTTCCTAATAGAGAGAAATTTGCTTGATTATGAATGTTAGTAATAAAAAGTTATGTCGTTGTAGTCGTGTGGTGGAAAATCTCTCAATCAAATATTAAATAGATATTAATTTAAACCACAATAAAAATGTCGTATCCACAGGGAGGATCGAACCAAATAAACTCACAATAAGTTTACCTCTTGTTTACTTAAAAGTACTTTCATTTATTCATCCTAATGACAAAGAAAAAACACTAATAGATGAATTAAATAACCAATCTCTAATTTCTGAAAAGAGATGGACCAATCACGCAAATTCTCCTTCGCTAGAATACTCTTATAAAATTGATCAACCCAAATATTCAATGTCATCCAATGTAAAGCATAATATCACCCCTTAATGTGAAGCTAATAGATGGAGGAAGGTAGTCATGCAATTGATAAGCCAACTAATTAGCGCAAACTAAAAGGATATGCTCATAAAATTCATGGAATAAAATATTAATATCTTAAAATTAAAATCCCAACAATGGCATCAAATGTAATTTTTAATTCAAACCCAAAATAGAGGATTAGTTTCATCTTGCCGTGCACGCTCGTGGAGCTGTAGCGGATGGTGGGAAGCTCGAGGAACGTCGTCTACGACAAGGGGAGTACGATGATGGTCGCAGATTGATGAACGGTGACCAGGGACGGTTGTCGGAGATGAGGCACTCGCCGACGATGATGACGGCCCATCGGCGTGCGTGGGCTGCGGTTGCTGCGTCCGAGGGCGTGGCCGAGTTCGTGAGGGTGCGGTGAGTCCATAGTAGTCGATGGCAGATGGCTGGAGCCGAACGTGTGGGCTATGTGTGGGGGATGACAGTAGTTTGTTCGTTTCCTCTCCTTTTGTCAGTTGATGGAGAAGAAGGAGAGGAGGGGCATCCTAGACTACGTGCCGCGCAAGAGCTGCTACACATGAGCTGCTGTTGCGCGAGGACGAGGGCACGCGAGGTTGTAGGGCTGTGTCACGATGGTTGCTAGCATGCGTTGTGGCGGTGCGATGACTAGTGGTTCCTTCTCTGTTGACCGTTGATGAAGAAGACGAAGAAGAGGAAGAGGAGGAGGTTGCAGGGGTTGGAGATTAGTGCGCAAGGGTGCCCGCACAAGGGCTTGTGGCTGCGTGAGGCCTTGTTTACGTGGGCAAGGCTGATGGAGTTCGCACTGATCCACAGTGCTCACTTTGGAGCACGGTGCAGGCGAGAGGAAACAGATGGAGAGCGAGCGTGCGTGGTGCTTCCCCCGGTGGGTTGGAGCGGGCTCTTTTTAAAAACAAATCCCCCATTTGTTTCCCTGCGGCCGCCATCTTCTCCAACCACTCGGCGAGAGTTGCGAGAAGCTTGGCTGTGGTGGATGCGTTGCGGATGTTGCGCCAGCTTCTGTAGGAGAAAAGAAGAAAAGAAAGAGAGAAAAAAAAGGGGTTAGTTACAAAGGTACTCCACAATAATTTAGGTAATGCATGCATGTAAGCATAATGCACATTACCTTCTAAAACTTGTGAATGCAATGCATGTAATCATTTTTATAAACTAATCTATTTATAAATTTAAGTATGCTATTTACATGTAAACATTATTTTAATAACTAGGTATTTGTGCATATGATTAGCCCACAAATGTGGTCTCATCACTTCCTTCTTCTCCCTTTCCCCCCTTTTCCCTAGTGTCTATAAAGCACAAAAGCAAAATAAAAATATGAAAAGATTCAAAAATCCATAAAAGTTACCCTTGTATATAGTATTATACTTGTAAATAATAATAAATTAGGTGTATATAGTATCTATGTGTATATAAAGTGTATAAATAACTTATATACTTATTCTATTTACTTAAGTAGGTATTTATATTGATTTGTACGGTATGTGTTATAATAATGTAATTATGTATTTATTTATTTATATTATATGTACATAATCCTAAGTATTTATAAATAGATATGTATATAATTATAATTGTAATTACAATTGTATATATAACCTAAGGTTATTATATTGTACAGTAACATACCTTTATATTTATTTATTCACCTATATATTGTATATAATTATATTAATAAGTTAATTAGGTATATTAGTAAGTTAAAATAATTTAAATTAGTAATGTAACAAAATATTGAAGTAAATTATGTTGTATAGTTGTATATTATAATTTAAAGTAATTTTTATACCTATTTATATTGTAAAATAGTATTTAAACTATATATATATGTATATATGTATAAATCATGTATTTAAATGTGCATAAATTGAAGTAAATCAATAAAAATAAATTAAAAATATGTTGTAATAAGTTAATAATGTATATTAACTAATATATAATCCAATTGAACAATTAATTCATTAATTTATACTTTAATTAATGAATTAAACAATAAACCAACCTGTATTTTTCACTAACTTTAAGGAATTTTTAAATATATTTATATATTTAATTATTGCAAATAAACTATACCAATAGAAAGTCTTATGTATAGTCTTCATGTATATATAATTTATTTTGAAAATAATTAATAATTAAGTACCTAAATTAAGGCCTAATTTTGGCCAAAATCCACAAGCTAGCACACCAATTTGGGTGCTAGACAAAATGCCACATCATGGCTCTGCAACTACCTGCACCCCTATTTAAGTAATTACGCTGATGACCCTCCCGATCGTCAGCATTAAGCGCACAAACTGAGCATTCATATGAGTGTGGGTGTATGTATGTGCATTGGTGGGCTTGAGAGCTCGGTTTAGCCTAGATGGGCCATGAGAGGTCTGGTAAATAGACTAATTAAACACTAAGGCCCAAGTTTAGTAGTCATTGATCCGAACCCCTGCAAATGGTTGGGCCTGGAAATGCCAAATTTTTTGTCAATTGATGGCTAAACATATGTTAAGGTAACTAAAATTGGGTAAGTGTTATATGTATAATATGTGTGTTGTGTATGCATGTGTTAAGTATATGTATAAGTATATATTAGTATAGTATAGATGTATATACATATATAGAGCATATATATTATATATTTATGAGTTTTGCCTTATTTTGTCAATATGTTTGTAAGGTCTTTAGTAATGTTTATAGATGTTAGTATAGATAGCTATATGTGTTGGTATAGCATATGTTAGTATACATATTCGTTTTGTTCTTCATTGACACATTGTTCAGATGTTAGTGTATATAATTGACTTAGATAAGTTTTATATTAGTTTTTAATGCCTTTTCACCTGTTTATATGTTTGAGGCATTATCATTAATACTAATTAATTCATTCTTATATATAATTGAATTAGATTAATTCATTCTTTAATTCTTTCGTTCATTTGTAAATAAACTTAACATTTTGGAATAAAAGATAATTTTTGGATAATAGAGTGATAAATATTAATAACTGTCTCCCAATGAATGACTTGGAAAAAAACTAGTAAAAATTATATATAAATAAAATAAGATCCATCTGGCTTGAGACACTATACTACAACGCATTAATTAACCCTAATTAATAGCTCTCCAGATGACACATCACCTCATCAGTTGCACCCACTCTCTTTGTCCAAGTTGTCGGTGGAGAGAGTAGAACTATATTTTAATTTTTTTACTTTGTGTGTATCATGCCCCTGATGATGGGTCAGGTGATTTTCCGAGAGTCCCATCATTGAGAACCAATCATGAAGGCTATATTGCATGCTGGCAGGTATTTAATCGTCAACTGCTTTATGGATAGGTCAAGACCTGTAACGACCCGGTTCCCGAGCCCCTACGAGACACGAGAACCAGACCGACTCAACTAATCCCAAGACCTAGTCGTCCAACGAGGAAGCAACCAAAAGAGCAGTAAAATAAACCACATTCAACATGAATATAACTAACAGTAAGAAAATACAGCAGCAAGGAAAGAAACTACTACAGTATATACCACCACAACAGTAGAACAACATTCATAACTAAATATGAACTGCAGGTAAAGAAAAGTACAGCGGAAACGAGAACTACTCACTATAACGAAACAAAAAGAGGTACAAGAAACAGTGGTAACTCTACTGGACCCTACTCGGCCCAGCGTCCTCTGCAGCCGCTGACCCTGGCTGCTCAACACCTGGTCCTGAAAGGTAACAAGTGTAACATGTCAGCAAAACGCTGAGTAGAGTGGCAACTAAACTAAAGAAACAGTAGAGTGTATAGTAGCTGTTAAGTCCTGTTACTTTCTTTATTTAAGTCTTTCAATTATCTCACGATTTCTCTATTTCTCAAATCTTTCACTTGATCTCGAATGTTCCTCGTGGGAACGATCTTGATTGCAGTCTTTTCCGAATAGTAGAAGTAGCACGTGGTGCTCTCCTGGCCAGGAGAGTCCCCCGTGGTGATCCTACTCTCAGTCAACCACCCCAAGGTCACTGACAGACGTAACGGTGACTACGGCACGCGCGGTAAATGCACGGGTAGCTAACCCGCACTGGCACGCGGTCAGTCGTTTCCGTTAACGGGTGCGCCCAAAGCACAGCACGGAACCAGTACAGGGCAGAGCCCTCTCAGTAACAGGGGTCCAACCCCTCCACAGTAACCAAACAGGGGCCTTGCCCCTCCATAGGCCGCGCACCCTTGCCTGACTACCCTGGTTTGCCCTAGTGGGCCTAACAAGTCGGTGTGGGAGGCTAGCAGAACCCCGGGGCCCGTGGGGTAGCTAGTACCTCCCTACACTAGTAGCTCTCCTCGGTACTACGTACGCGAGGGCCAGCAAGTCGGTACAGAGTGGCCAGTCCTAACCCCGGGTCCCTGGGGCGGCTGGCTCCGCTCTGCACTAAACAGGGGGACAGTCGCTCTCCTTGGTACTCCGTACTCAAGGGCCAGCTCACTTCCCCAATTCTTTTCCATTCCCTTTCCAGGAGTTCTACTCCTAATTCCCCGTAGGGTTCCAGCTCTTTAACTCAGAACATTCCAGTTTCACCATTCCAGTTTCACGTTCATACAACCCATATTCTTAATCATGTTCATTTATTCATAACAGGCAGCTGTTTAAACGAATTTACAGGCAGCTATTATTTCCTTTCCACTTTTTCCAAGACTGCAGTATTCATACATTCCACTAGTTTTCCCGTCCTAGGATTCATGCCATATCCTAGGATCTATCATACAATCTAGTTTTCCAGCCCTAGGATTCATGCAACACCCTAGGATCTACCATTCAATCTATTTCTCATTCCTAGGATTCATGCAATGTCCTAGGTTCTATTTATGATTCCACAATTTAACAGGTTATACTAAAAGCCACTCTACCAGGTACGACGGGAGTAATGGGGGCGTGATCGGGAATCCCGCGTGCCTCCGCGACCCCCAAGACTGCAATGGAACGAGGTCCTATCACAAGGATCAAACACAAGGAGTGTCTCAAAATAGTGTATAGTTACTGTAGACGGGTAGAGGATTTAATTCCGGAAAGAACGCAACTCGAAACGCGGAAAACGGAACCCGAACGGGCCCTCAACGGGTCGAAAACGACGACACTGTGCAAAATCAGACGTCTGGAACTTCTTCCAGATGTCTTAAAAAGTGGATCAGAGAATTACCTTGTTCTGCGTGGTTTCTCAAACGTCCAGAAGCCTGCGGGGATGTCTGGCCTAGTTCCCAGACGTCCGATGGTCACCCCGGACGTCTGGAGGTCACTCCTGCCGTCTGGTACTACAGCCAGATGTCTGATTCGCGTTGGATGGCGAATCACCGAGCCTGCGCGCACCCAACTCTCTCTCTCAGTACGGTCAGTCGACAGGAAGGAAGAAGACGGAAGAACTCACCTTTCAGACGTATGGATGGTCTTCCAGACGTCGCCCCCGCCGTCTGGCTAGCATCCCAGACGCCTGATTCTGGAAATGTTTCCAGAATTAGGCCGCGACTCGCCCTCTGCTCGCGATGCCGCGCCACGTCGCACCTCGTGCGCCTGTTGCTCGGACCGCAGCAGTCCCCCCCGCGTCGCCCCGCGCCCGCTGCGCTCCCCGCCGGCCGACCCTGGCAGCCTCGGCGAGCTCGCCCTCACGGCTGAGTACTGCTCTCGCACGTAGCACCTCCTCCGCGCTCACTGCGGCTGCCGCTGCCGCTGCAACCTCGCGCTCGCTCTCGCGCTCACTCTCGCGCCTGGAGCTAAAGGAGAAGAGGAAGGAGACGGTGGTGACGGAAGCGAGGGGAGGCGTGGCCTTTTAAGGCCGCGCGAGGAGGAGAGAGAAGGAGCACGACAGGGGAATCTGCAGCCGTAGGAGGAAAGAAAAGCGAATATGCGGGTCTGCGCACTCAGGCACGCAGACGACCCGCGCGTGTCAAGGATAACCGATTTCCAGACGTCTGGAAACGATCCCAGACGTCTGGTCAGACGTCTGGAAGTGACCCCAGACGTCTGGGCCACCTCCCAGACGTCTTAAAAGACGTCTGGGGCTTGCGTTCGTTACAAGACCTATTTATTAGTGGGTCATGTAAGCGGGCGGAGTGTCTCCTGTATACCCGATAAGCAATTATTCATGCAAATAAGGCACCATGTGTGCAACTTATAGGCATATCGTCGCCTATTTGTTTTAAGAAATAATAGGCATGCCGCCGCTTGATTTATCATTAGCCTTAAGAGGCCATCTGCCTAGGCATTTAATTGTACGATGTAAACACCAACTTCCGTAAGTGATGGCTAATCACCATAGGCATAATTTTGTCGCTTAATTTGGAAAAGACACATTAATTGCTGTAATTATGACCAAATCGCGTCCTGATATTTAGGACAGATTACAAGGTCTACACTTGTCATTTGAATTGTGCCATAATGATTACGTGCGTAAGGGAATTAATTGCGCCCGGTAATAAGCAAGATTTAATAGTGCTGGAATCCATGCGTATCCTTGGCTATAAATAGGCGGTAGTTGGGTATTAAATGCCCCTACCCCACATTTCTGTTACGAGGAAGAAAAACCCTAAGCACCGTAGGCGTCGCCGTCCTCGGAGGAGCGACCCTGTCAAAGAAGAAAGGCTTTTCCTTACCGGAGCTCTTTACACTACGGAGAATGTCGAGCATCTCTGGGAAAGGTGAGCCGTCCTACTCTACCCCTCGTCTCTTTAATGAGACATTCGGGTTGTATACCTTAAAATCTGCCTTTGGTGGTAAACCCGCTTTTCAGGGGTTTTTGAGGGAATATGGACTCGAGGATGTCCAGTTCTAGGTGCCGAGGAAGTTAACCGGCTTGTGTTCCCCGGTTGGAGATGATTTTTTTGTTATTTGTAAATATGCCATTGAGAATGACCTCAAGGTTCCTTTGAACCCTTTTTTGACGTCTTTCCTTTCGTACTCCTGGCTCGCTTCTTCCCAATTGTTGGTCGGTCTTGAACATTTTCACTATTCCTTGCTTCCATTTGGGCATCCGCCCTCGAATGGGGCTTTTTCGCCTCCTTTTGGATTGATGCCCCTGAAAGTAAAGAAGGGCAAACCGCCCTCTAGGACCTATACTTTGTACAATAAGTGGACTAAGTATAGAATAATCGATCTGTTAGATAGTTTAAAGAAGCAAGAGCATCATTTTTCCCTTCTCCACAATGTGAAGTTAGAAGTCCCCAACTCTTGGCAGAATCCACCCACGAAAGACCTACCAACTAGTCCCGATGAGCTTGACCCAGAAGCAGAGGAGAACTCCAAGAAAATAATGGATTTTGGGCCCATAGCCCATTTCGAGTTGAGGCAGTTAGACGTGCAGGTAGCCCTCACATTGGTAGCAGACTCCTACCCAACGCCATGTAAGTTATGGGGAGGTGGCTTTGACCATTTTGGCCTCTATTTGACGTTGATTGCTTGTTCATTTCTTGTTGTAGCTTTTGGGCGGTTCTCTAGGCCAGACACCCCAAGGCGACGCTCGAGGAGCTCCCACGAGACTAAGCGAGAGGTGGGAAGTGCGAGTCCCGGGGGGCGGGTGAAAGCAGTCGACCCCCTCGCTGCCAGGAGAGCAAGAGGATGGAAAGGGAGGAGGCTTCTACCAGCTTTGAGGAGATGCCCCTTCGACGGAGGAGGAGACACATGGGCGCTATGCACATCTCCTCCGATTCTGAAGAGGCGGGTGGTGAGGGACGTGTTCCCTCCTCGTCTTCCCGTCAGCCAACCTTGATAGGGGTTGGAGGTGCGGGAGTCCTTGCTGAATGGGACAAAAGGGGCCAAGCGGGTTTCCCACCTACTTTGTCCAGCACCCCCATTGCATTTGTTCGTGTAGCAGGCAGTCGTAGGGAGAAGTTTCGTGGTTGGCAGCATATTTGAGCCACCGCAGCCCACGACTAGAGCTTCTGGGACTAGCGCCCCTGTTAGTTCTTAGGACGTGGGTGGACCCATAGCTTCTAGGCAAAGGGGTACTAGCTCTACCCAAATCACACTTCAGGCGACGCCTCCTAGTTGGGATCTTGCCAATGCTCTGCAGGCCGCCGTATTTGGTGGCCCTCTGTCTACTCCCAGAAGTTCCTCAAAGCCTCAGGCTCGGGGGGTAGGAGGTTTGCGGGCATCGACCCTACCTTGGCCAACCTGAAGAGGCAGGTGTTTCAGCATCTTCAAGATGCCGTGACCTAGGCTAACTCTCCAAGCTGGAAGGTTAATCTGAAGCACGTTTACTTTTACTGTCTTTAGGTGGTAAGTCATTTTCCAAAGCCTGTACCCTCATTGCACCTTTTGTAGTATGTTTCAACACTCCCCGCTTTGTTGCTGTGCAGGTGGATACCTTGGGGCTGAAGTTCATTCCCAGCTCTATAATGACTGAGTTCTTTTCTGAGCCCAGCTTCACCACCCCTAGCGAGGCGGCGGACATGGCAGCAAAATGGGCGGTCACTGCCAGGGAGGAGCAATGGAATTTCATCCACTAGCTAGTGGATGCTAATGCTACCTGCTAGAAGGCAGAGAGGGAGGAGAAGGAGGAAAACAGGAAGGTGAATTCCTTCGGGGATCTTCCTACCCTCTTCATCCACGCCTGCAAGGAGGCGGACGTTGCAAAACTCAGGCTAAGGGCAACTGGTAAGATGGTTGCCAAGCTGGATAACTCCCTTGGAAAGATCCATGAGAAGGATCTCGTGAAGAAGGGGGATCTTGATGACAAGCTTGAGAGTGCTATCACCAACCTCTCCTAGTTGAAGGAAGAGGTGTAGGTGTTTAAGACGTGCCACTCTTCCACCCTGGAGGAGTATGAGAGGTCATTGGAGGAAGAGTGACTCCTCTGGAGTAGTGTCATGGATGACCTCGCCAAGGCCAAGGAAGCGCAGGAGAAGGGGGAGGCAAAGGCTTGGGAGATGAGGAGGGAGCTCATTGCTGTCCCCAACTTGTAGAGGAGGGGGTTGGGAAGATCGAGGAGCTAGAAAGTGCTCCCATGCTTGAGAATGGTCCTGATGTCGTAATGAAGTTCTTTGTCCTTGATCCTTCCATGCAGGCCAGCCGGGACCTCGTCTCCATCGAGGCTGGAAAATACACCCTGGTGGCAGCTCAATCCCTTCTAGAGAGAGGGCACACCTTGACGCAAGAGCTTTAAGCCTGGTCAATAGACCAACTGAATGCTAAGTTTGTTCGCCAGAAGGAGGTGAGTTTGATAGCAGATAAGGCCCTTATCTCTCCTCCCGGGAACCCAGCCAGCAGCTCGGCTCTTGAGGAGGGGCTGGACAAGGCCAGCCCTGCTAGGACCTCGCGTGCTACTGGGGATGGAGACCAACCTCCTAGCCGCCATAGCCCCACCTGCAAGGTCGCCTTGATTCCACCAACTCTTAGGGTCAACCTCCTCGAAGATTTGCCATGACTCGCTAGCCCAATAGTGTAGTATTTTTCCCCCTTTTCTAAATTTTCTTATTTGTTTATGGGTCGTTTGGTGGGAATGACCCTTGTAAATGGTGGACCTGGTGTAATGTTTGCCAACTATCAATGAAAAGTGGAGGAAACTTTCTGTGTAGTGAGATTTATTTATAATGCATCCTTAAGTTGTTGGCGTGTCATGTACGAGGGATTAGCTTGCCACTAAGTATTCATAACTTATAATAGTTAGCATTGTTATGTCTACATATTTTGTAAGGTCCTTCCCAGTTGGAATCCAACTTGCCGCTTGACTCTGCAGGTTGAGATGCCCCGCTGCGACGCAACCCTAAGTCCCCCTCAATGAATTTTCTTTTCTTGACTCGCCTATCATGGGAGGATGTTGTCTTTTCCTTGTACATGCCTACTTCCTTTGACGCTTCCTCCCTGACCTCATCCACTAAGTCCAGCGCCAGGTGAACTTGGTCTTCATTAGTAAGCTAGTCATATAACTGGGAACCGTATACCAAGTTGAAGGGTATGTGGCCAGTTGCAATCTTTTGACTTGTGCGATATCCCCAAAGGACATTCAGTAATATGTTCGCCCAACTTCCTTTCACCGAATTCAGTCGTCTTTTAAGTGCGGAGATGATTGTCCGATTGGATACCTCTGCCTGGTCATTTGCTTAGGGGTGTGCGACGGATGTTAAACACAACTAGATGCCCCAGCTTGTGCAAAAATTCTTGAATTTTTTGGAGGCAAACTGTGTGCCATTATCGGTGACAATGGCCCTTGGGCATCCATACCAAGAGATAATATTATTCCATACAAATGTTACGACTTTGTTCATTGTTGGGCTCCTTGGCCTTTGCCTCAATCCACTTCGAAAAATAGTCTACCACTACAAAGTTGAAACGCTTCTGAGCTAGTGCTGGCGGGAAAGGGCCAACAAAGTCCATTCCCCACTTGACAAAGAGAATTAGGGACATGGCCGCCATTTTTCCAGGCGAGTGGTGATGGATTGGGGCAAATTTTTGGCACTTGTTGCACTTGCGCATGAATTCTTGGCACTGGTACTTCATTTGGGGCCAGAAGTAGCCTATTTGAAATAAGCAGGCTATTGGGACTTTGTACCCTTCGTGATGCTTTTAACGAGGTGAGGTAACGTAATAAGGGGGCTGAATATCCACTATTGTATAGTTGCTCACCAATTAGTTTGTAACGCAAGACCTTTAGCTGGACGGCCCTTGGGTGAGGTTCTCTCGAAGAACTGACTTGTCTTCAGGAAGGTTATTATTGGAGTCAACCAAGAGACAGTTGGCTCAATCACCAGCGCTTGTAGGGGAAGCACTAAAGGTTTACTTAGTGCCTGCAGGAATATGTCATCCTCCTGTCCCTCAGGAATGGCGGATGTTAAGTGGGCCAGGGCATCCACCAGCGGGTTATCTGATCTAGGTATCTGCTTAATTGTGGCTGCTGCAAAATTTAACAACTCTTCTTTTACCTGCTCTACATAGAGGCTTATTGATGGGAATACTATCATGAGCCCTAACTAGCTCATTTTGACCTAATGAAGAGAATAAAAGCTCCTACATAACCAATTGGAGGTCCTAATTCACTGAATAACCATTCTGAGATAAAAGCAAGAAACAAGGGGTAAAACTATAATTTTACCAATGCAGTACAACAATGGGTTTTCTCAAGGGCTAAACAATGGTCAAATGATCTTAACAGGATAATAACTGGGTTGAATCAGACAAAAAAGGGTTTGTGTGAGTTCTGAGAATTAAATGACTTCTTGTAACCCTAAAACAGACCAACTTGATTAAACAAGGTTCTGGTCAAGATAAAATTCACCTAAACCCTCTAAAAATCACATAAAAATATTCTCTAGGGTTTAGAACATTCAAATTGGCCATTGGAACCTATTTTGATGTAGAATGGGGTCTCAGACAAACATTTGCCCTAAATTGAGTTTTTACGTAAATTGCCCAATCAAACATGGTCAAATCCAAAATCCAACTTCATCATTGGATTCCTTATGTCCAAATTAGGTTTGTACCAAAATTTGGACCTAAGGGGAACTCATCTTGACCCACTTTGCAAATAGGTCTAACCTAATTACATTTCTACCCCTATCTTTTGAAATCCCTTGCATTTGGCCCCCTAGCTTCTTCATTGTCCTTGCAAAATAGGTCCCTGCACCATTATAGTGGAGGAATCCTACTCCGGCAAACTTTAGAAGGCGATTCCTCCTTGATTACTTAGAGAATCTCTCCCAAAATTGGAAGGGAGATTCTCTGAGTAATCTCCTCCAATCTGAACCCATTGATGTGCCCTACTTGTTACCCAATCTCTCATGCGAACGCATGAGAGATTTGGATCTTTTTGAAGCTTCCAACTCCGACGGACATACCTTGCTTGGAAGCTTGGCTTCCAAGCACAAATCCTTCTTGGAATTGGGCAGGTCCACCCCACATTCTTCTCTCCTCGTCGGCCACAACACCTCCGCAAGCTCCGATGGCTTCTCCTTCTCTCTCTCTCATCGCCCAACCACAATACCAGAGGTTGGGTTGCCTTCCTCTCATTCATCCACGTCGGCCATACCCGCCCTGACGTTGCCACTGCCCTCATCTTCACCGCCGCATCATCTACGGAGATCTTCATCTTCGACATCGGTTGCACCAGCCCAGATGCCTCCCCTATCCCCTTCATCCTTAGATTAGGTATGTTAGCTTCCCTCTCTCTTCTACTCCCATTCCCCCTCTTTATTTCTCAAAAACACCCCTTGACGCCACCGATCACCATCACCTTCTCCACCTCTGGCGAACCCTCTGGTGAGGTGTCCCCGTCGCTCCGCACCTCCATCCACCTCACCAACCACCCTACGACCTCCACCTCGACTCACTGATCATCTCCCACTACTTCATTCACTCCATTAACCGCCCTAACATCCCACCAAACACACCCACTCATACGGCCATAGTGCGCCCTAGATCTGCCACCACAGCTATCCCCACACCACGCCAACCACTGCCACACATTCGCTGTGCCTTGGCAAAGCTCCCTGAGCGTTCTAACGTGGCCGCAAGGCCGTGCTCATGATTTTAGGTTCAGGCACACCGGCCACCATGGACGAAGAAGCTTGAAGCTGCTTGATGCGCTCCAGGTGCTGTTGCTCCAAGCGCAAGTCCCACGAGGTGCGGATTTGAGGCACGAAGGCGCTCAGGTTCCCAATTGAAGTTAACAGCCCACGCAGCCTCGCCAATTGAGCCACACATCTCTATTGTGGTGCACGCAAGGGAGGTGGGACATTTAGTCCCACCTCAGAACTAGACGAGCGGGCGTATGCACATAAATTGATTTTGTGCATTAGCCTTGTCGCCTCCAAGTCACGAGGTTAGGTCCCTCTCTCCCCCTCTCATGGCCTCGTCCGCGACACTGCCCACATGGACTTGGCCACGACCCATTTACCCGACCGACTTACTCCTCGTTCACCACCCACGCCGGTGAGCCTTGACCTGGGTCTCCGTTAGGTCCGATTACTCGAACTGGCTGTGGCTCTGGGAGAGCGAACCGAAATAAAGAAAAGAGAAGAGAGGAACACTATGCAAGGGAAGGAGGGTTTTGCTATGGAAAGTTTGGCTCCACACTTAGCCAAATCTAGAGAAGAAGGAAGAAGTAAGGACGAGAAGGCTAAGTCAGGCAAAGAAGGAAGGAAGGAGAAGGGTTAAAGAAGAAAGAAGAAGGAAGAAGCCAAGGAAGAGAAAGAAGAAGGAAAAAGTTAAGAGGAAAAGGCTGAAGGAAGAGAAAGAGAAGAAGGAAGAAGAAGACAGAGAAGGCAAAGGAAAGAGAAGACAGAGAAGAAGGAGCCAACGACAGAGAAAGAAGAAGAAAAGGATGAAGTCAAAGAAAGAGAAGAAAGAAAGAAGAAGAAGCTTAAGACAGTTTGCAAGAGAAATCAGAGAAAAGAGGAAGGGAAGGCATTGTAGCACTGAACCTTTAAGATGTCTGATTTTATAATCAGAGGTCTATTTTTTTCATAGGCTATCCACTATTTTATTTACAATTATTTTTATACTTCATATACTCATGCTTTACATTCTTAATTAAATTTTGAGTAGTATTTTGTGTTCAAATTACATTTATTATTGAGATTAGCGCGTGAATTCTATTTGCTCCCTGTGTTCGACCTCGAACTTTAAAATTCAAGGAATAAAATTGTATTTGTTTTGAACCCTTTTTTGGCTATATTGCAACGCGATATTCTTAAAACTCGATCAGCGTGACAAACACTTATGCTAGGGTCCTTACCTTGGTACTCACCATTAATTTGGTTGGGTACCAATTGTGAGTTGATTAACGTGTTTCGGCGAACGGAAAGTTGGGGTTAGGAGAAACCCGTCGCTGTAGTCGCAAAACATGTTATCAAATACAATTTTTTTACCGAAATTCCAAGGGAGTCCTGGGCCTAACACAGGGAGGCGACGTTTGTTTTTGTTGAAATCTGCGCTTCACGTTGTTTCTTTTTGGTATTTTAGGATTTTGTTTTTTTTTTGTGTTTTTGGAATAAAGAGACAAGCAAGATAACTTCACAAGTGGAAAGAACAAATTTGATATATCATAATGTGATGCAAATGTTTATTACAATATGTTAAGAAAATATAAAAGGGATAAGGGTGAGAAGAAATCTCCCGAATCGGTTGTTCGGTGAGACGACGACGCTAGGCGGAAGCTTGGATGGAGGAGGTGAAAAGCTGGGCGATGGGGATGAGATGCAGGAGGATGCTAGGTAAAGGAAAGCTTCACCAAGGCACGGAACAGGGATGAGGAGGTGGAGGTGATCTTCTACTGGAATGGAGGTGGGAGGACAACTCCAAGGCTCCTTATGAAGGTGGTGAGTGGGACGAGGAATATTTGGTGGGGTAAGGGATTGCTATACTAGTAGGGGAGCTTTGGAGCTTGGGAATGAGCTCTTGGGAGATTTGATGGGCTTCTAGAGCTCTAGACTAGGTGGGAGAAGCAAAGGTAGAGATGCCTTGGAAGGTTGAGGGTCATGGGGTTTATATACTGGTGGAAGGGAGGTGTTTTGCATGCACAGGTCTTTAGTGACATTTAAAACTTCACTGATGACTCGTTGGGGGTGTTGCTAGAGCCTTCACCCGCCTCCGCTGGCGTGAGGTGGAGCGCTGCAGTTGGCACAGTGCGGGGATGCTTGCAGCCGTTGGATTTTCATCAAAGGGTGGAGAGAGAGTGCGGATCACGTGCTCCCAAATCATGTGTGTCGCGCCTTCGCTGGTGAGGGTAGATCTCCATCGTTGATCCTGATCATGCGGCTGAGGAACACGCGCGGATCGTGCCCTTGCAAGATTTGAATCGCGCTCATCGCGCGATCATGAAGATCAGACGACGGATAATGTGCTTGGTCATCTTAAATGAGCACTCCAAATGGCGCGCGTTTGCTTTGGCGTGCGTCTGCGCATCGTCAAGCGGCGTCTCCTCGCACTTGTGCAACGCTGACCACTTGATGAGGATCGAGCGGTTCAATTTGGATGGCGCTGCTGTGGTCTCAGTGGATTAGAGCTTGAACTTGCTCTTCTCCCTTGAGGAACGGGTGCACGACCAATGGGGCATGGGCACGAGATGGTCACACGGCTGTTTAGTGCTTGCAGCAGCCTCAACCATTGGATGAAGATCCAACGGTCGAGATCAGATCTTCCTTGAGGTGCTTAAAGGAGGCTAGGTGAGGTTGGGCACATCTTAGCCGTTCGATTGAGATCCAACGGCTGGGATCTTCTACTTAAGGGGAGGCTAGGGCTACGGCTCACGTAGGGCGACTTGGATGGCGCCACGTGGCGTCATCTGGGCTGTCCATCATCTTCCTTTTGTAGAGGGTGCTACGAAGCTTTGATTGGAGTGGTTTTTGCGCTGACGGACTGCGATCGTCGCTTCGGATTCATTTGTATGGTCGGATTCTTCATCCGAAGCCTATAAAGATGTCGCACTGCCTCCTGGCCATATAAAATGTTGGAATTAATATACATAATACACAAACTATCCTAAATGCAATGCAATGAATGTTATGCAATATTTATACTATGAAATGCAATGCTAGGCCTAGAAACTACCATAAATAAGCATTTTATCATGAATTCATGCATGTTTATCATGAGTCTGTATGGACCTCCAAACATGATTCTCCCATGGATTTTGTTGCTTTGAGGATGGCTAATAATGCCTCATAGTCCACCACGTTGTTGGAGGCAGGAAAGGTTAACTTGATGGCATACTTATGAGTAGTGCCATCAATGGCGTTCAGGGTGATTTCGACACCAGACCCTACCATCATGGAGGACCTGTCTACATACAACTTCCATGGCAGAGTGGTGGGAGGACTAGGATCCATGAATTCCACCACAAAATCCGCCAATACTTGTCCTTCAATGGATTCCCATGGCAAATACTTTACATCAAACTTCGCCAATTCCATGGCCCACTTCATTTGTCTGGTTAACCTGGTTGGCGTATAAAGCATCTGGCGTAAGAGGTAATCCGTGAGTACGTTTATTGTGTCATCTTTCGATCACAATGTACCTTACTTCTACCTCCTGGTGAGTTTTGCTCATAAAATACACTGGTTGCTATATACTATCACGCTCACATAACAAGATGGCATTAATCGTCGTCAATGAGGTTGTCAGGTAGAGGAATAGGGTCTCTCCACCCCAGGGAGTTGCGAGGATGGAAGGCTTTTGAAAGGATTTCTTGATTTCTTCAAGGGCCTATTGGCATTGAGGGGTCCAATGCGTGAGCAAATACCCTTTTCTTTTTTTGATGTATTCAAAAAAGGGGAAACATTTATCGGAAGATCGAGACGAGAATCGACTTATGGCTGCTATCTTCCCGACCAACGACTGGATTCCCTTCAGGTTCATCAGGGATGCCAAGGCCATAAGCACTTGGATTTCCCGGTCGAAGACCATGAAACCCGGGAATTTTCCTGAAGCTACGCCAAATGTGCACTTCTTAGGATTTAGGTGGAGCCGGGTGTCCCTTAAAACTTGGAATGTCTAGGTTCAATTTCCCAAGTGTTCGGAGAAGTTTAACCCTTTGACAAGTATATTGTTACGACCTGATCCCAGATCCCTACCAGATCCGGGATGGGCTTGCCTCGACTAATCCCAATACCTAGTCGTCCAACGAGAAATAACCAAAAGCAGAAAATATTCCACAACCACACATGCAATGTAACTAAGCAGAAAAAATTAAGAGACAGTAAAGAAAATATAACAAAAAGTCTCCCAATATTACATGCCATCACAACTACAACAGCGGAAAGTAGAACGGAAACGTAACAGAAACAGTTTTACATATATCAAAGTACTCACAACTACAATAGAAAGGAAATTCTGGATCAGAAAAGCGACAACAGTTAAGGCTGGGGTTGACTGGGCCCAGCTTCCACTGCAGCAGGTGGTGCTGGCTGCTCAACTCCCTGACCTGAATAAGGTTATATAATCCATGGTCAGCTAACACTGAGTAGAGTGGTGGTTAAGCCATTTACATGCAATTTAACATAAAGAAACACGCAACCTATTAACATGCAATTGTTGGTTATGTATTATCATCCATTTCCATTTATCTTATTTATGCGTTTCTAGGTCGAGTGTGCTAATTGGGATCACAACTTTGCTTAATCTTATTGTTCCCTAAGGGAACGATCTCACTTGCAGTTTTCCCGTGATGTAGGATGTACACATGGCACTCTCTTGGCCGAGAGAGTCCCTTGTGGTAGTCCTACACTCGGTCTACCACCCCGAGGTCACAGACGCGATGTAGCGGTGACAATGGCACGCACGATAAGCACACCGGTAGCTGCCCTGCATTGGCATGTGGTCAGTCGTTTCCGCTAACGAGTACGCCTAAACTACAACATGGAACAGAACAGGGCCTCGCTCTCTCATAACAGAATAGGGGTCTTGCCCCTCACATTCCGCGTACCCTCGCCCGACTATCCTGGTTTTCCCAGTGGGCCTAACAAGAGTTGGTGTTGGGTGGCCAGTCCTAACCCCAGACCCTGTAGGGCAGCTCGCTCCCCCTACACTAAGGTGGTCGTAGCTCTCCTCGGTACCACGTACGCGAGTGCCACCTTTCTTTCCATACGAAAGGGATAGTGACCACCCTTAGTACTGTGTACACAAGATAGTTGCTCTCCTTGGTACCACGTACACAAGGACCAGCTCACTTCCCGTCTACATACGAGATTCTTTCTATATACAGGGGTTCTCCTAGTTTCCCGTAGGGTTCATGCTCGTATTCATTTCATTTCATTTTTCAACATGCATATCTCGTTGTTCACTTTCCGGTTCTCATTCATATAATAGGCAGCTCGTGTTTTAATAACTGAAGAAGCATCACATCATGTATCTATACACTTGCTAGAAATTAGGGTTTTAACATGCATCTGAAAGTAAATAGTGTAGCTCAGGCATTGTTCATTCGTTTTTGTGCTAGGGTTCATTTCTCATCCTAGGGTTCAATCAAGTTATTCTAAGCATACACTTTATTTAATTAAATCTTAGTATGAAGGTAAACCACTCTACCGGAAAACACGGGAGGAATGGGGGCTGGAACTGCAGATCCTGTTGTCTCCGTGGGCCCCGAACACGCTACAGGTTGGAGACCTATACCAGTGACTAAGTCATATCAGACAAGTTTAAAATAGTATATAATTGACACTAACACATAGAGAAACTTGAGCGGAAAACAATGATACTTCGTTTGCGCAAAATCGACTCTGTTTGGGTCTTGAATGGGCCAAAAAGTGCATACAGACTGAAATCGGACATTTGGGACTAGGCCCAGATGTCTTAAATGACGTCAGTAACTCACCTTGTGTTCCTGCGTTGTTGGCGGACGTCTGGAACCCCTCTTCAGTCATCCCGGGGTCTTTCCAGACGTTTGTCGGTTCGTCTGGACGTCTGATATGACTATCAGACATCTGTGGAGACGTCCAGACGTCCTAAAGCACCTCGAAGAGCTTGCTTACATGCCTTTCCGAGGCATGTACCTGTGCATGCAAATGTGATGAGAGACTCATCATGATCTCTAATTACCCCTAATTAACTAGTCTTCCTACTTAATTAGCTAAGGTTATGAATATGTAAGGGTTAATTATGAAATAAGGGACACATAGTAAAGGGCCTTAATACAAGATAAAAGTATATTTTATCATTCACTTAACATTATTAATAATCTAATTAATAATTGGACTCGAAATCTTATTAATCATTTCCTTAATTAATAAGTTAAGTAACTTAAACATAATGTATACATAAGTATGTAATAACTTAAGTAATTTTACTTAATTTAATAAATTAACCTCAAAAGGTCAAAAATGTAAATTCAAGGTGAAAACATAATAATTATCTTATTTACTAACATATATAAAAAGTTGAAAAAGATCTAAGTTAAAATAAACCTTTAAAACCTGGGTTTACATTTTAGTCCTTAAAACTCATTGCAATTGGGTCCTTAATTTTCACATAGGTCCTTAAGTTTCATTACATTTAGGTCCCTTTTCGTCTTCTTCTTCAGCCGAATGGACGGTTGACGACGGAGAGTTACGCCACCGCACGATCACCGCCCTGCCGACATCCACCTTTTTCCAAGCTCTTAGATCTTGTGCTCACCACTCCATCTTCATCCACCGGTCTGGATTAATCAGAAATCCTAATTTTTGTTGGGAGTTAACATCACCGTCGTCGGAGACGACGCCGGAGGATAAGCTCCTCATGCTTTTTCTTCGTCCAGACCTCGCCACTCTCTTCGTCGCCAACCACTATAAATACCCCCTCACCCCTCAGATTACTGGCAAGTTGTCTCCCTTCCCTCTTCTAACACTGAGCCGACCCAATAGGCTATTCATCCTACCGGAGATTCTTCCGTACACCCTCTGATTTTGTCGTCCGCCATGAGCCTTCGGCGGAACCCTATTGACCCCTTTGTCCAGGTAACAGTAGATTAGGAGGAGGAGTAGGGTAGTTAGGTAGGTAGTTTAGTTAGGTAGTTTAGTTGTAATTCTAGATTTCAGATGTTCATCTTCTCCGACTCCAGCGAGCTCCTTGAGTTCTCCAGAGCCCTAGTTTTGTCTACCCTAATCACTGATCGCCTTCTTCTTTCAACCACAATCACTTCTAACCCACTTAATCACTAATTTGATCGTTGAATCACCTAATTCACCTTCACCTCCACTGACTACTGTCACTGTCCATGGCGACAGTAGCTGAGTTTAGAATCACATCCATAGGGTCTTCCATCATCTATTCATCACCTAAGGACCCTAATTCTCACTATAATTCAAGTAATTACCATCTATAATTTAAACGCCCAATTTATAATTAAGCTTCTGAGCTCACTGTACGTGGCTGCTTAGGAGTAGTTAAAATCCTTAATTATATATATATTTATAATTGTAAATATCTGTTGACTTGTTTTGACCACTCAATTGAGTGGGAAAACAAGTCCTGAGCATTAACTATCTCAGACTTCATATAAATTGAATTCACTGTCAGACCTTAACTCAAATGAACAAATGAAGAATTAAATGTGATCATGAGGTTCCTTGCAACATCAGGATCCTTTTTAGATTAAAAAATGGCACAATTCACCATTCTGTGCACAGTTTGCACCTTTTACTGGACTCACCGGAGCTCCGGTGAACTCCGGCGAGTTAAAACTGTTCTTCAGCCTGTGGAATTTAGTGAAAAGCTTTAGATCAATGATTTAATGATCACTGATTGCTCTGAGGTTGTTTATTTGAAGATTTAGTGTCTGGAGATTGAGATTGAGTCTTCATCTTCTCCAACTCTGGTAGAGTTGGGGAAGTTTGTCAGTTAAGTTTAAGTTGTGTTTAAGGTGTCTAGAAGCTTCAGTGCAGTGCACTGAAGCTGCTCATGACCTCATTCCATTATAGAAACCTTACAGATTCTCTGACGGACAAAACACATTTGAAGCTCAGGCGGCGAGCTTGGAGCCCTAATTACTAGGGTTTATACATCTGTTTAAGAGGCTGAATGAATTCCTGATGTTGAAAGAACCTTATTTGAGGCTTTAATTTCTTGAGAAGAGGCTTTACTTAGAAAGTCAAAATTCGAGGCTTTACAGTCAAACTTGAGTCTGAACCTTGGATTCCCGATTCAATTTGATGAATTGATGGATTCAAACTATTTCTGGGAAGATTATGAATTATTTAAAAGAGATTTGAGTGAGCTCTGATGGATTAATTGATAGGATTTGATTTCTGTTCAGTTTGGGTTACTTTCGAACCTAAACTGGCAGCAGTGGCATTTTGATGAAATTTAAAGGGAAATCCTGCCTAGATTAATTTGTTACAACCCTTAGAACTAGTTGAAATCGATCAGATATGTTCTTCTGTGTCTGTTCACCTATTTTAAGTTTGAATTCCTATCTCTGAAGCTTACAGAGAAGATTGAAGCTTCTCTGTGTTACCTGAAGTTGTAAGAGCTCAGAACCTCTACCTAAAGATGCGGAATAATCTATATAAACCATTGAGACCCTTACTGAGAGAGCTTAAGTCCATCTGTGGACTCTACGAAGATAAATTTTATTTCCAGGCAATAAAACCCGTAGGAACCCCCTTATTTCACATTTCAAATTGAAGAGGAAATCATCCTCCTAACTTAAAATTGACCCTGCAACCTTGTAGAGCAACCTTACAGCTTTCCATCAAGCTTTGAATTGCTTGATTTGGAGCTGTGATTAGGGATATATCATCAATTGAAGTCGGGTCTGGAGGGGGAAACATAGTCCCACATCGGTAAGACACGAGCTCCTGCCTTGGAATAAAACTGATTTGTTAACTAGGTTAACCAGTCGTCATGCGCTAGGCGCGATCTGAACATCTGACCATTCGAGCATATGTGTGTATGTGCGGGTGTGTGTGCCTGCGGGTATGCGCTTGAGTGGGCGTGTGCGAATGTGGCCCTGGGAGGGCGAGGCCTGGGAGGCGTGGATCGGTTTAGCTTGGTTGAGCCAGATTGGCTCGAAACTATGAACCAAAAAATAAACCGAAATCGAGCCATAATTGAAATTAGGCAAGGACCGAGTAGGGTCTGGTCCCACCCTGATCTTAGGGTGCTGTGTATCCTCCAGTGGATCTCGTCGCAAATAAAAATAATTTTTTGGTTAAAAGAGCAAATAAACCCGATTCAACAAAAGGTTCAGAGGAGCGGAGAAGCAGAAGAGTAGAAGTGATGAAATCACTAAGTGTTAAAGAAGAGAAAGAGAAGGAATAGGTATGAAGACTAAGGAGAAGGCTTAAGGAAATACTAAGGGAAGAAGAAGGTAGGTGCAGAAGAAGATAAGAAAGAAAGAGAGAAAGGAGTCGAGAGAATACAAAGAAAAAGAGAAAGAAAGAAGAAGAAAAGAGAGAGATAGAGGCTGAAGAAATAAAGTAAAGAATTTGTTTTTGCATTATTTTAAATTTCTTCCTGTTGTTAAATGTTGTAATAAGTCATGCTTTAATAGAACTTTATATTGCCTTAATTTCTTTAAAATAAATTGGAAATTAACATGTTTACTTGCTAATAAAGTAAATCATTTGAGTAAATATGTTCTCTTATGGGATTTTGCTTGTTATTCCACTCTAATCAATTTTTAGCAAAATTCATGTTCTTAAAATTAACTTAATATACCTCCTACACTTAAAAAGAAAAATAAAGATAACTAGTGAATTTAGAATGAATTATACCTCTTAGCGAATGACCCAGACTCAACCAATAAAAAAAAATTCTAAAATATTAGGTTAATTCGACCCTATACTACACAATCGACACAACTTCGAGTTAACCTAAGTTACTTTTCTCTACTCTTAATTAAGTGAAATTAACTTAATTATTGAGTTGAGTAAGGAACGCATCAAAACGCAATTCAAAAACTGCGACAGCAAATATTTACGTACTTCACGTATGCATGTGTATGAGCGTCTAGAATTCATACCTCGGCACTCCGGGTGATTTCAGATGTCCGGCTGCAGCTCCGAACGTCCTGCTGCTTCTCCATACGTCTGGTAGATGCTCTAGAAGTCCGATATTGGAAAAATCCAGTACGCAGAAACTCGTTATGACACTTGTCTTCTCGCGGGCCTCCGCCCGCAGTGCAGCAGCAGCAGCTCCAACAGCTGCAGGAGGTCGAGAGGCTCTTCTCCATGAGCTCCTCCTCCTCCTACGCATCCTCTTGAGCTCCCGCGGGTGCTCGCGACTCCTCTAGCCATGCCTCCTCCCTGTCGTACGATCTCCCTTGAGCGAGCTCACTCCTTTGTCATGCCCTCGCTTTTGAGCTCCTCCGAGCTTGCGTTCCCGACCATAGTTCCCCTCTTCCGCACAAGCCCCTCTGAGCTCCCATGGCTCCCGACCGTGGATCCTCTCTCCCTCGCCCACACTCCTTCGCCCTCCTCCTCCGAGCTCCACCTTGAGCTCTCCTCTGTGTGGCTGCAAAGGGGTGGGGAAAGAGTGGCCGCCGGCACTAGTGGAGGAGATGGAGATGGTGGTGGTGGTGATGATGGAGAGGGTGGCGTGGGGTTTATGTAGAGGGAGTGGGTTAGGGTTAGGGTTTGGAGGGAAAGGTGTGTGTGCGTGAGTGTGTGTGGTGTGGGGGGGGGAGAGAGTAAAAATTGTGAAATTTCCCCCATAAACCCTTCTCCTCCTCGCAAGGCCCACAACTAAACCCAGGGGGTTTAAAAATTACATTCACAACCCTATCTTTTCCGAAAAACCTCGTATGGCCCTTAGAAAGGGTCATTTCACATATCATCAAGTGATACGAGATTTACGCGATTTGTTAATTTATGTAATTAGTGTTATTGTAACGCGTAAATCTGCAATCAACTATAATACCTAGATAGTGGAGTATTTAGGGTGGCCTAAGGAGTCCAAATTATTAGTTACATAAGATGGTTCTCTTTCTCGCCTCTCAAATCCGCACTTGTATTTTTGTATTTTTGATTTTGTTGTTTTTAGGGTTTTCAAAATAACGTACACCTAAACAGCGAAGAGGATTATGTTAAAACTATGCCTTTCAACTAAACCTAAGTGACAAAAAGATCCTCTCTTCTAAACTCACCCTAGGCAAGTGCGCTTAGGGTAATTAGAAGGGAAGAGTGTGTGTGCACTACAACTACTAGAAACAAGAAAACACACTAAATAAAAAATAGAAATTTAGAAGGCAAATAAAAAATCTTTGTATTACTAGTAAGTTGACGACAGGTAGCTGAATGCCTCTTACAAGAAAATGAAACATAACACTAGTTAACACAAAGAAAATAAGGAAGAAGAAAGGTGTCCTCCAAAGATGATGAAGAAGGAGGTAGTTCTTACTCCAAGCACAACAACTCCTATGCTTGAAAAGAACTCGTCCTTGCCTCCAAGTTGATGGCTCCTCCAAGCTATCCTCTAAGGTGGACATCTACCACCTTATTCCTCCTTGCCTGGCCATCCCCTCTTGGTGTAGAACTCCTCCTTGAAGTGGCACAAGGGAGAGGAAGAAAGAGGAAGAAGGCACCAAGGGGGCAGGTAGGTTGACACCTTGATCTTCTTCTCTTCTTCTCCTTCCTTGGCCGAATTATGTAGGTGGTATGAGTGGAATTAAACTAAGGGAGGATGATGGTATGGTGGTGGTTAGATGTGTTTTTATAGGAAGGGAAAGTGGTGGTTGGCGTGGAGTGTATGTGTACAGCTAGGATGGCTTGATGGAAGGTGGTTAAGGATCCATGGGGGGAGATAAGTTGGCGCCATCCTAAAGGGTTTGTAGGGTGGTAGTTATGGTGGTGTTGGTGGCCTTTGGTGGTGGAGAGACACCACTAAATTGGTGCCGACTTGAGGCTTGCAGAAGGGGTCTTAGGTGGCACCACTAATCAAGGGTTAGGATGGGATTAGGGCTTATGTGTAAGGTTGAGATTGAGGGAATTTTGGAAGGAAATGGTGGCGCCAAAAGGGAAGGTAGTTAGGAGTCTATTTGGCGCCACTTTTTGGTGGCTTTTGGTGGTGGTGGTGTGAAGAGGTGTGTAGGGTTGGTGCCAAAATGGAGTAGAGGTGGAGGTAGCTTAGGTGGACTTAGGTAGGGTTACTTGATGGAGCTAGTTAGGTGGAGTTTTAGGGTTAGGTTGGGAGCCATGTAATGACAACACTATCATGGGCCTATTAGCCACAATTAGTCAAGTTCAAATGGTAAATGCTCATACATAATCATTTGAGGGTTACAACTACGTAATATTCTAATTTGAGAAGAAAATAAGGAAATAATGTCAATTCCATAGTTTTCACAGTACATCACAAATGCAGATTAACCATAGGGTCACTCAGGGGTTAATTAAAGGTTAATTGAGCATAAAAGTCTAAAAAGTGGGTTTACATCAACTAAATCAGGGTTTCACGCATTCCGAGGGTGAAAATAGTATTGAAAACCCTAACTATCAACCACACTTAAATTGAAGAGGTTCTGATTAGAATAAAATTAATATAAACCTCCTAAAATTTATAGAAAAATATTTTAAGTGGTTTGGTACCTTTGGTTTAACCATCTGAACTCATTTTGACCTAGAATAGAGTTTTCGATGATGATTTACCCTAATTTGAGTTTCTCTGTAATTTAATTAGTCAAACGTGATAAAAAATTAAATCCACATTCACCATCAGATTCCTTGGGCCCAAATTAGGTTAACACCAAAATTTGGATTCATATAGAGTTCATCTTGACCTAGTTTGCACTTTAACCCTTAGAAACTCTATTTCTTACATTTAGCCCCCTAGGTTTCAAGTTTCTTACATTTAGGTCCCTAACTTTATTTTCATTCTTGCAAATGGGTCCCTACTTCCATTAAAGGTGTGAATGCACCTGGAATCAAGATTCAAGAGAGAAGATCTTTCTCAAATCAAATCCAAATCCCTCCAAAATTGGAGGGATTGATCTTGAGGAGGTTCCTGATCGATTGAACTGCCTAAGGAACCCTAAGTTAATCCCTAGAGCTTAGGAAAGCTTGAGGAATTTTGGGAATATTTTTCCCTTGAAACCTTGACTCAATCAAACCTATTCCTTGATTTAGAGCTCGCATTTGAGCTGTATAAATAGGACCCAAGATCCTAGCATCTTCCTAAGCCAAGAAACGATTGGATTTCGACCTTCTCCGCCTCCTCCGGCCACCGATTCTTCAGCTCTGGCAAACCCCTCCACCTCCTTCATCGAGCTAGTCAACGGTCAAATTTATCGATTCATCGTTCTCCTCTCTTCTTTGCGACCGAGAGCCGCCAAAGTCCGGCTATCTGTACCTTCTCCTTCCTCATCGTCGTCTTGCCGTCGACTTCACCTTCTCTGACTCCGGCCGACCAACGCAGGACGTCACCTACTCTGTCTCACCTCCTAACCTCCCCTAAACCCGCTCTCTTCCTCTCTGGAGTCTTCCTATCCCCTTAATATCTTGATTCGACCAATGCACCATCGTCTCCCCCTCCATCTTCTCTAGCATCCATCGTGCCTTCAATGAAGCCATGCGGCCGCCACACGAATGAAAACACACCGCCACCACCTCCAGAACATTCACCAATGCCTCATGACTAAAAGCCCTAACCTAATTAGGGCTATTAGCCTCTCCTTTCCCTCACCGACCAAGCCCACCTCCACTTACCTTTTCTGACCTCAATAGGCCACCCCCATGCACCAAACTCCACAAAATCACTGCCACTACACTCGTCATCATCTGGAAAAGCTCCCGAGCCAATTTGACTGGATCGCGAGGTCATATTAGTGCATTTCAGGTTACGCCAGACCTTTGCCACTGCCGTTGTCTTCTTCGACGTCGACCACCTCTCTACTACGGCCACCATCCGACTTGTTACCTCATGCAATCGAAGCGGCTTCAATTCATGAAAACTTCCAGGCCCTCAATCGAAGTAGCACGTAGCAGTAACTGCCTCAATTCGATGACAACATCAGCTACTGTGGAAAGCGAAGCAGGCAGTCCAGATAGTCCCACATCGTGGCCGCCTGATTTTGAAACACACATATATTGTTTTACTGCCATAAGCTCTTCGTCTCTACACCAGGGGTGAGGTCCCCACACTACATTCTCTATCACTCCTCGCCCGCCTCCACATTGGCGAGCTTGGACCCTCTTCCTGTTTACCCGTTAACTTGGTTACTGTTCACCTGGGTTTGAAATAGAGAGAGAGAGAGATTTGAGGAGGGAGGGGGTTTTTGCATCGTGGAGCCTCGAGATTCGTGCCCCCCCTTTTCACTCCACACTTAGCTATTTCATGGCTTCTTCCTTGAGTTATTGAAGGCTCTGTGCTTGACTTTGTACTAATCATTGTGAATTCATTAGCTGACGTGGATATTTGGCATTAGTAGTTGAGGGTTGATTGCGCAGCAATCATAGGCCCTAATTTTCCTGAATTAAGATAGAACCTAGCTTAACATGGGCATTCTTTATGCATACACATCGTACTTTGCATCCTAGATGATTTATATGTTTTATACATAATAATGTGCTATTTGAGAGGTATTAATAATTGCAGGTAATTTAGGGCTGCAAATGACCAATCCAACCTTATGGATTTGTTTGGAATGACGATGGGAGTCCAATGCTTCCAAGATCGCATCAATCAGACTCCCATAGCACCTTAGGGAGTTCATAGAAGAATCAGGAACCAAGGGGCAAATTGAAGAATATTCGGACCTCAAATGACAAATCCCACCACACGAATGGATCCAGATTGATGTTCGCAGTCTAACGATGTAGAAATCAACTCAATCGGAGGCCTACATCATTAGATACAAGGAGAAGAAGATGGACGACCACGATGGTGCCACGTGGCGCCATCGCAGCTACCTGTCATCGCACCCCAATCTTGGAAGGAAAGTCGTGGGCTGTTGGATGGTCATCCAATGGCCGCGATGCATCCACGCCACCCGCCTTCAACCACTTCATCAGATGAGGACGTGACCTCGACCGTTGGATATCCATTTAACGGCTGAGAACGGTCGTGCAGAGATTTGGAAACTCGACACAAACTCATCCACAACACATTGGTTAGCGCCTTCGCGCTTAAGCAATCGATGTGGGTTCGAGGAGCGCCTGGCATGAAATCAGGGAGAGCGGCGAGCGTGGGCGCAATTGACCGCAGGATCTTCATCGGGAGATGGAAGCACGGATGTAGGGCACAAGGGCGTCAGATGAAGATGCACGCGATAACGTGCGCCTTAGGAATCAAGAGGGTGCAGCACACACTCTTTAAGCAGTCCGATCGAGAGATCGAATGGCTAAGAAGGCTTAACAGCTGAGGCGCGATTAAGGACGGAGCGGTGAACGTGTAGAGGCAGCGGCAAGCGGCGGGCGAGCAGAGGCCGTCAGATGCAAATCCATGGGTGCACATTGTGCCATGTGTTAGCACCAGATTAAACCGTGAATGGAAGAAGGATTTGGAAGGCTTAATCAGGATCATTGGTCTCCCAATCAATGGTTCTGATTAATCTGAAGCTTTTGCATGGAATTAAGGGCTCCAATGCCCTAAATGCCCTTCACAAAAGCTATAAAAAGAGGTCTAAGGGTCCCCTTTGAATTCATTCCATATCTTTCTTCTTCTTCCTCCTTCTACAACTTCTCTCCCTTCTCGCCTTCTTTGCTTCCATCTCTGCATCTCCGTCTAAAGCGTCTGTTGGGCCACCCCGACGGATCGTTGCTGCTCTTCCCAACCTCTCCAGAAGGTCACCACAAACCACCCGTGGTGCCCTTGTTCTGTTACATAGATAGTTTATGTTTATGTTAGAATTTGTTTAGTTATATGTATGCAATTCATGTTCAAACTCTCTGATTGTTATATATATTGCTATTCATTGTCTATGCTATTTAGTAATTATATTTGAAACAAACGCATGAGAACAAAAGTGCTTCCTGCCTCCCTATGATCGACCGGGACTCACTAGTTTCGTTAATTTATTTGTCGAGATGTATTTCACACTATACTACAACGCAGTTATCTTCTATGAGATCTACGCCCCAAACAAGGGTTACTATTTGGTCGGGCGTGTTTCGCGTGTTAGAAATCGGGGTTACAAGTAACCCATCACCATAGTTGCAAAACACCTCGATCAGATAAAATTTATACCGAAACTCCAATGGAGTCCCGTGTCGAACACAGGGAGGCGAAGTTTACTTTAGTTGAAAAACGTGCTTCAATTCGTTTCTTTTTGGTATTTTTGGGTTTTGTTATTTTTTTGTGTTTTTGAAATAAAAGACAAGCAAATGATTCACAAGATAGAGATGTGGAACAAATATGATATATATATCAATTCAATGTCGATTACAATGAACTATTAAAGCATAAAAAGAGAGGGAGGTGAGAGGAAATCTCCCGAATCGGTTGTTCGGCGAGACGACGGTGCCTGGCAAAAGCTCGGACGAAAGAGGTGAGGAGTGGGAGACGGAGGTGAGATGCTGGAGGACGTCGGGTTGAGGAACTCTTTGGCGTGGCTCCGAAATGGAGGTGAGAAGACGGAGTTGATCTACTACCGGAATGGAGGTGGGAGGACGTCTCCAAGGTGACCTATGAAGGGAGATGGGAAGTTGGAGGAGGATTTGGTGGGGCAGAGGTTCGCTACACTAATAGGCACCTTGGGAGCTTGAGAACAAGCTCTAATGGAGCATTGGTAGGCTTGCTAGAGCTTGGGAGTAGGTGGGAGTAGAGTAGGTAGAGATGGCTTGAAAGGGAGGGGGTGTAGGTCCTTTTATAGTAGAGGAGAAGAGACAAAAATAGATATGGGACCATTAGTGACATCCAGGCCGTCGCTGAAAACGTTGCTGTAGGCAGCTCATGCTCGCTGGTGCCCACAGCTAGTTTTGCTGTCATGCGATGAATTACTGAGGCTGTAAGCGTCGCTGTAGTCTATCTTCTTCTTGTTGTAGGGGCTGCTACAGAGGTCGGATTGAGTCGATTTTCACGTCGTTAGGCTACGATTGTTGACTTGAATCCATCTGCACGGTCGGATTTATCATTTGAAGCTTCGAATTATGTTTGCTAGTCCCTTGACCATTGATCTTCCTCAGACTGCATATGGTGGTATGGGACTCCGATCGAGGCGATTTCAGAGGCGTTGGACTCCGATCGTCGTCCTGATCAGATTCGTACGGTCGAATCGTCAATCCGAGGCTCTGAAATAAATATGCTTCTCTCCTAACCATAAAAAGGACGCAATTAACCTAAATTATATATGACTACTTTAAATGCAGAGTGATGCATGTTATGTAATATTTATAACATGAAATGCAAATCTAAGCCTAGGAACATGCATGAATAGGCATTTTACCCTCAACAAATTTGTTTACATCACTGTTCAAAAATTTGATTGGGGATTAGTGCTTAATTGTAAGGTTAATTTGGTGGTTTCAACCACCATTTTAGCTCTTTCTTTTTACATTTTTATCCTTGACAATTTATATACATTTTTGCTTCATTATTGAATATCATTTTTCTTGATTGATTCACTTGCAATATTATTTATGAACATTGTGATTAGTTGATTGATTTACCATATTTGCTCCCTGCAAACGACCTCGGAAACTCATGTTTGTTTTCTCGAGCATTATAAATTTAAATGTCTCATTGATTTTCGTTGCTATATTACAACAAGATCTTTTTACGATGATTTTCAACGCAACTCCATGGAGGTGGAGGAGATAAGCTAAGCTAGCTTAGCTAATAGATGAGTGGAGTAGGAGGTAGAAGGAGCTAGGGTTTTAGCTTGAGGTGCTGAAGAGGAGATGAAAGGAGTTGCATCTGAACTGACTGGGGTAAATTACTACTAAATGTAGCTGAAGTGGAGCTCAGTAGTTAGCTTAGCTAGCTAGTTCTTTTCTAGTAGCTAAACCAAGCTAATCTGAACTGGCTTTCTTCTATTTTGAGCTTAGGTGAGCTAAAGTTGGTCCTCCCGAAGACTACCTAGCTAGTCAGGGTAGCTAGCTTAGGTCCAGTAGTTTAGCTCAACTAAGTTGAGCTGACCCGAACTAGGTAAGGACTTCTTCAGCTGAATGGGCTTAGTTTGTTGATGGTAGTAGCTAAGCCTAGTTTAGTAGAGCTTCCAATTAACTGTCTAATGATAACACCATCATCTCCCATATTTAACTTTAATTAGTCATAATCTATTGATAAATGCTTCTGCATAACTACCAGAAGATCGTAACTCATTGCATATTCATTTTGAGAGAAATGCATTAAAATAGGGGTAAATCTGCAGTTTTAACAGAATATTCTAAATGCAGAACAATCACAGGGTTTCCCAGGGGTTAATTAAAGGTCAAATGATCATAAATGTCTAATAAGTGGGTTCATGTAGACAGAAACGGGTTTTCACGTGTTTCGAGAATTAATGGATATCTAAAACCCTTAAAACAGACTCGCTTAATTAACTAAGGTTGTGGTCAGGATAAAATTAATCTAAACCTTTTAAAAATCATAGAAAAACATTCCCTAAGGTTTGGTACCTTTGATTTGACCATTGGAACCCATTTTGACCTAAAATAGAGTATCAGATATACAGTTGCTCAAATTTAGGTTTATGTGTAAATTAGCTAGTCAAACTTGGTCAAAACCAAAATTCAACTTCACCATCAGATTCCTTGGGTTGAGATTAGGTTTGTACCAAAATTTGGGCCCAATTTGAGATCATCTTGACCTAGTTTGCAATTTAGTCCAGTTAGACTCTTTTCTCTCACACATATCCCCCTAACTTTTGAAATCCTTGCAAAGAGCCCCCTAACTTCACTGTCTCCTTCACATGTAGGTCCTTTCATGGCTGTGTGAACCCATCAAGAGCCGAGTTTCAATCAGGGTTTTCTCCCTGATTTCACGGAGAAACCCTTTCAAAATTGAAAGGGAGACTCATGAGGAGTTCCCCTTTCATCTGAGCTCTTTCATGACCTTCCTAATTTGTCCAAGAGTTCATGCGAACTCTTGGAAATCCTAAACCTATTCCCTGATTTGAGAAGCTTTCAAGCTTGATTTCCAAATTTGAAGCTCGACCCAATGGTCTATAAAAGATCCCCATCAACAACCTTGCATCCTTAGCAAGGTTTGGGGCCAAAACCCTTTTTAAATCCCTACCTTCAGCCCCTCTCCAACCAAGCTCCAATGAGCTTCTTCGACCTCCTTCTTCCGACCATTAGACGATCAAATCAAGTGGTCCATCTTCTTCCTCACCTTCCTCTGCCTCTTGCCAGCCAAAGTGAAGGCTCTCCGACCTCCTTCCTCCTCGCCATCCCCCACCAGAGAGTCCCCCTTCCACGACGTCGGCCAATCAAAGACGGTGCCTCTCCTTCCCTTTTCATCCAATTAGAGTAGGCAGATAGGTCCCTTTTAGTTCTCTAGGTCCTTTCCCATATTCAAAACCCAAAAGTAACCCTTGAAGCCACCACCATCCACCTTTGTCTCCACCTCCAGCTGCACCTCCGGCGAGGTCTACCCGTCATCTCTCACCTCCAACCACCTCGCCACCTACTCCACAACCTCCTCCACATCACCACGAACAAAAGCCTTACCCTATTCCACCCTATTGCCCATCCAAACACGTCATCGACCAAACTATCTTCATGCAACCTCCTTCGCCTTCAGCAGCCACCTACGATCACCTTCGCAACTCGCCACCGCCACGAACACCTTCGCCACATCATTGCGATCCTCCTGAGCGCTTTAACTAGGGCTTATAGCCTGTATTTCTATTGCAGGCACCCTCATCGGAGCTCCGCCGTTGCCTTGACATCTCTGACCTCATCTTCAGTCCTTCGGGGTCAAAAGGCCTCGGTGATACACCTAGGAGACACGAATGCACTCCAGGACCCTTTCCAGGTCCTTAATCAAGGACTTTCACGTTAGTTGTTGCACCAATTAGCTCGACCTCCAGCTGATGCTTGAATGCGAAGAGATGTGGATTTAGTCCCACATCATGGGATTAGGAGCCGCTGCAGCCAAATAAAGTGATTTTGTGATATCGGCTTATCGCCTCAAGACACACTGGGGGTGAGGTCCCTGCTTCACCCACGCACATGACTCGTCCCACCTTAGCTATACACTCCTTGGCTGCGACCCCACACATGCAACCCTGGACCTGGTTACCGTGCATGCCTGAATACCTGATTAAGCTCGGATATCTAAGATAAGAGAGGAGGAAGGAAAGAGAGAGAGAGCAGGGGAGGGGAGGGTTTTGCTCCTCTGTGCATTGTGCAACACTTAGACGTGAAGGAAAGAGGAGAAGGAAGACGAAGAAAAGGGGAAGGTATTGAAGGAGAAAAGAAGAGACAAAAAGAGGAAATGCAGAAGAAGAGAGAGGACATGCCTAAGAAAGAAGAGAAGGCTCAAGAAGAAGAGAAGAGGAGAAGACTTTAAAAGGAAAAGAAGCTGAAGGCTTGCACTATAGCAACGACATTTAAGTTGTCAGATTACCAAAGCCGACGTCTGATAACCCTCTGAGCAGCATTGTGGAAATTGATTCAAGCCTCTGTGCATTTATTTGATTCATTAACTAGTTGATATATGTGCTTAGAATAATAATTGATGATCTAAATCACCATTATTTTGTTCTAGGTTTCTTTTTGTCATATTTAACTCTTACAATACTCATGTTCTTATTGAATATCAATTTTGAGTAGAGATCATTCACTGAATATCATTATTGTGCTTAAATTCTTGTGTTCATTTATATGCAATTTAAGATTTGTGCGTGAATTCCAATTTGCTCTCTATATTCAACCTCGGACTTCATTCTTGATTTCTATTAATAAATTTATTTGTTTTCACGCTACTTTGGCTATATTACAATGAAGTAATTTTAAAACACCGATTTAGCATGTCAACACTATCTTGAGCTGGAAGGAGCTGAGGTGGAGTTGGGATCAACTGAATTGAGCTAGTTTAAGCTGCCAACCAATTGAGGTGAGAGGAATGGAGCTAAGGTGGACTAGCTTGAGCTACAATTCAGTTGAGATGAGTTGAATGGAGCTAAGGAAAGGTTGATCCAGCTAGAATGACTTGGTATCAGCTGGGATGAGCTGGATCTAGTTGAGATCCAACTGATTTGAGCTTTTCCTTCATCTTCTGCCTTCTTGAGTGCCAAGGTTTGAGGGATCTGACTCTCTACTTATCCCTGACACTCAAATAAACACATCAAAACTACAAAAACAATGCAATGCATGCCTATCCTAAGAAATGCCTAAATGCAACTTGAAAACCCATTTGCGGAGTTAAAACCTTAAGAGCTAGACCTGTTTAGGGCATAAAAATGATGATAAACAAGCGTTTATCATCAATATATACTTCAAATGACTTTCTAATTAAATGGGCAAACACCAGATTTACAAGATGATGATAAGTAGCTCCAGCATTTTTTAAGTCAAAGGGCATAACTCTATACTAAAATAGATCCTTATCAGTTACAAATGATTGATGGGAATACCATCATAGGCCTTAACTGGCTACTTCAAGTCAGCATTGAATGATAAATACTTCTACATAACCATCTGAGGGTCACAACTCCACATTATTCTGTTTTGAGGAGAGAACAAGAAAGTAGGGTTAATTCTGTAATTTTAACAGCATATCATGAACACAGGATAACCAAAGGGATTGTTAGGGGTAAAATAAAGGTCAATTGGGCATTAAAGTCCAATAAGTGGGTCCACACAGACAGAAACGGGTTTTCACGCATTTTGAGAACTAATACAGCACCCAAAATCATAATTTCAGACTTGCTTGAATTACAGAGGTTTTGGTCAGGATAAAATTTATCTAAACTTTCTAAAATTCATACAAAAATATTCCTTGAGGTTTGGTATCCTTGATTTGGCCTTTGGAATCTATTTTGACCTTAAATAGAGTCACAAACAGAGTTTTGCCCTAATTTAGGTTTTTACTCAAATTTCCTAGGCAAACTTGGTCAAAACTGAAATCCGAGTTCACCATCAGATTCCTTGGGTTCAAGTTAGGTTTGTATCTAAAATTTGGGCCCAATCAGAGTCCATCTTGACCTAGTTTGCATTTTAGTCCATTTAAACTCTATTCCTCTCAATTAAGCCCCTAACTTTCTAAATATTTGTGATCAGGTCCTTAACTTTATCATCTTTTTTCAAAAGAATCCCTTTCACAATTGGTGTGAACAGAGCTCCACCGAGATTTGAGCGAGGTTTTTTTCTCGATTCTCAATCAAATCCTCTCAAAATTAGAAGATTCTTTAAGAGATCATCTATCATCTGAACCACAGATTGGTCTTTGATTCGCATCGAGAAGCCCATGCGAATTCTAGCAATCTCAGGGATCTTATTACCTGAGTTCTCAAGCTAGCCAGGCCTCTTGCCATGTTTAGAACATCTTCTAAGGCCTTTAAATAGAACCCTCATGAGAAACTAAGCTCTTTAATGAGTTTTTGACTAAGAAATCCCCTCTTCTCCCTTCTTTGGTTATCCACAACCTCGGCTCCGACGAGCTCCTCCGCCATTCTCATTGAGTCGATTAAGAGCCAAATTGATCAACTCTCCTTCAGCTCTTCATCGCGACCATGTCCGGCCAAAGACCAGTCGTCTTCGCTTCTCCCTGCTCTGTCGTCCGCTCACCGTCAACTCTCCCTTCTCCGGTGGTGTCCCATCATAGTCGGCCACCTTCATCTACTCTCTCCCTATCTAATTCCCCCTTTTTCTTCCCCTCTTCTTCCTGATCTCCTATAATCACTTAGACCTTAGGTTCGCCCACACCACTGCCCTTGACTGCACTGTCTTCTCCATGTCTGGCACGAGCTTCGACGCCACAGACCACCAAATCGCCTGGCACCACTTGCAAAACATCTGCCACATCTCCTCCATTAAAACCCCTCAAGAAATTGAGGGGTTCATCCACTCCAAACCCTCACCAAACACATGCACTCCTATGTGCCTTCACCGACCTCGATAGAGTTGCACTAAGCTCACCGCACTCTGAAACTACCACCAACAAACTTGCCTTCGCACGACAATCCTTCTAAGCATACTAATCGGGGCGTTTAGCCCGTGTTCTTCATTTTAGGTACACACCGGACAAGCCACCGCCACCTTCGTCTTCTCCGAGCATGGCAGCGCTTCTCCAACCTTCCTACGAACTACTATTGCCCTCTGTGTGTGCGGCTCCAGGTCCTGATGCACGTCTAGGCGATACTCGAGCAAAGCGAGCTCCAGCTCCCTTGATTTGGCGCTCAATCCCATAGCATTCGCACGTAGCTGTGCAAGAGGAAGAAGCATGGGATTAGTCCTACATCGTAGAAGACCAAAGCCCCGAAGGTGCATAAAAGGAAAAAGTGGCTACGGCTCGTTGCCTCAGCACGCATAGGGGGTGAGGTCCCTGCTCACACACGTGCATTGATGAGAACCTCATCATGAGCCATAACTAGCTCAGTTTGACCTAATACAAAGGATAAAAGCTCCTACATAACTCAAGGAAAGGCTTAACTCAGAGAATTCTGAGTTTAAGGAGAAAACAACTCATAAGGGGTAAAACTGTAATTTTACCAGTATAATCTGCATACAGGGTAATTCAGGGCCCAAACATAGGTCAAAGCAACTTAATAAGAATAAAAGTGGGATGAGATGATCTAGCAAGGGCTACAGCAATTCCAAGGAACTAAATGATAATCTGTAACCCTAAAATAACCCACTTCAATTCACGAGGTTCGAGGCAAAGTAAAAATAGAATAAACCCTCTAAAATTCATAGAAAAATAATCTCTAGGGTTTAGAACCTTCAATTTGGCCTTCAGAACCCATTTTGACCTACATTGAGAACCATGCCCAATTAATAACTTAATTTGGGTTTTTGCATAAATTGACCGGTCAAACAAGGTTTAATATAGAAATGAAATTCACCATCAGATTCCTTAGGTCCTAATTAATCATGTATAAAAACTTGAGCCTAAGAAGAAACCTCCTTGACCGACTTTACACTTTGGTCCTCATATATTTACTTTTTGGCCCTCAACTTCTGAACCCTCGCATTTTGGCCCCTAACTCTCCTTCTTTCTTTGCGTTCAGGTCCCCCTGCAAAACCTGCCAGCACCATGCTCCGGCGACCTTGCGCGGAGCATGGCGCCGCGCAGGGTGAGGGGGAGAGCCTGGCAAGTAAACCGGGGGTGCCCTGCGTCGTCAGCCGTCGCAGGGACACCCCCCTGGTCGCTGTAACCCACCATACCGGCCGTGCGAACGCACGGACGGTATGGGTTTCCATCTCCGGCGTCCTCCGGCGAGGGAGACACGGCGTCTCCCTCCGCCTTCCTCCCTGATTCGTCCCTATAAATACCCCCGTCGCTCCACCGTTCTTCCCAGCTCGGATCTGACGGAGAAAACCCCCAACTTTCCTCTCTTCTCACTCCAGCAGACGCCCACTAGCTCCGGCGGTTCCTCCTCCTCCTCCTCTTCGCTCTGCCGCAATACCAGCAGCAGGGACTTCTTCCCCTGCTCTTCCCGCGCCACGCCGTACCCAGCTGGCGCATCTCCGGCCCTCTGCTCGCCGCCGCCCCTTCCCCTGTGCATCTTCTTCTCCGGCGACAGTCGATACGACTGTCGCCCTGCCCCGGCCCCTTTCGTCTCCGTAGCTAGGTCAGAACTCCTCCCCATCTCCCCCTCTTTCTTTTCCTCACTGTCTTTTATTTGATTAAACCCTCGACCGCTCCTGTCCACCGTCACCCCCTTCGTCTCCGGCCATCCTCCGGCGAGCCGCTCCCATCACCCCAGCATCCCACACGACTCGCCGACCACCGCAGAACCTCCGCCTCCTCACCCTGATCAACCCCCGCCCTTCCACTTCCCCCACATCACCCTCTGCAACCCCACCGAACAAACCCATCCTCCGACCCACAGTCCGACCTAGGGCAGCCCTTGCATGCCGCCCCACGCCTCGCCACCACCCACACGAGCTTCGCCGCACTCTGGCGAAGCTCCCGGCACCTTCTGATTAGGCCGAGAGGCCGTTTTGCTGTGAACAGGCCACCCGACCTCCACCGCCATTGCCACGCAGAAGGAGCTGCTTCCGCCTGCAGCTGCAGGCGCGCCACGCCCAGCGCCACGCCCAGATTCGACTCCCAGGCCTTGCGAGGCATTTCGACAAAACATCAGGCTCGCAGCTGGGGCGAAGGCTTCGCGTGAAGCCGCGATCGCCTGCTGCTTTCTCCGCTGCGGGCGCTCAATTGAGGTGGGACATTTAGTCCCACCTCGGAAAAGTCTGAAGAGGCGCAGAGGTTTAAAGCGAAAAAGTGCTGGAGGCTTACTGCCTCAGCACACGGGGTGAGGTCCCCTTCACCCGCCCGGTTACCCGGTCTCGTCCGCGCTCACGCCCCGCGGACCTGACCCGACCCGCCTTAGACTGACCTGCACTCCTCGCCCACCACGCACGCCGGTGGGCCTGGACCCGGGCGCGACCCCTACCCGACTACCCGGCAGCTCTGGGAGAGCTTTCCCAAGAGTGGTTTCAGAGAGAGAGAGACGCGGGGGGGGAGAGGGTAGAGTAGGTTTTGTCCTCTGATGTAAACTCTGAAGTGTGCAGGCACATGTGAAGAAGAAGGGCCGCGGAAGAAGAAGGAAGCTGAGGGAGACACTGTAGCAGCAAGCAGTTTAAGTCGTTTGATTGGAAAATCAGACGACGCCCTGAAGGGAAAAGAAGAAAGAAGGAGGGACGACGTCCTGACTGGAAAAAGAAAAGAAGAAAGAAGGAGATCTGAAGAACAACAGAAGAAGGCGAGGCAGAGGAGAACACAAAAGAACAAGGGAAGAACTGAAAGAAGAAGAACAAAGAAGAAGAAGATCTGAAGAAAGAAAAAAAAAGGAAGAGCAGGAACAGCTGAAAGAAGAAGAACATCACCACTGCAGAAGAAGAACATCACCTCTGCAGACAAAGAAGAAGAAGATAAAAGAAGATCTGAGACGAGGAGAAGCAAAGAGAAAAGAAGACAACAAATTCTTTCTCTCTCTTTCTTTATTTTTGTAAAAGAAACATGTATATCTCTAGAATACAACTTGCTCCCTGAGTTCGACCTCGGGAACTCTTTTATTTTCCGAGTAAAAAATTTATATATGATGGCAACAACTGGCTATACTACAACGCTATAACAATAAACCCGGTTGTCACTACGACCATCATGCATACACACGCCCTTGCCCGCGCTCACGCTACATGGGTCTGGGTTGATCTGTTTACCTGCTTCCCGGGTTTGGTCCGATTTTGAGCTTGGGTCTGAGAGAGAAAGAACATCTGAGAGAGAGGGGGTGGGTTTTGCTCTCGTGCACTCCTTCTGCTCTCAATACTTAGAGAACATCTAAAGAGGCCCTTGAGCCTTGGTTGCTGCTGCTGCTGTGTTCTTGAAGGAGAAGAACCTTGTTCTCTTGAGAAGGGCCCTTGAGCCTCTTCTGTTAAGGCGTCTGGAAGCCTTGCCCATCGTCTAATTTGCTGGTTAGTGTGGATACTTAACTGACGTGGAAAATTGATTATGGTTACTATTCATTTATTTGAATATTTGTGAGTATAACATTTAAGGTTAATTTGGTGATTCAAATCACCGTTTTTAACCCAATATTTTTGCATTATTATTCTAATTTTTTTGAAATATCATTTTGAGTATCATTGATTTCAATTGCATATATATTTCTTGTGATTGATGAATTAAATTACATATTTTCTCCTTGCAAACGATCATCAGACTCTATTTTCTAAATTTGTGTTTATAAATTTAAATGATTTGAGCGATTTTGTCCTATACTACAACACATTGCTTAACCAACGACGATTTCGTCTGAACAATGATGTATGGGGCCGGTCAGCTAGAGCTAGACTTATCTGGTGATAACCACGATAAGCATCGAGGAAAGACATATGGGATTGTCCGCTGCAGGAATCCCCAAGGGTATCGAACTTCGACAGTGGGAACTTGTCCTTTGGGTAGGAATCATTTACGTTTATGAATTCCATGCACATCCTCCACTTTTCATTTGACTTCTTGACCATCACAATATTGGACAACCACTCTAGGTAAATGGACTACTCGATGAAGCCTACTTTCAGAGCTTTGTCTACTTCTACGGCGGCTACTTGCCACTGCTCGCTGATTTGTGTCGTCGAGCTTGCTTGATTGCTTGAGAGCTCAACTATATATTGAGTCAGTGCTCAATTAGAGATGGATCTACTTTTGGCAGGTTATTGGCTGACCATGCGAAAATATTTACATTGGCCTCAGCAGGAGGAGTACCTTGTGGACTTCGGTTGCCGATAGCTCGGCCCCTATGTGAACCAGTTTATCAGTTGCATCAGGGTACAATTGAATGGCCATGGTTGAAAAACCAGGCTTCATTTCTTGTGTAGGCGGTTGGGTAGGGGGTTGGTCCTCCCACAGGGCGTGGACCAAACTTCTCATCTTCCCTTATTTGTAAGGTTTGGGGTGGGGGGGGATTCTCTCCATTGATCATTCAAGCTCAATGCGCAATAATTCCCGACCGACGGACTAGACTCTGTGGAGAATCCCGATTCCACGCGGGGAGTGGAAAAGTATGAACTAGAAGTACGAGGAGGAGATTGCCCAGAAAGCATGAGTCGTGGGGCGACCGATATTACCTTCAAAAGTTCTCATCAACCCTGCTATTATGAAAGTGTTGTTCTATTGAGGTGTTTATCTCCATCGCATGTCGACATCGGCAGATTGATTTCTCCTTTGGGCATTACTTTATAGTTCCCAAACTCCACTACCGGCAGGGTTAGCAGGGACAGATGTTCCTCACTGAGAGCTAACTATGTGAGGGTCTTAAGGAAAAGGACATCCATGGCGCTACCCTCATTTACAAGAAGATGGGGTTGTTCACGCTCGGCTAGGAAGAGCGTTATTAACAAGGGATCCGTGTAATCTGTGGAATTCGGCATGAAGGAGAAGAGCCTTGAGGCAGCTTGCCCGACCGAACTCCTTTCTCTCCATTGCAAAGTGGGATACACCTCCTGGGTGGCCCTCTTAGGGGAAGGAGCAGCCCTTGAACCTCCCAGGGGGCCAGGTGCCACGTTGACGCCGAAGATTACGTTTATTTGCCCTTCAGCCGAGTGTTAAGGAGACAGCACCGGCGGGGTGGCAAGGCCCCGGTAGCTTGATTTTCCGACTGTCCAGCCTTGAGTACTACCATAACCTGGCGGTGATACCCCTCAGGTGGGAGTTTCACCGGGATCTCCTACTAAGCTGCCAGGGCCCTAGTCTCTACCACCCCTTGCTTTGGAAGGGATACTACATGGACTCCCTGGAGCTACTGGAGCTTCTCTCGATAATAGTCTTTGGGACCCTCCACAGGACATTTCCCCTTGTCTTGGCCTTCATTTCGTTTGATGAAATGGGCCAAATTGCTGTGTCAGATTTGAGACTCGATCTGTTCGTGCAGATCATGGCAATTCTCCATGGCGTGCCTGATGGGAACACCATCATGAGCCCTAACTAGCTCATTTTGACCCAGAAAAGAAAACAAAAGCTCCTACATAATCAGCTGGAGGTCCTAATTCCATGAATAATCATTCTGAGAGAAAAGCAAAAAATAAGGGGTAAAACTGTAATTTTACCATTGCAGTATAACAACGGGTTTTCTCATGGGCTAAACACAAGTCAAATGGTCTTAACGAGATAAAAAGTGGGCTGGCTTAAACAGAAAAGGGTTCGTGTGAATTCTAGGAATTAAATGACTTGTAGCCTTAAAATAGACCCACTTGATTTGACAAGGTTTTAGTTAGGATAAAATTCACCTAAACCCTCTAAAAATCATGGAAAAATATTCTCTAAGATTTGACACAGGTGCTGAATTCACTTGGAGGAATGGTAATGGGCTCATGTCTAAGATTGACAGGTTTTTTGGCAATGCTGAGCTGATGAATCTCTTCCAGATGTCCTTTGTTTGTGGTCTTGAACGTCCCTTCTCTGACCATACACCCTTAGTATGGGACAATGGTGAACACGTGTTGGTTGTTTCCTATTTCAAATTTAGGAAGTCATGGCTGAGGGAGCCAAGTTTCAGAGACATGTTTGCTAGCTGGTGGAGGACACAACAGGGACAAGGCACGGCTACTTTCAGATTGGCTTCTAAGATTGTGGCTTTGAAAAGTATGCTGAAGGAATATGGGGATATTGTCTTAGTCCTCAGACATTAGCAGCGTCGAGAGGCCTTGCTGAAGATTCAAGAACTGGATGCCAAGGAGGCTGTGGCTCAGCTGTCTGAGCTGGACTTTGCTGATAGAAAGAGGTGGCAGGGGGTGGTGGTTGACGAAGACCTGAAATTGGAGATGGATTGGAGGGAACGATCAAGGCAGCTGTGGCTAAGTGAGGGGGATGCAAACACTAAATTCTTTCACTTGGCTGCCAGTTCTAGGAGAAGAACAAATCTGATCTCTTCAATTGTTAAAGAGGGGCAGAGAATTACCTCCATCTCTGATATCAAAGCTAAGGTTATCAGGTATTTCAAGGAATCTTCAAGAGCTGCAGGTAGGGGCAGTTGGAGGATGGAAGCTAGTGATCTACCCAAAATTACTGAGACTCAGAGATCCAGCCTGATTGAACCCATGTCTGAAGCTGAAGTCTTGAAGGCCATTAAGGATCTCAATTGTGAAGGATCACTTGGTCCTGATGGAATCCAAGTTTTCTTCTACAAAGAATTATGGGACATTGTGGGCACTGAGGTTATGGAAGTGATTAGAGAGTTTGAGAATGGCAATTTTGGCTTTGAAAGAATAAATAGATCCTATCTGTTTCTTTTGCCAAAGACCACGGGTGCTGAATCTTTCAGGAGTTTAGACCTATGCCCTCTCTAACTCTTTGTACTTGGTGATTGGCAAGGTCCTGGCCAATAGATTGAGGCCTGTTTTGCAAGATTTGATCCATCCTGCTCAATCAGCCTTCCTCCCTGGCAGATCTCTACAGGAATCATTTATCATGGCCCAAGAGATGATTTGTGGTTGGCATAAGGGAAAATGCAAGGCCTTCCTTTGGAAGGTTGACCTTCGTAAAGCTTATGACTCCATCAGCTGGCCGTATCTGTGGGATGTGCTCAAAAGAAGGGGCTTTCCTTCTACTTGGATCCGTTGGGTAAAAAGATGTATCACCACTGCCTCCTTCACCCCTTTGATGAATGGAAAGCCCTGTGGTTCGTGGATTCAGCCCCAATGTGGTATCAGGCAAGGATGTCCCTTGGCTCCCCTGATTTTCAATTTTTCAGTTGACAGCTTGGCTTGGTATGCTTATAAGCTTGCTGAAGCTGGTCTTATTTGAGGATATTCTTTATCGTGCAGGAGTAATCTGGCTCCCATTCTTCAGTATGTAGATGATACTATTTTTTTTGTTGAAGGGTCTATGGATGAAGCATTGGCTCTGCATCATATGATTAATATTTTTGGTGAGCTCTCGGGCTTGAGGTTGAATAGGGAGAAGTATAGTTTGGTTTGCTTTGGCTTACCTGAGGAGGAGCAAGGTGCTTTAGCAGCTATTTTGATGACTCCCTGCATCAGTCTTCCTATCAGATATCTAGGGCTGCCTTTGAGGTGTTCCAAGATGAAGAAAAGTGATTGGAGCTGCCTTTTTGACAAGATTTCAATGAAATTAGATGGATGGCATAGCAGCTTCCTCTCCAAAGGTGGAAGACTTATCTTGCTCAACTTGGTGATCACCTCCATCCCTGTTTTCTACTTTTCCATATTTAAAGCACCTAAATCCATTTGGAAAAGGTTGGATGTGATGAGGAAGCGGTTCTTTTGGAAGGGAGCTAGACATGAGGGCAGATTCTTGCAGCCACTCAAATGGGATCAGATTTGCTGTCCAAAAAGAGAGGGGTGGTCTTGGGATTAAATCCCTGAAACACTTCAATGATGCCTTGCTACTTAAATGGGTTGTTAAACTTTTGCAAGGAAATCTAAAGCCATGGACTGTCCTGATCAGAGACAGATATGGTGCATCCAACAGTGTGCTGTCCAGACTTCAGCCCAGCTGTCCTTCTCCTTTCTGGAAATCAGTGACAAGGGCATTGGCTGCTCATTTCCACTTGCAGCAGCCGTCACTTGGAGATGGAAGGTCCTTCAGTTTCTGGAAGGAGGGGTGGTCTGGGTTGGGTGTCTTGAAGGAGCTCTATCCAAGAGCTTTTGTTGCAGCAATTGACAAGGATGCCACTGTCAACAGGGTCTGGTCCTGCAGCAGCAGCAGCTGGAATCTAATTGATGAGGAATCCAGCAGGAGAGCTACTCAACTATGGGAAGAAAGGAGAAGGCTAATTTCAGACCTTGAGAGCTTCAGACCTAGTCCTGAAGTGGAGGACAAATACCTTTGGGAGGGGATTTATAGTGTCCAATCTAGCTATAACAAATGTTGAGCCTTGAAGATGGATGGAGATGCGATTCCATTGACAAGAAGATTTGGTTGTTAAAAATTCCTCTCAAGGTACAGATATTTCTCTAACTATGTAGGAGAGATGGATTGATCACAAGTGATTTGCGACATAAAAGGTTGGGAACAGATCACCATGTCTGTTTTTTGTGTGAGATGAATACTGACAATGTAAATCACCTCCTTTCTTCTTGCCTTGTCACTGATGCTATTTGGAGAAGGACATGTCAGGAGCCATTACCAGAGTGGGATTCTTTCTAGCATGGGTTTGGTGTGAGTGGGAAGCCACATGTACACATGGCTACCACTATTTGGTGTGTATGGAAGGCAAGAAATGAGAGACTTTTTCAGGAGAGGGCGGTATGCTGTGAAAGTGTTGTAAGAGAGTGCTGGTCCCACATACACTCTTGAGGATCTCTTTTGTAATTTCTCTTACATGTTTATATAATATACTGCTTCGAACTGCTATTGTAAGACAATAGATCTTCTTTCTGTTTCAAAAAAAAAAAGGTTTGGAACCTTCAATTTGGCCATTGGAACCAATTTTGACCTAAATTGGAGTCTTAGTCAAATATTTGCCCTAAATTAGGTTTTTGTGTAAATTTCCCAGTCAAATGTGGTTAAACCTAAAATCCAACTTCAAGATTGGATTCCTTAGGTCCAAATTAGGTTTATACTAAATTTTGGACCTAAGGGGAATTCATCTTGACCTACTTTGCAAACAGGTTCAACCCAATTACTTTTCTACCCCTATCTTTTGAAAACTTCTGCAAAATCCCCCTATCTTTGTCTTCATTCTTTGCAATTAGGTCACTTTACCATTATAGCAGAGGGAATCCTACTCTGGCGAGGTTTCGAGGGAAAGATCTCTTTGATTTCTAAGAGAATCCCCTTCAAAATTGAAACAGAGATTCTCTGAGAAATCTCCTCGAGTTTGAATACAATCAGAGGCTCTATTTGGTACCTAATCTCTCATGTGAATGCATGAGAGATTCAGGTCTCCTTCAACCTTCCATCTTCGGCGAGCCTGCCGTGCTTGGAAGCTTGGCTTCCAAGCACAAATCCTCCCTCCAGGGCCTATAAAAGCAAACCCAAATCCCTCTGCATCTTCCACACTTAAAATTGGCCAGAGAATCCCTCTACTTCGTCTCTTCCCCCTCCGGCCAGTGGCTCAGCAAGCTCTGGCGACATCCCTCTCTTTCCCTCTTCGGCTAGCCACAATACCAGTGGTAGGGTCCTCTTCCTTCTGTTCGTTCGTGTTGCACCGCACCCGCCGACGCCTCTGCAACCCCTTCATCGTCACCATCCTCCCCCCACTGAGTGTTTCATCTCCGGCGATGGCAATACGAGCTGGCTGCCATCTCTGCCTCCCCCTTCATATCTCTATATCTAGCTAAGTCCTCAATCCTTTCTAATCCTTTTTCTCTCTTTATTTCTTAAAAACACGCATCGACGCACGCAACCACCATCACCTTCTTCATCTCCGGCAAGACCTCCGGCAAGGCGTCCTCGTCGCTCCACACCTCCATCCACCTCACCAACCACCCCATAAGCACTGCAACACCTCATTGATCCTAAACCCTCACTCTACTCACCGCGCCACGCCCCAAAAACACCCCCGGAACACATCCACTCTCACGCACACAGGGTGCCCTAAGCACGCACACTCCGGCCACCCCACACCACGCCGACCCCCGCACTACGTTCGCGGTGTCTAGGCGAAGCTTTCTGAGCTGTCTGATAGGGATGCGAGGTCGTTTTCATGTTGACAAGTGTTAGAGGCCTGCCGCCATTGACGCACACAAGCTGCTAGCTTGCAAGCTTGTTCCAGGTCTCCTCAGTCCAGGCTACGAGTCCCAGGGTGTGAGGACTCCTCTCGCGCACAACTCCAGATGTGCAATTGGCTTCGAAGACCCAGTAGCTGCTGCAATCAAGGAAGCCTCCTACTGTGGATGCACGCGAAGGAAGGTGAGATGTTTAGTCCCACCTCGGAAGTTGTCAAGCGGGCGCAGTGGAATAAATTGAAAAACTGAAGTAGGCTTATCGCCTCCTGACCACGGGGTGAGGTCCCACTCACCTCTCATTGCCTCATCTGTGACCCGATCCCCGTAAACCTGGCTTGACCCGTATACCCGACCTGCACTCCTCGCCCACCACCGCATGCCGGTGGGCCTGGTTCCGAGCGCGCACCCGGCCCGATTACCTTAGAAGCGGCTCTGGGAGAGCGAGCCTAATAGAGAAAGAGGAAGAGAGATCGCGGGGGCAGGTAGGGGTAGGTTTTGCTCTCGCTGGAAAGGAGAAGAAGAAGAAGCCAAGAAGAGGGTGGAAGCCAGAGAAGGTAAGGGAGGAGAAGGCAAGGACTGAAGAGGAAGAAGCTGAGGGCTGAAGAAAGAGAAAGAGAAGGAACTGAAGGCAAAAGAAAGAGGAGTCACCAGAAGGAAAGAAAGAAGAAGAAGAAGCCAAAAGCAAAGGCCAGAGAAGCTAAAGGTAGAAAGAAGGCTAAGGCATGAAAAGAACAGAGAAGAAAAGAAGGAAGAAAGCCAGCCAGAGACAGAGATCAGAGAAGAGAAAAAGAAAAGTGAAGCAGCACTGTAGCAGCCATATTTAAGACATCTGATTCACACAATCAGACGTCCATTTTTTGTGCTCTCTTTATATACATTGATATTCTGTAATTTTGCACTATAACTCTTATTTTCATTGCACATTATATTTAATTTTAAAGTTGTGCTCTCGATTTTTAAACCCCAATTTGCTCCCTGTGTTCGACCTTGGACTTAAAACTTTGAGTAATAAAATATATTTATTTTCGAGCGAGTTCAACTATACTACGACGCATCGATTTTAAAACATTAATCTCACCCGTTAAACATTTTGGCGCCGTTACCGGGGAGCAATGGGCGATTTAGAAATCTTGATCACAATTTCTGATTTGGTACTAACTTGATACATCTCTTTTGTTGTGATTGTTTCAGGGGAGAAGATTCAAAAGAAGATGGCCGCACAACAAACACACCCAAGGCAGGTAATCCCTGATTTTCCCTTTCTCTTAATCCCCTCGTTCTGAAACGGAAAAACAAGATAAAAATCAATTAGGGCTACCTGCTTTCCATCTTTACCTAAGTTACCAAAGTTGCCTCATTTTGATTTCAACAACACATTGATTTGTGCATCCATTTAAGATAACTAGGGCTATCACCTTCTTGATTGAGCCCTAGATACCATATTTTTGGCAACTAAATTGGACCAAAATTAGAGCCAAATTAAGGATTCTAATTTAGGGTTTTAGAGACACATGTTTCTAAGCAAGAATCAAAAATCCAAAAAGAGGTGTGCCTAAGCCTTGCTTGAAAAGACTTATTCAAGAGAAACCCTAAAATTCAATCTCTTAATTTCACTTAAATCCTAGAAGAAAGGACCTAAAGGTTCTCAAAGGACAAATAGGTGAAGTTGACCCCCTTGTTGGGTCAACCAACCTTGAAATTATGTCACTTTTGCACTCAATACATCTAAAGTTCAAGTGGAATCCGAAACACCTTTGCTCTTAAATAAAAGAGGTAGACTTAAGAGGTCAAAGTCCTCATTTTGGTTTACCTGGAATCTCAGTGACAAGAAAGGTCAGGTGGGGGAAACCCTGTAACTCGTGGAGACGCTCAACCGTGTAGGGGTCTTTGCGGGACTCTCCCTCTCTGGCTACCCAAGTATTTCTCAGGTGGACGGCTTTTTGACTAAGGGTTGTCATCCGCCTCGAACCTCTATAGTCATCCAAATTTTTGGGTGTCTTGATTGGGTCCAGCACATTTTAATCTCGTCCAAACCATCAGTGTATGTTCGGTAGGAGGTCCTTATGACCATCCTTAAGACCTCCTTTAGCGATTCACTCCCACCGAGGCCAAGCCTCGACGTCCGTGTTTGTGCAGCAACCCCACCACATAGACATCTCCTCTGATTCATCAGAACTAACTTCTCCTTCTTCCATCATCATGGCACAACCAGTAGAAGAAGAGAACAATCTTGAAAACCAACTCCAGTGCCTGAATGATCTATTTCAAGCCTTTGTAAACCACTGCAGCATCCTATGATGCGAGATCACTACAATTCCACTGCAGTGGCAATCAAACCTCGAATCCAAATCCCGGCTAGAGGTTTTGATTCTGAACTCAAGCCCAACATGATTCATGCTATTCCAAAGTTTCATGGGCTTAATTCCAAGGATCCCAACAACTCAAACATCTGGCCCAGACCTTCGGGTTAGATGTACAAAACAAGGATATTCTTCTCATGAAGATGTTTTCCTTCTCTCTTATGGACAAGCAGCTCATTGGTATCAGACTCAAATGCGTCCAATCAACACATGGGTTGAATTGCAATCCGAATTCTTGAAAAAGTTCTTCCTAGTTGGTCGGACGAATGCCTTACGCCACCAGATCACACACTTTACCCAGTAATCTCTTCATGAAGCATGGGACCGTTTCCTGGATCTCATGCGAAAGTGCCCCCATCACGGAGTTCTTAAATAGGAATAAGTCCAGTCTTTTTACCAGGGACTCCATGAAGATATCCGCTTATTCGTCAATGCAACCTGCGGAGGAAATATCATGGGTCAACACGAAGACAGTGTGTGGGAGATTCTCGAGAACATGTGCGAGAACTCCATCAATAATGACTCCATGGACTTATTCGACTAGACTAATGCTCGTGCATCGATGAATCCAAGGGGACCACATGAGACACAGGGCCTGTTCGCATCCATCGACTTGGAACTGATGGCCAGTTGGTTGGACAAGTTCTCTATCATAGAGAAGAAGGTGGATGAGCTGACTCAACATCTGCAACGAGCCACATCTGCGCAAAATCCGTTTGCATAGCCACCTCTTGGGAGGGAAGTTGTGCGTAACATTTATCACCGATCTTCTCAGGGGATGGACTCGTATCCACCCCTGTCTGACTCTAGAACTGGAGGAAACTTCGATCCGACCTACTCTAGTTGGGGGAACTCTGAACCCTCATATTCTGACTTTCCTGAGGTTCCTCTGATCTGCGAGGACCTCAACACCATCCAGAATGACCCATTCTCTAATTCCTATAACCCTGGATGGCGGAATCATCCCAACTTCCTGTGGGCGGGTAATAATCAGAATCAAAGACCACCATATCAGCCCCGTCTGCAAGCTTCTCGTCCATATCAACCGCCTCAGCCTCGGCCCAACCCCACCTATCAATTTGGGCCAACCCAAACAGATCAAATGACTCTTATCCTTCAGACATTCAGAAGACGAATGCGGCTATGCAAAAATAGCACAAGGACGTGATCACATAGGTTCGCAATCAACTCACCCAGATAGCAAATTCCCATCAACCTGGCACACTCCCTTCGCAACCTCTGCTGAATCCAAATAACGTGCCTAACCAGAGGTCGTTATGAACCCAAATCCGGGCCAAGCCCACATTATTTATCAGGCCCCTTCTGTTCCATCACCTGAGGGATGGAAGCTTCGGCATCGTATGTGGGATTTCAATAGTAGCCACCTATTTTACCAACTCCAAACCAAAACCAGGCAGGATTAAATTTTGTAGCAACCCGTAGTGGCAAAGCTACACAAGACCCACCTTATCCAAGCCACTCTCAGCCTGGTAGTAACCCAAGCCCTAGGATAGTTATCCAGGACACCCCTGTCCCATATCAAGAACCTGGACCTATTCTAGAGGAACCATCCAAGGTTTCATTTCCCGAGGCTTTGACCAAGGGAAAGAGGACAAACAAACCCGTGGCTCCTGAGGAGGATCTGATCAAGCTCTTTGAACAGGTCCATATAAACATCCACTTGATGGATGCAATCCACCATGTATCGGCTTATGCACAATTTCTGAAGGACGCATGTACACCCAAGCGTAAGCCGCAAACGAAGAGTGGGAGTCCGATCGTACTGTCAGAGCAAGCCAACTTTGTAATTTTGAGCAAACTCCCACCTAAGGCAAAAGACCCAGGTACTCCCCTGATTTCATGTACCATTGGTGATACCCAATTTGACAGAGCTTTATTAGATTTAGTTGGCTCCAAAAACCTAATACCTACATCCCTCCTTGACCACATTGAGGAATTTGAGCTTAAGCCGACAGAGGTGACATTGTAGTTGGCTGACTGATCTACTAAGTCACCTAAAGGAGTTCTTGAGGATGTCATCGTTAAGGTATGAGATTTCTTTTTCCAGGTGGATTTTGTAGTCTTGGATATGGATGCTCCAGAAAACCCAAGGGATACACCAATTATACTAGGGAGACCCTTTCTGGCCACTGCTAGGGCCAATATAAAATGTGAGGAGGGCCAAATTGAACTAAAATTCGGGAACCGAACACTGAAGATTGACATCTTTAAGGCCCAACAAGGGATTAATTGTGGTGTTATAGAACAACTATGTGATATCAAAGCTGTGGTTGATGAACCGTATATTGAGGACAACCTGATTACTTCCGATCAACCACAAGAGGATCAAAACCTGCAATCAGAGGAGCCTGAATCTGACTTAGATGCACCCATAACTCCTTCCCTTGCTCCTGACATACACCCTGAACCGCCCGCTGCTGCTGATAACCCCGTTCTGGAACTCAAGCCTCTTCCCGACCATCTAAAGTACATCTTTTTGGGTTCCAATTAGACGTTTCCTGTGATTATCAACTCCAGACTCACACCTGACCAGGAATCCCGTCTGATTACTGTTCTCTAGCAACATCGTAGAGCCATTGGATGGACTCTCGATGATTTAACTGGCATCAGCCCCTTTTACTGCACACATCGTATCTACACCGAAGAGGGCACACAACCTTCCCGTGAAATGCAGAGACGTCTGAATCTTAATCTGCAGGAGGTCGTGAAAAACAAGATCATCAAGTGGTTAGATGTAGGGATCATCTACCCGATCTCCAACAGTTGGTGGGTGAGTCCAATCCAGGTTGTGCCTAAGAAGCCAGGACTCACTGTGATCACGACTAAAATCGGAGAAGGCATACCGACCCGTGTGGCGAACTCGTGGAGAGTTTGCATTGATTATCGAAGACTCAATTCCTCCATGAAGAAGGATCATTTCCCACTACCATTTATTGATCAGATCCTCGAGAAACTAACGGGAAATAGGTTCTGCTTTTTGGATGGGTACTCCAATTATAACCAGGTGGCAATCCATCCTGAGGACTAAGAAAAGACCACTTTCACCTGCCCCTTCGGGACGTACACATTTCGAAGGATGCCGTTCAATTTCTGCAATGCACTTACTACTTTTCAGCGGTGCATGCTTGCCATATTCTCAGATATGGTAGGTGATTACCTAGAAGTCTTTATGGATGACTTTTCAGTATTCGGAGAATCATTTGACGATTGTCTCCTGCACTTGGTCCAAATCCTCAGGCGGTGCATTGACGTGAATCTGGTTCTTTCCTGGGAAAAGAGCCATTTCATGGTGCCTAAAGGAATTGTCCTGGGACCTCATTTCGGAAAAGGGCATCCAAGTCGATCGAGCCAAGGTGAACTTGATTTCCAAACTCCCTATGCCTAGCTCGATCAAGGACATCCGATCTTTTCTGGGGCACGCCAATTTTTACCGTCGATTCATTCCTGATTTCTCGAAGATCGCGTGCCCCTGACCACTCTGCTTTCTAAGGATGTACCTTTCAAAATCTCCAAGGAATGCACTTAAGCATTTGAAATCCCCCGTGATCGAATTACCCAAGCCTCGATCCTACAGTCCCCTGATTGGTCTCAACCCTTTGAGATCATGTGCAATGCATCTGATTTCGCTGTAGGAGCGGTGCTTGGGCAGAAAATTGACGGGAAACTCATGGTCATCTATTACGCTAGTAAGACACTTGACGAGGCTCAACGTAACTACACAGTTACTGAGAAAGGCTACTAGCCGTAGTATTTGCCTTGGAAAAATTCAAATCTTATCTCTTGGGTTCCCATGTTATCATTTACTCGGATCACACAGCTGTGAGACATCTCCTTGCGAAGGACACGAAACCTCGATTAATCCACTAGATCTTGCTGTTGCAAGAGTTTGACCTCGAGATTCGTGACAAAGCGGGAAAACAGAACGTGGTAGCTGATCACTTGTCCCGCCTTCCTTCTGAGATCATCGACCCTTCCAGACCCATCACGGAACATTTTCCTGATGAGCACCTTTTGACTATCAATACAGGGCTTCCATGGTTTGCTGATATAGTGAACTACCTAGCATCACATCAGATCCTGTCCGATTAGTCGAAGGCCAAAAAGGACAAATTGCTTTTTGATGCCAAGTATTACTTCTGGTAAGACCCATATCCTTTTCGCATGGGTGCTGATCAGATCATTCGACGATGTGTCACGGAAGCGAAAATTCAAGACATATTGTCTTTCTGCCATGACCAAGCATGAGGTGGACATTTTTCAGGTCATAAAAACACAACGAAAGTCCACTAGTGCGGCTTCTATTGGCCCACGATTTTCAAAGATGCGTATAATCATTGTAGGGCATGCACTCATTGCTAGACCTTAAGCAACATGAGCCATCGCGATATGATGCCCATGCAGCTGATTCTTGTATGCGAAATCTTCAACAGATGGGGGATTGATTTTATGGGACCCTTCCCTGTTTTGGACGGCTTCGAGTACATTTTACTAACTGTTGACTACGTGTCCAAATGGATCGAAGTCATTCCGACCCGAATCAATGATCATAAAGTGGTTATCAAATTCATTCATCAGAACATCTTTTCACGGTTCGGGATTCCACGTGCTATAATTTCTGATGGAGGGGCCCATTTCACTGACGCTTAGTTCAGGTCACTGATGACCAAATACGGGGTGTCGCACCGAATCTCTACTCCATACCACCCCCAAACTAATGGTCTAGCTGAGCTATCAAATCAGGAGATTAAGAAAATCCTCCAGGTTACTGTCGGACCTAACAGGAAGGACTGGTTATCCCGACTTCCGGAAGCTTTGTGGGCTTATAGGACCACACACAAAGCCCAATTAGGTATGTCTCCCTTTAGATTAGTGTACGGGAAGACATGTCACCTCCCAGTAGAACTGGAGCATAAAGCCTATTGGGCAATACGGAACTGCAACCAAGATCTTTCTAAGGCAGGAACCCATAGAAAGCTTCAAATGAGCGAGATCGATGAATTATGCCACGACGCGTATGAGAACTCGCGAATTTATAAAGAACAGGTTAAGGCCTTTCATGACAAGCACATATCCAAAAAGATCTTCCAGCCTGGTCAAAAAGTCTTACTCTTTGATGCTAAGCTTAAACTGTTCCCAGGAAAACTACGATAAAAATGGATCGAACCCTACCTCGTCCGACGAATCTTTGGAAATGGAGCCACTGATATCAGTCCATTTAGCCACGATTTAGAATCTTTCGTTGTGAATGGACAGAGACTCAAACCGTTCATTGACTTAACCGATACAAATTTGGCTGAGATATCCTTTACCCTCCATTCTCCCTGAGCTCATTGTGCCTAGCCGATGGTGTAAAACTCAGCACTTAACGGGAGGCAACCTGTCATTCTTGAAAAACCTGAAACCTTTCTTGACATTCCTATGCTGAATTCATATTGCACTTTAGGGTTTATCCATTAGAATAGTCGACCCCACCTCAGGTACTCGTACCCGAGTTTAGAAATCGTTCGCAACAGTCACCTCGACCCGTTCACCCACCCAAAACCTGTTTTAATGAATGATCTAAGCGGAACTTGAACCCACCTAATTTACAATGGGGACGTTGGAAATTGTAGGCATGGGGGGGTAAGAAAGTGCAAAACACCATGAAAACTCATCTCATAAGAAAAGGTTTCAACAAAAGAATCACAATGAAAACTCATCTCACAAAGAAAAGGTTTAGAAAACTCATCTCACAAAAAACACCAATAAAATGAAAAAATCTTGAAAAAGAACAAAAAATGCTGAGGGGAGAGAAAATTTTGAGGTTATACAAGTCATGAGGAGAAAAAGGGGAAAAGTGAAAAATGTCAAAAAAGGAACACAAAATGAAAAGCAAAAAGGAACAGATAGTCATTAGTAAGAAATTAAGGGATTAACTGAGTTCTAGACCATATAAAGGAAAAGAAAATGAAAGAAAGAGTGCTAATGAGACACAAAAGAAATTTGTAGGAACGCTGATCTTAGGCCTCTTGAGCTAGACTCTTAGGCTTAAAAATTCAAGTATCCGCTAAGATCTAGATAGTCCTCAAGAGGTTGGGGAAAATGCGAGGCTTAAGTATTAGGTTTAAGGCTTAGGGAGTATTCGACCTCGTTAACTGACCTTTGGTTTGTGGGACTCGGTAACCTAAGCACCCAAATCCACACACAGTCTGGTTCAGTACGCATAATTATCAAAATCACACAAGAGCGTTTAAGTGTTTTGAAAAAGTCGCCTAGATTAGGAGCGGCTGTTCAACACAAGTTGATTTGGACGAGTTCCCGACGTAGAGAGGCGGGAAATTCCCCTTGAAGATGCGCAATGACATATCGTCTCCTCGGTGCTTGTCTCCTAGGATATTTACAGATCCTATTGGGGGCACGTATGCACCCTATGCTGGTTCAGAGCCATAGGCGGCATTATCATGAAATGTCGATTGCCAGGGTCTAGATTTAGCTATAGAACGCCATGGGTGGGATTATCTCAAAATCTCGGAAGCCAGGGTTCTGGGGGTTGCCATGGGCGGTGCTATCACAAAGCATCGATTGCCAGGGACCCTTTGAGGATTGATGATGGGGACGAGGAATCCGATACAGACCGTGTTAAGAAGCCAATCAGAAGCTAGAAATAAAAAGAAAAGAGAGAAAAAACTCTCCAAACAAAGAAAATCCTCTGTTTCTCTCTTACAAAAAATGCAATGCAAACTGAACCGAAGCTAAAATACGTTACAAGCACGGGTGCTTTAATCGCGGAGTCCAACGAACCTTAGGATAGTTCTTGTGGGCCTTAAAAACCTTCGCGAAGGACTGAGGCTAGAGCTGGTCAGGTCCGGATCTTGGTTGGTACTTGAGTACTTCTAAGACTACTATCAGCATCCTAACCTAATCAAAAAGAAAAAAAAAGCACTCATCATAATTTCTGAACATCAAGGAACTCATGGTCTAGAACAGAAGTTAAAACCTTAAAATTTTGCTAAGGGATTGGCAAAAGCTAGGCATGGGGGTAATGATGGAAACACCATCATGCGCCCTAACTAGCTCATTTTGACACAGAAAAGAGAACAAAAATTCCTACATAACCAACTGGAGGTCTTAATTCCATGAATAACCATTCTAAGAGAAAAGTAAGAAATAAGGGGTAAAATTGTAATTTTACCATTGCAATACAACAATGGGTTTTCTCATGGGCTAAACACAGGTCAAATGGTCTTAATAAGATAAAAAATGGGTTGGTTCAAATAAAAAAGGGTTCATGTGAATTCTAGGAATTAAATGAATTTTTGTAACCCTAAAACAGACCCACTTGATTTGACAATGTTATGGTCAGAATAAAATTTACCTAAACCCTCTAAAAATCATGGAAAAATATTCTGTAGAGTTTAGAACCTTCAATTTGGCCCTTGGAACCCATTTTGACCTAAATTGGAGTCTCAGTCAAATATTTGACTTAAATTAGGTTTTTATGCAAATTACCCAGTCAAACGTTGTAAAACCTAAAATAAAACTTCACCATTGAATTCCTTAGGTCCAAAGTAGGTTTATGCCAAAATTTTGACCTAAGGGGAATTCATCTTGACCTACTTTGCAAACAGGTCCAACCTAATTACTTTTCTACCCCTATCTTTTGAAAACTATTGCAGAAACACCCCTATCTTTATCTTCATTCTTTACAATTAGGTCCCTCCACCATTATTGCGGAGGGAATCCTACTCCAGCGAGGTTTTGAGGGAAAAATCTCTTTGATTTCTAAGAGAATCCTCTTCAAAATTGAAACGGAGATTCCCTGAGAAATCTCCTCCAGTTGAACACAATCAGAGGCTATATTTGGTACCCAATCTCTCATGTGAATGCATAAGAGATTCGGGTCTCCTTCAACCTTCCATCTCCGGCGAGCCTGCCGTGCTTGGAAGCTTGGCTTCCAAGCACAAATCCTCCCTCCAGGGCCTATAAAAGCAAACCCAAATCCCTCTGCATCTTCCACGCTTGAAATTGGCTAGAGAATCCCTCTACTTCGTCTCTTCCCCCTTCGGCCAGTGGCTCAGCAAGCTCCGGCGACATCCCTCTCTTCCCCTCTTCGCCTAGCCACAATAGGGTCCTCTTCCTCCTATTCGTCCGCGTCGTCCCGCACCTGCCGACGCCTCTGCAACCCCTTCATAGTCACCATCCTCCCCCCACTGAGTGTTTCGTCTCCGGCGACGGCAATACGAGACAACTGCCATCTCTGCCTCCCCCCTTCATCTCTCTATATCTAGCTAAGTCTCTCTCCTTTCTAATTCTTTTTCTCTCTTTATATCTTAAAAACACGCATCAACGCACGCAACCACCATCACCTTCTTCATTTCCGACCAGACCTCCGGCGAGGCATCCCCACTGCTCCACACCTCCATCCACCTCACCAACCACCCCATAAGCATTGCAACACCTCACTGATCCTAAACCTTTACTCCACTCACCGTGCCACACCCCCAAAACACCCCCCGAACACACCCACTCTTACGCACACAGGGTGCCTTAGGCACTCACACTCCGACCACCCCACGCCACGCTGACCCCCACACTATGTTCGCCGTGTCTAGGCGAATCTTTCTGAGTTGTCTGATAGGTCCGCGAGGCCGTTTTCATGTTTACAGGTGTTAAAGGCCTGCTGCCATTGATGCACGCAAGCTTGTTCCAGGTCTCCTCGCTCCAGGCTACGAGTCTCAGGGTGTGCGGACTCCTCTCGAGCATAACTCTAGACGAGCAATTGGCTTTGAAGACCCGGTAGTTGCTGCAATCAAGGAAGCCTCCTGCTGCGGATGCACGTGAAGGAAGGTGGGACGTTTAGTCCCACCTCAGAAGTTGTCAAGTGGGTGCAGTGGAATAAATTGAAAAACTGAAGTCGGCTTATCGCCTCCTGACCACAAGGTGAGGTCTCACTCACCTTTCACTGCCTTGTTAGTGACCTGATCCCCGCGGACCTGGCTTGACCCATATACCTGACCTGCACTCCTCACCCACCACCGCACGTCGGTGGGCCTGGTCCCGGGCGCACACCCGACCTGATTACTCGAGAAGCAGCTCTGGGAGAGCGAGCCTAAGAGAGAAAGAGGAAGAGAGATTGCAGGGGGGGGTAGGGGTAGGTTTTACTCTCACAGGAAAGGAGAAGAAGAAGAAGCCAAGGAAGAAGAGGGCGGAAGCCAGAGAAGCTAAGGGAGGAGAAGGCAAGGACTGAAGAGGAAGAAGCTGAGGGTTGAAGAAAGAGAAAGAGAAGGAACTGAAGGCAGAAGAAAGAGGAGTCGCCAGAAGGAAAGAAAGAAAAAGAAGAAGCCAAAGGCAAAGGGCAGAGAAGTTAAAGGCAGAAAGAAGGCTAAGGCACGAAAAGAACAGAGAAGAAATGAAGAAGGAAGAAAGCCAGCCAGAGACAGAGATCAGAGAAGAGAAAAAGAGAAGTGAAGCAGCACTGTAGCAGCCATATTTAAGACGTTTGATTCACAAAATCATACGTCCATTTTTTGTGCTCTCTTTATATGCATTGATATTATGTATTTTTGCACTATAACTCTGATTTTCATTGCATATTTTATTCAATTTTAAAGTTGTGCTCTCGATTTTTAAACCCCAATTTACTCCCTGTGTTCGACCTCGGACTTAAAAACTTCGAGTAATAAAATCTATTTGTTTTCGAGCGATTTCAATTATACTACGACGCATCAATTTTAAAACATTAATCTCGACCGTTAAACAGTGCCCTCGGGCTTGATGGTATGTGCAGTAAGGTCCAATCTCTGACTTCTTTACGGGCTTTGGCGAGGGAAGCATGTCTTTATTCGTAGACCACACCTCAGTCAACACATTCACCTGATTCACAGCAAGGGGAGTATATTCTTCGTAGGGGTCCCGCCTGGGTTGGTAGGGACCGTTGAGCCAGTTCTTGTTGAGTCGGTCCCTCAGATCTAAGAAATTCCCCTTCTATTTATTGAGGCGGTGACCATTCCTGGACGATATTGGTGTTGCCTCGACTAGGATCCTCCTTGCCTCGGAGGAGGCATGGTCCTCATAGTGTCCATCCACCAGACGACTCTGAAAGTGGAAGGAGTATTCTGTTCGGCAAACCTAGTGGTGTGATGTTACAACCTGGTTCTCGAATCCCTACAGGACACGAGAATCGAACCGACTCGACTGATCCCAAGACCCAGTCGTCCAACGAGAAAGTAACCAAAAAGTAGTAAAATAAACTACATTTACCATGCAAGTAACTAACAGTAACAAAAGTACAGCAGTAAAGAAAAGAACTACTACAGTACATACCACCACAACATAGAGAATTAAAAATAGGTACAAAAATATGAAGTTTACAATAAAAGAGTACAAGGTGAAACAGAAATACTCACTACTACAGAAAATGGAACACAAAAGTAAAACTACTGGGCTCTACTAGGCCCAGCACCCTCTGCAGCGGTAGGCTCTGGCTGCTTAACACCTGGTCCTGAAAAAGGTGACAAATATGACACGTCAGCGAAACGCTGAGTAGAGTGGCAACTAGCTAGCTAAGAAAACAGTAAAGGTGGACAAGTAGCTGTTGTTTTTAATTTCTTTCTTTATTTCTCTATTTACTCTTTCTTGATTTATTTCTCAGGTCTTTCTCTTGATCTCGAATGTTCCTCGTGGGAACGATCTTGATTGTAGTCTTTTTCGAAAAGTAGAAGTAGCACGTCATGCTCTCCTGGCCGGGAGAGTCCCCTGTGGTGGTCTTACCCTCAGTCAACCACCCCAAGGTCGCTGACAGACGTAACGGTGACTACGGCACGCACGATAGATGCATGGGTAGCTACCCCGCACTGGCACGCGGTCAGTCGTTTCCGTTAACGGGTGCGCTCAAAGCACAGCACGGAACCAGTATAGGACAGAGCCCTCTCAGTAATAGGGGTCCAGCCCCTCCACAGTAATCAAATAGGGGTCTTGCCCCTCCACAGTCCGTGCACCCTCGCCGACTACCCTGGTTTGCCCAGTGGGCTTAACAAGTCGGTGTAGGAAGGCTAGCTGAACCCCGGGACCCGTGGGGTGGCTAGCTCTCTCCTTACACTAGTATCTCTCCCCGGTACTGCGTACGCGAGGGCCAAAAGTCAGTACAAAGTGGCCAGACCTAACCCCAGGTCCCTGGGGCGGCTAGCTCCGCTCTGTACTAAACAGGGGGATATTTTCTCTCTTTGGTACTCTGTACTCAAGGGCCAACTCACTTCCCCATCCACTTTCCCAGTTCCATTCTATTTATTTTCCAGGAGTTCTGCTCCTAATTCCCCGTAGGGTTCATGCTCATATTTCTTAGGCCAAGCCATACGAGGTTTCATCATTTCAGTTTCATTCACATTTAGCCCATGTTTCCAACATTTAATATCAATTTATATTAAAAGATGGTATCAAAGCAAGGTCGTCTCGAGAAGTGAACCAACTGGTTGGAAAATAATCAATTCATGTGCTTGTAACTAGAGTAGCCACCACAATGTACCTTTTGACATTTGTTTTAAGGTTTCTTCATTAAATCTCGATTAGTATTGACGCCTTTTCTGTTCTGTATTCGCGTCTCCTTACAGGAGATGCCTTGACGCGAGACTAGTGAGGTGGGTCGCGGACGCGGCCGAGGATGAGGTCGGAGGGGCGGACGCGTTGAGCCCGACGCCTCTGTGGACCAGCCACTGCTCCCGGGCATTCAGGCCCAGGACCTCACCCAACTGATACGGGATATCGTGCGAGAGGAGCTTCACCTGCCGCCACGAGCGCCACTCCCTGGGGCTGCGGAGGGGGAGTCCTCTGTGGGACCACGAGACAGACACGGTGCTAGAAGCGGGGGAGAGGGTGGGCCTCCACCACCCCCACCTTCCTCCGGCACTTCCGAGCACGAGGCTTCTTTACCTGAAGGCGTACCAGCTTCTCCACTGCAGTGCCACTTTGAGCTTTTCGGACAGTTCTGAAAGCGGAAGCCCCCCTCCTTCAAGGGGGATGAGGACTCGACCGAGGCGGAGGACTGGCTCAAGCAGATCGAGAAGGTATTTGACACCCTTTGCCCCCCTGTGGAGTGCCGCGTGGCCTTTGCCACGTACCAGTTGGAGAGCGTGGCACACAGGTGGTGGAGGGCGGTCAGAGGTCAGGAGAGGGATGAGCCGACTTGGGACCAGTTCGTCACCCTCTTCTGCGAGCAGTACTTCCCCCAGATGTGGCACGACTAGAGGAGGCGAGAGTTCCACACTCTCCGCAAGGGGACGATGACCGTGAGCGCGTACCGCACGTGTTTCCTGGAGCTGTCTCATTTCGCAGCGACAACCGTGGCTACTGAGGAGGAGTGCCTTTGGAGGTTCACCGAAGGGCTCCGGCCTGCTATTCGGGGGTATGTCAAACCCCTGAAGCTGCCTATGTTCTCGAGGGTGGTGGAGGTAGCTATGACGTATGAAGAGACCAACCCGTCCGCACGTGACACTGACAGCGAGCGGAAGCGGCCCTACCAGCCAGACTTCTCACAGGGTCGACGAGAAAGGAGGCACATGGCGCCCGCAGGAGAGCTGTCACGCTTTGCGAGGCCGTCAGTGGCTTTTGGGGGCCCCTGACAGGGGCCAGCTGCTAGCACCAGACCCCCGCCTAGCCGTCAGTAGGGACCCACAGTGGGCGGGAGTCGAGTCCCCCTTTGCTACCAGTGTGGCCAGTCGGGCCACATCAGGAGGGACTGCCCGTCTAGGGTGGGAGGTCAGCAGATGCTTCCCATGCCGAGCACTGGAGGGAGAGCAGGAGGCCGTGGTTTCTAGGCATGAGGAGGAGGATAGCAGTTGCGGGGAGGGTACCGGCTGGCGGCTACCCGTTCGACGTAAAGTGTGGCTGCTTCGTCCGCACTTGGGGCTGAGGGGCGTATCAACGCCCTAACACACAGGGATGCCAGAGCTTCAGGATCAGTGGTGGCAGGTATGGTTTCAGTTTCCGGCAGACTTGTTTACACACTTTTCGATTCCGGCACTACGCACTCGTTTGTCGCTGCCAGTTTTGCTGTTAGTTTGGGGCAGGACAGTATGTGGTTAGAGGATTCGTTCGTGATCAGAGGTCCGAGTGGTCAGCTGTTTGTAGCTGAGGAGGTATACACAGGTTGTGAGGTCGTGTTGGGGGACACAGCCTTCCCGCTGACCTGATTATGATACAGATGGAGGACTTTGGCGTAATTCTGGGAATGGACTGGCTGTCTGCTTACCACGCCTTGGTGGACTGCTTTGAGAGGAAGATCGTCTTCTCCATACCGGAATTGCCATCTTTCGAGTTCCATGGGAAGCCAGTGGACGGAGGCTTCAGGTGTATTTCTGCACTTCGGGCGACAAGACTTTTGGGCCAAGGGTGTGTGGGCTTCCTAGCTTGTGTGGTGGTGGAGCCCAGCCCTGTGGCAGACTTCCAGAGTATTCCGGTGGTCAGAGAGTACCCCGATGTGTTCCCAGATGAGTTGCCAGGACTACCGCCCGAGCGTGAGATCGAGTTTGAGATCTCATTGGTACCAAGGACCAGCCCCATTTCTACAGCACCGTACAGGATGGCACCACTTGAGCTGCGAGAGCTCAAGTCTCAGTTGCAAGATCTTCTGGGGAAGGGCTTTGTGAGGCCCAGTGCGTCTTTGTGGGGAGCCCCAGTATTATTCGTAAAGAATAAGGATGGTACCCTACACCTTTGTATGGACTACAGACAGTTGAATAGAGTTACCATCAAGAATAGGTATCCGTTGCTGAGGATTGATGACTTGTTTGACCAGCTGCGAGGTGCCACGGTATTCTCTAAGATAGACTTGAGGTTTGAATACCACCAGTTGAGGATCAACGAGGCAGACATCTCTAAGACAGCTTTCCGCACCCGGTACGGACACTACGGGTTTTTGGTCATGCCGTTTGGGCTGACCAATGCCCCCACTGCCTTCATGGATTTGATGAACCGGGTGTTCAGACCGTACTTGGACCAGTTCGTGATGGTATTTATTGATGATGTGCTCATCTATTCTCTAGATCAGACGTAGTACAGACAGCACTTGCGGATGGTTTTGGACACACTGAGACGACGTAGGCTGTACGCCAAATACAGCAAGTGCGAGTTCTAGTTGAGGGAGGTGACCTTCTTGGGTCATGTGATCTTCGGGGATGGCTTGGCTGTCGACCCACGACCTGGAGCATAGCTACCCTACCCACGACCTGGAGCTGGCAGCTGCCGTCTTCGCGCTGAAGACTTGGAGGCACTACTTGTACGGTGAGACCTTTGAGATTTTCACAGATCATAAGAGCCTCAGATACTTGTTTGATCAGAAGGAGCTTAACATGAGACATAGACGTTGGTTGGAGCTCATGAAGGACTATGACTGCAGCATTTCCTACCACCCGGAAAAGGCCAACGTGGTGGCTGACGCCTTGAGCCGAAAGGCGCTCACCCACTTGGCCAGTTTACAGGCGCAGAGTTGGAGCCTCATGGAGGAGATGGGAAGTTGGCGGCCCCTAGAGTTACTGGGGCACTGTGGGGCAGTGACGGTGACACGACAGACGAGGCCAGAGCTGATAGACCGTATCATCACTGGATAGATGGCCGACCCGTACTTACAGTCATTGTGTGACAGAGTGCTGTTAGGAGACCCTGGGGACTTCTCTTTTACAGACCAGGTACTCCACTTGAGGGGACGTTTGTGCGTTCCCAGGGACGAGGAGTTGTTGAGAGAGTTTCTGACTGAGGCACACGGTTCCAGGTTCACCATACATCCTGGAAACACAAGGATGTACCATGATTTGAGACGCGACTTTTGGTGGAGGGGGATGAAGCGGGATGTGGGTGAATTCGTACAGCAGTGTTTAGTGTGCCAGCAGGTGAAGGCCGAGCATCAGAGGCCTGCAGGGCCGTTGCAGCCACTTCCAGTGCCAGAGTGGAAGTGGGAGAGCATCACCATGGACTTGGTGGAGGGCTTGCCCGTTACCCAGCGATGACACGACACAGTCTGGGTGATCGTTGACATATTGACAAAGACGGCACGTTTCTTGCCGATTCGAGTCACCTTGGGACCAGCACAGTTGGCAGAGAGGTATATCCGCGATGTGGTACGTCTACACGGAGTTTTGCGGGAGATCGTATCCGACCGGGCTACCTGTTTTATGTCCCAATTTTGGGTTGAGTTTCAGCAGGTCTTGGGGACGCGGTTGAGGTTCAGTACAGCATACCACCCCCACACGAACGGATAGTCTGAGCGCACGATACAGACACTTGAGGACCATTTGCGTGCTTGTGTACTGGACTGGAGGGTCTCTTGGGAGGAGCACTTGCCCCTGGCGGAGTTTGCATATAATAACAGTTATCACTCGAGCATCGGCATGGCACCCTACGAGGCTTTGTACGGACGAAGGTGTACGGCACCCTTGAGTTAGGTTGAGGTGGGGACCAAGTGGGAGGTTGGTCCCAGGCTGATTTGGCAGAGTCAAGAGGTGATCGAGCAGATTCACAGGCAACTCCGCACTGTCAGGAGTAGACAGAAGAGCTATGCAGATCGGAAACGCAGAGTGGTGCAGTTTGAGGTTGGGGACCACGTCTTCCTTCATGTGTGGGGTAAGAGGGAAGCTCGCGCCGAGGTTCGTGGGACCCTTTGAGGTTCTGGAGTGGGTTGGACCCATTGCTTACGGCTGGCCCTTCCTCCCCAGCTTTCTAGTGTGCACGACGTGTTCCACGTGTCCAACCTCAGGAAGTACGTCACTGATCCCATTCACGTTCTGAGCCACGAGAGCATCGAGGTGGGTGACGACCTGACCTACCCCGAGAGGCCAGTGCAGATTCTCGATAGAGCCGTCCGAAGTCTGAGACGGAAGCAAGTACCCCTGGTGAAGGTCTTGTGGAGGAGCCAGCAGTACGAGGAGGCTACCTGGGAGCCTGAGGCGGCGATGAGGGAGCGGTACCCGGAGCTCTTTGAGGGTACGTCTTTTCAGACCGGCTTCGGTCCTCTTTGAGTTTGTTATGCGTATATTATTCTTTTTTTTCTGCACCCTAGTTAGTGCAAGTTTCGGGGACGAAACTTCCTTTGAGTTTGTTATGTTGTTAAGACCCGAGACATCAAACACACTTTAAGACATCTGGGAGTTGGTCCATACGTCTGGTCAAACGTCTAGACGCCTTCCTAGATGTTTGGAAATAAATTTTGGCGTGCGTACGATCGCGAGTCTGCGCGCGTGCCACGTGCAGACTGCAACCCGCCGCCCTCTTCTTTCTCTCTCTTCCCTCACCGACCTGCAGACACCTCCCCCACACCTTCAAATACCCCTCCCCTCTCCCTCGTTCACCACCCCACCGTATCCTCCTTCCTTCAGCATGAGCACGAGAGACAGAGAGCGAGGGCAGCAGCTGCTGCCAGGTGCATCGAGGAGAGGAGAGGGGCAGCGAGAGGGAAGAAGAGGGAAAGCATGTGAGAAAGAGAGAGAGAGCTTGCCGGAGCAGCTTGAGGCCGGTCGGCGTGCACGCGGAGGAGCGTCCTGCAGGGGAGATCCCCCTTGGGCTGCTGCAGCTCGAGCAGCGGACGAGCGGCTCCATGGTGAGCTCGCGCGCAGCAGGAAGAAAACGAGGAGGTTCTTATTCTGGGAAATTTTCCCAGAGTCAGACGTCTGGACCTACGTCCAGACGATGCGGGAGACGTCTGGAGGGAGCTTAGACGACTGAGAGGTATGAAATTTCTCATCTACCTCCTTTTTGCGGATACGGCCATGCAGGCCGTTCCGCCGAGGGTCTGAGACGTGTCGTGTTGAGGAGGCTTTCGTCACGCGTGCAGGTTTCGTTTCGGGAAGGCACGGGGACACGCCCTCCCACGTAGTTCAGACGTCTGGGCACAGCACCAGACGACGGAGAGCGTCTCCAGATGTCCGGAGAGGTGATTGGACGTCTGGAACTAGGTCCAGACAGTTCAGCAGGATCCCTGGACGTCTGAGGAGCCGCGCAGAGTGAGGTATGACCTGGACCACTTTTTAAGACGTCTGGAAGGTGTTTCAGACGTCTGATTTGGGTTAGAGTTGTCATTTTTGACCCGTTTTGGGTCCGTTCGAGGTTCGATTTCCGTGTTTAAGATTCTGTTCTTCTCAGAATTAGTTTCTCTACTTGTTTGAAATACTTGTATCCTGTTCTGAGTGGTTTCTTGTGATTGATCCTTGTGTTAGGACTCGTTCTGTTACGGCTTTGGGGGTTGCGGAGGCACGTGGACCTGCCGATCACGCCCCCATTACTCCCGGTTTTGTGGGTAGAGTGGCTCCCCTTAGTTATTTATAAACATTAATGCATATCTGAAATGAATGATACATCCTAGGGTATGGCATGAATCCTAGGACCTGAAAACTAGATTGAATGGTAGATCCTAGGGTATGGCATGAATCCTAGGACCTGAAAACTAGATTGAATGATAGATCCTAGGGTGTGGTATGAATCCTAAGAACAGAAACATTGAAACGAATGTCTTGAATACCTGAATTACAGTCTTGGATAAGTAGACAGAATAATGATAATTGCCTGTAATTGGATAACAACTGCCTGTGAAATGTAGAGCACCGCTGCTAGTAACTGCTACATGTAATTCTTGTTATTTGGAAATTAAATTTGAGCTGCTTGTATATAAATTGATATTAAATGTTGGAAACATGAGCTAAATGTGAATGAAACTGAAATGATGAAACCTAGTATGGCTTGGCCTAAGAAATATGAGCATGAACCCTACGGGGAATTAGGAGCAGAACTCCTGGAAAATAAATAGAATGGAACTGGGAAAGTGGATGGGGAAGTGAGCTGGCCCTTGAGTACGGAGTACCAAGGAGAGCAACTGTCCCCCTGTTTAGTGCAGAGCGGAGCTAGCTGCCCCAAGGACCTGGGGTTAGGTCTGGCCACTTTGTACTGACTTTGGCCCTCGCATACGTAGTACCGGGGAGAGCTACTAGTGTAGGGAGAGAGCTAGCCACCCCACGGGCCTTGGGGTTCAGCTAGCTGTCCTACACCGACTTGTTAGGCCCACTGGGTAAACCAGGGTAGTCAGGCGAGGGTGCGCTGACTGTGGAGGGGCAAGACCCCTGTTTGGTTACTGTGGAGGGGCTGGACCCCTGTTACTGAGAAGGCTCTGCCCTATACTGGTTTCGTGCTGTGCTTTGAGCGCACCCGTTAACGGAAACGACTGACCGCGTGCCAGTGCAGGGTAGCTACCTGTGCGTCTATCGCGCGTGCCGTAGTCATCATTACATCTGTCGACGACCTTGGGGTGGTTGACTGAGGGTAGGACCACCACGGGGGACTCTCCCGACCAGGAGAGCACCACGTGCTACTTCTACTTTTCGAAAAAGACTGCAATCAAGATTGTTCCCATGAGGAACATTCGAGATCAAGAGAAAGACCTGAGAAATAAATCAATAAAGAGTAAATAGAGAAATAAAGAGAGAAATTAAAAACAACAACTACTTGTCTACCTTTACTGTTTTCTTAGCTAGCTGGTTGCCACTCTACTCAGCGTTTCGCTGACATGTCATATTTGTCACCTTTTTCAGGACCAGGTGTTGAGCAGCCAGAGCCTACGGTTGCGGAGGGTGCTGGGCCTAGTAGAGCCTAGTAGTTGTACTTTTGTGTACCATTTTCTGTAGTTGTGAGTATTTCTGTTTCACCTTGTACTCTTTTATTATAAACTTCATATTTCTGTACATGTTTTTAATTCTCTACTGTTGTGGTGGTATGTACTGTAGTAGTTATTTTCTTTACTGCTGTACTTTTGTTATTGTTAGTTACTTGTATGGTAAATGTGATTTATTTTATTGCTTTTTGGTTACTTTCTCATTGGACGACTGGGTCTTGTGATCAGTTGAGTCGGTCCGATTCTCGTGTCCTGTAGGGATTCGGGAACCGAGTCGTAACACGCGATCCTAGAGCTCCACCATGTCCCTTAGAGGAAAGTCGTCAATGTCATACCAGAATCTTTGAGTCAGTAAGCCTGATTTGAAGTACTGGATAGTTATAGCATCATGAGACTGCTTGGAGTTAAAATATTGAGTCTTGAACTAGACTTGATAAGACTGGAAAGACTCTTGATTCCTCTGCCGGATTTTTGACAACCTCTTAGGATTATCCTTGATCCGCTGTTGATAGACAAAATATTGACAAAATTTGTGGGTCAATTCTTGAAAGCAAGTGATTTGGCCTGCCGACAGTTCGTTGAATCACTCATGTGTCATCCCAGACAAGTAAGACGGGAACACCCGACAGAGAACTCCATCCGGGCACCCATGGACCAACATCAGCTACTTCTAGCTCCCTACGAAGTTGTTAGGGTTGACGCCCCATCATATTGAGCCAAGATGGGCTACTTGAACTTTTCGGGGAGTGAGACAGTCATCACTTCCTCAAAGAAGGGGTACGTGGTCACGTACACCCGAGATCTCATGCCTCTCATGGCCCGGGTGACCTAACGAACAATCTCGGGGATCAAGCGTCTGCCGTTGGTCACTAGGGAATGAGCCCTCAACTGCTTGTCTGACTCTAGCAAAGGTAGGAGGGGGCCACTCAGTGGGCCAGGAAGGACCTCACCCTTCTGGCTACTAAGCTCGTGCTTCATCTTTTCGAGTTGTTTACGCAAGCGGGTCTTTTCTTCCTCTACCACATGATGCCACTTTAGCTGGTCGTCGGTGGGGCTGGAACTCTGGGGCTCTTTTTGCCAAAATTTTGCCTGATCCTTCATCAGCCAAATCTTCTGTAGTTGCTCTGCCACCAATTCTGCTTGGCCCTTAGGGCTGCCAGCTTAGCCTCATACTCATCCTCCTTTGCTTGCATATTGAGGAGAGCATCCTTCGGAGAGCCCTCCTGACGGGGAGGCTCCTGGGGCATACTTGGTGGCTGCACCTCCTTGCCCTTGCTTCGCCTGGGGGCTGTCAGTGTTTCCTCAAGATGGAAACACTAGACTTCGTCGGGCTAGGCTTCTCCGAATTAGCGCGAGAAGAGTGACGTGTAGAAGGAGCCATAGGAGGAAGGATGGAGTAGAGAAACGTAGCATTGCACACTTCCCACAGACAGTGCCAATTGATCGAGCCCCTTAGAATGGAATCTTCGCTTAACAAACAATCACAGAGAATACACGCACGAGGTTTGATGACACAGTTCCACCAAAAAAAGGTGTACGTGGGAGGATGATACTCTCAATTTTCACTAGTTGTTGAATGATACAAATTCTCTTTATTTCTCTCTCTCTATTTGATTGCATAAACCCTAAATGCTAGTCCACCTCTAGTATTTATAGGGTGAAGTTCCCTCAGTTGTGTGCCTCCTTTTCTATTCCCACAATTTTGGAATTCTGCTATAAATAACATGTCGCATAGTAACCGATAGGCGATCATAAGTCGGTGTCATATTTTGCATGATTCCTTCTTGATTGCGGCGACTAGCCTGTCGATTGATTGTTACTTGGACCTGGAGCGACTTGCCATTCTACCAGGTATACGAACCCGACCAATCAAGTTCCTCCTAAGGTGTTGGGTTTTCACTATTTGCTGGGTAGTTGGATCCTTCGTGTGACTCGACTTGTGAGGTGATTTTGATCCCCTTATCAAGCAACAAGTTTAATTTTTAACTGGTATGTTTTCATTTTCAATTGGTTGATTCTAATTTTCAATCAGTATATTTTACTTTCCTCTTTAAACGAAAATACGAGTAAAAATTATGCGTTACAAAATATATTAAAATGCATATTTCTATACTTGTATCCTAAATAAAAGTACATCTACACCCAAAGTATCAAGATTATTACCCATGTATACATGCATGGATAAGAAAAGACCATTGCAATTAATGGCAAAACAACAAAATTAGATGGAATATATATAGTAGTCCCATGACAATATATATATGTGTGTGGTTGAAAAAATGTTTATCTACCATTAATAACCATGCAAACGTAAAAGGTTGTTTTAATTAATGACCGTGATTAACCTCTTCGTAGTTAAGGGTGACTCAGAACAATCGGATTTATAATGAAAATCAAGGGGAAAATTAACCAAAATTTCAATTTCCGGCACGCCTTGGCCTCGAGATATAAAAACAGAATTGTAAACGAATTGCAAGGACCTAAAACAGAAAAACAGTCACAGTTGGCAGTTGTATAATTTTAAATCTGTGTGAAATGCGCCAATGAAAAACAGGTGTCTCCTTCGAAGAGAAGTAGAAGATCCATTAGCATATCTAAAGAATTGCATGCAACATGTAGGGGGTAGGGAATCTGGAAATTTACGAGACGGAGAAGAAGATGGACGAGAATAAAGTGAAGTCCAGATAGGAAGAGTACGTAGACGAGAATATATAGCTGACACATACTATATATGAGACAGGGATGACATATAAATATATGTATATAGATAGATGGAGAGAGAGAGAGAGAGAGAGAGAGAGCTCCACTCCAATCTAGAAGAAGAGGAGGAAATAAGAACCTTCTGACTGACTGACTCAATGGTTGTGGAGGTTTAATTAATAATTAATTCAGGTTCTCTTGACGGGGTCGAAGTTGGCGACTCCGAGGACGGCACCGATGATGACGGTGACGACGACTCCTCCGGAGATGATGCTGAGGAGGAAGTTCTTGAGGGAGGGGGACATGCCAGGTTGGGCGGCTTCGGCGATCTCGGGGACCACCAGGGTGGCGGCGATGGCGGCCGCTGTGAGACCGGCCACCGCCTTCTCCTTCATCTGATCCGAGGCACAGGCACGCACCCGCACCTCCAAGCGGCCTGCAGGCACGCGGCGGGAGCCGCCGCTAGCGCTCTTCAGGGGGAGTACTCCTCCCAAGGTGCAGGACGACCCCACAAGGTACCTCTTGAAGGAGTGGGTGATGGGGCTCACGACGGAAACGGCGGAGGTACTGGAGGCCATCGCGCGCGCGTGCAGTGGACCGAGGTCGATGAGCCCGAGGAGGAGGAGCAGGAGGAGGAGGAGATGCTGTTGTTGTTTGTGGGGGAGTTGGGAGTGGCTAATAAGATAGACAGATGGATAGATAGATAGATAGGTAGGGAGGAGTGGAGTGGAAGGGAAGGCATGCAGGAGACGATGATGATAAGAGGAGGAAACGGAGGCTTGAGCTTCCACATCTGCGGGAGTGTCCACGTGGCAGAACGTGGTACGGGAATGAGGGGATAGGGTTATCCACCAGGGGATGTCCGAGAAGATTCGGTGTTGGTGAACCACACGCAGGTTCTCGCCGGGATGGGCAACAACCGGAGGGGAAGCCATTTTTGCGACCGTGACGGGAAATTAGTTGAGCATTTTTTTTAACTCCCATTTTTTTCCTTTCTTTTGTTTTTCTTTTTTTTTAATCTTTTAAGAAGGTGAATGTGTGATCATGAAATTGGTTTATGTGATATCTTAGATGTCAAGGTTTCATTTGGTAAGGAAAATAAATTTGTGGAATGAGTAGATGAATAGAGAAGAAGTAAAATAAATGGTAGAATAAGTGAGTTAGCATATTTGGATGTTAGATATGTTAAGTGGTATGTTAAAGTTATTTCACAGAGAAAGGTGGAATGAGTTCTAGACGTGTTAACTCATTTCCAAGCATATTAAGTTCCAGGCGTGTTAACTCAATTCCAAGCATGCTAAGTGACGTATTAAACACTTAACATGCGAAACAAACAGGACCTTAGTGACTTTCCTCATGCGAAGGTTCTAGCACTTGTTAATGGAAAAAAAAGAGTAGACTAACGAATTTATAAAATATTTAATTTAGATTTTCCTTGAAATCTTGCCATACGTATACCATCCATGCAATTAAAGACAAATGTTGTTTTTTATTTTGATCACTTTAGGAAAACATAAATAGCTATAATATTTCATGGGAAAAAAGTCACAAATAGCAAATTAATCTAGGCTGTAGTTCTCATCTCCCTATCCACATCTAAAGTTTAATATACTAGAATCACTAGTGGATAAATATATATTATTATAAGGAGACTTACATTAATGTATATCATATCGTATATATCGATAAATATGTCAGTTATGTGATCCAATAAGAATTAGGTAAATTGCATTTTTAATAATATGGGATTAATTATATAGGAACTCTTTGAGGAATTACAGTTTGTTGATGGATAGAACCATCAATTCCATTTTAACGGTTATTGTCCTTAAGGATATTCGAGTAATGGGTGGTTTTGTTTTCCTACACCCCATCGTGGGAAATATAAGGACCCTAAGTGGAAACCAAAGGGGTATGAGAACATAACGTCTCTCTCTTTCTTCCGCACCCATTCTCTCTAGATCCGTGGAAATACCATCGCTAACACCCGTCGAGAAGCTTAACGGGAATTGAAGGATTGTTGCCCGCTTCCTTCATTGTGGAGATTAGCAATGGACTCAGGTATCAACTTTATCTTTGTTCTTTGTTTGGGTTGACGTTTGATAGAAGGATAAGATTGTTGGTGTAAGGGCACCACGATTGTCAATTTTGATGATAACAAAACACTTGTGTTTTAACATTTGTATTTGAGCTTTAGATTTCAAGAAAATGTAAATGGATACAAGTGTGAAAGACCTCAGAACTTACGTCTATGGTGGATTGGAAGCTTGTTGAAGGAGAAGGAGCTTCGCGAGGAGTAAAAGCTTGAAGAAGAAAGAAGATAGAAGAATATGATAGATGTTCTTTTATCTTGTAGTCTGTAATTTATTTTCGTAAAGTACTTGTTAAAGAGCTTCAAAGTATCAACACTGTAGTCTTATGAATACTTGCACAAACCCAGGATACTTAAGTTTTCCGTAAAGAACTTAGAAAACCTAAATAGGCTTTAGACAGCCTCTTCAGACGTCTGATAATGAACTTTAAGACGTCTGAATATTGAATCAGACGTCCAAACATTTAGGGCTGGTCATAGAACCTTCTGTCTACTGATTTCATATGACCGACCCTTAGTCCAGATGTCTTAGTAGACGTTTGATGAATTGGCCAGACGTCCAATTAGTGAAACGTTGGCTTAAGAATATGATCGTTGAGAAATGACTTTTAGGCTTCTATCAGATGTTCGTAGAGGACCTCAGACATCTAGTAAGTAGACGTTAGCCCTCGATTGAGTCGAAATCACTTCTGTTAAGGGTTATAGCCATTTGTGCTTTGGGAAATTCATTCCCGTAATAAATAGGTTTCCAGATGTCTAGACCTAGAGCTAGACGTCCAATATGTCGTTTGACTGAATTACACAAGAACATTGTTTAAGTTTGACTCAAGTTAGTAAGGAAACTCGCTTAGAATTAGACTGATTTAGTTACCAGATGTCTTATACTTGTCTTTCAGATGTCTGATAATTTGCCTAGATGTCTGATGACCCTATTAGAATTGTTAATGATTCTGATTGCTGCTTGTTTTGCTTTGGGATGATCCCCAACAGCTACCTAAGGGTTCTACAGTTTTCCTAGGCCCTCTATAAATAGAGGAGTACCTTTGCCTTGCAAAGACACACCAAGGAACACTTAGAAATACCATTTCCACATCTTTTGTGTCACTTTGATCTTGAGAAGAAGCTCTAGCTCTCCAAGCATTCGTTCCACACTTGAGAGCTTCATCCAGTTGTGCACCCGCTCTCACTCCGCGATTACGAGAGCGACGAAGTGCCGTTGCGCGGTTCATGCATTCACGTTATCAAGTCGACGCACTTTCACCAAAGGGAAGGTTCCTAACTCCTATAGTAGCTAGGTTTTAATCTTTGCAGCACTATAAGTTGTTGTATTTTACTGTCTTTGGTTGGGTATTCGCTTTGCGAATTCCTGTCTCTATAGAGAGACTAAATACTCCTCATGAAGAGGAGGGGTTTGAGGCACACTACTCTCGTACAAAGTAGTGTTGTTGTATTGAGTTTCAGTCACCCTCGTTTAAGTGACTGGGTTAGTGGATTTTGATCAACTTGGTTGATCGGAAAATCCTAACTTGAGAGTGTGATGAGAACCTCATCATGAACCTTAACTAGCACATTTTGACTTAATTAATTGTACAAAAGCTCCTACAAAACCTAAGAAAAAGCCTAAAGCAGGGAATTGCAAATCTAAGTATAAAACAATTCACAAGGGGAAAAAATGTAATTTTACCATTGCAGTACATAAACGAGATTTCTAAGGATCTAGACATAGGTTAAATGGGCTTAATAAGAGAAAAAGTGGGATGATTCAATCAGGAAAGGGTTATGACAAAATCTGGGAATTAAATGACATTCTATAATCCTAAAACAAACCCACTTTAATTCACAAAGTTTCAGGCAGGACAAAAATAAATTAAACCCTCTAAAATTCATGAAAAAATATCCCCTAGGGTTTAGAACCTTCAATTTGGCTATTGGAACCTTTCTTGACCTAGATTGAGAATCATACCCCATTTTTGACCTAATTTAGGTTTTTGTGCAAAATGTCTGATCAAACATGGTCAAACCTAAAATCCAACCTCACCATTGGATTCCTTAGGTTCAAATTAGGTTTATACCAAAATTTGGACCTAAGGGTAGGTCGCCTTGACCCACTTTACAAAACGGTCCACAATAATTACTTTTTGACCCTTAGCTTTTTGACTTTTGCAGAGACCCCCCTACCATTCTTGTCTCTTCCTTCAAAAGGGTCCCTCTGCCCCCGCACTACGTAGGCCATACCTCCGGCGACTTTTCGCGGAGGATGGCGTTGCACAGACCTGGGGAGCCAGCCCCAGATTTGAAAGGATTCCCCGCGTTGTCCTCTTTTGCATGGGCCGGCTCCCATGCCCTGCCGACCACCATATCTCTCGTGCGAACATTCAAGAGGTATGGGTCTTTTTCCGGCCATGCCTCCGACGAGGAGCCCACGTCTCCTCCTCGCGTTTCCCTCCCGGCCAGCACCTATTTAAGGAACGGCAGCCCCTGCTGCTTCCTTCGAGCTTGTTTTGGCCAAGGAAATCCTTCAATCTTCGTCTCCTCCTCCGGCCATTTGCTCGCAGGCTCCAGCGACCCTCGTCCTCCGCTCTCGTCGCCCTGCCACCATACCAGTGGCAGGGTTACCTTCACCGTCATCCACTGTGCCTGGCTGTACCAGCAGGCACCTTCCAGCACCTCTTCCTCGTCATTGACTTCTCCCCCGGGCGCTGTCTTCTCTGGCGACGGCAGCACAGCTGCTCGCCGCCTCCTCCCCCTCTTTCGTCTTCTAAGTAGGTAACAACTATTCCCCTTTTTCCCCTCTTCATTTCCCCCTTATCTATTTCCTAAATCACTCACTACCACACGTCGACCACCATCACCTTCTCCACCTCCGGCAGACCAACCGGTAAATTAGGTCACTTTTTGCACACAAAAGGTTAAAGTTCAAGTGAAACCCTAAGCACCTTGATCCTAATTAAAAGTGGTAGACTTAAGAGGTCAAGGTCCCCATTCTGGTCTACCTGGAATCTCAGTGACAAGAGAGGTCGGGTGGGGGAAACCTTGTAGCCTGTGGGGACGCTCTACCGTGTAGGTGTCTTCACGGGACTCACCCTCTCTGGCTACCCAGGTAATTCTCAGGTGGACGACCTTCTGATCAAGGGGTATCATCCGCCCCGAACCTCTATAGTCACCCAACATTTTGGGTGTTTTGATTGGGTCCAACACCTTCTAATCTCGTCCAATCCATCAGTGCATGTTTGGTAGGAGGTCCTTGAAACCTCCTCTAGAAATTCACTCTCCCCGAGGCCAAGCCTCAGTACCCTTGTTTGTACGATAACCACTTCACATAGACCTCTCTTCTGACTCTGAACCTACTTCCCCTTCTTCCACAATAGCTCAGCCTGTTGAAAAAGAGAATAATCTTGAGCTCCAGCGACTCAATGATCTCTTCCAAAACTTCATGAACCCACCGTAATGCCCCATGATGAGAGATCACTATAATCCCACTGCGGTGGCAATTGAGCCTTGAGTCAAAATCCCGACTGGAGGACCTGATTCCGAATTGAAGCCCAACATGATTCATGACATACCTAAATTCTATGGGCTTAACTCTGAAGACTCCTTCCAGCATATCAAACAGCTTAAGCATCTGGCCCAGACCTTCGGGTCAGATGAGCAGAATCGGGATATCTTGCTTATGAAGATGTTCTCTTTCTCCCTTATGGAAAAGGTGGCTCATTGGTATTAGACACAGACCCGCCCGATCAACACTTGGGAAGAACTTCAGTCCGAGTTTTTGAAGAAGTTCTTCCCCGTTGGTCGGACAAACGCCTTGCGCCATCAGTAAAACCTCTTCATGAGGCATGGGATCGATTCCAGGATCTCATGAGAAAGTTCCCCCATCACGGAGTTCCTAAATGGGAACAGGTCCAGTCTTTTTACTAGGGACTCCGTGAAGATATTAGATTGTTTGTTAATGCAACTTGCGGAGGGAATATCATGGGTCAACATGAAGACACCGTGTGGGAGATTCTCGAGAATATGTGCGAGAACTCCATCAACAATGATTCCATGGGACTATTCGACCGGACGAATACCCGCACAGCGACGAACCTTAGGGGAGCACATGAGACGTAGGGCCTGTCCGCATTAGTCGACCTGGAATTAATAGCCAGTTGATTGGACAAGGTCTCAAGTATTGAGAAGGTGGATGAGCTGACTCAACACTTACAGCAAGCCACCTCTACACAGAACTCCTTCGCACAACCACCTCTCACACGGGAAACTGTGCAGAACATTATTCACCGACCTTCTCCTGGGATGGACTCGTATCTACCTCCATCTAACTCCAGGATCGGAGGGACCTCCGATCCTTTCTATTCTTGCCGAGGGAACTCTATTCCCCCTTTCTCCGACTGTCTTGAGGCTCCTCAGACCTACGAGGACCTCAACGCCATCTAGAATGACTCATTTTCCAACACCTACAATCTTGTATGGAGAAACCATCCAAATTTCCAATGGGTGGGAAATTCTCATAATCTAAGACCACCATTTCAACCCCGTCCACAAGCCCCTCATCCTTACCAGCCGCCTTGGCCTCAGCCCAACCCCACTTATCCATCTGGGCCCAACCAAAATCAAATGTCCCTTATCCTCCAGACTCTGGCTGACATTCAAAGAACGAATGCGGTTATCCAGAAACAACATAAGGATGAAGTCATAGAGGTCCGCAACCAACTCGCCCAGTTGGAAAATTCTCGCCAACCTGGCACACTTCCTTCTCAATCTTTGCCTAACCCAAATAGCATGCCAACCCAGCGGCGTGTTATGAACCCAAACCCGGGCCAAGCACACTTGATCTATCAGGCCCCTTCTGTTCCATCACCTGACGAGATGGAAGCTTCAACCACCTATGCAGGTTACCAACAGCAGCAGCTCATCCTACCAACCCCCAACCAGAACCAGGCAAGACTAAATTCGGTAACGACCCGTAGTGGTAAGGCAACCCAAGATCCACCTTGTCTAGACCACTACAAGCCTGGTAGTGATCCAAACCCTAGGACAGTTATCCAGGATGTTCCTATCCCTGTCCCAGATCAAAAACCTAGACCTATCCTAGAGGAACCAACCAAGGTTCCATTTCCCGAGGCCTTGACCAAGGGAAAGAAAATAGCTAAAACCATGGCTCCTGAGGAGGACCTGATCAAGCTCTTTGAGCAAGTCCAAATATGTATCCCCTTGATGGATGCGATCCACCACGTACCGGCTTATGCACGATTCTTGACGAATGTGTGTACACTTCAGCGTAAGCCGCGAACCAAGAGTGGGAGTCCCATTATACTATTAGAGCAAGCCAGCTCTGTAATCCTGAGTAGACTCCCACCCAAGGCAAAAGACCCAGGCACTCCCCTGATTTCATGCAAGATTGGTGAAACCTAGTTTGATAAAGCATTATTAGACCTAGGTGCCTCCATAAACCTAATACCCACATCCCTGCTTAACCACCTAGAAGAATCCGAACTGAAACCAACGGAGGTGACATTGCAGTTAGCTAATTGATCTATCAAGTCACCTAAGGGAATTCTTGAGGATGTTATTGTTAGGGTGCGGGATTTCTACTTTTCTGTAGATTTTATAGTTCTGGACATGGACACACCTGAAAATCCAAGGGATAGACCAATCATATTAGGGAGACCTTTTCTGGCCACTGCAAGGGCCAATATAAGTTGTGAAGAGGGCCAAATAGAGTTGAAATTTGAAAATCAGACTCTCAAGATTGATATCTTTAAGGCCCAACAAGGGATTAATTGCGGTGTCGTTGAACAAATTTGTGACATTAGAGCCCTGGTTGATGAACCACAAATTAAGGACAACATGATTCTCCCTCATCAACCACAAGAAGATCTTAAACCGCAACTAGAGGAGTCAGAACTTGATCTAGACAGACCTATAACTCCTACCCTTGTACCCCACACTCACTCTGAACCACCCGCTGCTGCTGATAACCCAATTCTTGAACTCAAGCCCCTTCCCGATCATTTCAAATACGTCTTTTTGGGTTCCAATCAAACACTTCCGGTTATTATAAACTCCAAACTCACACCTGACCAGGAAACCTGTCTGATTGCTATTCTCCAGCAACATCGCAGAGCCATTAGTTGGACTCTCGATGATTTGACTGGGATAAGTCCCCCTTATTGCACACACCGCATCTATTCTAAAGAGGGCACATGACCTTCACGTGAGATGTAGAGACGTCTGAATCCCAATCTGTAGGAGGTCGTGAAAAAGGAGATCATTAAGTAGTTAGATGCTGGGATCATCTACCCGATCTTTGACAATCGTCGGGTGAGCCCAATCCAGGTTGTGCCTAAGAAGGCAGGGGTCACCACCATCACGACTGAAACTGGAGAGGTCATACCTACCCGAATAGCCAACTCGTGGAGAGTTTGCATAGATTACCGAAGACTCAACTCCTCCATGAAGAGGGATCATTTCACACTATCGTTTATTAATCAAATTCTCGAAAAACTAGCGGGAAATAGATTTTTCTGCTTTCTTGACGGGTACTCCGGTTATAACCAAGTGGCGATTCATCCAGAGGTCCAAGAGAAGACCACATTCACCTGCCCCTTCGGGACGTACGCGTTCCAAAGGATGCCTTTCGGTCTCTGCAATGACCTGCGACTTTTCAGCGGTGTATGCTTGCCATATTCTCTGATATGGTAGGTGATTATTTGGAAGTCTTCATGGATGACTTCTCAGTTTTTGGGGCATCATTTGACGATTGCTTCTAGCACTTGGTTCACATACTTAGGCGTTGCATTGACGTAAATCTGGTTCTTTCCTAGGAGAAGAGCCACTTTATGGTGCCTGAGGGGATTGTCCTAGGACACTTAATTTCTGAGAGAGGCATCCAAGTAGATCAAGCCAAGGTTAACCTGATTTCTAAACTTCCTATGCCTAGCTCGATCAAGGACATCCGATCTTTTCTAAGGCACGTCAATTTTTACCGTCATTTCATCCCTGATTTCTTGAAAATCGCGTGCCCCCTGACCACTCTTCTCTCCAAGGATATACCCTTTGAGATTTCCAAGGAATGCACTCAAGCTTTTGAGATCCTTCATGACTGAGTCACCCAAGCCCCGATCCTACAGTCCCCTGATTGGTCTCAACCCTTTAAGATCATGTGCGATGCATCTGACTTCGCTATAGGAGCGGTTCTAGGGCAAAAGATTGACGGGAAACCTGTGGTCATCTACTAAGCTAGCAAGACACTTGACGAGGCTCAGCATAACTACACAGTTACGGAGAAAGAGCTGCTAGCCGTAGTATTTGCCCTTGAAAATTTCAGATCTTATCTCCTGGGTTCCCACGTCATAATCTATTCGGATCACACAGCTGTGAAGCATCTCCTTGCAAAGAAGGATGCGAAGCCTCAATTAATCCGATGGATCTTGCTGTTGCAAGAATTTGACCTCGAGATTTGCGACAAGGCGGGAAGACATAATGTGGTAGCTGACCACTTATCTGGCCTTCCTTCTGAGATCATCGACCCTTTTGGACCCATCATGGAGCATTTTCCTGATGAGCACCTCTTGACTATTGGTACCAAGCTTCCATGGTTTGCTGATATAGTAAACTACTTGGCATCACACCAGATCCCGTCTGATTGGCCGAAGGCCAAGAAAGACAAGTTGCACTCCAATGCCAAGTATTACATCTACGAATACCCGTACTTATTCCGCATAGGTGCTGACCAAATTATCCGGCGATGTGTCTCGGAGGACGAAATCAATGACATTCTCTCTTTCTGCCATGACCAGGCATGCGGTGGCCATTTTTCTGGGCATAAAACCGCATAAAAATCCTCCAGTGTGGCTTTTACTGGCCCACTATCTTCAAGGACGCATACAGTCACTGTAAGGTATGCAGTCGTTGCCAAACTTTGGGCAACATGACCCATCGCGACATGATGCCTCTACAGCCGATTCTTGTATGTGAGATTTTTGATATTTGGGGGATTGATTTTATGGGTCCCTTCCCTATCTCTGATGGCTTTGAGTACATTTTACTCGCTGTGGACAACGTGTCCAAATGGATCGAAGCCATTCCGACCCGGACCTGTGATCACAAGATCGTCATCAAATTCATTCATCAGAATATCTTCTCACGGTTCGGGATTCCTCATGCGATCATCTCCGATGGAGGGACCCATTTTACCAATGCTCAGTTCAGGTCATTGATGACCAAATACGGGGTGTCTCACCGAATCTCTACTCCTTACCACCCCCAGACTAATGGTCTAGCTGAGCTATCAAATCGGGAGATCAAGAAAATCCTGCAGGTTACTGTTCGACCTGACAGGAAGGACTGGTCATCCCGACTTCCAGAAGCTTTGTGGGCTTATAGGATCGCCCACAAGATCCAATTAGGCATGTCTTCGTTTAGACTAGTGTACAGGAAGGCGTGTCACCTTCCCGTCGAACTGGAGCACAAAGCCTATTGGGCAGTACGGAGTTGTAACTTAAATCTTTCTAAGGCTGGAACCCACAGAAAGCTTCAAATAAGCGAGATTGATGAATTACGCCTTGATGCGTATGAGAACTCGCGAATCTACAAAGATCAGGTTAAAGCCTTTCATGACAAGCACATATCTAGAAGGATCTTCCACCATGGTCAGAAGGTCCTACTCTTCGATGCCCGACTCAAACTGTTCCCTAAGAAACTGCGATCCAAGTGGGTCATACTATATCTTGTCCGACAGACTTTTGGAAATGGAGTCGTCGAGATCAGTCCACTCAGCCACGGTTCCGAACCTTTCGTCGTGAACGGTCAGAGACTCAAACCGTTCATTTACGTAACCAATACAGACTTGGCTGAGTCATCATTTATCCTCCATTCTCCCTGAGCTTATTGCACCCAGCTAATGGCGTAAAACTCAGCGCTTAACTAGCACATTTTGACCTAATTAATTGTACAAAAGCTCCTACAAAACCTAAGGAAAAGCCTAAAGCAGGGAATTGCAAATCTGAGTATAAAATAATTCATAAGGGGGAAAACTGTAATTTTACCATTGTAGCACATAAACGGGATTTCTAAGGGTCTAGACGTAGGTTAAATGGGCTTAATAAGAGAAAAAGTTGGATGATTCGATCAGGAAAGGGTTATGACAAAATCTGGGAATTAAATGACATTCTGTAACCCTAAAACAAACCCACTTTAATTCACAAAGTTTTAGGCAGGATAAAAATCAATCAAACCCTCTAAAATTCATGAAAAAATATCCCCTAGGGTTTAGAATCTTCAATTTGGCCATTGGAACCTTTCTTGATCTAGATTGAGAATCATACCCAATTTTTGACTTAATTTGGATTTTTGTGCAAAATGTATGATTAAACATGGTCAAACCTAAAATCCAACCTCACCATTGGATTCCTTAGGTCCAAATTAGGTTTGTACCAAAATTTGGACCTAAGGGCAGGTCGCCTTGACCCACTTTACAAAACAGTCCACAACAATTACTTTTTGACCCTTAGCTTTTTGACTTTTGCAGAGACCCCCCTACCTTTCTCGTCTCTTTCTTCAAAAGGGTCCCTCTGTCCCTGCACTGCGTAGGCCATACCTCCGGCGACTTTTCGCGGAGGATGACGCTGCACAGACCTGGGGAGCCAGCCCCAGATTTGAAAGGACTCCCCGCGTTGTCCTCTTCTGCATGGGTCGGCTCCCATGCCCTGCTGGCCACCATACCTCTCGTGCGAATGCTCGAGAGGTATGGGTCTTTTTCTGGCCATGCCTCCGGCAAGGAGCCCACGTCTCCTCGCGTTTTCCTCCCGGCTAGCACCTATTTAAGGAACAACAGCCTTTGTCGCTTCCTTCGAGCTTGTTTTGGCCAAGGAAGTCCTTCAATCTTCGTCTCCTCCTCCTCCGGCCATTTGCCCGCAGGCTCCGGCGACCCTCCTCCTTTGCTCTCGTCACCCTGCCACCATACCAGTGGTAGGGTTACCTTCACCGTCGTCCACTGTGCCTGGCCGTACCAGCAGGCACCTTCCAGCACCTCTTCCTCGTCGCTGTCTTCTCCCCTGGGCGCTGTCTTCTCCGGCGACGGCAGCACAGCTGCTCGCCACCTCCTCCCCCTCTTTCGACTGCTAAGTAGGTAACAACTATTCCCCTTTTTCCCCTCTTCATTTCCCCCTTATCTATTTCCTAAATCACTCACTGCCACACGCCGACCACCATCACCTTCTCCACCTCCGGCAGACCAACCGGCGAGGCGAAACCGTCGCTCCACTCCCCCGCACGCCTCGTCACCTATCTCAGAACCTTCGCCAGGACTCACTGATCACCATCCACCCCTTCATCGACCGCCAACACCTCCCTAAATGCCCACCGAACACACCCATAAACACGACCATAGAGCGACCTAGGCACGCATGCCTAGGTCGCCCCGCGGCCAGCCAACTCCCGCCTCACCTTCGTTGTGATACAGCGAAGGTTTTCCTGTGGTCTGACGTGGTTGAAAGGCCGTGCTACTGATTTCAGGGTCAGGTCGCTCTCCGCCATTATCGCTGAGCTTGAAGCAAGCTTCAAGCTACTCCAGGTCGCGCTCAGCTCCAGGAGAAGCTCTCAGGTGGTGCGTGTTTGCAGCATGCACACACCTAGACTCCAAGTGGAATCGAGAGACTCCACGCCTGCTGCAATTGCGGAGCTTACCTCCTGTGGGCGCCAACAGAAGCGGGTGGGACATTTTGTCCCACCTCATTAGTTTGCAAGCACCCTACCGCGCTTAAATTGAATTTGTGTTTCAGGCTTATCGCCTCGAAACACACTAGGGTGAGGTCCCTCGCCCCCCGCCACGCCTCATCCGCGACACTTCCCCCGCGGACCTGGCACCCGGATCCAACTACCCTACCTGTGCACACCCGTGCACCACCCACGCCGATGCGCCTAGTCCCGAGCGCGTCACCTGACCCGCATAGCCGGTTAAGGCTCTAGGAGGGCGAACCCTGGAGTGAATTTGAGAGAGAGAGACGTGGGGAGGGTAGGGGTTAGGTTTTGCCTAATCATGCACTGTGCAGGAAAACAGGAGAAGAAGAAGGAGGAGGAAGGAGTGCAGCAGCGAGAAGAAGAGAAGGAGAAAGAAGGAAAAAGAAGAAGTCAGGAAAGGACTTGCACAGCAAAGGAGAAAGAAGCAAAGGAGGAAGGTGAAGGCAGCACTGTAGCCACAGAGAAGGTGTGGCGAAGAAAGAAAGAAAAAGGAGGACTAGGCACACAGCAGAGAAGAAGAAAAGAAGAAGAAGAAGCCAAGAGGAAGAAGAAGAACCAACAGCAGTGGCAGCTGAAAAGAAAAGGCAAAACACTATAGCAAAGGGAGTTTAAGTCATCTGACCCTTGGAGTCAGACGTCTGAAAAGAGAAAGAGAGAGGAAGACAAAGGGAGAAAGAGAAGAATAGAAAAATCAATTTTCCCTTTTTTTAATTTTTTTTGTAAAACAGTATATATATTGTAAATTGTGATTTTGTATGCTTCTAGAATCAAGTGTTGCTCCCTGAGTTCGACCTCGGAGATTTTCTATTTGCGAGTAATAAAATACATAAAACAAACCGGTCGGTCCTAAGCCATCACCAGAGTGTTAGGTGGTGGTTTTCATCTGATTTGGGTTTCTACCTAAAAATCTTTTGTGCAATTGTGTGATTGTTTCCTTTGTGAGATTGTTTTACATTAATTTCGTACTTTATTTTATCTTTTGCAAATCTCATCCCCTCCTGTAGGAATCAACAAAGATCTTGGGATTTAATAAGATCATTTTCAATGATTTGATTCGATATATGGTGGTTTAATCCCTTTCAAGTGGTATCAGAGCACCTCCTTGTCAAATTGTTAACCTAATGATTGATTTAAAAATCAAATCTCATTAGGTTCAGGGATTGCTCTATATGGATGTTTGATTCATTTTTTGCCCCATCTTTGATGAATCAACGTTTGACCAATGCTATTTTTCCAGATTCATGATTGTTTACATCTTATATATGATCTCTCATATGTAAAAGCTAGATTGTAATCATGTTTTGGATTTAGGATTACCATCCATAGTTTCAGTTTTTTGCCTTGGAATGCACCCAACATTCGTCAGGTACCGGTACTGTTGATAAGTACCAATACTTATTGAGTATTGAATACCAGCGGACGTGTTACAGAACATCATCTGTATCGTCCAAGCACCGGTACATATAGAATACAAATTTTGATCCTGGACTGCAATCTAGGTCATATAGGTACTGGTACTAATCTTTTGTACCAGTACATATGACATACCATTTCCCCATTCCAGAACTCCTCCAGAATTGATGTAGTACCGATACTTAAGATTAGTACCGGTACACGTCACTTTGGGTACTGGTACATAGGGACAAGTACCGGTACATGTGAGAACCAGTTTCTCAAAACTGTGACTCACGAGTACCAGTACTTATTATGGGTACTGGTACTCATGATGAGCTAGAGGAGTTGAACTTATGGTAGGCAGTATGTGGCTAGTATCGGTACCTTTCACAAGTATCAGTACATATGTGACTCAGTACCGGTACTCATGTTTGAGTATTGATACTTTGCACATACAGATGGTATCGGTACTCATCTAGAGTACCGTACATGTGCATCATTGGGGTTATATACATATATATATTTGATCATGAATCATTAGACATAAGTATCTCTGATACTACATCATTGTAATTGGTTTTGATGTATTTGAATTAATTAGTGCATTTAACAATTTATTTACGAAAGTAGTTCATTGTTTCTTGTGCTAGTTGATTTATAACATCAAAATGACTACTTTTGTATTTTTCCTATGGGTAGTAAATAGCCCAAAGGAGATTTACTACTTGACTGAGCCTCACAAGGCAACTGATAGCAAATATGAGTTGTTTATTTTGGTTTCATATGTGAGCAATGAATTAATCTAAAGATAATTCATCTAACTTGCATTTTTTTTAAAACTCTAATGTTTGGTTATTTATTTCTGCCTCTTACGATATTGTTGTTTCTATCCAAAGACTAAATGCCAATATTGTATGATTTTCTCAAGTTTGTTTATTCATTAGAGCATGTTTTTTATCTTTTTATTTTAGTTACTCCTCTACATCTACTATTATTACCAATCTGAACTCCATTCCAAAATTAAATGGGTTTAACTTTAATTCTGGAAGGAGAGTGTCATGATAGTTCTGGGTTGTATGGATTTAGACCTTGCATTAAGGGTGGAACAACGTCCTCCTCTTACGGATCAAAGTACTGCTGATGCTAAGAAGTACTTTGAGAGGTGGGAGCATTCCAATCGCATGTGTCTAATGATCACGAAATGCGCCATAGCAGAAAACTTTAAGGGTGCTATCTCAGAGGAGTCCAATGCCAAAGGATATCTTGATGAGATAGAAAAATGTTTTGTGCAAAATGAAAAGGTTGAGACAAGCAACCTTTTGGGGAAACTTGTCTCTCTTAAATATAAAGGAACTAAGAGCATAAGGGAGAACATCATAGAGATGTCTCATTTGGCTTCAAAGCTAAAGGCACTGAAAGTGGAGTTGTCGGAAGACCTCCTGGTGCATTTAGTTTTGATATCCCTTCCTGCAGAGTATGGACAGTTTAAAATAAGCTACAACTGTTAAAGGGAGAAATGGTCTCTTATTGAGCTCATTTCTCACTATGTGCAAGAAGTGGACAGACTCAAGCAGGACAAGCTTGAAAGTGCTCATCTAGTTACCAGTTCCAAAAGGAAAAGGGGGAATGATGCTGTTGTCAGTTCTTTATCTTAAGGCAAGCAGAAGAAGCCTAAGGCAACCTGTTTCTTCTGCAAAGGTAAAGGACACATAGAAGGACTATACTAGGTATCACGCTTGGTGCGACAAGAAGGGTACGTATCTTTTGTTTGTTTAGAAGTTAATTTAGCTTTCATACCCTTAGGCATTTGGTGGATAGATTTGGAAACCACTATTCACATTAGTATGTTTATGTAGGGTTGCCTAAATTGCCGATTGCCAAGTGAAGTCGAAAGGTTCATATACGTGGGCAATGGCAAGAAGGTGGAGGTTGAAGCTGTTGTAGATTTTAGATTGTCTTTAAGTACTGGTTATGTTTTAGATTTGAAAGAAACTTTTGTAGTACCATCATTCAGACAGAACTTAATTTCTGTTTATCTATTGGATAAGTCATGTTATTCTTATTCTTTTAGAGATAAGCAATTTAAGTTGTTTCTTGATTCAAGTCTTATTGCTACTGGTTCTTTTTCTTTGAATGAAAATCTATATAGGCTTCATACGATTCCCTCTACTTTTGAAACCTTACATGCTACGTCTAGTGGTACAAAAAGAAAATTAACTTGTGAAGATTCCGGAATGTTATGGTACAGGCGTTTGGGTCATATCTCTAAAAAGAGAATTGATAGACATATTTCCACAAGAATTCTCCATTTCCTTAATTATACAGATTTAAATGTCTGTGTAGAATGTTTAAAAGGGAAACGAATAAACAAATCAGGTGTAAGCACCATGATAGCTACAGACATCTTAGAACTGATACATACAGATATTTGTGGGCCATTTCCTACAGCTTCATGGAATGTTCAACAATATTTTATTACGTTCATAGAGGATTTCTCTAGATATGGATACTTATATCTGATTAATGAGAAATCACAGTCTTTAGACTCTTTCAAATCCTATAAGGTCCCTTTCAAAAAAAAAATCCTATAAGGTCGAAGTTGAAAATCAGCTTGGGAAAAGAATTAAGGCCGTCAAATCTGACGGTGGTGGTGAATACTATGGCATATATGATGGATCAGGAGAACAGCGTCAATGACCATTTTCTTTATTCCTAGATGAATGTGGATTTGTGCCTTAGTACACCATGCCAGGGACACCTAGCATGAATGGTGTTCCAAAGAGGCGCAATAAGACTCTTAAGGATATGGTGAGAAGCATGATTAGTCATACTTCTTTACCAGAGTCCCTCTGGGGAGAAGTATTAAAGACATCGACATACATTTTAAATAGAGTAATCAAAGGTAGTACCAAAACCCCCATATAAAATGTGGACTAGTAAATTACCAAGCCTTAGGCACTTTCATATTTGGGGATGTCCAGCTGAGGCTAGGTCTATAAGGCTTAATGAAAGGAACTTGGACTCCAGAATAGTCAGCTGCTATTTTGTTGGATATTTGGAAAGATCTAAGGGATATAAGTTCTTTGTACTTGAGACTCGCTTGTTTTTTGAAACGAGAAACACCCATTTTTTTGAGGATGTTGGTTTGGGTGGAGGTGATAGGCACATTACTTTTCAGGAACCTGACCCTAATCCTATGGATATTACTAAAGAGGGTCAAGTTGTCATTCCGAATGTTGTTTTAACGACAAAAAGGGATGAAAGTAATGGTGAAAATCCCCCTATGGATCAAATTCAACAACCTCAAAATGTTCAGGAAGCACCCCTTAGGCAGTCTACTAGGGAAGGGAGAAGTGCAATTTTCACTGATTATGTTGTATTTCTCCAGGAACTAGAGGTAGGACAAATGGATACGGATCCCATTTTGGTCACTGATGCCATGAGGAGTTCCCATTTCCAAGAATGGACCAATGCTATGAATGAGGAAATGAAATCAATGAGTGACAATGACGTTTGGAAACTTGTCTCATTGCCTGATGGTGTGAAACCCATTGGTTGTAAATGAATTTTTAAAACCAAAAGGGATTCTAAAGGCAATGTGGATAAGTATAAGGCTCATCTTATTGCAAAAGGTTTCACTCAAAAGGAAGGCATTGATTTCAAAGAAACATTCTCCCTTGTTTCTTTAAAAGACTCTTTTAGAACCATTATGAGTTTGGTGGCTTATTTTGACTTAGAGATACACTAAATAGACGTGAAAACGACATTTCCCAATGGTGACATTGATGAAACGATATATATGGTGCAACCGGAACACTTTGTCTTGGGTGATGCAAAGCAAATTGTTTACAAATTAAACAAAGTCATCTATAGTCTAAAACAGGCTTCACATCAGTGATATTACAAATTCCATCAGGTTGCTATCTCATTTGGTTTTGAGACAAATTCAATGGATGAATGTGTATACCATAAATTCGATAAGGGAAAACATGTTTTCCTGATTTTATATGTCGTTGACATATTACTTGCCTCTAATGACAATGATTTACTATTTGAAACCAAGAGATTTCTTTCAAACAAATTTGAGATGAAAGATCTTTGTGAAACTTCTTTTGTATTAGGAATCCTGATACACCAAGACCGCTCTCTGGGTATCCTTGGATTATCATAGAAGAACTCCATTGAAACTATTCTAAAGAGATTTGCATGGAAAACTGTAAGGAAAGAGATACTCCTGTGGCTAAAGGGGATAAATTCTTCCTTAATCAATGCCCTAAGAATCAGGTTGAAGCTAAGGAAATGGAGAATATTCCCTATGCGTCGATAGTGGGAAATTTGATGTATGCATAAGTCTGCACGCGGCCAGATATTGCATACATTGTTGGCATGTTAGGCAGATACTTGAGTAATCTCGGACTCGATCTTTGGAAGGCAGCTAAACAAGTCATGAGATATCTTCAAGAAACAAAAAATTTCATGCTCACGTATAAGAGATTTGATACTCTGGAGGTCCTTGGGTATTCGGACTCCGACTTTGCGAGTTGTTAGGATAGCCGGAGGTCCACTTTGGGCTATATTTTTCTGCTAGAGGGAGGAGCTATTTAGTGGAGGTGCGCTAAGAAAATAATGATAGCCACCTCTACCATGGAAGTAGAATTCATAGCATGTTTTGAAACCTCGAATAAGGGAATATGAGTTAAGAATTTTGTCACAGCTTTACATACTTTGGGTAGTGTTGAAAGACCACTACAAATCTATTGTGATAATAATTCTGCAGTGCTGTATTCGAACAACAACAGAAGTTCGTCGAGGTCAAAGCATATTGACATTAAGTTTCTAGTAGTTAAAGAGAGAGAGAGTTTAAGGTGGTCAAGTGTCCATAGAGAACATTGGAACTCACTCCATGGTGGCGGACCCAGTCACTGAGGGCTAACACCTAAAGTCTTTCATGACCATGTAGCCTGAATGGGTGTTGTATCTTTTATATGATACTGTAGTTTAATGGGAGTTTGTTTCATTTCGGTATTTCATAATGTGTGAACAAATTCATTTATTTTGTGTAAATAAAGTTATGTTTAATTTTTGAACTTGATCTATATTGCATTTTTTGATCTCTTATAATCAAGTTGGACCAGTTGAAAAATAAGCATGTATGGATCATTTTGACATGCAATTTTTCATGCTATATACCCATATTTGATCTATGTCATTATTTGTGTTGTTGTATGTGATCATTAAAAGATTTAGTCAAATATAAAGTGACAAAGACCGCATTGGTCCTATGACTAACACAGTATGGACGAGATTGGTGGAGGTATATTTTTATATGCATGTGATATACAGTTTTGAGCTTAAACAGTCTAAATTAATATAAGTTTATGTGGATAATATATGTAATTGGAGTGGAAGATTGTTAGAATCATTAGTAAGCAAACATATATTATTATAAGCAGACTTACATTAGTATATGTCATATACGTATATATCGGTAAATATGCTCGTTATGTGATCTAATAAGAATTAGCCAAATTGCATTTCTAATAATATTGGGTTAATTACATAGAAACTCTTTGGGAAATTGCGATTTGTTGATTGCTAGAACTGTCAATTCCATTTTAGTGGTTATGGTCCATGGGATATGCGAGTAATGGACAATTTTGTTTTCTTGTACCCCATCATGGGAAATATAAGGACCCTATGTGGAAATCGAATGGATACGAGAACATAACGTCTTTTTCTTTCTTCCGTACTCATTCTCTCTGGATCCTTGAAAGTACCATTACCATCACCTGTTGAGAAGCTTTACAGGAATTGAAGGATTGTTGCCCACTTCCTTCGTTATGAAGCATCAACTCTATCCTTATTCTTCGTTTGGTTGACATTTGATAGAAGAATAAGATCTTGGGATTGAATAAGATCGTTTTCAATGATTTGATTCGATATACGATGATTTAACCTTTCATGATATGGTTCATTCCCTCTCACCTACATGGTTCTATACCCCAACCTTGAAATTTGGATCTAGTTTTGTGTACGTTGTCCCATCTCTGATATCATTGGTTTCGACTTTAATTTACCTCCTTTCCTTTTATTTCCTATCACCAGCAACCTTACCAAGTGTTTGAGAAGTATATTATTTTAATGCATTATTGGAGCATAAAAGATCAGCAATTTAAATTTATATAGAAATAATTGAAAACCATGTAGTTTAAGAAAACTACTGATGATAGAATCTCAAAAAAGAACTGACTTCTTGGCATGTCATCAACCAGAAAAGTAGTAATGACTATACTTTTAAAACCGAGTGCAACAATATCGCAACAAGTAATACCATGTGGGATTTGTTCTAACACTTGTAACACCTAATAAATTTAAATGTAAATTAAGTTAATAACTAAAAATGTCAATATTGGTGTTGCAGATAAATTAATTTCATGATAATGAAACATGAAAGACTGGACCTAGAGTTACGTGAAAATAATAAAAAAATTGAAGAAGACCAAATAGAAAAAATAATTTCTTTTATAATTGCTTGCATTATCCATTCACAACTTTGAAAAATCAAATTTTCATTTCATCATTGGTTCACCACTAGCAAAAATCAAAATAAATTGAATCCAATTGGCTTTCTTCCACTAATATATATGTACATATATATGCATGTATATATGTGTGAAGAAGTGGATAATTGCATATATCATAATTTGGTATTCATAAAAACTATGAAAGGCCTTTGATACCTCATTGTTCACTTTACTATTAAAAAATTTTCCACTTGATCTGACGTTGCTGTTGCTCCCTTGGCGTTGTTAAGCATGTGAAGGTTGCTCTGCCTCGATTCCACTAATAGAAAAGGCGTTGTTCTTAATGGTGAATTTTCGATCGTTATATAACGGTTGCTAATAATAATGTTCTCGATCGTTATAAGGTAAAATAGTTGCCAAAAAGCCAGTAATTAACTTTCCCACCTACTCTACAGTTGGTGTGGTTGCGGTAATTCACAACCATTTTTAATAGTTGAGAATAGTAGATATGTTGACCATTTATGATAAAATGATCGACGATAGTCTTTTCGGAAACCGCCAACTTAAAAAGTTACTTGTCAAACTCAATTGTCAACCATTTTCTCGAAAACGGTCGAGAAAGTTCGACCTAAATCCCTATGCGACCTCGACTCCCTTCCCCTTCCTTTGAAATATCCCTCTTCTGTAGGCCTTCCCCCTTCGCTCCTCTGCGACGAAGCCCAACCTCCCTCACCATGTGGTCCTCCTCTCGCTGTGCGGCCCAACTCTGACTTGCGGCCCCTATCGACACTCACCTCCTCCTTAGGTAGCACCTCCTCTTGCTGTCCACCTCCGCTCGCCTCCCCTCGCTGGCGTGGAGGATGATGGTCGTGAGGCCGACCTCCTCGCCATCCTCCTCCCCTCCCCCCATCTCGTCCTCGACGACGAGCATCACCACCTCTTGCTCGTCCTCCCTCCCTCGTGAAATGCGGCCGTGACCACCACCACCACAATTGCCCACCTCTCCGCTCGCCATCCCCACCCCCGACCACCCCTCCTCCCTCCATCACCACCACAACCGGCCAGCCACCACCACCAGCACCTCACCACTACCAACCATCTGGCCCCTCTCCCTTTTCCTTCCCCTATCGGACCTCCACCACCACTAACACCTCTTGCCGCCACCAACACGACGACCTCTCGCCACCACTACCACCACCACCACCTCAGGTCATGACCACCACTTCTTGCTGCCACCACCACCTCCTCCTCCTTCCACCACCACAACCACCTCCTCCTCCTCCCACCACCACCACCCTAATTTCCCCCCTTAGGTTTACAAATTTAATTTTAGGTTAATTTAATTTTTTTAATGTATTACTTAGGTTAGAAATTTAATTATGAATGCAATTAACCTATATGCTTCGATGTTTAGTTAATTTATCAATGTTTAGTTAAGTTTAGTTTAAAATGTTTAATGTTTGGTTCAATGTTTAAATTAACATGAATATTTAGTTAAATTATTGTTCAATGTTAGGCATGAATGTTTTGTTCATTATTAGGTTTTAAGTTATTGATTTAGGTTAAAGGGTTTAGGATTTAGTGTTAGGTTATAGGGTTTAGGGTTTAGTGTTAAGGGTTTAGGTTATGCGGTTAGTTAAGGGTTTAATGTTCTTAGAGTTTAGGTTGTAGTGTTTTTTGGGTTTAGCGTTTAGTGTTTTTAGGGGTTAGGTTTTAGTGTTTATAGGGTTTAAGTAGGTTTTTTGTGTTTAGGGTCATGGGTTATGTGATGGGTTTTTTTATGGCTTAGAGTTATGGGCTTAGGATTTATGGTCTTGGGTTTAGGGTTATGAAGTGAATTTTTAAGGTCTAATTTCACGCATGGAAGGTTAACGCAGCGGATATGATGATGTAAAGTACCTACTAATGGAAACACCATAATGAGCCCTAACTAGCTCATTTTGACCCAAAAAAGAGAACAAAAGCTCCTACATAACCAACTGGAGGTCCTAACTCAAAGAATAACCCTTCTAAAAGAAAAGCAAGAAATAAGGGATAAAACTGCAATTTTACCATTGCAGTGCAACAATGGGATTTCTTATGGGCTAAACACAGGTCAAACGATTTTAACAAGATAAAAGTGGGTTGGTTCAAACAGAAAAGGGTTCATGTAAATTCTAGGAATTAAATGACTTCTTGTAATCCTAAAACAGACCCACTTAATTTAACAAGGTTCTAGTCAGGATAAAATTCACTTAAACCCTCTAAAATTCATGAAAAAATATCCTCTAGGGTTTAGAACTTTCAATTTGACCCTTAGAACCCATTTTGACCTAAATAGGGGTCCCAGTCAAATGTTTGCCCTAAATTAGATTTTTGTGTAAATTGCCTAGCCAAACGTAGTCAAACCTAAAATCCAACTTTGCCATTAGATTCCTTAGGTTCAAATTAGGTTTGTACCAAAATTTGGACATAAGGGGAATTCACCTTGACCTACTTTGCAAACAGGTCTAGCCCAATTACACTTCTACCCCTAACTTTTGAAAACTTCTACAGAAACCCCCAACTTCCTCATCCTTCTTTGCAATTAGGTCCCTCCACCATTACAGCGAAGGGAATCCTACTCCGGTGAGGTATCGAGGGAAAGAACTTCCTGATTCCTTAGAGAATCCCTTTCAAAATTGAAAGGGAGATTCTCTGAGAAATCTCCTCTCATGTGAACCCATTATCAAACCTTAATTCCTACCAAATCTCTCATGTGAACGCATGAGAGATTTGGGTCTCTCTGAGTTTCCATCTCTGGCGACATGTCCGTGCTTGGAAGCTTGGCTTCCAAGCACAAAACCAACCTCCAGGGCCTATATAAGAAACCCTAAATCATTCCGCACCTCCGAAGCTTGAAATTGGCCTGAGATACCCCCTAATTCTTCTCTTCCCCGTCCAGTCAACAACCCAGCAAGCTCCGGCGACCCTTCCCTCTCTCTCTCTCATCTCTCTACCATAATACCAGTGGTAGGGTTCCCTTTATCTTCTTCGTCCGCGTCGTGCCGCACCAGCTGATGTCCCTACAACCCCCTCGTCGTTGCCGTCCTCCTCCCACTGGGTACTTCATCTCCGGCGATGGTAGTATGAGCCGGCCGCCTCCTCCGCATCCCCCTTTGTCAATCCATATTCAGCTAAGTCCTCTCTCTCTTCTCATCATTTTTCTATCATTTATTTCTACAAATACGCTTCGACACTCGTAAACCACCACCACCTTCTTCACCTATGATTAGACCTCCGGCAAGGTGTTCCCGCCGCTCCACACCTCCATCCACCTTGCCAACTACCTCACGAGCACCACCACACCTCACTGACCCTAACCCCTCACTCCACTCACAGCGCTAAGCCCCCAGAACGCCCCCCAAACACACCCACTTTCGCATGCACAGGGTGACCTAGGCACGCACGCTTCGGCCACCCCACGCCATGATGTCCACCGCACCACCTTCGCCGTGTTCAGGCGAAGCTCCCTACATTTTCTGACGAAGCCACAAGGCTGTTTTCTTGCTGACAGGGTTTGAGGACTTCATCGCCATTGACGTGGCATGAAGCTTGCTTGGAAGCTTCACCCAGGACACATCACTCTAGGCAATAAGGACCAGGTCGCGTGGATTCCTTTCGCGCACATCTTCAGCCCAGCAATTGGCATCGACATCTGCGCAGCTGCTGCAATTAGAGGAGACATCTCTTGCGGGCGCTCGCGAAGAAGGTAGGACAATATAGTCCCACCTCGGAAGTGGAGGAGCGGAAGCAACCAAATAAATTGCAAAAGTGATAGGGGCTTATCTCCTCCTGACCACGGGGTGAAGTCCCACTCGCCCTCACTACCTCGTCTGTGACCCCATTGGCTGCGGACCTGGCCCTGACCCGTATACTCAACTAGCTTGCACTCCTCGCCCACCACGCATGCCGGTGGGCCTGGTCCCGAGCGTGCATACCCGACCCGATAACTTGAGAAGGCTCTGGGAGAGCGAGCCTAAGAGAGAAGGAAGAAGAGAGATCGCGGGGGAGGGTAGGGGTAGGTTTTGCTCTTAGGAGAAGAAGAGGAAGCCAAGGAAGGAAAGGGCAGCAGCCAGAGAAGCTAAGGAAGGAGAAGGCAAAGCTGAAGAGGAGGAAGCTGAAGAAGAGATGAAGGCAGAAGAGAAGGAAAGAAGAAATCAGAGAAGAAAGAAGACAAGGGCCAAAGAAGCTAAAGAAGGAAGAAGAAGAAGAAGCCAAGAAGAAAGAAGGCCGTTAGGGACAGAGAACAGAAGAAAGAAAAGAAAGAAGAAGAAAGAGATTGAAGCACTGTAGCATCTATACATTTAAGATGTCTGATTCACAAAATTAGACGTCCAGTTTTTTGTCTCTTTATATACATTGAGATTTTGTGACTCTATTCACATTTCTTGCATTATAATTCTGATTTTTCATTGCATATTATATCCAATTTGAAAGTTGTGCTCTTGATTTTTAGACCCTAATTTGCTCCCTGTGTTCGACCTCGAACTTAAAACTTTGAGTAATAAAATTCATTTGTTTTCGAGCGATTTCCACTATACTACGATGCATTGATTTTAACATTGATCTCACCTTGACTAAACACCTACACAATCACATGTTGCATGGAAAGTGGTCTTGATGAGCTAGAGAGTCAGATTGGTTAGCTAATCAGATTCCACAAGGATAGCAAGTCTTGGTGAGCTTCTTCCTAGAAGCTTCCTTGACATGATTGGATGTGATGTGACTGGAGAGTTGCTTAGTGAGATGAACGATGAGGCCATTAACCTTAGACCTAGAGCAGTAGCTTGCAGACCTAGGTTGGTTGAGGGACCTGGTAGGTCCATGAGGTGCACTTGAGATGTATTAAAGGTATATTAATAAAGTATACCAAGAGAGCCTAGCAACCACCAAATTGGAAGAGCTTGGTAAGCTTGGGTTCTGCAAGGTATATGAACTGATAGTAACTTATAATTGGGGAATAATGAGTTTTAGAGAAGAGGATATTACTCAAGAAAGTGGGCCACATTGATAAATATCAATAGGATATTTAAGATAGCTATTTTATTTTGAAAATACCTTTGTCAAGCAAATCTAAAAGGCAAATGACTGGCTATTTTTCTATGTCCTAATTTCATTCAACTGTCCTATGTGTCTTATTTTCATTCAATTGTAATATATCACTATCTTTTTGTAGGAAAAATTGATGTCCTTATACTTCATAGTGACTGATGTTCAAGAATTGCCATATAGGAAGAGAAAAATTTCTTTGCAAAGAAGATAACCTATACACCCTTTTGAGTTGGATTTTTGCCAAATTTTTATTCTGAAATTTTTATCATGAAATTTTTATCATGAAATTTTTATTAGAACTTTATAGATACATACACTTGCACAAATTTAGAAGTACTTTATGACAAACAATAATAATTTTAACCCCTAGGTAACAGGTTGTGGAAGGGATATAATTATGTCAAAATACTAATCCGTCGAGACTTATGATCATGTTATACGGATGATGTAGACTGTGTGTATACCTCACTTACATGTACGATGCGTTGTCATTATAACTTGCCATAAGTGTTGTCGTCTTTAGTTCAGAAAAGTTCTGAACTAAGGGAGGTCTTTGAAGATTTGATCATAATTTAGGTTTATTTATTACATGTAGCTAGTGTTTGGAGAAATTTCAGTCGCATTTTCTCGCTCTTCTCCGGTATACCAACTAATCTTAGGTCTATTCCCGAAATGCTCTTTAGTGGGGGCTATTGGGGATGTAGTTAAGGTTAGTCTTGGGGGATATACTGGAGAAGTGCAGGAAAATGCTATCAAAATTTCTCCAAACAATGGTTGCATGTAAGAAGTAACGTTATGGTCAAATCTTCAAGGATGGGCTATCAAGTGAAAATCTTCTTAAAATACACATTTTTTCCTTATTCGAATCTAACTTATGAATGGTTGTCATTGACATTTAGGTTAATTATCATTGATAAGTCATGAATTAGTATGAGGAATTTGAATTACCACGAATACAAGAATGGAGTGATTTCATTTCTGGAGTGGGCATTTAATGATGATAGGAAGACATTTAGACGAGGAGAATTCCTTCAGTTGATTTTATGCCCATGTAGACATTGTTTGCATGGGTTTTTCCATAACCAAGACACAACTTTCGAGCATATGTTATGTAACAGTTGGTGGTAGCATTACGTAAATTGGACAGCTCATAGTGAGCAAATTACAAGAGATGTCAGAAATGAGAGAATTGATGCTTTTGAAGAAAGTGATTATAATTAGGGAGATGAATTGGATGAAATGTTACATGATATGAGAGCAGCAGACCTTGAGGATGTAGAGGACGCTGAGACATTACAAGATTGTAATGAGTTTTACGATACAGTTAAAGCAACAGAGGATCTTATTGCTCCTGGAATAACGGTATTGTTGAAGTTATCATTTCTTCTAAAGTTGTTTTAGATGAATAGAGCCACAGCTAAATTAATGTCTAAGGTCCTTGAATTCATTGGGGAGCTACTGAATAGTCCTACTGGGTATCCTGGATCATGGTATGATGTGAAGAAGCAAATACATGAGCTTGGACTGAAATCTAAGAAGATTGATGCCTATTGTAATGACTGTGTCCTATACAGAAATGAATACTCATGGTTGACTAACTGTCCTGAATGTGGTGAGGAGAGGTATATGGTGAGCAAGTCAACAAACATAGGAGGGAAGAAACAATCGGAGAAGGTTCTCCGTTATTTTCTACTGATCCTTAGGCTATAACGCTTATTCATTTCCAGTAAAATAGCAAAATTGATGGCGTGGCATAAGGAGAATAAATCCAAAGATGGACGCATTTGTCATCCAACATATTCTGATGAGTGGAATAGATTTAACGAGAATCATGCATTATTTGCAGCGGAGGCATGGAATGTGAGACTGGGGCTTGCAAGCAATGGATTCAACCCATTCAAGAACATGTATCTGTTATATTCTATATGGCCGGTGGTCATGTTAACTTACAACTTACCTCTATGGTTATGCATGCGATTCTTATTCATGATGTTGAACCTTCTTTTCCCAAGACCCAAGAAATCTGGAAATGCGATAGAAGTTTAGCTTCAACCATTAATTGATGATTTGAAGGTCCTGTGGTACGGTGGTGTTCAAACCTATGACGCATAGAAAAAACAATTCCTCCTGTTGCAGGCAACATTACTGTGGACATCAATGACTTTTTAGCATATGCTAATTTGTCAAGATGGAGTACGAAGGGGAAGTTCGCATGTCAAATCTGGATGATACGCATCTCCTAAGATTACCTAAAAGCAAGAAGTTTTGTTGTTTAGGGCACCGTAGATTTTTGCCCATTGAACATAGATGGCGAACGTCACAATTCAAGGACAAATTTGATGGTAAAGCATGTCGATATTCGTTGAAGAATCCGAAAAATAAATTCAGTACAAGTTTTGTTAGGTTGTCGGGGATGAAAATCATGGAGACATTATACCAGCTTGGTGAAATACGATTGGGTCATATTTTCAAGAATAACTTGACTTTTTTGCAACATTCAGGGTTTAGGAAGAAAAACATATTTTTTATGGAACTTTCATATTGGAAGGATTTGACTATGCGACATATTTTAGATGTTATGCATATTGAGAAGAATGTAATGAACTACATTCTTGACGTATTAAACCTAATAGACAACCCAAAGGATATAGTTAAAACAAGGAATGGTATGGAAATTTTGGGTATTTGTCCTGAGTTGCACGTTGAAGGAGAGTCTCACTTTCCAGAAGCTATATACAGTCTTACTCGAGAGTAGAGGCAAATAATTTTCTCATTCCTTAAAGACATTCAGGTTCCAGATGAGTACTGATCACAGCTTTCACGTTGTGTAAATTAAGCGCAGAAGAAAATTACTTGGTTAAAAAGTCATGATTCTCATGTGTACATTTAAATCTTATTCCTGCTATCGATACGTGGAGTGATGTTTGATCCGGTAGTCGATTCTTTTACGGAGATGAGTAGATATTTTAAAGTCATCTATTCGAAGACATTAGATCCTGAATTGTTAGAGTACTGGGATAAACAAATTATTATCACACTTTGTAAAATGGAGTAGATTTTCCTACCTGCATTCTTCGACATGATGGTTCATGTCACGCTTCATCTTGTGAATGAAGCGAAAATTGCTGGACTTGTGTAGTACAGATGGATGTATTCAATTGAACGATATTTGAAGAAGCTGAAAGATTATGTCTTGAATAAGGCAAAGTTAGAAGAGTCAATCGTGGAAGGATATCTTGTAGAAGAATGTATTAACTTTTATGCCATGTACATGAATGAGACAGACACTTGATTTAATTGTCTCAAATAGAACTATGATGGAGGATTTAATGGTAATGATGAAGATTGTTTGCCCGTATTTGACATCGGAGGAAGGTCGATCCTCCGAAGGGAGTTCAAGCCCATCTTGAAAATGGATCGATGATTGGCACACTTGTATATTTTGAAGCAAATTCCGGAAGTGGATGAATTTTACAATGAATTCGAAGAATCCTCTGTGCCATTTACACGCGACTTGCAATTCCTTTATTAGTTTAAGGATCGTGTAAATAATCTGAAAGAATAGGGGGATCCATAGTGGGTACAAGATTTTGATGTAATTGCTGATACACCTTTGATATACAGACATTACCATTCTGCTTACATAATTAGCTATTTCAGATTTAGAGTATGGTTCATTGATGATGCGAAGGCCACGCAATAGGTGGGAATCATCGTCAGTTGTGACCTAAGCACTTGTTGTGATAAGAATTACGGTCAAATAGAAGAAATTGTGAAAATGAGTTTTAGATTTGACCGTAAGATGGTTCTATTCAAGTGTGATTGGTTTGATATTTTCAAAGAAGGCGTTGGATTCAAAGTCGACAAGAAACACGGTTTCTTGAGCTTAAGTAAGAACCGTTGCAATTTTCAGTCATTAGAATCATTTACACTAGCTTATCAAATAGCACAGGTATTCTACGTGCCTGATAATAGAAGAAATGAGTGGATAATACCTGTTAAAGCTCTACCGTGTGAGTAATACTATGTGGGAAAAGACTTTGACTCAGATGTTGAATCTGAAGCATATTAGCAAAACCCACAAAGTGAAGAAGTTGGCCTTGGTCCAAGTAATATTGATATATAAAGTAATTTGGCAAAAGTATTAATCCGTAACCCACAAATAAATTGAATGTTCATTTAATTTTGTCTATTTAAATATTTTATAGAATAACATGTTTATTTAAATGTTTTGTAGTTACACACTGGCACAAATTTTCATTATGTTCATTTATCTCTTGAAATTGAAATTTATTTTATTACTTTCTCATATAGGTTTCTCACATTCTTAGATCGTATCAATACCATTTCTACACCATTTTGTCACTATGGTGAGGCTCTTGTATCACTTTCTTTTTTTAAATTCTCTTTTAATGTTACCTGTGGGGTGTGCCCAGTTAGGTTAATTTTATGTGTGGGGTGTGCTCATTTAGGATGCATATTAATTTTTTTGTAATTATGTGGGGTGTGTCCACTTATATTTGTCATTTTTATTGAATGTTTTGTATTGAATGTGGAGAAGGAGGAGAAAGAGAAATAGAGGGTGAAAGGGAATGTGAAGAGAAAGGGAAAGGAGAAGGGAAATGGAGGGGGGAATGGAAAGGAAAAAGGTGAGGAAGCACCCTAATGTAGGGGGGAATCGAAAGTGAAGAAGAGGAAAGGGGAAGGAAAATGGAAGAGGAAGGGAATGGAAAGTGGAATGCTGGGGAAGAAAAAAGAGGCGGAAAGGGAAGAAAGGGGGGAATGGGAAGGAAAAATAGGAAGAAGGGAAATGGAGAGGGGAATGGAATGTATTGTTTAATGTGAGGTGTGCTCTTTTTTGTTTTATTTTAAATTATTCGCATATTTGTTTCATATAGGAATTTTGAAAAAACATGATATATAGCTGTAATGCTGCCTAAATTTTTATTTTTTAATGTGGGTGTGCCTACTTTTATTGATTTTATGTTTTATGTTTTATCATGTTTTATATAATGTTGAATGAGAAGAAGGGAATGTGAAGTTGAAAACAAGAAGAGGGAGGGGAAGGGGAAAAGGAAATGAAGGGGGGAAGGGGAATGTGAAGTAAAGGGAGGGAAAGGGGAATGGATGGGGGAAGAGGAATGTGAAGAAGAGGGATGGGAAAGGGATTGTGAAGAAGAGGAAGGGAAAGGGGGAAGGGAAATGGAGGGGGGAAAAGAGAAGTAAAGAAGAGGAAGGGAAAGGGAAAAAAGGGGAAAGGGAATGGATGAGTGAAGGGGATTGTAGAGAAGAGGGAGGAGAAGGGGAAAGGTGTTTTTTCTCTACGCTTCTTTTATTTTGATTTATTTCATACAAGATTTTTGAAAAATCACAATATATAAGGGAAATGCTGCCAAAATCTTTTTAAAATATCTGATTATTTGTTTTGTTTCTATGCATGTTCAAGTTAAGAAGGCTAATAGGAGTGGTAGGGATGATGCCACCTCCCAACAGCCTGAGGCCCCCTGCCAGGAGCTCAGCCTCAAGCTTCTCGTCGACAGCATTTGACTCTACCCCCCTTTGAGGAGCTCCGCCTACAGTTTCTGAGGCCTAGAGATGTTGCTCGATATCTCCAGAGTAAGGGGAGGGGGTAGGGGGAAGGGGAAAAGTCTGATGCCTCCTTCGACGGTTTTCGAGGCAGAGGATCTTGACTACGAGGAGGAGGACGTACTCACCGATGAGGAGGAGAAGGAGGATAGTGTTTCATGTTAGGATCTAATAAATAGATGGCTACATGCACAAACACTCAAACACAATATCAGTAATAACAAAAAAAAAAAATACAAAAATAACAATCACAGAAATGGACACAAGATGTATAGTGTTTCCCCACTCACTTGGGTACTCCACTACCTAAGACTCTTAGCTTAGGGTTTTTAACATGATTCCCTCAACTCTAAGGAAATCAATTTACTAAATGAGGTAATTAACGGATTACCTCAACCAAAGTACAATAACGAGTTTGTTAGAATTCAACGAGCAACAAGCTCAAAATACAAATATAGCATTGGTGTAAGACAAATAAAATCTTACAACAAAATAGCTAAGCCTCTCAACAATAATATAAAATTAATACCAATTTGAAAGTCGAGAATGAACGTGAATGCCTTGACAATGCGTGAAGAAATCACGTCGATGTGCTTGCAAATCCATAGAGAGATTGAGAGTAGAAAACATTTGTTCTCTTGAAAATATGGTGGAAATTTGAAATATAGCTCTAGGATTTTTCTTCTCTATTTCTTATGTGCAAACTATGAGTCCAGGACTCATTTTATAAAGTTAGGACCTTAGTGGGTCGTTTACTAGACGTTGGGGTTTAAATCCCAACATTCATATTGCCTAAATTAATTTTCTAGCCATTTAGTTTTGAGCCAACGGCTACCTGGTACCGGTGCTAAAGTATAGGTACCGGTACTGGTTGCTTCTAGATTTGGATTTGAAACACTTAACACAAATCTGAAACTCACTTGTACTAGTACTGATCATTAGTACCGATACTCGCGGGGTATAGGTTTGTTTCTTTGAAAAGACCCAAACTTGTAACTCACATGTACTGGTACTAAATTTTAGTACAGGTACTTGTGGGTTAACAAGTACCTTTTTTAAGTAAATTAATCAGTTAAGTTCTTTGAAAATGATCGTGGTATAAATCATAGTTTATCTCTAATTTCTTTTATGATCTAAGTTGATTTTTTGTTAAGAAGCATACATTTATAAATTAGAAAAACCTAAACTAAAAACTAAAGGACGAAGATGATCTTCTCCTTCTTGATTCTTTCTTGTCATCTTGCCTCCTTCATGTCATGATCTTCTCCTTCTCATCATCATACCTCCATCATTTCTTATTTGCCTTGATCTTCACCTAAATCTGAAAAGCACTAAATTGCAAATATTAATCCATAATAATTTTGTTAACACCAAAACAAGATGTGGAATAGGGTTCCAGCATTTCATTTGATGAGAAGGACATTAGGGTTGATGATCAGCCAGAGTAGTTGACTGACCCATATCCTTCCCATTCGAGAAGTTCTACACCACCCCTCGCCGTACTGGTATGAAAGTTTAATAAATGTTACGATTTATTTATTTCTTTATCATTTTATTTTATGTTATAATTTTATCTTCTAGGTGCACGTAGGGGAAGAGGTCCCATGTTGAATAGGGACATAGAGAGAATTCTACATGGGGTCTGCATTTCAGTGAGGTTTACACCAGCGGTGGAAGCAATGGAGTATTCTCCATTCGTCAGCAGACAAGGTACGCTGACGAAGGCGATCAATCCACTCTCATACTTTGATTGGAGGAAGATACCAAAGGAGCTAAAGAGGCAGCTCATTCGAGAGTTAGAGGTAATTGGTAAAAATTAGTAACTTATTTATATTACTTTATATAACTTTAAATTATGTAATAATTTTTGTTCTCCTACTAATGCAGGCGATCTTCGATTGGGGCGACGATTAAAATGTCCCCAAATATATCCTCAAGCACGCAACTAAGATTCATAAAGGCTGAAGATTGGAGATGAACAATAAGGTAAAAGATAAATTTTAATATATTTATTTTTTTTTTTACCATAATTTCATTATTATTTCTAATATTACAAATATATTTTTTAGTATTATAAGAACATGAATCATGATTAGGCATTGTATAGTGGACCTCTTCTGATATAATCTCACACTTGAAAGAAAGCATGCGAGCATTAACATGATTCAGCGATGCAGGTAAAAGTATTGTATATATTATTATTTAACTAATTTTTAAGTTAATAAATTATACTTGTATTCCAGGAGCAGGCTAAGAAAAATAAGGAAAATATGACTAAAGCTCCACCGAAGACCCATGTCTTGGGTAGGAGGACATAGGCGGGATGAGATCCCTATGCGTAAGTATTTTTAATTATTATTTTCTTTTAAACCTTACAATATTTTTAATTTGTTTCAATTAACTCTTTCAAAATATTGCAGTCCACCGTGCATGAAAGTGTCCAGCTTGATCTGGTGGGAGTATATGACGCTATTCATAGCAAGCTGAGTAATGAGGGAAACAGAGAGTGGCTTCATGATAGACCAGGAGAGACACACAAGTTAAAATACATAATACTTTTATTTCATTTCGTAATTATAATTAAATAAAATAACTTAAGGTAATCCATTCTCTTTTAGGATAATATGGTCAACCTAATGCATCATCGTGAAGAAGCTAACTTTGGTATAGTTCAGCAGCCACTAACAGCAGAGGTGGCGTTCAAGATTGTCATGTCACCTGAGCACTATAGGTACATCCGCAGTGCAGGGAGGAGCCAGACCATCTCCACCTGGTATGGGAAAAAGGGGGCATCGTCCTCTTCAGATGTGGTATAGGAGATGAGGAAGGAGATTGCAGCAATACGCCATCGAGACGAAGAGAAGAAGTGGATTGATGAGCTGACCACATAGGGTAGGGACACCGCAATGCAGTTCAAGGAGTCGACAGAGCAGTTGCAGCAGTCGACTCAGACCATAAAGGAGATCCTGAAGGTACCTCAGTAGGGAGGTATCAATCACCCATCCTTTCATTAGTATAGAGATCATCGTGATGACGACGATTTAGGTGGTGGTGCTGCAGCCTGATTATTGTATTTTTATATGCACTATCATTTGTACATGTACTTTGTATACATTATTATATATATGAAATTTTTATTCTCATCTCTAGTGTTTTAAATGAATGCAAATGTTTTAAGTTGTGTTATTATATTTTTATTAGATTTTTAGTTGTGTACAGGTCTTCCACATAGTTAAAACCTTTAGTAAAAAAAAAATGCTACTATTTTCGACCGTTTTACAACGATCGAGAATAGTCTGCGACTGAAATTGCAACACATTATTGACTGTTTAACAACGGATGAGAATATGAGTATTCTTGACCGCTCTAAATAAACAGTTGAGACTATCCCTAATGTTCTCGACCATTTGTTTCTAATGGTCAAGAATACCACCTTACTCGACCGTCTAAATAGATGTTTATGTTGATGGTGCATTTAGAACGATCGAGAAAAACTTTTCTCGATTGTTCAAAATAGATTACTTGGGAAAAAGCACGATTTGAAATTAGGATTTTTATTGTTCTAATGTGCAATTTCGATCGTTTTTAAATTTATAAAAATCGAGTACTTGGGAAAGTATTTGGGTCATCCCAAGAGAGGCATAAATTCAATTGAAATACTCTCGCTTGATATTAGGAAATCAACTTTTGTGATTTTGAATATGATACTTTTTTGGAATTTTGAAATAATGGGCAACAACAAGATAATATACAAGGAAAAACTACACCTAATTGCTACAACTTAAGTGATAAGAGCAACCTCTTTCTAAGCTCACCCTAGGTACGTGGAGACCTACGATAATTAGAGAGAGGGAGTGAAATGTACTAAAGTAAAAGCAATTAAAAAAATGCAACAAAATTATAGAAGGGCAATTTTGATTAAGGAGAAAAATGTTTTGCAATATTACTAGTAGAGGAATGAGAGGGAGTGAAATGTACTAAAGTAAAAGCAATCAAAAAGGTGTAACAAAATTATAGAAGGACAGTTTTGATTAAGGAGAAAAATGTTTTACAATATTACTAGTAGAGGAATGCTTCTACTACTAAAAGAAATAGAAAAATAATGAAAACAAAAGTCCTCCTGGTGATGTTAGTGAAGAGGAGAAGATCCTTGTTCCAAGCTCAGCTGCTCCTAGCTTGAAAAGGATTTCTCCTAATCCCTTCCTTGAAGTGCTCCTCCAGAGATGTTGCTTCTCCTTGGCAAGCCCTAGATGGGCGTGCCCTTGATCCTCCAAGGGTGGATGTGTACCACCCTAAAGACCTCCTCTTGGACATCCTCCTTGCTTGGCTGGTCCTCTAGCTGGCGTGGGCTCAAGAGAGAAGGGAAGAGGGGAAGGCACCAAGGGGACAGTGTGTCCCCTTAATCTTCTTCTTCTCCTTCTCTTGGCCATGGAGATGATAAGTGGAATGAAGGTGGAAATGTGGTAGATTAATGAAGCCAGAGGTGAAATTATGGTGGTGGTTAATGGGGATGTATAGGAAGGGATGAGGGTATGGTTGGCATGGACACTTGTAGGGCTAGGATGGGCTTTAGGAGGTGGTTAGGTCATCCTAATGTGGAGGGTGTTTGGAGCCACCTAAAGGGGTGTCATGGGGGTAGTTATGGGTGGCTAAGGGACACCTAAGTTGGCGCCAACCATGGAAGGGTGCCACGGTTTTGGTGCCAACTAAGGATGGTTCTAGAAGGGATATAGGTGGAGGGTTGACGTGGCCTGGGGCGCATGTTTTTAGAAGAGTCGTTATAGCTTGCACTCGCAACATTGATTTTAAAATGAAGAAATGGACGTGAGTCCGAGTGTCGATCTCAGGGAGGTGTGAAAATTGGATTTCTCTTGTTACTTAATGTCACGAAAATAATGAGTTTTTGCTTGCGAAAAGTTGTGGGTGAAAAGCGAGAGAGAGAGAGAGAGAGAAAGAGAGAGAAGAGAGTGATTAGGGTTAGAATTGTTTCATTCACAACATGCAACTTGAATATAAAATAGGGCAAGTAACTAGATAGAGCACAACTTCATTTAACATGCAACTTTAGTTTATGATTACAACACTAGATGAATGCTTGAACATAAGTAAAGTAAAGCGTAAGATAAAGAGGAAAAGAGAAAAGGAAGATGGCGAGGTAGCCACGACAGTGGAGAGGGGCTCCGTCGGCGGCTCGTCGGCTTCGGTGACTACAAGAGGGCTTAATGGTGGCTAGGAGTGGGGTAGAGCACTTGCAAGTGAAATGAATGCCTCCCATGGGTGGTTGGAAGGGGTTTAAATAGGAAGAAGGGCTTTCCAAATGAAGAAGGGGTTTTAGCGACGTCCGGGATGTCGCTAAAACCCTTCCCAAAATGTTGGTGAAGGCCCCTGCCCACCGGTCGCTCGCGTGCGTCCGTTCTTCCTTACTCTTGATCCTCATGCGTGTGTTGTAAGCCGTCTGATCGAAGATCGGACGGTTGAGCTTCCGCGCGGGGCGTTGGCGTAGATCGTGTGCGTCATCACGTGCATCTGGTCAAGGCACATCTGCGGGCGCCACGTCTCGCAATCGCACCCGTTCGCTCGCCGATCTATGGTCCAATTTTGCCTGCGTGCACCTTCGCCTTCGATTTACTACGCGGTGCGTTTCGATCCCGCATCGCGTGAGCGTGGGTGAGCGTTTCGACCACTGCGCTGCCTTGTATGGATGGTTACGATCGTGCATCAGTGCTCGGCTGCTGCCGACCGTTGGATGGAGATCCGACGGTCATGATCTGCTGCGGGCGAAGAGTGTAGCGATGGCGCTGGCGATGGTGTGGCATTCTTCGATCGGACAGCTTAGATCGTTTTGCGATTGATGGAGGGGGCTGAGTGAGGCGTGCGGGTGCTGATCGGGTGCCACGTGGCAACTTGTGAGCCGTTGATCGTTAGATCAATGGTCAGAACTTCTTGGGCCCATTGCAGGAGCTTCGGATGTTGGATTTGGTCGATTTCGAGTCCATTGGACTCCGTTCGTTGCTCTGAATTCATCCGTGCGGTCCGATTGCTCATTTGAGGCATGTTTTGACATGTCCTTGTACACATGTCCGTTAATAATACATTATAAGCAATCTTGATGTGTAATGCATGCGATGCTCCTATTCCTATTTATGATGTGTTATTTGTGTATTTTGCTCTTAAGATAAGACTAAATTGACAGAATTATCATCCCACGATGCAGTGTTATCATACCCTCTTGCTTACTCCTTACTAGTCCCTAGCAAGGTTTATTCTAGCCTTTATTTCTAGTCAGAATTTAAGAAGTAACTACTTAGACACTTCATTACTTGTTAATAGGAGAAAATATACAAAGATCTTAATCTACAAAGACTAAGCAGCGCCCAGGTGTCTACCAAAATATGAATCACCTGAATCCTTGCTTTAATGTATGTAAATATATATATATTTCTTATGTTTAGATTTTTTTTGGAATTAAGAGTGTGTTGGTAACTTTTTGTGGCTACCCAACCCACCCAGAACTTAGACAAAACTCTAAGTGTTAAGCATCTTGGTGTGAAGATTGTGATAGACTCACTCAACGGTAATTTAGACAGACTTCGGGTTTCTACGCCCCTAGGTGACCAGAAGAGGAAGTGTTTTGCCTGAAGGTGTATTTGTTCGATTGGTAGCTTTCTTTCTATGTTTGTTTTAATTGGGGCAACACAAGGATTTTTCCAGTGTATATCTCCCTGGCTTGCTCTACTTCCCCGCTTCTTCCTTAAGTGTTTTGGTTCTTTTTGTGCATTTACTGAGCTGGGCTTTGGATAATCGACCAATAGGCTGTTACCCACGATCACTTGCCATCCACACTCATGTGGTGAAGTGTGGTTTATTTTGTTCTCTTTTTTTCTCCTTTTTTTTAATTTTTTAATTTGGTAGGTGGCTTCGCTGATCTCAAATTTACCTAGAGGCAATGAAGAGGAGGTGGTCCCGTGGCTGGGCTCTGGATAACCTGCCAATGGGCTGTTACCTACGACAACTTGCTAGCCATACCACCCTAGAGAGTTCATTAGCTACTCAATTTCTATCAGAATCTCCGAGGAGTGAGTCTGTGCAAAATGTGTGCAGATGCTTAGACTAAAAGTCCTTTTGAGTTAGAGGGTGAGTTGATAAGTCGTATACTTATCACCTTATTTAGTTAGTCGATTAGAGTGGCTTAAGGTTGCAAGGATTTGAAGCTAAATCCATATTTTAACGGACACCAGGGTTGATTAAGCCTAAAGGTCTGAAAAGTCTAAGTGTTCAAATTCTTTCCATATTATTTCCCACTATTGACAAATTTCTAATGTCTAAGTTTTTCTTCCTAAATTCATTTTTTTTTTAAATTCTATTCAGACTGATTAAATGAGCTCAGGATCATGCAATTTACCACTCCCCCATGCTTAAGTTGGACAATGTCCCCATTGACAAATACATGGATGTAATAGGGGTTCGAAAAGATATTACCTGAGTGACGTAGAATACCTGATCAGTCTGAATCTTCTGGGTTGCCTCCCAGGAAGCGTTGAGTTTAACGCCTTCGGCTAGGCATAGTGCACAAACAGGAATGATTTGGGTCAAGGAGGCATGTACAAAATCAGTCAGACCCAAAATCAGAAGTCCACAGATGTGAACAAGGTTGTGGTGAAGTCCCGTTCCTAAGGGGCAGGAATTCTGCAGCAGATATATCATGCATGCCCGTGTCAGATCCTCTCTTAGTCTGTGGGCATGTAAAGAAGTTGATGTGGACGAGCGCACCCCGAATATGACATGCCAGACACTAAAGATGTAGATTTTATACTCAGTATGTGTCCCCATAAAATTGTAATATGTCAAAGGTGTATCAATTCCAGTGCATTCGGGTTGCGGGATCTTTATTCTGGTAGGGCAGGTAACAAAATCAAGAGTTTCATAATGAGCCCTACAAGCAAGTATGAGGTTTTTCTCCAAAGACAAATCCATCTCTTTCGCAACTATAGTTTCATTACTCATTCCCTCCGAGCTCTTGACCTCAAGAATATTCTCTTCAACCTCTTTTGTATTAGATTCACTATTAGAGGTAGGGCCAATTTCATCCTCTAGTTCATATTCTTTCTCTCGGCCCTCCTCCAAATTTGTGATGGGGATTCCAACTGATTCATAATCGATTTCTTTGAAATTGTAATTCCATTCCCCATCTCCTATGTTGGCTGTTGTTCCCACCGGATCACTTCTCTCGGGCCGATTAGATTCGGGTTCCAAGGCATCTTCCCTCACATTCTCAGTTTCCTCCTGATGTTTGTCCTAAATGCTCCCTAAACTGTGTCCCGAGGAATCCTCAATGACCTTATCTATTGAGTTATCCAACTCCTGGGGGGTATCAATGGTGGACTGAACCAAATTAGGGTGACTGAGTGTAGTCCAATTGATCATGGTAGGTCCTTGCTTTACGAATTTCATGAATGGCGTTGTGTGCAACAGCCTTCTCTGGTCTTTTTCCCCCAATTGTTGGAACATATCCAACATGGCCTGTTGCCCTTTAACCAATTCTTGATTATGTCTGTGTAACTCTAACTGGAGGTTATCAAGAACTGATAGGGTGTCATTTGGTGTCCTTTGGATTTCCTCCTTGAAATCCAGGTTAAGAGACTGTGGTTGAGGTTGTGGATTAGAATCCATACTGGGGTTTAGGTTCTTGGGTGGGTCCTCTATTCTATCATGTTCAGGGTCTAGTTCTCCAAGAGGAACCATTCTCTGTTTGGTCCTACTCCAGAATAGTTGAGGTTCTAAGTCCTCCTCCCAGTCAGATTCTTCATCAGGGGACCAAATCAAAGGTTGATGATCCTGGGCTTGCCTAGATTTCTGATCATTCTCTGATTTCCATTTGTCTAGAATTCCTTCCAATCCAAAGGTCAAGTAGGAAAGGTTGTTAAATTCAGATGACCTTTCTTGGTTATTGTCCTAAGAAGGGTAGGGTTCTTGGTGTTCTCCTAGAGTGTAGGTCCTATTAAAGTGGTTAGAGAGCAGGTGTGACCTAAATGATGAGGTGTCGTGAGGAGAATCGAGATATGGAGCCCCACGATTTGAATCATACCCTTGAGTGGATATGTTGGGTGTATCCCAATAAGAGGTTGGTGCGGTTTGGTCATAACTGGGACAGTTGGGCCAAGAGGGATATTCTAGGTCGTACCCCCAACTTGGTGGTTGGTTAGCCCAAGTAGGCTGTGGATATGGTCTACTTGGGTTAGCATACAAATCATGTTAGGGGTAGTTTGGGTAAGGTGGATAGGCATTGAAATCCATGGTTTGGAAGAAATGGAGGGATGCAGGAAGAACAGATGAGAGAGAGTTGCGTGTTCAACCAAGCAAACAAGCCTAGTCCTTATGGTGTATTCCTTAGGGGACCTAGAAATCTCCAAAAGGGTGATCAAGTCCGTAAGCACTGGACTCCCCTTCCCAAAGCTAATCTAGCCAGGTTGATTACGAGGGGATTACATTGAAGGTTCTTCCTTTGGCTTACGCTGCTGGTTCCATAGAGCCCACAGTCGCGGTCATTTGACACTGCCTCGCAGCCTAGTCATCAGATTCTACTAAAGGAATGAAACCCGAGTGCTTAGCGAACAAAACCCTACATCTCGAGACTTAACCTAATCTTGCCTAGGGCACATCTACTCTATTTTAAAAGGGTTAGGATAGTGCTTGTGCTAGGATTATGTGATGAGGCGTTGATTGGGGTAGTGCCTCTTAGTTTTCCACTTTCAGTGTATGTGCTTCTATCAAAACATGGTTTTCAATCAATGATTTTTTTAAGGATGTGGTGTCTTTTAATGTTTTATCCTTACTTTAGTGTCTTTTAGGATTGACGTGTCTTAATATTTTTAGACAAGTTTCAGTGGGCATGCCAAGTTTGGCACACAATTCGGTGAAGTAGATTTCCTTTTATTGTGTAGAGGCTCTAAAAGCCTAATATACTCATCTTAGTGATCATGCAGCTTCTATTAGATGAGTCGATTTTAGAGTTAAGTGGTGCGACCCAAGTCAATTTAAGGTGGCTTCGCAAACACCACTCAAAAAGAAAAAAGAACACTCCAAGAATTTATTGAAAATGTTAGAGTGTATTTTTTTTGTTGGGTGATGTGTTAAGGATGTTGGTCAGGTAATCATGCACCACGCCAATTTTTTTCAGTTTTACAATTTTTTTAGATTTTTAAGTAAGCAAACAACCATGAGTGAAAAAATACTCATGACCAGTCCTTGTTGCACTTACTCCCTCGTTACCGTCACGAGTTGCGCTGTTTCACCGTCCAAGCGTCGAATTTCTGCAACCATCAAGTAGAAGGAGACAAGGCATTAGATGATGTGAGCATGGATGTAAAATGAAAGTGACAAAACAAATCCGTTGCCTCCCCGGCAATGGTGACAAAAACTGATGTGGCGTGGGGCGCGTGTTTTTAGAAGAGTTGTTATAGCTTTTGCTCGCAACGTCGATTTTAAAATGAAGAAATGGACGTGAGTCCGAGTGTCGATCTCAGGGAGGCGTGAAAATCGAATTTCTCTTGTCACTTAATGTCACAAAAATAACGGGTTTTTGCTTGCGAAAAGTCGTGGGTGAAAAGCGAGAGAGAGAGAGAGATTAGGGTTAGAATTGTTTCATTCACAACATGCAACTTGAACATAAAATAGGGCAAGTAACTAGATAGAGCACAACTTCATTTAACATGCAACTTTAGTTTATGATTACAACACTAGATGAATGCTTGAACATAAGTAAAGTAAAGCTTAAGATAAAGAAGGAAAGAGAAAAGGAAGACGGCGAGGCAGCCACGGCGGTGGAGAGGGGCTCCGTCGGCGGCTCGTCGGCTCCGGTGACTACAAGAGGGCTTAATGGTGGCTAGGAGTGGGGTAGAGCACTTGCAAGTGGAATGAATGCCTCCCAAAGGTGGTTGGAAGGGGTTTAAATAGGAAGAAGGGCTTTCCAAATGAAGAAGGGGTTTTAGCGATATCCAGGACGTCGCTAAAATGCTTCCCAAAATGTTGGTGAAGGCCCCTGCCCACCGGTCACTCGTGCGCGTCGATTCTTCTTCGTGCCTAATCCGCGTGTGCGTCTTAAGCCGTCCGATCGAAGATTGGACGATTGAGCTTTCGCGCGGGGCGTTGGCGCGGATCGCGTGTGTCATCACGTGTGTTTGGTCAAGGTGCATCTACGGGCACCACGTCTCATAATCGCGCCCGTCTGCTCGCTGATCTACGGTCCAATTTCTCCCACGCGCGCCTTTGCCTTCGATTTGTTGCGCGGTGCGTTTCGATCCCGCATCGCGTGAGCACTTCGACCGCTGCGCTGCCTTGTACGGATGGTTGCGATCATGTGTCGGTGCTCGGCTGCTGCCGACCGTTGGTTGGAGATTCGACGGTCGTGATCTGCTGCGGGCGAAGAGTGTAGCGATGGCGCTGGTGATGGTGCTGCGTTCTCAGCCGTCCGATCGAAGATCAGATGGCTCAGATTGTTCTGTGATTGATGGAGGGGGCTGGGCGAGGCGTGCGGGCGCTGATCGGGTGCCATGTGGTGCCTTGTGAGCCGTTGATCTGACGATCAACGGTGAGAACTTCTTGGGCCCATTGCAGGAGCTTCGGATGTCGGATTGGGCCGATTTCAAGTCCGTTGGACTCCGTTCGTCGCTCTGAATCCATCCGTGCAGTCCGATTGCTCATCTGAGGCATGTTTTGACATGTCCTTGTACACATGGCTGTTAATAATACATTATAAGCAATCTTGATGTGTAATGCATGCGATGCTCCTATTCCTATTTATGATGTGTTATTTGTGTATTTTGATCTTAAGATAAGCCTCAATTGACAGAATTATCATCCCACGATGCAGTGTTATCAAGGGTTGAGATGGGTTGTAGGGGTAGGTGTAAGGCTAGGATGTGGCGGTTGTTTTGGTGCCAAAGAGAAGGTTTCTAGAAGGGTATTTTGGTGCTAAAATAAGGTGGCTTTTGGTGGTGGTTGAGGGGCCAAGGGTTGCCTATGTTGGCACCAAAAAAGGAGTGGACTAGGTAGCTTAGGTGGACTTAGGGTTAGGTGTATTTGGTTGAGCTATTTAGGTAGGGTTTGGTAGGTGGTAGACGACCATGTAGTGGATATTTTAGATAAGCTAGCTTAGCTAGTAGGTGAGTAAAGGAGGAGGTAGGAGGAAGCTAGGGTTTTGGGAAAAGGAGCTGAGGAAGAACTGTTTGGAGCTACACTGGAGCTGGTGGCTACTGAAGAGAACAACAAGGAGTTACCTTAGCTTGCAAGTTCCTTGCTAGCTGCTAAGCCAAGCTAAAGTAGGCTGGCTTCTGCTGAATTATGCTTAGGTGAGTTAGGTCTGATCTTCCCGGAGATAACCTAGCTAGCTCAGGTTAAATAGCTTAGCTCAACTAGGTTGAGTTGAGTGGAGTCTTTGGAAGCTGGACTTGAGCTGGCCTGAGCTAGTTGAGGTCATATTCAACTAACTTGAGTTGAGTGGAGTTGGAAGTAGTTGATCCTGAGCTGAGGTGGACTCCTGTCAACTTAGTTAAGCTAGGTAGAGCTCCCAGTGAATTGATTGGAGCTAAGATGAGCTAGACTCAACTAAGTTGAGTTGGATCTGAGCTGACTTGTGCTAGGTTGAGTTAAGTTGAGCTACCCTAAGCTACCATTCAGGTAAGATGAGTTGAATGGAGCTTAAGAGGGTTAACCCTGACCCAAGTGAGCTGGTATCCGACAATGATGAGATAGATTTAGTTGGGGTTCAGCTGAATTGAGCTTCCTCTTCACTTGTTGCCTTCTTGAATGCTAGGGTTTTGGGGATCTGATTATCTGTTCATTCCTAACACTCAAATAAACGTGTCAAAAACAACAAAAATTATGCAATGCATGCCTAACCTAAGTGATGCTTAAATGCAGCCCAAAAATCCATTTGCGGAGTTAAAATTCTAAGAGTTAGGTCTGTTTTAGGGCATAAAAATGATGATAAACTGGCATTTATCAGAGCTCCACATGAAGATGTGGTTTCAAGACGCCGAGTTTGCAATTTGGGTGAAATGAGAGACTCCTTACGACATCCTGGAGAAGCCCGCAGGAGGATACTCTAAGAAACAAATTAAGGAGTATCACTCAACATAAAGATGGTGAACGTGTTGTATTGCGTGTTAAGCGTAGAGGAGTTCAACTAGATTTTGCAATGTGCCACCGCCTATGAAATCTGGCATACACTCAAAGATAACTTACGAAGGTACCTCCAAGGTAAAATCCTCTGAGATTAACATTCTTTCTCAAGAATTTGAATCCTTTTATGTTAAGACTAATGAATCCTTGAGTGAGATGTACACTAAGTTCACTCTTATAGTGAACAATCTAAGTCTCTAGGGAAGACCATTATTGAGGGTGAGGTTCAATCAAAACTCTTGCGCTCCCTTGGACCAGAGTGGGAGCAAGAAGTCACTGCCATCAAGGAGGCACACCAAGTTGAGGAGTTCAACATGGATGATCTCCTAAGAAACTTGATGGCTTATGAGACCAAATTGAAGCAAAGAAAGTGTTGGTGCTAGAGCACTATGATCATTTGTTTTGATGATAACAAAACACGTGTCATTTAATATTTACGCTTTGAGTCCTAGATTTCAGGTCAATCACAAATGGATACGTGATTAGACGGAGTTCGAACTCGCATCCAGGATGGATTGGACGAGCTTGATGGAAAACAGAAGAGATTCGCGAGGAGCGATATATTAAAGATGGAAGGAAATGAAGAATAGGATAGATTTCCTTCTTTTGTACTTGTTGTATTTTTCGTTTCTTTTATTACTCTTTATTTCCTTAGATAATTCATGTTAAAGAGCCTCAAAGTACCCTAACAGTAGTCCTAGGAACACCTGCACAACCCTAGGATACTTAGGTTTTCTGTAGAAAACTTAGAAAATCAATATAGGGTTCAAACAGCACTTCCAGACGTCTAATTCCAAAATCAGACGTCTGATAAAGTGTTTTAAGACGTCTGACTGTTGATTCAGACGTCTGATAACTATTAGGCTGGACTTTGTATTCTGTCTGATGAAATCAGACGTCCAGACCTTAGACCAGACGTCTGATGACTTTGCCAGACGTCCAATTAGTGGACCGTTGGCTGGCTTAGCAAACACTCAAGATTATGACCGTTAGAGCCTTATCAGACGTCCATAGGACTGTCCAGACGTCTGATAATTGACCGTTTTGCCTCGGCTGACCCAAAATCTCTTCTCAGAGATTTTCTAGCCGTCGCAACGTTTGGAAAATCCATTCCCACAGTAAAAGTAGATTTCCAGACGTCCAGACATAGTGCCAGACGTCTTATATGTCGTCTGATGGACTTGCGCTAAAACCTTTTTTAGATCTGTTTCAAGTCAGGAAGAGACCCGCCCAAAATCAGACGTCTGACCTTGAAATCAGACGTCTTAAAGTGATCTTCCAGACGTCTGATGATATAATTAGACGTCTGATAAGCCTGTCAGAACAATGATTGTTCCTGATTTCGGGCTGATTCACTTAGGCTTTGCACCCAACGGCTATGGAAGCTTTTCTAAGCCTTCCAAAGCCTTCCTAAGGCCTCTATAAATAGAGGGGAGCCTTTGACACACCAACACACACCTAGAGACACCAAGATACACAAGAAACACTTTGTAATACACTTTCCACTCTCTTGTGTCCTAGTTAGATCTTGCTCTCCAAGCTCAAGTTCCATTCTCTTGAGAGCATTAAGCTTCGCACACCCGCTCTCCCGCCGTAGTTCACGAGAGCGAAGTTGCGCCGTCGCATGGCTCACGCACCGCGTCATCAACTCGACACACTCCTTGCAAAGGGGAGTTTCCTAATTCCTATAGAAGCTTAGGTTAAAAATTACTTTGTTGGCTCTATAGGACTTGCTGTTTCTTTTATCTTTGTTATTTGGTTGGGTATTCGCTTTGCGAATTCCCTTCTCCTTCGCGAGACAAAATCCTTCTCGTGGAGAGAAGGGGTTGAGGTACGCTACCCTCGTTTAAGTAGCGTGGTTGTATTGAGGTTGAATCACCCTCGTTTAAAGTGATTCGGTTTAGTGGATTTTGATCAACTTGGTTGATCGGAAAATCCTAACTCGAGAGGGTTAGGTGGTGATTTTCACCCGATTTGGGTTTCCACCTATAAATTCTTGTGTACTTTGTGCGATTGTCTTTTTGTGAGATTATTTACATTTCAATTCTGCATTTTTTTACGTTACGCTAATCTCACCCCCTCCAAGTAGGGAACTTCAGAAAGAAGGAGTCATTGGAGCCAAAAAGGAAGACCCTTGCCTTCAAAGTCACTTTTGATGATGGGGTAAGTTCTGATGAAGAACAACTTGATTTTTTGACTAACAAATTTGTCAAGTTCCTTAAGCTTGAAGAACATAAAGGAAACGAGAAGAAGGAGAGCCCAACTCGTTGCTATCATTGCAGCAAAAAGGGGCACATTAGACCAGAGTGCCCACTCTTGAAGAAAGAAAAGATGAAGGAGAAGAAGCACAAAAAGAAGGCGTTCCAAACTACTTGGGACAACTAGAGTTTGGAGGAAGATGAGGAAGAATCCAAGAAGAAAAAGTTCAAAAATGAGATCGCTTGTATGGGTTTCATGGCAATTGCAAGTGATAGAGAAGAAGACGACGACAACTCCAATGAAGAGGTAAATCCTTTTACTATAGCAGAGTTGCAAGAAGCCTTAGGAGAATTATATGAAACTAGTAAATCACTTAAAATAGAAAACAAAAATATGAAAAAGAATCATAGTGTTTTAAAATATGAAAATGAAACGTTAGAAACTCAAATTAAGGACCTGGAAATTAGTTTCAGTTCTAACATTTCTGAAAAAGATGAATTGTTGTTAGACAATCATAACCTAGTCACTGAAAATAGTAATTTGATCGAGGAAAATGCTAGCTTGAAAATAGAAATTTCTGCATTAAAAAATGAGATTCATGCAATAGAAAAAGACCTCGAATGTCTTAAGGGGAACTCTAATAATTTGATGAGTAAATTAGTGATTAGCGTGATTTCGCGATAAAAAGTGAGGGTTTCAGGAAATTGGTCATCGTAATACGTAGAAATCTGCTACCAAATAAAATTTATACCGAAACTCCAAGGGAGTCTTGAGTCGAACACAAGGACGTGAACGTTTGGTTTTGGAATCCACGCTTCCAATTTTATTTCTTTTTGGTGTTTTTATCTTTTATAAATTTTTTTTGGAATTTTAATAGGAAAGAGATCAAATTGATAAAACTTTATCTAACTAATCTACTTGCAAAATAAGAGGGAGAGAGAGAGAAACAATCACATATATTTTCAAACCAAGTGTTTGTTACAAATAATCAAGAAACTACAACTAGACTAGAAAGTAATCAAAGATAAAGGTGAGAAGAATCCCCCTCGACCGTCGCTTGGAGAACGACTCGCTCTGATGGTGCCTCGGACAAAGGTAGGGAGGAGTTGGATGAAGGAGAACGGCAGTGGAGGGAGGAGGACGGGGTAGGACGACGTCGCGGTGAGGATCTACTTCCCGAAGTGGTGAGAGGACAGCCATGAGATGCTTCATGAATGGGGGTGAGAGACGGAAAAATATTTTGATTTTCTATTCTAGAGGAGCATCCCGGGCTTGGCACAAGCCCTCTCTGGAGCCTTGGAGGTGGTAAGGGAGAGAGACGAAAAGATGTAGAAGAATGGGAGAGGTAGGGGTCCTTTTATAGTGGAGGAAAGGAAGTATTTTGTGCCTGGACAATTAGTGATGTCCATACACGTTGTTGAAGATCCGCCACAAGCGTCGTTGAAGATCCTGCTTACGTGCGCATGTCACACGCGCCCCCTGGCGCTTGCATGCACACTCCACGGGCCCGTGTCGAGCGCTCCCGCTGGCACTCGCTGTTGCGCTGCTGCACGTGTGTGGTGCTGCATGCGCGCCCATGGGCGGCCTAGATGGCGCCATTTGGCACGATCTGGACTGTTTATCTTCTTTCCTTAGTAGGGGCTGCTATAGAAGTCGGATTCAGTCGATTTTAATGCCATTGGACTACGATCGTCGACCTGAATCCATCCATGCGGTCTAATTTGTTGTTTAAAGCTTCGAATTGCATCACATAGTCCCTTTGCCGTTGATCTTCCTTGGACTGTGTATGGTGCTACGGGACTCCGATCAAGGCAATTTCAGAGGCGTTGGTTTCCGATCGTCATCCTGATCAGATCTGTACGGTCGGATCATCAATCTGAGGCCCTGAATCAAATCTCCTCTTTTAGCCAAAAAAATATGCAATTAACCTAAAATTTATACACACTATTCTAAATGTAGAACAATGCATGTTATGTAATATTTATAGTATGGAATGCATATCTAAGCCTAGGAACATAGATAAATAGTCATTTTATCCTAAATAAATGTGTCTACGTCAATTAGATAGTTGTTCTAATAAAAAAGTTAGCTCTAGACATAAGGTTGATAAAGGGTTTCCATCAAGGTGACCCACTAACAATCCCAGATCCAAGTTAACTTGGATACTGAGAATACAATTAGAAATTTGTTTTGTAGGCTTCGATGGAGACTTTAATGTCAAAGATTGGACCTACAAGTTGGAAAATGGTCTCCTCAAGATAGGTGGACCAAAGTCAAAACCAAGAAGACCGCCGAGGAGACCAACAGATGATCGAACCGTCGTGCATCAACCGTTTGATTGGGGACCAGCACCGATGCCCGGACCTCCAATTTTCAGATGGGAGCTCGGTCATTTCTGGCATCCACCTTAAGGGTTATTTTATTGGCCATGGTAAGTTAGGTAAAACCCTTTACTCTAATTTTGATGATTTTTAGCATTTAGATAGGGGCAGATAAAAAAATTTATAGATGCCATGTGTCCACCAATAAAGGGAAGATAGATAAACATCTTTTTATGTGTTTAGATTCTTTTAAAAAGGGGGAAAAAGATTTCCTTCAATTAGAAAGGAGGAGACCTTAAAAGATAAATTTAGCTATATTTTCATTAGAAAGGAAGTTAATGGAATAGTAATCTTGTTATGTCAAAAAGGAGAGAATGTAATTCCTATTTTATTACATCAAAAAAAAGAGAGGAGTTAACCCAAATTAGAAGAGCATGTTTTAAGGGGGAGTATATGATAAAATGATTAAATTGATTAAACCTTTTTGATAATGTCAAAAAGGGAAAAATTTTTATTATTATTATTTGTGATTTTGTCATCATAAAAAAGGGGGAGATTGTTGGTGCAAGGGTACCATGGTCGTTAATTTTGATGATAACAAGACACTTGTTATTTAACATTTGCATTGAGTTTAAGATTCCAGTATAAATGCTAATGGAAGCAAGTGTGAAGGAGCTCAAGCTTATGTCCATGGTGGATTGGAGGAGGTTGATGGAGGATGAGAGAAGATGGAGCTTCGTGTGGAGCGAAAGCGTAAAGAAGAAGAATAGGATAGATATTTTCTTTCTTGCATTTTGTACTTCTACTTTGCTCTTTTATTTCCTTAGATGTACCATACTTTAGTCCTAAGAATACCTTCCCATCCCTAGGACACTTAGACGAACTTAAAAATAACTTAGAAAATCAAAATAGGCTTCAGATAGCCTAATTAGACGTTCAATATGGATATCAGACGTTTAATATGTGACTTTAAGTCGTCTGACCTTTTGGCTAGACGCCCGAACACTTAGGCTGGAAATTAGTAGTCTGTGCCTTTCCATTTAGATGTCTTGGCCTTAGTCCAAACGTCTTACAAGACATTTGATGACCTTTCCAAATGTCTAACAAGAGGACGGTTAGCCAGTGAGCTAACTTGAGATAGTTTAGCATTTATTTCTAGACGTCCATAGAGGTGTCCAAATGTCTGATAAAGAGATGTTGGACCAAAATCCAAGGATATCCGACCCATATTTGACCGTTAGCTCTTTGGAATCAATTCCCGCAGCTTTTAGACGTCCAGATCGTCGTTCGACCCTTAAAATCTAGAATCCTATTTAGATCTGGACCAAAACAGGAACAAATATGCCTATAATTAAACGTCTAATAAAATTACCAGATGTCCTATAATAGCACATCAAACGTCTAACCTAGATCTGATCTCCATTTGATAGAATCAGGAACTCTGACCCTTTAGATCAAACGTCCAAAGTTTTTATCAGACGACTGACCAGACGCCTGACCCTAAAATTAGCATTTGGTTCTGCTGTCAAACTCATGATGAGCTTGATTTGATTGGGATTTTGGCATGATCTTTTGGGATTTGTTTCCAATGGCTATGAAGACCTTCCAAAGCCTTCTAAACCCTTCTTAGGACCTCTATAAATAGGAGAGGACCTTAACTTGGTTAAACATACCCATGATACAATACTTTTCACGTTTGTAGAGATCAAAAAGAGAAAACAAAGGGAAGTGCCCTTGCTCTCAAATATTTCATCCAAGAGCAGAGAAACTCTGCTGCAATTCACGCCTACTCTCCATCTTAGGGAAGCCACTTTGCCTATATTAGCATAGACTAAATTGTACTTTATGGCTTTATAAGTTCTTGTATTTTATTTTCTTTGGTTGAGTATTTGTGTGACGAATTCTCCTCTTATTTGAAAGATAAAATAATCTTCGCTAAGAATAATGATTTGGAGATATACTACACTCATTGTAAAGTAGTGTAGTTTGTAATTGAGGTTGTATAACTCTCGATTTAAAGTGAAATGTCAGTGGATTTGGTTGACTAGGTTGACCGAAAAATCTTTAGTCAAGAAATTTAGTTGGTACCTTTTACTTTTGAGATTTTTACCTAAAATTTAAGTATCTTATTTATAGTAAATATTATTTGTGTGATTGACTATAATTTTATTTATGTATAATTTATATACCGCAATTTTCACCTTTCTCTGGTCCGAAACTTCCTTTCGATCCCTCCCCACACCCCTCCTCTGTCTCGCTTCCTCACCTGCAGCGGCAACCACGAGCAACGACGATTATTCGACATGGCAGCTTTGGTGCAGCGGCGACCGGATTTGACTAGAGGCAACGCCTTTGGTGCGGCGGTGACTGGATTTGAGAAGAGGCACCGGCGGCGGCACCCTCGAGGGGCGGCGCGACTCGAGGAGAGGATCTGACCTCCCTCACCTCCCTTTTTCGACTGTGTTTCCTCTCCCTCGCCTGCTTCTCCTCTCGCTCGCCTCCTCCCTTTCCTGTGCCCTTTGCAAGGTATGCCACCAAACCCTTGCTCCATGCCCCTTTTCCTAATCCCAATACTTGCATCAACATTAGGTTATTGAGTATGTGCATCAGTGGTCCTACTCGTTTACTAATGATACTCCTTAACAATGAAAGAATATATGCAGTTACCTTATTTATAAGGTGCGGAAAAGACTCGAGCTTTTCGTTGGTTTCTGGTGGTTCTTGATGGTTGGGTGTTGGTTGCTTTGTCTGGTGAGATTTGGTGGGAAAAGGTCTTCTTTTCTGTTGGGTAAGTCAAAAAAATGGGTTTATGGGTTTGAGGGTGTTTTCGATTTGGCAATTGGAGGAAAGAGGTGCTGGTTTTTGTAGTCTTGTTTGTAGCTGATCATCCGAAAATGCTACTCCTGATATTGGGAGTTTGAATGAGTGTCAGTTTTCATTAATTGAGAGAAAAATGGATATATCCTTACGAGAAGATATGGTTGATCAAGTAAAGATATGAGCGAGAAGATTAGAAGGTTGTCAACTTATAATTGAACCTACGGTGAAAATCCTGAAGCCATAGGTGCAGGTATGAGGGAGTAGACTATGAATGTGTCAAGCTTCCTGTGGGTTTGGTGCATTACATGTTGGTTGGTGACTCATTGTTGTGCCTGGTGATATGGAAAGGGGCGTCTTTCTGGAGGGGAACGCTGTTTTGGGTTTGGGTAATTTTGGGTATGTGGAGATTCGGTGGGAGGTCATGTTTTGTGTTGGTGAAAACTTGGTTTATGCGTTTAAGGATGCTCCTCAACAATGAAAGAATATATGTTCATTGTTGGTTTGCAGTTTGGTTGGTTCACAGTTACCTCATTTTTGTTAGCATTCTTCTACTGTTCAGGGGTAGAAAAGAACTGTGTGCATTTCTTATATCCATTTTGAATTTTTTTTCCCGATGTTCATACCTCGATAATCGTTGTAGCGGAATACGGCTAATATACCATCTTAAAATTAAAGGGGCATATCTTTGATAATGGTAAAAAAGATGGCGTTTGTTTTGAATGCTTATATTGCAGTTACTTTCACCACAACGCCTAATCTATGAAGTGCACATTTCCTTCGCATTTCCTGGTGGTTGATTTCAGTTTTCCAACATAGCTAGCAACTTGCCTGCAGAAAGATCATGGAAATACGGAATTTACATTCTTGGGGGGAGGCAGAGCTACGTTGCAATAAGTTTTTTTGGATAAATTAATACACAGATCTTCTTAGTCTGGTATTTGGAAGTTGTGGGATAGCAGGCAAATAAATTGCACGTTTTCTATTTAACCAAACCAATGAGGATAGGATTTGGTGGTTAATAGGGTAGAATAAAGTATGCCTTTCCTTATTCAAGGAGAACGTAGGGAAGAGGGGCGAAAAAAAGTTAAATCCAGAATAAATCTCCCTAACCCAAGATATTTACTCTTTTTTTTTTTAAAGAGGGATTTGGCAATATTGCTCCCATATTTTTCATCGTGATGTTTTTTATCTTGGAGTTGTCCAATATTGAATGTGGATTCCATTCATGCATATTGCGTGGAGGTTTTCCGGGTGATTTTCAGCTCTGAATTCTGAGTACTTGCGTTGTCTGGAAGGCTGATGGGAGTTCTCTTTTGGTTTAGTCTTGTGTAGGCTGCTGTATGGTTGCTTTTGCCGTACCTGAAAAAAAGTGTTAGAATTTTGAACAGGTGTAAGATGAGAGATATACGATTAAACACAGTCAGTGTTAAGATTCGATTTTTGAATCAGGATCCGAGATTAATTTGATTCGATTAATCCTAATATCCAATCATTTAATAAAAAATAATTAAAAAGTAGAAAAATAAACTATATTTACTATATAAGGTAACTAACAGTAAAAGAATATAAACAATAAAGGAAGTAAAAGTTGTTAAACAGTACATACCACCATACCAACAGGAAAGTAGAAAAAAAAATATAGTAATAGAAATGGTAATAACAGTCTAAAACTTACTAGTAGAAAAGAGAATACAACTACAACAGGAAACTACTGTTGGGTTCGACTGGATCCAGCACCCTCTGCAGCCGGTGACTCGGACTACTCAACTCTTAGATCTGTAAAGGATTATGAGTAAACGAAGTCAGTGAACACTGAGTAGAATGGTAACCAGACTATCTAAAGCAGTAAAAGCTAACATGTCAAATTTATCTTTTTCAATTATTTTATTTTACAATTAATTCCTTTTCATCCATTGGTTTATTTTCAGATTTCTTTCTTGATCTCGCATGTTCCTCGTGGGAATGATCTTGATTGTAGTCTTTTCCGAAAAGTAGAAAGAACACATGGTGCTATCCTGATCGGGAGAGTCCTCCGTGGTGATCCTATATCCAGTCAACCATCCCGAGGTCATGAACAGATGTAGCGGTGACTACGGCACACGCGATAAGCACACGAGTAGTTGCCCCGCACTGGCACGCGATCAGTCGTTTCTGCTAGCGGGTATGTCCAAAGTATAGTACGAAACAATATAAGGTCTGATCCTCTCAGTAACAGGGATCTCGTCTCTTAGAACCAGAAAGGGGTCTCACCCCTCCACAGTCTGCGTACCCTCGTCTGACTACCTCGATTTGTCCAGTGGGCCTAAGTAGGTGTAGGGTGGCTAGTTGAATCCCGGATCTCGTGGGGTGACTAGCTCCCTCCCTACTCTAGTAGTTCTTCCTGGTACAGTGTACGCGAGGGTTAACAGAAGTCGGTGTAGAGTGGTCAAACTTAACCCTGGATTCCAATCTAAGGGCGACTAGCTCTGCTCTACACTAAATAGGGGACATTCGCTCTCCTTGATACCACATAGTAAAGGACCAGCACACTTCTCACTCACATTTTTAGATCTTTCCATTCATTCACAGGAGCTTTACTCCTAATTCTCCGTAAGGTTCAAACTCATATTCACTATATTATTCCATACCAGGTTTTATCATTTATAATTTCATTCTCGTATTATACACATGCAGCTCGTATTTTCACAATTTAACATATGCAACAAGTGATATTACAGACAACGATTTTAGTTATCTCAAGCATCTCAAATTCTAACAGGTAGCTCGTATTTATTAATAGGCAGTTGTTTACGATTCATCTCATTCATTTATGACTGAAATTTTAACATGCATACAAATAGGGTAACAATTTTTCGTTCTAGGATTCATGTCACATCATAAATTTCTAGTTTTCTAATTTTCATAATTGCATTCATGTTTTATAAATAAAATAGGGGAAAATCACTATACCAGACAATTCGGGAGTACTGAGACTTGAACGGTAGACTCACGTACCTCTGCAAGCTCCGAATATGCAACAGGTCGAAGTCATATACCAAGGAACATAACACAATGGAATGTTCAAAATAGTATAAAAATGTTTCTAACATATAGAGGAATTCAAAAGGAAACCACAGATATTTCGTTTTCGTAAAATAGATTCCGATCAGACCTTAAACCGGTCAAAAACAAAACTGCAGAACTAAATCAGACGTCTGGAACCAAATCCAGACATCTTAAAAGTCACCAGAGTCTTACCTCAGGTCCCTGCGTCGACCTCAGACATCTAGGACTCCTATTTGACCGTTTAGACTCAGCTCCAGATGTCTGGCTTATCCTCCAGTTGTCTGGGAATGTCTCCGGCCGTCTGGTAAGTTGTCCAGATGTCCGAAATACGTGGGAGGACGTGCCGTGCGCCTTCCCAAAGCTGCTCCTGCGCACGACAGAGCAGCACGTCCTTATTTAGCTAAGCAAATCATATTGCGGTGTAACCTGCATGGTCGCAGCTGCGGAAATGACGTACCTTCGTGAATACCTGTTTTTAGACGTCCGGTGTCATTACCAGACGTCTAGCTCGTCGTCTGGAAGGCATTCCGGACATCTGATACTGGAAAAGTTCCAGTATCAGAATGAGCTCCCGCTCCTCTCACTGCGGCTTCTCCCTCTCAACTACAGTTCCGGCTGCTGCAGAAAGTCGGGGATGGCTCCTCGATGCTCTTGTCCTCCCACACGCGTCGCGGCGGCCGTGCGTACTCCGACGAGCTCCCACAAGCTCGCGAGCTCAACCTCCTCTCTTCACGCCGCTCCTCCTCACTCTTGCTCCCTCTCTCTCGCTCTTCTCTCTCATGGCAGTGGAGAGGAAGTAAGGTGGTGGTGAAGTGGTGAGGGGAGGAAGGGGGCACTTATATAGGTGGTGGGGTTAGGGTTCGGTGAGGGGGAGAAAAGAAGAAGAGAGAGATGGAAAGTTGTTTGCGTGCAGCCAGCACGCAGAATTGACCTTGCGTACAGATTTTTTAATTTCCAGATGTCTGAAAAGAGATCCAGATGTCTGATCAAACATATGACTGATAATTTAGACATCTTAAAAGACTCAAAATAGAATGAATCTTTCCGGTCAACCAAAGAATTTTATGCAAAATATAGAAAACAAACAAGCTGGAAAATTTTAAGAGGGAATCTTTCAATAAAAACTATGAAAGCCCCTTTTACACTTCAGGGCATAAGATTTTCGGTTATCCTCTTCTTATCACTTCAGGCCCTTTTTCATGGAAAGATATTAAAGCATTACTCCCAAAGCAATTTTAACCCTCTCACTGCAGATGGAGAGATGACCAGATAGGGGGAAGACATTAATCCAATCAGTAATGCAGCAATTAGGTAAGAATGATCGAAAATCGTGACAACAAGTCAAAATGTGAAAAGAAATATAAAGAGAGGCTCCCTTTTACGTTTTTTACATACGCAATCTTATACTCTAATGCATGTCAATGCAACCAACAGCTGCAGCAGTACGTGTTGCAAATCTACGTAGCATATATATCTTCTTAAAATCAATGCAACGCTATAGCACCAATATTAGGTGCGTACCTACAAAAATTATCCACTAGCACTAATGCTACAACGAGCGCTAGCTACAAGCTTTCAAAATATACCTACATAGCATTGAAAATATAGGTGCTAGGTGTTAAGGCTACGTGTCCTTAGCAAGTTTTATGATTATATAATCATCATATGAACTATAATAATTGATGATATTGCAACTAGTTGACACAGTACGTTCCATTTCTTGCTGGTTGATGGTCTTATTGCAAATAGTTGATGATATTGTAACTGGTCTATTTCTTGGTTAGCTTTATTATGTCTTTTATGTTTGGATGGTAGATGGGTTTCTACTTTTTAAAATACATTTATGGTTATGGAAGATCTATTTCCCTTCTTCATTTATGTTTTTTTCTTTTCTCTTTCTTCAAGTAAGTTTAAAGATATGAGATTGTGATTTTTAAAACCCATTTTTTACCATAGAAAAACCTTTCTTTGCTTCATATGAATATGCATTATAAGATGCTTTGAATTAATTTAAATGTAACTTCTTTTTAGGAAAGCGAACCAACGTTGAAGTAAGGCTTTTAAAAGAGTTGAACTATGAAAATAATAAACTTTTAGGCCTACGAGTGCTAAAGCGCCTCTGTTGGCTGAGGCCCAAGTTGCAACTTATTTACTGTGGTTTCAAGGTTCATATTTTTATCTCAACATGACATAGCAACAGACCACGACATTTCCCTCATTTTTGATCCTTTATCATGTCTTTTAGTCTGCATGGTACATGAGATTTTGCTTTCTAAAACCCATTTATAGTTATAAATAACCCATTTCCCTTTTCTATTAATTGAGACCTAAGTTGGAATTTATCGATTTTAGTAATTGATATTTCATTTAATTTTTTACTTTTGCTTCCACGTTATTTATACAAACATGCAATCTTAACATGGTTTTTAAGAATTTTCTGATTTGCCTTTGATAAGTAAATCTATTGCAATTGAATCTCCAAGATGGATGAAGAACAAAATTAAGAGACTTCCTTTGGTTAGCAAAATACTATAATATATAGCATTCTCTTGATATGCAATTAATCAATATGATTCCCTTATTATTTATTAAAAATGATATCTTGGTATTGATGGTTAGAGTGTCATATGATTGAATGAAAGTCTATTATAAAACCTATCATTTCTTAACCCACCATTATTAGTGTCTATTTTGATGTTTGAAATTACATCTTTCTTTAGTTGTTCATCTCTAGGTGTTGCCACTTCAGCTTCCATGAGGTCGATGGTACCTTTGTCCTCTTTTAATCCCATATCTACCAGCAAAATAAGTGACTTGATTTAGTTTTAGATTTTATAATTTTATAGGTTTTCTTTAAGGATGGAGATTTGTTGAGTTTAATTTTGCCTTTTATGATCCTTGCTAAATTTATGATTTGTGAATTTTGCATGTGCATCTCGCTAGTGTCTTGATTGATCTAAGTTTAGATGATGTGTATTTGTGGCAACCTTGATTTCAGGTTGTAATTTTCTTGGGAAGTAAATGAGAACAAATTTATGGTCGTTTTATTTTACTTTTACCATATCATCGACTATTTTGATGATTTAGTTTAATTCATATTTCATCTAATTTTTTACTTTCCCTTTCGTATTTGTTATAGAAACATGCCTCCATAATATGATTTCTAAGAATTTTTTCGTTTTCCCTTCATAGATGACTATTGCAATGGAATCTCTTACAATTTATGAAGAACAAGATCAAGAGACTTCTACCGATAAGCAAAATACTGTAACGTATAGTATTTTCTTAATATTTGGTAGAATAATACAATACTTTTATTGCTTAATGGAAATGAGATCTGTACAATAAATTATTTTTCAATCCGTCATTCTTAGTGTTTTATTTGATGTGTAGTTATTAGATATGTGACATCGTTTGCTCTAAATATATTTGCTTAACAAATGATTGTTGGAATGGAATCTTTCTTCAATCACACATCTACAGGTGCAGTTGCTTTGGCTTCCACAACACTAATGCTACCTTCGTTGACTCTTGGTCTAGTATCTGCTGGTAGAACAAGTAAGTTGCCTCATATTTGAGTTTTATAATTTTATACTCTATATAATTTTGTAGCTTTGTTTCCAATTATTTACTTATGATTTACTTTAAGGATGAATATTTATTTGAGTATAGTCGTCTCATCATGCTTCTAGGTTAAAGATACAAAATTAATTATTACTTTCTATCCCATACAAAAAAATGAACGAATAGTTAAGATCTTCACATCATATTATGAAGATATAAACAAACAAGTGAAATTTCATTTTCAAACTAGTGATGAAAATATCTAATTACCTTAAATGATTTCCTTTCTGTTATTAATTTGTAGTTATTTCTCTCCTTTATCCTTTTTAAGATGGTTGTTGAAATTTCATTTTGAAGTTTATTATAATCTTTTTAGGCCTTTATGGAAGGAAGAGGTTCAGAAGTTACCTTAAATCAGGTTCAAACATTCTCTTTTCAAGCATTCTATTGTCAACATTCTACCGATTCTTGGTGATACTTATTTTATTGTTTGATTAGACTTTTCTAATCTTATCCTTTCTATTGTATCTTCTTTTAGTAAAGGAATCAGACAATCATAGCAACACCTTAGCTGAAAACACTGTAACAGGTGGACACTTTTATGATGAATCTTATCTTATTTTTGCTTACATCTCTTAAATTTAATAGAAGAGTTAAGCAATTTCAGGAACATATTTGCTAAAATAGTCATTTGATTCCATGTTTTAGCCTTTTATATGTTGTGATAAAAATCAATTATGCTAAATTTATAGATAATCCATCAATTCTTGCATCAAACTTGGAGAATTGTTCAACTTCTTCGACAAGAAGTATGATATTAAATTCGTTTCCCTTTGTTGTAACGAAAATTTTATTTCACATCTTAAATTCAACTTTTCTTTACTCTCAGAGGAAGACATTTCGATTGTTGGAATTTTGGTCCTTCGGATTGTTATTGTCAGAAATGCGGTGGAATGGTATGGTTTGAAGAGAGGGTATTACATTCGAGTATGACATCACCAAAGTTTCAGATATGTTGCTTGGATGGAAAAGTGAGATTACCATTTCTTAAGGATGTTCCACTCTTCCTTGAGACACTTTATCTGACAGCCATTTGCACTCTTCACACTTCAAGAAGTTCATACGACAGTACAATAATTGTTTTGGTTTCACTTCTGTTAGAGCTTCTGTTGATCTAAGTGTGAATGATGCACACGACTCATTTTGTAATAGAATACTTGGTCAAATGTATCATTATATTGGATCATTACTTCAAAATAATGGGCATGATCCAAGTTTTGCTCAAATCTATATATATGATTGATGGTAAGGTCATCATTCGTTATAATTAACTTAATTTAGTCAGAATGAGGTGATAAATGCTCCTGAATGATCATCTGAGGATCATAATTCTGCATTGATATGATTTGAGAAGAAGATAGAAAAATGAGGTTAATTTTACTGTTTAACAGCACATGACAAATGTAGATTAATCATGGGATTACTCAGAAGTTAATTAAAGGTCAAATGAACATAAAAGATTAAAAAGTGGGTTTACACTGATTGAATCAGGATTTCATGCATTTCGAGGGTAAAAATAGTTTTGAAAATCCTAGTTATCAGCCTCACTTAAATTGAAAGGATTTTGTTTAGGATAAAATCAATATAAACCTCATTAAATTCATGGAAAAATATTCTAAGAGGTTGGTACCTTAACTTTGACCATCTCAACATATTTTGACCAAGAACAGAGATTCAAATGGGAGTTTACCCTAATTTGGACTTCTGTTTAATTTATCCAGTCAAATATGGTCAAAACTCAAATCGAAGTTCACCATTAGATTCTTTGTGTTCAATTTAGGTTAAAACTAAAATTTGGATCCAATCAAAGTTCATCTTGACATAGTTTGCATTTTAGTCCTTAAAAATTCTATTTCTTACATCTAGACCCCTAGGTTTCGAGTTTATTACAGAGACCCCCTATCTTTTTTGTCTTCTTCACACATAGGTCCCCATTGCCTGATTCCTAAACGCAAAAGTCAACCTAATCCACCGTCGCCTTTGACCGTGGAGTTCTCCAATCTAAGCCCAAATCCCTCCAAATTTGGAGGGGTTGCCAGTCAAGTGATTCCCTGCTATTTAGGCGTGATCTCTTGCCCAAAATGAAGCTGAGAGGACCCACCGAGCGCTAGAATTGCAAGAAGGGAAACTCTTTGATTCCTACTTCATGATCTCGAATTCTTCCTAATTGAGTTCAAAATCGAGCTCTATTTAAGCATTAGTATGTTTTCACGTACATGGCAGTCCAGTTTAGGCCAAAAACATCTCTTCCTCTTCGTCGGCTGCCTCCGACCATGCCTCTGGCGAGCCTCCTCAACTCCTTCCTCAGGTTGGCCAATGGCCAAACTGACAGGCTCTCCTTCTTCCTCACCTTCTTCCACTCCTCGTCAGCCACAACATGAGTCTTTAGCTCCTCTCTTCCTCGCCACTCCTTCCACCGGAGAGATTCGCCTTCTCTGTGTTCGGTAAGCCAAGCTGGTGCAGACCTCCCTTCTTTTCGTCCATAATTTAGGTTCTCTCTCCCTCTCCCTCTCCCTCTCCCTCTCTAGATTAGAATTAAGTCCTTAGAACCCCAATTCGACCGTCGACTGACTCTCTCCCTCCTCGTTTTCTCTTCCTCCGACCATGCCTTCGATGTAGTCGAACGGCTGCTACACCGCACCAAACAACAAGCTATCACCACCCACACCTCGCTTTCCACCCCTAGAATGAAAACCCTAATGTAATTAGGAGCTTCACCCACTCAATCGCTCCCCCAAACAAACCCACCTCCGCTCACCCTCACCATCATCGACAAACCTCCATACTTCACGAAACACCTCGCCACCATCGCTACTACACTTCTCACCTCACGGTGATCCTCAGGAGCTTTTTAATTGGGGCAATTAACCCGAATTCTTCTTTGTAGGTGTTCATTGGAGCTCTACCTGTAGCAACCATCGTTCTCCCATCTTTAGTCGCCACACACCTTGCCACCAGCACCTAGAGATGCATTTCATGTCACGAACTCAGCTGCACACCCAATTGAGCAGGAGAGCGAGGCAACAATAATTGGTCAAGCGAAGCATCAGTAGCTGAAGCGCAAAGGAGGAGCAAATTTAGTCCATCGGTGGGCTCTGATTTTGAAATGCATATATAACTCATTTAGTGAATAGGCTCATTGCCTCAGACACTAGGGGTGAGGTCCCTCTCATTCCCCTCATGCACTCCTCACCCGCCACCGCATGCCGGTAGGCCTAGTCCCTGGTTCGGATTCGATTACCCGTATACTCGACCCGATTAGAGAGAAGAAAAAGGAAATTTTCAGATGGAGGAGGGGCGGGTTTTGCACTGTTCATCCTCGGGTTTCGAGCCTAACACTTAGGCAAACTCAGTGCTTTGGAGTTTGATAGTTAAGTCATCTGATGCTTGGTCTCGACACCTGTTGATTGACTATGAATTGGTTTGAAGCTACTGTTGAGAAATTGACTTGGGATTTGTGCCTAATTGTGGAGCTTAATTGGTGATTTTAACCACCACTTTTCAGGCTCAATTATCTTTTTGTCATTTAAGTATTGAGATGCATTATTTGATTCTTATTGAATATATTTTTAGTGATTATTTATTCATTACATATCATTATTGTGGATTGATTATTGTGCTCATTATTTATCATATTTGATTAATGTTTGAATTCCGTATTTGCTCTTTGCAAATGACTTCGGAACTCACTATTTTTTGGGCTTTAGAAATTTAAATATTGTATCGATTTTCGTCGCTACACTACGACGCGATGTTTTTCTAAATTACGACGATTTTTGACGGAACAAGAAAATTGAGAATGAGATTGAACATAGATGTCGCGCATTTTTGTGAAGATCAACTGGTCTAGCTATTTATCGAGACTTGATGGTGGCCTTCCAATCTATGCTGCAACAATGTAATCGATGTGTCAATTTTTAGGCAAGTCAAAGATTGGATGGTAGGAGATGACACAATGGAAGTAACGTTAAAAATAATAGATTCTAAACAACTAATGACGATCAATTTGCTCGACTTGTAGCTTTCGAGGTTGCAGTGTTGATGGTTGGAGATGGCACCAACTTAACAGACAACAGTTGTGATATTGTTGTTTGTAAACAAGGACATGGATTTCAACGAATAAGTGAAACTCATTCAGCATACATGCCATTGAAATATCCTCTTCTATTTTTATATGGAGAAGATGGTTGTAGATTGGGTTTAAGAAACTCTGATATGGAAGAACATGCATCAGAGAAAACTTTGCTAACCATGATGAAATTTTATACTTTTCGACTACAAAAGAGTGGTGGAAATGGGTAGTGCCTTGTTGAGGGGAGGTAGATTATTACGATAATTTATTGTTGACGCATAGGCATGTATTGAACAAAATAGATTAAGCTGGCTACGTAGAAATCAAAATAAATTAAGACTGGAAAGTTTTGGTAATATATATGGTGTCGTTTTTTATGGAGAGCAAAGAGTTACAAATATAGGGAAAAGGATTGTTTTACCTGCATCTTTTATTGGAGGTCCAAGATACTTACTTCCAAATTATTATGATGCGATGGTTTTGTGTGTCTAGTTATAATAGCTTAATTTATTACCTTAATTGGCTTAATCTAGGGTTAGCTTCTTAGTAAAATCATGGATTTAGAATGTGAATACTGCATTTAGAACATGCATGTATATCATATGCATTGTGTTTATTTTAGGCTTAATTATCTAATTCTAGTCTTTTGTGAATAATGTAGGTTAAGAACTTGGAATAAGTAGAGAGCATTGAGCTGAATAGGAAAAGAAGCTGCAGCAGAATTAGGAGCTGGTTGAAGACCAAGATTTGATCAAGGAAGAAGTAAAAATCCAAGTAAAGAAGAGAGAGAGGGACTAGGATAACTTAACCCCACCCTTAGAACCTTAGGATACTCTTATCCTAACTCCTACCCTTAGGTCAGCTCAAACTGAATAAGTGAGCTTAAAAGCCAAAATCATGGATAACACTATCTATGATCTTGACCCTTTATCCACAGAGTTGTCCTACTATCCAGGGAGCTATCCAATCTATCATAGATCCAATCCTTAACCCAAGAACCTATTTAGGTTCATAAGTTCACTTAATTGACTTAGTGTAAGTCAATTGGGTTCATGAAACCTATTTAGACCCAACCCACTGGACTTAGGTTCAACCTAGCCCAATTAGGAACCTATTCTCGCAACCTATGTTTATCCCTAACCCTACCTACATAAGACCCATTAGCCTAATCCTCTTAAGTTGGTGGCAACTCAAGAAGATTTTATCCCTTAGTGGTTGGCCAGGAGCTAAGATCTTATCTCTTGGCAAGATTTTATCCCTTGGTAGCCACCCACATAAGTTGCCTATTTTTGAAAAACCCTCATCCTATCCTAGCCTTACAACTTACATCCTAAGGTCCCTATTCAATAAATTCTAGGCATCACTTTTGATTAAATTTAAACCATCTAAATTAGTGATCCTAGACGCTCTAGATCAACCAATAGGAAGCCACCTACTTTTCTATAAGAGGACCTAGCCTCTACCCTTTGGAACATAACTTAGATACCTAGAGATACTAAAAAATAAACCACCATAGTGCATGCCCCCTTCTCTCTCTGTAGCCTCTCTCTTCGATTTTCTTCTCGGTGCCCTGGATCTGAAGTGCTACCGCACTTCGTACAAGCATCCCACAAGCGGCTCTATCATCTCTAGCACATTCTCTTCTTTTCCTCCCTCATAGTTTATTCTTCTGTTTCATGTTATTTTCAAGCATTCAATTACATTAGATTTGTGAGACATTCTCTTTATCAATACAATGTTTATTCGATCTCATGAATGCTTGTCTATATATCCATATATAATATATACATATTTGCTTGAAACGTCTTTCCAAAAAGTTTTCGTATAAAAATCACGTTTTTCTTCCTTGCGAATGACTCGGTACTTACCGAAAAATTTATAAATGTTATTTGTTTCGACATGATTCGCAACTGCAACGATAATGTAGAAATCCTTTTACGCGTTTCGCGACGAACAAATTGGCGTTGTTGCCGAGGAGGTAACGGAGTTATTCTTGAAGCTTTTCTCCTTAATGCTTATTTGAGATTTCTAACCTTCTTTATTTCTATTGATTTCGTGTGTGTAGGAAGCGTAGAAATTTGAAAAGAAACGTAACAATGGAAAGATTGCAGGTTTTTAATCTCAAGTAAGTATTCGTATCTTAGATTAGGTTAGATTTTCTTTCGAAAAAGAAAAAAGGTACTTTGCTTGAAAAAAAAGCTATTGTTATTATCTTTTGAAAATCAATAAAACCAACTTCTACATTTTTGGGCTACAAGAAACTTTTATTTTCAAAATTCAATTCCCGAAATTTTATAAGTTAAAAAACTCTGAAATTTCTACCAGATGTGGGTATTGAAGTCAACATATCCAAATTTCACGCCATTCTGATTTACACAAAGTTTAAAAAAACTTCACGAACTGAACTGCTATCAAGTTTGTTGTTGCTCTTGATTTTTGGACTTCAAAAAATCATGGAAATTTTTGTACAACTTTGATTTATGTAAAATTTATTGCGTTGGATTTATGTGATAATATAGAATCCTTGAAAAATCTTAAAAAAAATATTTCGTGCATGTTTGATTAGATGGAATATTCGATCACTAACTGGGGGTCAAAACTGATTGTAAAACCCCTAGTACACTTTAAATTTGAAAAAATTAGAAAACATGCATTAAAAGTCTTGAAAAAATATTTTCTTAGTGTCTAGTTGGTGGTGCAATAGGATCAATTGGTTGAATTGATTGGGAAGCACTACCTTACTTGTTTTGGACTTAAATTTCATCATCTAGCATTATCTGCTCTTAGGATTTCACATTAAGGTAGAGCACACTTGCATCTTCATTCTTAAAGGAAATTTATCGAATAATTGAAATTTGTAAAACCTCTTGTGTGCCCCATTAGAAGCATGTTTGAATATATTTATCCAAGTGAATCCTAGAATTTATTAATACCAGTACTTGAACCTTAAAAGCAACCATATTAACTAAGCTTATATTATGAACCCTTTGATTGTGCACTTCACTTTTGAAATCAATTTTAAGGGCAATACGCCCCTAACATTTATCATATTTCAAAAGCACTTCAAACTTAAGCCTGAAATTAGGTAAACGTGCCCTAGGTAGGATTAATCTTCTTGGTAACTGGAAGTTAGGTTGGGCTAAGGTCAATGCCTTGTCTACTTAAATCCACTGATGACAAGAAAAGATGGTGTGGTAATCGCGTTAACCCTTGGTAGTGTCCCATCGTGCGGGGTGTCCTAGGGGGTCCCACCCTTGGCTAGCCAAGTAATTCAAGGGTTGGTCTAACTTAATTGTATTTTGGGGAGCCAGGATTAGGTCTAATTAGGGTTTACAAGCTAAGAGCTAGTTTGTTTGCTTGTATTGTGAGGGTGAGTATTCTCTTATCTGTCTTCTCTCTCTCATCTATCAACTTTCTTCTGGTGCATCCAAGGTAGGAGATCTCTAAACCCTGATTTGATGTTACCTTTGGAGAGAAATCCTAGGAGAGGACTTATTTTTTCTGAATCTGTTTCTGAATCATTTCCCATGGGTTATCACTATGAGGAAGAACTGACTGAGGAAGAAAACTTGGACCTATACTCTTTTACTTCCCACTATTCCTTCGTTTCTCCCTATCCCAACCTATCCCTTACTCTAACTTTTTCAAGATGGGAGAACTCTCCTCAACACCCGAGGTTTGATTCCCTTAGCTACACCTCATATTCCTCGGGAATAGCTAGACCTATCTCATCCTTAAGAAATTCCACACAAATTTCTAGATATCAAGGACCTCTACAATCTCAAGAGACACTCTCCATACAAGACTAGCACATAATCAGCTTGACCAACTATCTTGAGCAATTTAAGCAGACTCATCTCTTCCCTTGTCGGGGAAATGCCTCAGAGTCCCAATACCTAGAATATTAATCTTATTCCCAAAATCATTTTGCAGATTATCCCAAGTTTACCCAACCCACTCCACCTTCTTATTGGGATAACCTTACACCACCCAACCAAGGATATGATCCTTACCCTAGGTATTCAAATCTTGATAATGGATATTCTGATTTGACTGAGATTAGAAATGTTGGAAATTATTTCACCCAACCCACTCAAACCCTTGACCACAGTGGTGATCCTGAAATTACCCAATTGCTCCAAGTAGTCCAGGAGATGAGAGAAGCTAATAAAAGAAATACTGATAATTTATTGAAGGAGCTTAATAGAACCCAGGAAGCACAACTTGATAAAGCTTCCGAGTATGGCATAAGTTGGTGGAGCCACTTAGGGTTGAGGATCCGACCTTAGGTATGACATCTTATTCAATCCCAACTGCTACTTATATCGAGCTCACCCACTAGCCCTGTGATTATCTAGAATAGATCTTACTTAGGCTTACATCTGAACTAATGGACAATTCTGATGTTCCAAAGATTGATTTTGAGGAGAAAGACTCACTCGAGGATCCAAATCTTGATTCAGGACCTGAATTACAATCATTCTATCTTGAGGAACAAATCTCTGGTGGGCCTGAGTACGAGTCCTTTGTGTTAAAAGACGTACAATTGGACAATGTGGATGATTCGAATTTGGATATCTTGAAAAATTTGGGAGAATCATAACAAGATTATAAAGAGCCCCATCAAGAAGGTAGAAGGATTGAGGACAGTGACACTCCCAGCTGGGCACATTTGGATGGTTTTGATATGATTTTGTCTGAGGATTATCATGATCATATGTGCTTGGATGATTTGATTATGATATCTAGATTCAGCGGTACTGATCATTTTGAGATATTCCATATAAAAGCTGAATCTGCTTTCACTTCTGTATCAGCTAATTCTCTCCCTTCTCTTCTCATCTACCAGTGTCCTGAGGAAAACCCTGACTCTAATTCCCAACATCTCGAGATTGAACAAAATAGACAATCCCCCTATGAAAAAGATGTTCAAGAGATTGCAGAATTATTGGGTATGGCTCATGATGGTTTACTTGAGGAAGCAAAGAATTTATTTGAATCATGGAATTCTGAGGAACTTAATTTGATTTATGAGAAACAGGAAGATATTCCCTCAGAAGATGTAATTCAAGACAGAGCCAATTGAGGTCAAGCTTACAATTCTACTAATCATAATGGATGGTTCGATTCTGACACTCAGAAATTTGCAAAAGCCACATAACTAAAAATGAAAGAATTTGAGGCTTTGATTAATCTATATTCCGATCTTACACCCCCTAGGACTATGATTCCGAGGGATAATGAATTTTTGCCCATTGCATTTGAGGATTTACATAATGAATTAAGATAGGATTTGGGCGACTTGTATGATATTTTTTATCACTCTAGGGATGAGCTTGAGGATTTTGATTTGGACATCTAGCATGATTTGGGTGAATTTGGAATTGTTGAGATGGATCATTAGATTTTATTTGACTCACCTACTCTACATCCATCCATAACCTGACTTGACTTATGAAGTGGTTCCTTATACCATTTCAGACTATACCACTCGGGTTCTTCCTTTCATTTCCCATCACTTTTATGACCCATGTGATTTATTCTCCACTGACCACTCTTTATCCACCTCATCTGCCTTACTTATGCACAACTTCTTACGGTTGCCACTATCTACTTTCCACTCTAGCACCCACACTTATTTTTCTCTCTTTTGTAGCACCTAGTTGCAAATAATTCCAAGTCCATTTATTTGGTTTTTCCGACCTTTTGGACTTGGTATTCACCATCAGCTGATCCACATATGTGGATCACTGATTCTTGGGCTGCATGAAATCTTCATATTAATCATGACTCAACCCATTAATTTGATCATTCATTTACTTTTGGGTTTATGTTTGGCAAATGATGTTAAACTTAGTGAAGGTAAGCTGATATTCTATGCAGCTATTTTTCTTTCTTTTAGTCTAGGCTGACCTAGATTAACAAGCTTAGTTAGGTGATATCTTCTCTTCTTACTTACTACATTTTGATTTTCCTACATACATTTCAATGAGGACGTTGTAATAAATAAGCATGGGGGGTGGACATTACATGTTTTATTTTTATGTCAGAACTTATAAATAGCATTTAAAAAAAAATTATTTATACATATTGCTTTCATGTATAAAGTATTGTTGTTAAGGTGATTTTATTGAGGGTTTTCTTCTTAAATTGTTTCTTAGTTTAAAATCCAGTACAATTATTTCACTTGCATGTAGACTTTGTAATAAATCCTTTTTGAAAATCAAGACATTTTTAGTTTGTTGAGAAGCATTGCTTCTTTTCTTCAACCCTTAGATAGTTAGGGAGTTAGGTAAACTATGGTTTAGTGGGGGTGGACATTACATGTTTTATTTTTATGTTAGAACTTATAAATAGCATTTAAAAAAAAATCATTTATACATATTGCTTTCATGTATACAGTATTTTTATCAAGGTGATTTTATTGTGGGTTTTTTTCTTAAATTGTCTCTTAGTTTAAAATTCAATACAATTATTTCACTTGCATGTAGACTTTGTAATAAATCCTTTTTGAAAATCAAGACATTTTTAGTTTGTTGAGAAGCATTGCTTCTTTTCCTCAACCCTTGGATAGTTAGGGAGTTAGGTAAACTATGGTTCAGTGGATCCACCAAAATTTTGTGAGGTGAGAGTGGAATGTTTACTGGTACTTTAAGTCTAGTGCGATGACTCTTAAGTTTTGGATAATTGGATGATGGTACCTCAGAGTTAGGTATAGTTTTCGCTCTCAGTTCCTGCGTTCGAACATTTTGTGAGAATTCCTGAGAGCGACCAAATAAGATAAATACGCAGAGATCGAGTTCTAATAAAATTATAACTATAGTGGATGGTTACAACCGTCCTTCATGGAATCGTCGGTTGAAGGAAGATATTAATACCAAAGGTTAGAAGTATACATATCCTATCTATCCCTTATCGGTGTCGAGTGTAGGCACTTCTACCAAATAAATCACACAAAATCCTCTTGAATATCATCATTCCTCAACAATGCCTCATTAATAAAAGTTTATGCCGTGTGTTTAGTTGATAGATATGAAAAAAAAGAAGAAAAAAAAGAAAAAGAAGAGAAGAATAAAAGAAAAAAAGAGAAAAAAAGGGTGCATAAAAAAGAGAAAAAAGAGAGAAAAAAGTATTCAAGTTCATAGTTATGTTTATGTGTCAATTTCGTTTTGTGTCGATTTCATTGAGGCAAAAATATCAACTGCGATCCATCAAATATGACCCTGGCCTATTTTTTTTATATTTCTCACCGCCTGAATACAGGTTGAGGAATCCTGACTTAATTATAGGGTTATTAAAACTTTAATTAAAGTATTAATGCCATATGAGGTCACCAAATATCGAGTGTATTTACAAAATATGATGAGATTGTGAGCTCGAAAAAGAAAAAAAAAGTGAGTACAAAGAAACTAAAAGAGAGCACAATTGTGAGCCTATCTCTGGGTTGATTTATTTGATAGTTTGGAGATATAGGGTCTGCAGTATTAGGTTACATTAGCATTAGATGACTGTGAGCCACTAAATATAAAACCATTTGACTTAGATATCTTCTACCTAAGTCAGAAAGTCGGGGTAGACATTTTAGATTATTTGTATCCCCGAGGGAAAAAGTTTGCCTAACCTGATAGAATTTTTACCAAGGATTAAGTATGAACTTTAAGTGTGTGTTGGCTTTTCACTTCGATTCGTTGCTTAGGCTACTATCACATCATTTTCACATTTGTCTGGATTTTTAAATTTTTGAAAGAAGACAAGAATAAATCTTTTATCAAACACTAGATAAAGAAGAATAAGCAGTCTTTTGGGGGTTGAGTTGTAATTAGCATGAATCATAAATTTTACATTCATTTTTCCTTCTTCATTTGTTAAGGAACTAGCAAAAGATAGGCATGGGGTGTGATAACAACTTAATTTATTACTTTAATTAGCTTAATCTAGGGTTAGCTCCTTAGTAAAATCATGTATTTAGATTGTGAATATTGCATCTAGAGCATGCATGCATATCATATGCATTATGTTTATTTTTGGCCTAATTATCTAATTCTAGTCATTTGTGCATAATGTAGGTTAAGGACTTGGAATAAGTAGGGAGCATTGAGCTGAATAGGAAAAGAAGCATAATTAGGAACTGGTTGAAGACCAAGATTTGAACAGGGAAGAAATGAAAATCCAAGAAAGAAGGAGAGAGAGAGGGACTAGGATAACCTAACCCTACTAGAACCCTAGGATACTTTTATCCCAACTCTTACCTTAGGTTAGCTCAAACTGAATAAGTGAGCACAAAAATTGAAATCATGGATAACACTATCCATGATCTTGACCCTTTATCCATAGAGTTGTCCTACTATCCAAGAAGCTATCCAACATACCCTAGATCCAATCCTTAACCCAAGAACTTATTTAGGTTCATAAGCTCACTTAATTGACTTAGTATAAGTCAATTGGGTTCATGGAACCTATTTAGACCCAACCCACTGGACTTAGGGTCAATCTAACCCAATTAGGAACCTATTCTCACAACGTATGTCTATCCTTAACCTTACCTACATAAGACCCACGAAAATCCTAGCCTAATCCTCTTAAGTTGGTGGCAACTTAAGAAGATTTTATCCCTTAGTGGTTGGCTAAGAGATAAGATCTTATCTTTTGGCAAGATTTTATCTCTTAGTAGCCACTCACCTAGGTTGCCTATTTTTAGAAAACCTCATCCTATCCTAGCCTTACAACTTAGATCTTAAGGTCCCTATTCAACCAATCCTGGGCAGCATTTTTGATTAAATCTAAACCATCCAAATTAGTAATCCTAGGCACTCTAGATCTTCCAATAGGAAGCCACCTACTTTTCTATGATAAAACCTAGCCTCTATCCTTTGGAACATAACTTAAATATCTAGAGATAGAAAAAATAGACCACCATAGTGCATGCCCCCCTTCTCTCTTTGCAGCCTCTCCGGTATTCTCCCCGGTGCCCTAGATCTGAAGTGCTGCCGTACTTCGTACAAGCATCGCACAAGCGACTTCGTCATCTCCACCATATTCTCTTCTTTTCCTTTTCCATAGTTTATTCTTCTGTTTCATGTTATTTTCAAGGATTTAATTACATTAGATTTGCGAGACATTTTTTTTATTAATAAAATGTTTATTTGATCTCATGAATGCTTGTCTATATATACATATATACATATATAAATATTTACTTAAAACGTCTTTTCGAAAAGCTTTCGCACAAAAATCACATTTTGCATCTCTGTGAACAACTCGGTACTTACTGAAAAATTTATGAATGCTATTTGTTTTGGTGTGTTTCACAACTACAATGATAGCATAGAAATCTTTTTACATGTTTCGCGATGAACACCCAGGCTGGACCTCCGGATATATTCTTAACATTTACTTGCAATCCAAATTAGCCTGAAGTTTGCTTCTTACTTGATATAGTTGGTTGTTAAAGGCCAGAAGATTGCCTAGATATTGCTGCAAGCATTTTCAATATTAAGGCAAAGGAATTGTAATAAGACATTATCAAAAGATGATTTTTTTGAACTATAAAATCAAGTGTTTCTCTTGATTTTATAAAACATTACATTCAATGTGCATTGTCGTCACTTCATTGTCATTCTATTGATACATTTATTTATGCTCGCTTAGATTTGTTTGTTATCGAGTTTCCAAAGCGTGGACTGCCTCACGTGCGCATATGATTATCACATTGGAACCAGCTGATAAAATTAGAATCGCTGAAGACATTTATCAAATCATATCTACAGAGATACCAGATCAATACTTTGACAAGTATGCATATGAAATAATCTCCAGATGTATGATTTATGGCCCATGTGGCTCTATCAATTCTAATAGTCTTGCATGATGAATAAAAGGTGGTCGAAGTATTATCCAAAAAGATTTATAAATAAAACCATTTTTTATGGACAAGGCTATCTGAGTTACGGATGATGTGATGATGGTACGTAGGAGAATTGAGTCACGAGGAATAATTGTTGATAATAGATGAGTGGTACCTTACAATATCGATTTGTCGACAAAGTTTGATGCTCACATAAATGTGGAGGTTTACAATCAAATACAAGCAACCGAATATTTGTTTAAGTACATCCATAAAGGCTTTGATAAGTTAACATTTGCACTACACAAAGAAAATAATGAAGGTATTGATGAAATCAGTAGCTATTTGAACACAAGGTATATTTCAACAACTGAAGCTTCGTAGAGGATATTTAATTTTAGTTTGCATGATAGACAACTTGTTGTGCAACGTTTAGCATGTCATTTAGCTAATGAATAGAGCATTATCTTTCGAGATAACCAAGACATTATAAATATTATTAAGAATCCTTTTCATTAGTGAACTATGTTAACAGAGTGTTTGTAGCAAATAGAAAGTATGTTGCTGCAAGAGTATATGCACATGTTCAATTTCTTGAGTGTTATGTTTGGAAAGATGAAAAACGGGAACAAACTCCATGAGTTTGTGGTAAATGCATAGGGCATCTACCATCTGCTAGATTTTGATTAGGACAACTTTATAACTTACGTATGCTTATTCACAAATACATGGGGCTACAAGTTATGTCAACTTATGCACAATTAATGGTGTCACCTATAATGATTTTAAAGATGCATGTGCTGCTTTGGGACATCTTAACGATGACAATGAATGGATCCATGCAATAGAAGAGGCATCAATTTGGGCAACCGATTGGAAATTAAGACATTTATTTGGTTTTATATTGATATCAACACAATTAAAGGATCTAAGAATAATTTGGGATACATTTTGGAGGGCATTTACCGATGATTTCCAACAAAGGCATGTAAATGATTCAAACCATACCATCAATGTATTATTGGATGTGGACTTACAATCAAGAGGTTTAGAACATTTGGAGACAATTTTAAATAAAATGGAAGATCACTCACTGATTATCCATCACTTTCATCATTAGCTACACACAACGACATGAATAATGTTACCAAACTTTTCTTAAATGAGATGGGTTACAATATTGAGTCAGAGGCATTTGAATTCGAATGTTTATTTTCTAGCTTGAATGAAGAATAATTACATGCATATAATAAAATTATGCAGTCTTGCAACAGCAATGTTGGATCTTTCTTCTTTGTTTTTGGAGGTGGTCGAGTTGGTAAAACATACTTATGGAAAACATTAATTGCAAAACTTTGTTCCCAGCGAGAGTAATTCCTATTGCTTCGTTTGGCATTGCTTCATTATTGTTGCCTGGTGGCCTTATAGCTCATTCAATATTTAAAATACCATTAGAACTGGATGAATAATCAACTCGTAGAATATCTTAGCAATCAGAACTTGGGTAATTATTTTGTCATGCAAAATTGATTATCATTGGACAAAGCTCCAATGATGAGTAAAAATGCATTTCATGTATTGGATATAACTTTACGGGACTTAATGACAAAGGCAAGAGAAAATGCTAAAAACTTACATTTTGACAATATTACTGTTGCCTTAGGTGGTGATTTTCGACAAATACTTTCAATGATGAATAAGTGTGGTCATGTTGACATTATTATGCATCTATAATAAATCTCCTCTTTGGCAAATTTGTAAACTATTAATTTTGAAGAGAAATATGCAACTTGAATTTCATAATGATTCTGAACAAACATCTAATCATGACTTTGCGTAATGGTTACTTCAAGTAGGTGAAGGCCGAATTGAAAATATCCCTTTTGGTGATAGTGAGCAATCTTCTTGGATCAAATTACATGATATATTAGTTCCTAATGGACTTGATTTATAAGGTTTAGTAGATGCTGTATACCCATACATATCTATCAACTATATGAATGCAACTTATTTCAAAGATCGTGCGATATTAGCTGCAAGGAATGATGATGCCTCTTCTATTAATCAATTTGTTTTGGATAAAATACTTGATGAGGAATTTACTTATCACATCTCAGATAAGGCAATACCATTAGATGTAATGGGTAGTTCCAGCGTTGTCAATTACCTAATTGAGTTTTTAAACTCTTTAAACCTACCTAAATTGCTTGCAAGTGAATTAAAGATAAAAGTTGTCATCCCTATTATGTTGGTAAGAAACATTGATCAATCAATTGATTTTTGTAACGGCACTTGCCTTATTGTTAAAGCACTGCAATCTAGAGTCATCGATGCTAAGATATTAATAGAAGATTTCTCTGGTTGTTTTCTTTATATGCCAAGGATAGAATTAATCGCATAAAAAATTGGTGGTCCTTTTGCTATAAAAAGAAGGCAATTTCTCATAAGATTAACATTTGCGATGACAATCAACAAAAGTCAAGGCTAGACATTGAAGAATGCTGGATTATATTTACAAACACCAGTCTTCTCTCATTGTCAATTATATGTCGGTTTGTCGAGAGTGACATCAAAGCAAGGGTTGAAGATACTTTCATCAAATAAATCGAACCATCCAAAGCATTGTACTAAGAATGTTGTTTAGGAGGAGATTTTTGAAGAAGTGAGGTCTAGATGTAACATTTAATAAAGGTGATAAGGGGAGAAAAATCACCCCACCAGTTAGGTCGCATGGAGGATTTGGCTGCTAGGCAAATAGTGAAAACTTGGTACCTTAGGACGAACTTGGTTACTCGGGTTTGTGTGCCTTGTCTAATGGTTGGTCGCTCCAAGTTTGGGTAATAGCCAACCGATAGGCTGGCCACCGCGATCAAGAAGGAATCATGCGAAGTATGACACCGACTTATGATCGCCTGTCAGTTACTACGCGATATGCTATTTATAGCAAAATCCTGAGATTGTGGGAATAGAAAAAGTGACCCGCAACTAAGGGAAGTCCACCCTATAAATACTGGGGGTTGATTAGCTTTTAGGGTTTATTCAATTAGAGAAAGAGAAATACAAAGAGTTTCTAACATTTAATGACTAGTGAAAATTGGGAGTATCATCCTCCCCCCAAACATACACCTTTCTTTGGTGGAACTAGGTATCAAATCTCGTGTGTGTATTCTTTGTGATTATTTGTTGAGTTGAGGTTCCTATTCTAAGGGCCTTGATCAATTGGCGCCGTTTGTGGGAATTGTGCACCATTACGTTTCTCTACTCCATCTCTCCTACTATGGCTCCTACGCATCAGTCCTCTCTCACTAATCTGGAGAAGCTTGGCCAGGGGGAATCTAGCGTTTCCGTGTCGAAGAAACATTGGTAGCCCCCGGGGTTGAGCAAGGGCGAGGAGGTGTGGCCACCGAATATGCCTTAGGAGCCTCCTCGTCAGGTGGGCTCTTCGAAGGATGATCTCCTCGATATGCAAGCAAAGGAGGACAAGTACGAGGCTAAGCTGGCAGCCCTAAGGGTTGAGTAGCAATTGGTGGCAAAGCAACTGCAGGAGATCTGGCTGATGGACTGAGAGGAATTCCGACAAGAAGAGCTCCAAAGTTCTAGCCCCACTGACGACGAGCTAAAGTGGCATCGCGTGGTGAGGAAGAAGATGCCCGCCTGCGTGAACAACTCTAAAAGATGAAGTGCAAGCTTATTATCTAGAAGGGTGAGGTCCTCCCTGGCCCATTGAAGGCCCCCCTCCTGCCTCCGCGGGAGTTGGAGTACTCAGGGGTCATCCCCTAATGACCAATGGCGGAGGCTTGATACCTAAGATCATTCGCCAGTTCACCTAGGCTATGAGAGGCATGAGGCCTCGGGTATACATGACCACGTACTCCTTCTCTGAGGAAGTGATGATCGCCTTTCTCCCCAAGAAGTTCAAGTAATCTGTCTTGGCCTAATATGATGGGACGTCGGACCCTAATAACTTCGTAGGGAGTTACAGGCAGATAATGCTAGTCCATGGGTGCCTGGATGGAGTTCTTTGTCGGGTGTTCCTGTCTTACTTGTCTGGGATGGTCCATGAGTGGTTCAACAAACTACCGACAGGCCAAATCACTTGCTTCAAAGAATTGGTCGACAAATTTTGTCAATATTTTACCGATCAATAGCGGATCGGGGATAATCCTGAGAGGTTGTCAGAAATCCGGCAGAGGAAGTAGGAGTCTTTTCGATCTTATGTAAATCGGTTCAAGACTCAATATTTCAATTGCAAGTGGCGTCACAATGCTATAGCTATCTAGTACTTCAAGTCAGGCTTACTGACTTAGAGGTTTTGGTATGACATTGACAATTTCCCTCCAAGGGACATGGTGGAGCTCTAGGATCACTGTTACGAACGCGGCTTCAAGACATTTTTAAGACATTTGGGAGGTGGCCCAGACGTCTGACCAGACGTCTGGAACCCCTTCCAGACGTCTGGAATTCAATTTTTGCGGCGTACGGGTTGCGTTTGCGCGCATGCGCGTGCAGACCTGCAACCGCCCACCCACTTTCCCTCTTTTTCCCTCTCTCCTCCTACAGGGCGCAGTGCTGCGCTCTCTCTCTCTCTCCCCGCGTGGCCTTATAAGGCCCTCGCCCTCTCCCTCACTCTCATCTCCTCCGCTTCCTTCTTCTTCTTCCAGCCGGTGCGAGAGCGAGCGAGTGGCGGCAGCAGCGGCCGCGGAAAGTGGGCGGGAGGTGTTGCGCGAGGGAGGAGGCGCTCGACCGTGAGGGCTCGAGCTTGCCGGAGCAGCGAGCGTGGAGTGTCGCGGGAGGGCTGCTGCAGCTCGAGCAGCAGGAGGACAGGCACGGCGCGGCCGTGCGTCGCAGGCGGAGAGCGAGTTGAGCCCTGATTCTGGAAGTTTTTCCAGAATCAGACGTCTGGGATTCCAACCAAACGACGGTGAAGACGTCTGGCAAGTAAATTATTTCGTCCTTCTTCCTTTTTCGCACGTACGACCATGCAGCCATCCGCCGCGCCTTCGTTTGCGACACGTCGTACTGATAGCGAGGAGTGGGTGCGTGCAGGTTCTGCTCGGGAGGGCGCGAGACTCGCCATCCAACGCGAATCGGACGTCTGGCCGTAGTGCCAGACGACGGAGAGGACTTCCAGACGTCCGGGTTGACCATCGGACGTCTGGGAATTAAGCCAGACGCCCCCGCAGGCTTCTGGATGTCTGAGGGACTACACAGAGCGAAGGTACCATCTGACCCACATTTTAAGACGTCTGGAAGAGGTTCCAGACGTCTGATTTTGGTCTGTTTCGTCGTTTTCGACCCGTTTAGGGCCCGTTCGGAGTCCGTTTTTCGCATTTCGAGTTACGTTCCTTTCAGAATAAAATCCTCTACCCATTTACAGTAATTATATACTGTTCTGAGAAACTCCTTGTGTTTGATCCTTGTGTTAGGACCCCGTTCCATTGCAGTCTCAGGGGTTGCGGAGGCACGCGGGATTTCCGACCATGCCCCCAGTACTCCCGTTGTAGCTGGTAGAGTGGCTTTTAAAATTATTAGCATAATTTGTTACAATTATGGAACAATTAATAGAACCTAGGACATTGCATGAATCCTAGGAATGAGAAACCAGATTGAATGATAGATCCTAGGGTATTGCATGAAACCTAGGACTGAAAACTAGATTGAATGATAGATCCTAGGGTACGGCATGAATCCTAGGACTGGAAAACTAGTGATATGTATGTAATATTGCAGTCTTGGAAAATGTGGAAAGGAGATAATAGCTGCATGTAAATTGATTTAACAACTGCCTGTTATGAATAAATAAACATGATTGAGAACATGGGTTGTATGAACGTGAAACTGGAACGGTGAAACCTAAGTGTGCTGAGTTAAAAGAGCTGGAACCCTACGGGGAATTAGGAGTAGAACTCTTGGAAAGAGAATGAAATGGAACTGAGAAAGAAAAATGTGGAAGTGTGTTGTCTCTTGGGTACGTGGTACCAAAGAGAGCACACATTACCTCTTAGTGCAGAGCAGAGCTAGGTCTGGCCACTTTGTACCGACTTTTGGCCCTCGTGTACACAGTACCGAGGAGAGCTACTAGTGTAAGGAAAGTGCTAGCTACCCCACGGGCCCCGGGGTTTTGCTGGCCCTCCTACACCGACTTGTTAGGCCCACTGGGCAAACCAAGGTAGTCAGGCGAGGGTGCGCGGACTGTGGAGGGGCAAGGCCCCTGTTTGGTTACTGTGGAGGGGTTGGACCCCTGTTACTGAGAGGGCTCTGCCCTATACTAGTTCCGTGCTGTGCTTTGGGCGCACCCGCTAACGGAAACGACTGACCGCGCGCCAGTGCGGGGTAGCTACCCGTGTGTTTATCGCGTGTGCCGTAGTCACCGTTACGTCTGTCAGCGACCTTGGGGTGGTTGACTGAGAGTAGGATCACCACGGGGGACTCTCCCGACCAGGAGAGCACCACGTGTTACTTCTACTTTTCGGAAAAGACTGCAATCAAGATCGTTCCCACGAGGAACATTCGAGATCAAGTGAAGGATCTGAGAAATAGATAAATTGTGAAATAATAGAAAGACGTAAATAAAGAAAGAAAAAATAAAACAGCTACTGTACACTTTACTGTTTTTTTAGTTTAGTTGCCACTCTACTCAGCGTTTCGCTGACGTGTTACACTCGTTACTTTTCAGGACCAGGTGTTGAGCAGCCAGGGTCAGCGGCTGTAGAGGACGCTGGGCCGAGTAGGGTCCAGTAGAGTTATCGCAATTCTTTTGTACCCCTTTTTGTTCCACTGTAGTGAGTAGTTCTTGTTACTCTCTGTACTTTGCTTTACTTGTAGTTCATGTTATGTTATAAATGTTGTTCTACTGTTGTGGTGGTACATGCTGTAGTAGTTCATTTTCTTACTGCTGTATTTTTGTTATTGCTAGTTATATTCATGCTGAATGTGGTTTATTTTACTGCTCTTTTGGTTACTTCCTTGTTGGACGACTAGGTCTTGGGGTTAGTTGAGTCGGTCTGGTTCTCGTGTCTCGTAGGGACTCGGGAATCGGGTCGTTACAATCACGTTACTAAATTTGCCGAACAAGATGACTCCTTTCACTCTTGGAGTTGTTTGGCGGATGGACACTACGAGGATCGTGCCACCCTCGAGGCAAGGAGGATCCTAGTTGAGGCGGCACCAATATCGGTTAGGAGTGGTCGCTGCCTCAATAAGCGGAAGGGGAATTTCCCAGATGTGAGGGACTGGCTCAACAAGAACCGGCCCATGGTCCCCGCCAACCTAGGTGAGACCCCTACGAAGAATATACTCCCCTTGCCATGAATCATGCAGATGTGCTGGCAAAGGTGTGGTCAACGGATAAAGACCTGCTTACCCCACTAAAGACCCTAAAGATGAAGTCGAAGACTGGACCTTACTGCAAATACCATTAGGCCTTGGGGCACGCCACAAAGAATTATCGTGATCTGCGCAACTAGATCGAGTCTCAGATCCGATAAGACAATTTGGCCCATTTCGTCAAATGAAATGGAGGCCAAGACAAGTGGAAACATCCCGTGGAGGGTCCTGATGACTATCATCGAGAGAAGCTCCAGCAGCTCCGAGGAGTCCATGTAGTATCCCTTCCGGAGCAAAGGGGTGGTAGAGGCCAGGGCCCTGGCAGCCTAGCAGGAGTTCCGGTGGAACTCCTGCCTGAGGAGTTTCACCGCAACATTATGGCAGTACTCAAGGCTGGACAGTTGGAAAATCAAGCGGTCGGGGCCTTGTCACCCCAGCTGGTGTTGTCTTCCTAACACTTAGCTGAATGGCAGATAGACGTAATATGTGGCATCAACGAGGCACCTAGTCCCTGGGAGGTTCAGGGGCCATCCTTTCCCCTGAGAGGGCCACCTGGGAGGTGTATCCCACTTTACAATGGGGAGAAAGGAGTTTCGTTAGGCAAGCTGCCTTAAGGCTCTTTTCCTCCTTGCCAGATCCCGCAGATCACACGGATCTCTTGTTAATAACGCTCCTCCTGGCTAGGTGTCAACAACCCTGTCTCCTTATAGATGAGGGTAGTGCCGTTGATGTTCTCTTTCTTAAGACCCTCACACAGTTAGGTCTCAACGAGGAACATTTATCCCCGCCAACCCTATCGGTAGTGGCGTTCGGGAACCATAATGTAATGACCAAAGGAGAAATCAGCTTGCTGGTGTAGATATGCGATGGAGATAAACACCTCAATAGAACGATCACTTTCATAGTGGCAGGGTTGATAGCAACTTTTTAAGGTATTATTGGCCGCCCCACGACTAATGCCTTCCAGGCAATCTCCTCCTCGTACTTTCAGTTCATACTTTTCCACTAGTACAGTTGCGAAATCCAACTCAAACAAATAATTATATAACAAGATGGTGAGTCATGGTTGAACTTAGGGAGTCATGATTGTGGATTTCAAAATGAATTCCTAACTTGATTTATTGGCTAATCTAAAGCCCAAACCTAACATGGCACAACATATGAAATCCAGAGAAATCGCCATAATTTATTTGATAACAAAAGAAACTTTATTCTATTAACATAGTCACAATAGTGATGAGAATGTACAAAACTACTTCTAGAGACATATGATGATCTATATATATATATGAAATGCAAAAGAATCTTGACTAGAGATTAGAAAAGGAGGGCATCGATGGTGCTCCAATGAGGAGTGCTTCAGTGGCCTTGGAGCTCGGTGGGGATGAGAGACATGTCCAATAGAAGAGAGGGTGGAAAACCCTTCTTTTCCCTAGCTGTCCTTGAGAAGCTTTTGGAGAGGAGCTTCCTTCTTGCTAGTCGTCCATGGAGGAGAAGTACCCCTTGGAGAGGGACTATGGGGACGACCTTGGAGAGCTAATGGAGGAAGAGCTATAGAGGTGGGGCCTAAGAGAACTAATGAGGGAGAGGATCATAAGGTGGGGGTTCAAGGGGTCTTTTTATAAGATGGGAGCCTCTTGAGTTGGCATTGGGAAGCCTCTCGAAGAGGTTCTTAGGCACCACCTTGAGATGGCAGGAAGTGGTCTCTGTAGATCCACTTTTCAAGGAATAGGTTGTGGACCAAGGTGGCTTGCTATTTCTGATGTGAAGCCACCTTGGTAGAGCATGTGGATGCCATTTGTAGACCACTCTAGAATTTTCTAGAGTGGGCGACCAAGTGGTGGCGGTGTGGGTTTGTTGGGTTAGGTCTTAGGTGGGTTGGTTTAGCCTATTAGGTTGAGTCCTAACCTAATTTGGTGCATATGTGTACAATTGGGTGAGGACTCCCTAATTAGGCTCTAGGGTTTGGGGGTAATGGTCTAACCTACTTAGGTTGGGGCTAAGGGTAGTGGAATAGGCTTAGGAGGTCTCTAATTAGGCTTTCTAGGGCATTAGGTGGTGTTGCTAGGCCAAAGGGATTAAACCCACACATTTGATTTCAAAAACAATAACAGGAGAGTACCTCTAGACGTCCAGAAGAGTGGTCAAATGTCTTATACTGCAAAGTTGGACGTCTAGATAGTGGGTTGGACGTCCAATTCTGTGTCGGTACTTGAGTTGGGTTCTGGCGAGTGTTTCTATAGAGATTGGTCATTTGGACACGTTGTCTGGATGTCCAGAACTGTGCTGAAAAGTGTTTTTAGGGTGTTCTAGGGTAGGTTTTGGTTCCTAAGTGTTTGGAAGACCTAAATAGGTTTTGGGCACTAGTTTCCTAGGGCTCTAAGGTTTAGGGTAGGGATAGGGATAGTGTAGATAGAAACATGGATAGCGCTATCTATGTTTTAGGTTCTAAGGCCAAGATGTCCTAATGGAAATGATTTTGGGTTTAGGAAGGTTATCCTAAGGTTTCTAAGGGTAGGGATAGGGCTATCCTCCTCACTCCTCTTGTCTAGATTAGTCTTCTTCTCTCTTTATTGCTTTATTCCGCTTTATCTCACATCTTGGATTACTTTATTACCTGCAAATAGCTACAAAAACATTAAATAGTAAGGTAATCTCATCTTATCCTATATAAAATGATGCGATGAATGATATGCATGATATGAATGTAATATTTACAAATTAAGCTAGGTTCTAACATTATTTAGGTTGATTATACCTAGGATTGTTGTGCAATTATCGAGATTGTCCACGGAGACCAGTCCATCAGCCATGAATTATTGCGCATTGTGGTTGAATGCTCAATGGAGAGAACACCCCCCTAAACCTCACATATGGGGGAAGAAGAGAGGTTTGGTCCACGCCCTGCGGGAGGACCAACACCCTGCCCAGCCGCCTACGCAGGAAATGAAGCTTGGTTCTTCAACCATGGCCATTTAGTTGTACCCTGATGCAACTGATAAACTGTTTCATATAGGGGCTCAGCTGTTGGCTGCCGAAGTTCACGACCTACTCCTACTGAGTGCCAATGCGGACATTTTTGCATGGTTAGCCAATGACCTGCCAGGAGTAGATTCATCTCTAATTGATACCAACTCAATATACAGCCGGGCTCTCAAGCAATCAAGTAGGCTCAACGACACAAATCAGCTGAGCAGTGGTAGGCAGCCGTTGCAGAAGTAGAGAAATTCTGGAAGTAGGCTTCATCGAGCAGTCCATTTACCCAGAGTGGCTGTCTAATATTTTGATGGTCAGGAAGTCAGATGGAATGTGGAGGATGTGCGTGGACTTCACAAATGTAAATGATGTCTGTCCAAAGGATGAGTTCCCCCTATCGAAGATCGATGTCCTTGTCGATTCCTACAGCGGGCGATCCCATATGTCTTTCCTCGATGCTTATAGTGATTATCCCCAGATAAGTCTAGTTCCGACTGACCGTCCTCATACATCATTTGTAATTGATAGGGGTCTATTTCAGCATAGAGTTATGTCCTTTGGCTTAAAAAATGCTGGAGTTACTTATTAGCGTCTTGCAAATCTGGTGTTTTCCCATTTAATTGGAAAGTCATTTAAAGTGTATATTGATGATATGCTTGTCAAAGGGTTAAACTTCTCCCAACACTTGGGGGAATTTAACCTAGGTATTCTAAGTTTTATGGGACACCCGACTTCGCCTGAATCTTGAGAAGTACGCATTTGGCGTAGCTTCAGGAAAATTCTTGAGTTTCATAGTCTTCGACTAAGGGATAGAAGCAAATCTCAATAAAATCCAAGCGATTATGGCCTTAACACCCCCGACGAACCTGAAGGGAATCTAGTCGTTGGTTGGCATGATCACAGCTATAAGCCAATTCTTGTCTCGATCTTCCTACATATGTTTCCCCTATTTTGAATGCATCAAGAAAGGAAAAGGGTATTCGCTCACACATTGGACCCCTCAGTGCCAATAGGCCCTCGAAGAAATCAAGAAATTCTTTAAGAGCCTCCTGTCCTTGTAGCTCCCAGGGGTGGGGAGACCTTATTCCTCTACTTGGCAGCCTCAATGACGGCGATTAGTGTCGACCTGTTATGTGAGCGTGATAGTATACAGTAGCCAATGTATTTTGTGAGCAAAACTTATTAGGGAGTAGAAGCAAAGTACACTGTGATAAAAAAGCTTGGCCTCGCTTTGGTGACGTCCGCCAGAAAGCTCTGCATGTACTTCCAAGCTCACACAATAATTGTACTCATGGATTACCCCTTGCATCAGATGCTTTATAGGTTAACTGGGTCAACCAAAGAAATGAAGTGGGCCATGGAATTGGCGAGGTTTGATGTAAAGTATCAGCCATGGAAGTCCATTAAAAGCCAAGCCTTAGTGGATTTCATGGCAGAATTCATGGATCTTGGTCCTCTCACCACTCTACCAAGGAAGTTGTACGTAGGTGGGTCCTCCAACTCTCGGATCTTCCTAGCCCCCTCCTGTGCAAGTTGGTGGGTTGTGATGAGCTCCCTCCTCATCTCCCGAACCTCTGCCTCTGCCTTCTCCTGCGCCTCCCTGGCCTTGGTGTGGTCCACAACACTGCTCAGGCAAAGGCGCTCTTCCTCTAGGGACTTCTCATACTCCTTTAGGGTAGAAGAGTGGCACGTCTTAGACACCTACACCTCCTCCTTCAGCTAGGAGAGGTTGGTGATGGTGCTCTCGAGCTTGTCATCGAGCTCCCCCATCTTCATGAGATCCTTGTCATGGATCTTTCCAAGGAAGTCGTTTAGCTTGGTAGCCATCTTGCTGGTTGCCCTCAGCCCAAATCTAGCGACGTCTGCCTCCTTGTAGGCGTGGATGGAGCGGGTAGGAAGATCCTCGAAAGAATTCACCTTCTTGTTTGCCTCCTCCGTCTCCCTCTCTGCCTTCTGGTGGACGGCATTGGCATCCGCTAGTTGGTGGATGAAATTCCTTTGCTCTGCCCTGGTGGTGACCGCCCATTTCGTTGCCATGTCCGCCGCCTCGCTAGGGGTGGTGAAGATGGGCTTAAAAAAGGACTCGGTCGTTATAGAACTGGGAATGAACTTCAGTCCCAAGGTATCCACCTGCACGGCAACAAGGTATGGAGTGTTGAAACATACTGGAAAAGGTGCAATGAGGGTACAAGCTTCGGAAAATGACTTACCACTCGAAGACAGTAAAAGTAGATGTGCTTTAGATTAACCCTTTCGCTTGGAGGGTTAGCCCAGGTCACGGCATCTTGAAGATGCTGAAGCACTTGCCTCTCCAGGTCGGCCAAGGTAGGGTCGCTGAAGCACCTGCCTCTCCACTTGTTAATCTCAGTGATCTCAACAGGTCAATTATCAAATACTCTCTCTATGATAAAAGGTCCAGTCCATTTAGATTTGAGTTTCCCTGGGAAAAGTTTGAGTCTAGGGTCAAATAGGACTTTCGGACCAGGGTGAAATGTTGTCCTATGGATGTCGCGGTCGTGAAAAGCCTTGAGTTTATCCTTATAGATCCTCAAGCTTTCATAAGATTCATTCCTTAACTCATCTAGCTCAGAAATTTACAATCTTCTATGATCACCGGCCTTCTCTAAGTGTAAATTGCACTTTCTGATGGCCTAATAGGCTTTGTCTCAAGCTCTACGGGAAGATGACAGGGTTTCCCGTATACTAGTCTAAAAGGAGACATGCCTAATGGGGTTTTGTGAGCTGTCCTGTACGCCCACAAAGCATCAGAAAGGTGGGTAGACCAATCTTTCTTATCAGGTCTAATGGTAGTTTGCAAAATCTTTTTGATCTCTTGATTGGACACTTCAGCTAGTCCATTAGTCTGTGGGTGACAAGGTGTTGCAATCCTATGTGTCACCCCATACTTTTGAAGCGGGGACTGAAAATATGTATTCCTAAAATGAGACCTTCATCACTAATGATGGCTCTAGGTACCCCAAAATGAGAGGATATAATCTTGAACAAATTGTCACAATTCTATGATCATTTGTTCTCGTGGGGATGGCTTCAATCTATTTTGACACATAATCTACAGCTAACGAGATATACTCGAAGCCATAAGAATTCAGAAAAGGTCCCATGAAGTCTATGCCTCAAATATCAAAGATCTCGCAGATTAGAATCAGGTTTAAGGGCATCATGTCTTGGTGGCCAATATTACAGAGAGACTGATAGCGTGAACATGCCCTAGTAAAATTGCTTGCATCTTTGGAGATTGTGGGCCAACAGAAACTGCTCTGCAAAATCTTCCCTAGGATGTGTTGCGTCAGCTGAAGTTGATATCGAGATTTGAGATGGGCTGACAGTGATGGCATGAAGAACACCTAAAACAAAACATGGGCTAAAATCCCCAATTAGAATGTTTAGGAGGTTCGCTGTGTCCTAGGGAACACAGTGGTGGTGGCAGTTTAATGGATGGAGGTGCGTGGAGGTGTATGAAGGTTGGAGGTGAGCGTGATTTGGTGGGTTGTTCGGGGGTGCATTCGAGTGGTCAAGGGACCCAATCTTGTTGAGGCTTTTGTTCTAGGGATGAAGTGGAAGGTTGTGGTGGTGTTGTGTTTGGTGGCGAACAGCGGGTGGCGACCACGTCAGAGACGTGGCCAGAGGCAAAGATGAAGTAGGAGAGGGAGATAAAATGGTCGAACCTATGTTTTGAAGGCCTAATTCTACTTTAGAGACTAAGGGGAGTAGAGATGGCTAAATTATAGGATGAACGGGGTAGGAACTCACGTCGGTGTGGCTTGTCGGACGTGAGGGAGAAGTCTCTGGTGAAGAAGAGTGGTGATGACGATGGGGTTGGAAGCCTATGCTTTGGCACGTGAGAAGTGGACTAGGGTGGTGAAGATATTGGGCCATCCAATTTGACGGTTAGACGACTGGAGGAAGGTTGTCGAGGAGGTTCACTGGAGCCGAGGTCGAAGGTGTTCGAAGGGAGAGAAGGTGATTTTGGCCAAAAACCTGGCTAGTTTTGATGTGGGAAAATCGAGGAGCTTATATAGAGCCTAAATTGGGTCTTAATTGGCAAGAATTCGCACGCTTGACTCAAGCTTTTGGAAACTAGAAATTCTAAAGTTTTTCGAGTTCGCTAGAGCTCTATGCTCCAAATCAGGATGTGAGATCATGTTCAAATGGTGGGGGATCTTCTTGTGATTGATCCTTCCAAGTTTGGAAGGGATTGGTTGCAGATTGAAAGAGTAATCACTGATAGAAGTTCTGTGTTGGGTTTGAAAACTATGATTAGGAAAACCTAAGTTTAGAAGCAGCATGGACCTAATTGTGAAGAAGATGAGAACTTAGGGGCCTATATGCAAGGAAAATGTAAAAGATGAGGGTTTGATTAAAAAGAATAAAGATCTAGGGACTCAAATGCAAACTTGGTCAAGGTGGAGTTTGATTGGACCCAAATTTTGGTGTTAACCTAATTTAGACCCAGAGAATCTAATGTTGAACTTAGATTTGAGTTTTGACCATGTTTGAATTGGTAAATTACTTAAAAGCCTAGATTAAGGTAAATTCTTGTCCGAATATCTATTTTTGGTTAAAATGGGTTTCGATGGTCAAAGTGAAGGTACAAAGCCTCTTAGAATATTTTCTAATGATTTTTAGGATGTTTAGATTAAATTTATCTTTATTAGAACCTTTTCAATTTGAGTGAGGTTGAAATTATGGCTTTTCTTTAATAATTTAATACTTAAAATGCATGACACCTTGATTGGATTAGTGCAAGCCCACTTCTTGGATATTTAAGTTCATTTGACATTGAATTAACCCCTGATTAACCCCGTAGTTAATCTGCATTAGTGATCAAATGTTAAAACAATAGAATTAACCCATTTTCTTGTCTTCTTCTCAAATCAGTTCAACACAGAATTATGATCCTCAGATGATCATTAAGGAGCGTTTAACGCTGGATTCTAACTAATTGAAGTTAATTATGACGAATGATGGTGTTACCATCACCATGGAATATTGCTAGCATGTAACGATGAAAGGTAGCTAGTGCGTTACAAAGTTCAAATGGCATCCTTTGAAAGGCGAAGGTTCCAAAGGGACAGGTGAAGGTGATCTTCTTTTGGTCATGGGGGTTAATAGCCACCTGCTTATAGCCTGAGAATCCATCCGGGAAATAAAAGAACTGATTTTTTACTAACCACTCTAAGATTTGGTCGATAAAAGGTAGTGGGGGATGGTCTTTCTTAGCAGTAGCATTGAGTTTCCCATAGTCTACGCACACTCGCCAAGACGTAGGAGTGGGTGTAGGGATGGATTTGCCCCTGTCGTTAACATGGATGGTGAGACCTGTCTTTTTGGGCACAACATGAATTGGGCTCACTTAGGGGCTGCTACTGATCAGGTAGATGATGCTCGTATCAAGCCACTTAATGATTTAAGTTTTAACGATCTCCTGCATATTAGGAAGGTCGAGCCTTCTCCGTATATATACGGTGAGTGCACTAAGATGGGCTAATGCCAATCAGATCAGAGAAAGACCATCCAATGGATGCCTTATGTTCAATTAGGACCTTCATTAGTTTGCACTCTTGCTCCCTGGACAATTTCGAACTAATGATTATAGGGAGCATCTCTTTTAGTCCTAAGAAAGTATATTTTAGCGTGTCAAGCAGCGCTTTAAGCTCAGGAGTGTTTAGGGAAAGATCTAGCAAAACTTAGGACGAGAGTGTCCCGAAAGGATCATCAGAAGGAAGTAGGGGTGAAGAAAACTAGCCCTCAAGTTGGCCAAGAATGGGGGCATCTTGGGTTAGATCCAAGAAAGGAGAGCCCCAGGAATCAGTTATTGGGAACAAGGTCCCAATGTGGAATATTGCTTTTGCTTGATTTGGTGGGTAGATTGGAGGTGAGCAGCCTAGAAATGACTCAAACCATGAGGCATAAGAAGCGGAGTGGGCCTCGTTAGGGGTTTGGTTAGGAAGGGATAACGACAAGGGAAGGGGTGGGGAAATGTCACAATACAAGTCAGTTAGGCCTTGGTGATTATCCAGGGGTATGCTGTAGCAATCAGAATAGGTTCCGACCAACCTGCTACACACACTGACAGCCATGTCATCGTCAGACATGTCATCCTTGATCAAATCGCAATCAAAATTCTTGGCGGCCTTAAAAATATTTATTTGACCTTTTCAGAGCCCATGGCTATCTTAATGCAGCCTGATTCACAATCAATATGGGCATAGGTTGTGGCCAAGAAAGGTCTACGGAGGATGATCGGGTAATCAGAAAGTGAATCAGGAACTTCCATGTCTAAAACAAGTCAATAGGAAATCAGAGACTATTGACCCTAACCACCACACCCTGTAGGATTTTCATAGAGTGATCTGCCAGCTGTAATGTAATAGGGGTGGCTTTCAGATTTCCCAATGCAAATTTGTAAAACATGATGGTCAGTACGAGGTTAATGGAAGATCTTAAATCAAGCAATCATGATCAAAATTGCAGCTTTTGATGCTGCATGACATGAGAGGGGTGCCTGGGTCTTTTTGCTTTGGTGGTAATTTAGAGAGAATAGCACAACTCGCATGAGGCGAGAGAACCACCGGGTTTTTGCTTTTCTTTTGCTGTCACCTTGGTGTAGTGTAATCCTTAAAGAAACGGGTGACAATAGGAATGTGGTCAATCGTCTCCAGCAAGGGAACCTTGATTTTAACATCCTTGAATAAATCACGCAGATTATCAAAGGTCTGTGTTCTTTTTTTTTGCCTTTTGGCTCTCTTAGTAGAGCCTCAGAGAATGGGATCGATTCTGGTACCAGTTTGGGTATGTCGTTTGCACGAGAATGCGACGCACAATCCGAATGAGAGGATGACGAAAAAGATGGGCTAGCATTAGGTTGAGGCAGATCGACGGTTTGTTTACCTTTCCTCATAGTAATCGCATTGGACGTCGCAGGTCTAGTGGGATCATAAGGTGGAGGGTTTACAACAGGGACGTACAACTATGTTGCTGCGAGATTAGCTTGAAATCTCGGTGGAGTACTTGGAGCATGCAGAATCTGGTGAACCTGCCCCTAAAAAGGTCGTACCTGTGGTTGTGGATCATGGGGTATGAAATTTTGTGGGTTTGGGATAGGTTGGGTAGGAAGAGTGCCTTAAGATCGAGTTGCCATGCGTAGTTGATTGATCTCAGCATTCTGCTGTGCCAATTGGTGCTGAAGAGAAGTCATGTTCTCTTCATAGTGCTTAGACATAGCCGTCATCATTCACATCAACTTATCAAGAGAGTTTGATGCGTGATCCGTTTGAGGTGCACAAGCACTTGGTGACGGATTTCCCGAAGGACAATATTGGGCTCTTGGGATGATGAGAGCGGATGGTCACACCGGTCTACCAGCAGGGTTTTGGCATTGAGGATTGCTGAACCATACGAAATTTGGATGATTGTGCCACCCTAGGTTTAAGTAGCAGAGTATGAGCTATCCCCAGGGCACACACATCTTCGAATTCTAAAGACGAGTCCGCATAAGATAATGCATCCGAGTACAGGAGGCTTGCTCCTCCATGTCAAAATACTGGCTGGCAGAAGCTAGTCCCACATTGCTTACCGAGTCGCTCGGTGCGATACTTGGCAAAGACGATGTAGGTCGTGCGGGATTCTTGGAAATAAGCCTGACTTGGGAAGGATTAGGTTTGTAACTTGATGGAGGAGATGAAGTGTTGGCCATAGAATGGGCGGGGTTGGCCAAAAGTTCATTTAGCTTCTTGTGAACAAGGGAGACTTCGTCAAATTTTTGTGCAATTACACTCACATCAGTGGACGAATGGGTGGGTCCTGTGTCAACCTTTTGTGCTCACTACAAGGTGCGCTAGTGCGGTTGAAGGTGATGATAGAGGCATTGGTCATTGAATTTTCACTTATATTCTTGAATAGTTCAAACGCTCCACCCTCATCTTTGTTCATGAAATTCCCTCCGCAGGAAGCATCTGCAATCTGTCTCATGGTTTCATTTAGCCCATAATAGAAGAACTGGGCTACATGCCACCGAGGCAGACCGTTGTGTAGGCATGTCTGGAGAAGGTCATTATATCTCTCCCAAGCATCATGAAATTCTTTGCTGTTTTGTTGCGTGAAGGAAGTGATGGCACGGTGAAGCACATTGGTGCACCTGATCGGAAAGAATTTCTTGAGAAAAGATGTATGCATCTCTCCCCAAAAAGTGATGGGTCTTTCAATCGTGCGCAGCCATTGCACATCTTTGTTCCGCAACAAAAATGGGAACATTTTCATGAGGACCACATCTAACCTGATATTTCTTGGTTTAATTATTTCAGCCAATCAGGTCAGATCTTTCAAGCGAAGAAAAGGTCTTCACTAGCATGTCCATTGTAATGGAAATTGATTAGGCCAATGACATTTGATTTTAACTCAGAATCTTCCTCACCCACGGGGAAGCGAACCTGCCTATGGGTCTCTATTACAGCAGAATTCTGATACAAGCTCAGAGACCTAGGCTCCTGATGGGGAGGATTTTGCATCTCCTCTAAGGTTTCCTTGATGGCTTTAATCTGTTCTATGTACAATGCCATCTGGGCTTGGAGGCAGGTTAACAGGTCGAGGTGGAGGGGGCGGGGGAGAATTCCCCCACTCGGGGTTTGGGGGTGGGCGAGTGTTGAACGTGTTACGAAGCTATGCCAACGTGTTCGGTTTTGGAAAACCTGTCGTTGTAGTTCGAAAGCGAAGGATTCGTGTTCAACAAATAAAATTTATACCGAAATTAAAATTCCGGGTCGAACACAGGGAGGCGGACGTTTGATTTAAAAACTTCGCGTTTCTTTTTATTTTGTCACAAAGAAATTCAATTTAAACTATCTAAGTATCTACAACAAATAAAAGAGACAGAGGGAGTAAGAGAGAGAGAAAGAATACTATACATGGAAATCAAAATGAGATGTAGAATAGACAAGGAATTTATCATAAAAGAGTTCTTTCGTTACAACTAGAAAACATAAAATAATTACTCTAGAAAGCATTAAAAGAATGGAGGGAGAAATGTCCTCCTCGACGATCGCTCGGAGGACGAATAGACTACTCTAGAAAGCAGTAAATCTATACTAGAAAGCAGTAAAAAGAATAGGGAGAGAGAATCCTCCTCGACGGTCGCTTGGAGGACGAGCCGGACGGGACGACGCCTGGACGAAGGAGAACGAAGCGGGACGAAGAAGGACGAAGCAGAAGAACGGGAACGAAGCAGCACGCCGTCGTCGTTGCGGGATCCACTTCCGAAGGGGGACGAAAATTTGGACTTTATCTCGTGAGAAGCATCCTGGGTGTGGGACAAGCTTCTCTTGAGCTTTGGAGAGGTAGAGAGGAGAAGGAAGGGATGAAAATTTCGTATGGAGGGGGTCTCCTTTTATAGTTGCAAGGAGTGGGGGCAAAATGGACATTACATCTTCAAAATAATAAATAAGGGGTCTTCAGTGACGGATAAAACCGTCGCTAAAGCCCCGCCGTCGCCGTCGCCGCCGTGCCCACGTGCGCCCGCTCCGCTGGCCGCGCGTGTAACGCATACGCATGTCCGCGTTGTCTCAGCTGTCCGATCGCGAGATCGGACGGCTTAGAACGCGTCCGCGTCCACTGCGTAGCGCACCACCCGCGTGTGATCGCGCGCCCACCAGAGCGTCCAATTGCGCGTCGGCGCTATCGGGCGCGCGCGGCCGTTGGATCTTCATCTGACGCTCGTGCGCGCCCGCTCGCCCGCGCCTTCCACCCCCTCACCGCGGCTCGAACCCGCGACCTCCGCTTCGCCCGCAGCTGCGTCGCCGCTGCGCTACGCGGGCGAAATGGTCGCTCGGACGTTTTTAAACGCGAGCGACCGCAGCCGTTGGATCGAGATCCAACGGCGGAGAGGAGACGGTGCGCGGTCTTCACAAGACTCCTGCGGCCGATTGGGCGGTTGGGATGGCGCCACGTGGCGCTATCTTGGCCGTCCATCTTCTGGAAGTTGTAGATGGTGCCACGGATGTCGGATTGACTCGATTTTTGTGTCGTTCAGCTGCGATCGTCGATCCGAATTCATCTGTGTGGTCGGATTTTCCATCTGAAGTGCGGATTTACACCATCCTGGCCCTTGATCTCCTAGGGTTCCCCGGTCTCTATCTGATGCTACGGATGCCTGATTAGGGCGATCTTGGAGTCGTTGAACTCCAATCGTCACCCTGATCATATCCATACGGTTGGATCTTTGATCCGAGGCCCCGATAAAATATTTGCCCTGTCCAAGCACATAAAAGGAGACAATTAACTTCCATTTTATTCAAACTACTCTAAATGCAAGATGATGCATGTAATGCAATATTTATATCATGAAATGCAATCCTATGCTTAAGAACATGCATAAATAGACATTTTAAGTAGTGTAAATGTGTTTACATCATACCCCTATGCCTATCTTTTGCTAGTCCCTAGAAAAAACTATATGCTATTTATAAAAGAATTAGGTTAGATTATTTGGACCTGAGTTATTTTCAATCATTAAGAAATTGTCTACCTAAGAACTGAACTTTCAAAGACACAACAGTGCCCGGGTATCAGCCAAAATGCAGACCGCCTCAAGCCTCGCCTTATTCAAAGAAAAATTTCTTTTTCTGTTTTTACTCTTTTTTTTTTTTGGATTTTCAAATTTTAGGGTTTAAGAGTGGCTTTCTACGGCCATTCAACTCACCCAAGATTTGATGAGAACCCTAAGTTTTAAGCATCTTATTGTGATTGTGATAGACTCGTTGACCGGCAATTAAAACGGACTTCGGATTTCTACGCCTCTAGGTGACCTCAAAAAGAATTCTACCTAAAGGTGTATCTTTACAACCGGTAGCTTTCTCCATACTTTTATTTTTTTAACGGGGTCAACACAAGGGTGAATCCAGTGTATATCTCCCGGTTTATTCTACTTCTCCGCTTCTTCCTAAGTGTTTTGGGAATTTTTAGTGCATTTTCTGAGTTGGGTTCTGGACAACCGGTCGATGAGCTGTTACCACCGACAACTTGCCAGCCATACTCGTGCGGCGAAGTGTGGCTTATTTCTTTTTGTTCTTTTCTCCTTTTTGATTTTCTTTTCTTTTCTTTTTTTTTTTTTTAAGTAGGTGGCTTCCCTGGTCTAAGATTTACCTAAAGGCAGCAAAAAGAGAAAGGTCCAGTGACTGGGCTCTGGACAACCTACCTATGGGCTGTTACCCACGATAACTTGCCAGCCATATCACCCTAGAAGGTTCATTAGCTACCCAATTTCCGTTAAAATCGCCAAACAACGAGTCAGTGCAAAGAAAGTGTGTAGATGCTTAAAACTCAAAATTCCCTTAAATCAGAGGGCGGGTTGACAAGTCGTGTACTTATCACCCAAACTTATTTATTCCAATTATAATAAAATTCAGGTTGGCGAGAACTCGAAAAACAAATCCACATTTTAGTGGATACACGGGCTGATTAAGTCCAAAGACCTGAAGGGTCTTTGTGTTCAGAACATAATATAGTATTTCTTAAGATCGAAAATTTTCTTAAACCCAAATTCTCTTTCCTAATTTTGATTTCTTTTTTTTTTTATATAAAATAAAACAAATCTACGGAGCTGACGAATGAATTCAAAGATAAATATCCATCCCCCCATGCCTATCTAATGCAATGTCCTCATTGTATTAAAAAGACATAAAACAGAGTGGAAAAGCGTAGAAAGCACCTGAATTACGTGGATATCGGGTCCGCTCCGAGATGAAAATGAAAAAGAACTGTATATGTGCTGAGTTTAGTGCCTTCAGCTAGGCACACTATACAAAGAAAAGAAATGAAGAATTCACATGTGCAGGTCAGAATTAGAATGAACAGAAGAATCCTCTGACCTGTCAGCAGAGGTCCACAGATGTGGACCAGATTGTGGTGCAGACCCACACCCCATAATCGAGAATATCTTAGGTTCTGGATAAAAATTACCCAAAACCTAAAATCAGAATGCAAGCGGGGTCGGGCCTGCGATTTGTGAGGATGCATCCCAAGGCCAAAATGTCGGGTTACAGAGAATTGAAGCTCAAAAGGATAATCGTTAAATGTGTGCTTGAGTTTGACATCCTCGAAACAAATGTCGTAAGGGTTCTGATTTGATGGTTTCAGCTTAAAAGGAACCCTTCGACTCAATCTTCCATATCCTCCAAAATTAACTTCCCAAATTAGAACTTCCCCGCTCCTATCCTCATTAAGTGTATCAAATTCCAAGACCTCTTGTATATTCATCACCCCGTCTGAAATCTCCAAATCTAGATGATGTGGCAAAATCAAAATTGACTTGGGTCTAATTATCTCAGAATTAGAATCATCTATAAGCTCAACAGGGTGTAACTGATAATCAGGGCATTGAATTAATTCCTCCAGAAAATGCGATTCTGGATCCGTATCGTGTGCCCTAATAAGATCAGTTTCCTCAGTTGTTGGGCTATCAAATGATCTATCAGATTCCTCAGGCCCAATCGTCTCACAAAAATCGTGATCTGAAAACTCGTGTGAGACTTCGCAACTTGAATCTTCACCATCAAAATCCGTATCAATGTATGTCCCAAAATCATGTCACTTTGCGTTCCAAGGAGACATACGTTTCCCCGTAACCCGGCTCAAGGATTTCAGGTGAAGAAATCAAATCATCCTTAATTGGTTGTTTTAATTCAATCTGGTCAGCTTCGTAACACATGTCCCCCCCAACAGGTGCCTGAGCGGGTTCTGTCATTGGCTTTCCTGAAGAGAGTTCATCCTGGGAATTATTCCAAGATTGAATCAAAGCAACCACGAATCTCATCCTCAATTTCGCTAATTTCCCAAGTAGAAACTCACCCGGGTTCTTATCCTTAACATCCTGGAGCCAATCCAACAAAGACTTATTTAAATCATCAATCATTTCAATCAGGGGCTCCAATCTCTCAATGCAAGGTATTGGCTGAACTTCTAAAGATTGAATGATATTCCTCAAGTTAGCCAGAACCTTATCTTGAACCTGATTAACCTGAACCAAATGAGTTGGTTCAGGGTTGGGCGGGTTTGACATCAATGTAGAGGAATTAACGAATTGAGATTCGTTATACCCATCCTGATAATAGGTCATTTCAGATTGTTCAAAAGATGGAGATGACCTAAAGGCAGTGAAATCAGAGGATGGGTAAGGATCAGTGTATCCTTCTTGATTGTAGATCGCATTAGGTTGTTCATGAAAGGAGGACGATCTATAATCGATGCAACTCTGAGAAGGATAGAATTGAGAATCAAAGTGTTCAGGGTTAGACCCTAAACACGGGGGTCCGGAATTGTATCCCCAATCCGAATTATCCCAACTAACTGATGGTCGATTACAATACGAGTTGGGATAATTGTCATGTTGAGGATAATTTACAACAGGAGGGAAAGAGCGGGAATGCGTGAAATATGTGGAAGGATTCATGAGACACGGGAGGAAGAAAGGTGCCCTGCAATACAAACAATCAATCCTGTCCTTAAATGGGTTAGCCTACAGACCTACAGACTCCCAAAACCCGTCTTGAGATAAAGGAACGATTTGATCTACTTCTGTCTGTTCAATCCAACCAGTTAGAAGGAGGGACTGGGGAGAAGGTTCTTCCTTCGGCTTGTGCCTCCAGTTCCTAGTGTACCCCCCAGCCGCGATCGTTTGACTCTGCTCCCCTAGCTAGACATCAGATTGAACAGTAGAAACAGACTAATCGAAAATAATCTCGTTCTGAGTTCTGAAGAGCGAGTCCAATCCTTAAGGCCAATGTCTACTCTGTTTTATTTAGGACTAGGTTTGAATGTGCTTTGGAATGTGATGGGCCCTTTAAATGGGTTGTGCCCTTAATGATTGATTGCTTTGTGTGTGCATGCACAACCAGTGGTTTTCAAGCAAGATTATTTTTGATGTGGTGAATTTTAAGGTTCAAATCTTGCTTAGTAGCTTTTAGGATTCAACTTTAGGTGTTTTCAATCAAGTTTCATTGGCACACCAGGTTTTGCAAGCACAGGTGAAGATATTTTCCTTTAAAGTTTAAAAAGAATGTGGAGTGCCTGGTAGATCTCTAAGAGTTGAACCTAATTGGCAGCTACTTGATGAGTTGATTTTATTTGAAGTGGTGCGGCCCAAACAACTCAAACAACTGGCCTGATGCACCACCTAATTAGGCACACAAATGATTACCCAATCTGATTTCTACTCAATTATGTGTTTGGATGTGTGTACCGGCTCCTAAGATTGGTTTACCGGTTGAGTTAGAAAATCAGATGAGGTTGTGTACCTCTGTGAGATTTTTTTTTATTTTTTTCTTTTTCTAATGTGGGGGTTGGAGTGAGTATGGATGTCAAACAACAAACAATCTAACCTTAGAGTTTATAAGAACACCTAGGTTGATTGATATTTGAATTATTATGTGATGAAATAAAATCTAATGGGTGAGAGGTGGGGGATAACTTACAAAACCTTCCACAGCACTTTACTCCGATCTACCGCTTTTGCCTGTCTCGAAAGAGTACCTGCAATTACAATAAGAAAGGAGAAAAGTGAGGTAAATGATTTGTAAGTTACAAAATGCGAAGAGAAATCAAAGAGTGTTGCCTCCCCGGCAGCGGCGCCAAAATGTTGAACGTGTTACGAAGCTACGCCAACGTGTTCGGTTTTGGAAAACCTGTCATTGTAGTTCGAAAGCGAAGGATTCGTGTTCAACAAATAAAATTTATACCGAAATTAAAATTTCGGGTCGAACACAGGGAGGCGGACGTTTGATTTAAAAACTTCACGTTTCTTTTTATTTTTTCACAAAGAAATTCAATTTAAACTATCTAAGTATCTACAACAAATAAAAGAGACAGAGGGAGTAAGAGAGAGAGAAAGAATACTATACATGGAAATCAAAATGAGATGTAGAATAGACAAGGAATTTATCATAAAAGAGTTCTTTCGTTACAACTAGTAAACATAAAATAATTACTCTAGGAAGCATTAAAAGAATGGAGGGAGAAATGTCCTCGACGATCGCTCGGAGGACGAATAGACTACTCTAGAAAGCAGTAAATCTATACTAGAAAGCAGTAAAAAGAATAGGGAGAGAGAATCCTCCTCGACGGTCGCTTGGAGGACGAGCCGGACGGGACGACGCCTGGACGAAGGAGAACGAAGCGGGACGAAGAAGGACGAAGCAGAAGAACGGGAACAAAGCAGCACGCCGTCGTCATCGCGGGATCCACTTCCGAAGGGGGACGAAAATTTGGACTTTATCTCGTGAGAAGCATCCCGGGTGTGGGACAAGCTTCTCTTGAGCTTTGGAGAGGTAGAGAGGAGGAAGGGATGAAAATTTCGTATGGAGGGGGTCTCCTTTTATAGTTGCAAGGAGTGGGGGCAAAATGGACATTACATCTTCAAAATAATAAATAAGGGGTCTTTAGTGACGGATAAAACCGTCGCTAAAGCCCCGCCGTCGCCGTCACCGCCGCGCCCACGCGCGCCCGCTCGGCTGGCCACGCGCGTAACGCATACGCACGTCCGCGTCGTCTCAGCCGTCCGATCGCGAGATCAGACGGCTTAGAACGCGTCCGCGCCCGCTGCGTAGCGCACCGCTCGCGTGTGATCGCGCGCCCACCAGAGCGTCCAATTGCGCGTCGGCGCTATCGGGCGCGCGCGGCCGTTGGATCTTCATCTGACGCTTGTGCGCACCCGCTCGCCCGCGCCTTCCACCCCCTCACCGCGGCTCGAACCCGCGACCTCCGCTTCGCCCGCAGCTGCGTCGCCGCTGCGCTACGCGGGTGAAATGGTCGCGCGGACGTTTTTAAACGCGAGCAACCGCAGCCGTAGGATCGAGATCCAACGGCGGAGAGGAGACGGTGCGCGGTCTTCACAAGACTCCTGCGGCCGATTGGGCGGCTGGGATGGCGCCACGTGGCGCTATCTTGGCCGTCCATCTTCTGGAAGTTGTAGATGGTGCCACGGATGTTGGATTGACTCGATTTTTGTGTCGTTCAGCTGCGATCGTCGATCCGAATTCATCCGTGTGGTCGGATTTTCCATCTGAAGTGCGGATTTACACCATCCTGGCCCTTGATCTTCTAGGGTTCCCCGATCTCTATCTGATGCTACGGATGCCTGATTAGGGCGATCTTGGAGTCGTTGAACTCCAATCGTCGCCCTGATCATATCCATACGGTTGGATCTTTGATCCGAGGCCCCGATAAAATATTTACCCTGTCCAAGCACATAAAAGGAGACAATTAACCTCCATTTTATTCAAACTACTCTAAATGCAAGATGATGCATGTAATGCAATATTTATATCATGAAATGCAATCCTATGCTTAAGAACATGCATAAATAGACATTTTAAGTAGTGTAAATGTGTTTACATCGGCGAGCAGCCATGTTTACGGAGGAGGATGATTCACTAGTGTCTACCCTCCTAGAATTATTAGACAATTCAAATAGTTCAGGATTTTGTGACCTCCTCTCAAACATGTACTACTGAGAGAAGAATTGAGGAGATGGGAAGAGAGAAGGGGATGAGAGAGAAGACGCTAAATATGTGCACTTGATGACAAATCAATCAATCAAGGTCCGAGCCTCTAAAGGTGACTCTAGACCTATAGATCCAATTTGCCTGCTATCACGACCTACAGAACTATATACGAGCACCGTGGAACCACCGAGCCAAATTGAAAAGCCGTTTGCCCTAGTCTTAGACACCCGATAGCACGTGAGAACCCGTATCAGCACGTAGGTACTACATGTAGGTAGTTAAACCTCTAAACATTAATGGGGTCAAGTTAATACCAATTTTAGTTAAGAGGCTTAAGATATAAGTGCTTTGGAATATGAAGGGCATTGTTTAGGGGGTAATGCCCAAGTGCGTTGATTAAAGAGTGTGTAAATTAAGCATGTAAAGGGGAAATCTCCCCGTATTGAAGTTTAGATTGGTGAATGACTTTTGGAATTCCTCTCTTTAGTAGTATGATTTTTAGGATTCAAATGAATTTTCGTTTCAACCAATCTCTGAGTTTTTTGAAAAACAAGCTTTTGATGCCCAAGCAACCCTCCTTCAACTTAATTGGTTAATGCATGCTACAATGTAATGGGCCCCTAAATGGATATTTCTAGGTGTGGATGCACGAATCACTTTTAATTTGATGTGAATGGGAGTCAAACAATGCAATTCAATTGCTCCCAATCACTAAGATGAATATCCACACAAAGGCTCAACCACCAAGATAAGAAAATGAAAAATTTTGTGATAGAGATTCGGTATCAAATCAGAGGCAAAATGTAAGATCGTGGTGGAGTTGGAGTCAACTTGATTCCAAGACTCCCCAACCAAAATAGTGGATCTTGAATGTGAATAATGAGGCGAATAGATGTAATAAACACTTGATTATAATTCGCCCTGTCGCGAGAAATTAAAGAAGTGGGGGTTGTGCAGGAAATCGAAGGTGGTGGATGTGATGGAAACAATCAATCAGTGGATTTTAATTAACTCACCCCTAGAAATCCCAAGAGGACTCTTTTTTAGGGTTTTTGATTTTTTGTAATTTTTTTTTATCTTTTTAGGTTTATGGTGGCAAGAGAACCTAGGTTGCTAAGAGAAAGGGATACCTACCTCCTCAACAACGTGTACGATGCTCCAAGCAACGTTGGTGACTTCATGCTTTCGCTCCCGCCTTGGACTTGTCCACATCTCCAACCTCCTCTACATGTCTTCTCCTCGCAATAGGTTGACCTGCATAAAAATAAATGAATACTTGTGAAGAGACGAGTGGAAAGAAGAACGAATCTAAAGGAAAATAGTAGAAATCCAATCCAAATAGCGCCTCCCCAGCAACGGTGTTAGAAAACTTGTGATCGAACGCGATTAAGGTTGTTTAATTAGGTGATATTAGCATCAAAATGAGTATAGTGGAAGTGGTTACTTACAAGTGATTCTACACAGATTTGTTAAATTTATTTTACCTGGACTAAATTAGATTTTAGGCTTGTCAATTTTAGGCACAGGGTCGACCTTAGGGAGGCGGGTTTGGATAATCGATTTCTACACGAATCCTAAAGATGTGTGATTTTCGTTTGTTTATTATGTTTTTGGATTTTTTTAGTTTTAAGATTTTTTTGTGATAATCTTATCATTGAGGTACACCTTCAAAATATGTTGGCGACATTCCAAATTCAAATCCAAAATTAATCTTGCTACACGCAAGATTAGATACCTTCAAAGTCAAGAATTATCTTTTCTATTTTATAGTCTTTTTGGTCTTTTCTTAATCAACAAATAAAAGAGAAGACGAGAATGAAGGAAAGAAATGAGAAACAAAAATGAATGAATTACTTAGCTTATATATATATATATGTATGTATGTATAACTATATAAAATATAGTGGTGGGAAATTGAATATGAGATTCAACGGGATGTAGCACGGGTTAGTGCAACCAACTTCTAAAGAGACGTGATCAACTCTAATAATGTGCCGTGTGCGAGTGTGGAATGGACGTGTATGCATGTGTGTGAGAAGGCTTAATGTGCGCGGGAATCATGTACGTGTATGCAACTTGTGCATACACATGCACGATAAAATGCACGCTAATGGAGAAGTGTGCGTGATGGTGAATATGTGAATATGTAAGGGAGTGTGTATGAAATATATATAGATGTGTAAATAAATATGAGTATATAGGTGAATATATATGTAAGGGTGTGTGTGAGTATATGTGTATATGTATGTGTGTGTCTGTGTGCGTGTATGTGAGTGTGAGATGAGTGTGCGTATGTGCATCTATGTGTGGGTATGTGCATGTGTATGTGAGTGTGAGATGTGCATGCATATAGGTGTGTGCAGGGAGTGCTGAGTGTGGTGAGGTGGTGATCGGCTAGAAGGGCAAAGTAAAGGGCGTAAAGCGTGGTGTCATTGAGTAACTGAGAAGTCCACCTGCTGACAAATCGCGCCAAGCAGTGACGGGTGGGGCACGCGGAGAGGGAACGATCGGCTGGTGCGACGCGTAATCGACTGGGTTCCTCAGTTAGCAGGTCACGTAGGTGGGCGACGTGTGTGAGTAGGTGAGTGCAATCGGTTGTAAGAGGAGAGAGGTGGGGAGTGTAGGCCTTGTCACCGGCAAAGTAAGAAACAAGCTGGTGTTGAAGGCTGAAAAATGAACTGCGATTGGCTATAAATAGTGTAAACAGAGCAAAGCTCCTGAATGCTAATGACGATGAAAAACAGAGGTAAATAAAGCAAAATAAAAGGGGAATGCACCACGTTTGCTTGCTCACGAAGGAGCTAGACGGTGGTGGACCTCGTTGTGGTGGTTTGCGACCATGGGAGGTTTCCCAATATCAACAGCGTTCCCTCTCAACTGGTGAGAGGGTGCTGTGAATGGGAGAGGAAGAGAGGGAGATAGGAGAGGCAGTGATGGCCAACTGTGTGCTTTGGTGTGGGTGGTGCCGACCTCTCGAGAGTGGAGGTGAGGGTGTTTTTTTATAAGGGGTGAAGTGTAGGGAGTGAGGAGCAAGCGTGGCTGTAGGATTATTTTTTTCTTGGGAATTTTGTGGGGGAGTACTTGAGGTTTTGGTTAATTATTGTAGGTGATAAGTGGGTGATATTAGGTGGTAGTGAGGGTTTCATCTCTCTCTCTTTCTTCCTCTCTAAATATGCATGAATGCATGTATTTACAAAATGCATGTATAGTTATCTAATCTTAGATGTGTAAAGCCAGAAAATATCATAAGATTGACAATTTGTTGGCGTGAATTGCTACGCAATCAAATCACATACTTTCCTAAATGAGGGCTTAGAACAAAATGGAACATGACACCATATGCCAAAGTCAAACAAAATGGCACATTCTTTGAGTCAAAATAAGTGTGCAATAAAAATGGATCATGACACCAATTGCCAAACTTAAATAGTATGTCACAATCTTTGAGCTAGACAGGGAATGGAAGTGAATCACAAGTGGCATAGAGATGGGTGGAAAAACATACTAACAAAAATAAAAAAAATGGTCAAGCTCAAATGATCAGGAACTGAATGGCATCCAATTATTTACATTGCAGTCACCTTAAATTCCCACTCAAAATCATTGAGAAGTTAATTTTTAGTCTAACAGATGTCAAAATGTAATTATCATGATAAAATAAAATCAAGCACTTACATCATTTTTATTGATAATTTCCTACCAATCCTGATTATGGAAATAACACGAATTCAAACATGAAAAAGTGATCAATAGAGGGCAGTTAGCAAACAAACGAGACAACTTTGATGCATTGAATGGCCTAAGCTGAATAAGGTCATTCTTCCTTGTGTTGTTTGAACAACTGATATATTTGAGCTCATGAAGTGTTTTATTTCTTGATTACACATTTGTGTTATATGTTTCCCATTTTTTCTTGAAGATGGTCCTTCCTTTGGTCGCTTTGAAGGGGTATGTTCTTAAGCATGAGGTGCTATCGCTATTATTGTTGCAAAGTTTAAACGTTGGGTTTGTGCTGGTAAAATTACTGTATGAGAACAGTTACATGTAGAAGATTTCTGATAAAAGTCCAACTGATAAATTTATTAGACAATCGACTCAATTGATTTTGTTAAATGATTTTTGGATCAGTGTGACTTGGAGGTATAAATTAATATAAGTACTTTTCCTTTGAAGCTACAATTCTTTATGTGCCGACTGAGCCACAAAATGTTTGTAACAATGGTAAAAAAGTGAAGATGGGCCCTGGATGGGAACTCTGCCTGTTCTCTTTTTGAGATAGCTTCATTTTGTACATTAAATATTATTTTCCTATTGAAAAAGACAAATTTACCCAACGAAATGTGACCAACCTTTGTGTTCTTTGTTCCAATGCATGCAACAAATTTATTTTGATCATGCTTATAGTACCTATACTTTTCTCTCTCTTCGTCTAATCTTCTCCCTCCTCTTTAATAAAGAATTAAGCTATCTCTTTCTCTTTCCTCAAATCCTTTCTCCACTAACGTGTGTCTTTTTATATGTTAGATGAGAATACTATCTCCATCCCATCTACACCAGTGGCTAACAAAGAAAAAGAAAGATGCTTTCAAGATATATAGTTGTCTCACTCTTTCTCTACATTGAAGAAACCATCTTTACAACAAAAACAAAGTGAGTTACAAGCTTATATTCTTTATAGTTCATCTTCAGCCTCACCATCGATTCCCATCAAAGGTAATCATTTATTACAACAAAATCCAATTAAATCATTATCCTATTTTTCAATCATTAATTTATATTGCTTCTTCTCTTTAATGATAAAAATCAATTGATTGCTAACAAATCAGGTGCAAATAGTCCTAGGATTGTAACGTTGGACATGGCTCATCTAAATTTATACAATATCTCCTACCGCGTCAAGTTGGCTAAATTGTGGTATGGAGATATTTATGATCCAAAGAAAGGAAAAAAAATAGTATTTATTGTTGTGAATCAAAAGGTAACAATACCAACAAATCTATTGCTTGACTTATATCTTTGCATTTCTCCAATTTTGTCTTCTTTTTATCTTGCATGTAGGGTAATCAAATGGAGGGAAGCATTAATTACCTCAATTTAGATCACTGGAAAAGAAAATTGCAAATATGTTCTATCTACCTATTTGGTAAAATTCAAATTTCTACAGGAAAACGATGGTATCTCATTGTCAATCATCAATATTCCATAGTCATCAATAACAGATCCATTGTTGAATTACTTGATGATGATGAAAGTATACCTGACATGAGGTAAAATATAACCTCATTAGATAACCTACATCGTGGTAAACTAAATGTCAAGGTACTAATAGGTATTGTACATATTTCTTTATCTTTTCATTATCACTGATATTCAATTTCCAATTCTCTTTCTAACATGGCTAAGTTACCTTCATGCAGTAACACTTCAAAAAAACTAAATGTTGACATAATTGATCAGAGGTATATTTCTTCTCCTACATTTTTTTTATTACTATATTTTTATATCCATATCAAAATGCTTTTACTAAATCGTTTACCTTACATTCTTTCATAAATATATTTGTACTTAGATGATGTACACTAAACCAGAAAAACATGATTTTGAAATTAATGCGAAATATGTCGTTGCAACACGTTCATCCATTCACCTTTTAATATTTATAAGTCTAGATAGCGAAGTGTCTAGGGTCGTCCATGGAGACAGAGATGGTGTTTAAGAGATTGCTAATGAAGTCTTAGTTTATGCTTTTTTTTGCTTTTTGGGAATATGTCAAAATTTTTGACTTTTTATATATCAAAAATGAAATGCAAGTGGAGATAAAACATATATAAGTTACTTGAACTGCCTATGCTAATAAGCATGCAAATCCTTTTGCTTAAGCTCTCCAAAGCACGGATGTGTTAAGGAAATCAAGAGGGAGGACAGATGAGAAAATGGAAAAGAAAAAGGAGTGAAGTAATGAAAGCAAATTTACTAAAATTCAATTAAAAAGATGTTTGCTTACAACCAAGCTAAGATTACAAAAGAAATACTAAAAGTCAAAACAACGAATGCTTATGATGCTTTAGTGGGTGATGATGGCTTGCTCCTCCTCCTTGAGCCTGGAGTGATGCTTGAAGCAAAGGAAGAGCTCCATGAGGTGGTGGCGTGCTCCTCTTGAATCTCCCTCTCCAAGGTCCTCTTGGAGTGAAATGGTGGTGAAATTTCTAAGGTGGACTTCTAGCCAGCAAAGGTTGCCTCCAAATGATGGAATAGGAAGCCCTTAAATAGAAGTGGAGGGCTTAGGTTTTTTGGAGGGCATTGGGGGCCATTAAATGATGATGTAGTTCTCTAGGTGTTATAAATGGTGGAGGGTTTAATGGTTGGGGGTTCCTATGTTTTGTGAAGTGTGATATAATAATGGGGTGGAGCCTACATAGGTGGGTGTGTATGTAATAATGGGGTTTTTGGAAATAGAGTTGAGACTTTTATTTGGTGTTAGAATTGGGAGGGAACCATTAATGGAGCAAGGGAGAACATGAGGGAGCTTAGGAGAAAGACTGAAGCCTATTAAATGAAGTGGAGGAGCTTCATGAATGAAGTGCTCCAGATTGTTACTTCTTGAGTTGATCTCGTATGTCCACAAGGAATCTTGAGTTCCATCTCTTACGTTAATGCCTACACAGGCCAAGCAAAAGCATCACGGCATCATTTTATTACAAAATTCTATGCAAAGTTAGTTAGATGCAAAATGAGTTAACTGCATGCATGAATGCAATTCTAACTAATAAGATTGCTTGGGATGCTTGGCAAAAGAAGGTAATGCATCATCAAAATTGATGTTTATCATACACCAATAACCATTTATTTCTTGCATTTAGTAGAATTACTAGAAGGGTCACTATATGGGAAGAGTTGGTTGTACAATATAATGAAGAATTCCAAAAGGCTTCAGAGCACAATGCAACCCTTTTTGCAACACATCTGTCAGTTTCTTTATATAGAGGTTGTTATGATTTTTAATGAAATATCCAACATTTCTTATTTGCAACTACTTGCAAGGACATAAATTTAATTTTCTATTTAATATAGGTGATCATTGTCTTGCAATAACACGAATATCAGCATTGTAGATAAATCCTTTCCAACTTTAGGAGGCGAACTTGCTTCAAGACTGGTATCTTACTTCCCATTCCTAAAAATCAATTACTTTAAATTACTGTAACAATTTTTCCTAATGTAGGTTCATTACACAAGACACTTCGAAAACTAAAGGCTATGAACTTACCTTATCTAGAAACTTCGAGTCATCTTCTTTAGATCTATCCTTACTACACATTTCTGAGATAATCGATGCATCTGCAATTCTTCAAAAGAGGTTCTTTAAAAACACTTATCGATATTCTTTCTTGATTTCATGTTTTAATATAAAATTTCAACAACAATTGCATCAACTACTTCATTTTACAGTCAAAACCATATCGAACAAAGGCTTTCATCTTAGGGATTTTCACAAACACTCAACTATGGTATGATTGCTATCGACAATGTCTTGCAATATTTTAATATGATGTTGAGAATCTTCATTATTTAAATTGTAAGACAACAAACCTGAAATCTATATGTAGGTAACTCCTCAAAGAAAAATTTTCCTTAACTTTGCATTCCTTTTATTGATCTTTCAACTTTATTTTTTAAGAATGAAGCTTCGCATTGATATCTCTGATGGAACTAGAGAAATTTGTCACTTCTTTTGAACTAGTGGTAGAGCAAATTTTAAAAATAATAATATCTAAACTCCTTCAATTACTTGAATAGGTACTCTATTTTTTTAATATATAATTAATTTTTTGGCACTATCTTTTTTTTATCAATATATTTTTAGCGTAGGATAACGCATCCGATGCACTTGGACAATTAATCATGAAACACTTATGGAAGAAATACATTTTCCATTTAGTCACCCAGAAAAACTACCATTTTGCACGGCTCAAGGAATTTACAACATGTACAATTTTGGATGTAGACAATTCAAATCAAAGCAATATACTTTTGCCATCTTCAACCAAATTGTTATCTACTGTTAGGTATATCTTTCTTCTATCTTTCTTCACATTTTAAATTCATTTTTGAATGATATATAATAAATACTCCACTTTTCTTTTTCCTATGTCTTTTCATTTGATAACATAACAAATTTTGCAGATTCTTTAAACGAAGATATTATCTGGCATATAATTAAAAAAAAAAAAACATATTATCTGCCATGAAAACGAGAGGGTATCTTTTTCTATTTTTATGGAAGAACGATAAGATACTATAATAGCGCAAGAAGTATAAGATAATCATATACATGAATAAAACAATGAAAACCATGCTCACAAGAAGCTTTCGAAGTTAGAGATATATCTTCATGCTTGGTATGGAAAAGTTATCCCTAGGGGGAACAACTGTAACATCTATTTTCACTTGGAACCATGGTGCCAATTGCAAACCAGTAGTGATAAGCAATGTAGATAGCATTCCAATCTGCTTTCAAAGATTGCTTATTGCTAACCTTGACACAGAGATTAGGAGGTTTGTGGGCCTTTTATCCATTTTTACTGTGAGTCCATTAGTAAAACACATACTAAACTAAAGAAGGCCCTCCATAATGGTTTATAATGAAGGATGGTGTACCTTCACACAGCTATGCCGAAGAAGTTCGACTCAGATGAGTGCTCACAAATAAAGTTAGTCAAATTCAAAGACAGGAAGTCCCTTGAGACCTTTCACACAACCTAGCTTAACACTTTCCACATTTTGATTGCCCTGGTAACAAAGACTAGCCATCATAGCTACCAAAGGTCCCCAGCATGGTAATTGAATTTTGAAAGTTCACACACATCAACTACCTTTATTTCAATAGGTAGAAGGTATGAAGAAAATTATAGCCCCTAACATAGTTCCAAAAAGACATGTCTGAAAGATGTAATTAAGTGCATTTTCCAATTTACTTTTGATGAGCAAGATCAGGTTTGAAACTAGCAACATTGTAAGCCTGTAGATGAACACCTTTTGCCTAGAAAATTCTCATTCTCAATGGAAATATCCTACCTACCAACCTACCAATAGTCACTACAAGAACATTCTCCATCTTTGAAGCAATGGGAGTAATTTCTGTCTCTTACAATTATTGTTCTACCATTGATCTTTAATAGAAGCCCAATGGTTACATGGCAATCATTGCATATCCGAAGATTCTTCGGAATTCTCAAAGTGTTATGACAAGTACTAATAACAACAATGCAATAGCCAATTTTCTTGGATTTCCATAATTCAGAAAGTATAAAAAGATTGCAAAGTCTTTTTATAGAAACATGGCAAGGAGGTAACATATACATACATACATATATATATGTAACCAAAAAACACAACTAATACTTCAAAAAAATTTGAAACACAAATGCATACTAAACAACAAAATCACCAAGTATCTACAAGAATATAGAACCTACAAGAGCAATCAGGTTAGTGATATTGCTGAAGTTCTTTTTCCACTACATTCTGGTATGTCATCAAACATTTCTAATTCCAGCATTTATGTATATTCTTTCTTCTGAAACAGAACGATGCAACAGCTTTCATGGAGAATATTCGCAAGGAAATGTTGAAATACATGATGAAATGACGATGCCAAATTTTGACTGCATGAATTTGTGTTTTTTTTTTTTTCTCTAAAAATGATTATGGCAAAGAAACTCTATTACGTCTCAATCTATTCTTAGAATGGATCGAATAATGTTGGGATGAGGAAGAACATATACCTCTGTAATTTTTTGACTAATTTAAAACATACCATTAGGGTCTACACGATTCACAACAGCCACAGAAATATTTACATTTTTCCAATCATGATAATCTTTTATGTACTAATAGGATCTCATTTTTGCAATGATATGATATCATTTACATGTTTTATTAATTTTTTTGTTTCTTCGCACATAATTTTGCTCCACACAACCTACAGAAGTTATGTTTGCTGTTGAATGGATTTGGCCTTTAGAAGAACAACTCTATTTTCTTCTAGAAATAACTTTGATGAAGTTCATAGGTATTACATAAATTAGATGACACTTGAATTATGTTACCTTATCCATATACTAAACATATGAACGCTAGCATCTAATTATATTTTGCACAGCATATGATGAAGTGTATTATAGTTGCACCTATTTAAATGTGTGGAAATATTAAACCTGCTTCAACAAACAACAACAATCATTTTATATGTGGTTCAATCAAAACGCCTTTGGAGATGATGAAATGCGATGTTCCTTAAAGAAAATTTTCTGCGCATTTCTGTTCATGTGATGTGTAGCTTCTAAAGGTATATGTTAAATTGACAAGATTATCATTGCATTCTATTGCTTATATTTTGGACTTCTCAAATTTGTTTTCTATATATTTCCCAAAATTATATCAATGAAACTTCAACAAAATAAAAGATACTTTGCCAAATTTTCTTTAATTTATTACCTTAATGATTTCATTATCATTCCTGATGTGTTAACATTACACCCTCTTCTTCTGATATTTTCAACTTCCCTTTTCACTCCTACGCCAAGCCACGGGTTAAAAACTACTTGATTATTATTCTACATAGATATATAGTACTATATGAAGGTTCCTATAGGAGGGGGTGAGATTTGCAGGATATAAAAATAAAGTGCGGATGCAAAATAAAATAATCTCACAAAATACAATCACACAATGCACAGGTATTTTTATGTGGAAATCCAAATCGGGTGAAAACCACCACTTAACTCTTTCGAGTTAGGATTTTCCGATTGATCAAGTCAATCAAAATCCACCAACGAATTACTTTAACAAAGGTAGTTCAACCTCTTACAACTGACACTACTTTGAATGAGGGTAGTGTATCTCAAATCCTTTATCTTCATGAGAAGGTTTTTGTCTCATGAAGGAGACAGGAATTTACAAAGCAAATATCCAACCAAATAACAAAGAAATATTATAATACAAACCTATAGAGCCACAAAGTAAATGATTGAATCTAGCTACTATAGGTGAAGGAACTTCCCTTTGCTGGGAGTACGTCGACTTGACAACGCGGGTGTGTAACCACACGTAGGCACTACGTTGCTCTCGTAATCACGAAGTGAGAGCGGGTGCACAGCTGGACAAAGTTCTCAGGTGTGGAACGAGTGCTTGGAGAGCTAAAGTTTCTTCTCAAGATCAAAGTGACATAAAAGATGTGGAAATGGTATTGCTAAGTGTGTGTACAAGGCAAGGGGCCTCTCCTATTTATAGATGGCTTAGGAAGGCTTAGGAAGACTTTGGAAGCCTTAGGTAATCGTTGGGGATCATGCCAAGGCAAATCAAGCTGCAATCAGAATCATTAATGATTCTGACAGGGTTATTAGACGTCTGGGAAAAGATTAGATGTCTGGAAGTCATTTTTAAGATGTCTGGAAACTAAACCAGACGTCTGATTCCAGGCGGATTTTCTTCCTGACTTGGTTCAAACCTAAACACGGGTCTAGTGTAATTCAGTCAGACGACATATCAGACGTCTGGCACTAAGTCTGGATGTTTGGAAACCTAAATAATTGCGGGAATAGATTTCCCAAGGCACAAACGGCTATATTCGTCTAGGAAAGAGATTTAGGGTCAATCGAGGTAAAACGGTTACTTATTAGACGTTAGGAGTCCTCTGAAGACGTTTGATAGAAGATCAAAGGTTAAAACCTCAACGATCATTTTGTAAGCCAATGTTCCACTAATTGAACGTTTGGCCAATTCATTAGACGTCTGCTAAGATGTTTGGACTAAGGGTCGGTATTATGAAATTAACAGACAGAAGGTAGGCCAGTCCTAAATGATTGGATGTCTGATACAACATTCAGACGTCTTAAAGTTCACTATTAGACGTCTGATTATCAGATTAGACGTCTGGAAAGACTGTCTGAAGCCTATTTAAGTTTTGTAAGTTCTTTACGGAAAACCTAAGTATCATAGGGTTGTGCAAGTGTTCCTAGAACTACTGTACGAGTACTTTGAGGCTCTCTAATATGAATCTAAGAAAGAACAAATAAAAAGCAACAAAAGAAAGATACATATAACAAGAAAAAATGAAATCTATCATATTCTTGTCTTCACGCCTTCTTCAAGCTATCGCTCCTCGTGATGCTCTTCCTCCGTCAAGTTCTTCCAATCCATTATGGACACGAGCTCTGAGGTCCTTCACATTTATATCAATTTGCAATTATCCTAAAATCTTAAACTCAAATGTAAATGTTAAAACACAAGTGTTTTGTTATCATCAAAATTGACAATTGTGGTGCTCTTGCACCAACACTATATACTATATAGAACTTGTAAATGATAAAATTTTTATTATTAAATTATAAACCATTATTATTTTTTATGGATGATGAGCTAGATTTTGTATACGTAAAAGATTGAGTTAAAAATCCATTGTAGTTGCATAACAATCCGTCAATCAGATAATTTTACCAAAACTCTGGTGAGTCCCAGGTCGAACACAAGGAGACAAATGTTTGATTAAAAATTACGTTTGGAATTATTGTCACGAAACAGAGTAGTTGGTTGAAATTAATCTATGCAAGCTAAACTATTTAAAGAATAAACAATAGAAGATAGAGAAAATATACAAAGAAAGAGAAAAATAGAGAGAGAATGAACAAATATTGTATTTAAATATTGTAGAGTCTATTGCAACTACTTAAAGAAAATAAAACTACACTAGAAAGTGGTAAAAAGATAGGGGTGAGAAAATCCTCCTCGACGGCTATTTGGAGGACGGGCCGTGTTGACGGAACACCTGGAAGAGGGTGGTGAGATGTTGGACAAGGGAGAACGGAACTGGAAGATGGAGGTCAAAATAAGGTGGCATCGAAGCGGGACCTGCTTCTCGAATGCCAGTAAGAGGACAACCATGGGCGCTCTATGAATGGGGGTGAGAAGATGGAAAAATTACTTTTAAGACTCTAATGGAGGATCTTGGGTTCGGGACTAGCTCTTTAGAGATTTGGAGAGGATGAGAGAAGAGAGGGGATGATGAAATGTGTGGGAGGGGTATGCCTTTTATAAATGTAGGAATAGGGGTGAAAGTGTCTTTTCCAAGGGTTAAAATTAATTTAGGGCCTCTAGTGACGTTTATAAGTGTCACTGTAGATGAGCATTGCTGAAGGCGTGCATTGAACGAGGGTCATGCGATCGCGATCCCACACTCCACGTTACGCCACATCTGCGCTTCTCTCTTCAACTGATAACGCACGCACACCAAGCACTATGCGTCCTCCGTTGTTCGATCAGCATTGGATGGTTGAGATTTCATGCTTGAGATCGTGCCTCATTCGTCGCGCGTCAGCTCACACGTGGGATCTCGCGTGATCATACGCATGTGCATCCAGTGCTCGAGAAGCCGCAACGTCACTGTTGCATCACCTGCTCGATCGCCATCGGACGCTCCAATTTCAATTGGGAGCACTTTGCTATGAATTGGATGCATGCCGGGTCTCGAACTCACATCGCGAGTTTGTGAATGAAGGCGCTAGCCAATGCGCCACTGGCGTGGAATGTCGAGAAGATGCAATTGATGGCCAGGTGCTCTCGACCGTTGGATGTAAATCCAATGGTGGAGATTGATCGCTCGGAGGAAGAGGGAGTGCTGTAGACACCCATGAGTGGTCTAGGTGGCATCACATGATGCCGTCTGGGTCGTCCATCTTCTATTACTCATAGGTGGTGTCATGGTTGTTGGATTGAACTGATTTTTGTGTTGTTGGGCTGGATTTTCGATTCGAACCCATTTGTATAGTTGGATTTGTCATCTGAGATACGGATTTGCATCACCTTGCTCCTTGACCTTTGATTTTCCTCGAACTATATTTAATGCTACGGAAATCCGATCGGGGTGATCTTAGAGGCATTAGACTTTTATCGTCGCTCTGATCAGATATGTATGGTTGGATCTTCAATCCTAGGTCCAAAAAAATATCGCTCTGTCCCCTTACCACAAAAATGGCATATTAACTTGTAATTTATAAAATCTATTTTAAATGCAGAATGATGCATGCTATGCAATATTTATAACGCTGAATGCAATTATATGCTTATGAATACGCATTAATAGACAGTTTATGTGAAATAGAAGTGTCTACATTAATGAAAAATCAAGGATGCTTAATACTAGTTATAACTAAAATCAAATCATTTTGAATTGGTTTGAAATTGAATTGAAAAAATTGATTCTTGCTTAAATCGATTAAATTTCAGTTCTTGATTTTGAAATGATTGAATTTTTAGTTTGATTAAAAAATTTATGTAAATTTGAATCAAGTTGGTTTTACACATCCCTAACTGGGCTTGTAGGTTGGCTTAAGTTGAAGGAACTTGCTGATTAAGGTTAAAATCGAGATTTTTCCCTTTGAAGTTTTTTGTCAATCCTTTCATAATACAAATATTAAAATGAGGATGCAACCTTATTAAACATTATTTTTATCAAGGAGAACATTGGAAAAAAATTGAGGTCAATGGAAATCAAACGAGCCTGTTATACCTAAAACAAAGCAAGTGGATTGTACATGAAAGAAACTTGGTAATCATCTATGGATTAAGAGTAGCCAGCTATGGCAAAGGTTGTAGCCATATTTTGATATGCTAGCTCAAACAACCCACCTCAATTAAGTGGTTCTAGCAATGACTACTAGAGACCACGAAAACTAATAGGATTTTGCATGAAAGTTAGTGCCATGAACACTATAAGTCATGCTATTTACCTTGAAACTCGTGTGTCAATGACCAATTAGGGAACTATAAGTGAAATTCCCTACAAATAACAATCAAACTAGGTCGAAATGATGATTTTGCATGTTCAAATCAAATGGGGTCACTAGTAGCTATGTACTCGAGATTTATAATCGCTTACCACTAGTGGATCATGTGCATGTTACCAACCGTCCATGTAGGTGAAGTACAACTAGAAGATGCACTTGCAAATATCACATCTTGCAATCTCTTGATTACTTGAGAACTAGATTAATGGGTGTGATCATAATAATGTCTAATAAACAGTTGGATAGAGTTGTTAAGTAGTCTTATACAAATTATTTCATGGTTGGTACAGTGGAATGCAAAAAAAGTATGCATGAATAATAACCGGAGACCAGAAAACAAAAGTGCTATAGTAGTGAATACCATATTAAGACAAAAAGAATTGCATGCAAAGTCCGAAGAAAATGAAAATTTATATTGTATCTATAAGCAGGCTTGGTCAGTCTATCCATAACAACTGTAGTCATAATGTTTGATGTTAGCTTTTCCTGCAAAGAAGTCCATTTCTCTACTTTCTTATGACCTAAAATTTGGATCTGAGCCCAAATATAGATTAAGCATGCCAAGATGAATCCATCGACACTTTTTAGATGTGAACCAGGTCAATATTGCCTGGAAATGAAGAAACACGAGTTTTGGTCAAATTTGGTCAACCCCCATGTAAAATTTTCTCGAAAGTTGTCATCGTTAGATTTTTCTCATTGTAAGTTTTCCAACGATTCCTATTTCATAAAAATTTGAGTTGTATAGCAAAAGTTATGCATGAAACACATTTAACGAGGATGTAGGCGAACATGAACCAAAACTGGTAGTCTCAGGGTTATCGTTGTCTAAATATGGGCTCTGAGTCATTTTAGAGGTAATTTCATCATTTTGGACCCATTGATACCTTTTAGGGACAAGGCGAGTTAGAGCATCTTGTAAAATGTAAAAGAAAACATATTTTCAGGCAACCCTTAGTCAAATCTTTTGAAAAGGGGGCCAATGTGGTACCAATGGATTCCTCTTATCGCAAGCTGTTCAACAGTACTTGTTTCACATGAATCCAATGTGTGTAGCTTAAGTTGTGTCAAAAATAAAATGAATAAGATTGAGGTGAGACTAAATTGATATCTTAAGGGTATTTTTATCATTTGTAGGCCCCACCTCATCCAATTGCTGATTAGTGGCCTATATAAATTCCTAATTAAGGTTTTCAGTCATTAATTTCCTACTCAAGCCACACACATCTCGAGTAGAAGAGAGAGATAGGAGATAAGAGAAGAGAAGAAAGAGAATAAGAGGAGAGAGAAGGGTTGCGCAAAGTGAGCAGTGTCGTAGGCATCTAGAGTAGTGGTGTGGTAGGCACGCAGGGCGGAAGCATGTTGGACACACGCATTGAGAAGCTGCATCTGCAAGAAAGGGAGCACGTGTAGTGCGCACACAAAGGAAGGTCAAGCATGCACGCGATATGACGACTGAGATCGCACAGGTGTTTCATGGGTGCACGTGTGCACCAACCTTGAATCGGTGGTCCAAGGTCGATTCAAGGATCCCTAAGCTTTCTTTTTGAGTTGTTCGAGGCCTTCCCGACCTTGGAATTGAGAAAATAAGGTACCATTGGAATCATTGTTTGACGAACTACGTTTCTATACACTTCAAAATATATTTTCACCATAGTACTAATGTAGGAAATTCAAAATAACTTAGTGGGTTATTAACTCATAACTTGTCACTCTAGTTCTAGGGCATGACCCTGAAACATGTGTGGAATTTGAGGAGGCTTGAGGGATGCCATGAGCCTCTAACCTATCCTTTGGAAGTCACCATGACCCCTCGTTGATCCTAGGTAGAGTAGCCTACATCCCTTCATCCCGTGTACTTGCCTATATTAAATACCCACTGATAAATACACATTCATTCATGATGAAATGTCTATTTATACGACTTTCTAAGCTTAACAATGCATTCCACATTATAAATATTGCATAGCATGTATCATTCTGCATTTACGATATATTGTATAAATTATAGGTTAATTTGCTCCTTTTTGTGGCAAGGAGAGGAGATTTTTTTCAGGGCCTCATATTGACGATCCAACCGTATGGATTTGATTAAGACAATGATCAGAGTCCAACGCCTCCGAAATCGACTTGATCGAAGTCCTGTAGCACCATGTGCAGTCCAAGGAAGATAAACGGTCAAGGGGCAAGGTGACATAATTCAAAACTTCAAACAACAAATCCAACCATAAGGATGGGTTCGGATCGACGATCGCAAACCAACGATATGAAAATCGACCCAATTCGACATCCGTGACGTCGCGTACAAGATCTAAAGATGAACAGTCTAGATGGTGCCACGTGGCACCATCTGAGCCGCCCAAAGTTGCCCAAAATGCTAGTCAACCACTAAAGCACACATACCGTGCAATCTAGGCTGTTGGATGCCCATCTAACAACTATACACATGCCACATCGCCTGCTTCATCTGATGAGCTCCTCAATTCTGATTCTCGGGTTGCCTGCGTGACAGGTGAGAATAAATTATAGGTTAATTTGCTCCTTTTTGTGGCTAGGAGAAAAAGAGATTTATTTCAGGGTCTTGGATTGACGATCCAACCATACGGATTTGATCAGGACGATGATCGGAGTCTAACATCTCCGAAATTGCCTTGATCGAAATCCTTAGCACTATGTGTAGTTTAAGGAAGATCAACGGCCAAAGGGCAAGGCAACGCAATTCAGAACTTCAAATGACAAATCTAACCACACGGATGGATTTGGATCAACAATTGCAGCCCAACGATGCAAAAATCGACCCAATTCGACGTTCGTGGCTTCACTTACAAGCATCTAAAGATGAACGGTCCAGATGGTGCCACATGGCACCATCTGAGCCACCCAAGTCACCGAAAATGCCCACTAAACCTCTGAAGCACAAGTACTGCGCAATTTGGGTCGTTGGATGCTCATCCAATGGCCATATGCATGCCATGTCGTCCGCTTCATCTGAGGAGCTCATCAACTCTAATTCTCGATCGTTGGATTTCCATCTAATGGTCGAGATCTCGCGCTACCTTGATCCTCAGCTTGTTAATCCATCCACATGTCGCAATTGTCGTGCTCGTCACTCGCAACAAGGGATGCGCGATCGAGACCCCATGCATACGTCCAATTCACTTTGAAGGGCGTGGACGAAATTCGACCGCATGATCTCAATCAGATGTAGCAGAGGTGGTAACGTGGAGCAATTGATGGAGGTGATTGCGATAATGCGCAGTTTGACGTGCCATCTGATGCGTGCCTAAGGCATAATCCGAGCGCTCAACCAACATGCTATCCCAGCTGTTCATCCTCAATTTGACGGTGGGCGCGTGTGGCAGCTGTGAGTGCGCCAGTGTCAGTGGGCGCGTGAGCTAGGATCTTCAGCGATGTTTGAGATGGACTTACAGCGACGACTTGAATGTCGCTATTGACCCATGAACAGATTTTGTCTCCTCTCTACTATAAAAGGACCATCACCCCTCCTATTCTTCTTCATTTCTTCCACTTCTTTCCTCACCTCCTCTAAAGCTCTAAGGAGCTAGTCCCAAGCCCAGGATGCTCTTCAGAGTAGAAAAGTAAAATATTTTCCCGCTTTTCACCCCCGTTCGTGGAGCATCCCATGGCCATCCTGTCACCTTGATCCGAAAGTAGATCCTCGCCGTGACACCATCTTGCCCCATCCTCCTTCCTTCGACTTCGTCCTTCTTCGTCCAGGCGTCGTCAACGTGAGTCATCCTCCAAGCAGCTGTCGAGGGGGATTTTCTCACCTCTTTCTATCTTTTGTCGCTTTTCTAGTGTAGTTATAATTTCTTTCTTGATTATCTGTAGTAAACTTTGGTTAGATAAATATTGATATTTTCTCTCTTTCTCTTATTGTGCAAGTAGATTAGTTAGATAAAGATTTTGTCGATCTGATCTCTTGTCTTATAACATACCAAAAAAATTACTAAAGATGAAAAAAATAAAAAATAAATAACTCAAAATGCAGATTTCTATAAATCAAACGTTCGCCTCCCCATGTTCGACCTGAGGCTCACCTTGAGCTTTGGTAAATTCATTTGGTAGAGAACTTTTGCGACTACAATGGGTTTTCTGTAACTCCAATTTTTCTTGCAAAAATTATGCTCACCACCCGCCTTGAGTAGTTTCCTGATATATTCCTTGTATACTCTCTCTTTCTGATGTAGATACATCTATATTACATAAACCATCTATTTTTACATGTTCTTAGGTGTATAATTGCATTTAGTATTATTAATATTGCATAGCATGCATTATTATGCATTTAGGTTAGATTTTACAAATTATAGGTTAATTTCCCTTTTTGTGATAAGGAGACAGGGCAATATCATTTTGGGACCTCGGATTGACGATTCGGTCGTATGGATTTGATTAGGGCGATGATCGGTGTCCAATGCCTCCGAGATGGCCCCTATCGGACTTTCGTAGTATCAGATGCAGTTCAAGAAAGATTAGAGGTCAAGGGCTAAGGTGGTGTAAATCCATATCTTAGATGACAAATCCAACCACACGGATGAGCTCGGATCGACAATCGCAGCCCAACGTTGTGGAAATTGGTCCAATCCAACATTTGTGGCACTGTTAACGGAACCGAATTTCGTCGTCGTAGCATACTCCTAAATAGCTCGATTAACAGATAAAATTTATAACTCAGAATCTACAATGGAGTCCGAGGTCGAATACAGGGCGCAAATGTGGAATTCACAACATTAATTGCATTCAGAATAAATGAGTACAATCAATTGAGCATTAAAGTAGATATTCAATGAATAATAACCTGTCACATTAGTTTTTCAATGATAAACATGAGTATCTCATTAGTTCACAATGATAAAAAGAAGTTAAGACAAAATAATGGTGATTTGAATCACCAATTGTTAGTCCTAATGAGACATGCATATCAGATCTCAATTATATCAAATAAATGAACAGTAGTTTGAACGCTGCAGAGATCGGATGACAGTTTCCCAAATCAGACGGCTTAAATGATCATCAGTAAGCACAGGCACAAGCCTTTCTCTTCTTCTGATTTCCTTCTCTTCAGCTTCTCTTCTTCATCAGACCTTCCCTTCTCTCTTCTCGAGCCTTCTCTTTCTTCTCTAAGCCTTCTTTCCTTCTTCCTTTTCTCATTTACAAGCACAAGGGAATCAAGGCCTTCAGCGAAGTGTTAGCTGCATACACAAAGGAGCAAAACCCTCCCCCGCTCTCTCACAAATTCATCCTCTTCCTTCTCTCTCAAACCCAGCACCTAGTCAGATATAGATACTCGGGTATTCGGGTCATGTACAGTGTCCAGGCCTGCGTGCGTGGGTTGCAGGCGAGGAGTGGCATAGGAGGGTTAAGCGGATGTGCGGGTAAAGGGGACCCGACCCCCGTGACTTGGGTGATAAGGCCAGTTCACAAAAACAACTTATGTGCTGTTGCGCGTTCTTCTGCGCCCGAAGTGGGACTATAATTCCACACCTTCTCCTCGCATTCAAATATCAGCAGCAGGTGGATGGTGTGGCTCATTGAGGTAGTGGCAGCTGCTATCTCTTCAAATCAAAGACATGGAAGCCTTCCTGGAATGCATTCGCATCACCTGGAGTGGGTCTTGGGGAAGAACACAGCTGAAGCTTGAGGACCTAGTCGAGCGAGGAGGACCGTTAATGGCGGCGGCAGCCAGGATCTGTACTTCACGAATACTGGCTCAAAAGCCCCGGTTAAATTGCTCAGGAATATCGTGCGGATGTGACGAGGGCGTTGGTGGCGGTTTCGTGGCGTGAAGGTGCTTGTGGAGGGTGGATGGTGACGGAGATGAAGATGAGAAAATGGGTTGTTCTGTGGGTTGCATGAGTGAGTGAAAGGTGTAATAAGGATGGGGGTTTGATTTGCAGAGGTGAGGCAGAGGTTATGGAGTTGTTGGTGAGGTGTTTGGTGGCTTGTGTCGAGGAAACCTCGCCGTAGGGTGGCCGAACGTGGAGATGATGGCGTAGAGGGCATATTGGCAGTTGGTTTGAGTAATAAAGGAGAGGGAAAGAGGGTAGAGGAGAAAAGAAACCTAACTAACCTAATCTAACGGTTGAAAGGGGTAAGATGGTGCCGGTTATGGTATGGCTGGCGCTGGAGAAGGGAATACCTCTAGTGGGAGAAAACAGCGAGGATGATGGTTGAAGGAGGTGCCTGCTGGTATTGCGAGACGTGGAGGAGCTTGAGGAAGAAGAACTGGCCGACTATAGTCTGTGGTGGCCGACGAAGGTGGACGGAGAAGCTTGCCAGAGCTTGTGGAGAGTTCGGTCGGAGAGAGGTGAAGAAGGTGGATTTTTGGTCCAAACCAAGCTAAAGAGGTGATGAACTTGCTGTAGAGCCTTTTATAGGCCTTTAGGAGGCCCTCCAAGCAAGGAAAGAAGCTCTCAAGCTTCAAGGATTTCGCACATGTGGGATACCCACATCTTCCATGCATTCGCATGGGAGATTAGGAAGGAAATATGATTCATGGTTGGTCTCATTTGGAAGGGAATTCCTTAAGGAATCTTCAGTTCAATTTTGGGATGGTTTAATTGAGAATCGAGTGAGAAATCCTCACTCGAATCTCAACTGTGGAGCTTCTGTTCACGCCAATGGTGGAAGGGACCTATTTGCAAAGATGACAAGAAACTTAGGGACCTATTCGTAAGAATTTCAAAAGTAGGGGCTGGTGTGAGATAGAAAAGAGTGACTGGACTGAAATGCAAAATAGGTTAAGATGATCTTTGATTGGACTCAAATTTTGGTATAAACCTAATTTGGACCCAAGGAATTTGATGGTGAAGTCGTATTTTGGTTTTGACAAAGTTTGACTGGGTAATTTACGTAGAAACCTAAATTAGGGCGTAACTTTTCGTCTAAGACTTTTGTTTAGGTCAGAATAGGTTCAGATGGTTAAATTAAGGATACTAAATCTTATGAAATATTTTTCTATGATTTATAGAAGGTTTTGATGGAATTTATCCTAACCATAACCTCTGTTATTCAAGAGGGTCTGAATTTAGGATTTAGGGTGCTATTTTGACTTTCAAAATGCGTGAAAATCCATTTCGATCTTGTACAAACCCTCTTGTTAGTCATTAATGAACATATGACCTTTAATTAACCTCCTGGGAAACCTTGTGATCATTTTGCATTTATGATATGCTGTTAAAACTACAGATTTAACTTTGATTTAATGCATTTTTTTCAGAAAGGATATGTAATGAATTATGACTTTGGCGGTTATGTAGGAGCAGTTGTCAACTGATTCTGACTAATTAAAGCTAGTCATGATGATGATGATGTTATCATCAGGCGCCATCTGCAAGTCAAAGAAAATGGACAGCCATATGGCACCATGTGGTGCCATCACAGCCGCCCAACACCTCCGACGCTCTCCCTTCTCAGCAAAGGCCATACGATCTCGACTGTTGGATCGAGATCCAACGGCTGAGAGTGCCACGACCTTAATTTGTAAACACGACCAAAGCGGCTCCGTAGCGCAGCGGTCATAACCTCAAATGAAGAGACAAAGGCGCAGGGTCGAATCCTTGTGTGCTTCACCCTCTTCGTGGAGCATCCCATGGTTGTCTTCTCACCACCATTCAGGAAGCAGATCCCTCTGCGACGTTGCCCTACTTCGTCCTTCATCCTTTAGCTTTGTCCTCCTTGGTCCAACACCTCACCACCCACTTCCAGGTGCCCCGTCAACGTGGCTCGTCCTCCAAGCAGCCGTCATGGAGTATTCTCTCATTCCTCTCTTTTTACCGCTTTCTAGTGTAGATTTTCAGTTTTCTAGTTGTAGCAAGTAGATGTAATGGACATGATTCTATAGTTATAAAATATTTGTTCATCCCTATTTTCTCTTTCTTTGTATTATTCTATCTCTCTTCTACTATTTATTATTTAAGTAAAATAGTTAGTGTAGATTTAATTCGACCAGTTAATTTACTTCATGACAATAATTTCAAATGAGATTTTTAATCAAACGTTCTCCTCCCTGTGTTCAACCTGGGACTCACCAAAGTTTTGATTATAAATTTTATTTGATAGCGGATTTTTATGTAACTACAACAATAGGTTTTTAACTCAATCTTTTAGCGTACAAAATCTCGCTAATCACTTTCTAAGTAATGGAGTCTCACTTGTTTATAACCAACCATATTGGGTACTTGAATAAATGGAGTTATAGGTATAAATGGAAAAATAACCGATAACATATGTCTAGATCAATGATCTTGTATTTGCAATCATGTTCAGAAACATAAACACTTGTTTGCTTAAAGAATCTTGTAAACCACCTTTACACAATAATTGATCTATGAACTTAATGATATTCAAGAATACTGTCGGATTTTGATAGAATTGAATTAATTAGGGAAAATGAAAATCATTTGTCAAACCTAATAATGTAGTAAGAAATGGGAATATGGAATAATGAATCTAGAAATAGTGATGATAGTAATTGATAAGTCTCGTGTTTGGTATCGACACAATCGTTTATACTTGTTTGGAGGAAGAGATTGATTCAGGGAGTAAGCTAGCCTCCCAGTGACTTGTTTGTCAACTATTTAGCCAATTGGATATTTGGGTATAAGTAAGTACGTGTTACTAATGTAAGGGGCTTGGTGTTGTTACTTCTATATCCTATAGTGATGATGACTGGCTGTGAGTTAGTGTGAGGTAGCTCTCCACATGTGTATCACACAAGTTGTAATCACCACTTCACCTAAGATGGAATCTTAGGGTGATTAACTAACTAGAAGAGCGAGTGCGGGCAACCCTCCTATTTGAAATACCACAGTGATATGTCCTCGAGCCTTCTGAGGGAAATGAGTTAGGCACTTTATGATCAAAATAGTGGAAGGCACATATCTGGATAATTGCTAAGTGGAAAATGAAAATAATTAAGAATAGTACACGTTTTCCTTGCTTTCCGCAATTCACTCTAGTTTCTTTTTCTGTTGTTTTCTGCTGCTCTACTCTGTGTTGACTTTTTTTCCTCATTAGACTTTATACTTAGGTTTTGATGAGCCACAACTAGACTGTTCGGTTGTAGGAGTTGACAATGTTAGTCCAAGTGTAGCACCCTACCTGGTGAGTAGGACTAGGACCACTTAGTAGTTGTAGTAGTTGCCTTTTGGCACTTTCTTTCCATGGTTGTTTTATTTTAGTTTTCTTCAATAGTACTTCATACAGTTTTCTTCAGTTTTGTACTTGTGGATAATGCTGATGATTTTTTGCTACTATTTTAGTTTAACTTTTTTTCTTCTAGTTGCTACATATATGTGATGTGATATATTATGCATGTTGGTGTGTGAAATTCGTCATGTGTTAATTGTGTCATTGTAGCACAAAAATCATGATCATTTTAATATTTATTTTATCAAACTCTTAAAGAATTAATCATAAAGATGGGAGTTCGAGTCATCTCACAGAAAGACACAGAATCTAATTGCTTCCTACCTAGATCTAACTACTGTATGTTTGGTATTTTTAGTTTTCATATTTTTTTGGGTATTTTTAAGGAAAGGATAAGTCAAAGGAACTCAGAATAGGGATTGGACTGTAGAAGTAAGGAGTTAAATGTAATTATGTGAAAATAATTTTACAAAAATTTAAAAATCATAATAAAATTACCGAAGATATTGTAATGCCTAACTAAGGTTCATCCCAAATTTCACATAAATCTAACAACTTGAATATGCACATTAAATTCAGAAATAAGTTGCAGGGACTAAATTTCGACAATGTCAAGACCTAAATGAAAAATTCTAATTACTTTTTTTTTATACAAAATTTGAGGATGAAATTTTGCTAGTAGTCTAACCTAATATGTGAAAATGAAATATAAATTTTTTGGATTTCTATGACACACAAAAATAAATGTAAAAATTTAGAAATGTAAATCTAATAACTAAAACAAATGCGAATCACATATATTATATAAACATGCATTAAACTATTTACTAAAAAAGAAGGAAAGCACAAAATATGTATTTTTATTAACAACAAGCATGAACTAGTTCATTGACATCAGAAGAAAGAGAGCATAACGTGCACTAATTCATTAACTACAAAAGACATCAAAAGCAAAAGAAGTAGAACAAGGAGTAGAATCCGTAAAGTGAAGAAGGGAGGAGAATGCTGTCGAAGAAGAGGAGGATGTCTAGGTAATGAAGAAGAAGTTGGAGATACCTTGCTACAGAGGACAGTGTGTAGAAGGAGGAGAAGTAGAGGGGGCAGCCACTTAGGGTTTCTAAGGAGAAGAAAGGATGGAGGAAGATGATGGTGGAGAAGATAAGAGAGAGAGTAGCACCTAGGGTTTTTATGGAGAGAGGGGGCATGGGAGATGGGGGGAGACGGGAGAGAGGTGGTGGTTGGCCTTGAGAGGTGGAGGAAGATGATGAAGATGGAATCAAAATGGTGGAAGAAGATGGAGAGGAAGAGATGATGGCTCCTTAGCAAGGGATGGTGGTGTTATATAGAGGAGGTCGGGAGAGGTGGAGCCATTAAGGGATAGACTTCGGGTTTGTTGGGGGATGGTGTGGAGTTTAAGTGATGTGGCATAACTTAGGTGGCAAAATATGAGTGGAGGAGAAGAGGTGATGTGACATGATGGAAAGAGGAGGGTGGTTAGGGTTAGGATTTGTTTTGGTGATGTGGAGAGAGGTGGCATGGGGTTTTGGAGATGGAGGCTAGAGAGGTGGTATGGGATTTATGATGTGGAGTGGGTGAGGTGGCATGTTGTGATTGGAGGGAAGCAAGGGACATGGAATGATGAAGTGGAAGGGTGGTGTGGACTAATTCTAAGGGGATGTGGGGCTAGGATTGGTCTTAGGTGGCATGGAATTAGGGTTTTGTGGTGGTGAAATTAGGGTTTAGGTGTGGGCTAGGGTTATGCGGTGCCACCTAAGGGCTAAGGTTTAGGTTAAGTGGGCTTATTTGGTGGAGAGGAGACTAGGTTTGTCATGGAAGCCTTCAACTCTTATCATCACTCCTTCCTTGGCTTAGTTTAGTGTAGGCACTCGTATAAGAAAAAATAGACAATTGTTAATAGTTAATCCCCAATGTGCATTATCAACCCTAAAATGCCCTAATTCTAATGCAATTATGCAATTATTGATAGCCGACTAAAATAAATTAAGCATGAAATAGTCAATTATTCCTGGATTCATCACATGTGGATGTTGTTTTATGTTTGTATGTTGGACGATTAGATCTTGAGAGTTTAGGAAATTGACTCGGGTCTCTACTAGGGTGAGGGTTCAAATTGTAATAGATGATATTAGAGCAGCATCATCCCACATAAACATGGAACAGACTAAATAAACTCAATGTACTAGTCATACATCATAGATCATAACCATCAATTGAGTTATGATTTAGAGTCCTTGAATCATCCTTTACTCCTTTGAGTCTTATGTGGTTAATTTGATAAATTTACACTCTATTGTCAAGAGAACTTGAGAAATCCTAGTAAGTGTTTATTACCATATTATTATCTCAGTTATGATGAGCTTGGTGTTGTTACCCTTCCACACACTATGAAATCTACTCATATGAGTTTTGACCTTCAAATGTGTTAATGAGTAGTCTCTCATCATTCTCATTTGGGTATTCTACTTAAGGGTTCTATCAACTCCTTGTTTAGGTTAGGCTAACTATTCAAGTTGTGGATTCTGAGGTGGTCATTATTCAAACTTTCATTCTCTTAGTTTTCATCTCTCTATTGAGTCTTCCTTTATCTTTCTCTGAGATAAGATGTACCAAAGGGTCCTCGATCCTTAGTTATAGCGCATTTGGAGATTTCTCTACTTAAAGGCCAAGAGTACGTATTCTCTTGAAACTATAAATAAACTAATTAAGATGAGATCTAAGTGATAGGGTTGGTCATTAAGCTTAGAAGCGGATCGCCACTCTACTTGCCGTTGTCCGGCAATCACCCTAAGCTTTTTAACTTGGGCTTATAGCCCGTATTCTTGTGCAGGCACCTTCATCGGAGCTCCGCCGCCGCCTTCATCTTCCCCGACCATGTCTACTTGTCTCCAATCATCATCTGAGCAGCTACTACTCTCCATCGAAGCGGACACGACTCCTGATGCCTTCTAGACCCTCAAGCGAAGCCATCAGTAGCAGCTCCAACCTCAATTCGACGACATCTGACCTGCTGCAGCTGCAAAAGAGAAGGCGCCTCACTTAGTCCCACATCGTGTCGGATAAAAATGAGACAGTGCATAAAAGCCATTTGTGCTCTGGGCTTATCACCTCAACACGCACAGGGGTGAGGTCCCTCACATGCCCCTATGCACGAGCTCACGCGCGCTTGTCCACGCGCCCTCGCCCGCACTCATGCCTCGCGAGTCTGGGTAGTGGATCTAGTTACCCGGGTCTAACTTGGTCTGAGAAAGAAGAAAGCTGAGGAGGGAGGGTTTTGCACCTTGGGATTCATGCCCCCTCCTCTCTCAGCACTTAATTGCTCTACTCGTGTGAGTCCCTTGTACCTTTGTGAGACCCTTGTGTCTCTGTTGCTGTAGTGGCTTGGGTTCTCTGGTGCCTTGAGATTAAGGCATTTGACCTCTCCTCTCGATGTCTGAGGCCTTGTGCTGATTCTGATCTGGTGCTACTGTGGAGTTATTTACGTGGATACTTGGTTGAGATTACTGTTGGTTTATTTGAGTTGATTGTTGAGCTTAAATATTAGGCTTAATTTGGTAATTCAAATCACCATTGTAACAACTTATTTTTGCACTCTTATTCTTGTTTTATTGAAATATTATTCTGATTACATTGAGCATTCTTCTGATTATTCTTGCATATCTTTCTTGATATTGTGGTTAGTGATTGATTTGCCAATTGCTCCCTGTGAACGACTTCGGACTCACATTGATTTCGAGTTTTATAAATTTAAGTGTTTGTGTAATTTTTGTCCTATACTATGACGTATTTCTCTAAAGACAACTTTCGCGTCTAAACAGTAGCTAGTAAATACGACAGCTATCGAGACTTGGAGTTCAACAACACTTTAGCTATGAATTGGTTACTTACCCATCTTGCACTTGCAAATTACTATCATGAAATAGTGGCTACTCAATTCCAAGCTTGCCATGGTTGAAGATATGCAATAGATTACTAGGTGCATCCTAACTTAAGAAACTCTAAGGGCTATGGCTTATAGCTCATCGGATGGCATCTGTTGAGCTGAGAGAGCTCAAGTTTTAGTTATGGGAGTCACTAGAGAATGGATTATTGAGCCTAGTGCTTCATCTTAGGGCACTCTAGTACTCTTCATTAAAAAGAAGGGCAACACCTTGAGATCGTGCATCGACTATCGGCAATTGAATAAGGTAACCATCAAGAACAAATACTTGTTACCATGAATTGATGACTTATTTGATTAGTTGCAAGGTGCAACAATGTTCTTGAAGATTGATTTGTGTTTCAGGTACCACCAGTTGAAGATTAATGAGTCAAATGCTCCCAAGATAGTTTTCTAGACACATTATGGGCACTACGAGTTCCTCATCTTGCCGTTTGCATTGACAAATGCCTCCACAGCTTTCATAGACTTGACAAACAAGGTGTTCCATCCCTAGCTAGATCAATTTGTTTAGGTCTTTTTTGATAACGTCGTTTTCTACTCCCGCGATGAGGTCCAACAGGAGTAGCATCTTCACATGGTTTTGTATGCCCTGAGGCGATGCTATTTGTACACTAAATTTAGTAAGTACAAGTCATGGCTGAGGCAGATTACGATCTTGGGACGCATGATCTCTGGAGTAGGCATTTTTGTAGATCCCACCAAGGTGGAGGAATGTTAAAGTGGGAGCATCAGAAGTCAATATCTGAGATTTACAGCTTCCTGGGACTGGATGGCTATCATCGATGCTTCATGTATGGTTTTTTGCAGATTGCTCTACCGATGACTCAATTGACCTAGAAGGACGTGCCATTTGTTTAGACAGAGGAATGTAAGGCCAACTTCTAGACATTAAAGGAGAAACTGACCATGGCTCTCGTACTTACTATACCAGTAGTGGTGGTGATTTCCTTGTGTATACAAATGCCTCACATCAAGGTTTAGTTGTCTTCTTACGCAATAGGGACATGTGGTTGCCTACTCCTCTAGGTAGTTAAAGCCTCATGAGCACAACTACCCATGCATGGTTTGGAGTAGGCAGCGATCGTCTTCATTCTGAAGATCAAGCAGCACTACTTGTATGGAGAAACATTTGAGATCCACACAGATCATAAAATCTTGAAGAACCTCTTCGATCAGAGAGTTAAATTTGAGACAACATTGGATGGAGTTCCTAAAGATTACGTCTACACTATTATGTACCATCTAAGGAAGGCAAATGTGGTGGCTGATGCACTTAGTAGGAAGGCACCAGTCACACTAGCCAGTTTGCAAGCACAATGGTGTAGTCAGATGCTAGAGGTTGCCAATTGGGGACCTCAGGAGGTAGGTAGTTGATTGAGTATCTAGAAAGCGTGTTAATTAGAGTTGATTAATCATGTCGTAGTATAGTGTCGCAATCCAGATGAATGTCATTTATTTATATACAATTTTTACTAATTTTATTTTAGGTCGTTCACTGGGATGCAGTTATTGATATGCATCACTCTTTATTATTCAAAAATCATCTTTTATTCCAAAATTGTGAAGTTTATTTACATCAAAAATGAATCATGAATGAAAGAATCAAATAATGAACTAATCTAAGTCAATTGTGTATAACAATGAATAAATTAATGTTAATGAAAATGCCTCAAAGATATAAACAGGTATAAAGGCATTAAAAATTAATCTAAACTAATCTAGGTTAATCATGTACAACACTATCTAAGTAACGCGTTAATATAGGCACAAAAAGAATATATATACACTATATTACTTACTACACTAACATACATCTACTATGTATACTAACATATATATATGTCACTAAAGAGCCTTAAAAATATTTATATACAAAATAAGGAAAAAATATATCTAATTATATGCTATGTATTTACAATATATATATACACATATGTTCTATACTACTATATATACTAGCACACACACACTACACACAACACATCAACTCTCTAAGACACTACACAACATGCGCATACACTCACACTATACAATCAACACTTTAGCTTAACCCACTAACTTGACCTAAGCCTAAAAATTATTGGTTGGCAGGCTTAACCCTTTGCAGGATCAATAGCCCACTAGGGGTCAGATCGATACTACTACTAAGCCGAATCCATAGTTTTTATTTATTTTTTTTTTGTATAGTTTTCGACCATTTAGGTCCACGAAGCCCATACTCGCAGGTTGCCCACACGGACCCTCTCCTCTCAGAATGCATGCTCGAAGAAATGGGTAGTGGGATCTAACCCCATACCGGACATAATGCCCTCCCACGTGATTCTTAATATAGCGTTGCGGGCACTCATTCCTCTCCAAGGTGGGACCAACCTCAGCACCAAATTGTCGAACAACTACGTGATTTTAAGGTGATTTTGAGGCTTAAGTTAGGGATTAAATTATGAATTATTTTATAATTAAATTATATGTACGTGAAGTCTATACATAGGATAATTTATTAGTATAGTTATTTTAACTTAATTAAATATATAAATATATTTAAAACCTAGTGAAAAATACATGTTGATTTCAAATGTAATTTGTTAATTAAAGTATAAATTAATAAGTTAATGATACAATTGACTTATAAATTAGTTGATTTACATTATTAACTAATTAATATAGATTTTTAATTAATTTTTATTGATTTATTTCTATTTATATACATTTATATACATGGTTTATACATCTATATATAGATATATACAGTATAAGTACTGTTTATAAAATAAATAGGTTATAAATATATTAAAAGTACTTTAAAATATAATAAACAACTATACACCATAATTTATTTCATTACTTTATTAAATTACTAATTTTAATTACATTAACTTAATAATATACCTAATTAACTTATAAATATAATTATGTGCAATATATAGTTAAATAAAAAAATAGGGGTATATTACTGTATATTATAGTTACTTTAAGTTATATCTACAGTTACAATTATGTTTATAAGTATGTACATAACTATTTATAAATAGTTAAGGATTATGTACATGTAATATAAATAAATAAATACATAATTATATTATTATAATACATATTGTATAACTTAACATAAATACTAACCTAAGTAAATAAAAAAGGTATATAAGTTATTTACATACTTTATATGCATGTAAGTTATTATTTACACTCAACTTAGTATTATTTACAAGTATGAATACTATATATAAAAGTATTTTTATGGAATTTTTGAAGTTTTTCAGATTTTTTTTTTGTATTTTATAAAGATAGGAGAAGAGTAGGAAAACTTGAGAAGAGAATAGGAGGAACTCTCTTTGGTGTTTTTGCTTTGTTTTGTTTTATTTTAAATCAGAGAAGACCTAGACTTCTATCAGCATGTTCTCCTAACTCAAGCACTCAAAACCCAATTCTAATGACACACACCTAAAATTAAACCTAAGCTAACTTAAGACACATTTATTTTATTTATTTACATTTTTTTTAAAATTTTTTTTTGTATTTACAAATTGGCTAGAAATGGCTTTAATGAAGAATTGACAATGAACTCAAAGCCAAAGCAAATTCACTTTCAGCTATTGGAATTAAAGGATAGGGCAGTATAAAATTCCAGACATCCATAGAAATTAGAATTGGGATAGGAAACATGCTTTATTAAAAAGATCAACATTGAAATTCCATTTTGGACAGATATCAGTGTGAATTCCTACTGATAAAGCTTTAAATCAAATAGGAAAAGATGAATTATAACCTGCTTTAAGACTAACAACAATCTAAACGTATAGTTGACAGCTTGTTCTCATATTAGATCATCTCAAGACTTCATTTGATCTCAAGCAAATCTCAGGAGATGCTTGGATCAGTCATCCAACATCCCTGACAGTAGGTTCTAATTGCTAACATAAGTTTTAAACAAGATTTACAAGCTTCTCATTTCAGATTCAAGTCAGTTAACAATACAATAATGCTTGTTCTACATCAATTCTTCAGGGGAACTTGACTCAACTTCATTTACATTAAAACCTATTATTGGTTGGTAGACGTCGTTTAGAGAAATACGCGTCATAGTATAGGCGACGAAAATCGAATCGACACTTAAAATTTATAATCTCGAGAAATGTGAGTTTCCAAGGTCATTCGCAGGGAGCAAAATAATCATAATCCAATCACTAATCAAGTATATAAAGATGAGCACAATAGTCAAGTCACAAGAAAAATATATTCAATGAATTGTATATTAGAGTTAGAATAATATAGTGAGATAGCAAAAAGAATGGTGGTTAGAACCACCAATTTAACACTTAGATACTTAGGCTTATTCTCAGATGTCTCTTAAAGGCATTAGACTTCTCAATACACCTGCAGTTCAACACTTAGACAATTCTCGTATCAAACACCTAACTCTTTCTCCAACTCAGAGCCTTAGACTAAGCCAATTCAGACATCTGTAACCATTATCAGATGCCTTAAGTTTCCCTTTAAACCTCCACAGTGTAAAAACCCCCTTCCCTCTCTCACAAAGGCTCTCCTCTTTCTCTCTCCAGTCAGACCCAGTTGGTTCAGTGCAGGGCGACCGATCCAGCTCTCATGGCGTGGGTGAGTGGACCAAGTGCCTATGCTTGTGTAAAGGGAGACCTGACCTCTGTGTCAAAGGTAGTAAGCCAACAGACACAAAACAATAAGTATCGAACTTTTTTCTAGACTTTCTCAATGTGGGACTATTAGCACATCTCTTTTCTTCAGTAGCTTCATGTGAAGCTTGTCTATCAATTGCTGCTGTCTCCACTGCTATCTTGGCCAATTGAAGGCCCAAGTGTCTTTGTGGATGTGTTTCGCTTCTGCTGGAGGTGGAGTCGGGGTCAATTGATGGTTGGAAGTTGTTGATCAGTGTCGGAGATGAAGCTTGATCCGGTGAGGTCTTGAAATGCGCTAAAATGGCTTTGTGGCCCAATTAAAAGGTTCAATACCTTGTCTGTGATGTATGGAGTGTAGTGGTAATGTTTGTTTGGTGTATGGAGGTGGTATGTGGCCGAACGACATCTAAGATGGTGGTGAAATGTGGGTGCGTTCAGCCGAGGTTTTCAGAGATCAAAGTTCTCAATAAATTGAGGAATTTTGATCTCTAAAGTATGGGGTAGGTTTTGGTGGTGTTGGTTCGATAATTGGTGAAGTGTAGCACTGATGCAAGCTTGTCGGAGCTCGTGCTGGAGACGAAGAAGACGGTGGTGGAATGGGAGATGTAGTGGGTGAAACCTAAAACTAAAAGCTTAGAAAGATTCTAGAGGAGGAGAAAGAGGGAGTAGGGCACTTATATGGACAAACGTTGGTCGACTGGATGCGAGGATGGTGAATCCTTCGGTGAGGGTAGATAGCGAGAAGGAAGGTGGATAAAGCTCCTGCTTTAACTGGCGAGGAGCAGAAGAGAGAGATGAAGATGATGGGCCTCCCAATTTGGTTGTTGGGAGGCCGGAGGAAGGAGATCGAGTAGCGTCGCTGGAGTCGTGGTTGAAGGTGGTTGGAGGAAGAGGTGAAGAGGTTTTCTTGGCTGGAACCTAGCTGAAAAAGTCATGGAATCATAGGGAAGTTATATAGAGGTGGGTTTGACACTCAATTAGGATGAATTTGCACAATTGAATCATGATTTTGGAAAGTAAAAGTCCTAATTTTCTTGAGTTCGCCTGAGCTCTTAATTCCAAATTATAACATGAGATTATGTTCAATCAAAAGCCTCTGGAGCAATCCCTCCAAATTTGGAGGAATTTATAGTAGGTTTGAGGGGTTAAATGTGCAATCACAGGTCCTCGTGTTTGGGTTTCCTATTCCCTGTTGTTTTCATTTAGGAAAGAAGGAAATGAAGGTTGACAAGGGCCTTTCTGTGAAATTGACGAGAAGTTAGGGGCATTTTGGTAATAAAACATGGAACCAAGGGGTTTAGATGTGAGAAACAAAGATTTCAAGTGTTCAAGTACAAACTAGGTCAAGATAAAGTCTGATTGGGCCTAAATTTTGGTGTTAACCTAATTCGGACCCAAGGAATCTAATGGTGAGCTTGGATTTGGGTTTTGACCATATTTGACTGGAAATATTACACGGAAGCTTAAATTAGGGCAAATTCCCGTTTGAATATCTGTCGTTGGTCAAAATGGGTTTAGATGGTCAAAGTGAAGGTACCAAATCTCTTATAATATTTTTCAATGATTTTTAGGAGGTCTAAGTCGAATTTATTTCTTCCGAAAACCCTTTCAATTTAAGTGAGAATGATAATTAGGATTTTTTGTAATATTTTAATTCTCAATATGCATGAAATCCTGATTCAGTTATTCTGAGCCCACTTTTTGGTCTTTTAAGTTCATTTGACCTTGCATTAGCCCTTGATCAACCCTTAGTCTATATTAGTGATTGAATGTTAAAACAACAGAATTAACCCTTTTTCTTGTCTTGTTCTCAATTTAGTTCAACGTGGAATTAGGATCCTCAGACAATCATTAAGGAGCATTTTAGACTAGAATCTGACTAATTTCAATTAGTTATGATGAATGATGGTATTACCATCACCTACTTGATGTTACAATACAAATCTTCATCCAATTACAACTGTGCAGCAGTTAACAATGTTATCCAATACTGATTCAAACCAATTAAAGCCTAATTAGTGTAATCTAAGGTATATCTGAGTACACCTGAGAATCAATTCCATTCTAGAAAATCCTTACAAACCTCACATCATCTCAAGAAACAATTAATTCCTACGGTTAAAATGCATTTAGAATTCTTTCAGAATAAACATCAGTTGATGCTTCTGCTGTCAAATATCTCAAATTTTCTATTTGGAATTCAAAATATTCTTCAAAACACACTATTGTATTCGAAAACCATCAAAATACATCCTCAGTTCTCACTCAGATCATTAGAACTTTAATTGAATTCTCATATTCCAGAATTTACCTCAACCTGAACAATAAAGCTGAACATTTCAGATTTTATACCAAACACTAAAATCTCACTCTAAGTTGTTGCAAATACTCATTGAAGGTTCTGGGATTCAAAACAACTCATATCAATGCTTGTTAAATACAGAAACCCTAATTTGATTTCTCTTCTTCGCTATATACAGCGTTGAGAAGAGAACACAAATTAGACTTCTCAATCCTTTGCAAAGATCTTAAACCTTCCTTAAGGTGACTCAATTCTCATTCAATCCTCAGATAACAGATTAAAACCATTTCAATGAACACAGGTTGTTGCCTACCTGGGCATTTAATTTGAGATCACCGTAGTGACTTGGTCACTTTAGTAACTTGCACACCATTGATTAGTGTGTAGGATACTTGTATGACCCTTAAAAAAACATCTAGGTCATTGTGAGGGTCTCAGTTTAGTGCATCCAATGTCATTGTCCCTTACTACCCAAATTATGAAGAAGAAAACAAGAATGAAGAGCTAAATTGGACATTAGCTCATATTGCGATCAAAATCCAATTAAAGCATCTCAACACAATCGCAATCCACTCAATTGCATAATCATAAACCAAATTCACTTGATTAAAACCAATTTAAATCCAATTAAATCCCAAAACTATAGGTTAGGCATGAAAATCAAATCAAAGTCAATCGAGCAAATTGCCATCAATTCAAAGCATGGGGAGGGCATTTGTGATTCTATGGGCTAAATGAGATTCCCTCAAATCGATTTTGAGTGCTCCAACAGATTTGAAGGCTATTGAGCTTTAGATCTATTGAATGCTCTGGTGAATGGAATGAGATGCGATTAAACTCGAGAAAATCATGTGAAAATGAATGTGAAATGTAGAGGGAGATTAATGATGTGCTTGTGAGAGAGTGAATTCACCTCTCTGATCTGAATTGATCAGAGAGGATTGATCAAGGTAGGAGGGAATTACTACTGATCTACATCTAATCTAAAGCAATTGAGATGCTAATTCTACTCTATTCTATCTAAATTACACTAAACTATATTAGAAAGCATTAAAACTACTCTACAGACGAAGGTGGCTTCCATGAGCCATCAGTCGTTGGCTGATGGTGACAAAAGGGAGGGGACCTCCAGCAGACGTAGGGGATGTCCTAGGATCCACCAGCCACTGGCCACTGGTGACGGAATGAGAGAGGGAACTAGTGTTGTCACCATAGGTGATGAAAGAGTAGTTGGACTTGGAGGGATGGAGGAAGGGATCGCTCAGGGTGACTGACAATCAAAGGTTGAAGCCGTTGGGTGTGAATGGTAGTGATGAGGCCAAGAGAGCACGAGAACTTTTGAGATTGAAGAAGGGTTGCTAGATGTGATCTGGTGACCGTTGCGAGGGTGTACGCACCGATGATCGAAGGTTGGTGGAAGATCCACCATTGGATTTGTGGATCAAGGATGGACGACTCCTATTCAGCAAGTTCATCATGTATGAACAGTGAAGAGAGGCACATGCCCAGGTCTATCGGGTAAATTGCAGAAGCTCAGAGGGCGAATCAATATGAAAATTGCATATACGCCCATAGGTGATGAGTTTTCTAACCAAGAAGTCCTTATATGCTTTCAAACAGGTCCCTGAAGCTTTTAAATGCATGAAATGTGAAGATATAAAGGACTTAGGTGTAATGCAATGATTTCAATGCCCTAATGATGTCAGAATTCAATGTAATTTTTATGGCATGTTAATTGAACATACAGGAACATATTACATAAGTTCCAAGTGTATTTTAGATATAGAATATCTCAAATTTGACCTAATTATGCATTTTTAGCACAAGTTGAGTGTTTTAGGTCTTTTTCCATAAATACCACACTTAACCCATTTCTTGTGTTAATAGATAGTATTTTAACTTGGGCATTTTAGCTATGATGAGCCATACCTCATCAGTAGTCATTTGGAACCCATTACACTGATGAGAAGGTCACATCTTAAGCTTATTGATCGTATTATAGAGGGACAAAGGACATATCAAACTTATTGATCGTATTATAGAGGGACAAAGGACATATCAAAACTTACAGAGCCTCCATGACTGGGTCTTGGTTGGAGATCCAGGGGACTTCACCCTCATGGGTTGGGTGCTAAGGCTATGTGGAAGGTTATGTGTTCCTCAGGATGACGTACTCCGTAGAGATTTGTTGGCAAAGGTGCATAGCTAACAACTAACGGTCCATCTGGGGAACAACAAGATGTACCATGATCTAAGGAGAGATTTTTGGTGGTACGAGATGAAGAAAGACATTAGGGAATGCGTGAAGTAGTGCTTGATTTTCCAGTAAGTGAAGGTTGAGCATCAAAAGCTTGCGGGTCCACTTCAACCACTTCTTGTTCTTAAGTGGAGTGAGAGAGCATCACTATAGACGTGGGAGTCGGATTGCCACTTACTCAGAGGAGTCACAACGCCATCTAGGTGATCGTTGACAGCCTGACGAATATTACACGATTCTTGCTGTTCCAGTTTATCTATGGTCTGGATTAGTTGGACGACTTATATGTTCAGTAGATCGTGCGTCTTCATGGAGTCCTAAAGAAGATTATTTTAGTCAAGGAGTCCAAGTTTACCTCTCAATTCTAGGGAGGGTTGCAACAAGCCTTATGGACTCAGTTGAGGTTGAGCCTTAAGGTTGACTATAAGGAAACCTTCTCTCCTATTGTCATGCTTAAATTCATTTGAATTTTGCTAGCCATAGCTACATACGATGACTATGACATCTGGCAGATGGATGCCAAGACAACTTTCCTCCATGGCTTCCTTAAGGAGAACATCTACATGGAGCAACTTGAGGGTTACCAAGTAGATGGAGGGGAAAGAAAGGTGTGCAAGATAAATAAGTCCATATATGGACTGAAGCTGGTTTCTCATAGTTGGAATATCAAATTTGATGAGACCATAAAGAGTTATAGATTTCAACAAAATCCAGATGAACCATGTGCCTACAAGAAAGCCAGTGGGAGTGCTATCATTTTTTTGGTGTTATACGTGGATGACATTCTACTCATATGGAATGATGCAGGAATATTATACAGTGTTAAACTCTGGTTAAACCAGAACTTTGAGATGAAAGATCTCGGGGAAGCCTCATATGGCTTGGGTTTGAAGATGTCAAAAATAGAGAAAAGAGGATATTAAGATTATCACAACAACAATACATAACTAAGGTCTTGGAGAGATTAGACATGGATAAATCCAAAAAGGGCTTTCTCCCCATTAGACATGGGATTTCCATGTCGAAGGGAATGTCCCCCAAATAGTTGAGGAGAAGAATGCCATGGGTGGATGTCCATATGCTTCTGTAGTAGGCAACCTAATTTATGTTATGCTATGTACACGACCAGATATCTGTCACGCAATAGGAGTGGTAAGTCATTACCAATCAAACTTGGGACAAGAGCACTGTACTATTGTCAAGAACATTCACAAATCCTCAAGAAGGACAAAAGACTATTATCTAGTCTTTGGAGATGGGGATCTCCAAGTGTTAAGGTACATTGAGTCCGACTTCCAATCAAATATTGATGATAGAAAGTCTATGTCATCGTTTGTTTTCTTATTGAACTGTGGTTTTATGAGTTGGAGAAGCAAGAAGCAGGATACAATGGCTGATTCAACAACTAATGTCGAATACATCGCTGCATCAAATGCTCTGAAGGAGGTAGTGTGGATACACAAGTTCATTGAGGAACTTGGTGTATTCCCTTAATATAGTCACTAATCCCATTGTTGTGAATGTTAATGCATTGAAGTCGATTTCAAAATATGCATTGTAGTATAGTGACTAAAGTGATGAAAAATATTTAAATTTATAATCTCAAATTTGTGAGTCTGAGGTCATCTCTGGAAGCAAATCAATTGCAATTTAAACACTAATCAATGAACATGTAATAGAAGCACAGGCATTTGATATAAAAAGAAATAGATACTCAATTTATTGCAATATCAAAACTCAAAAAAGAAATCCAATTGTTTGAGTGACACAAAAATATGATTTAAATAACTCCACTCAACACCAAATACTTCAGTCAAACGTCTAGACTAAGTGTTAGGCGACTTAAAGTTCAATTATGGGCATCTGACCCTAGGTCTAACAGAGCAAAACCCCCCACCCTTCTCTCAGACAATCCCCTTTCTTTTCTCTCTTTCCTTTTAGACCAAACCGGTTCAATCCCAAATCAAACCCAAAATTTGGTTCAGGCTCTCGCTCAAGCGCACGCACCTGCGTGTGTGCAAGTGTGTGCATGTGCGTATGTGCATGGAGAGGGTTAGGGGACCCGACCCCCTTGTGTTCATGGGCAACAAGCCCATGCACACAATAGCTTTTATTGCCAAAATTTTCTCCTCTTTCCATGATGTGGCATAACTCGTGCCTTCTTCTTCTTCGTATTTTCTCCAATTGTAGCGTGGAAGGTGGCTCAATCAAAGGCTCAGATGACCTTGCTTTGCCAAATCAAGGACGTAGGGAGCTTCTTCAGGTAGAACCACAGCTATTGAGGGTGGTCTCGAGGTCTATCACTTGCCGGATCTTGTAGACGACATCGGAGGAGGGCATGACCAGTGTATCACCTGAAACAAAATACAAGCCCTTGGCTCCAATTAGACATATGGGAAGCTCTATCGTGGTGTGAGGAACATGGTGGTGGTGTTAATTTGGTGAACGATGGCTTGTGGAGGTCGGCCAAACAAAGGGGTGGTGGCGGTGGAGTGGGTTGTTTAGCATGGACTTTGGGGAGTCAAAAGCCAATACTCTTGAGGGCTTTTGCTCCCCAAGGTCTCATGATGCTCGTGGGGTAGGTGGCTTGGTGGGAGATGGCGTGTAGAAGCAGTGGAAGCTCACTGGAGCTATGTTGGATGTGATGAAGAAAGGGAGAGAACGATGGTTTGAGAGGATGAAACTTAACACTAAGGTCCTAAAACTAATCTAAGAAGAACAAGGAAGAATTTTATCTATCGAAGTTGGACGAAAAAAGGAAGAACCACGTTTGTCGTTGGCCGACCAGACGTGGGGAAGAAGACCACTGTGGTGGGAGAAACGGCGACGAGGAAAGGGAAGAATTGACTTAGCTATGGTTGGCTAGCATCGGAAGAGTTAGAGAAAGAGTTTGGCGCATCCAATTTGTCCATTGGAAACGTGGAAGAAGGTGGTCGGAGGAGTCACCGGAGTCGGGTGGAGCATAGCTGGAGAGAAGGAAAAAGGGGATTTTTTGGCCAAATTTGACTAAGAAACACTTGGGAAAGTGGGAGAGCCTATATAGGAGAAGATTTGGCTTCCAATTGGCTTGAATTCGTCAAGTTTCTCACGAATTTTGGCAAGGAAAGTCCATGCAATTCAAGGTTCATCGGGGTCAGTTTAGTCCAAATTGGATCTCGTGATTGGGTTCAAATGGTAGAGAAAGATCTGGTGACCAATCCCTCCAAATTTGGAAGGATTTGGTGTTGATTTGATGATGCAAATCACTAATCAAAGAACTTGGATTTGGGAGCCCATCACCTAGTATTTCCTTGTTTAGACGATGAAGAAGAAGATGGGGGACCCGCTTGCAATACAAATTGAAAACTTAGGGGCATGTTTGCAATAAATAGGGATAGATGGGCTTCATTGTAGACTGAGTCAAGATGAACTCTGATTGAGCTCAAAATTTAGGGTTAACCTAATTTGGACCCAAGAAATCTAGTGGTGACATTATATTTGGGTTTTGACAAAGTTTGATGGGGTAAATTACACAGAAGCCTAAAACAGAATAAATTCTCGCCTAAGTCTCTATTTTTGGTCAAAATGGATTTCTTTGGTCAAGGAGAAGGTTCTATACCTCTTAGAATATTTTAAAATAATTTTTAAGGGGTTTAGATTGCATTTATTTCTACTAGAACTCATTTAATTGAAGTGAGGCTGTAATTAGGATTTTTATTATTAAATTAATCTTCAAATCTCAGAAAACCTTGATTTAGTCAGCTTAGGCCCATTTCTTGGGAAATTAAGCTCATTTGACCTTAGATTAAGCCCTGATTAACCTCTCAGTTAATTTGCAATTATGATTGGATGTTAAAATAACATAATTAACCTACTTTTTTATCTTCTCAAATTCAGTTTGGAATGGAATTACGACTCTCAGATGATCATTAAGGAGCATTTATTACATGATTCTGGCTAATTTAAGTTAGTTATGATAGATGATGGTGTTACCATCAGTGCAACAACACATGTGCCATTGTGTAAGCATAGGAGCCTCACTCTTACCAGAAGAGAAAACATATTGAGGGGAAGTACCACATCATCCAAAAGATTACCAAGTGTGAGAATGTGATTGTTTATGTGCTAAAGTCGATTTTGAAATGCACATTGTAGTATAGTCAACTAAAGCGACGGAAACACGCAAATTTGTAATCTTGAATGTGATCCTGAGGTCGTCTCAGAGAGAAAAATAATCGCAATTAACCACTCATCTAGTAATCAAAATAAAGCTCAGGAGATTGATATAACAAGGAATATATTCAATGTAAAGTAAGGCATATATCAAACTCAAAAAATATCTAAGTCAAGTGTCAAAGGCCAAAAATTGGTTGGAACTATAGATGAGAACTCTCTTCAACACTTGGTGATTTCCAACCTAAAGTTTATGTACAAGGCCTGAATCAGACGTCTACACTAAGCCACCGGACAACTTAAAATGAGCACCAATCTTAGGTAGAACTTGTACAAAACAAGCCCAAGGCCTGCGCACGCACTTCGAGGCAAAATTGGCCCCTTTCCTCTAGGCCCAACAATTCCTCCTCTCTCTCTTCTCTGTCTAGTCGGATCCAGTTCAGGCCCAAACCCACTCGGGCATGCGTGGGTGGGCGAGGGCACGTGTGTGGGGTGTGAGGTGTATGGGGACTCGATCCCCTATGCTTGGGCAAGCAGCTTATGCAAGTGATTCAAGATATACGCGACTATGACCTTGTCACTCCACGATGTGGCACTATCAGTGCCACTCTGTTGTGTGCCACTACGTGAAGTTGCTCTGGTCACTTGATGCTGCAGTTAGCGATGGGCTCTCAAATTGAAGACCCAAGAGGGTTCCTGATGTTATTCCGCACTAAAAGAAGGCGGTGGCTTAGCGATTAAATGTCGGTCGATGGTGAACGGTGATGGAGAAGAAGATCAGCGATGGCAAGATCCCTATAAACAAAATATGGGCCTAGGGCCCCAATCAAATGCCTAGAGAGCTTCATCAGAGTGAGGCAAAGCTGGTAGTGGTGGTGATTTGGTGTTTGGACTCGTGTGGCGACCGACGATGAAACTCTAATGGAGCCCCATTGACGTTAATGGAGGAGGATGAAGATGGTGGTGTGTAGGCCAATTAAGTTAGGTAAAAGGGTTGTGGCGATGAGGGGGATCTTTTGCCTAACCTAATTGAGTCGGAGGAAGGTGGAGGAGGTCAGGTAGTGAAGGTGGTCGACGCAGTGGTGGTCGGACTCGGAGAAGGATAAGAACCTAGTTTCTGGAGCTCTAGAGCTCCAGAATTCTAATTGAAGGGGAGAGAAGCAGAAACCCTAAAATAATTTGAAGAAAGGAGGAGGGGAGTGGGTCACCAGTGGTGCACGGGTAATGAAGGAGAAGAGGAGTTGGCCAAAGTTGACGAGGGTGAGGGAGAGGCTGAAGCTTCGCGAGATTTAAGTGTATTTGTGACTTGAGTGATCGTGTAGTGTGTACATGATAAGCAATCAATAGATGTCGGTAAAAACTCAGTCAAGGTTTCAAATAATTTTTGTCTCCTTTTGAATTTGATTCAAGTATTTAGAAAATATTTTCTATGCAACTTGTCTCGCTTTTTGATTTTTCCAAACAAGAAATGGTCTTTTTAATTAGGTCAAATGCAGAGATGGCATGAGCTAAGGATAGAATATGTGTACCTATCTTCAGCAATTCTACAATTGATACATTTTGATTGGTATTGAAATCTAGCAGGAAGAATGCAACCTAAGTATGGATGCTTAGAATATGCTGCTGCTAGATAAGGGATAGAATATTTTTGGTATTTTTTTGATTTTATAATTTATTTGGATTTTCTAAATGCAACAAGCAAAAACAAATCAAAAAGAAATTGATATGGGAAAATTATGTACGGAAAAACCCACGTCGATGAGAGATGAGTAGAGAGAGATAAAGAGAGTCCAGAAAGAGTCCAAGTTATACAAATGATGTGTGAGAACAGGCTCTCACAACTTATGTCTAACAAATATAATCCTACTAATATACCTAAGTCTAAACTACCAATCTACTAATATAAGAAAGCAGGAAATGCAGCTCCATTTGGAAAAACTCATCTAGGAAGTCGAGTTTGAAATGCAGCAAATCCGCCAGGAAGAAGAAATCCACTTGGAAGAAGATACTACTCCTCAAGTGTTGCAAAAACACTACGTGATTAGTAAGACAATTATACACAAAACAAATCAAAGAATATAATGAATAAAAGAGTCTATATACATCAAAGAATATGAATGAAAGAATAGTTATATACAAAGAAATAACAAATATATACAAAGGGTAAAAGAAAATTTTTGGCAAATAAATAGTTGCCTCCCCGGCAATGGCGCCAAAAATATGATCGTTGACTTTTGATTTGCATTAAACACATTGTTTTATGTGTTGTTGTTGTAGTATAGGTGTCACAAATGCAAATCGATGTTGCATTAATTTTATTTATTTACAATTTTTACTGATTTGTTTCCAGATCGTTCCCTGAGAGGCAGTTATTGATATACATTACTCTCTAAGTCCAAAAATGTTCTTTTATTCCAAAAATGTTAATTTTATTTACAAAATGAATGAATAAATCAAACAATGAATGAATGAGTTAATTATTTACAAAAGAATCAACTATTATATATTATAATGCCTGAAAACATATGTACAACAAATATGCAACAAAAACTAGCTCATATTACACTATGTTAGTTATATACAACTAATATAGGTAATGCCTAAGTATAGGTACAAAAATAACTAATAATATCTACTATACTAAATTATATTAACATATTAATGTCTGTAGTAACATATATTACATATACAGTAACATATATAATCATTGTTATAACTGTAGTAAAGTATTTACATGACATAAGACGAAATAGCTATCTATACTAACATATAAATATATATATAGTGACATATATGTTGAGTGCATGATAGGAGAGTTTTTAAGATGCGTTCGTTGTAGTAGAGTCCTAAATTGCACAAGAAATTTAAATTTATAAACTCAGAATCTAAAGGGAGTCCGAGGTCGTTCGCAGGGAACAAAGATGAAACTCACACAATCATCTTCATTTAAAATAGATGAGCACAATCAATTGATCACAATAATAGATATCCAATAAATGAAACTGACCAGATTGATATTCAATGTAATCTAATGTATCTCAGAACATGAAGAGACAAAAAGAATAAAGAGAATCTAAAAAGTGGTGATTTAGGTTACCAATTAGGTTCTCTAAGTAAGCATGCATCTCATGTTCAATTTATTCAAATAATGAAACACTATCTCAATCAACTTAACTTAGGTTCCTAAATCACTTAACAGTAACTAGAATCAAATCAGACGTCGCCTTATTTGTAGCAGACGCCTTAACAGATCAACAGAGCATAGGCACATGGCTCTTCAGAGAGCCTTTTCTTCTCAAGCCTTTCCTTCTTCAAACACAGAGCACAACCTTTCTCTTTAGAGGCTAAGAATAGAGAGCTTCTCTTTCTCAGCACAATGGCATGGCAAAGGGTAGCGCAGCAAAACCCACCCTGTTCCTCTCATAGATATCTCCTTTGTCTCTCTTAATCCCGGGTGTAATCGGGTATACTGTCGGGTATTCGGGTCGTGAGTAGGGACCAGGCTTGTGGGTATGCGGATCACAGGCGGGGTGTGCGTAGGTTCGTGAAGTGGGGACCTGACCCCCGGTGTTCTGGGCAACGAAGCTAAGGCACGTATTCGTCTTATACGTTTGCGCGAACCTCTCAACTGACGATGTGGGACTATATGTCCCTTCTTCGCACAAATGCAGCAGAGGGTGCTTCTCCAAATGGAACAGTTGAGGAGGTTCTTCCACGCAATTAAAGCCCTGGGAACCTTCGAGACCTGGGGCCACGTCACCTAGAGGTGGTGTTGATGATGATATGGTTGGATGAGGCGTATGAGCACCGGGGAAGACGACGGCGACGGCGAGGCATGGCGAGAACTTGAAATCACAAGTACGGGCTCTAGGCCCTAATCAGTAGGTCCATAAGCATCGCCGGATGATGGAGAAAGTGATGGCGGGGTCTGTGTGGCATTTGGGTGCGTGTAGTGGTCGGCCGGTGTTGGAAACAATGATTGGATGCGTGTGTTCGGGGGAGTTATGGAGTGAGTGAATGATGAAATTGGGTGAGGGCTTTTCAATGTGGAGGTGTGGCAATGGTATTGGAGGTGGTGGCGTGGTGTTTGGTGGCGTGAAACAGTCGCACGGCCTTGCCGAAGGTCGGCCGGACGTGGAGATGATAGAGGGGTCGATGGTGAGTTGTTGGTCGAAACAAAAAGGAAAGGAGCTAGGGGGATTCAAGAGGAGAAAAGGGAGAATTTTGACATAACCAAAGGACAAAGAGAGAGAAGATTCCCACTCTGGTGTTAGTCCCTTAGCAAAATCTTATGGAAAGAACTAAATTTCTAGACCATGCATTTATGTTCAAATGCTTGATTTGTGTTATTCTCTAGAAATATGGTCAGAATGACAACAATAGGCCTAGAGGTACTCAAGTATCAATCAAAATTCGAACCTGACCAGCTTCAGCCTGAGTCTGTCGCAAAGGTAAAAACTGCCAGAGGTTCGTTGAACCCAGTGGTTAAAGCACCTGTGCGTAGGATGTAGCATGCCTAGGTTTAGTTTGTCAGTGCATTTTCTGTAGGAGAGAGACATAAGGTTTTTTCATTTGGAGGGTTTTCTCTCTTTTCGTTTTAGATTTCCCTAGATCTAGCCTCGAATTGGCCCTAAATATGGTTTGTATCGGATTCCTTATCCCCACCATCAATCCTCGAAAGGTCCCTAGCTTTCGATACTTCAGGATTGCACCGCCCATGGCAACCCCCAGAACTTTGACTTTCAGCACTTTGAGATAGTGCCACCCATGGCGTTCTATAGCTAAATTCAGGCCCTGGTAATTGACATTTTAGGATAATCCCTCCTATGGCACCTAAACCAGCATAAGGTTCTTACATGCCTTCGGTAGGATATTTAGATATCCTAGGAGACAAGCACTGATGAGATGATATGTTATTACGCATCTTCGAAGGGAATTTCTCACCACTCCGTACTAGGAACTCATCTAATCATCTTGTGTCGTCGAGCCGTTCCTAAGTTAGATTTTCGAGATGGCTTTTCAGAACAGAATACTTTTGGCATGATTTTTTTTTATTAAGCGCACTGAACCAGACGTAGTGTGTTATTTTTGAGTGCTTAGATTACCAAGTCTCGCAAACCAAAGGACAGGCAACGGGGCTGAATAATCCTTAAGCCTTAGACCTACCACATCAGCTTCACACTTTTCTTAACCTCTTGAGGACTAATCCAGATCTTAATGGATACGTGAATGTTTAAGCCCTAAAACAAACCCAAGAGACCTAAGAATAACACTCATACTAATCTCCTTGTCCTTTTCATTTTAGGACTTAATTTTTCTTTTGATTAGGTTTAGAAATTAAGTATATTTCGTAATCAATTTCTATGACTATCACTTTTGTTTTTGATTTTTGCTCCTTTTTCACATTCGAATTTTCTTCTCTTTTCCTCCTCAAGAAGGATTTTCAATCAATTTCTCAAAATGCACCCCTTCTTCCATTTTTTTTCTTTTTCACTTTTTTATTTTTTATCATTTTTGAGTTTGCATTTTTTTTGTGAGAACCCTCAGAGAATTGAATTTCCATCTATTTGTACTTTAACACCCCCCATGCCTAAGTTTTGCAATGTCCTCATTGTAAAGTAGGAGGGTACAAATTTAGTTTGGTTCAAAATTTAGAACAAGATCAAAGGGTGGGTGAACGGGTTTGGATGACTGTTACGAATGATTTCAAGATTTGAAACAAGTACCAAAGGAGGAGTCGACTGTTCTGAATCTGAACTTAAAAGTGCAGTAAAAGTGTAACTCTTAAAAGAATGATCAGAAGGGTCTTGGGTTTTTGGAATGACGGGTTGCCTGCCGTTAAGCGCTAAATTCAATGCCTTTAGCGGAGCAGAAGGTGGTCAAGGATAAGAGGCGGTCAAATCGGAAGAGTTTTGTAGCACAAGCACCTTGATTAGTAGCCTGGTTGGTCCAACTAGGTGCTTGTTTAGATCAATAGGCTGATGATGTAGACCAAACCCAATTAGTCTGGTGGGTTGATGGATATGAATCAGTAGATGCGGAGCCCACCAGATACTTTGTTGCTAAAACAGATATGGAATTGCAGATTGTGGGTTTGGCTGAATCGGTTTAGCCTGATCAGAGTAGGGGTCCTCAAAAGAAAAAGGATCTGTAGAGGATGTAGGAATCCTATTGATAGGATCAGAAAAGATAGGAAGTAATTAATAGTTTGATCAATGTCCGATGCCCGATCAAAAGATGGAGGAGAATCATATGCAACCGTATTGGAGAGAGGTGAATCAGAGTAGAAATTGATTTCAATGGCGGGTCGAGGTTGAGATTGGGTTTTGGAAGGCTCAATATGTGGATTAGAAGGTGTGGCTTCTTTGAGATTCAAATCATTGGCCTCAGCATCAGAATCTTAGAACGGATCATGGATGCCGAGGTCGTAAACTGGTTCGTAATTGTTGAGAAACAAAGGTTCTTCGAAATCAAAGTATGATTCGAAATTATCGGAGAATTTGCGAAGATTAGATTCAGAACATGATTCCAGATCAGGATTTCCACCATAGAATGAATCAAAATGAGTAGAATCAATAACCTGACTTGGATCTATCCTAATCTCAAATTTTGAGCTTAAAGAGGTGTCTTTGTTAGGCATAGGCTCAGGTTCTTGGCTCCTAGGATGGACCCAATTGAATCTCAACTCTTCCAACTCCTCTGTTTCAGTATCGTAAATTGGTATGACTTCCGAAAATTCAATCTGTAATTCTGAGGAGTTTGGAGAGGTGTAATCATCAAACACAGGTCCATAATCATAGTCTAGATCCAAAATTTGATTCTCATTACATTGGGCCTCATAATCATCCCAATTAGGAATTGGTCACTAGAATCTGGACTAGGTTCTATTGAGACGTCAGAATCACTCTCAAAGATTTTACCTTAACAGGATAAGGTTTGGGAATTGCATCATCGAGAGGTTCTGATTCAAGCTTACTGCAGGTGTTTGGGAAATCAAGGCATGATGGACCAGCTTCATGATTTTCTAAGGTTGGTTCAGAATCGTGAATACCAGCAATTGGATCCTTCCAACGCATATCAAGGTCAAGCATGCCAATTTTTATGAAGTTATAATTTGATTCCATTTGGGTTGGGGGTCCACAACAACCTCTATTCTCAAACCTGGGTTCTCGGAAATCATATTGCTCCTCAATGTTGTTCCAAGGTGTCTCATCAGTTTCTGAGGGGATATATGGGTATTTTTGATCGATGGCTTCATACACCCTATTTAGTAATTTTTCACGTTTCTCCATGAGACCTTAGTGTTTTTCCAAAAGTAATGATTTGACCAACATTGTAGATATTCATTAATATGTAACTTCCTTAATTCAAGATATTCTAAGAAGAGATCATCCCGGGTTGAACCATGTGTCATTTGGGTTAAAATCATTTCAGTACGGCTTATAATGTGGGTTGTTGTTTCTGAAACATTAACTTGAATGTGCCTAGATAGATCAGAGATTTTGTAGTATCCATCATGATGTCTAAGAGCAGCCTTGATCATTTTCTCTTTTATGGTTATTTGGAATTCATGTTTCCTACAAATTCTTCCTAATTTGTCAGGTTGCTTTTTCAAATCAGGTGAGTGAATCAAGATGTAGAATCAAATTCAGGTTCAGATTGAAGTGATTGGATCATATCAGAAATCCCCAAGAAGATCACTCTAATGAGGCCTCTAGGTTAAGAACCTAGGGACCTTTCCTGTGTATGTGTTCTAAAGAATAGATGAGGGCTTGGATATGAATTGGACCCAATCAAGGTAACCAAATATTTTTGGATGACTAAGGCTTGCTTCGAGGTGGATGATACCTCTGAATCAAAAATCGACACACCCGAGAGATACTTGGGCAGCTAGGATGGAAGAGCCCCACAAAGATCCCTACATGGTAGAGCGTCCCCACATGTTATAGGGTTTCCTTCACCCGACCTTCCTTGTCATTGCGGTTCCAAGTAGATCAGAATGTATGGATTGAGACCTTAAGTCTACCAATTTTTAATCCTAATTTGTGCCTTGGATTTCACTTGATCAGAAGTTAATTCAATTTGTGACCTAATTTGGAGTTTGGTTGGCCCAAAAAGTAGATCAACTTCACCTAACCTATCCTAAAAGATAAAGAATGAAATCTGAGTCAAGACCCAATGATCACCCTGAATTGACTCTCAGGATATTAGTTCCATGATTTTAGGGTTCAAGTGAATTTAGAGCTTGATTTTAGGGTTTTTCTGATTAGATCTTTTCAAGCAAGGGTTTGGGTAGCACACAAATGCGAGATGGTCAATTTCCTTTAACTCAAGAAAGTGTGAACTAACACTTTAAAACCCTAGAGTAGAAATCCTAATTGGCTCTATTCCAAGTCCAATTTGATCTCAAAACATACACCTTTGACTTCAAATAAGAGGTGCGTAGTCCAAGATGTTTAAAATTAAGCGTAAATCCCTAGTATGTATAGGAAATCGTAGGGATATCTAAATAGAATCGTCTCAACTTTAATCAGATTCGATTGAATCCGTAAATCAGGAAACTTGTCTTTAAATGATAATTACTAAGAAAATAAGGCAGATGAATCCTGATTGATTTTGTTTCCTTTTCTCTCTTCCCAAAATTAAGAGGTTGATTAGAGAAGAAGAGAAGTTTACCTGCCCCAAGAGTGGTTGATTTGTGCGGAAGATCTCTTCGTGATGTACCTCATAAAATCACAAACAAAGCAAATCGGGAAAGTTAGTGCTCAGATAAAAATTAAGAAAGATGGGACTAATGGTGAATTGCGTGTTGGTCCCCAGCAACGATGCTAAAATGTTGAGTAGGTGATAGGGGAGTTTTTAAGATGCAGTCGTTGTAGTATACTCGTAAATCGCTCAACAAGACATTTAAATTTATAAACTTAAAATCTAAAGGGAGTCTGAGGTCGTTCGCAGGGAGAAAGGATGGAACTCACACATTAATCTTCATTTAAAATAGATGAGCACAATTAATTAATCACAATAATAGATATCCAATAAATGAAACTGGTCAGATTGAATATTCAATGTAATCTAATGTATCTCAGAAGATGAAGAGACAAAAAGAATAAAGAGAATATAAAAAGTGGTGATTTAGATCAAACGGTATCTCAATCAACTTAACTTAGGTTCTTAAATCATTCAACAATAACCAGAATCAAATTAGACGTCGCCTTATTTGTATAAGATGCCTTAACAAATCAACAGAGCACAAGCACAAGTCTCTTCAGAGAGCCTTTTCTCTTCTTTGCAAGCCTTTCCTTCCTCAAACATAGAGCATAGCCTTTGTCTTTAGAGGCTATGTATAGAGAGCTTCTCTTTCTCAGCACAAGGGCATGGCAAAGGGTAGTGCAACAAAACCCACCCTGCTCCTCTCACAGATCTCTCCTTTCTCTCTCTCAAACCCGGGTGTAATCGGGTATACGGTCGGGTATTTCGGTCGTGAACAGGGATCAGGCCTACGGGCATGCAAATCATAGACGAGGTGTGCGTAGGTTCGTGAAGCGGGGACCCGACCCCTGGTGTTTTGGGCAACGAAGCTGAGGCACGAATTCGTCTTATACGTCTGCGGGAACCTCTCAACTGACGATGTGGGACTATATGTCCCTTCTTCGCGCAAATGCAGCAAAGGGTGCTTCTCCAATTGGAACAGCTGCAGAGCTTCTTCCACGCAATTGAAGCCCTGGGAACCTTCGAGACCTGGGGTTGCATCACCTAGCGGTGGTGTTGATGACGATGATGGTCGGATGAGGTGTATCAACACCAGGGAAGACGATGGTGACGACGAGGCACGGCGAGAACCTGAAATCACAACTACGGGCTTTAGGCCCTAATTAATAGGTCCATAAGCATTGCCAGATGACGACGAAGGTGATGGTAGTGTTCGTGTGGCATTTGGGTGCATGTAGTGGCCGGCCGGTGTTAGAAATAATGACTGGATGCCTGTGTGTTCGAGGGAGTTATGGAGTGAGTGAATGGTGAAATTGGGTGAGGGCTTTTGAAGGTGGAGGTGTGGCGATGCTAATGGAGGTGGTGGCATGGTGTTTGGTGGCGTGAAGCAGTCGCAGGGCCTTGTCGGAGGTTGGTTGGACGTGGAGAAGACAGAGGGGTCGAGGGTGAGTTGTTGGTTGAAATAGAAAGGAAAGGAGCTGGGGGGATTCAGGAGTAGAAAAGGGAGAAGTTTGACCTAACTAAAGGACAAAGAGGAAGAAGATTCCCACGCCGGTGTGATGGCCAGACGTGGAGAAGATGAATTCTCTATTGAAGGAGGGCAGCGACGACGATGAGGAAGGCGGCTCTTGCTGTGGCTGGCGAGGAGTGGAGGAATGCGAGGAAGGTTGTGGTGCTCCCAATTTGGCGGTTGGGAGGCTGTAGGAAGATGGGGGAGGAAGCTCACCGAAGCTGGTTGGAGGGGGCCAGAGGGAGAGATTTTAGTGAGGAAATGCGACCAAACCAAGCTAAGGAGTTAGGTTTTGCAATGAGGAAACTTTTATAGAGCTTCGGAGCAAGTTCTAAACAGGAAACAAGCCTAAATTGGCTTGTTCTTGAAGCACAAGAGACCCACGAATCTTGTGGGTTCGCTAGGGCAAACATGAATGATTTGGGATCCCAAATCGTCTTCAGATGATTCCTCGTAATGTGAACACTAATCCCACCAAATTTGGTGGGATTTGGTGTTGATTTGATTAGGATTAGGAGTAGTCAAAAGCTCCTTGGAGGTCGGTTGACTTCTGATAGAGATAGGGACTGTTATGCAAAGAAGAAGACAAAGTTAGGGACTAATATGCAAGGATTTTGAAAGTTGAGGGGCTAATTGAGAGAGAAAGAGTCTAACTGGACTAAAATGTAAACTAGGTCAAGATGGATTCTGATTGGGTTCAAATTTTGGTACAAACCTAATTTGGACCCAAAGAATCTAGTGGTGAAGTAGGATTTGAGTTTTAACTAAGTTTGACTAGGCAATTTACAAAAAAACCTAAATTAGGGCAAAAATGTAGCTATAACTCTATTTAAGGTCAAAATAGGTTTCAAAGGTCAAATCAAGGATACCAAACCTTATAGAATATTTTTTTATGAATTTTAGGATATTTAGATAAATTTTATCTCGAACAGAACCTCTGTAATTTAAGCGGGTCTGAAATTAGGGTTTTGGGTGCTGTATTGGTTCTCGAAGAGTGCATAACCCTATTTCTGTCTGCATGGACCCACTTATTAGACTTTAATACTCATTAGACCTTAGATTAACCTTTAAGAATCCCCATGGTTACTATACTTTCATGGTAGGATGTTAAAACTATAGAATTAATCCTATTTTGATGTATTACTTTCTGAATGGATGTGTACGAAATTACAACTCTCAGGCGATTATGTAGGAGCATTTGTTAATTAATCTTAACTAATTAAAGCTAGTTATGAGTCTTGATGATGTTATCATCAATATATAACTGTCAATAAAGCTCTAGTTTATTTATAAACATATAAGAGCTCAAACATACCCTACTACTCTATACTTATACATATATTCATTACATACGTATACTTATTTATAATTACTTATTTACATTATTTATATACATATATACTTTATATGTATACTATACATATACATATACACATACACACACATAGCATCGACACTTAGCCGTAGGAGAGGCTAACTTCTTTCCTCCTCTCTTCCTCTTTAGGTCGTATTTTAGGTTGTTCTCGCTTACTCTCAGACGTCTGATCTCTAACCCAAAAATTAGGTTTGAAAGTGGGCAAGGCAACCATTTGGTGGGACCAAACCTCTACTTTGGGCCAGCCCTAGCTTTTATTCAGATGTAATTTAGTGCATCATTTCTATTTCAGGCCCAATTTAGGTCCATTTCAGGCCTAGCACAGTGCATGACCCCTAGCCAACCATTGTGCACAAATGCTCAATCATATGCTTAGAGAAGAGATGAATATATATATGGGTGTGCTGGTGCTCTGCTTTGACGATTGGCAGCCAGCATCACAAAAACCATATATACTGCTGCAGCAGTTCAACTGGCCATGATGTGGCACTAAATTTCAGTGCAATCTAGCGTTGTGTTGCATGCTGAAATTGCATGGAAATCAAGGTTTTGGCCCTCGATTTAAGGGCCCAAATTTAATCCAAATTTAAATTAAATTATATCATTATAAAGCCTTTAGATAGAGCTACATAGTGGTACAATTAATTTAGAGAAATAAATTATTTAGATATATAATTAAATTTGTTAAAATTTACAATTTATACATGACAAATTATGTGTTAATCTATTAATTAAAGTATAAATTAGTTAATTAATCATACAATTGACTTTGTACAGAGTTAATTCATATAATAAATTATTTATTACATATTTTTATTATATTATAGGAACTCTATTTTAATTTATTTGCATTTAAATACATATTTAAGTTAGTTATATACATAGATAATTTATAAATACTATAATACATTATAAATACAGTATAAATACATTCAAAATATTTAATATTTCATTATATAAATATACATTATAACTTACTTTAGTCTTAGATTAAATTACTAATTTATTTTATTTTAAGTTAATAAATTACCTAATTAGCTTACTAAATTATTTACTGTAAATATACAATTAAATTAGTTTACAGGTATTATATAGTATATATTATATAGTTAAATATGTATATACAATATTAGAATTAGTTATGTATATATAGATAGGTTTATGTAATTACTTAGTTTATTATACATTTAAGTTAATATAAATTAATAGATAATAACACAATAAGATTATATATCCAATAAATTATTCTGAATACTTAATTTATTATATAGAATACATATATAAGTTAATTATATACATTAAATACATATTATACAATATACATATAGCTTAGGTTTAAATTATTATATACAGGTATATACATAGTATATAGGATATTTTCGGGTATTTTTAGGATTTTTCTGATTTTTATAGTTTTTATAGATATAGTAGAGGTAGGGGATGAGGGAGAGAGAGTTTCTTTTTGTTGTTTTTCAAGTTTGGTTCTTTTATTAAATTTCAAGGTATGCTGAACCATCGGCTGATATGTTCTACCAAGTCGGGGGTTCAGATTATCTTAAAACTCGGCAAACACTTAGAAAAATACCTAATCCTACTCAAGACACCTTTATTTTATTTTTTAAAATTTTTTTATGATTTTTATTTACATACAAGTTAAGCATAATCTAGGCGTAAATGAGTGTTTTGGAGTGAAACCTAAGGCCTAAACTCAGTTCTAAGGGTTAGAAAAGAGATATAAGCACTTAAGATTATACAACACTTCACATAAAAGGTATCCAAACATTTAAACATAATTTTTAGCTTCATTTCATTCAATTTTCACATTTGGACAGTTTGGCACATTAATATAGCTGACAATGCAATTTAAAACTATGTTATAAGCAATCCTAATTGAATTTCAATCAATTTAAAGTACATGAATTCTTGTACATTAATTTTTACCCCTATATAGCAAGTCAGCTACAAAATATCCTTAAATTCCCAATTAGAAGTCTTTAGTTCCAACTCAAGATAGTCACAACAGCTGCTGCTATCAAGTAGCAGCAATTGTTGTTGGAATTTAGCAACAACAGCTATTGCCATTTTATTCAAAATCAAATGCTTCTCCTGCTACTCAAATGTCTTAAATTTCTGATGTAGCCATTGTTGCTATTTTAGCAGCCACCTGGCCATGAAGCCAGTAGGTAGAAGCTGTTGCTGTAGTTGCTGTGATTCCCAACAGCCAATGCTACTGTGCTAAACAGGAGAGACTTAGGAACTAATCATCTTAGAAAAACCAACTAATTTACAAAACCCTTGAAATCAGAGGTTCAATCCACAGAGAAAAGCTCAAGATTAGACCAATCAGAACAACAATTGTTGCTACTGAATTGGTCCAGATCAAATCATCCAATCTAATGAAATTCAATCTTAATCCATGAAAACACTCTCAGAAGGTCTAAAAACATCTCCAATCAACTTTAGATCTTCATTTAAAGCTCATTAAACCTCTTATGAGCATCATTTTCCAGATTGAATGTTGTAGCTCACAAACCCATGTTGCCTTGACTTGGGCTTTTAATTTAGGATTCATTCAGATTGTTTAATATCCATGAGCTTCTAAACATCATATAGTAGTGTTAGAACCTCATATGATCCTATATAAAACATTGGGTTCTAGTTTAAAGTCTCAAATTAGTATTTGATTCTCCTTGGCTTAAACTACCCAAAACATGGCTTCAATTGGGTATAAGCTCATTTGAGAATAAATCTTCGATTAAAACACATCAAACTCATTGCAATACACCCAATTAAGAAAATCCATACTTGAATCACTTAATTAAAATTCCATTAAAATCAAATTGATTCCAATTCATGAGATTGGGTGTGAAAACCAATTCTGAAAGAATCGAGTGAATTGGTTCAATTAAAACCAGATCAGGGGGTCTTTGTGAATTTCTGAAATGAATGAGAGACCACCCAGGTGGATTTTTAGCACAAATTCAGATCTAGAAGCGAAGACTTCATATTTGAATTTGACCTTAATGGAGGGGCGAACAATGAATAAAATGCGAGGGAAAATAAAAAATGAATTGTTGTGTGTTGAGGAAGATTTATGAGTCAAAATGGAGGTGGAAAAACACCTCTCTGATCTGAATTAATCAGAGAGGGCGAAAGAGATCTAAACTAATCTAATCTACTCCAAACCAATCCATCACAAATTCTAATTTCTAATCTCCTCCTAGCTAATCTAATTGCATTAATCACTACTTTAAACTACTCTAGAAAGCTAGAAATCCTATCTAGCAAGAGGAATGGGGTTGCCTGGATCCAAAGTCGGTGGATAAGGAGGAAGAAAGGGGGAGATCTCCAGCGAGTGAAGAGTTCACAAGAGGAGCTCCAGGGTTGTCCTCATGCGTACATCATCCTTAGTGGTGAGGTGGAATTGAGGTTGAAAAACCACATCCCTATCACAGACATGGTGAGTGATGAGGTTAGAAGTACTGGAGAGGGAGGAAAGGATCGCCTCAGGAAAATAGGAGGGGAGATTGATCGACGTACGCGCAAGCTGGGGAGTTGCTTAAGTAGCTAAAATAGTGGATCAGACACCATGAGGGTGAAATTAGATTCCTAGGGCTTAGGCGGTGGTTATGAGCTATAAGGAGGGTGGGAGCGACTAAATCAAGTTTCCACCATTAGATGACATCTGAGGAGGATGGTGATCCTATGCGTGAAGGCATAGGAAGATTGGATTTGGTTTGGCCATGGATCAAGGATGCATGAGATGAACGGCTACAATGCAAGGTGTTCTTGCGAGAACAGTGCAGCAGCTACAATGGTCCGTGGGTGTAGGTCTTTTGGTGAAATTGCAGGAGGCCCTCTACTAAGTGAAGGGGTAGAAGAGTTGCATTGAAGCCCACTAGTGGCTAGAAAGTTTGTAGCACAGTCCCTAGGTATTGCAAGAAGGTCCCTGGCGAGTTGCAATAAAGTCCTTGGAAAGTTTAAATGTGTATAGAATGTTAATGCATGAGGACCTATATGTAATCTACTGAATGCAAGGTCCTATTGATGCCCAAATGCAACCAAATTTTTATTGAAGCTAAATTAAATATTTAGGAAGTTAATTTCACTTTTGATTTGTACTTTTGAACTTAATTGTGTATTCAGTTTACAATTGGATCATCAATTTATATTAATGAATAGAATCTCATTTTATGACTTAATTTTGCATTGTTAACACAAATTTGTTGTTTTAGGTCATTTTCCTTAATTCTCATATTTAACCCTTTTCATGTGTTAATTATGCGGTGTTTGACTTAATTTCTAACTTAACTTTTGCATTTTAGCTATGATGAGTCACACCTCATCTCCTGGCAATCGACATTTCGAGATAATGCGACTCACGGCAGCTGAACCTGCACAAGACGCTTACATGCTCCTAGTAGGATATTTAGATATCCTAGGAGACAAGCACCTAGGAGACGATATGTTATAATGCGTCCTCAAGGGGAATATTTACTCTTTACGGCAAGAACTCATCTAATCAACTTGTGTTTTCGAGCTGCTTCTAAGTCAAATTTTTGAGAAAACATTTTTTTCAGAATAGAATACTTTATGGCATTATTCTTTATTAAGTTCACTGAACTAAACCAATGTGTGACTTTTGGGTGCTTAGGTTACCAAGTCCCGCAAACTAAAGGATAGACAAGAAGGCCGAATAATCCCTAAGCCTTGGACTTAATAAACCAGCTTCGCAACTCCCTCAACCTCTTGAGGAATAGTCCAAATTGATGGTAGCACCATCATTGGTGTTGATATGCCTAATTTAGTCGAACTGCAGTAATAAATGTTGTTAAATATTCATCAAAAGATCATAACTCTTTTCTGAATTGCATGTGAGGAGAAGACAAGAAAATGGGTTAATCTGCCAGTTTAACATCCAATCACTAATGCAGATTAACTAAGTGGTTAATCAGGGCTTAATCTAAGGTCAAATGAGCTTAATTTTCCAAGAAGTGGGTTTGAACTAATTAAATCAGGGTTTTTTGCATTTTGATGATTATTTTATTACATAAAAACCCTAATTAATAGCTTCACTCAAATTGAAAGGGTTCTGGTAGAAATAAATGCAATCTAAACCTTTTACAAATCATTAAAAAATATTCTAAGAGGTTTGGTATCTTTGCTTTGACCAATTGAACCCATCTTGAGTAAATGTAGAGACTTAAGCAGGAATTTGCCCACCTCCGACCACGTTCGCAAAAGCTTCTTGAAGCTTCTCCACTCGGCCACTACACAACACCACACACCAAATTTTGACCCCCATACACTATCTCACCGTGGCGGAGATTTACATGCATTTAATTAGGCCCTAGGGCCATGTTTTTCTATGTAGGTCAGCCACCATCATTGGTCTCCTTTGTCAACGACCACCTCCATCGGTCACCACTGATCTCTCCACCACCTTTAATAGATGCGGACCAACCACAGAGGCTACCTAGACCTTCAATTGAACCAAGTAGCAGCTGCAGCATCAGCAATTAGAACCACCTCCTTCACGTAGCAACAACAAAGAGAAGGTACTTTAGTCCTGATGGTAACACCATCATTTGTCATAACTAGCTTAAATTAGTCAGAATCAAGTATTAATTTCTCCTAAATATTCATCAGAAGATCATAACTCTATTCTGAAGTGAATCTGAGAAGAAGACAAGAAAATGGATTAATTCTATTGTTTTAACATCTCATCATTAATGTAGATTAACTAAGTGGTTAATTCAAGGTCAAATGAACTTAAATGTCCAAGAAGTGGGTTTGCAATGATTAACTCAGGGTTTCATGTATTTTAAAGATTAAAATATTATAAAAAACACTAATTATCAGCCCCACTCAAATTGAAAGGGTTCTGATAGAAATAAATTCAATCTAAACCTCCTAAAAATCTAAACCCTTAAGAGATTTGGATCCTTCAATTTGACCATTGGGATCCATTTTGACCAAAAATAGAATTCAGATGGAAATTTATCTTGAGTTGGGCTTGTGTCTAATTTACTCAGTCAAACATGGCCAAAATCCAAATCTAAGTTCACCATTAGATTCCTTGGGTCTAAATTAGGTTAACACCAAAATTTGGACCTAATTAGAATCCATCTTGATCTAGTTTGCATTTAGTCCCCAGTTCCCTATTTTTACAACCAGACAACTAATTTCTATGTTTTCCTTGCAAGGACACCCCCAAATTCTCGTATTCATTGCAAGTAGGTCCCTACCACCTTCATCTTTAGAGCTTCCTAATCAAAGACATAACCCATCGACCGCCGACTTGAAATCAGGAATATCTCCATCAGATCTTCACCAAATCCCTCCAATTTTGGAGGGATTGGTGTTCAGATCATAAGGAATCCATGGAAAAAGGTCTCAAATCCAATTTTGAAGAGGAATGCTTAGGCGAGCTCAAGAAATTTGGGATTTTAATTTGCCAAATTCATGACTCCAATTCACGAATTCTTCCAATTTTAGGGTGCATTTGAGCTTTATATAACCCCATGCTCCTAAGTCCAAATCAGTCAGGTTTAGGCCAAAATTCCATCTTCTCTTCCTTCTCCAGCTGTCTCTGACCTGAGCTCTGGTGACTTTCACTCCCACCCTCTTCTAGCCTCCCAACCACCAAATTGGGTGGTCCAACTTCTTCCCCTCTTCCTCGTGCACCTTGTTGGCCAAAGCAAGGGCGCATCTGACATCGTCTTCATCGTTGTTTACTTCGCCGTCTTCATCTTCCCCACAACCGACCGACCAACGTTGGATGTAGTTCCGCTTCTTCCTCCAATAAGTCCCCTACTCTTTCTCTCTCCCCTCCTAGATTCTCAATCTATTTAGACTTAGGTTAGAACCCTCATCACACCGTTCGCACCCCTTTCTTCCTTGGCTCTGGCAAGAGCTTGCGCCGGTGCCATACACCTCCGAACACCCAGCCACCACTGCTAAAAGTTCCCTCACCATCCATAGATCAAAAGTCCCAAGATAATTTGGAGCTTTGACCACTCCCACACCTCACCGAACAACCCATGCTTCCATTATCATCTCTGACACTGCCCGACCTCCACGCACCTCCATACACCAAAACTCCACCACCACTGCACTCCTCACATCACAACAATATTCCTGAGCTTTCTAATTGGGGTCAAAAGCCTGTGTTTTGTTTTAGGACCCTTCGCCGCCATTGACCACCATCATGTCGTCGTCCGTACGCCGTGCACCACGCTATCACTCCATGCGCAGGACACTTCTAGGATGCTACTTGGGCCTTCAATTGAACAAGCCAGCGTCAGCAGCATCATCAATTAGCTAGAGCTTCTATCAATAGCTCACATTGAAAAACACAATTCATATTTTGATATTTATTGAATTACACACGAGGGTTTGTTGCCTTCAAGACACTGGGGTCAAGTCCCTACCCTCACGCCATGCACACGTGCCCTCGCTCGTGCCCACTACATGCAGGTCTAGGCTGGTTTATGCTTGACCTGGGTTTGGTCTATGGTTTGGACCAAGTTTAGAAAGAGAAAAAGGGGTTTGCTATGTGAGAAAAGGGGATGGGTTTTGTTCTAAGAAGATTAAGCCTAGAGTTAGGAAACATTTGGGTTAAGTTAAGGCATTTGAAGCCCTTTGAAGAGCCATCTGACTTGAGGCTTTGAGTTGAGAGAAATAAGCTTAAGTGTTACTGGTTCATTGGTGATCTCAACCACCATTATTTTTAATCTCTCACCATATTATTTTTGTTCATTGACTCTGACATACATTTTTCTCTTTATTGAATATATTTTTTCATGTATCTTGAGTTGTGCTTGAATATTGGATTAGTGTTTGATTTGCGATCTTTTGCTCCTTACGAACGACCTCGGAACTCACGTTTTTTCAAGCACTTATAAATTTAAATGTCAATTTGATTTTTGTCAACTATACTACGACGCATATTTTTTTTAAAGATGAAAATTCGCTATCAACAAGTCCCACATTGTGCAAAGAAGATTTAGAACCATCTTCATAACATTTTGTGCTCAGTGCTTCCTCGCTCAGAGCATGGGGGTCGGGTCCCTACGCACTCATCATGCACATGCCCTCGCCCGCGCTCACGCCATGCGAGTCTGGGCTGAACCGGGTTCGGTCTAAATCGAATTCGATTGGGGTCCGATTAGAGAGAGAGGAAAGTTTGGGCCGAGAGGGGGGGGTTTGCTTCAGATATAATTGGGCCTTGGCGTGAATTTGAGAAGGGGCTTTGGGTTGAAAAGTTAAGCCCTTTGATGGTTTATTGAGACATCTGATGAGGCTCTTTGATTGAAAACCCTTAAGTGTTGATGCTGATTCTCCTTAGTTGAAAAACCACGTTTTTACAATTCTTTTTGGAGTTTGATATTGTAATTATTGAGTAATATATTTCTTTTGATATCAACCTCTTATGCCACATTTTATATTCATCTGATTAGTGGTTAATTGTGAATCAATTTGCTCCCTGCGAATGACCTTGGAACTCACACTCTTCGAGATTATAAATTTTAAGTGTTTTCGTCACTTTAGTTACCTATACTATAATGCCTATTTTAAACATGACTTTAGTGCAAACAACATTTTGGTACTGTTGCCGGGAAGCAACGCACATTTTGACCATCCAGGGGAAGGTAATCATTGAAGATCTGTTGTGTTGTGAGGTGAATTGTCACTGAAGATCATCAGCGTGAGTAACTACACCAGGGGAAGGTAATCACTTGTTCTATCTCTTATAATCCTAGGCTCTCTTGGAAAGATCAAAAAGGAAGCAACAGATTTTCTTATCAACTCTGCCTTATTTTCCTAGTAATCATCATTCAAGGCAAAAGTTTGTTTCCTGATTTACTTCAATTGATTGTGATCAAGAGGCTCCTTATACACCGCACCAAAATGGGTGACGGTCGATTGGGAGGAGACTCGTGGGCGACTAGGGTTGACTCTAGGAACGGGGGTGGTCGTGGAGTTTGGAAGGAGGCTGGAAGGCCTTAGGGTTGGGAGGCTCGCTGCTAACCCTTGGTGGACAAGGATGGTTGGACTAGGGTTGTCTCTAGGCGTGAGAGAAGATATGGAAGAGAGGGACCTAGGGTTTCTTGGGGGGGTTAGCCATGGCATGATCATCCTTCTTCTTAGTGAGGGGTTGGTGAAATCCTTTGCTTTCCTTGTCGCCAAAGAGGCCATGTGGCTGCTAGCTGCCGCAATGAGGTGCGTTGCTTGGAATGTGGAGGGGAGGGCCATCAACGTGCGGTGTGCATGCATGGGAGGGAGGCACGAGGTCCACGTTATGAGAAGGTCATGTTCAAAAACCCTTATTTTGGCCACGTCCCTCAATCCCTTACTCGCCCTTAGAGGCCAACCAATCCACCTCCTCCTCCATCACCACTGGCATTCGACGTGCAAGTACCTATCTTTGAGGAGATCATGGCAGTGGAGGACACCCTACGTGTCACTCTGGTTGGTGAGGTCATGATGGGCATCCCTACCATGAAGGTGTTAAAGGCTCTGGTGAATTCCATGAACGTCTCCTCTATGACGTGGAAGGCATCTTTCCTCAGTGCCTCGAGGTTTCTCCTATTTGGTCTGAATGCTATCAATGTGGAGTCTTGGCATTTTCGTTCTTCTTCATGTGAGGGGGTTTCTGTGATTTGGATACTTGTGTCTCCCTTCGATGGTGCATTATTTGAGTGTCCATGACAACGTGTTTCTAAATGTCATGCATGTGTGGAATTTTTTGGATTGCCTCTCTATTTGCGGTCGGTTGATGTGGTGAATGAAGTTGTATCACATTTTGCCTCTATTGTGGAAGATTCCTCAATTGGGTTGCAGGAGGGGGATGGTTGTTCTTTTGCAGTCGATGTTGTGGTTTGCCAGGGTGGCCCTATTCCCACGCAGGGGATGGTGAGATGTGGTGGAAGTTCTTGGTCAGGTTGAAGACAACTTTTATTGATGAGGAAGAACCTGAAATAGCTAATATTTGTTCCTTTGTTGAGGTTGTTCGGGATGGGGAGAACCGCAAGAGAAAGGAATTGTTTAATTTATATTAGGAGAGCCCTCAAAGATGCAACATGGGATTGGTTTTATCTAGAGAGAGGGTGATGTTAGTGAAGTTGCGATGGTAGAAGCTCAAAAGGAATAGAATTGCATGCAAATTGCTCCTATGCCTACAATCTTGACAGATGAAAGTTGTGGTGGTGTGAATGCTTCTATGACAGGGGGGAACTTTGATGCTGGATCTTCCTCCAAACCTCAATGCCATCACACGGTCCCCATACTGCTTGAGGTGTCGTGCAAATGGAGAGTGGTTTTCTCTGAAGACAAGGTGCAAAGCTTCTATGCGTTGAGAAGGTGGGGGATGAACACAAGGATGCCCAATGAAGATCCTCACATGGATTGTGCGTGGGTTATGCGGTGGGGTTCGAAGGGCTTCTTTGGGAAGATATCTTCGTGACTGGGAGGTAGATTGTACACTACTTCAAGAATGACACATTGATTCGAGGGGCACTCACTTATGGAGGTCATTATGTTAGAATGGTTTTGCTAAGGTGGAGATGGTTCTTGCTGTTGGCCATTCAGGTGTTTTTTGGTTCTGGTGGAAGTCGGGAATTTTGTAGCTGGAGGATGTTCGTAGGGGGTCGTTTGTTGCTATGGCAAAATTTTACCGTGTGTGATGGGATAAAATTATTTATATCTTCTGTTTATGGGTTGTGTGTAGCAGGGGACAGACCAACGTTATTGACTGAACTGGCAAAGGTGGTAGGATTTGTAGATGAAGGCATGTGGCTAATTGGTGGGGACTTCAATACAATTTTTTCTTTGGAAGATAGGCTAGATGGGACAGTGGACTCTTCCACCCTTAGCTTTTGTATGGCAGTAAATGATTTACAGTTGGTTGATCTACCAACCTTGGGGGCTATTTACACTGTCTCGCTTGGATTGATTCTTCTACAATTCGATGTTGATTGAATCATTTTAGTTGTTTTCGGTTGTTGCTCTATAGAGGCCATTTTTAGATCATACCCCTCTACTATGGGATAGTGGTGATTCTGTGATGACTGTTGATGGGGCTTTTCATCAATGTGAGGGAAATGCGTTGTACTATAACTGACAAATAGCTCTTCAACAAATACAATTTATAACTCGAATATCTAAATGAAGTCCGAGGTCGAACATAGGAAGCAAGTATGGAATTCTCGTGCTAATCTCGATTAAAATATAAATGAGCACATTAAATGAAGCACAATAAAGATATTTCAATGAATAATTACTACTCAAATCTTATATTCAATAAGAATGAGTATATCAAGAGTTAACTATGATAAAAAGATACCTAGAATAAAATAATGGTGATTTAGATTACCAATTATTAGTCTAAGCACATATATATCAACTATTCAATGAATATGAAATAAATGAACAGTGATCAGACGCTTGATTTATCAAGTCAGACGACTTAAATGTCGCCTGCTACAGTGCTTTCTTCTTTCTTCTTCTTTTGCCTTTGCTTCTTTTTCTCTTCTGCTGCCTTCCCTTCTCTTCTCTGGCATGACCCCTTCTTTCAAGTCTTCTCCTTCACAGTGCCCTCTCTTCCTTTCTTCCCTTAGCTCTTCTCTTCTTCTCTTCCTTTCTTTTCTTTTATTTCTTCAGGTCTTCTCCTTTAGCCTCTTCCTCTTCTTCTTTCAAGCTCTCATGGCTAAGTGTTGGACATGGTTAAGCATCAGAGAGCAAAACCCACCCCCCCCACTCTCTCTCTCTTTCCTTCCTTCTCTTCTCTCTTAGAAATCCGGTTTAATCGGGTATTCGGGTATGCGTAATCAGCTCCAAGGCTACGTGTGTGTGGTCGCAGTTGAGGAGTGTATAGGTTTAGGCAGGTTGGGTCGAGTGCGGGTGTGAGGGACCTCACCCCATGTGTTCTTAAGGCACCAAGGCCATATCGAAAGTTCAATATATGCGTGGCCAATCACTCATCTCTTAACGATGTGGGACTAAACCCACATCCTTTTCCTTGCGCACGACCGCTATAGCTTGCTGAGGAAGGTGCGTTCAATTAGCGTAGCTGCTTAGCTGAGGTCCTCAATTGAAGACCTGAAGCTTGACCTAGGCCTTGTCCGTAGCACCTGGAGGTGTCACCTGGGACTCGCGTGGCTAAAACACAGCTCCAAGCTTGCCGGGAGCTTCTTCGTTAATGGCGGCGAAGGGCGAAACCTAAAAAACACACATATGGCCTCACTGCCACATTAAACTTGCTCAGGAGGTTTGCCGTGGTGTGGTGAGTGTGGTGGTGATGGTTGTGTGGTGCGAGAGCATGTGTGGAGGTCGGTCGATGACGGAGAAGGACGTGCGACAGTGGGTTGGTCGACGGGCATTTGGAGGGTTGAATAACCCTAAATAGGAGAGGGCTTTGGTTCAGGTGGATGAGGCAGAGGTGTAGGACGTGTTGGCAAGTTGATTGGTGGATTGTGGAGGTGGGGCAGACTCGTCGAAGGGGTGGCCAGAGGTGAGAATGAAGGTGGCATGTGGATGCATCGAGGGGTGTTTTTGGGTTTTTGGATAGAGAAAATTACCCTAAGAATCTAAGGAGACCTAACTACCTAATCAAATTGGATGAAGGGGGTAGAGTCCGCGTCGATTTTGGTAGGCCAATGATGGAGAAGATGAATTCTCCGAAGGGGGACGACGACGAGGAAAGGGGAAGATGGCCCTCGCTTTGACTGGTGAGGCGTAGAGGAAGATGAGGAAGAGGATGGGTAGGCTAATTTGTCCGTTGGCTACCTATAGGAAGATGGGGATGGAGGTTGCCGAAGCTTGGTTAGAGAGGGACCAGAGGTAGGGTTTGGAAGAGTTTTCTGGCCCCAAACATTGCGAAGGATGTAAGGTTTGCAATGTGGGTCCTTTTATAGGCCATAGGGTCAAACTTCAAACTTGGAAACAAGCTTGAAAGCTTCACAAATCTGGAAATAGGCTTAGGATTTTCAAGAGTTCGCAAGAACTCTTGGACGATTTAGGAAGATTATGGAAGAGCTTAGATGGAAGGGGATCTCCTCAGGAGACTCCCTTCTAATTTTGGAAGAGTTTCTCCGTGAAATCAGGGAGAAAACCCTGATTGAAGGTCGGCTCTTGGTGGGTTCACACGGCCATGGTGATAGGGACCTGTGTGTGAAGAAGGCAATGAAGTTAGGGGGGTATTTGCAAGGATTTCAAAAGTTAGGGGCCATTGTGTGATAAAAAGAGTGTTTGGACTGAAATGCAAACTACGTCAAGGTGATCTCTGATTGGGCCCAAATTTTGGTACAAACCTAATTTGGGCTCAAGGAATTTGATGGTGAAGTCAGATTTTGGTTTTGACTAAGTTTGACTGGGTAATTTGCATAGAAATCTAAATTAGGGCAATTGTCCAACTAAGACTCTATTTTAAGTCGAAATGGGTTCCAATGGTCAAAGCAAGCATACCAAGCCTTATAGAATATTTTTTTATGATTTTTAGAAGGTTTAGATGAATTTTATCCTAATCAAAACCTTATTTAATTAAGCAGATCTATTTTTAGGATTTCAGATGCCCATTAATTCTCAAAACGAGTGAAAACTCATTTCGTTATGCATGAACCTACTTATTAGACATTAATGATCATTTGACCTTTATTTAACCTCTAAGAAATCCTGTGATTGTTCTGCAATTAAGATATTCTATGAAAACTGCAGTTTTACCCCTGTTTTAACGTCTCTCAAAATGGATATGCAGTGAATTATAGCTCTTTGATGGTTATTTAGGAGCATTTATCAATGGAATGTGACTAAATAAAGCTAGATATGGCTGATGATGATGTTATCATCATGCCTAGCTTTTGTTAGTCCCTTAGCAAAATCTTATGAAAAGAACTGGAATTCTAACCATGCTTTGCAGTTTAGAGTCCTGATTCTTTCTTCCTTTTAGAAATTAGGTCAAAATGCTAATAGTAGGCCTAGAGGTACTCAAGTACAAACCAAGATCCAGACTTGACCAGCTTTAGCCTCAGTCTGCCGTGAAGGTTTCTATGGCTCTCAAAAACTATCCTAAGGTTCATTGAATCTAGCGGTTAAAGCACCCGTGCTTGTAACATGGTTAGCCCAAGTTCAGTTTGCAGTGTGTTTTTGTAAGAGAGGGATAGATGATTTTTTTTGCATTTTTGGAAAGCTTTCTCTCTCTTTTCCTTTTTTATTTTTAGCTTCGAATTGACTCAAAACACATTCTGTATTGGATTCCTGGTTCCTACGATCAATCCTCGCGGGGTCCCTGGCAATCGATGCTTTGAGATAGCACCGCCATGGCAACCCCCAGAACCTTGGCTTTTGACACTTCGAGATAGTGCTGCCCATGGTATTCTCTAGCTAAATTCTGGCCCTGGTGATTGACATTTTGGGATGATCCCACCTATAGCACCTGAACCAGCACAAGGTGCTTACATGCCCCCAGTAGGATATTTAGATATCTTAAGAGACAAGCACCGAGGAGACGGTATGTTATTGCGCATCTTCGAGGGGAATTTCCCGCCTCTCTGCGTCGGGAACTCGTCCAAATCAACTTGTGTTGATAAGCTGCTCCTAATCTAGGTAGCTTTTCGAAACAGAGTAAACGCTTTTCATGATTTTGATTATTAAGTGCACTAAACCAGACTTGTGTGTGGATTAAGGTGCTTATGTTACCTAGTCTCGCAAACCAGAGGTCAGTTAACAAGGCCAAGTACTCCCTAAGCCTTAGTCTTAATACGTAAGCTTCGCATTTTCCTCAACCTCTTGAGGATTTTCTAGATGTTAATGAATACTTGAATATTTAAGCCCTAAAACAAACCCAAGAGGCCTAAGATCAGCACTGATACTAATCTCTTTGTCTCTCTGTTATTCTAGGACTTAATTTTCTTCTTTTGATTTGGTCTAGAATTTAAGTCGATTCCATAATCATTTACTAATGACTATCCCTTTTTTGTTTCAAATTGTAGCTCCTTTTTGACATTTAAATCACCTCCCATTTTCTTCTTCAAAAATGATATGCAATTATCTCTCAAAATTTCTCCCCTTTCTCCATTTTTTGTTTTTTCAATTTTTATTTTTTTGGTTTTTTGAATGATTTTTTTTTTATGTGTGAGAACCCTTCAAAAACTTGAATTTTTATGTGTTTGCACTTTAACACCCCCCCATGCTTAAGTTTTGCAATGTCCTCATTGTAAATCAGAGGACATGAAGTCAGTTGGGTGCAAGGGTTAGAACAGGGTAAAAAGGGTGGGTGAATGTGTCGAGATGATTGTTGCGGACGATTTTAAGCTCTGGTACGAGTATCAAAGGTGGAGTTGGCTATTCTAAAACTGAATTTAGAAGTGCAGTAGACGTGAAGCTCAAAAGGATGATCAGAAGAGTCGGGTTTTTGGAATGACGGGTTGCTTCCCGTTAAGCGCTAAATTCAATGTCTTTATTCGAGCAAAAGGTGGTTATGGAGGAGAGGTCAAATTAGATAAATTTTGTAAAACAAGCACCTTGATTAATAGCCTGGTTGGTCTAACTAAGTGCTTGATCAGATCAACAGGCTGATGATGCAGCCCAAACCCAATCAATCTTGTAGGTTGATGGATTTGGATCAAGAGATACGGAGCCCACCAGATGTTGTAAGGCTCAAGAAGATGTGGAAGTGGGAATCGCATGTTTGGCTGATTCCAATCATCTTGGTCAGAGTAGGGATCCTCAAATGAAAAAGAGTGTGGAGGATGTAGGAACCCTATAGAAGTGATCAAAGAAAGATGGGTCGTGATTAGTAGTCTGATTGATGTTCGAAACCCGATCAAAAGATGGAGAATCATATGCAACCGGATAATTGAGAGGAGAATCATAGTAGAAATTGATTCCGGTTGCGGGTCGGGGTTGGAATCGGATTGTATATTCTGTAGATGAGGTGGTTTCTTTCAAATCATTGATCTCAATGTCAGAATCAAAGGGCAGGTCGTGGTTGCTAAGGTCATAAACAGTTTTGGAGTCATTAGGAAACAACAGCTTTCTGAAATCAGAGTAAGATTCGAAATTGTTGGAGAAGCTGCGAAAATCGTGTTCTGAACTTGATACCAGATCAGAGGTTCCACCACAAAAAGGATTAAGATATGTAGAATCTGCAACTTGACTTGGGATCTAACTTACTTTCAGATTCCGAGCTCAAAAAGGTGTCCCTAGTAGGTATAGGCTCAGGTTCTTGGCTCCTAGGATAAACCCAATCGAGTCCCACCTCTTCTAACTCAGTTTTTGTATCATAGATCAGCTTGACTTTCGAGAAATCAATTAGTGTCTCTGAGGAGGTTGGAGAGGTGTATTCATCAAATACATGCCCTGAATCATATTTCAGATTTGAAATCTATGTCTCATCATATGGGGCCTCACACTCATCCCCATTAGGCTCAGATCTAGATTCTAGGTTAAAAGTAGGCATTGGGTCACTAAGATCTTGGCTGGGCTCTACAGGAATGTCAGAATCATTCTCGAGAATCACCTTAACAGGATAAGGCTCGGGATTTACATTCTCGAGAAGTTTTGTTTTAAGCTCATTATCACAGGTGTCAGAGAAATCTAAGCTCGATGGACCAGCTCCCTGGTTTCCTAAGGTCGGTTCAAAATCGGGAACACCTGCAATTGGATCCTCCCAACCCTCATTAAGATTATATATGTTAATTGTTATGAAGTTTGAATCTGAATTCATTTGGGTTAGAGGTTCATAACAACTATGATCATCAAACCTGGGATTTGGGAAATTAGGTTGATCACTAGAATCACTCCAAGATGTTTTGTTAACTTCGGATGGGTATTTTTTATCAATGGATCTATATAACATATTTAGCAATTCTCCCCGTTTTTCTAAAAAAGTATGGAGTTCTTCCGGAACTGAAGGATTTGACCAATATTGCAGACAATCGTTGTTGTGGAATTTCACCAATTCAATGTGTTCTGCTAAGAGATCATCTCAGGTTGAACCGTGGTTTAGTTGTATCCATATTATCTCCATACGGTTCAAAATGTGGTCCATTGTTTTCTTAAATTTATCCTAAATGTCCCTTTTACAATATTCCTCGTGGTGTCCATAAGCATCCTCAATCATCTTTTCTTTCATGCTCATTTGGGACTTAGATTTCCTAAACAGTCTTCCTAGATTGCCAGATTGCATTTTCAAATCAGGTGGTGGAATCAAGATGTAGAATCAAACTCAGGTTAGATTGAAGTTGATCAGATCTAAAAGAGATTCCCAAGAAGATCTAATGAGGTCTCTTAGGTTAAAAACCTAATGACCTTCCTGTATATGTGCTCTATAGAAAAGATGAGGGACTAGATATTATTTGGACCCAATCAAGGCACCCAAAGATTTTTGGATGGCTAAGGCTGTTTCGAGGTGGATGATACCTCAGAATCAGAAATTCGCACACCCGAGAAATACCTGGGTTGCCAAGAAGGGAGAGCTCCGCAAAGACCCCTACACGGTCGAGCATCCCCATGGGTTACAAGGTTTCCCTCACACAACCTTTCTTGTCACTACGGTTCTAAGTAGACCATGAAAGTTCCCTACTTGGAGGGGTGACGTAATAATTGCGGAAATAAAAATATAAAGCAATCTCAAAAAGACAATCACAAAATGTACACAGGTATTTTTACGTGGAAACCTAAACCGAGTGAAAACCACCACCTAACCCTCTCGAGTTAGGATTTTCCGATCAACCAAGTTGATCAAAATCCACTAAACGAATCACTTTAAACGAGGGTGATTCAACCTCAATACAACCACGCTACGAGTACGAGGGTAGCGTTCCTCAACCCCTTCTCTCCACGAGAAGGATTTTGTCCCACGAAGGAGACGGGAATTCGCAAAGCGAATACCCAACAAAATAACAAAGATAAAAGAGACAACAAGTCCTATAGAGCCAACAAAGTAATTAAGAACCTAGCTTCTATAGGGATAAGGAAACTCCCCTTTGCTAGGAGTGCGTCGACGATGACGCGGTGCGTGAGCCACGCGACGGCGCAACTTCGCTCTCGTAGACAACGGCGGGAGAGCGGGTGCGCAACGGCTTGATGCTCTCAAGAGAATGGTGCTTGAGCTTGGAGAGCAAGAGCTAGCTAGGACACAAGAGAGTGGAAAGTGTAATACAACTTGTTTCTTGTGTATCTTGGTCTCTCTAGGTGGGTATGTGTTTTTTCTAAGTGTATCTTGTGTGTATATTGTATATGTTTGTGTTGCAAAGGCTCCCCTCTATTTATAGAGGCCTTAGGAAGGCTTTGGAAGGCTTGGAAAGGCTTCCATAGCCGTTGGGTACAAAGCCCAAGAGAATCAGGCCGAAATCAGGACAATGATTACATTTGACAGGGTTATCAGACGTCTAACTCTGGCATCAGACGTCTGGAAGGCCACTTTAAGACGTCTGATTTAAATGTCAGACGTCTGATTCTATGCGGGTTTCTCCCTGACTTGAATCAGATCTAAACAGGGTTTTTGTGCAAGTCCATCAGACGACATACAGGACGTCTGGAACTAAGTATGGACGTCTGGAAACCTACTTTTACTGTGGGAATTGATTTCCAAACGTTGCAACGGCTAGAAAATCTCTGAGAAGAGATTTTGGGTCAGCCGAGGCAAAACAGTCATTTATCAGACGTCTGGAAAAGCCTAAGGACGTCTGATAAGGCTCTAACGGTCATAATCTTGACTGTTTGCTAAGCCAGCCAACGGTCCACTAATTGGACGTCTGGCAAAGTCATCAGACGTCTCCTAAGACGTCTGGTCTAAGGTCTGGACGTCTGATTTCATCAGACATAACTAACTATGTCCAGCCTAACAGTTATCAGACGTCTGAAACAAAAGTCAGACGTCTTAAAATACATTATCAGACGTCTGATTTGGGAATTAGACGTCTGGAAGGTCTGTTTGAACCCTATATTGGTTTTCTAAGTATTCTACAGAAAACCTAAGTATCCTAGGGTTGTGCCGGTGTTCCTAGGACTACTGTTAGGGTTCTTTGAGGCTCTTTAACATGAAATATCTAAGGAAATAAAGAGCAACAAAAGAAACAAAAAATACAACAAGTACAAAAGAAGGAAATCTATCCTATTCTTCATTTCCTTCCATCTTCAATCTTTCGCTCTACGCGAACCTCCTCTGTTTTCCATCAAGCTCCTCCAATCCGTCCTAGATGCGAGCTCGAACTCCGTCTAAACACGTCCACATTTGCAATTGACCTGAAATCTAGGACTCTAATTGCAAATGTTAAATAACACGTGTTTTGTTATCATCAAAACAAATGATTGCGGTGCTTTAGCACCAACAGACCAGAATGTACGAACTTAAGACCTTAAGTCTACCAATTTTAGCCTAATTAGTGCCTTGAATTTCACTTGATTAGAAGTTGATTTAACTTGTGACTTAATTTGGAGGTTGGTTGGCTGACAATGTAGGTCAACTCCACTTGACCTGCTCTAAAGATGGCAAAATAAAATCTAGGTCAAGATCTAGAAATCACCCTGATTTGACTCTCAGGTTATTAGGTCCAAGATTTTTAAGATTCAAGTGAGTCTTAGAACCTGATTTTAGGGTTTTCTTGATTAAATCTTTTCAAACAGGGGCTTGAGTAGCACACAAATGCAGGAGGATTTATTCTCTTTGATGCAGGAAAATGTGAACTAGCATTTCAAAACCCTAATGTAGAAAACCTAATTTTCTCTATTTCAAGTCCAATTTGATCTTAAAATGTTCCCCTTAGGCTTCAAGCAAGAATTGTGTTAGCCCAAAGAGATTTAGAAATTAAGCGTAGTCCTTGATAGGTACAGGTAATCAAAGTAGAGATTTTCTAATAAGAATCGCTTCAATCAGATATGAAAATTTTTGCAAATTAGGAAAACTTACCTTTTGAATGAAAATTACTCTGAAAATAAGGCAAATGAATCCTAATTGGTTTTGTTTCCTTTTCTCTCTTCCAAGGATTACAAGATTAGGGAAGAAGAGAGATTACCTGCCATGGAAGTGGTTGTTTTGCATGGAAGATCGCCTCGTGATGTACCTCGCAAAATCACAAGAAACAAATAGGGCAAGTTAGTGCTTAAATATAATCAAATAAAACAAAGACTAGTGGTGAATTGCGTGTTGCTCCCTAGTAACGGTGCCAAAATGTTGATGAGGCTTTTCGTCAATGTGAGGGAAATGCATTGTAGTATAACTGACAAATAGCTCTTCAACAAATATAATTTATAACTCGAATATCTAAATGGAGCTCGAGGTCGAACACAGGAAACAAGTATGGAATTCACGTGCTAATCTCGATTAAAATATAAATAAGCACACTAAATGAAGCACAACAAAGATATTTCAATGAATAATTACTACTCAAATCTGATATTCAATAAGAACATGAGTATATCAAGATTTAACTATGATAAAAAGATACCTATAACAAAATAATGATGATTTAGATCATTAATTATTAGGCTAAGCACATATATATTAATTATTCAATGAATATGAAATAAATGAATAGTGATCAGACATATGATTTATCAAGTCAGACGACTTAAATGTCACTTGCTACAGTGCTTTCTTCTTTCTTCTTCTTCTACCTTTTCTTCTTCTCTTTTGCTGCCTTTCCTTTCTCTTCTCTGGCATGGCCCCTTCTTTCAAGTCTTCTCCTTCACAGAGCCTTTTCTTCCTTTCTTCCTTTAGCTCTTCTCTTCTTCTCTTCCTTTCTTTTCTTTTATTTCTTCAGGTCATCTTCTTCAGCCTCTTCCTCTTCTTCTCTTCACGAACCTCTTCTTCTTTCAAGCTCTCACGGCTAAGTGTTGGACATGGTTAAGCATCAGAGAAGAAAACCCACCTTTGCTCCACTTTTTCTCTCTTTCCTTCCTTCTCTTCTCCCATAGAAATCCAGTTTAATCGGGTATTTGGGTATGCGTAATTGGGTCCAAGGCTACGTGCATGGGGTCACAGCCAAGGAGTGTATAGGTCTAGGCAGGTCATGTCAAGTGCGGGTGTGAGGGACCCCACCCCATGTGTTCTTGAGGCACTAAGGCCATATCAGAAATTCAATATATGCGTGGCCAATCACTTGTCTCTTAACAATGTGGGACTAAACCCACATCCTTTTCCTTGTGCACAACCACTACAGCTTGCTAAGGAAGATGCGTTCAATTAGTGTAGCTGCTGAGTTGAGGTCCTCAATTGAAGACCTGAAGCTTGACCTGGGCCCTGTCCGCAGCGCCTGGAGGTGTCACCTGGGACTCGCGTGGCTAAAACACAGCTTGGAGCTTCTTCGTTAATGGTAGTGAAGGGAGAAACCTGAAAAAACACACAAATGGCCTCACGGCTACATTAAACTTGCTCAGGAGGTTTACCGTGGTGTGGTGAGTGTGGTGGTGATGGTTGTGTGGTGCAAGAGCGTGTATGGAGGTTGGTCGGTGACGAAGAAGGACGTGCGGCAGTGGGTTGGTCGATGGGTGTTTAGAGGGATGAATAGCTCTAAATAGGAGAGGGCTTTGGTTCGGGTGGATGAGGCGCAGGTGTAGGACGTGTTGGTGAGTTGATTGGTGGATTGCGGAGGTGGGCGGACTCGCTGGAGGTGAGAACGAAGGTGGCGTGCAGATGCGTTGAGTGTTTTTGGTTTTTTGGATAGAGGAAATTACCCTAAGAATCTAAGGAGACCTAACTACCTAATCAAATTGGATGAAGGGGGTAGAGTCCGCGTCGATTTTGGCAGGCCAATGATGGAGAAGATGAATTCTCCGAAGGGGGACGACGACGAGGAAAGGGGAAGATGGCCCTCGCTTTGACTGGTGAGGCGTAGAGGAAGATGAGGAAGAGGATGGGAAGGCCATTTTGGCTGTTGGCTGCCTGTAGGAAGACGGGGATGGAGGCCGTTGAAGCTTGGTCGGAGAGGGGTCGAAGGTAGCATTTGGAAGAGGTTTTTGGCCCTAAACCTTGCTAAGGATGTAAAGTTTGCAATGTGGGTCCTTTTATAGGCCATAGGGTCAAACTTCAAGCTTGGAAATAAGCTTGAAAGCTTCACAAATCAGGAAATAGGTTCATGATTTTCAAGAGTTCGCATGAACTATTGGACAATTTAGGAAGATCATGGAAGAACTTAGATGGAAGGGGATCTCCTCAGGAGACTCCCTTCTAATTTTGGAAGAGTTTCTCCGTGAAATCAGGGAGAAAACCCTGATTGAAGGTCGGTTCTTGGTGGGTTCACACGGCCATGGTGATAGGGACCTGCGTGTGAAGAAGACAATGAAGTTAGGGGGGTATTTGCAAGGATTTCAAAAGTTGGGGGCCATTGTGTGATAAAAAAGAGTGTTTGGACTAAAATGCAAACTAGGTCAAGGTGATCTCTGATTGGCCTCAAATTTTGGTACAAACATGATTTGGGCCCAAGTAATTTTATGGTGAAGTCGGATTTTGGTTTTGACCAAGTTTGATCAGGTAATTTGCATAGAAACCTAAATTAGGGCAACTGTCCAACTAAGACTCTGTTTTAGGTCAAAATGGGTTCCAATGGTCAAAACAAGTATACCAAACCTTATAGAATATTTTCTATGATTTTTAGAAGGTTTAGGTGTGTTTTATCTTGATCGAAACCTCAGTTAATTAAGCAGGTTTATTTTTAGGGTTTCAGATGTCCATTAATTCTCAAAATACGTGAAAACCTGTTTTGTTCTACATGAGCCTACTTATTAGACATTAATGATCATTTGACCTTTATTTAACCCTTGGGAAACCCTTTGATTGTTCTGCAATTAGGATATTCTGTTAAAATTATAGTTTTACCCCCTTTTAATGTTTATCTCTCAGAATGGATATGTAGTGAATTACGGTTCTTTGGTGGTTATTTAGGAGCATTTATCAATGGAATGTAACTAAATAAAGTTAAATATGGCTGATGATGATGTTATCATCAATGACGAAATCTTATTTCAAATTTTAAAAATATTGGCTACAGGAACCAGGATTCAAAGAGATGATTAAATCTTGGTGGTCTTCTACATAGGCAGATGGGATAGCTACCCAAAAGTTAGCAATAGAATTAAAGAAATTGATAGATATGTTGATTGAATACTAGAAGGTAGTGAAGGTGATTAGGGAACAAAGGAGGATGGAAGCTCTTGAGGGGATATGTAGCCTCGATGCCAAGGAAGAGGATGGCCCCTTGTCTGTGGAGGAGGCATGGCAACGTAGGGGTTGGTAGGGTATTATTTAGAAGGAAGATCTACTTTAGGAAATAGATTGGAGAGAACTAGACAGACATGGCTACAGGAGGGAGATTCGAATACAAAATTTTTCTATACCTTTGCCAGGAGGCATGGAAATATGATTTCGTCCTTGCATATGGGGGATGATAACTTAACTTCCTCCTCAGATATTAAAGCGGTAGGAAATTCCTATTTTTAGGAGGCTACACGAGCCTGAAGGAGAGGAGATTAGCATTTGGCATCTTCTGATATGCCACACCTAGGAGAGGAGGATGGGGTTTCTTTACTAAGGCAGGTGATGGAGATGGAAGTTTTGGAGGTAGTTAATGAACTCAATGGAGAGGGAGCACCGAGTCCAAAAGGTTTTTAGGCTTATTTTTATAAACTGTTTTGGGAAGTTTTAAAGGTGGATGTGTTAGCATTATTACATGAATTTCAGAATGGGAATTCTGGTTTCAAATGACTCAACTCAACTGCTCTCTTCTTTTTTTATTACTGAAGAAAGAGGGAGTTGAGATGTTACAAGACTTTAGGCCTATAGCCCTCTCCAACTCTATATTTAATCATTGGAAAGATTTTTTCAAGTAGGCTTCGGGATGTCTTCCCCCCTTTGATCATCCTAGTACAGTATGCCTTTCTGGAGGGGAGATCGTTGCAAGAATCTTTCATTCTGGCACAGGTGATGGTGACAGAGTGGTCCAGAAGAAAAATGAAGTCTTTCATATGGAAGTGGATTTCTCAATGGCATATCTCTGTTTCTTGGTTGTATTTATGGGAGATTTTTTGTCGGAGAGGCTTTCCTCCTTTGTGGATTACATGGATGAAAAGATGCATTACTACGTCTTCCTTCAGTCCACTCATTAATTGGAGACCCACAGGTACTCGGAATCAACCTCAGAGGGTATTCCTTGCATTCACAACAGGTGTTGACCCTTATTTTGAAATATGAGGATGACATAGTATTTTTTATAGAAGGTGGTGTTTTGAAGGCCAGATATGTACAATGAATTGTGTCTATTTTTGGGGAGATCTCTGGTTTGTAGATAAATGGTGCTAAGTCCCATTTGATTTGTTTTGGTTGGGACGATGATACCAAACAGGAGCTATCACAGTTTCTTGGCTCGTCGCTTTCTCAGTTACCTATAAAGTACTTAGGCCTCCCTCTACGTGCTACAAGAATGAAGGATGCAAACTGGAAGGAGTTGTATGAGAAGATCTCTATTAGTTTGGCAGGGTGGAGTAGGAGTCTGGTCCTACTCAATTTTGTTCTGTCAGCCATTTTGGTCTTCTTTTTTTCTATTTTCAGAGCTTCCGATACTGTTGTTAAAAGATTGGATATTTTGCGGAAGAGATTTTTTTGGAAGGAAGCTTCTTATGACGGATGTTTCTTATAGTCGATTAAGCAGAGGGTCATCTGCATACCAAAGAAGTGGGGGCTTGGGCGTCTGTTCGTTGAGGGAATTCAGTGATGTTTTGCTTTTAAAGTGGGCAATGCATCTATTGCATGGTGGAGAAGAGATGTGGCAGCAAATAATTCGAGACTCATATGGTACTTCAATGCACCTGGGAATCATCTGAACCCAGTTGGTGCATCCTCCTTCTGGAGATCTGTGATCAAGGTCCTATAGAATCCATGGGATTGCTTTAGATCGATGCTTGGTGATGGTGCTGACTTTAGCTTCTGGAGTGATCACTGGTCTGGTCTAGGGAAGTTGGCAAAACTTTTTCCTAGATCCTTTAATGTTACAAGTAACAAGGATGCAAAGGTGCAGGATTGTTGGGATGCTCAAGAGGAGGAATGGCGATCTATGGTGCAGTCTTCTCAGTACCAAAGTTGCTCCTTAGTGGATCATGACAGGTTGATGGAGGCCATTTCTGCTTCTAGGTCAAATGGGGGGATGGATGGCTATTCTTGGAGGTATGGGTTATTTACTCCGAGTAGGGTATATGATGCTATCTTGACTACAACAGAGGATGATATGATGTCACCATGTGCTGAAATTTGGAAATTGAAGTTGCCTTTAAAAATAAAATTTTTTCTGTGGTTAGCTAGATGTGAAGGGCTGGTTATAGGTGCTTACCTGGAGTGTTTTGTGCCAACACTGGATCACCACTGTCCTCTGTATGGATTTGGAGAAGATCATGTACAACATCTCTTTAGTGCATGCCTTGTTGCAAAAGAAGTCTGGTTACGTTTGTGCCACCGTCCAATTCCAGCCTGGGAGGAGCTTTGGCGTCAACTTGTAGGTGGGGATTCTACAACCTCTTTCTTGTATTCGGCCATTCTATGGGCCATTTGGCATGGTAGGAATGATGTAGTGTTTAATGGAGAGAGATGTAGTGTGGATAATATTTGTGGGGTGGCGTTGTATTGGACCAGATTGTGGTCTTCATTATGTATTAGCTTAATTGCTATTTTAAAATAAATTTCTTAGATCTACTGAGTTAGTAGAGACTCTTAAAAAAAAAATGATTGCGATCAAGACTTGATTTGATTTTGATTCTGATTAGAAAACCCCAATCCTGATACTTGCACCTATGAGGGACATTGAGCATCTTGGGCTATTCACCTTCTTGATTGAGTTCAGGGTGCCATCTTTGGAAGTAGTTGGACTTGGAAATAGAGCCAAATTAGGGTTTCCATATTAGGGCTGTAAGGATTAGCACCCATTTACTTGCTAAAAAGGAAATAAATCTTCCCGCATTGTGTGCCACCTAACCCCCTGTTTGAATTGGTTAATTGATTAACAGGTTTTGACGAAGAAAAATCAGGCTTTCAAGAACCCGTCGTCGTAGCTCGCAAATTGCGTTACCAAATACAATTTATAACGAAGACTCCAAGGGAGTCCTGGGTCGAACACAGGGAGGCGACGTTTACTTTTGTTGAAATCTGCACTTCGTTTTGTTTCTTTTTGGTGTTTTAGGGTTTTGTGAATTTTTTGGTGTTTTTGAAATAAAAAGACAAGCGAGATAACTTTACAAAGTGGAGAACAAATATGATATATCACAATAGCATTCAAATGTCTATTACAATATGCTAAAACATAGAAGAGAGAGGTGAGAAGAAATCTCCTAAATTGGCTATTTGGCGAGACGACGGCTCTTGGCGGCAGCTTGGATCAAGAGGGTGACGTGCTGGACGATGGAGATGAGATGCAGGAGGATGTCGAGTAGAGGAATGCTTCACTAAGGCTTCAGAATGGGGATGAGGAGTTGGAGATGATCTTCTACCGAAATAGAGGTGGGAGGGCGACTCCAAGGCTTCTTATGAAGGTGGTGGGATGGAGGGTGAATATTTAGTGGGATATAGGAGCATTACACTAATAAGAGGCCTTTGGAGCTTGGGAATAAGCTCTAATGGAACTTTGGTAAGCTACTAGAGCTTAGGAGTAGGTGGGAGTAGAGTAGGTAGAGATGGTGAAGAATGGAGGTGTAGGGGTCCTTTTATAGTGGAGGGGAGAGGAAAAAATTCATGTAAAGGGCTGTAGTGACAGCTAAAAGCGTCACTAAAGACCCTTATAGTTGTTGCTAAAGATTGCGCCCCCACCGCTCATGCCTGCAGTTGTCCTCGTGCATACAGGCAAATAGTGATGGTTGCAAGCGTCACTAAAGACCCACCCAGGCTGTCACTAAAGGTCGGCGCCAGCCATGCACACGGCCGCTCATAGCTGTTGGCGCGCGCATCATGCGGCCGTGTCATGCGCGTGCGATGGCATGCGTTGGCTGCTGCTGCGCGCAACTATGTTGTGCATGGCACCCTTGTGCGCAAGTGCGGCTATGCACTGTGCCTTTGTGCACGCGTGCGGCCATGGCTAATTGGCGAATTGGGGGGACCGTAGGGATTTGAACTTGCGCCCCTCCCTTCGAGGCCAACATCCCAACCAATGTGCTGTGGCCGGGGATTGTCACAAGGACTTCTTGAGGCCGTGGTGTGGAGGCTTCCTAACCGTTGGATGATGATCCAACGGTTAGGATTCGAAGGTGAAGATGATGAGGGGGCACCAGTGGTCGTTGATAGCCGATGTTAGGCAGCCAAGATGGTGCCACGTGGTGCCATCTGGATCGTCCGTCTTCTTTCTGTTGCAGAGGGTAACACGGTGCTTGGATCAATGTGATTTTCGTACTGCCGAATTGCGATCGTCGCTCCAGATCCATCCGTACAGTCGGATTTTTCATATGAAGCTCATAAGGATGTCTCATTGCCCTCCTAGCTGTTGATTTTCCTCAGATCGCATAAGATGATACAGGATTCCGATTAGGACGATCTCGGAGGCGTTAGACTCTGATCATCATTCTGATCAGATCCGTACATTCGGATTGTCAATCAGAGACCCTGAAATAAATCCCCTTCCCTCCTGGCCATAAAAAAAGGACATAATTAACCTAAAATATACACAACTACTCTAAATGCAGGATGATGCATGCTATGCAATATTTATATCATGAAATGCAAATCTAAGCTTAGGAACATGCATGAATAGGCATTTTATAGTTGTGTTTACATCATACCCCCATGCCTATCTTTTATTAGTCCCTAGCAAAATTAAATTATATGTTATGTATAAAAGTAAAATCAGGATTTGATTACTTAGGCAAGATTTGTTGATTTATATAAATGTAGATTTGTTGACTTCAGGTTTCTATGACCCTAGATGACCTTAAAAGTTTCTGCTTAAAGGTTTATCTTTTCGAATGGTAGCTTTCTCCCTACTTTATTTTCTTATCGGGTTAACACAAAGGTGAACCCTGTGTATATCTCCCCAGTTTATTCAACTTGCCAGCTATACCCAGTGTATTTTCAAATGATAGCTTTCATCTCTAAGTGTTTTGAGAATTATTGTACGTTTTTGTGAGCTGGGCTCTAGACAACCGACCAATGAGCTGTTACCAACGGAAACTTGCCAGCTATACTCGTGCGGTGAAGTATTGTTTTATTTTTTTTTTATTTTCTTCTTTTTCTTTATTTTATTTTTTTTTTCTTTTATTTTTATTTTTGACCATCATTTTTTTTCTAAGCATGTGTCTTCCTTTATTTAAGATTTACCTAAAAGCAGTAGAATGAGTATGGTCATGTAGCTGAGCTCTGGATAACCGGCTAATGGGCTGTTACCTATGACAACTTGCCAGCCATACTACCCTAGAAAGTTCATTAGCTACCCTATTTCCGAAGAAATTACCGAAAGGGAGTAAGTGCAAATAGTGTGTAGATGTTTAGACTTATAGTCCCCTCAAATCAGAGGGTGGGCTGATAAGTCGTGTACTTATCACCCCAATTTATTAGCCAAATTAAAATAAATTACTTGGCGAGGACTTGAGACTAAGTCTACATTTGAGTGGACACTCGGGCTAATTAAGCTTGAAGACTTGAAGAGTCTAAATATTCAGGTCCTAAATTATCAATTCCTAAAGTTTGCAACTCCTAATGCCTAAGTTATCTTCTACTTTTTCTTTTTTTCTTTTTTTTATAAATAAAATAATGGAAAATTACTGTTACAGCTGACAAAAAGATTATTTCATAAGATATCCACCTCCTTATGCCTAGCTAATACAATGTCCTCATTGTTAAAATGAAAGCATGCAGGAGAGCAGAAATGAAAGAATAGCACCTGGTTTCCGTGAGATTCTGGTCAGCTAGAAGCGACCTTTACACGTGCTGAGTTTAGTGCCTTCAGCTAGGTGAAGTCCTCAATCAATAATAACTAACATTGTGGCTGTAATAACATACTTTCCGGGCCTCTAAATATGTGTCCTGAAGAGTAAAAATAGGCTAGCCAAAGAAATGATCAATGAAAATGGCAAGCTGGTGGTGCAGAGAGAGGCCAAATGGTCTCCAATAGGAGTTTTGTTGATTCAGTACAGAGGAGGTGCAGGTGGATATAGAAATTGTACAATGGTTGGGTGAATAAGGACGATGAGGGTTTTGTGATGTGTCGGGGGTTTGTGGGTACTCTAGAATACCTAACATTTCAAGAGTTTCTCCCTAAAGATCAATTGCATCCTTATAATCAGGGTGCTTAATCCAACCATCCTGATCCTCATGATTCCCACCCAAAAGTTGAACCTTCAACTCTAAAAATTCAGGATGAGGACATTATTGGGTTTTAACTTGATCATGTGAATCATCCAACAAATTTCCAAATTCATGAATATCTTCCTCATCTCGGGTTACCATAGTTTGTTGTATGTCTTTATTGTCCTCAATTATCCCTGCAACCATATGATTTTCTTCCTGAGTTTGGGTTGAGTTGGCCCTTAAAAGGTTGTCTAAGGTATGTATGGCCATTACCTCCTCAATTCTGCCAAGCTCCTTCATCAAACCACACTTAATTTTATCCTTCTTTGAGACCTTAAAAATATTAAATTGATTTATTTTATTCCTAGAGGCCATTTCTATATCTCCCAATTCACAATCAATCATTGCCTTGGCGGTAGCCAAGAAAGGTCTTCTCAAAATAATTGGGATGTGGTTGAGCTATTTTGGTGCTTCCATGTCTAGGACTATGAAATCAGCAAGGTAATGCAAATGATTAACCTTGACTAAAACATCCTCCAAAATACCCTTTGGTTTTGTAATGGATCTATTGGCTAACTGCAAGGTTATGTCAGTGTGTTTCAGGTAGCCTAGACCCAATTCCATGTGCAGTGAGGTGGGGATCACATTAATGGAAGCACCCAAGTCAAGGAGGGCCCGGTCAGAAGTGATGTTTCTTATTGTGTAGGAAATCAGCGGGGCTCCCAGGTCCTGCTTCTTAGGAGGTAGCTTGTTTAAGATCAGTGTGCTTGTGTTATCAGACAAGACTACTCTCCTATTGTTTTCAGATTCCACTCTATGCTTTTCTTTATATGAATTCAGTAAACCTATGGCGGAGGTGGGGATTGATCCGATAGCCGCAATTTGAAAGCCTGAAGTAAGGACATCCTTTTCTCCAATTTCTCCTCCGACTTTTTCTATTTGCCCATACAACAACATACTCCCAAATCAGACTCTGATGTTTTGTTGATTACATTCTTAGTTGGGAGTCTAGAATTCTTACTATGGGGCCTAATGGTGTTGCCATGGGGTTGGGTTGGTCCCTTGTGTCTACGACCACTCCTCAAGGTGATGATATTTGCCATGGTAAAATGTTGTTGGTTAGTGCCTTGGGGAGGGTTGGGCAAAATGGGAGGCTCTTGGTTGATTATGATAGGAACTTGATTCGCTCTGGGAGGGGCTGGGGTAGCTTGATAAATAACATGAGCTTGAGCATGCGACTCCCCATCATTACCAAACCCTTGAGGCCCAGCACCTTGGTTCTGTACATTCCTTGGGTTTGGTACTGGTTGTGATGGTAGAGATCCAGGTTGTCGGTTGTTTGCACCAAGTCCAGATTGCAAGGTGTCCAGCGAAGTTTTCATTTGTTGCATAAGCTGGAGCATTGACCCTTACATTTCTACCATCTTCAAGTTTAAATCAGCCTACCCAGCAGGTTGTTGAGCATTCCACTTGGATTGATTAACCTGATTCGAGGGCAACTGAGTATATACATGACCCTGACCCATTGATTTTTGTGGTACATAATTGGTGGATTGTTATTGGGTCTGCTACCCCTGATCTTTCCAAGAGAAGTTAGGGTAATTCTTTCAACCAGGATTGTAGCAATTTGAGTAAGGGTTGGACCTAACATTCTCCTGCACAGCATGAACATCCTCATAAGATGAGGATGAAGAAGGATCAGAAAAATTGGGATCAAAGGCCCTAGTTTGGAACCTATAAGGTTCCGAGAAGAGCTGGCCTGAAGGTCGACTCGACTCTAGCTGGTTTACAAACTCCTGTCTCGTAGGAGCTTGCGAAGAATGGAATCCCAAGACTTGGGATTCAGTGGATCTAGAAAAATTAGAGTTTCTGAACATCCACTCTTCCATTCGTTTAGCAACCAGATCCACATTATCTAATTTATTGTAGATCAATTCCATATCAAATGTATGAGAATCTTGAACCTTACTGGCATTTGATCTAGTTTGATGGTTTCCATGGAGGCATGGTTTAAAGAGTTTTCACTCATTTCCTCAAACAAATCATATGCGCTATCTGCGTCTTTGTTGAGGAAATTATCTCCATAAGAAGCATCCACATGATTACGGAGTTGATCATCCAACTCATGATAAAAAATCTACACAAGTTGCTATTTAGGTACCTCGTGGTATGGACACTTCCGCAACAGATCCTGGAATCGCTCCCAGGCCCCATGAAACGGTTCCCCCTGTCGCTGGGCAAAAGTGGTAATTGCCTGTCGCAACACATTGGTTCACCTAATTGGGAAGAATTTTTTTAGGAAGGCTGATTTCAAAGTTGTTCAGGTAGCAATCGGTCTTCCAATAGTACGATACCAATGTGCGGCCTTATCCCTGAGTAAATGGGGGAAAAGCCTCATGAGCATCTGTTCTTCATCAACATTCCGAACTTGCTTTCATGCTTCCACAATGCCCAAGGTTGATTTGATCAAATGCTTCACAATGCACTTTGACTTGGGTTTTACTTAAAATGAAGGGGTTCTCGAGTTCATTTGTGTAGGATTTAGATCATGACCATATTTTTTGAGTGCAAGCGAAGCCTGTACAATCTAATGTATGCACTAGAGGGGGGTAAATAGTGTGTTTATCAAAAACAATGAAGAATTTAAAATAATATTCACCATAGATCAATAGCAAGTATAAGCTAATCAAAAAATTAGAAAGATAACACCTGGATTTTAGAGTGAAAATCCTTTTAGGTAAAAATCACTACCTAAGCCTCTCAGTTTAAGATTTCCTGACTAGTCGATGCTCGTCAAATCCACTATCGTATCACTTGAAAGAGGTTAGTACAACCTCTTTACAGAACTTCTCTTATACACCTAACTAAGAGAAGAATAACGGGACTCCCAAAACCACTTGGGTCCCAAATCAAAACAACAGAAATAAAATATAACAATAAATCCTATGAAACCTCAGAAAATAAACAAACCAAGCTTTTCAAGATCGCAGCAAGGCATCCTTTAGATTGCAATAATCGCTAGCTCAGATGTGTGAAAGCACTATAAAAATTAAGAGAGGTTTGCTTTTTGAAAGCTCTTGAGGTGTGTTTTGAGGCGGGGGGTTGAGAATCTATTTATAGGTGTTTCTCGACCTGATTTAGAAAGTCTGTAATGACAGTTTGGTCAATCAAAATTAAGCGTTGGTCAATCAAAATGAACTTTGATCAATTAAAATAAAGTTTTGATCGATTCCATATTAATCGATTAAATTCAGAAATTATTCGACTTGAAGTGCAAAATTAGGATTTAACCGTTAAAGCCTTTGATCGATTAAGCAAAAAGGTTTGGTTAATCAAAGTTAAAAGTTGATTGATCAATAGTATCAAAAACTTAGGGTGTCGCCTAAGTTCGTAATCTAACGAAGTTCAAAAACAAATTGGTTGATTTTTTGAGGTTCCTTACAAAGTTCTAGACTAAATAAAAGTAAAATGAGACAACTAAAGAGTCTTCAAAAACTTCTCTTGAGGTAGATCATCATTTCTTGGTAATCAGACTATAAGTAACCTGAAATGATTAGTCCACAATAAAACATACTTTTGTTACATCAAAATAAGGGTATATATAAGTATACATATGTAATGGAAAAGTGTCTACAAGGTCATGGGTGCAGATTCAGAACAAGCCCATCTATTTGTTCATCCCCTCTCTACCATGTCTTTTCCATTGTTCACCATTCAAGTGATAATTGCAAAAGATAAAATTTATGCAAAGATCAAAAGATGCTAATGATATGTTATTTTCACTTAGTAATAAAAGAATGCAAAACATTGGCATGAATTATGTTGTAAAATGTAGAATTATCAATATCTCCTCATGCCTTCCGAGAAAATAGATTATAGGTTGGTTACGATCAAATGAGTGAGAAGGTACGAATAGTCTGAATTTTGAGCAATAAATAAATAATTAAGGATTTAATATGAAAAGTACCTGCTCTTCTTGGTTCTGATAGTTTTTCCTATAGTTCTTGTTGATATTATGCCTCTGTTTGCTACGCTACTCAACTTTCTTAGGTTTTGGTGAGCAGTAGTCAAGTCCCACGGCTATGGGAATTGACGGTGCTGATCCAAGCTTTACACCATAGTCAGTTGGTAGGACCTTTTAGTTGGTGATAGTTGGCTCATTTCTTTATGTTACATTTAGTACGATTTTCTTCATGCATGTTTTCATTTCTCTTATATGATGATTATGGATGATGATTGATGTTAGACATTTATTCCAATTTAGATTCTTCTTTAATATGCTCTATATATATGTGTGATCTTACGTGTTGTGCACGTATTTTATTTTATATTTTTATCTTGGATGATCAAGATCTTGGGAGATTTCAAAAGATCGACTTAGGTCCCTACTAGGATGGGGGTTCAGGTTGTAACAAAAAGCTATTTCAACGTTGTGGGAAGGTACGAAAGGTAAGGAAACCACTTCTCCGTCAACATGTTAGGGTTTCATGTAGGGTTCTTATAGTTGGTGGCTATTACAAGGTGTAGAATCCAGTAAGGCCTTTCATGGGCATAGCTGTAAGCACCTCTATTTTGATGCACCAAAATTATGCTTATTGCTTAACTAACATTTCAGAACTATCTCGGATTAAAGCGTTTTTCAAGCCAAGGCAGATAGTTGCTGATGTGTGTCTTTGTATCTTTATTTGAGTCTAGAACATTATTATAAGGAACTTCAAATAAAACTCAAAAATGGATTTTTTGCGTATCTTTTCAAAACTAAGTTTCTAGGGATATTGATTGACCAAATTAGTTATTTGATCGACCAACCAACTTCATTAACCGATCAAACCAGCCCATTTTAGGAAGTTGATAAATATCCTTTTGATCGACCAACCAAGTAAATTGACCGATCAATTAATGATCGACCAACCACCTTAATTGATCGACCAAATTGCCTTTTGATCGACTAATTAACCTTAATTGATCGACAAATTTAACTTTCTATTCAAGCAAAACTTTTAGTATAAATAGAGGTCGTACACAGCTCATCTACACACAACTTTCAAGAGAAATACCTTTCAAAAAGTAGAGCTTCTTGTGCTTATTCCAAAGGCCTCTGCGCCCCGTTCTTCACATTCTTCAAAAGCACGACGCCTCGAACCTCTGCAAAAAAATTTGGTTTGATCTTTTATTGAGGTTCTATAGAAGTTATTTCTGTTATTTTATATTGTTGCTTTGATTTACAGATCTCAAGATTCTTGGGAAGATCCGTGGTTTTTTTGCTTCTGTTCAGGATAAAAAGAGAAGTGGTTGTAAGAGGTTGTGCTACCCTCGTTCAAGTGGTACGGTTAGTGGATTGACTAGCTTGGACTAGTCAGAAAAATCCTAAGCTGGGAGGCTTAGGTAGTGGTTTTCACCTAGTTTGAGTTTCCACTATAAATTAGGTATACTCTGTGCTTGAATCTCTTGTGATTTGTTTTTGATTTGTGTATATATATTTTTTTATGGCTATACTATTCACCCCTCCCCTCTAGTATACGTTGCGAACCGCAGGATATCCTCGTACTCTCATTTGGTATCAAAGCCTGCGTTGTCCAGGAGATGTCAAAGTCGAATGTTGACACGTATGCTGAGGGTCAATTGGTGATTTGACCTCCTCTATTTGATGGAACAAACTTCAGCTATTGGAAGACCAGGATGCAGATCTTCTTGGAGTCAATGGACTATGAGGTATGGATGTCATCGCCTTGAAATACACATGCCCAGAGATCAAGGACTACGTTGCAATCACTCCAGACCAAAAGAAGATGGCTACACACAATGTGAAAGCCATGAATGTCATACTCTGTGGTCTCTCTAGAGCAGAATTTAACAGAGTCTCTACATGCAAAATCGCACACGAGATATGGAGCATTCTTAAAGTTACCCACGAGAAAACTTCAAAGGTAAAAGAAACAAGGGTAAATCTACTAACCCAGAACTACGAGCTTTTCAGGATGAAGAAAGGGGAGTCGATAAAGGAGATGTTCACAAGATTCATGGACATCATAAACTCTTTGCGAAATCTTGACCAAGACATCAAGAACGAAGCCCTTGTCAGAAAAATCCTTCGCTCACTCACCAGTGACTGGGAGCCAAGACTATCGCAATTCAAGAGTCAAAAGATATATCCACCTTGAAATTGGACGATCTTATGGGACCAAGAAGAAGACTATAGCTTTTGAAGCTATTCAGGAATCCGAAGAAACTTCAAGCGGAGAAGAAGAGGAAGACATAGCCCTCCTCTCTAGAAAATTCAGGAAGTTCCTCAAAGATAAGAAGAGCTGGAGGTGGAAGAAAGAAGAAATCAAGAATGATGCAATCACTTGTTACAACTGCAAGAGAAAGGGATACATTAAGAAGGATTGTCCGCTTCTCATAAAGGAGTCAGACAAGAAGAAGAAGCCCTTCAGAAAAGACGGAAAGTAGAAAGCTTTCATGGCAACTTGGGATGAGTCAGACATAAGTTCAGAGGAAGAAGAAACCTCAGGAGAAGAAGCTCTTCTTGGTCTTATAACTCTAGAAGATCAGGTAACCTCCTTTACTTAGGATGAATTATTAGAAGCCTTCTTTGAGATGCATGATATAGCAAAATCATTAAAAATAGAAAATAAAAACCTAGCAAAAGCATTAGGTGAAGAAAAAGTACAAAAAGACATACTTGATAATCAAAACAAAGAGTTATCTGTTGAGATCACCACATTAAAATTACAGAAAAACAACTTAAAGGTAGATATAGACAAACTAAAAGAAAACTCTACTATTTTATTAAATGATCTAGCTAAGTTCACACATTGAAGTAGAACTGTGTATAGATTTTTAGGAACAAAATTCAAAGCACCACAAAATTTGGGTTAGATTATATACCTAAAAATGATCATGAAGCATCTAGTTCTAGTAAAGGGAAAGGTAGCTTGCTAAAACAAGCAACACAAGCTAACCACCGTAGACCCAAACAAAAATGGATACCAAAAGGTATATTGCGATCTTGTTTTGTAGGTTCTGTAGATTATAAGAAGTTGACTTTCCGACAAACAAGTGGAACACTGAAGCCACTCTATCAAACAAAGTCTCACAAGCACAAACCAATGACAGGAAAGAGAAGAAAGAAGATGGATAATGGACAACAGTTGTTCCAAGCACATGACTGGCGAGGAAGATCTATTCCTGCAGCTCAATTGTTAGGAAGGTGGTACGGTCACGTTTGGGAACAACCACAAGGGCCGTATTATTGGTACTGGCTAAATTTGTAACTCTTCCACCTCCTTTGACAATGTGCATTTAGTTAGCGGCTTAAAATATAATCTGCTAAGTGTAAGTCAAATATGTGATAAAAGTTATAAAATTACTTTCACATCAAAAGGTTTTAAAATTCATAACAAAGAAACAAAACAAATTATTCTTAAAGGAAATAGACCTAAAGACATCTATGCTATAAACTTCGACAAATGCGATGGTCTTGAATGTCTGGTCGTATCTGATGAAGAAGCAACACTTTGGCATAAACGACTAGGTCATGTTCACATGGGGAACATCACTAGACTTGTGAAACATGAGCTCGTCAAGGGTCTGCCAAAGATCAACTTCAAGAGAAGCAAAGTCTACGATTCTTATCAAGTTGATAAACAAACCAAAAATTTTTTCAAACCAAAAAGGATGGTTAGTACTTCACAACCTTTGGAGCTACTTCACTTAGACTTGTTCGTACAAACCAAATCCGAAAGTCTAAGCGGGTGCAGATATTCTCTACTCACAATTGACGACTTTTCTAGATTTACTTAGGTATCTTTCTTAAAAAGTAAAGACTTAACCTTTGATGTTTTTAGCAAGTTAGTTAGAAGACTGCAAAATGAAAAAAGGTCTGAAGTAATTAGGATTAGGAGTGATCACGGCAGAGAATTTGAGAATGAATCCTTTATCAATTTCTGTGATCAATATGGGATAAAACATGAGTTTGCATTCCCTAGAGCTGCACCGCAGAATGTTGTAGTAGAAAGGAAAATAGGACTTTGCAAGAGTGTGCCCGCAAAATGCTGTGTGAGTCAAAGCTGCCTTGATATTTCTAGGCTAAGGTTGTAAACACTGCTTGCTATATCCAGAATATAACCCTGATCAGACCAATCCTAAATAAGACACCTTTTGAACTCTATCATGGAAGAACACCTAGAATTTCCTACTTCAAGATATTCAGATGTCGATGTTTTATACTTAACACTAAGGACAATCTTGATAAGTTCGATGCTAAAAGTTTAGAAGGAATTTTCTTAGGTTATTCAACCAGAAGTAAAGCGGGTTTCTAACAAGAAGAATTCTATTGTTGAGGAAACTATGTATGTATCTTTTGATGAAACTTTAGTTCAACCAAAATCTTCTGCAATTGATGATGATGACCTAATAGTTGACCCATTGATGGGAATACCATCATGAGCCATAACTAGCTTAATTTAGTTATTATCAAGGAATAAATGCTCCTACATAACTGCTAGAGAGCCATAGTTCATTGCATAATCATTCTGAGAGAGACAAGAAACCAGGGTTAATACTGCAATTGTACCATCATATCTTGAATGTAGAATAACCACGGATTTTCCCACGGGGTAATGAAGGGTCAAATGGTCTTAAATATCTAATAAGTGGGTTCATACAAACAGAAAAGGGTTTGCACGTGTTTTGAGAATTAAATGACTTTTGAAACCCTAAAAACAAACCCGCTTAAGTAATTAAGGTTCTATTTATGATAAAATTCACCTAAATCATCTAAAATTTATAGAAAAATATTCTCTAGGGTTCGGTACTTTCAATTTGACCATCAGAACCCATCTTGACCCAAAACAAAGTCTCAGATTGATATTTGCCTTAATTTGGGTTTGCTCATAAATTACCCAATCAAACTAAATCAAAACCAAAATCCAAGTTCACCATTGGATTCCTTAGGTCAAAATTAGGTTTATGCTAAAATTTGGGCCCAATCTGAGACTGATCTAGTTTGCAATTCGGTCTTGTCTGATCACACATATGCCCTTAACTTTCAAAATCCTTACAAAAAGGTCCCTAACTGTGTCATTATTTTCAAAAACAGGTCCCTGCCACCATGAATCCTACTCCTACAAACTTCGACGACCTAAATTTGGCAAGTTCTCCTTGATTCCTCAACAAATCCCTCTCAGATTTGAAAGGGAAGTTTGTCAAGGAATTCCCTTATTTTTGAGCCAATTCCTAAGTTCTCCAACCTTCCTAATCTCTCATGCGAATGCATGAGAGATTAGGGTATCCTAGAATTCCTATCTCCGACGAAGCTTTCCAAGCTTCCCAAGCCTAAAACGCCATCCAAAGGCCTATAAAAGAACCTCCAAATCAAACCGAAGAGGAAAAGCTCGACTTTAGCCGGAAACTCCCCATGATCCTCCTCCCTCTTCCAGCCGAAAGGCTCCTCGAGCTCTGGCAACCTCTTCCGTCCTCATTCCTCGTCCATTCGCAATGCCAGCGATGGATTTGCCTTCCTCATCCACCTCCGTGTCGCGCCACATCTCCTTCATCATCGTCGTTCTTCCTCCACCGGAGTCACCTACATCTCCGGCACCAGCCATACCGCAACTGGCGTCACCTCTGCCCCTCTTCATCCGCCAATGACCTAGATAAGTTCCCTAACTCCTCTACTTTATTCACACACCAACCGCACTACATTTCGACCACCATATCACATCGATCACCTCCGTCTTCCCCGTCTCAAACCACTCCTCCAGCGAGTCCATCTCACCTCCACAAACCACCAATCAACTCACCAACCACCTCACGACCTTTGCTGCAGTATGCCCTACCAAACCCCTCTCCCTATTTGCCTTCCCATCCACCCAAACCCTCTGCCGAACACCATGCCCTCCTCACCAACAGTCCAAGGTCGTCAGATCTCCTCACTCCACCAATCACCTCCGCACCACCAAGGTTACGTTTGTCGTCATCCGGCGATGCTTCCTGAGTGCTTTAACACGGCTGAGAGGCCTTATTCTTGGTTTTTAGGTAGCAGGTCATCGCCGCCATTGACGCTTGAAGCTCGCTTCAACATCTACAGGCCCCAGACGAAGTCCCAAGTGCAGCGGAGTGTCTCCAGGATCACATTCCAAGGGCCAATTGGGCTCTTTGACTGACCCTTTGACCGTAATCGCACGAAGCAGCAGTTGCAGTTGCACGCAGAGGAAGGGAGGCAAGATTAGTCCCACCTCAGAAGCTGACAAGTGCACTCACCTGCATAGATTGAAAAAGTCACGTAGGTTGTTCGCCTCAGCATGCACAGGGGGTGAGGTCCCCGCACACGCCCTCATGCACCTCGCCCACGACACCTTACACGCGGATCTGGCCGATCCGTATACCCACCTAACCTAAGCACTCCTCGGTTGCCACTCACGGTTGACAACCCTTGTCTCGGGTGCGTTCTATCCGAATACCCGATTACCTGAGGCCCTGGGAGGGTGGATCCATGAGAGTGAAGGAGAGGAAAGCACGTGGGGCAAGGGGGGTTTTGCTCTCAGGACCAACGGTTGACACTTAGCTGTTTGAGGAACCTCCCCCTTGCATGTGAAGAAGAAAGAAGAAGAGAGAAGGCACAACCGCAGAGGAAGAAAAGAAGAGTAGCCAGAGGAAGAAGAGACGAGAAGTTGTAGAAGAGAGAAGCCCAATAGAAGACGAAAAGAAGAAAGCACAGAGTGAAGGAGAAGCAACTGGACATTGTAGCAAAAAGCAGGATAAGTCATCTGATCGGCTAAACAGACGTCTGAGCATCATTTGAAGTGCACTGTGCACTTATGTTACGTGGAATTCATTTGCTTAGTACTGTTGAAATATTTGAGATGATTGCTAAAGATAATTGGTGATTCAAATCACCATTTTACCCTATTCTTTTTGCACTATCTGACATTCACTTTCATTCATATTTACTTGGAATTCTATCGATTATATTTGTTTTGAATTGTGATCTTGAGAAGTATTTTGCCAATTGCTCCCTATGTTCGACCTCGGACTTCATTTCTGATATTCGAGCTTTAAATTCTATTTGTTTTTCACGCTGATTTGACCTATACTGCAACATATTGATTTTAAAACTCGTTTTAGAGTGATAAACATTTTGGTGCCGTTGCTGGGGAGCAACGTGCAATTTAGATCTCTTGATTGCAATATCAGATTTGGTACTAACTTGCTCTACCTCTTTTGACTTTGATCTATTTCAAGGGGATTCATTAAAGAAGATCAGCCGCACATCAGCCACTCCAGGGACAGGTAAACTCCATCCACCCTCTTCTAAGCCCCTGATTCTGAAAAGCTAAAAGAGAAAAAAATCAATTAGGGCTACTTGCATTCTATTCTTAGACAAATCATCAAGTTGCCTGATTTGATACATTCTAGAGAACATCTAAACCCTGATTTGTGCACCTACTTAGAGCTTAAGGTATCTAGGGCTATCACCTTCTTGCTTGAGCCCTAGGTACCACATTTAGACAAAATTGAATTGAACCAATCAGAGCCAATTAGGGTTTCCAGTTTAAGATTTTAAAGACACTTGCTTAATGAAGAATTAACCTTCCCAAACAATATGTGCCTAAGCCCTGGTTGAATTGATCTATTCAAGGAAACCCTAAAAGTAGGCTCTTAATTTCATTTGAACACTAAGAGTGACCTAAATTTTTCAAAGGACAAAATAGGTGACGTTGGCCCACCTTGTTGAGTTAACCAATCTTCAAATTAGGTCACTTTGCACAAAAACATCTTAAAGTTCAAGTGAAATCATAAGCACCTTGCTCTTAATCTAAAACTGGTAGACTTAAGAGGTAAAGTCCCCATTCTGGTCTACCTGGATCCTCAGTGACAAGAGAGATCGGATGGGGGAAACCCTGTAACTCATGGGGGCGCTCTACCATGTAGGGGTCTTCACGGGACTCTCCTTCTCTGGCTGCCCAGGTAATTCTCAGGTGGACGGCTTTTTGACTAATGGGTATCATCCTCCCCGAACCTCTATAGTCATCCAAAATTTTTGGGTGTCTTGATTGAGTCAATCACCTGCTATCCCTCATCTATTCCATTAGTGCATGTTCGGGAGGAGATCCTTAAGACCATCGTTGAGGCCTCCATTAGTTATTCACTACGAGCCTCAACTTCCGTGTTTGTGCAACAACCTGATCACATTGACATATCCTCTGATTCAGAACTTATTTCCCCTTCATCAGCTATGGATCACCAAGAAGATCAACCTAACCTTGAGCAACAATTCCATGATTTCCAAAATCGAATCAATGCCATCATCAACCCACCGCTGCGTTCTCAAATGCGAGATCACTATAATCCCACTGCGGTAGAGATCGAACCCCGAATCAACATTCCCATGGGAGGACCCGAGGTAGATCTCGAGCCTAGTATGCTTCATATGACCCCAAAATTTCATGGCTTGAACTCTGAGGATCCTTTCCAGCACATCGGAAACCTAAAACATCTGGCCCACACCTTTGGGGCAGATGTACAGAATTAGGACGGATTACTCTTAAAGCTCTTCTCATTCTCCCTGGCTGATAATACCGCTCACTGGTTTCAGATTCAACCACACACGATCAACACATGGGGAGAACTTCAAACCGCCTTCGTGCAAAAATTCTACCCCATTGGTCGTACCAATACGATGCGGCACCAAATCACGCACTTCTTCCAAGGAGCGGAAGAATCTCTACACGAAGCATGGGATCGCTTTTTGGATCTCATGCGTAAGTGCCCCCATCACGGAGTGCCGAAGTGGGAACAAGTCCAATCCTTTTACCACGGACTCCGTAAGGATATCAAGCTCTTTGTCAATGCAACCTGTGGTGGTAGCATCATAGGTCAACATGAGGACACGATCTGCGAAATTCTTGAAAACATGTACGATAACTCCTTGAGCAATGAGTCATTAGGTGCGTACGACCGGACGTCCACCGGCGCATTGACAAATAATCGAGGGTACACGAATCCTGAGGCCTTTCCGCATTCGTTGATCTGGAGTTGTAGCCAATCAATTGGACAAGGTCTCCATTATGGAGAAAAAGGGGACGACATCACTCGTCATCTACACAAATCCACCTCTGCACCTCAAAGCACATATGCGCACCCCCCTACAGGAAGGGAGGCCACGCACAACATCTACCACTCCACGGGGATGGATGCATATCCACCCCCGTCTGATTATGGCTTTGGAGGCAACTCTGGTTCAGCCCACCTCAGTTGGGGGAACTTTCTCCAACACTGCGAGGATCTTCACGCTGTCCAAAATAATTCTTTCTCCAACACTTACAACTCTGGATGGCGTAATCATCCTAACTTTTCATGGTCAGGAAATAACCCAAATCGAAGACCTCAATTCCAACCCCAACCACAGGTTCCGCGACCTTATTAGCCCACCCAACCAAGGCAAACTCAAAACTTCCAATCTGGACCACCTAAAGAAGATCATACATCTTTGATTCTCCAGACCTTGGTTGACATGCAAAAACAACATAAAGAGGAGATCTTTCAGTTACAAAATCAATTGGCCGAGCTGGCAAGTGCTCGTCAGCCTAGTGCACTTCCTTCTCGGCCTCTTCCAAATCCGAATAACGTGTCGAACCAGAGGCGTGTTATGAACCTAAATCAATGTCAAGCCCACTTTATTTATCAGACCCCTTCTGCTCCATCACCTGATGGAATAGATGCTTCAACTTCATACTCGGGATTTCAGCAGCAAACACTTATTTTGCCTAACCCAAACCAAAATCAGGCAGGATTAAATTCCGTCACCACCTATAGTGGCAAAGCAACACAAGATCCACCCTTTCCTAGCCACAACATGCCTGAGACCATAAACCCTAATCCTAGATTGGTCATCCAGGACACACCCATCCCTGATAAAGAGCCTGAGCCAATTCTAGAGGAACCATCTAAGGTTCCATTTTCCAAGGCCTTGACTAAGGGAAAGAGGACAGCCAAACCTGTGGCACCTGAGGAGGACCTGGTTAAGCTCTTTGAGCAAGTCCTTATAAACATCCCCTTGATGGATGCAATTCGCCACATACCAACTTACGCACGATTCCTGAAAGACGTGTGTACACCTAAGCATAAGCCGCGAACCAAAGGCGAGAACCTGATCATACTGTCAGAGTAAGCCAGCTCCGTCATTTTGAGCAAACTCCTGCCTAAGGAAAAAGACTCAGGCACCCCTCTGATCTCCTGTGCTATCGGTGATATGTAGTTTGACCGAGCCTTACTAGACCTAGGAGCTTCCATAAATTTGATACATACATCCCTACTAGACTACTTTGAGGAATCTGAGCTTAAATCGACAGCAATGACCTTGCAATTAGCTGATCGATCGATTAATTCACCAAAAGGAATTTTCGAGGATGTCATAGTTAGGATACACGATTTCTATTTTCCCGTAGATTTCATTGTCTTAGACATGGATGCTCCTGAGAACTTGAAGAATACATTGATCATATTAGGGAGACCCTTTCTGGCCACTGCTAGGGCAAATATTAATTGTGAGGAGGGCCAAATTGAGTTAAAATTTGGGAGCAAGACACTAAAGATCGATATCTTTAAGGCCCAACAAGGAATTGATTGCGGGGTTATAGAACAAATCTGTAATATTGAGGCCGTGGTTGACGACCTATGTATCGAGGAAAACCTGAATGTTTCTGATCAACCACAAGAAGATCAAAACTCACAATTAGATGAGCCTAAATATAACCTAGACACACCCATAGCTCCTACCTTTGCTCCTAACAACCACCCTGAACCACCTACTGCTGCTGATAATCCTGTTATGGAATTGAAGCCCTTCCCTGACCATCTCAAATATGTCTTTTTGGGTTCCAATCAAA